>OZ024729.1:53868905-56268905 GCA_964016875.1 Fallopia convolvulus
CCTACCTTACAACGGGCCCTATCCAAGGACACACTAAGTTGAGGTCTAGATCACCGGCCAGACCAATTCGGTTCCGAGGCGACGTACCCCAAGCTGGGATGCATCAAGTCCTCGTCCAGGAAGCTATTTGATCTTGATGCTTTTATAAGGTCGGATACTCTTTGTTCTTGGATGAATCTCCCTTGTAATTCTATGCGTTGTTTTATTTTGTGGTGATCCCTATCGTGCATTGTAATATGCTTGTTTGACATAAGTAATCGGTTTTATTAATTAGTTGTATTATTAACTCTTTTGTTTTCCTTTTTGTGGGCAAAGCATGCATCTTGGTTCATTCATGGCATTAATTAATGATTGTTGGTAGGTAATCTGAATTTGATGGGAATATGTTGGCGGTTAGCTTAATTATTATTGGAACGTGAGTAGTAGTTTAGGCTCATGAATATGAATTTGCATGTTAACCTCGGCTTATCATGGTGTCTAGCCATGGTCGTGTGTCGGCCGGGCCCTTTCAAAAAAAAATATTGATTGCTTGTTTTTGGCAAGTGCTCCGGTGGAGGCTTGACCAGGGGTTGGAAGGATGACGTATATTAAAAGTGGGAGGGCCTGCCTCTGCACTCGGGCGCAGGTGAGTTAGCGCCGTAGATTGGAATGCAACGGTGGGAGGAAGAATTGCATTTCCAAATAGGTTTGTGAATGATTTCTGCTTGTGTTTGTGTGTGGTTGCTTTTATGGTTCCTGACTTGTGAATTGTTGGTATGTTTGATGAATTGTTTGTTTCGTTGTGTTTCCTTTCACTTGTTGAATGTCGAATTGTTGGTTATTGGTTCAAGCACTTTACCTTTGTCGATTGTTGGTTATTGTTTCAAATGCTTTACTTTGCCGCTTGTTATTTAGATTATTGGTATGTGTACTGAACTATTATGTTTTGTTCTATTCACATGTTAAAGGTTAAGTTGTTGGTTATTTATGATTTTCAAACGTCTTACTATTGTCTCATGTTATCTAGCTTGCCTAGGATAGTAGCTGACCCCTCGGGGATCTTTATTTTTCCAGTTCCAGGTATTTCTTCAGGTCCCGTGTTGGAGCCTAGGCAGGATGTTGCAGTGGATCGTTGAGGCGCGTGTCATTAGGTGCTAGAGTGGTTTGTGCGTTTTGGTTTAGTCTTTAGTTATGGTTTTGGAAGTTTTCTCTTTTTGCTGACTTATGTGGGTTATCAGGTTGTTTATGGGTTGTTTCAGTTGTTGGGACCTCTTGCATGACATTGTACAGATATATTTTTAATAAATGATAGTTGGATGATTTAAATTCGTTTTCTCGTCGTGCTCGAGTTGCAAAGTCCAGATGTTTAGTTGTCAAACTAGTTCTGGTAGCGCCCGAGAGGGTCAACTATCGAGTAGCGCCCCGACGTTAAGACGAGGTGTTACAAAAATGATGAGGTGACACAATGTGGAGGCTCCAAACCTTATTGCTTTTATATATATATAGTAGATTTGATTTACCCGATAGGTCCGTTAAAACCGAGAGGTCGAGTAAACGACAATAAGAAAACCAACAAGAGCAGACAAAGACGAATTCATAAAAGTGGTTGTGCTCGGTTTGTGACTTTGTCGAAGAGTTCTTCATGTCTGGAAAGCTGCCCATAGGTGTCAACGAGACGCTCATTGTGCTCCTTGCTAAGGTGGCTAAGCCGGAAAAAATCAACCATTTTCGGCCTATAAGCCTTTGTAGTGTGATTTACAAAGTCATTACCAAGTTTTGGTCAACCGTATGAGACCGTTGCTTAACGACTTGATTGGGCCGATGCAGGGCAGTTTTCTTTCGGGCCGCTTTATTTCTGACAATATTGTTCTTGTCCAGGAGGTGGTTCCTATGAGAAAAAAGCAAGGCCGGAAAGGGTAGATGATCCTTAAAATTGACTTGGAGAAAGCCTACGATCGTGTTCGGTGGGACTTTATTGTAGATACTTTGATGTTGGTTTCCCGTCTAAGTGGGTTTGTTGGATTAGCGAGTGCATCAATTCGACTTCTATGAGACTTCTTTGGAACGGGGAGATGACGGACGAGTTTGCGTCGTCTAGGGGTATTCGACAGTGCGATCCTATCTCCCCTTACCTTTTCGTCTAAATTATGGAACGGTTAAGTCATCTAATTCAGGTCGCAGTGTTGAGGGGTGATTGGAAGCCTATCCGTCTCACGAGGAATGTCCTGGATATTTTGCACTCTTTTTTCGCCGATGATGCGGTGCTTATGGCGGAAGCCTCGGTTGACCAGTTGAAAGTGATTAATAACCTTGTTGGCTCTTTCTGTGACGCCTCGGGACAAAAGATTAACGTTGGCAAGTCCAAACTTTTTGTCCCGAGTAATGTGAGCGATGTTTTTGTCGAGGAGCTCCGACAAGAATGTGGTTTTGAGGTCACGGATGATCTTGGTAGTTATCTCGGTATGCCGATCCTCCATAAGAAGGTGTCCAAGGATACTTTTGCTCCTCTTGTTGACAAGGTGAATGCCCGACTGGCTGCTTGGAAGAGTCGTTTTCTTAGCTTTGCCGAGAGGGTCACCCTGGCTCACTCGGTTTTCTCATCTATCCCCATCTACATGACGACAACAATGCTCATTCCGAAAGACACATGTGATCGCATTGATCAAGTTATCCGAAACTTTATATGGAATCATGGTGACAGCCGCAAACCTCTGCATTTGGTGGCTTGGGCTGATATGTGTAGACCACGTTTGTTGGGTGGGTTGGGTCTTCGCTCTATGCGTGACCTCAACTTGGCCATTGTCGGAAAGCTTGGATGGGTTTTTTTACATGATAATGATGGGCTTTGGAGTGCGGTTCTCAAGGCTATGTATATACGAAGCTCGGGAACCATTGTGGCAGCCTCCTCCTTTATTTGGCAGGGTTTGCAAAAAGGTGTTAGCGATGTCATTATCAAATAGTGCAAGTGGTCCATTGGAAATGGGAGATCCACCCTCTTTTGGCTTGATATGTGGTTGGGTGATGCTAGACTCATCGATTCTGCTAAGGCCGCTATCGACAATCATTTACTGCAGTACAAGGTTAGAGATTTTTGGAGTGACACGTTTGGTTGGAGATTGGACTTGTTGGAGCCGCTTTTACCTACTGGTTGTCTACTTAAGCTCGCTGTTGTGAAGATTGACTCCGACTCGGATGCTCCGGACACGTGAGCTTGGAGCGCTACTGCTGATGGCGATTTTTCTATTGCTTCGGCCCTCGAACTGCTGAGTTCTCCCGCTGCTCGGAATGATGGGATTATCTATGCTATTGTTTGGAAGTTGCAGGTGCAGGAGCGGTAGAGGCTTCATTTGGCTGACAGTGCAGGGGAAATCCTTACGAATTGTGAGAGGAGGCGCCGACATCTCATGAACGACGACGCTTGTGGCTTATGCAAAGCCAGCCCGGAGTCTCTCGCTCACCTTTTTCGTGACTGCCCAATGGTGGGGTTGTTTTGGAACCTTCTTAATCCACCCTTAGATGCTACTTATTTTTATTCGTCTTCTTTCGCAGGTTGGATCCGCTCTAATCTCATGGTCCGAATCCGCAACGCTGATGGGGTCGAGTGGGCGTTGTTATTCGCTACCGCTTTGTGGTGGATTTTGGAAGTAGAGAAACGAAGTGGTCTTTGGAAACTAAAATCGTGTGGTGGATGCTGCTGGCTTTGTTCGTGGCAAGGCGAAGGAGTATAAGCACTGCTCAGATTCGAGAAGATTGGGACCGATCAGAAGCCCTACAGTGGAGAAGTACATTGCTTGGGGAAGGACGCCGCCCGGTTGGGTTAAGATCAACTCGGATTGCTCGGTGCTTAGTGACGGTCGTGTTGTTGTGGGGGGCGTGTTACGTGACTCGGATGGCCAGTGGGTTGGTGGATTTGTTCATTTTATCGGCTATTGCACGGTCCCGATGGCCGAGCTTTGGGGGATCTTGAATGGCCTCAAGCTTGCTTGGGATTTTGGATTTAGGAATGTCATTTTGGAGGCTGACTCTAAACTTGCTATTGATCTCCTCGGGAAGTCGTTGAGACCGACTCATCCTCTTTTCAGCCTGGTGTCGCAATGCCAAGGCTTCCTTGCTCGGGATTGGAATGCCCAAGCTTTTCATGTCTTTAGGGAAGCGAACATGGTCGTTGACTCCCTCGCCTCGCTTGCCTTTTCCTTTCCGTTTAGTTTTCATTCTTTGGTTGACCCGCCTGTGGGTTCAACTTCTTTGTTATTGAACGATTTGAGAGGCCGAGCCTTACCTCGTTTGGTATGCCCTTAGCCTTTCTTGTTTATTTAATCCTCACTTGGGCTGTTGACCTGGTGTTTTCGACCAAAAAAAAATTGTAATTTCCAAATAGTAATTTTTAGTAATAATTTTTCAATCTAAATATAATATAGCAATAATTCATATTTAATCTAACACAATCAATTTAATCTAGTTGCTATTAATTTTTCTAAATCATTCTATTAATGTAATCTAATTAGTATTTAAAAAACAATAGATTTAATTTAAAAAATAATAATACTATAATATGAATTAATTTCGAAATAAATACCGCATGAATGCCGATGGCGGGAATATCCGGGGAGTTGAACGACGGTCGGGTTATAGGCCATAATCATCCTCTTCCCAAAACAGGTACCAACCTCTCCTCTTCTTCCTCCTCCTCCTCCATGGCCACCCATGGGCCACTACCACTGCTACGATCAATGTCACCGCCTTTGCCTCTCAAATCTCGCTCGCCGCCACCTCCACCTGGACAGTCGGCAACGATCGCTACCCCATCGCCTCCTTGAACACCCTCTCGCCGCCCTCCCTCAAGATAGTCGGTAGGGACTGCCGCCCAACCGCCGCCATGAACTCCCTCTCGCCGCCCTTCCTCAACCGTCGGATCTACCCTCAAACCACCACCATCATACTCGGAATTTGGTGGGCAACCTAAGGATCGTGAAGCCGGGTTATCAACTTGATTGATTGGGCTATTTGAGGGTTGTGACGGGCTCGGTTGAGGCTACATGGGGGCCGGTGGTGACGTTGGCGGTGTAGAGGAGGGGATGGTGGGTGAGGCAGACGTCGTGCATGGCAGCAACGATGCCGGCGGAGGGCTGGGAGGCCACGGAGAGGCGGCCAATTGAAGTAACGAGATCGACGGTGAATCGAAATTAAATTCGGCCAAGGTTTCGGGTTTTTGAATGTGAAGAGAATATGGAAATGTGGATTCATCAAAAATGACATGACGCGCTATGTACACCCGATTAGTAGGGACATTGAGGCAAAGATACCCTTTGTGTTTGGAACTGTAACTAATGAAGACACAAGGAGATGACCTGTACTCAAGTTTGTTGGACATATAAGGTCTAAGAAAGGGATAACATAAACAACCAAAACTCTTGAGAAATTTGTAATCAGGTCTGTTGTTGTACAAAACCTCAAAGGGAGATTTGAAATTTAGAATTGGAGTGAGTGTTCTATTGTGAAGATACACAATTGTATGAAAAGCATGTTCCCAAAAGAGAGAAGAAAGTTTTGCATGAGAAAGTAGAGCTAGACCTTTTTCAATTATGGTTCGATGACAGCGCTCTGCCACCCCGTTTTGGGACTGTATGTGAGGGCAGGAGACCCGATGAAGGATGCCATGATTTTGGAGAAAGGTGGACACATTTCTGTATTCACCTCCCCAATCAGACTAAAATTGTTTAATCTTGGCAGAAAATGGGGTTTCAACCATAGATTTGAAAAGTTGAAAAGTTTGTAGCACCTAAGCCTTTTGAGATAGAAAATAGATCCACACAAACTTGGTACAATCATCAAAAAATATAACGAAATAAATATTGCCATTGAAAGATGAAACAAGGGTCGGACCCCAAACGTCAGAACAAACCAACTCAAAAGGAATAGAACTAGATAAATGACGTTTAGAAAGGGGAATCCTATGACTTTTCCCTAACTGACATGACTCATAAACTGACTTAAGATTATTCAAAGAAATAGGTAATTGAAACCTAGACACTAAACAACGAAAAACTGACTCATTCGAGTGACCAAAGCGTTCATGCCAAAGTTGAAGGGTTGTCTTTTCACCAAGATAGGCACAGGGAGAGATGACAGATGGCGGTTTTGAGGTTGTCAAGTGATAGAGCCCATTTTCAAAGGTTCCTTTGAGGAGTGTTCGCCCCTGCTTGTCCTTCACATAACAACAAGTTGGAACAAAAATCATGTAAGCATCATTATCTCGGGTTAATTGTGAAACACTAAGAAGATTTTTCTTAATTTGAGGAACAAACAAAATGTTATGCAATTGAACAGGTTTATGATAGGGGTAAAGAGCTATTGCCCAAATGCGTGATAGGAAGAATCATACCACTTCCTACTTGTAAACCATCATTGCTAGTGTAATCAGAGTGCACAGAGAGGTTACCGAAATCAGAGGTGACATGACTGGTTGAACCGGAATCAAAACACCAGTTTGGATCCACCAAAGTTGAGGGCGAATTGCCCAGATAATACTTTTGACGTGGTGGAGGTTGTAAATATTGTTGTTGTTGATAATGTTGTTGTTGATCAAACTGCTGTTGCTGGCCATAATAACCTTGCGCACCACGAAAGCTAGAGTCACCTTGGCCGCCACGACTGCCACTACGCACCACCCCTGTTGTTGTAATTAGGGTTTGTAGGCGGAAATTCAGACAAATTGGAGCATTGCCAACAATTGATGGCTTCATGATTCGGGCATGCGCAGAACTGACATGTGGGTCGGCCAGGTTGAGTCGGATCCGAGGATGAAGGGCGATTTGGCGCCAAAGAACCGCCAGAAGATCGCGACGCCGCATTAGCTGAGAGAGAGACGTCGACAACCGATTGTAGAGAAGAATTAATGCGCTCTTCCTCTTGCAATAACAGACCCATGAGTTCATCAGATGAAATTGGATGCTTTTGCATATTATACGCCGTCAAAAAGGCGGAATAAGAAGAATCAAGACCATTCAGAAGGCACTCAATAAAATCAACATTAGACACAATATAGGCACATTCAGCAAGTGCATCAGAAAAACTACGTTTCTTTTCAATATACTCCAGAATGCTAAGATTACCCTTTTTAAGGTTCTACAATTGTTGTTTGAGGTGCATAGAACATGCTCGAGTTTGAGTAAAGAACATACGTTCAAGAATAAGCCATGATTCAGCCGATGGTTTAGCCCTAGCCACTTGGGCCAATAAGGGTGCAGAGAGAGTAGATCGAATCCATAAAAGGATGAATCGATCCTTTTGAGTCCATTGGACAAATCCTTTTGAGTCCACGGGCAAAGTAGCCGCCGACGCAGAATTAGGGCGAAGATAGCCCTCAAGCATATATGCCTCAAGAGAAGACTTGATTGTGTGACGCTAGAGCGTATAATTGTGACGCTCAAGTTTGAAAGTAAGAGTCCGAAAACTAAGAGACATAGAGGACGAACCAGTAGCGGCCAAGAGAAGATTGCCAGATTGTTTTGCTTGTTGCTCGACGACGACGGGAGTAATCGTGGGCTGCACCATGGTTGTGACAACGGGGAGAACCGCCGGTGGTGTGGACGGAGGGTCCTCATGATCAGAGCCGTCGGACATGGCGATCGAAAAATTAGGGTTTTGAGCGAAAGTTTGTTAGGATCGTAAAAAAGGCTGATACCATATAAGATAATATTTTTGTGTGAAAGCTTGATTCTATTGAATATCAAAAGGGGTATTTATACAAGTGCATTGGTGCCCAATGGCAATTATCTATCTTGGAGCCCAAGCCAAACATAAATTAGGAAAATATATAAAAATACATAATATTAATAATTCTTTCCCTAATAAGCTCATAAGGGCAGAAAGGAGGAAATCGCAGGGGCAAGGCTTGAGGTGGGATCTGTAGAGCACATAACTCAAGGCGGCATGGCATCCATGGTCGGTTCTTGCAACTTGAATATGGCTTGGAAAAGGCAATATAATAAATTGAATTCCTTTATACTCAAGAGGAAGTGATAGGGGAGTTGGTCGGGGGCTAGTGTAGCCGTGTAGGAATGCGTGAGGTCTCGGGTTCGGTTGATTGTAATTCCCCCTTTTTATTTCTTCCTTCCTTTTAATCATTCACATGGGCTTTGAAAAGGGCCGAGCGACTTGGGCTCTCCTTAGGTTCAAGTCGAGTGGTTAAGTGGAATAAGAGATAGACGAGTGGGTCAAATTCTATTTGGCCCGCTCGAATTATTTGTCAAAACCCATCTTTATTAGATTTTACATGAGACTATTCATTAATAATTTTATTTGTAAAATTAATTTATCTCTCTCATAAAGAAATTTTGAGTATTCACAAAATTAGCGGCATCCTTTTTTTTTAAAAAAATTCTATGAATATTTTTTCTAAGAAATAGCGGGCTATTATAACAAAACCATCTAAGCAAGACAACCACAACGAAGGCTCAAACCACCTATGATGGAGGTAGTATAGAATGAGGTGATGAAGCTTCTACAAGCAGGTATGATCTACCCCATTGATGTCATCTTATTTTGTGTAGTTTGCATATGTAAATTGGTTGTAGTTTTCTTTCTTTCTAGGTTTAGTTTTTGTGTTGATTTTCGTATTATTCGTAGTATAGAGGTCTACATAAGTTTGTTTATCTTTTATAGGTCTTTTAATTGTGCTTTGGAGAAGATGATATGAGGATAAGATCTCGGTGAAGCTTAAAGACTACAAATAACACTAAGGAATGGAGTTTTGAGGATTATAAGAGCTTTCAAGAGTTGTGAATGAGCTATTACAAGTCAAGGAATAAGCTAGGGTGTGAAGGAAGAGGTTAGAAGCCTTGCCACGAGTTGTGGAGGCCATCACGTTTCAAACCAAGCCAAGACAAGCAAAAACATGCTCTCAGATGCCATGTCACGGGTCATGACCTCCATCACGGGTCGTGACAAGCATGATGCGTACGCCGAGAAATTGGCCGAGCTTTCTTTCTTGTTTGGGCCCGGGTTGGTTTTATTTTTGGGATATCTTTTTACATAAGTTTTATGAATAGTCTAAGACTAATTGGAAGACAAGTTAGACTATAATTATGAATTATTATTCTATTTTCTAGTTAGAGAAAGAGAGGAGACAATTTCAAGGGCTTTAGTTCTAGTTTCTGTCAATTTAGGCCCCGTTTGGTTTGTCGTGCAATATGGAAACGTAAATGTAAACGAAAACGAAATAAATCTAGACCATTTTTAGTGTCATAATACATATATATATATATATAAATCATCCAACAACTTGTCCATTATAAAAGTGAGATAGAAGGGAGTGATTCCACCATTTTGTTACCCACTCCTTTGATGGAGGAATGATTGAGGTGGAGTAAGCCCCTTTTTACAATGAAAAAGAGGTTGTGCAAACCAAGTTGATTTTTTTTTTGTCAATGTATCATAAGACTAAAATGGACTATATTGATTTTCATTCCGTTTACGTTTCTATGAATGGTAACCAAACAGGGCCTTAGATAATTTAATACATTGGATCTACTTTGTTCTCTCAATTCAATTTCTAGTAAGTTTTCACTTTCAATGTTGTTCTTATTTCTCCTTCAATGTTTAATTTTATTTTTTTGATTATGATCGAATTCCATCATGCTAGGCTAGGTTCTAAAGTTGTGGGGATTCCTAGCCTTGGAACTTTGCATTCTCATATATTTTTACATCATTATTCACTTGTTTTACTTGCTTTTATTAGTTAGAATTGCACAACAATCGGTATATTTTGGCTTAGAAATTGGTTCATAGAATTAGCTAAAGTAGAAATAATCTTTGTGATTCAATTATGATCTAATACTAAAATAGATCTATGATCTACCCCACCTCTGATAGTAAATGAGTGAGTCCTACTCAAGTGGTCCCTAAGAAAGGGGACATCAAAGTGGTGGAAATCAACAAGGTGAGTTAGTTCCTACTAGAATTCAATCCAAATGGAGAGTTTGCATAGACAATCATAAGCTCAATTCATTCACTAGGAAATATCACTATCCTCAAGATCTTTGCATTTGCAAAGAAAATTGATATAGACAATTATGTTGTGTATTTAGGAGGGGTTTTAGCATACATTTATGGTGTTTTTAGGTGGTTTTGAAGACTTTCTACGGCTAAGAGAAGAAGACCCGAGGATACATACTTTTGGAGTTTTAGAGCTGGATTAAAGAGAAGCTGAAGATTCGCGTTTTGGTACTGGCGGCACCCGCCACCCCTGACAAACGCAGAGATCTTGTTTGCCACGTGTTTTAATTTGGTTGGCTCTTTTTCTATCAACTTTATTCCGAGATTTATGTATTTTTGGAGATACTTTTAGACCTATCTATATATACTAAGTTATGGGAGTTGCACCTCTCATCTATCTATTATCATTATTCTCTTCCAGACTTTTGAGTTTTTAGCTTTCATGGAGAACTAAGCCTTTTGCTTAGTCAGACAATTTGAAGCTTCGTTTTGACTTTCAGTTGTGAGATTTTCTACTCTTTATCTATTGCATGGAATTATTTTACTCTCTTGATTGAATTGTTTATGTGATTGGTTTCAACAATTTCTAGGGTGGTTGTTATTAAATCTCTATTGCTAGATCTAGAGAAATTACTGGTTGAGTTTCTCTATTTCATAGTAGCAAACTGCATTGTATTAGTATCTGGTTGTGCTAGTCTATTGAAGAAGATAGTTGAATTGCATTCTAAAATAAAAAATGGTTGTTTTATGCTAGAATTGTATCCTGTCTATATTCCTATTCTTAATGCTGCTTTTGAATTGAATCTTGATAGTTTCAGGGTTATTCAATTAGTTAGGATTGATAGTATCTGGTTGTGCTATTTATTATCTTTGCATTGAAAAGGAATTGGAATTCCATATGCATGCTTTATTGAGTGAAATCGATGATCAACTTGTCAATCGAATGCGGATCTCTGTTTGACTAAGTGTTTTCCCAATTTGATAAAAACTCCAACTTTAATTGCTTTACTAGTTTTTGCATGCTTAGTAATTAGTTTAATTTACAAACTCCTTTGGTTACTACAATTGACATTAAAAACATACAAAAATAACAATCTACCTTCCTGTGGATTCGACCCTTACTTCCCTAAGACTACATTCTTTAGGTTTGTTAGGACTATTTTGCATAGCTGTGATTTGCACGAACATTTCACCGCTATCAAATTGGCGCCGTTGTCGGGGAGGCAATAATTGTCTTTTTGTGTGATTTTTGTGCCAAATTTTGGTGTGAACCTATCTTATGGTTCACACCCGTGCTACTAATAATTCAAATCTTCTGTTTGATCTAGACATTGAACGAACTCTGTTTAGAACTCGTCGAGCTGTGCGTGAATTATTATAAGAGTTTGAAGCAATGGGTGATTAACGTGTTACTCTTGAGAGCTTGACAATTCCTAATCTGAATCAGCCTACACGTACAGTGCAATTTCCAGCCCTTGGTGATGGGGTGAAATTTGAGCTCAAGACATGAGTAGTCCATCTACTCCCGAAATTCTACGGAACTCCATTTGAAGATCCAATTTAACATCTTGATGAGTTCCTTGATGTTTGCACTAGCATGTGTCCCTCTGATATTACTGAAGAACAAATGAGGCTGAGAGCGTTTTCCTTTTCTCTAAAGAAATCCGCTAAAGACCGGTATCATGCTCTACCTCCTGGAAGCGTTACTGCTTGGGTGAACTTGAAGAAGTTGTTTCTTGACAAATACTTCCATGCAATCAAGTCGAATCAACTCAAGAAGCAGATCTGTAACATAGAACAATTCCCCAACAAGTCGCTTTATGAATATTTTGAGCATTCAAGAAGCTGGTGAAGAGCTGTCCCTACCATGGTTATGCTAATCATAATCTCATACTCTATCTGCATGGTGGACTCTGTGAGGATGACAAGCGATTGGTCAATTCCTCATATGGTGGAAACATAATGAAGAGAACCTATGAAGAGGCTCTAGATATCTTTTCCATGCTGGCTGATGATTCTAGGCAATACAACGGAAGATGTTCTCAAAACTTGTCAACCGCCAACTCTCATTCAAAAATTGATCAAGCTGACATTGATGTGCTGAAAGAAGAAGTGAGGCGGTTGAAGTTGAAGGGTACTGCTCAACAGGCTAAGGCTTGTGAAATCTGTCATGATGCCTTTCATCCTACTGATTCATGTCCTACACTACAAGAGGAGGTGAATGCAGTTGGAGGGTATCAAATGAAGCCAAGATATAATCCTTATTCAAACAACTACAACCCTGGATGGAAAGATCATCATAACTTCAAGTGGAAAGAGCCAGAGTCAAGTCAACAAGGATCATTTTCAACAAGCTAAATCATACATGCCAAGGTATCAAGGACATAATCCTAATGCAGCTCCTTCTATGGACGACATGATGAAGATGCTGATGCAAAATAATCTCAGTCTTACAGAAAATGTGTCTAAGCTGACCAAGAGTCAAGAGGAATTCCAAGTAACTACATCAGCAAGCATCCACAACTTGGAAAGACAAATGAGTCAAATCTCTGAAGCAGTGAGCAAACTAGAAGCAAGAGATTCGGGTAAACAAACCGAAGTCACCCCGAATATTCGGAATGTTAGTGCCATCATGTTAAGGAGTGGGAAGCAACTTAAGGACAGAACAGAGCAAAAAGCTGACGAGGAAGACGACGACCGCCGCCACCACGGTGGGAACCAATCTCGTTTTGGCACCCGCTGCCAAAACGAGATTGGTTACGAAAAATTGGAATTAATTGACGGCAACCCAGGATTAAATGGCGACGACTGCAGCCAGGTCACCAGCACCCGCCGCCTAGTTGACGGCGACTGCCACGACGGTGATGACCCGCTGTGTCGGTGATGACCCGCTGCCCACTTTTTGCCAAAAAAGCGGCACCCGCCGCCTACCTGCTGAAGCCTACGATGAAGAAAATAACCAGTTCTCCCTGAATGGAAGCCCGTCGCTCCATTCCCATCTGCTTTAAAATGTACAAAGCCATTGAAGCAAGACAATGACATATTTGAGATGTTCAGAAAGGTTGAGGTCAACATGCCCCTACTTGATATGATCAAGTCAATTCCTCGTTATGCTAAGTTCTTGAAGCAGATGTGCACTACAAAGAGGATTCGGGATGAGAATAGAAAGAAAAAGGTGAAGGTGACCGAACATGTCTCAACAATATTTCAAAAGCACTTACCAAAGAAATGCGAGGAACCAGGTATGTTCACTATCCCTATAACTATTGGAGGTATTAAACTTGACAAGGCTATGCAAGATTTAGGTGCTTCCATTAATGTTATACCTTCCTCTCTTTGTGATTATATGAAACTGGGACCTATGCAACCAATTAATATTTCTATTCAGTTAGCTGATAAGTCCATTGTGCGTCCTATAGGAATGGTAAAGGATGTTTTGGCTACGATTGATAATCTTACTTTTCCTGCTGATTTTTATGTGCTAAATATGAAACATGATAATCATACAATACCTATTCTGTTAGGAAGACCCTTCTTGAAAACAGCTAATACCAAAATAAATGTGAGTACTAGTTCTCTAACTATGGAATTTGATCGCCAGATTATAAAACATAATATCTACGACGCTATTAAATCTTCATCTGATGCTCGTTCTGTTTATGTTGTTGATGTGCTTAAGCTTGTTGTGCAAAATATTATTGTTGGAAACCATCTAGATGATATCAAATCTCCAATCAATTCTAATTTGGATTTCACTTTATCAACTAACATACAGGAAACTGTTAATGAGTGAAATCCTTGCTACAAGCTCCTATCTGAGCCATTGGGACAAGTCCCTTTACCGTTAACCTTGTCTAGCAAGGAGTTTTTGTCCCATGTTGTGAAGGCACAAGTAGTTGAGCTGAAGAAACCTCCAGATCCCTCGGACTATAGTCCCCCCGGAAGTAAGGAGACATTGCTTATATTTCATCAAGACAAACGCCGTCTGTTGAAAGTTGATGTTTGATATGATATGGGGCAACGCCCACCACCGTTCACTGACCCGGATCAATTGTTGATTTCAGCTAGCATTACTCGAGCCACGTCGTTAAATAAGGCGTTTGTTGGGAAGCAACCCAACCTAGGTACTTTCTTTCTTTTTATTTTTCCAGCTTTGTTTTTGTTTCGTTTTTTCCTTTGTTTTTGTGTTGATTAACCTGCAGGTGGGTATAAAGGAGGACAACGGAACTGGCGGCGACCGCCGTAAATACGGCGACGCCTGCCGCCATTTAATTTTGAAGGTCCTTGGCTACGAAGTGGCCAGCGGCGACCGCCGTAAACACGGCGGAACCCGCCGCCCCTGCCGTACACTTATATCCACTCTTTCCCTTTAAAAAAATAGTAAATCGAAAAAAAAGAGTGTGAAGTTTACTGAGAGTTAAAAGAAAGAGAGGAGGGTTTGAGAAGAGACAAAAACATAAGAAAAAAATATATCAGAGAGTTGAGAAAAGCGAGCTTTTGATAAAGAAAATAAATAGAGTGAAAAGATAAGAGAGTTTTAGAAAAAAGTGAGGAGAAAAAGTCTTCTTCAACTTCAGATCTAAGCCCATCTGATCTAGATCCAGCCCGCCGTTGCTTGTTTTTGTCGCCGCTCGATCGCTACCTTCCCATAGCGGCGACCACAACTGAAATTTCTGGAGATTCGTTGATTATTCAAGGCGGCACCCGCTGCCAAGAGAAGTGTGTTGAGAGGGTTTCTTGACAACAAATAAATTTATATCAAGACCCCGCTGTGTATAGCAGAGTCAGGTTCGTCCCCAGGGAGAAAGTCAGTGTTAAATTTTGTTACTTATTACGCAAGCAATCAACAAAAAGTAAGGGTTTTTATCAAAGGAAAGAGATTTATTAAGGTTAAGGCGTCACCACAACAACAATCATGCATGCAAACGCTAATGAAACATAAGGATAATGTTTTTATCAAATAAAGGCGCTAACTTTCGTTAACTTTAAGCAAGTAAATCAATCAACTTTTGCTAAATTAATAAACTTACTATCTAATCTCTTCTACTTCAACTAGGATAGATCCGCTTTCGCTTCAAAACTCTAAATTGACTATTCTGATTCAAGGTTTCCGATTTCACTTCAACTATGAATGAGAAATTTCCTTCAACTTTCGTCTCAAGGATTAAGAGTAAGAGAATAGATTCATGCAATAAAAACAATCAAAACATGATTATGAACAAGCATGCACAACCATTGTTGGGTTCAACCCCAACCTTAGAGAGGAATTACTCACAATTCATAATTGAAAACATCAAAACTGAATTAGAAGGTAAACTTACAAGCAAATCCAAAGCAAACTTGTCTTCCAAGCAACACCACGAAGGCACGAACTCGTCTCTCTATCCTCTCCTCATGCACCCCTCAATCTTCTCTCTTTTCCCCTTACTTTCCTTCCAAGGCAATTGATTGTGTTGAGAAAAACAAAGGGTAGACAAGAGGATTTATAGAGAAACTAATCTATCTTAAATCTATCTATAAGGAAATAAATCTTCTAATAAGATATATCTCTTCTATCTATCTAATAACATAAAAGGAAATAGGATAAAAGCTCATTTAAGTGCGCCGACTCAGTCTTGGCTGCGACACGGGGTGCCTCGGTACCGACCTATGCACCTCGGTACCGACCTATGCACCTCGGTACCGAGCTGAAACAGCACTACGAACAGCCTTGAGTAAAACTTGCGTAGCGGATTCGTTACAACTCTATTTGACTCGATTCTTTTTCCTATGTTCTTGTAACAAATTTCTCTATCTCTTTCCAAGCTCAAACTTGATCTTCAATGACTTTACTTGAGCGCTTAATCTTCATCTTCTCTTCATTCTTGAGTGCTAGCTTTCACCGGCTTTGCTCCTCTCTTCAAAAGTGCTCCAAATAGCTTCCAAAAACCTATAAAACACCACCAAAGCTTATGTAGACTCCATATCTCAAGAAAATACAAAAACCCACACAAACAACTCAAAACAAAACATAAAACTAAAGAAAAAGACTCAAACACACTAAAAACACGACTAAAAAGGCGGACATCACAGTGGCACCCGCCGCAAAGAGCATCGAGCCCGCCTCCAGCTCTGTAGCCCGTCGCGCCTCTATTTTCGGGTATTTCTGGTCTTTTGTTCCTATTTTCGGTCCATTGAGCATTGCTATTATCCATTATGAGTTCTAGGAAGTGTACTAGTACTTCTAGATCTGCACAATCTGAGGTTTATGAGGTCCGAAGGAAGATTGTTCATGAGCGAGAGCTTGTGTGTACCCTAGTTTTTGATCCTGCTGTTATGAGGTAATTAGGATTGGAGAGTTGTACTAGGATGATTTTTAGACAAAAATTGTTAAAGGAAAACAAAAATGTGCAAACACATCTCATATAATTTTTTGAGTTCGACCCTTAACTGTACATCTTTACAACTCTACTAATAATATAGACACATTGGAGATTTTTTATTTGGGCTGCATCCGAGTTATGACAGGTTGCATACGTATCTCTGTAAAGAGAATCAAGCCTTCGTAGTTTAGATGTTTTAATTTTTGGTTGAATTTTCATGCATCAGAGAAACGAGCCTAAACCCACCTTCTAGGAAGGGTTGCCTAAGCTCGGTTCAACTATCATTTGCATGGTGTGGAGAAAATTAAACCTACCTTCTAGGAAGGGTTGTCTAAGTTTCCCACTAAGACTTGGGTTTGATTTTTCTTGGTTTATGATTGTGATTGAACTCGGCGAGCATTTGCGCTATATGTCAAGTTTTCTACGTACCCTTAATGGGATCAAATCAGCGTAGTTTGGTCAAAAGAGTTCTTTACACTTTGATTTGAAATTGTGATTGAACTCGATGAGCATTAGCTATATGTCGAGTTTCATACGTACCCTTGGTGGGATCAAATCACCGTAGTTCCGTAAGAACACTTTGAGTGTTGATTTAGGTTTGTGCTTTTTGGAATTGTGACTGAATTCGAGGCTTGTTTGGATTTAGTGTCGAATTTCTTACGTACCCGTTGAAGGGATCAAGTCTACATAGTTCTTCAAGAACACTTTGGTCTTTATAATTTGAGGTTGCGATTGAACTTGGCAAGCATTTGCGTTATATGTCGAGCTTCCTACATACCCTTGATGAGATCAAATCATCGTAGTTCGCCCGTATGGACAGAATTTGATATTTTAGTCCAAAACATTATATGGGCTTTATACTGGGGCTGGGCCATGGAAGCACATTTGAAGACTCTTGACTTGTTGAATTTGTTTATCATTTGTATCCAACTTCATGTACGTAGGCTTGTGTTTGTACTTAATTTTTTTGTGTTTCATTGATTAATGCTATTCTTCTATTAGAACTAATATTAGCATGTAAACACTAATCTTAATTTGTGCTTAGTCCGGTATCTATAGGAGGCAAGCAATCCCTTTTTGTTTCATCGTCGACTTGAATGTACCCACAAGCATTTACATGTACTAGTATCTCCTTCATATAATCACCAATTTGCATAACTAATTAGTGACCAAAAGATATTAGAACCACTAATTTGCATAATTAACTAGTAGAAAACTCGGGCTTGTTAGCGGAATAATTAAGCCAAAGAGTCTTGGTCTAGATCAAGCTCCGGTGAAAAGTCGACTCGGCTTTAACGATCATCATTTCATAGGACAAGCACGATCAAAAATCCTGATCAAGATTAATCTTGTTTCATTTGCTGCTCGTTGCTCCGATCATAGAGTACTTAGACATGGTTGGATTTTTGACACCATTTCAATTTTAGGAGCATGTATTATATGGGTATCTTTGCGATTTTACCCACACCCTTATATATAAGGGACTACCAAGACTTAACGTCATTCATCCTCTCTAAGGTTAGTACTAGTGAAGTTCTTCTTTGGCTCCTTGGTTTGAAGTATCACACGTAGTAGTACTTCCCTCTTATTGCCACTAATTTGCTTGATTAATTAGTGAGAAAATACTAATTGGTATAACTAACTAATAGTGATTTTGTCAGTCTTTAGTGACATGTCGGCCCGAATGCAACGATAGGCTGGATCATTACGTTGAACTTGGTAGATTGAATTTTGGAACCGATCGAAACATCACTTTGACCACGTAAGCCTTCTTTCATTTCTTCCTCTTCTTTTAACACTAATTTTCCATATATAATAATTGGAAGGGAAAGATGCTTTTGGATATCACCATTGTTGTAAATGCGATCACCCCATAAGAGGCTCGAAACGGAATGTTTCTCTCAAAACGGGTGAGCCACAATCCTCTTCGGTGGGCTTTGAGGGTAGTCATGAAACAAGCCTTCATTGTAGGCGTCTTGTGGAAGCGATCACTCGTAAGAGGCTTGAAACAGAATGTTTCTCCTCAAAACGGGTGAATCCTTGTCCTTTTCCGTCTTCGAGGCATTGTGACATCTCCATGGGTTCTTTAATTTGAGTCTTCATCACACCTTTGACAACTTCTCCCATCACCGGAACAACTCGACATGGATGACAAATTTTCGTTCTTTGGATTGCGGTGGTAAAACACTCCGTTTTGGATCACCCATGGTCCTCCAAAACAACCCTGTTATCTATCTCGGTGCAAGCGATCCTTCTTGGGTCTAGCATGAGCCATCGTTGTCGGCCACCCGTAAGAGGCTCGAAACGGAATGTTTCTCCTCTAAACGGATGACCTCCAATCATCTCCGAATCTCCGATGGTCGTTGTAGTCATGAAACGAGCTCTAGGGATAGTATCGAAACTAGCCGAGCCTTGGAGGGGATGTCGAACCGATTGATTTCGGCGAACGGGCCTTTGGAATATGTCTCATTCTGTTTTTGAAGGAGTATACAACACACAAAAGTAATTAGTACATAATTAAGGAGAGGAGAGTTTTACCCCTTTATGGCCTTGATTTTGATGGGAAAACAACGTTTATATGTGAGCTTTGATGAACAAAATCTCTCATCTCATATGCTGATAACCCTTCCTCTTTAATCTCCTTTTGAATGTGTGTGTAAATTCCATTCTCCCCCTCCGTCCATTTTCATCACCCAGATGCATATATACATATATACATATATATATATACATATATACATATATATATATATATATATATGGCTTCAAACTTGGAGCACAAGCAGAGACAAAGGCGTTTTAGAGCATATTTAAAAGGATAAATTAGGGCTTTTAATTAGGTTAATTATGACCTTAACATTTTTACGTTGCATGGCTTTCACTGTCATCCACGTAAAAATTGGCGAGGACTCTGGAGAGATAGATAATCCTCCAGTCCTCCACCTCCTTAATGCCAACGTTTTATATTCTTAATCATGTGTGGGCTTTTAAAACATGGGCTTTTGATTTTAGCCCAATAATAAAAACAACCAAACTAACATATATGTATGATCCATTCTTATATAATCATACTAGGGTAGAGCCCACGTGCGACACGCACGCGAGACAGTTTGTGTTTTTTTTGTGTGACGTTTATGATATTGCTTGTAGCTTTTTTAGCTTAAACTTGCAAGCAACATCATTGTGATTACATGTGATTTTGAGTCCTTTTGCCTCGGTAAAAGGGAAGAAAGGGTGTAAGAGGGAAGTATCTTTGGTTATCACCAAACCCAACAAACTCAGAATCTTGATTAACAGCAAGATGGGAGCGAATCGGGATATTGCAAACTTGGACCCACCATTTATATTAATATTCAAGATTAAGCATATAGCAAAGCACATGATAGTTGCCACATTACCCACTGTAGGCATCCATGCTCCCTCTGCAGCCATTCTCTTAATTGTAAAGATTGGTAAAGTGGAAGTTTTGTATTGTTGCATAGTCCTCATTCTTGGTGGAAAAGCAGCAGGTAGATCGTGTCTAGATCCAACAACTCTATCGAGAATATTGTCTAACATCAAAAAGTCAATTCACATTTGATCTCCAGGGCTATCAGCACAAAAAATTGCAACATACAAACCTAGAAGGGATGTCTTGGCACCCTCAACACGCAATAGTGTTGTCAATTTCTTGTCTTCCCTGCAAAATCAAAATCTCCACCTTATTCAGCAAAGCTTTTGATTCGGAATTGGTCCTCTAACAAGTAAGTCAGAGGGAAAAGTGCAACAAGAAGTGAAAAAAACCCATGGTTTGAGCCTTAGTATAGAAACCTAATGCAACGCAAACATGTAATGCTAAATCAAAGAATAAATTATTTTCCACCATCAAGATCATAAACTTCATTTCTAGCACTTAGACAGAAAACTTTGGAACCCTTACAAGAAACTTGTAATCAAGTGTAAAAAAAAAATCAGATATCTTACAAGAAACTTCTAATCTAGAAAAATCAGTAAGCACATGTGTTTTTCTTCTCCTTGATTTCAAAATGCATAAAATCATGTACACTGATTACATAGTACATATACCTTCTCCTGAATTTCTTAATTTTCCTCACTTGCCATACTAAATATACCACAAATTTCCTGAACTTTCATACTACGAATAGCACCAATAAAAGAAACTCAAAACCATTGCAGCCTTGCAGGCGTTATAATTTAGAAATCATATGAAAAGAAATTTTAACATGGTGCTAAACATGCCAACTTTAATTTCCAAGCCCAAGAAATCGTAGCAGACTCAAAAAACTATTTGTGTTTGCCCCTCATTTCTTTAGGAGACATTAAGTTCAGTGTATATAAACTGAAAGAAAATACTACTAATGTGAGTCAATTAGTAAGCATTAGAAAACCGATCATAACCTATTCAAAAAATTATACTTAAAAAGGAAATAAGAGAAGCTGTGTAAATGAAAGAGTTGAAGCAAAGTGCCACATGGAATACTGTATTCGAATCAAACAAGCTACATATAAAGGTAGAATATTGAGTAGTTTAGATATTATTTAATCCTGACTTTGGCTCATCCACCACACCAGTATGCCATTGAGCTAATTAATGCTAATATGCTATAGACTCTTATTTTTATTCTCTACTTCTATTACTATTTTAAATTCATTTTTTTGGTTACTGTACAAACATGTTTTCTTAATCGAGTATTGATCTGGATGCCCTAGATGCCAGTGTTTATTTAGCCTATCTATGATCAGTTGGTCAAGTGAATGACTATAAGATATTTATAAAAACAAAAGGGATGACGTTGGATCTATATGATGGCATGATGAAATGTGATCCTATAACGAGTAGAAAAGCTTTACTGTAAATTTCTGGTAGGTAGTATGTCTTACGAAGCTTGATGATAAGAGAAGAAGTGAAGAAACTTTCTATTAGTAAAGGATAATGCTGAAATAATTTGTAAAAAAGGGGATTATTGCTTACTGATATTACTATACAACAGAAACAAATTGCTCTAATATTTTTCTGTTGCAACAAGTTAATGAAAAATTGGAACTAAATATAGGAGCATGTAGAAGCAACATATGCCTACAGTTTATGAGACTATAAGTCCATGAAAAAGAATGAAAGAAGATGAAGTGTTAAATAATAAAGCTTCTAAATTGGAGCACGTTTAAGTAAATCAATTCAGCAAGGAAAAAAAGATTAAAATTGAAATTACAGTCCTCATATTCAATGAGGGCAATTCAATCTAGATAGCACAACATCATTACAGTTTATAATCTATCATTCAAAGAGATGCCTACTTTAAATGCTAATGACAGCATACTTGTTAGCCTAGATGGTTTAGAAAAATGCAGTCTCAGTATACTCATCTACAGGCAGAACTTACCTTATCAATTATGGAAACCAGAAGAGCATCCAAAGAGTTTTAACACTGCCTCTGAAAAAAAAAGCAATTACCATCTGCGTACAAAGCAAAGGAATTCGAACTATTTACATTGTACGGAAGATGATGTTCTAAATAAAGTCTAATTAAAATACTAATGAGTTAGTACTGCCTAAATATCAATTTTCAAGAAAGAGATTCCACAATCACGAACCTTTGGAATATTGGCATAAAAACTCCCAACAATCTAACAACAGTGATTAGTGAACTATAAACCCACCCGTGGAATCAATATAATTTTGATGTAGAATCTATTGTCTCAAAAGGATGGCTATTTCAGGATCTTGCTCGCTCTAGTGTTGGTTGCAATCTGCTGTCGCATTTTAAAATCTGTGTACATCTGTGGTAACTCATATTGCTCACAGCATAAGAAGCCTGCATATTAAAAGAGCAGTAAGCAAAGACTTTATAGATGTGAATCTGGAAAGAGGCAATAAACCACATGACATAAGTACCAACAGAAGTTAAAGCAAAACCATACCTATCCAGTCATACAAACCCATATATGAAATGACACTTTTTTTCCATAATCCTTTAACACCAAGTATTGAGAATTCTATAGTCTCTAACCAGTATTCAACCGACCATACAAATAAGAATGCGTAATTACTTGCATTAAAAGTTGTCTCCAATTACATATTAATGGATCGAGAGATCCTTGTTTAGAAGAAATTTTACCAAGATTATATGGTGGAATTTTGAAACATGAGAATTTTACCTTGATATTGATCTCTTCTCTTTCTCTTTAATATCAAGTCCTGTAACCAAGATGCAAAATTCAGAAATAGATCATCTTCAACAAAAGCAACGTAATCTTAATTTTGAAGAGAAGGAAATAACTCAAGAATTTGACCAATTCATGTTTCAAACCACCTGTGTTTAGGTGAACAAAGTGGAGAATATTTAAAAAACAATTACTAAACTTTCAACAATGTAAACTCTGACTTTATGATCGAAGGATCCCTGGTTTCATTCAACTCAATAATTTGACAAAAATTCATGATAAACTTACCTTAAGGGCCCTCGTGTCCTCGAATCAGCCCCCATCTCCACCATTGCCCCTCTCATTGTCCTGGAAAAGAAGAGCAATAATCAACACCTTATACAATTTGTTACGTAGAGTGATAGGATTGCATAAACTATTTCTTCCTGGCAAATATTTTCTAGCTCAATGAGTAAACTAATCTCAAGTAGATGAGGAAAATTTGCAATCTAATATTTTGTCCTACTAATGAGTAATGTACAATTGTACACTGCAAAACCATTATTATTAGCTTAAAAGACTAATAATGAACCCAACCACGAAAAAATTCACTATTCATGGGAGAAAAGATGTCAATTTATCCATTTTCAGATTCATAACACCGAAATCAGTGGACAGGCCAACATCATGTATTTGCATCAGCCTACGACATAAGATTTATGATTTTGGCATACTCATGTAATACCACAGTAAGAAACAAGTGAGTAGACAGTTTATGGGCATAATTATCACGATTTGACTATGATACAAGCTCTAAGAAAACGAGACAAAAAAAAAAAAAATTTAAGAAACCCAAAGGAAAAAAGACGACAACAACATCTACCCAGGTGGAACCCGGTATGAAACGGGATTTGGGGGGTCGAGATGTACACACTCTTATCCCGATTTGAAATCGGGAGGGTATCTAAGGAGGCCCAAAGGAAAAAAGAATGGCAATATAATAAGGTAATCAAACAAAAGCTCCCAATTATGGACTTGGATGGAGCCCAAAATACAAGTTAATCCGATTGTCCACGCAAACGAAAGACTAAACTAACTAACAATCATCATTGAACCAAAATGAAGCATATGCATTCAAATAAGTGTGATTAGATAAGATAAATTTTGACTTTCAATGAAATGGGCTCAATTGGCCCGATTAGATAAGATAAATTTTGACTTTCAATGAAATGGGCTCAATTGGCCCGATGAATATAGTTATAGCTGATGAAACCCGAAATAAGACGCGTTATAAACGGGATTATACTAAACACTCGGAGTTTAAACATGTCGAACTTTGACAAGCGAGATAGTTCTCGAGTCAGAGAGGTTTTTCGACCCCTAATTCCGATTCACTTCTTTCCTATTTATAGGATTCGGGAGCTAGTAGCTTTGCACGCACATGCTCGATGTGGGATGCTTCATTTCCGATTTTATCAATGGTGGTGTGCTTATGTGGCGGCCACTGAGTGGACCATCCTTTGAGAAGATCACATGGGGGATGCAGAGATAACGTAGCGGAATGGACTATGTGCTGGAACTTTGCCCTTGTCTTTTTAGGAGTAAAATGGCGGCAAAATTCCTCACCGAACTCGCATGTAGGGCTGAGCCCATGATTTCTCCATTTAGATAATTAGAATTCTCCTTTATTGGGCCAAGGCCATGGTATGTTGTTATTTGGGTTGGCCCACTAGTTTGCAACTGTTGGTTGTCAAAACATGTACTTGCTCATCTAACTCACACATGAGTAATACATTTGTGGTGTATGTTCATCCCTTTTATTCGCATTTCTGACCTTGCCCGTGTTATTTTAGGGATTATTTTGCGCACCATCAATAGCAAGCGAAAGTGAGCCTAACCAAACACTCTCCCTCACAGTGACAACAATATTCCAAGACAAGCCTAATTAGAAATTGGCTGAATCCAACACGAACAGATCTTATAAAAACAATTAGTAGCATTTCTCTTTTCTTTGATAAGACTTGAGATGAAGCTTTTACTGCAATATGATACATGAATAATACACATAAATGAAGAATTAATACATGTAGGCAGATTAAAAGTATAAGAATAAAATGCAAGCATGTTATAGGGTATTGTAAACATTTCTTACCTTTAGGAAAGAGGTAGGCCTTGCCGAGTGCATGCCGTTCATATAGAGCCACCTAAAAATCATTTATACACTGAATCAGAGATTTCATTCAGCTTAAATATATTTTTCTAAAGATAATTTGCTGCATATTATAGGGCACTGTGTGGCTCTCGTGTAACACATACTACATACTTGAGAAAAAAACACATTAGTAGTGGAGCAGTGTAGGTGACAATCGATATTCTTATCAGATCATGAACTAATTTTGCGGTACTTGTACCGGTAGTAGCAGACCAAGAATACCAACTACTATTGCTGGTATTATATAATCTATATGCACCAGCCCACCAGTCAAACCTTCTTCCTGCAAATAAGACGATAGGCGTGCTAAACACAAATACACCAGTTTCAAAACTGGTAAAACATATAAGTTGGAAGCGATCGGATATTAAAAGGAACTATTAGGCTGGACAAATGAACAAACCCAAACAGAAGAACATCAAGAAGACATGTGATATAGCCAATACTGTAAGATATTAATAAGATCTCATTATGTGGTTCATATCACATTAGGTTTATTTATGGAACATGTTGATCTGATAAGATAAGGATGAAAATAGAAGATATGATTTTCTATAAAAGTAAAGATATATTTATTATTGAGCAACTTTGATGATAGGTTGAAATATATCTTTAGAGGATTTTGGCCCCTCTCTATGCCTATTTAAGTGACCCGAAATTCATCATTAGGTCATTATGTTTTTCATAACTCACGAGAATATTAAGACTAAGAGGCTAAGAGAGAGAAGACGATTTCCATAGCTTGGTGTCTTGTGATTATCGGATCTCATCATCCTCGTCCTCTCAATCACGATGTCTACCGGTATGTTTTCGTAATTAAAAGCATGATCGAAGATCCTAATATTAATCATGATAAAGTTTAAGTTCACATGTGGTATCGGAGTGTTTTTAGGTTGAAGATCATTCTTTTAGTTCGAAATTATAGAAGAATCATGCTAGTATCTTGTTTTCCGCCTTTATCTAGTTTGATTCTTGCATGATGTTTGAGTTTGATTCCGATTAAATCTTATAAGCATGTTTATATTATGTGTAATGCATGAGATTATGGCCAAAAATTTCATAAGGAAAACCGAAATTTAGTATCGACTGGAAATTAGGGTTTTTTGGCGATATTGGTTTTCAGTGTCGAAATTTGACAAAATTTGCATGGTCGATCGGAAACGGCGAGATCTTTCAAAGTCATCAATCCTTGAAAGTGATACCTTAACCGAAATTTAGTATAAACTGTGCTTGAAGTTCCTACGTCTCACCACTGCATCCAACATTAAGTCTTCAATCCTTGAAAGTGATACCTTAACCGCTAAGGGGTACTTACAGATGATCACTGAACGCTTTAAGCCTGGCGACAAAGCTGTTGCTGGAAAACTTATGGCTGACTAAGACCATGCAGCAACATGTACTTGACATGGCTAACTTGGCTGCAAAATTGGCTAAATTGGGCATGAAAGTAGAGGATTCATTCCTAGTCCAGTTTATCCTCAACTCTTTGCCTCAATAGTATGGTCCCTTTTAGATTCATTATAACACGATTACGGAAACGTGGAATGTAAATCAATTGACCAATAAGCTGGTTCAAGAAGAGGCTGGAATTAAGCAGCAAAGCAGCCATGTACCTAATGCAAACTACATGCATGGGAATGGGAAGAACAAATTCGGAAAGAAAAATTGGAAGGACATTAAGAAAAGTTCCTCCAATCAGAATAACTCTTCTAGCCAGTCCAGTCAACCTACACCAAAGAAAGCTAAGAAGAATGATAACTGCCATTTTTGCAAAAAAGAATAAGCACATTTAGAAGGATTGCGTAAAGCGCAGAGAATGGTTCGAAAAGAAGGGTAAGCCTTTGGCTTTTCTGTGTTTTGAATCTAACTTTGTAGAAGCACCTTCTAATACTTGGTGGATTGATTCTGGATCTAATGTTCATGTTTCAAACTCGATGCAGGGATACCTTACAACCCGGAACATAAGTCCAAATGAAGCTTACCTTTACATGGGAAATAGGATGAAAGCACCAGTAGAAGCCATTGGAACTTTTCGTTTAGTTTTAAGTATTGGTTTTCATTTAGATTTAGAGAATACTCTTTATGTTCCTACAGTTTCTCGCAATTTGATTTCCTTGTCTAAACTTGATCTTGATGGCTTTTCTTCATCTAGTGGTGATGGACGTTTCAGTTTGTTTAAGAATAATAATTTAGTTGGTTCAGGAATTTTAGTTAATGGTTTATATCAAATTACTCTTGATAACTCTTTTTCTAAATCCCTAGTAACCTTGCATCCTAAAGTGAATTTGAAACGTAAAAGGTCAACTGAAGGTTCTGCTTTTTTGTAGCATAAGAGGCTTTGTCATATATCCAGACAAAGAGTTAAGTTATTAGTGAAAAAAGAGATTCTTCCGAGTCTTGACTTTACTGATTTTGAGGTTTGTGTAGATTGAATTAAGGGTAAGCAAACTAAACATACCAAGAAAGGAGCCACAAGAAGTACTGAACTGCTTGAAATTATACATACAGACATATGCGGACCTTTCGATTATCCATCTTTTGGTGGAGAAAAATACTTTATTACCTTTATTGATGATTATTCACATTACTATTATCTTTACCTTTTGCATGACAAATCTCAATCTATGAATGCAGTAGAATCCTACATATCAGAGGTTGAGAGACAATTAGGTAAAAAGGTGAAAATCATTAGGTCTGATAGAGGTGGTGAATTTTATGGAAAATATGATGAGTCAGGACAACGTCCTGGTCCTTTTGCTAAACTTCTTGAAAAATTAGGGATAGTACCTCGGTACACAATGCCTGTTTCGCCATGGATGAATGGTGTTGCTGAGAGACGTAATCGTACACTTTTGGAGATGGTTAGGAGTATGTTAAGTAACTCTAATTTGCCCATATCATTGTGGATGCATGCTCTTATGACTATTGTGTATATCTTGAACCAAGTTCCCAGTAAGGCTATTCCTAAAACACCATTTGAGTTGTGGAAAGGATGGAAACCCAGTTTGAGACATTTACGTGTTTGGGGATGTCCAGCAGAAGCACGCATTTATAACCCACATGAAAGGAAACTCGATGCAAAAACCATAAGTGGGTTTTTCATTGGGTATCCAGAAAGATCAAAAGGGTATAAATTTTACTGTCCTAATCATAGTACCAGAATTGTAGAGACCGGTAATGCTAAATTCATTGAGAATGGCAAAGTCAGTGGGAGTGATAAAGTCAGAGAAGTGGTCATTAGAGAGAATCGGGCACCAATACCAATTCCCGTGCCCGGGATTTCGGCTGACACTATTCTACCTAATGTTGTTGGCCCAGCCAATAATGTAGAACCAATTGTCAATGACCATGCACTCCATCATGAGCCTATCGCCATTGAACCGAATGTGAATGCAGTGCCTGAAGTAGTATTAAGAAGGTCCACAAGACCACGAAGGCCAGCTATTTCAGATGAGTTCATACTGTATTTGCAAGAATGTGAATTTAACATGGGATTGGAGAAAGATCCGACTACGTATTCACAAGCCATGAAAAGAGAAGATTCTGAAAAATGGATTGATGCCATGTTTGAAGAGATGAAATCAATGGCGACAAATAAGGTCTGGGAGTTAGTCAATTTACCAGAAGGAAATAAGAAAGTCGGTTGTAAGTGTGTCTATAAGACCAAACGCGACTCTCTTGGTAAAATCAAACGACATAAAGCTAGACTCGTGGCCAAAGGATTCCATCAAGAAGAGGGCACCGATTATAATGAGACCTTCTCTCCAGTTTCTAAGAAGGATTCTCTTCGAATAATCATGGCATTAGTAGCTCATTTTGACCAAGAGTTACATCAAATGGATGTGAAAACGGCATTTTTGAATGGAAGTTTAGAAGAAGAAGTCTATATGGCTCAGCCAAAAGGCTTCATTATAGATGGAAAGGAAAACATGGTATGTTTGTTAAAGAAGTCGATATATGGATTAAAGCAATCTTCTCGATAGTGGTACCTTAAGTTTCATGATACCATTACCACCTTTGGATTCACTGAAAACATAGTTGATCAGTGTATATACCTGAAGATCAGTGGGAGTAAGTTTGCATTTCTGGTTCTATATGTTGATGATATCCTAATAGCAAGTAGTGACCTTGGCTTATTGCGGTAAACCAAGGACTTTCTTTCTCAAAACTTTGAAATGAAAGATATGAGAGACGCTTCCTATGTGATTGGGATAGAAATATCCCGTGATAGATCACGTAGGATTTTAGGTTTGTCTCAAAATGCCTATATCACAAAAGTTTTGGAAAATTTTGGCATGTCGTCATGTGATCCTAATGTTGTTCCAATTCAGAAAGGGGACAAGTTCATCTTAAGTCAATGTCCTCAAACTGAGTTAGAACGTGATCGAATTAGAAACTACCTTTATGCGTCTCTTGTAGGGAGTTTGGGATATGCACAAGTTTGCACTAGACCAAACATCAGTTTTGCAGTTGGCATGCTGGGTCGCTATCAAAGCAATCCATGTATTGATCATTGGAAAGCTGCAAAGAAAGTGCTGAGATACTTACAAGGAACAAAGGAACTTATGCTCACATTTAGGAAAATTGATCACCTTGAGGTGGTTGGCTATACGGATTCAGATTTTGCTGGATGCGTGGACACTAGGAAGAGCACTTTTGGTTATGTGTTCATGCCAGTTGGCGGTGTTGTTTCATGGAAAAGTTCCAAACAGTCCATCATTGCATCATCCACTATGGAGGCCGAGTTCGTAGCATGCTTTGAGGCATCGATTCAAGCATCATGGTTGCGGAATTTCCTTTCAGGGCTTACAATCATGGATTCCATTGCTAGGCCACTGAAAATTCATTGTGACAACACCGCAGTTGTATTCTTTTCAAAGAATGATAAGTATTCTAAAGGTATAAAACACATGGAGTTGAGATACTTATCAGTCAAGGACGAAGTTCGGAAGAAGAAAGTGTCAATTGAGCACATCAACACTCGTGCTAATATAGCAGATCCATTAACGAAGGGATTACCCCCTAAGACATTTAAGCAACATGCTGAAGCTATAGGTCTTGAGGATGGTCACTAATATTGTTTCCCTTTATCTTTATTCTCATGACTTTATGGATTGCTACGTGTTTTGTTATGACATTGATTTTGAATATTCATTATAGCAACTTCTGATATTTCTGTTTCATATTATGTATTATTTATGTACATATTAAAGCAATGCATGATAACAGAACTAGTCTTTCTTCAAGACATTAATGGGGACCATTATGTTTACTTCTACTTATACAGAATTAGTTGTTTTGGTTGTTAGTTAGTGTGGTACATGGAAGGGACTACATTCTTTAATTAATGTAGAACCGCTATGATCCTAATTGATGATTCAAATCAACTAAAGGTAATTAAGATAAGCCTATTAAGCACATCAATTCAGCATTTATGCGCGCCTTATGTTTGTTCCTATATGACCATTAAAGTTTTTGTCATATGGACCAAGTGGGAGAATGTAAGATATTAATAAGATCTCATTATGTGGTTCATATCACATTAGGTTTATTTATGGAACATGTTGATTTGATAAGATAAGGATGAAAATAGAAGATATGATTTTCTATAAAAGTAAAGATATATTTATTATTGAGCAACTTTGATGATAGGTTGAAATATATCTTTAGATGATTTTGGCCCCTCTCTCTGCCTATTTAAGTGACCCGAGATTCATCATTAGGTCATTACGTTTTTCATAACTCACGAGAATATTAAGACTAAGAGGCTAAGAGAGAGAAGGCGATTTCCATAGCTTGGTGTCTTGTGATTATCGGATCGGATCTCATCATCCTCGTCCTCTCAATCATGATGTCTACCGATATGTTTTCATAATTAAAAGCATGATCGAAGATCCTAATATTAATCATGATAAAGTTTAAGTTTACAAATACATGATTAAATAATTTTACTCACAAAGGCAAGAGAGAATTAGTAGAGAGTTTCTTTCACTCACTTGACTACTGAGAGGCACTAATTGGAACACAAAGTAATGATTGACGAGATCCCGAGATGTTGTAATCGACATATACCATATTAAAACCCTAAGAAAGAGGGGTGTGCTGATGAAAAAATAATTAACCCATTTAAACTTAGATTGAGACGATACTCAGGAAGGGGATAGTAGAAAACTCACCTGAAAGTGCTCCCGCATGCACCACTGAACTAAAGGACGGCTCGAAGAAGGTCGAAAAAGCAAGAGAACACAATGCTTGTATTGGAGAAGGTGTTGAGAGGGTATTTCTTGACAACAAATAAATTTATAAGTCAAGACCCCGTTGAGTATAGCGAAGTCAGGATCGTTCCTCAGGAAGCAAGGTTGTTCGTTTATCGACTACTAAAAAAAAAAATCAAGCAAAAACACACACAAGCAGCCTCGTTAACGACGTTGTCAGGGTCGTTAACGAACCACCGTACCTAAAAAGACTCAACTAACGACCTAAACAAGTTCGGTACCGAGCCAAGTAACTCATCAGTGAAATTCACTTAAAAAATAATTCAAATAAAAACAAAGATCTAGGACTAAGGACACCACAACATAGCCAAGCATATAAACTTGTGAGAAGAATAGATCATGCCTTTAAATAGATAGAATTATCAACTTTCGTTAACCATGAAGTAAATTAACCTACTTTCGCAACCTAACTCACTTAATTGTTTGTTTTGGATCTAAAGCTTGAAACTTTCGTATTCAAACAATATCAACCTTCAAGTTACTAACTTTCTCTTTCAATCCAGTTAAAAACTCAAATTACCTCAACTTTCATCTCGGTATAAACACAACAAACGATCTCAATAATAGATAAAAGCATTCAACACAATCTCACTCATCAAACATGCTCAACTATGTCGGGATTAACCCCGATCCTAGAAAAGAAGACTACTCACTAATCATAACTACGAAACAAATAAACTCAATAAAAGAAATCATTGAAAACAAATCACTACTCAAATTAAAATAACAAATATCGTCTTACTATTAAATCAGAAGAAACCGAAAACAAACAAATACCGAACCGAAATACTCGATCAACGAACTCGGTAACTCTCGTCCACCGACCCCCCGACTCGACTTCGATCCTCTCCTCGGCTCTCTCGGCTCTTCCTCTTCTCTCTATGCTCGATCTCCCTAAAATAATAATCTCCTCTACTAGGCTAAATAAGAGGGCTATTTATACTAAAAAGGCTAAAAACTAATAAGGCTAGAAGATAAAAACTTTCCTAAAAGATAGAAATAAAACTCTAAAAAGATAGAAACAAAATCTAAGAAGATAACAAGACCTAAAACACATAATGAAATAACCCTAAAAATTATAAAAAGATACTCTACCGACACGGAAATAATTTCCCGCACAGGATTGGTGAGTTACAAAGTCAACCCTCAAAATTTCTATCACGTGGCCTCGTTAACGAGCCCTTACAGCCTCGTTAACGAGCCTGGGCTTGGTTTCTTCCACACTTCATCTCGTAAAACCCGGACTCTGACTTCTTCAAACTTGTATTCCTCTGTCTTTCACTATAGCGCTCCAAATTCAGCTCCATATAGCACCTTTCCTTGTTAAAACCTACAAAATACACAAAATAGAGTAGCTTCCATACTTTCTATGAAAAATATGCAAAACTATCCAAAAACACACCAAACTAAACCTAAACTTATCAAAACTAGACCTAATAAACAAAGAAAACCTACTAAAAACTATACTAAAAACACGAACATCAGAAGGATGATTGGTAGTGAAGAAGGGTTAAAGCGGAATCAGAAAAGGAGATTATTGAAAATTGATGGACGAGTTTGTGCGGCGCGAATGCGCGATTAGAGCGGAAAAAACGAAGGCGGCCCGCAAGTACACAGACGAAAGAGATGGGAGAGAGAAAGAGGAGCGTAAAGCATACATTAAGCTGAGCCAAGCCGAAATAGAAGCCGTTGAGATTGCACTACAAAAAGTACTGTTTTTAAGCCGGGCACTGTACACAAGCCGCCCCAAAATAATTTTTGTTCTTTTATATGTTTTAGATTTAGATTTAAGCTTAGATTTAGATTTAGATTTAGACTTTAGATTTAGATTTAGATTTAGATTTAGTTTAGATTAGATATATACGTATGATTTGTTTTCCCCATTTTCATTTATTTGTTAACCTTCCATCATGGCATGTTTATATATGTGCACTCTTTGTTCGAATTTGAACCTTGAAAACATATTTTTTTATTCCCAAACACACTTTTTTCCCCTTTAACAATGATGTTGAATCATGCTGGATTGGGCAATTTTTATTTTAAGAATGCTCCCACATTCCCTGCCTAGACTAGAGAATTTCTTACTACTTTAGAGGATGATCATGAGCATGAGAAGATCTCTTTTCAGCTAGCATCTTCGTCACATGTGCTGATTTATGCTGGCCTTAAGGAGGCATTTGGTATTTCCAAGCAACCTTCTGATTCTGCTCTTTGGAATGCTACTGAGGAGGAGTTGATTTTTTGGCAAAACACTACTAGTTTTGCATCATTTGATCCTAAGGCAGGAGAAAAAAATTTACAAATGGTCTCATCCTTGTTTGCAGATTGCTCATAAGGTGATTAGGATGGCTTGGTATGGCCAAACCAAGGTGAACAAGGTCTCTTGGGAGAGTTTCTGAACATTCCTTTTCCTCCATCATCTCAGAGACTATCTTCTACCTACACTTATGACATTAAGCATTTGAAGAATGTTAGCGTTCTTACTGAGGATAGAGGCAGATTTTACTACTCATTTGGTCCTCCTACGGATACTTCTAGGATTCCTCTGCCCATTGCTAAGTTACCATATGTACCTAAGTATCATCGATTTGATTTGCGTCGGCTTTTATTTCGTGTAGGAGCTTCTGGCTCTTTGTCTGCTGCTCCACGGGCTGTTCCACCATTTGCTCCAGAGCCTATTACACAGACTGTTGCTCAGGGAGACACAGACATGCACAGACATGCATGAGGATGCCCATGATGTGGGTATTCCTTGTACTACATGAGTTGACACTAGCCTGAGCTGGCAGGATGATATGATGCGCCAGATGAGCAGCCTTTCAGTCCGTCAGGATGAGATGTTCACTCGGCAGTCTGCTTTGTCCACTTTTATAGATAGGATCCACCAGGATCAATCTCAATTCTTTCAGCAGCAGACTCTCTACTTCCAGCAGCAGGCTCAGTTCTTCTAGGGCATGTGGCCCACGTATCCTTGATATCTTGACTATCCATAGTATCCACCACCACCATCACATTTTGATCAGTAGTGGTATTTTTCTTTCTTCCCCTCTATTTTATTTTGTATTTACTACATTGAGGACAATGTGTGTTCTAAGTGTGGGGGAGTTGGATTTATATTACTATTGATGTGCTATAATGAATAAAAAAGGAGCCATAAAAATTGAAAAAAGGCAAAATAAATCATGGGATAGATTGAAAACCCGAAAGGGCGGTCTAGGTAATAAGCAAGTGATCTGGCAAGCATTAGGCCTTGGCAAAAATTGATTAAGAGTGGTGTGAGTTGGTGAGTCCAATTTTAAAAAATGAAAAGCGAGTGTTAGGTGAAAACCTGAAAAGGCGCCTAAGCAAAATGAGTGAAAAAAAGAGTGTTTTAGGACTACCTTTACCGGCGCAGGAGACATAAGAAGTGGAGTATATGAGTGTTTTGAGTAGGTTTTCATTTGGAGGTATAAGGTGTAGATTTATGGAGACTTTCACTCTCTTTGATGATGCTTTTGATGGACTTGTTGGTGGTTAGTTGCTAGTGGTTTGTTGCTTGATGTGTAGATTGGTACATTGGTTTGCTTGATGGTTTGAGTAGAGCTTAGCATGATATTTTCTATGGTTGGTTTGGGGTTGGTGTTTGATCTTAGTTATCATGTTGATGAGTAGGATAGATTGATGTAGTTGACATTGATATATATATATATATATTGATGTTAAGTAGGGTTGAGTGTTAGAGTTTATTTGCTATATCTTGTTGTTTAGGTTGGGTATTGCGCTTGCATGAGAATGTTTTTATCTCTCTTTGTATGTTTCCTTGCACTTTGATGATGTTGGGGTTAGAGATTTTATGAGTGATAGTATTTTGAGTCACTCAAGGACGAGTGAGATTCAAGTGTGGGGAGTTTGATATACAAAATTATGTTGTGTATTTAGGAGGGGTTTTTGCATACATTTATGGTGTTTTTAGGTGGTTTTGAAGACTTTCTACAGCTAAGAGAAGAAGACTCGAAGATACATATTTTTGGAGTTTTAGAGCTGGATTGAAGAGAAGCTGAAGATTCGCGTTTTGGTACTGGCGACACCCGCCGCCCCTGATAGCCGCGAAGATCTTGTTTGCCACTTGTTTTAATTTGATTGGCTCCTTTTCTGTCAGCTTTATTCCGAGATTTATGTATTTTTGGAGATACTTTTAGAACTATCTATATATATTAGGTTATGGGAGTTGCAACTCTCATCTATCTATTATCATTATTCTCTTTCAGACTTTTGAGTTTTTAGCTTTCATGGAGAACTAAGCCTTTTGCTTAGTCAGACAGTTTGAAGCTTTGTTTTGACTTTCAGTTGTGAGATTTCTACTCTTTATCTATTGTATGGAATTATTTTACTCTCTTGATTAAATTGTTTATGTGATTGGCTTCAACAATTTCTACGGTGGTTGTTATTAAATCTCTATTGCTAGATATAGATAAATTACTAGTTGAGTTTCTCTATTTCATAGTAGCAAACTGCATTGTACTAGTATCTAGTTGTGCTAGTCTATTGCATAACAGAGTTGAATTGTATTATGGTATAAAAAATGGTTGTTTTATGCTAGAATTGTATCATGCCTATATTCCTATTCTTAATGTTGCTTTTGAATTGAATCTTGATAGTTTCAGGGTTATTTAATTAGTTAGGATTGATAGTATCTGGTGATCTATGATTTTAATGATGAGTACAAAAGGGTATTTGATGAGTTGAAAGCTCGCCTACTAGAGCACCAATTATTCAAGCTCCTAGTTTGTCTCATCCCTTCGAGATTATGTATGATATCAGTGATTATGCGGTTAGATCCGTTCTTGGTAAAAAAGAAGTAAGATCTTCTCATGTAATTCATTACGCTTCTATGGCCTTGAATGAAACACAAAGAAACTACTCAACAACCAAGAAGGAGATGCTTGCAATTGTTTTTGCCTTGGAAAACTTTAGGCAACATTTGTTGGGGACAAAGGTGATAGTGTACACGGACCATGCAACACTTTGTTACTTGTTGACGAAGAAAGAAGCTAAGTCGAGGTTGATAAGATGGATTCTTTTGCTGAGTGAGTTCGACATTGAGATTAGAGACAAAAATGGTGTTGAGAGACTTGTGGCTGACCATCTAAGCCGACTTGTGCATGAAGAAGACAAGTCGAGAAGACAAGGACAAATTCAAGGAAAATTCTTGGATGACACTTTATTCGGGGGCTAGTGTAGCCGTGTAGCCATGCGTGAGGTCTCGGGTTCGGTTGATTGTAATTCTCCCCTTTTATTTCTTCCTTCCTTTTAATCATTCACACGGGCTTTGAAAAGGGCCGAGCGACTTGGGCTCTCCTTAGGCCCAAGAAATGTTCTATTAAAAACTAGGCGGACCCTAGACAGAGAGGGACCGCCTAGTGCCTAGGCGGCATAAACGGGCGCCTAGACAGTCTCCTAGAAGGACTGGAAGGCTAGGCGGGCTAGCACATTCTAGCGTCTAGACGGGGCCTAAACGGTGCTAGGCGGGGATTTTTAGAACAGTGGGCCCAAGTCGAGTGGTTAGGTGGAATAAGAGATAGACCCGCTCGAATTATTTTTGTCAAAACCCATCTTTATTAAATTTTACAAATGAGACTATTCATTAATAATTTTATTTGTAAAATCAATTTATCTCTCTCATAAAGATGGAATTTAAATTTTAAGTATTCACAAAATTAGCGGCATCCTTTTTCTTTAAAAAATTCTATGAATTTTTTTTTTGAAAAATAGCGGGCTATTATAACAAAACCACCCAAGCAAGACAACGACAATGAAGGCTCAAACCACCTATGATGGAGGTAGTATAGAATGAGGTGATGAAGCTTCTACAAGCATTTATGATCTACCCCATTTATGTCATCTTATTTTGTGTAGTTTGCATATGCAAATTGGTTGTAGTTTTCTTTCTTTCTTTCTAGGTTTAGTTTTGGTGTTTTGTGTTGATTTTCGTATTATTCGTAGTATAGAGGTCTACATAAGTTTGTTTTTCTTTTATAGGTCTTTTAATTGTGCTTTGGAGAAGATGATATGAGGATAAGATCTCGGTGAAGCTTAAAGACCACAAATTACACTAAGGAATGGAGTTTTGAGGATTATAAGAGCTTTCAAGAGTTGTGAATGAGCTATTACAAGTTAAGGAGCAAGCTAGGGTGTGAAGGAAGAGGTTAGAAGCCTTGCCACGAGTTATGGAGGCCATCACGTTTCAAACCAAGCCAAGACAAGCAAAAACATGCTCTCAGATGTCGTGCCACGGGTCATGACCTCCATCACGGGTCGTGACAAGCATGTTGTGTGCGCCGAGAAATTGGTCGGGCTTTCTTTCTTGTTTGGGCCCGAGTTGGTTTTATTTTTGGGATATCTTTTTACATAAGTTTTTGGGATATCTTTTTACATAAGTTTTATGACTATCCGACCATTTGAAGTTATTAAATGACGTGTAAATTGTGGTTTATGATGTGTAGTTTGAAGTTATTGAAAATATATGACATGTAAAAAAAGGAGCAAGGAAATGTTGACATGTGTACAAATCATATGTGGCATAATGTAAGATCGCCAAGTGGCATAATCTGACGTGGCGTAATGTGGTGGCCAAAATCCTTAGAGGTTTAGTTATATATATAGACTAGCAAGATTCGGTTGTGTCATACACGACTATGACTTGAGAATTTTTGTATGTAGGAATCGTACACATTGATCGAATTTTACATAAATTTATTCGATAAAAATAAAATATTTTCCTCAATGAAACTTTCAAGCGAAAATTATTATAATATGTAAGGAATTTAAATTAATAATTAAATAATAGTATTTATTTATTTATAATATCGTAGGTGATTTAATTTTTGAATTGGATAATATTATTATATTTTACAAGAAAATAAATATTAAAAAGACTAAATAATATTTCCATACTCATTAGTTGAAAATGGTAATTGGTAAGTAATAGTAATAATTGAGGTAATTTATTATAATAGGCATGAAATGCTTATCGATAACATATCTTATTGATTTTTTTTATTTAATATGGTAAGTACTAATGATAAATGGGATATTATATTATAATATAATATGTAAGGAATGTAAATTCTAAATAAAATCAAGGATAAAGAGGTAAATGAACAATTAAATATGTCTATGTAGCATAGTTAAATGAGTGACACATAAGAGATGATACCTCACTTAGAAGTTCTATGACAGTGATGACTTGTTTGATCATGTAAATCCTTTGACATGTTTTGGATAGTTTAGCCCGGGTCTTTCATGAAAATATTTTTGATCTGAATTCTTAGCATGTGATGTAATTGAGCACATATGACTTTTAGGTATACGTTTGTTGCAATCCAATAAAAAATTGACCTTGTGAGTATATTTTTAGCCTTGACTTTTTCTTGTGTGATTTTACTCTCCTATTGCATATTATCTCTTGAAATTGATATGATTATTTATTTCTTAAAACCCTATTATTCTCTATTACTTGTGAAATTAGATGATATAGAACTTTATTTTTATTAGCCCTATTATTCTCTATCCACCTTTACATTATTCTTTCTTTTTGTAGCCATTGTTTTGAGCTTTTCAGCCTATTTTTAGCTCCACAAAATGTATCCTCGCCGATGAAAGCTTGACCCTATCCGGGGATTAGGACTTAGTTGGGTTGGGATTGATTTTGTTGAGTATGATTTGTATTGGTTCAAAAAAAGAGGGATGAGTGTTATAGAAGTCTCAATGTTGATTAATTTGTAAAAAGGATTTTTGGCTTAAGAAAAGAGATGCCCAAGTTAGTAGTGGAAGCAAAGAAAAGAAGAAGAAAAAAACTGCTACGATCGTTACCGATCCTAGTAGGGTCGGTACCGAGCTCCTCCCAAAAAAATCAGAAAATTCAGGAGAAAAAAAAAGGGAGAGGTGAATAAGTGCAAAAGAAAAGTGATGAAAGAAAAACCAAGAATTCCTTTATATGCCTTATGAGACTTAGATGGGATATTTGGGTTGATGAAAAAGAGAGTGAGCTATAATGTTTAGTGAGTTTGGTATGTTATTCTTGAGAGTTTGGTGAGTTGTGTTGAGAAGTTTATGAGTCTTGATTCCTGGATTTTTAGAACCACATAACCAAAATATTTTCACACCTTATTGTTATTACCAAGCCCCATTACAACCCGGTCAAATGGAAGCTTCTATGAAGTTTTTCATTGAGCCTTAGTTCTCTTGATGATTCTGCATGTTTTGACATCTTTGGTAAAGAGATTGGTAATATAAATAACAATATCTATGAGTTTTTGTACATAGGATTGAGTTGAGAGTTTTTATTCAAAGCCTAAACACATGAGAGTTGAGTGAAACACATTGTGATACCAATACCCTATGACATATACTTTGTAAAACTTATCTCTTATTTAAACAGATAATTCACATATATCAACTATCCACGTAAGCACATAGCAGACATTAACAACCATAAAAGGTTGCACACATACACTTATGCACTCACCTCTTATGCTAATACATCTATTACTCTAACTTTATTACATCCCATGTGTCTATGATTCAAAATGAGGAGGATAAGGTTGCTTAGAGCTTTAGCCGGCCGACCTGTATGAATGTGATTTCTAAAAGAGACACATGTCAGTAAGAACTAGCTGAACCTGAAAATTTGTTTTGCGATTTACGTGAGTCGCATACTCAGTGAATATAAACCATCATCAATTATTTCACACAGAGTCAAACATTTAGTCCATGTACATATACATACATATTATATATATCATAGAGGAATTTACTATACAAATGCAAATGCCAATGTATCTGATTCATTAATCTATGAACAGTTCAAACCTGAATCTGCCCCGGGTTTCTATATACCGACTCTTTTCTATATACCAACTTTTCCTTTCTTTTATTTTTTTTCCATATACCAACCTTTTTTTCCATTACCGACTTTTAGGCATCTTAGGCCTCATTTGTTCATATACCATCTCTTAGGCATCTTAGGCCTCATGTATGACCCGTAGGTCTCTTTTGTATACAAATTCAGGACAAGACAGTCACAGGTCTTTTTAATCTCATTGCAATATGCTATGCAATCAAGTGCATCATGTAGTCATATATATCATATATCATATACCATCTGCTAACATACTTTATGTGCAAACAACTCTGGAAATTTCCAGACCTATCACATATAACATATATATCCATATAACTCATATAACACATATACCCATATAGTGCATATAACACATATATCACATATATCCATTATATAGGCATATAACACATATATCACATACGATTTAATCTCCGATCTGTACTCACTCATATAACGCATATATCATATACCACATATAGCATATATATATATATATATTCGTATAGCACATATAACACATAGGGTTGAATCTCCGGTATATACTCACATGCTCAATACAAATACTATATCTCTTCCCTTTCTCTTTGACCACGATCTATGACTTGTGCTCCTATATATAACCAAATACAAAAACAACCTATTTACTCTTACAAATCCTAACCCTAAATGTAATGAAATGCCAATATGAATTATAACTTCTTGTGCATAATTACAAATCCTTTAAAACTTGACATCGATAAATTATATATAGATGAATATTTTTCTAGTTCAAACCTTTCTGTAAAACTTGATCAAAGATTTCCATAATATTATTACAAACCAAAACCCTAAAATTACTCTGAAATCTTTTACCAAATATAAATCTAATATCGAAAACATCTTTTGAGAACTGTAAATCGACTGATTTTCAAATCAAAATCAACAATAGATCTATATTTGGAAAAATCAGTTAAATCCAAATAAACCATTAATTAATTAAAACTTACCAAACCACGCTTATACTTTAAATTTAAAGCCTAATAAAAAAGATCTTGTACTAGATCCACTAAAAACAATCGAATCCTCTTCCTCTTTAATTCTTTCTCACGAGCCTCCTCTCTTCTCTCGTTTTCTTTCTCTCTGTACTCTCTTTTTTTTCCGTTTGAAAACTTCATGTTGAAAGACAACAAGGCAAACTCATTTATGTATATCTTAGCAAAGTCGGCAAATTTTTTCAGAAATTACAATTTTTACCCTCAAATCTTCTTTACTATAAACTTTGCCCTGAAATAATTATTAAATAATTTTTAAATAATTTTTTTAAAATATAATAAACTTAATTAGAAAATAAATATTACTTTTAAAAGTACACTACATATCATTCCAATATGCTATGCATATGCTACTAATCTTGTATAAATGCATAATAACGTATGCACTTTGGTCGGGGATGTTATGCACATATTCCTTGTGAGAAGTGGCAGAGCCAAGACATTTTTGAGAGTAGGGGCGATAGTTACAAATGCGAAAAATCTTGAAAGCTAATTATGTTATTACTAATCACTAATTGAAAACATAATAGGTCAACATCTAAAATTATAGAGGCAAGTTAATAAAATACTTAAATTATATATATACATATATATATATATATATACCAAGTAACAAATATAAATAATTAATGAAGTCGTTTAAGAAAATGTAAAACAATTAAGATATTTATATTATGATACTCTACATACTTTATAACTTTAATATGTTAAATACAATAATTTCTAATTTCTAATCTTAAATCTATCTTTTTTCTTATAGGAGTACATACTATCCACACTAATCAAATTTAATAAAATACTAAATACATCCTAGTTGTTATTACAATAAAGAATGGGCAAAAGAGGAAATAATGGAAGGGGAGCAAAAAGATGAAATAGAGGCTGGGGGCGGGTAAAAAAACGAAATAAATAGCAATAGGGGAAAAGTGGAAAAATGGGTGGGCAAGATTCGAACATGGACTGAATGAAAGGCGTGAATAGATGTGCATACCACCACTAAGCTACAACATTGTTTATGAAACATATAGCTCTTATTTTCTATATATTTTCACTTATGTTGAATTTGCTTTTTGATAAGGGCTAATACTTGATAGATGTGTTGTTGGTGTTGCTTTGTTATTGCTTGAGGACAAGCAATTGTGTTTTGAATTCAAGTAAGCATTTTAGTTCAATTCAAAGTTATGTTTTCTTTCAATCTTCTTGTTTGTTCTTTCTCAACCATGAGTGAGTAGTTCTCTTGTTCTAGGGTTGGGGTAAAAGCCCAATATAGTTGAGCATGAATGATGATACGATTGAATGATTTGATTGCCTTACTTCTATTTTTCTACTTGTTTGTGCTATGCTTTGATGAAAGTTAAAGTAATTCATGTTTATGATTTGATCGAAAGATAAAGTTGTGAACTTGAATAGAGATAAAGTTTGAAACGAAAGTTGAGAGCTTTAAATCAGGATAAGTAGATAAAGTGAATTAATTTATGAAAGTTGATTACTTGTGTTTAAAGGTTTGATCTTTATGATTCATATTGTTTAAATTGCATAACTATGTTGTGGTAAACCCTAAATGCATATGCAAAATAACATGCACCTTTTGAATGTGCATCAAAACTAATTATTTGTGCATTGATTTTTTATGCACATTTTGCATCTATTGCAAACTATTTTTATTTTTTAACCTTTATTTATGTGAGTGAATACTATAGTTAGTTAGTTTTTGATGCACTTGCAACATAACATGCGCTCTTTGATTGTTTTGATCGTATATATGGTTACTTTTAATGCACATACATAATAATATAAACTTTTATGTATTAGTTTCGCTTTGTATGTGCATCTAAACTAACTCCATGTGCATCAAAACAAATTGTTTGTGCATCGGTTTTTTTATGAACATTATGCATTGATTTTGAACTTTTTTTAACCTTATTTATATGCATGCGTAAGGTTTTTTCTTGTAGGTTAGTAAGTTTTGATGCACATACCATTGGTTTTCGTTGCACATGCATGGGTAAGATGCACTTTTTGATTATTTTGATACACATTTGTCGAGTTATGATGCACAATAAGACACTTTTTTGTGGTATTTTGATGCATATACAAGTAATTTGATGCACAAGCACATGTCTGAGATGCTAGTTTGACGAATATTCAATCAGTTTATGTAATCGAGTGGTGATATTCATCATAGAATTAGAGCAGATTATATAATTACTCAATTTTGTCATATTTAATGTATAACAAGCATATATCAATCTTCATTATATCAATATTCATTCATGAAATTAGAATGCAATTGTAAAAGTACTCGTTTTTATCATGCTCTACGTATTCTTATTACATATTAAATGTTCATCATATCGATATTGATTTGATGAATAAAGTTATAAAGAGGTGAATAATTTAAGAATTAATTTAAAAAAGAAAAAAAACTATAATATTTATATCAAATGAATATTCAAAAATCAAATTGCATTAATTAATAGAAAAATTATTTCAATAGTTTCTCTCCTATTTTTGCTATGAGAATTGTCTCATTGAGTATAGGAATATTCTCTCCATTTTCTTTCCTTTTTTTATTTATTCAAATCACACCCCTATTAATAAGAAGAGGTTGATTCACATAGAAATGGGGCTTATCATGAAAACTAAGAACAAATGAGGACCCTTGGATTTGAGAAATAGATGGCTAAGATTAGAATATATAGGGACAAAATGGTAATTTTGACAAAAAAATAAAATTTTTTGTTTTTTAATCTTCTTAGTTTCGCTTGTTTTTGCCAAAAACACGAAATTTGATTTTTTACGTTACGTTCACGTATTTTATGCATATGTTCACACTATTATAAGACATGTTCACATATTATCACATTTTTCAGTGCAGAGATTTAATAATACGTTCACATATATTACAAGTGTGTTCATATATTATTACTGTTTGTTCATGTTTTATGGTCATGTGTTCATGTTCGATTAAATCATAATACAAGCGTTAAACAGCTTAAAAAAATTGACAAAAAATAAATTTTTTTTTTTTTTTATTTTTTCGCTTATTTTTGTCAAAAACACGACGGTTGACATTTTACGTTCTGTTCACATATTTTATACACATGTTCACATTTTTACAAGGGTTGTTCACATATAATCGCATTTTAACTTCAGAAAATTTATTATACGTTCACATATAATATAGATACGTTCACATATTAGTATTGCATGTTCACGTTTTATGGCCTTATGTTCATACTCGATTTACATCATTCTACATACGTAAAAAGACTTAAAAAAATAAAGTAAGAAAATAAATAAAAAATTATTTTTTTATTATTTTTTTAATCGGATGGCCTAGATTCATTTCTAGTGTTTCAATTGGATGGTCCAGATTTATTCTTAGTTTTCATGATAAGCCCCATTTTCATTTGATTTAATCTCTTAGTAAGAAACCATTGGATTTACATTAATTCCATGTTTTTGTTCCAAATTAAGCTATAATGCAATCCAAATCTCGCCCTTGATTTTCCCTCATCCAACACACCTTATTTCGACCCTCATTTCTCCAAATCTCCAGAAGCAACGTATCCATGAGTAAATATATAAACCCCACAATAATTTAAAAAAAACATTGCGCAAATAAAACCTAAATTTTTTTTTTTCCAAAAATATCTTATATTTCATCTAGATAGCACATTTAACCGGATTAATATTATGATTTTTCTACTCTATTTTCTTAGTACATATGTTAAGAATACTAATTATGAGAATTAAAACTCTAATAGTAAATTAATAAATACTATTAAAAACGATTAATGTAAGTAAATATAATTTTAAAACATATTACAATTTTTATACCCTTACGTAAAATCGTTAATCTTAAATCCCCTAATAATCCCTCTCCTAACAAAAAAGAGATTCTTAAAAAAAAAGATAGATAAAATCTGAGCCAAAACAAAAACTACAGGAGTACAGTTAGAGTTTACAGAAAATACTATCCTAAAACCAATTGACAATAAGAGAAGTAGCCGCTATATATACTAGGGCAAGTTGATGTCTCAACTTTAGACGTAGGAATGCCATTCTAACGGTACCGACCGATGCATCCGTCAAAACTGCCTGCGGAATTGTGGTTTGAAATCGGGAAGAGGCTGGCGTGCCGCTTGGACGTTGCCTCTTTCCGGTCAGTGTGCAAGGCATGGCGATCGTCTCTCCCCTTTCCCACCCGCTTCCCGCTCCGGGCGACATCCCCCTGCAGCAGCAATTCCTGGTGCGTCATCTCTGAGATCGAGACCTATTCATTCAACACCCACAGATCCTGTCCACGGCACATACTCGTGTCTGTCGAGGCCAAGGCTGAACCCGGCAAGTTCAAGGATCGTTCCATGATGCCATTTAATGTAATGGATCAATTTTTCGATCATATCCCCAGCCTTTCCTTGGTTGCCAAGTCCTACTGTATTCGCTTCCCGGAGCCCCCAAAGGAGCGCCTTGTCCTGAGAATCGTCCTGATTTCTTCGAATGCGAATGGCCGCGTAGATGCCAACTACGATGGGCTTTCGGAGGTGAGCGTGGTTGCCCTTTTGCGTCGAGGGAAGCTCGCCCTTTTGAGGCTTGACAATTCGGAGGATTCTTGGGAGACTGATATCTGCCCTGACCGCCGCTTTATGCACATTGAAACCTACAATCGTCAATTGCTAGCTGTTGATGGTGACCTAAGAGCTTTTCTGATGGATTACCACTCCTTTCAGATGACCCAGGTTGATTTCCGGTCTCACCGTGAGCCCGGCCAGATTAAAGTTGGCAAATTGAACTTTTAAAATCTGATTTACTCTGTCGTTCTTATATTTATTGAAGATGCTATCTTGTTGGCTCTTTCTACTTTGTTTCCTTTACGAAACTTGTAATTCTGTTTACAACATGTTTGTTTGTCGGTCCTGGTGGCTCTTGTTTGATATAATATAGTTTGATTTGAGATTGAAACTTTCTTTTCTTACTTTGTTCTTCTTGCTAATTACTCAAGTTTCTCAAATTGTTAGCTTGATTTCCTCTGTTAACTGGTTTTGACATTGCTAGCATTCAAGGGGGTTAACTCCTTTCTGAACTTGAAATAATTGATGGCAATCATGGGGATAAAATAATATTCAGATTTGAATCTCTGAGGATCCTCCTCCACAGTTCAATTGTGTAAGTATGCAATATGTTCCATTTTGTAATCTTGATATTCCTGTCTTATGTTCTTACCTTTTTGCTGTTGGCTTCATGATGGATAAAAACTTGCTGATATCCGAGCTAGAAACAAGATCAAGTCTCACATGCATTTTTTTTTGTACAAGGTGAGATGTCCATTTTTTCCTGGCCTAGTGTAACAAGATGAATTTCTAACATTATTCCCAATCCCCTCTAATTTTGTTGAGCAGTTCCTGGTAACATATAGGTGTTTGATAATAAGCATCCTGAATTTCTAGATTTTGAAATAAGTATTGCTTTAAGCTCTTGTAAAAATTTCTTCGTCATACATGCTTTTGGGATTCCTGGAATCTGCATCAATTTCTACTCTTAAGGCATCTCTATCATTATCTTTCTGTAATTGTTTACTGTAGGCTATATAGCTAAGTGATGGCTTTTGCGGTGAATTGAACATTAGCCACTGTAGTGCTTAAACACACATCTTTCCCGCGTGCTTAAATATCTTCATAACACGTAAGATCTATAGTGTTTAAGGTGTATTGTCATGGACATTGTATGGAATCTCTAGGCATAGATTGATGTGGTGCTTGGTCAGGTAAATATAAAGTTGGAGTCTGTTGAAAAAATTGGAGTATGTACCATATTACCATATTTTTCTAACCTTCATCTATATTTCTCGTCTAAATCTAAATATAAAAAGGGAGACTTCTCCAAATGAATGGTGTCTTTCCGGTTATGCGCACGTTTTGAACTTTCATATCTAAACCGTTCTCAAACCACCTAAACTGATGATAAGTGCTTAGAATGGTATAGATGAAGTGTATTTCTGAAACTAAGTGCAGTTTCTTTCTATACACCATGGATAGAGTCTGCACCTTGCTGACATCAGGCCTATTGGTGTTTTTCAGATGTTCTGAATTCATAAATAAATGTGTCATGAAAAATACTGATTTTTTTTTAAATAACAAAGTTTTATAATGAATTGATGATTTGGTACATGAAGCTAATGAATAAACTTGTGATTTTGTTTTGTTCCTTGGCAAGTGATGCTTAAACACGAAGATGGTTCTTTTGCTTGCATAGCAAGAGAGTGCAAATCGCTTTACTCTTGGCGAAGTAAGTTATTTTTCTCCATGACTGTATTTTGTTTAGTTCTTTTATCATATGACAAAGTAGGGATGCGCAAGGGTAGTTAACCAAGGTTTAAGTTAATTGAACATCGGTTAGCTAAAATTTTGGTTACTAGAATATGATAATTGTACCTATACTAAAATTCTTGGTTAGCTGGACATCGGTAAAAAATTTCGGTATGGTTAATAGGTTAACCAAGTTTTAATGAATAAGATTGTTATTTGTGAACAAAAAAAAAACCATGTTGTAATAGGGAAAAAACTTGTTTTTTTTTTAATAAAATGAACCTAAGGGCAAATCAAAGGAAAAACCTACAAATTTACAATACAATCACATTTCTGAAAACATTCAGTTATCTTTGGATTCATGAAATTGCCAATTGTTGTGTGAATTGCGATAAGCTCTATATTCTAGGGCCTTAAAGATCTAATCTTGAAATAATTAAACATGATGGAGTTGGTTCTTTAATTGTATTGTAATTTAGTTCAATCGTCATAATTGAATTGATAGAGTTTGCTGCTTGTAATTGTTCACACTTCGCATCTCCCGTCCTCTTTTGGTACAATCTCAGGCGTTTGAAGATCTTAGTATAAGACTGCTGTAGATTCATTCTTTTCTGAGAGCCTAAACATATCATCCAAGTATTCTACAATATTTTTTGTTGAAGTATGTTCCCTCTCCCAATTTCCAGTAGCTGAAAAATAAACCATAGGAACAATATCTTCAGCTATGCCCTCTAGCAAGCATCTATTTCAGGCTACTCTGCACATCAACGCTCCTCCCCCTGTTAATCGACCATTCCAGTATAATCTTTCTCCTTTAATATGAAAACGAATCATTTGAAATGTCAGCGTTTGGTCTGGTTGGTTTGAATACATGTCTGGCTTCTAACAATGGTGAGGTATGCAAGTTCTCTAATATATATCTAGACTTCTGGAGCATTTTATCTGTTCTTATCTCCACTTCTCCATCTCCACTACAATAAATGAATGCACTGCCTATTTGCTACAGTATTTATAGCCTCGATAAAAAACCGTGCCCTCACTAAATAATTTAGTATAGGAGCCATCCATTTACCCTCACTAGATGAGATAGTATATGAGCCGTTCGTTTGCATCTGATCTTCTTCCCGTTGCTTTTCGCTTTCTGCGTCTTCCTCTTTTTCTCTCCTTTTCATCTTCTGGTTTTACTCCCGTCTTTTCTTGGCTTCCACAGTTCCATGCCTCTGTAGCATGTGCTCTCTTCTCTTTTCACCGCCTTTGTGATGCCGGCCGACGATTATGCTAGAGGAAGACGCTACTGCCTTTCGTATCTTTGCTAGATGATCTAAGCTAATCGTCATTTTGATGTGGCTTTAATTTGGGTTTTTGATACCGCTTTATTTTGCTGGTGGTGACAGTCAGTAGAAGAGCTCAGATAGAGATTAAAGGGTTGGCATCACTGGTGGTGAGCATAAGAAAGCACCGACTGGAGGGCTTCGATGGTGGCGAGAGCCAATGTTGGTGGCGGCCGATGAAAACTGTGGTCCTTATTTCTCCAGGAAGGAATCCAGAGCCATTTCCTCAGCCAATTCCTATTTCCAGTAAGTAGTTGATACTTCCAACTCTTTATTTGATAGTCTTAGAGTTAGTACATGCACAAACACACTTACTTTCTTTATTTTGCTTTACTAACCGTCTCAAATGCCATTCCTGGTTCTGCTTCACAGGAAATGTATCGATGTGTGGGAGCAAAAGGCCTGTACGATCTTGCCAACTCAATTTAAGAATTAAGTTAATGTCCTGGTAATTTTGATTCTTCTGTCAACTCAATGTGCCTTATTTGCTGAATTTCCGTGTCAGTTCTGTTATAGTGGACAGTCCAAGTTGAATCTTGTTGGATATATGGTTACTTCTTTCGCTTTTGAGAACTGCTTTTATATTTCGCATTGTAATATCATGCTTCAATTTAGAACAGTTCTCTACTTTTAGGGTTTACGCGTTCAGGTTTTTAGTGTTCAGGCCATTTAGGGCTTCCAAATTAGGCTTGTAATTTGGGTATTTTGTGTGCTTATTTCATATTTAGGGTTATGGACTTATGTTATTCTGTGTGTCAACCTGAGATTGGGCTAAATTGAGAGGTAATTTCATATTTAGGGTTAGAAGTTCTTGGAATTTGGTTAATTTGATTGGTCCTTTTTGATTTTCGGTTTGGGGAATTAGGTTAATTTGAACGATAATTTAATATTAAGGTGTAGCCTTCGTCTGGAGGATTTACTTTTTGCATTTTCTCTTTGATCCATCTCATTTGCGTTTTAATTCAGTATGGAAGACGACGACAACAACAACATCTACCCAGGTGGAACCCGGTATATACGAGATTTGGGGGGTCGAGATGTACGCACCCTTACCCCGACTTGACGTCGGGAGGGTATCTAAGGCTATTATCGTCACTACACATAACATGATTTTATATTTCGATGTTCTTGTGTTACTTCGATCACACTTTTTTCACGTATTTTATATTTTACTTATTTTGGACATTAGGTTATTGCGGACTTTGATTCTACTCTAACAAAGTACTCCGATGATGGCCAAAGAGGGCATAGTAAGTTTTTTGTTTGATGAGTTTTGCACTAAACTTCTTTTCATTGCTTGCTTCTTTGACTTGGATGCTTTTATCGTAAATTGTAGGCAGCCATCAACTTTTGCAGCAGGGCAATCCTGAATATGCTATGAAGAGGCAGCAATTGTATGACTATTATCATCCATTAGAAATTTCTCCTACCCTTCCCATCAAGGAGAAGGCAAAACTCATGGAAGAATGGTATGAGACTCGTTCTGTTGACAAGTTAGATTCATTGCTATGTAGGATATTTGCCTTTTTGGCTTTTCATCCTCTTTGGAGAAGAAGAGCGGGTTCCCAAAACTGTATTTGGTGATATTTGTGCAGGTGGGAGAAAACCCACTCTATTCTAATCGAGGGAGGTCTTACATGTGATGTTATAAGGCAATCTGTGGCTAATTAAAGAATTGCCTACAGAGAAGGTGTAATTGAACTTTTTGCGCTATTAGAGGTGACAGTCTCTCTCTTTCAGATTTTTTCCCCTTTCAATCTTAGAACCTGGAAGAAAGTCTCAGTGTATATGTTTGTGACATAAATATAGCTAAAAGGTCTTACAACCAATGTTCTTGTTTTGTACCTCCAAAACGTTTCTACTAATATAGCTACAAAAGCATCCTTAAGCTCACCCATATCAATCATGTAACCCTTAACTTTTATTTCACTGTTTTTGCTCATCATCGTGATCTTTTCCATGGTTTGTTTATGCAGGAGAAAGATGTTCCTATTCTCATTTTTTCTGCTGGATTGGCCGATATTATAGAAGAGGTATATCCCACTCACTAATTTGCTGACTATAATGGATATATTCATAGCTAATGAAAGTGATCATCAGTTTTGTATCTAACGTCACTATTAATACCTACTTTCAGTTAGCTGTAAACTATGGGGAAGTCCTACCCTGCCGTTAGTGAGGAGTACCAGAAGGCTGTTGAGAAATGCAAGAGGAAGATGAGAGCACTTATCGCCGAGAAGAACTGTGCTCCAATTATGCTTCGTATCGCGTAAGCTGTCTATGATAGAATCTGAAAGTATTGTTTTTTCTGCTGGAAGTTTTGAGCCAAATCTGAAATTTATGTTCAATATTTGCTTTTGCAGAGATGGCACTCTGCTGGTACCTTTGACGTGTCAACCAAGACCGGTTGTCCATTCGGGACTATGAGGTTCAAGGAAGAGCTGGCGCACGGAGCCAACAATGGGCTTGATATCTCACTCAGGTTGTTGGAACGCATCAGGGAGCGATTTCCCATTCTCACCCACGATGATTTCTACCAGGTAGATGACTCTACTAATATGACCAATACATTGTTTATTTTTCTCTGGATTATGGTTTGTATATAACTTCTAAATTATACTGGTTACTGGAATGTAGCTTGCTGGAGTTGTGGCTGTTGAGGTTACTGGAGGACCTGAAATTCCTTTCCACCCTGGCAGAGTGGTTAGTAAACTCAGTGCTATTGTACATTGGATCAGTTGTTAATGGAATGACTGAACTGGATCATTGAACTTATGAAAAAATTATATGGTGTACTGTTATTTTGGTTGATTTCTGTTATTGTTTCTGTTTAGGTTGATGTGTTTGGGTGTATAATTATATTGGCATTTCATGTTGCTTAAAGCCTACTATTGTATTAATTTTTTAAACATGTTGAATCAGTGTTTTAAACAATGTGATAGGCACAGTTCTCTCAGATGAGGCCAATATGGCTATGTTCCCCCTTGGTGCACCAGGTCTTGGACAACACATGTTCTATGGCAAGGCTCCTCCTCTGATGCCATCCCAGGTGAGAGACATCTTAGCTTAAAGTTATACTATTTCTGATCTTTTTTTATATCAAACATGCAGAGACCATACAGAGTGTGTGGTTTATCATCACATCTGACAAGAGAGCTAATGTATAGTTCCTCATGTTCATTTTACTCTCTTTCAGCTGATATTGCATTTGCTTCACTTATAACTCACTTACCAACTTGACCTTCTTCTATAAAGGTTTCCTCATTGATTAGCATAGGAACATGAAATCCGTGATTGACTACTTTCAAGCGATGTATTTTTTTATTTGAATCGTGATTTGCCTTCGCCTTCAGGTGGGAAATCAAAAAAAAAAAAAAAAGAATTCTCTACCAATTCAGATTTATCTTAGATCCATTGCTGAATATTTATGACGGCTTATTGTTGAGTTCTTTTCTAATCCAATACATCTACTTTTGTTAGTCTTGCAAAATGTCGATGATGATGATGTGGAAGATGATGTCGTTGGCAGGCAAGCTCTCCAATCATCAACCAAGCCTTTGGAGCAACTGAAGAAGATCTATATCAAATTCAGGTAAATTTTGATCTGAAGACTTATACTATCATGAATCTGATATCTGCTTTACTGACATAATTCTTAACAAGCTTAATTGGGTCCTCTTTGCCATGTTTGTATGATCAAAGCGCGCAGCTATGTCATTCCTTGTGGATCTGTTTTTATTGATTTCCCTTCAGTGATAATTTAAAAAAATTGTTTCGTGTGCTTTGATTTTTCAGTTTGAGCTTGAAGATGAAAGAGTTACTACAGGATGCGTGCTGCATAAGCAATGATGGATAACATAGGAGTTAATTTGAAAAAAACTTAAAGTGTCAAGAGAGTTGTGTTCTACTCAAAACAACCTATGTACTTACACACTTTGAAATGTTATAATATATATATATATATATATATATATATATATATATATATATATATATATATATATATATATATGATCGCATCAGATTGCAGATGGAATGACTGTAGAAGTTGGTACTGTCAATCTCCTACTTGAAATTCGAGGATGTGCGCAATCTCATGAAGGGGCAACTTGGTAATATTACCCCATCCCATCTTTATATGATGCACTAGGTAAATAGGCCCGTGCGTACGCACGGGGCATGTATTTTGCAAATTTTTAAAATGATATATTTATTGTATTGTTTTAAAAATATTATTTTCTATTTCAACATAGCGTATGTTTTGTGTTTTATTGGTCAAAAAGTGTAATACACTAAATAGTATGATAATGGTAATAGCATTTTTTATGTTATATCATCATATGCTTTACATATCTGATTATCAAACTTGTTTAACAATACAGTGGTTACTAATTATTCTATGTTATTTTGTAAAGAATGGAAAGCTTAATGTGTAACTCTTGGAGCCCATGACTTAAATTTATTACACCTTCTTAATAGAAATTTGTCAAATATTCATGCTTTCCCATTTTTTGAATCGTGATTTAAAATGAAGCCAAAATTTAACATTTATTAACCGAGATAATATAATTGACTTTATTGTTCCCCAAATTAGCTTGGTCTCGTTTGTCGTCGCTTTGGTTTCCCTTTTCTTTGTGCTTCATATCTAATGAGCTAAACATGAAACTAATTGCTTGTAGTTTGTCAACCGAGTGTGGTTTCCTAGACTTGAAGAGAGTGCAAATTATCTCGAAAATTTCAACACATTGGTTCCCCTCTTATTAGCGAAATGCACGATACCGACTCTTTTGAATTAACTTAAAGTTCCAAACAGGAGATTAATATAAATTTATAAGAATATAGCATTTTTATACAATTAGTCAGACTTGATCATAGATATTCCTTTCATATTATTACAATTATTCGGCCTGCAGAGAGCATCATGGATTAATATAAATCTCTTACGTTTCTTTATTTTTCTCTCCTTGTAAAGATTAGAGATGTTTGATTCTGTTTCGGTTGCAAGTCATTTTATGGAGAAATGGAAATTAAAGACTCTTAAGTCTAATTCTTTTGTTTTCCTTGTCATTGCAGGATGAAGATGATGCGGCTAGGAGAGCTGAAGAAGCTAGAAAGCGCGAAGAAGATGTAAGATCTGGAAGAGTTCAGATGAATGGGAGAGAGCTTTTCATCCATGAGCCTTGGGTGTTTGACAATAATCTTTATTGAGGTGCGTTTTTTCTTAGAGATACTGCAATTTAGTGATTCACGCTTTACATCCCAAGAAGAGTGTGTCTTTGTGATAGGCCATTAGGTCATACTGCTGCTGACATTAGTGAATGAGAACAACCCAAAGTGATGAAATCGTTGCATTTGTTAAGCTATGTATGATTGCTGTATATTTTTCATGTCTTCTAGGATTAGGGAGTTTTTTTGATGCTGTGTATGATTGATTTTTGGTTCCAATCACCTTTTGAAGACATTTCTTGATCCATTTGGATGCATCATAATTCATAACAGTAAAAAGAAACATCTTTTTACTTTTATGGAAAAAACTTACACCCCCTATTATCCTACAATCTCTACGTAGCCTAGCAATAGCATGTGCTACATTAATGGCATCCCTTTGCTCTGGCATGAGACCACTTGTCTGAATCAAAATAACAAACCAATTGAAAACTCTTTTAAAATCGTACTAAGAGATGAGTTGGGATCCAAACAAAGAGAAAATCTTCTAGAGTTCATTCTGTTGTTGTTTTATGAGCTCATCTCATACCTTAGGTCTCACTTTCTGAGTCTGTAATGCATTCATTTTTGTATGTTCTCAAATAAGTCCTTGATTCCTGATTCTTATGTTATATCACATAATGTTGTAACTTGTCATGTTTTTCGGGTTTTAGTTGGTGTAAGAATAGGCTTAATAATGGCTTCATAGTTAAACTTGCTTGTGGATGAATCATGAGCTGGTTTTGTATCTATCTAATGATTTGTTTTGTGTTAGATGTTACATTGATTTGATTCTTACTGTTGAAGCTAATTGGTGTAGGCTGAGCATCCAAGGTCCAAAATTATCTTCACAAACCGACAAGGACGAACACAGACAGATGATCAAATGCAAGCGCAAAGCTTTTGTGTATTATTGTAAGAACAAAACATGGTCTATGATGGGTTAATTTCATATGCAATCAAAGAAACAAAAAAGCTTGCATGTGAAGAGGAGTTAATGAGTCATGTATATGGATAATTGATTAGCGACCAAATGAATGTGTGAAAGAACTGAATAATTTGCAGGTCAAGTCAATTTACAGTTACAGAAGTCCGCCATTTACTTGTTTTTGCGCCGACAGGATTTGGAATTTCCAGTTAACTTTTGACACGTGGTTGGTTGGTTGGTTGGATGAAAGTGCTTTTATTATTTTGCAGTGGATAACTTAAATTTAAACTGTGTACTAGAGCTCATTATTCTCTGTATAAATTCTGGTATTGTTTTGGTTTTCCCTATGAAAATATTGGTATTGATTTCGTTTTAATGCTAAACTCACCGTTGTTTAAACTTAACAATTCTTCGACATATTTGATTTGATAAAAAAAAACTTGTTTTGGTCTTTTGACGTGCTATAAGTTAGTAGGTTGATTGGGAATGGAAACTTACAATGGAGAGGGTAAATAAAAAGTGAAGACAATTAAGATAATCTAAGATATGAAAACGAGATAATCAATCTATCAATCAATCAATATCTATAACTATATATTAAAGCTATACCTTTTCGAACAACCAGAGAACGATTCTGGTCACACCTCATATTTACAAAATTAATTTTATTACTAATATTTTAACTTTTTTCTATTAATTTTTTTTTAACTATTTAAATCTATCTTTAACATCAAACAAATCTATGTATATATATAAAAGACGCAATGAATAAGGACACCACGCTACACCCCGCTACACCACCTAGGATTTTCCTACGTGTCGTTCCCACATTAAGCCACCTAGGATTTCGCCACATAGGATTTTTTTGATTTTGAGAATTTATATATGTTGATATTATTTTACGAGTCAGGTTCACGTGCGAATGGGCGCTCATGTGCGAAATAAGAAAGAACAAGAGTCGTTGGATCAATAAAAATCAAAGGCGCTGATCATTTCACTTAAAAAGGGGGAAAAACGACACGGGCGAATTATTGGCGAATTATTCGCGTATTTTTGAAAAAAAAAGAAATAGAACACGCACTTAGATTGTTCATCAGTATTGTGGATTTGTTCATCAATAATGTGGATTTGTTCATCAAAACTGTGATTTTGTTCATCAAAATTGTGATTTTGTGCATAAATAAACTATTGCTTGTACGTTAAAAATCTATTGTTTGCACATAAAAAATGAACAAATGTGTATCAAAATTATATGCAATATGTTCATCAACATTGTGATTTTGTTCATAAAAAACGAAAATATTTATTCATTGGTTTTGACATATTTGTTCATCGGTTTGTGCATATTTGTTCATCAGTAACATCAATTTGTTCACTGGTTTATGCATATTCGTTCATTGCCTTTTTCATATAATTGTTCATTACTAGATGCATATTTGTTCACTAGTAACCTCAATTTGTTCATTTCTGTATGCATATTTGTTCACTAATAACATCAATTTGTTCATAGCTAAATAAGGCACAAGCATTCCTCTTCGATTTGTTGCTATCTCGTTCTCTTAGCATACACCATATTATTGCAAAGTCAAATTCTTTATCTATTATCTTTTGCATTCAAGTTTCTACATTAAACTTATCTTAATTTGGTACTATATTGAGCACTTCATTCGTATTGACAAGTTAGCCTTAAAGCACTTCATTCGTATTATACTTTGAATTCAAAATAGCCTTAAAGCACAAAATAAATGCAAAAATGCACAAATAGATATTCCTAAATATATAGGTTGATGGTATTAATAGTCCTAAATGTACAAGTTGATAGCATTGACACATAAAACATAAGTTTATTACAATTCACAAATAAAGGTATAATAATGAACAAATAAGGTTATATCAATGAACAAATAAGGGTATATCCATGAACAAATAGGGTATATCAATGAACAAATAATGATATACCAATGAACAAAAAAGAAGTATACCAATGAACAAAAAAGAAGTATACTAATGGTATACCATGGGTATATCAATGAACAAATGGGGATATATCAATGAACAAATACGAGTATATCAATGAACAAATATGGGTATATCAAAACTAATTATATGTGCATAAAAAACTGCATAATATTGTATATCTACACATAAATAAGGTTAAAAAATAAAATTAAAAATTAAAAAAGTTCGAAATTAATGAACAATGTTATCAAAAACTCAATGCACAATTAGTTAGAATTGATGAACAATTGGTGAATATTGATGAACAAATCGCTATTTCTGATGAACAAACTGGGCGCGTCTCATAAAAACTTATTTTTCAAAAAATTCGTGAATAATTCGGGAAAAATTCGTTCGTGTCGTATTTTATTGAAAAATACGCGAATAATACGGGAAAAATTCGCCCGTTCCGTATTTTATTTTTTTAATGAATGTTTAATCAGGGACATTGATTTTTTGGAATGAACGATCAAGATTTAATCTTATTTCCCACACAGGCGACCATTCGCACGGGACTCTTTTTCTTATTTTACAATAATATAGAAATATGATAAATTAATCTAGGAAATATTCTATCTAAAAGTTTGGATGTTAACTAATGTTAAATCTTAAGTATCAATGTTAAATATTTGATATGATAATTTATTTAACTTAAAAATATTATATCTAAAATAAAATAAACTATAAAAGCATTAAATATTTATTTATAACAATTTATTTAATTTATTTTTTCTATCAAAATATAAGTTATCTGCCACGTACGATTTTACTATGTGCCATCTAGGATTTATCGCACATGTCATTCTCACAATTTATATATATTGAAAAGTAACTATCTATCATAAAATAAACTATAGTATCTATTAGGATAGATTTTGTATAATTGATTATAAGTTGATTACATTATCTTTATCTATATATCTATTTCTATAAAAGTTTTCTTAAATCAAATTATAATAAAAAAATTACAAGATGATAAAAATTACATTATCTATGTCTTTTTATCCATTTATAATGTAAAAGATTTTTTTTAAAATGAAATTTTGGTTAAAAAGTCCGTCTATAACTATATATTAAAGTTGTATCTTTTTAACCCACCACATTGACTTTGACCTGAATTTATTTTTAAAAATTTTAACTTTTATTTATATTAATTTAACTTTTTCAAATAATTTTTCTCTCTATTTAATTATAAAAATTTGAAATTTATTTGATTCTAAAAATAAAAAAAACCATTGTATGTGAGTTCAAATTTTTTATCTTTTATGTATCATTATATTAAAATAAATATGCTCATACATAATCCGAGTCATAGTCGTGCATTGCACGACGGGTATAACTAGTACTCCCTATTTAGTATAACAACATCTTTCGAGAACTTCTTTATACAAATATTCAAAATTAAAGATAACAAATTTAAAGTATTTTAAAATAAGTATAAATATCTTTTATCCTTTAATATGATATCTTTCCACGAATTTATATATATATATATTCTTTTTATAATAAAAAATTAATGATAAATAATTATAATGTTTAAAAAATTAAAAAAATAGGTAATATAATATTTAATAGATATATTAAAATATTTAATAATCTCGAAATTAAGGTACATAGAAACTAGAAAGTAATAAAAATATAGTATTTAATCTTATCTAATGTTTACTTTATTAAGCCACAAAATGAGTTTGTCCCCACCTTAAATAAAAATAAACTATTTTCTATAAATAAATTATTTTTATCTTTATCTTTCATATTTTATTATATCTAATTTATTAATTTTATTATTATTTTATGTAAATCATATCTCTTCCATATTCTAATATATAAATATTTTTATTCCGAAGTTATCTTTTTTTATAAAAATTGAATATGTATGAAATATCATCAAAGAAAAGGAGAAATGTACATTGTTTTACATTAATAATCTTGTTTATTCTCAACATTAAACCAAATAATTTATATTTAATTTCTTTTATTCGATTCCAAAAAATAAAAAAAATTGTACATTGTACGGGCAATAAATCACTTATAATATTTTTTATATTATATTTTATTTAATATCTATAAAATACCGAACCATACTCGTGCATGACACGGCGGGTACAATTAGTATATTATAAAAGTTGACCATTTTTGCCCCACCACATTGATTGTGCCCCACCTCATATTTAAAAAAATTAATTTATATTTATATTATTTCAACTTTTCTAATGATTTTGGCTACTAGCATTTCTTCAGTATTTCAGAATTCATCTGCTTCTCCTCGCTCTTTCTCTCTTGCGACCGTTGCTCTACGCTCAACCTCCGGCGATCCCCCGTCGCTGACGCGCCCCCTCCACCGGTCCGGTCCACGACTAGAGGCCCAGACACCCCCCCCCCCCCCCTTCCCCTCGCTCGCCCCCCTCGTGCTTTTCGGCGCTCACCATAGCCTAGACCCCGGAACCCTAAATGCGACAGACCCGAGTCCGCACCCCCCTAGTGTCAGATCCGACGTCCACCAGCCCCCCACCGCAAGCTCGCAAGCCCGGCGGCCCTGCTCCCCTGCTTGTGACCGACGCTCTACCCCAGTTGAGACCGGGCGGCCGTTGTTACGTCCCTAGCGCAGGCTTGGCCGTTTCCCCCGACTCGGTTCTGGCGGTGTCGGCATAGCACAGTGACCCCGGTGAACCAATTTCTGACCTTTATTTACATCTTCTCCTCCCCCTTTCTGTGGTGGTACCTTGTTTTACTTGTTGCCAGTTTGTTTTAGAGTGTTTTGCTGCCGACTGTTTTTGCTGGTTTCGGTTTCCTTCTTATTGATTGTTGTTGCTGGCTGCGGTTTCTGGTATTGTTGTGGCTTGTCTCTGATTGTGGTGGTGATCTTTGCTGACCACTGTTTCGTTGAACTTGGCTATTATACTTTATTGTTGGTGTTTGTTTCTTATTGCTGGTTGTTGGTGTTTATTGTTGGTTGCCGAACTGCTAATTTCCTTCTTATTGATTGTTGGTTTCTGGTATTGTTGTGCCGAACTGTTGGTGTTTATTGTTGTACTCTGCTGTTTATTTCTATTGTTGGTTTCTGCGGTGGTTGTTGTTTATTGTTGGCTGTCTCTCTTGAACTTGGCTTGCCACTGCTAGTGGGTGCCTTGGTCTGTGTTTAAAAGGCTTCCGGGTAAGCGGTGGCCTCGTTTTATTTTTGTGGTTCTTGGTGTGTTTGTGTGCTTTGTGGTCTTTGTTGCAGGTGCATTCAACGCGAGAAAGAGAAGAGCTTGTGTCCAACTCTGTAGAGCGTCTGCACTCGATGGCTCTGCCTAAGTTTAACAAGGATAGCCGAGGTAGAAGAGCAAGAATATGCCTGAGATTAGGATCTTGGAATGTGGGGTCACTCACGGGAAAATCAATCGAGTTGGTCAAGATTTTACAACAACGGAACGTTGACATTGCGTGCATCCAAGAGACTAAGTGGAAAGGTAACAAAGCACGGGAGATTGATGGGTGGAAATTATGGTATGCAGGAACGTCGAGTAGCATAAATGGGGTGGGTATTCTAGTTGATGACAAGTTGAGGGACAGTGTGGTTCAAGTGGATCGTAGAAGTGATCGACTGCTGAGTTTGAAGTTGGTGATTGGAGGAGAAGCCCTAAATATAATAAGTGCCTATGCCCCGCAGGTAGGCCTAGATGGAGAAGTAAAGAGACGTTTTTGGGAAGACCTGGATGAGATGATGAGAGGTATTCCTGTGACTGAAAGGGTGGTGGTAGGGGGTGATTTCAATGGTCACATTGGAAGGTCGGGGGATGGTTATGAAGAAGTGCATGGAGGTTTCGGTTTCGGGGGCAGAAACGACGGAGGTCGGGACTTACTTGAGTTCTCAGTGGCCTCTGGTTGTGTAATAGCGAACTCTGTAATATCCCTCATTTTACAAGGGTAAAAATGTAATTTCCTTTTTATGTTATAAAATATTTGAATAATATTTTATAATGTAACTTTCTCTTATGATAAATAAAATATTTGTATATTTTATTCCATAAGGTTTTTATACATAATGTTATGAGGTTATGTTATAAGTTTAAGAAAATATTAAAAGGTTACAAGAGTTATTTTCTCATATTATGAAGTATATATGAACCATATGAGCTGTGTTTTTATTATATACCATATGATAAAATGTAACAATAAATGGTATAAGCCTTATTTCTTAGTTAAAGTTATAAGAAAATATTCATAAGTAATATGACTTAAGTATAATTACTATAATTATATTTTATTTAAAAAAATGTATAAATATTTTGACTAAAGTTTTAATCAAATAAAATAGATTAAAGTTTATATGATATTAATTTGGGTCATTTGATGTACAAAGTTAAGATGAAAGGGCATTTTTATCACTTTTGCAAAATAAGAGGGTTGTTTGTGCAATTTTTCGGAAATAGATTGAACCCGAAATGGGTTGTCTTCAACCTTCAGCCCGAAATTTAAAATGCTCATAACTTCTTCATTTCTCAACGGATTTTCGATCCGGAAAGCCCATGACCTGATCTATCAAACCCAATAGTCAATTGATACAAAATTTACATGTTTTTGGGGTCGAATTTCTGCTCATCTTCGAAGACCTAAAATGGATAAATGGTCGAATTGGACATTAAGAGCTCGAAATGGATAGAGATTTTGACGTGTATGGATAAGGAGAAGTAATGGGGTGTTAATTAGGATGGTCAAAACATTAAAATAGCCAGTAAACGTAATTTAATGGGCGAATTAAACCAAAAAACGTTTGTTTGTAGGTGTTTATTGGGGGATTTAATTTGGGCTTATCTTGAGTGCGATTGGGGCTATAAATTGAGGGTTTTCGATGGGCAGACACACCAAAACAATTTCCCATTCGAAAATATCTCAGAAAAGTTTCCTTAAACCTTCGATTTGTGCTCGAAAGGGTGTCATTGCTCTCATCGGAAACAGAGCAAGTGCTTTGAATTTGGGCTTGTTCTCCTCGCTCCGACAACGCCAGGCCGCGCCACCACCACTCCTGAGTCCGTCGTTCGTCTGAGCACCCGAATCCGCCACCCTCGCTCGCCACCATTCGCTGTAGGAGCCGGTGTGAGGTGCTATGCCCCGCCTCTATTTTGGTAAAGTTCTTGTGTTGCTGTTGTTTGGCGGGGGTGATAAGGTCGGGCCTGACCCAGCCCGACCAATTGGTTTTGCATTTGTTTTGCCTATAATAAAAAAAATCGAATGGCTTTGAAAAAAAAATCTTTTAGTCAACTAAAAATAAGTATATGGGTAAACTTATTAAAATTGTGTAATAGGGATTTTATTAGATCTCTTGGATATTTAAATGAAAAGAAGATTTTTAAATAAAAATAATTCATTAGTTTGAAATTTATAGAAGGAGAATTTAAATTAATGACATGGAAATTTGATATGTTTTCATGGTATGTTTTTCATATTATGAATAAGAAGAACCAAATTCTTCTATTTTATAAATACATGTAAGTATAAATGATAATTGTGTTTTAAATATGATTCATGACTTAAAATGAGGTTAGAAGAAAATATAATGTTTTATAAAATCTCATAACCTTTCATATTATAATTTCAATCATATTAATAAAAGAGCATATTATTAATATGATCTATAAGTTTATTAAGGATTAGAAACTTATTCTATTTCGTCGATATAGATCACTATCGTTGATGATACAAAATAAATTGTGTACAATTTATTTTGATGTTTGTGAATCAGGAACTCTATAAGGATTGAGAATTCATTCGTCCATAGGATCGTTCGTCCTTCCGTCTACAAATAGAAGGCAAGTGGTTTGGTTCGTTTTCACATAAGTTTTTGATGCATGAAAATGATTTGAATCATGATGTTTTGGTTGTTGGGAACGCTTGTATGAAAATAAAAATGGACTAGGTTATTATTTATTTTATAGAAATAATGACCATGTTATTATAGTTGTTATTATACTAAGTTGCGCTAGTATGGACTTAGGACTCGATGTTTGTGGCCTTGTCGTGGCCTTGTGTGTTTGTTGTCTCAAAGAGACTGTTTGTGAACTTAGCGTAGAATCAGGGATGAAATTTCGGTATTCACATCTCTTTATAACATCGCATTAGGATGGCCCTATACCCTAATGCTGGTCATGACCCTACCGCCTCATCCGTGTATGAGGGGTGTTGCACCTAGCTAGTGTTTTCTTCAAATCCTGGGAATCGCTATCGTTGTTGCGCTTCGACATGTGTCGAAAAAATGTTAAAAGCTATCAACTTGAATTGTAAAGTTTTGGAATTAATATAAGATAAGTGCGTGATGCACATATTAATACGTGTTCAGGGTGGTGACTACAACTTGGAAAACCACTCTGGCTCCCGACTAAGGAAGATCCTCTTTCCAATCTGAATTCGGACAACACGTATTCGGTGAGGTTGGTTTGTGGATCCAATTAGTTGACGGAGGCTTTTCAACTTTGTGTGATTAATAAAAGTTCCCAAAAAACCATCTAAAACCTCCGAGGAACCACACTATTGTGGCGTCCTATTTTTCCGCTGCATGTCTTCAAGTTTAGTGAGTGTACTTTAGTTAACGGAACATTGATCGGCTTTCATCCGGAGTTCGATGCTGGTCGCTAAGTACAATCACAAGGAACCTATTTTAAAACCCCATTTGCTTAGTCTGTCACAAGACTAACCCGACCACTTTTGTCCCTTGCATGGTCGGCTGGTGTCAACCGTATTTCTCGTGGCGGCACATCAGGAGTTGAGCTTAGAGATTGAAGTTGAGAAGACCGTTGTCGTGTTATCGAAGATTGCCAATGTAAAGACTTCTGCTAAATTCCGCAAATTTAATTTTAGGATTGAGATCCTTGCTTAATTTGTAAGGACCAATCCAAGAACTAAGTCATTGCATACACTTGTATTGAATATTTAATAATATATGAAGTTTTAATTTTATTTGTTTGGTTACTATAAGCCTTGGGTGACTTCGGAAAGTGAAATTCGAGGTCATTGGCGGTAATATCTTCAGGAAAAAAATGGGGGTGTTACAAACTCCTGGTTCAAAAAGAAGGAAGAGCACTTGATTACCTACAAGAGTGCTTCACATAAGACACAGATTGACTTTTTCTTGCTCAGACGAAGGGACAAGAGGAGTTGCAGGGATTGTAAGATTATCCCAAACGGTGGCCTTTCAACGCAACATAGGTTGTTGGTCATGGACTTAGACTGGGTTCGCAGAAAGAGGAGAACGGCCAGTGAAAGGCAACCTAGGATCAGATGGGGGCGCCTGAACCAGACAGTTGGAGATTTCTTTAGAGAAAGGGTTTTCGAGGAGGCAGAGGCAAAATGAGCTTGGCAAATTAGAGACAGTGCAGATGACATGTGGGGCAGAATGGCCGAGTGTGTTCGGAGAGTAGCATCTGGGGTGTTGGGCATGACCAGAGGCAGAAGTTGGCGTACAGAAAGTGGGTAGACAGCAGTGGCAGTGACAGAGAAGTGCGTTGGACAGAATATAAAGTGGCAAAAAAGTTAGCGAGGAAGACAGTGGCAATCGCAAAAGATAAAGCGTACGAGGAACTGTACAGAGCGATGGACGAAAAAGAGGGAGATAAAGTGTTGTATAGGTTGGCTCGGGCAAGGGAGAAAAAGTGCAAGGATTTGGATACTGGAAAGTGTGTAAAGGATGAGGAAGGAAATGTGCTAGTTGAGGATAGCCAAATAAAGGAACGTTGGCAGAGGTACTTCTATAGCTTGTTAAATGAGGGCCAAGGGTCGATGGTAGAAGCAGAGGAGTCAAGAGGCCAGTCAGTTTGTCTTTTCTCCAGACGCATCTCCAGAATTGAGGTGCAAGAAGGGCTTCGAAAGATGAGCAACAAGAGATTGGTAGGTCCGGATGAGATCCCAGTGGAAGTGTGGAAGTGGTTGGGTGTGAGAGGCCTAGAATGGCTCACGTCTTTGTTCAATGTCATTTTCCGAACGGCAAAGATGCAAGAGGAGTGGAGGCTTAGTAGTTTGATCCCACTGTACAAAAACAAAGATGATGTGCAACAGTGCAGCAACTACAGGGGTATCAAGCTACTCAGCCATACCATGAAATTGTGGGAGAAAGTGATTGAAGTTAGGTTGAGGAGAATAGTCACTGTGTCAGACAACCAATTCGGTTTTATGCCAGGGCGGTCATCCATTGAGGCTATTCATCAGATCAGAAGGTTGGTAGAGGCCTATAGAAAGAGGAGGAAAAATCTGCACATGATTTTTATTGATTTGGAAAAAGCGTATGAACGGGTGCCTAGGGAGTTGCTTTGGAGGTGTTTGGAGACAAGAGAGGTTTCGTTGACAAGTGTGTGCACCCCGGGGGGAAATACATAGTTTTTTCAAGTAGGGGTCGGCTTGCACCAGGGGTCGACTTTGAGCCCGTTTCTGTTTGCCGTCGTACTGGACATGTTGACGAGGGGGATACAGGATGAGGTACCGTGGTGTATGATGTTCGCCGATGACATAGTGTTGGTGGACGAGTCTAGGGAGGGAGTAAGTGGAAAGCTAGAATCTTGGAGAGAGAAGCTTGAGACAGAGGGTTTTAAGCTGAGTCGATCCAAGACAGAGTATGTTGAGTTTAAGTTCAGTCAGGAGGCCGAGCCAGATGAGGAAGTCCGATGGGGAGGAGAGGTCGTTGCGAAAAAGGAGATGTTCAGATATCTAGGCTCAGTTGTACAGAGCGACGGGAGCATCGAGGAGGACATTAGATACCGAATCCAGAGAGGTTGGCAGAAGTGGAGGGGCGCTTCCGGAGTGCTATGCGACAGAAAAGTCCCACTCAAGCTAAAGGGAAAGTTCTACAAATCCGTGGTTAGACCAGCAATACTGTACGGGGCGGAGTGTTGGCCGACTACGAAGGCGCAGGAACAAAAGTTGATGGTAGCAGAGATGAGGATGCTGAGGTGGATGTGCGGGCACACGATATTGGACAGGATCAGAAACGAGGTGATTAGGAGCAAGGTGGGAGTGGCCAGTTTTGGCGAAAAGCTCAGAGAGTCGAGGCTCAGATGGTTCGGGCACATACAAAGGAGACCCCTAGATGCCCCAGTTCGGAGAATTGAGAGGTTGATCGGTAGCGACTTTCGCAGGAATAGAGGCAGACCGAAGAAGAGTTGGAAGGAAGTCATAAAACAAGACCTTACCGTGATGGCGGTCTCAGCGGATTTGGCTTTATGTAGGGACCAATGGCGCCAGAAGATTACAGTGACAGAGCGGTAGCAAGGAGGACCTAGAGGGAGTGCCCTGCTCTTTTCCTTATCTTTGTTTCTTAGTTTTGCTGTTTTCTTTTTCTGCGTGCCCTAGAGTACTTTTCGTTCTCGCTTTCTACTCCTCCGTTGGCTTTCTATCTTTTGTTTTGTCCGTCCTTTGTCCCTTTTTACTTTGGTCCCTCCTTAGATACCCTTCTGACGCCGAGTTGGGGTAAGGGTGCGTACATCTCGACCCCCCAGATCCCGTTCATACCGGGTTCCACCTGGGTAGATGTTGTTGTTGTTGCAACTTTTCTAATGATTTTCCATTTTATTTGAATTTTAATTTTTCATAATATTTATCTTTTGGTCAACTACCTTAGAAAATATTTATGATAAGACTTTTCAATATTGTCAACATTATTTTAGATACATGTAAATATTATTTCACATTTCCTTATTAAATTTTTAGTATCCCTTTATGTTAAAAAAATTATCTTATGCTTGTGGCCCATCTTATATTAAACAATTATTTGTTTTTATAATTTGATTTTTTATGCTTCTTATGTAAAACAATATCTATGTAACATATTCTTGGATAATATCAAGTACAATTATTTATAGGATCTATAACTATATATTAAGGTTGTACTCGTATCTTCTTAGCCACGACATTAACTTTGACCCTACTTTATATTTTAAGAACTCAAAATTTTTTTATATTACTATATTTTTCAACTAAATTTATTTTCTATATATTTATTTATAAATAAAATTAAGAATTTGAAATTTATTTTATCTTTATCTATATATCTATTTCTATAAAAGTTTTCTTAAATAAAATTATGATAAAAAATTACAAGATGATAAAAATTAAATTATCTATATCTTTTTATCCATTAATGATGCAAAATATTTTTCAAAAATTTAATTTTGGTTAAAAAATCTGTCTATAACTATATATTAAAAATGTATCTTTTTAAGCTACCGCATTGACTTTGACCCAACTTTATTTTTAAAGATAAAATATTTTAAAATAAATATAAATCTTTTAGCATATATCTTTTGACGAATTTATTTATAGATATATATATTAATTTTTTTATAATAAAAAATTAAGGATAAATCTATAACTATAGATTAAAGCTATCCCTTTTCGAGCCACCAAAACGATTCTGACCCCACCTCATATTTACAAAATTAATTTTTTTTACTAATATTTTAACTTTTCCCTATTAAATTATTCTTTACTAATTAAATCTATCTTTAACATCAAACAACTATTTATTTAGTATAACAATATCTTTTGAAAACTTCCTAATACAAATATTTAAAATTAAAGAAAACAAATTTAAAATATTTTAAAATAAGTATAAATATATTTTATCTTTTAGCATAATCTCTTTTAACGAACTTATTTATATATATATATATATTCTTGTATAATAAAAAAAATACTAAATACTTATAATGTTTACAAATAATAAAAATAGGCAATATGAGCTATAAATTACTTATATTAAATTTATTACATATTCTATTTATAATGTATATAAAATATTGAATCGTAGTTATACATGGTGTCGAATCGTAGTCGTACATGGTACGATGGGTAAAAGTCGTATTTATAATGTTTAAAACTAATAAAAATAGATAATAAAATATTTTATAAATATATTGAAATATTTTATAATCTCCAAATTTACATATATGGAAAGTAATAAAATGTGAATAATATAATATTTAATCTCATCTAATCTTTATTTTATCGAACTGCAAAATGTGTTTGGTCCCATCTTAAATTAAATTAATTAAATTTTAAATATTTTATATAATTAAATTATCTTTATCTTTCATATTTTATTATATCTTATTTATTAAGTTAATTTTTTTTGTAAAATTCTGATCTTTTCCATATTTGAATATATAAATTTTTCATATTTTTTATTCTATTTTTTATTAATTATTCAATGAAATATCATCAAAGAAAAAGAGAAATGTAATTATTTTATCTTAATAATATATCTTCATTCTCAACATGAAATGTTATCACTTATATTGATTAAAAAAATTATTATTTCTAAGAGCAATAAATTACTTATATTAAATTATATATTATATTTTTATTTATTAATATTCTATTTATGATGTCTATAAAATACATAATCGTATTCGTACATGGTGAGACGAGTACAACTAGTATATTACTATTTTTATACCCTTACAAAAAATCGTCAATTTTAAATCCCCGAATAATGCCTCTCCTACCAAAAAAATAGATAGATTTTTTTTAAAAAAGATAGATAAAATTTAATCCATTAATTTTGTTTTTGATTCGGTAAGATTTAGGGTAGACCAAGTACTACTTGGACTAGCCTAGAGCACCCGTAAAAAGGTGAGAACGGGTTTACTAACCAATTCTAAGAAAGAAGGGCAAACCTCCGCCCTAGATGCTCGAACTTGAGAACCAGTTTATATGCTTCTTCTTTGAGTAGGTGAGTTTTATTTAATGTTTGATTTAATTATTTTTGCAAGATAATTTGTTTAAAGTTGTCAATACTTATACAATATCTTTTATAATTAGCAAAACCTTCACTCATTTAAAATTAAAAATATATAAAAAAACACTTTTATGTATATTAAAATCAATAATTATTATTGTCTATTGTAATATTTTTTTTAAGAGAATTGTTGAGTAGTTTAATGATATGAGTTTAAGTTATGAATCAAAAAGGTTGAATCTTTGTAAAGTATTTGGCAAATCATTTATACAAAATATTTTAAATCTATCTATTCTCCATGCTTCTCACGGTAAAAAAAAATGATTCGATATCCAATCATGAAGTTCTACAAATTCTCACAAATATGATAACTGGAGGCAACAATTTGATACAAACTAAGCATCGTTATAAAGGGTATTTATTAGAGCTGTCAAAAGCTGACCCGACCTTAAAAACCAACCTGAACCGTTCGAAAATTTTAGGGTCAAGACCCGAAAATTTGAACCCGAAATCCAAAATAAATCGAACCCGTTAGACCCGAAACCCGTTGGGTTCAAACCCGAAAAAACCGTTGGGTTGACCCAATTTGTTATATTTTAAGAATATATAATATATTTTAAAAATTATAATATATTATATTATTAAAATATATAAAAATAACAGATTTATTATTAAATATCATTTTTTAAATAAAAAATATTTTAATAATTGTAAACAAATTATTTTTCTTGACCTGTTAGGTCGACCCGACCCGCCCGACAACCCGCAATGACCCGACCCGATTTGACCGGTGACCCGTTACGACCCGAACCCGATTCAACCCGAACCCGAAATAATCGAACCCGAACCCGACCTGACCGACCCGTTTGACACCTCTAGTATTTATTGATACAAACAAAGTATTTAAATTGACCGCTTGGATGTGAGGATATTTATTTACAATCTTTAATTTTAATGCACAATAATATTGATGAAACCCGATATAAAATGCGCTATAAACGAGAATTAAATAAATACTAATTCTTGGGATTCGTACAACCGAACGGTTTTCGTACGTGGATTATTAATGGGCCATTAATATAAGATGAGGGCGGTATTGATGTTCGAAATATCATATGCTCGTATGCATGCAATTCATGCATGATACGTATAGTATTATTGGCCTACCTTCGCACGTAGATTTAATAATATTGTGTTTTGATGAGATTGAGTATAATACTCGCTATTTATTTACGACTCTACCCTTGATTATTTAGCGGTTATTTCGCGCACCATCACAACCCCTTGGCTTGATGACCTCATTCCACGAGGGCAACGAGACAATAAACAGGTGCGCATGTCCTATCTATTTTCAACTTTGTGCAATGAGATCTAAACTCGAGATTAGGTGGAATTTGCGCATTTTTCGAGAGTTGAGACCTCATCCCTTAAGGTTTTAGCAAACCTCTTTCGCTTAGAGAGTTAGGGCCTCGTCCTTTGGGAGTTAGCGAACCTTGTTCGCTTAGAGAGTTAGGACCTCGTCCTTTTGAGAGTTTAGCAAACCTCGTTCGCTTAGATTGTCGGGACCTCGTCCCTAAGAGAGTTGCCGCCAACCCCGAGCCTCGCTCGGGTTGCACGCTTTTCGAGAATTGGGACCTCGTCCCTAAGAGACTTGCCGCGAACCCCGAGCCTCGCTCGGGTTGCGCGCTTTTCGAGAATTGGGATCTCGTCCCTAAGAGAGTTGTCGCCAACCCCGAGCCTCGCTCGGGTTGCGCGCTTTTCAAGAATTGGGATCTCGTCCCTAAGAGAGTTGCCGCCAACCCCGAGCCTCGCTCGGGTTGCGCGCTTTTCGAGAATTGGGATCTCTTCCCTAAGAGAGTTGTCGCCAACCCCGAGCCTCACTCGGGTTGCGCGCTTTTCGAGAATTGGGATCTCGTCCCTAAGAGAGTTGCCGCCAACCCCGAGCCTCGCTCGGGTTGCGCGCTTTTCGAGAATTGGGATCTCGTCCCTAAGAGAGTTTGGACCTCGTCCCTAAGAGAGTTTGGACCTCGTCCATAAGAAAGTTTGGACCTCGTCCATAAGAGAGTTTGGACCTCATCCATTGAGAGTTTGGACCTCGTCCATAGAGAGTTTGGACCTCGTCCATAGAGAGTTTGGACCTCGTCCATTGAGAGTTTGGACCTCGTCCATTGAGAGTTTGGACCTCGTCCATAGAGAGTTTGGACCTCGTCCATTGAGAGTTTGGACCTCGTCCATAAGAGAGTTTGGACCTCGTCCATTGAGAGTTTCCAACCCCAAGCGGGAAGCGAGGGGTGGATCCGTGCACTTTTCGAGAATCTCCAACCCCAAGCGGGAAGCGAGGGTGGATTAGCGCACTTTTCGAGAATCTCCAACCCCAAGCGGGAAGCGAGGGGTGGATTTAATTATAAAAGAGAATTAGGAACTTGGTTCCAACATGCGAGTATATAACGAGTATAATTAATTAGCGAGTCAAGTTTTCAAGGCTTACCTCATTCCACGATTATGCAACGCGAGATTTAACAACAAACGAGGTTTGTTGTTCCAGATGCGAGACTTGCAAGCTCCATTGCAAATGACACGTTTAAATTGGATTTGGCCCAAATAAAGGGTTGGCCCAAAAAGTGAGTCCAGTCCATAGAAGATGAACTTGTCAACGAGGTGGAGCGCATCATCTTTAAAATCTCGTACATGTGCTCGACATGTTACAGAGGAGCGGCCCGTTAAATATGCTCTTCTGCCCAAATATTTTTTGGCCTCGAGAATTGGCGACGTGGATTGATCTCAAAGCCCATCCATTGAAACCAACGTGTTCCATGTACATGGGTCATAAAGACACCGTTTGAAAAATAAAGCGTATAATGACCCATGCCATGCATGTGCAAATACCACCAAAATTTCCCTTTTCAACTTAGAAGTTAGTGACAACACACATGGGTTCAGCCTATTTAATGGGAGCCTACCTGCCTTGGCCCAATAGAGTGATATGGACTATAACCCAAATAAAGGACCTAGTCCAACATATGTGATTTTGGATCAAAGGCCATAACTCGACCCAACGGCCCCTCAACCCACTTTGCTAGTTTCTCTTTGTTCAGATTTTTATGCGTCATCAAGCATATATATAGAATAGAATTGATTAGAGAGTCAATTTAACAAGCTTAATTACCTCCTTCCTCCACAAGTACGCAACGCATGAGTTTTGAAACGGAGGTTGTAGATGTTCCACCTACAAACATGGGGATCGTTTCACGCTATCACAATAAGAGCATCTTCTTCCTGATCCGCATAATTTGCTTGCCATTTATCATCACCAAGATAACTCCAAACTCTGGATCACCGCGCTCATCTCGAAGGCCGAGGCAAAGTCGGCGAGTGTGCCAACTTGGATTTATTAGGCCAAGCAAGGCGCCTTACAATCTGTGCGCGGAGTGAGCCAACCAGAGCCACCACCACGACCTCGGCGATACACTCAGATAAAACACCGCGTGGAGTAGGCGCTGCGAACCTCGACGTTGAAGCTAGCCAAGGGACCTCGCACTTTTGTCAAAGATTGCTAGCTAGCTAGCCTCGAAGAGAATCAAGGTGGTTGGAGATCTCACAACGCACTTGGCCTAGCTTGCCATTGGAAAGGAGGCCGCGATGTTTTGACGAGATGAGAGGCCGAGGTGAGAGGCCGAGATGTTTGGCCGTCATTGGTCGCATGTGAGCATCGCGCGAGGTAACCCCGGGCAACGGCAATGGGATCCCCGCGGGGACTCTCCTTGAAAGTTATGGTTGACTCCGATGTGATGAGAATCGCCGTGGCCCGAAGACCTCGCACATTGCCGGTGCCAATGATGAAACCCGATATAAAACGCGCTATAAACGAGAATTAAATAAATACTAACTCTCGGGATTCGTACAATCGAACGGTTTTCGTACGTGGATTATTAATGGGCCATTAATATAAGATGAGGGCGGTATTGATGTTCGAAATATCACATGCTCGTATGCATGCAATTCATGCATGATACGTATAGTATTATTGGCCTACCCTCGCACATAGATTTAATAATATTGTGTTTTGATGAGATTGAGTATAATACTCGCTATTTATTTACGACTCTATTCTTGATTATTTAGCGGTTATTTCGCGCACTATTAAATATAAGTTTTTATGTGTGATAAATATATAATTATGTTTATGAAGTTATGAACTAATCAACTTTAAATAAGCCTTATAATTATTCATCTTCATCTTTTCAAATTCTAAATTCATCCTTTTGTTAATCTAAATAAGAATGGAGACAAAAGGGGAAGGTGAAGAGGAGAAAGAGGAAAAATAAGAACAACAAGTACTCATTCAAATTTCTTATAGACAATTTATACCTCTCCAAAAAAAAGGTTATAAAAGAACGCGCCTACACGCGCCTTATTACTCACACTAATCCTGGTGAAAGCCCTAGCAGACGCCAAACCGCCGCCCCACTATTCGAGCCCTTTCTTGCAGTCAATCTCAAATCAACTCCTTCTCCCCACTTCGCCTAATCACAAATGGCCGTTTCTAAGTAATAAATTTTGGTGGTCAATTGATAAAAACATCAATGCAATCTGCGCCAGAAAATATTAAACCATCAATGGCAAATGCGCAATTATCTCAAGAAGCAAATATCCAAATAGAAGAAGAACAAGTCCGTATGATTTGTGTTTTGGGAGAGCTACACAATCACTGGAAAAAAACCAGCCTCGAGGCTTGGGTGGGAGCTTGTTTCGGATTTATGTCTTGCTCCTCTATAGCGTCGGGGACGTTACTGTCGGGCATCAAGCAGAAGTCGTTATGGACTGAAATCAATTCGCTATGCCACCTGGATCATATTAACCTCATTGCGCTTATAGAAACAAAAGCCCAAGAACCGTCTGGAAAATAAAGTTTGGCAAAGAGCGGGGTTTGACACCCTGGAGTTTATATCATCTACTGGTAGAGCAGGTGGAATATGTGTCCTCTGGAAGGGCGACCAACTGTTAAACGAAAGCCTCCATACAGTTCACAAGGACAACCCATTCATCGGAATTCAATACACGAACTTGGAAACCCATAAGGAAATGACAATCATATTCGCCTATGCGCCACCTAGGGCTCAAGACAAAGAGCCCTTCTGGACAAAACTGTGTGAATATATCCAAAACTGAAACCTGTCCTGCATTTTAATGAGCGACCTTAATAAAATTCAGCACCCAGAGGAAAAATAAGGGGGTGTAAACCCAAACCATAACCGGTTTGATCGCCTTATTAATTTAAAAATGCTTGCGATATGTGTGACATTCCCACTATCGGGAGTAAATTCACATGGAGGAAATCTAAATACCTCGAAAATACGACACTTGAAAAACTGGACCGCATCCTAGTTAACAATCAGGTCATCGAATGGTACCAATCAATCACAACTAAAAATCACGCGTTCTCTACCTCGGATCATTGCCCGATCTCACGTGAACTCCAAACAGGAACCCTATTCAAAGCACAACCGTTTAAATTTGAAATGATGTGGACGTCCATAAAGGACTTCCAAAACGTCATAAAGCAGGCCTGGCGGTGCAACGCTAGGGGATGCCATATGTTCAATCTCATAAAAAACACAACTTCCAAAAACCAAAGCAAAAGAATGGAACAAACAAACGTTTAGGAATATATTTGAGCGAATAAAAAAGCTGGATGAGAATCTACTATGTATCAAAAAAGACATAATTGAGCACAAAAATACGCAACAAATCAAAAAACATGAACAACTGTTGAAAAAGCGTGCATGCCTTGTCCAATTCCACAACTCTTATTGGAAACAAAGGGCCAAAAATACCCACATCATTCTAAATGATAAGAATACAAAATATTTCCACCGCATCGCCAATAGGAGAAGAAACAAAACCAATATCAAAACAATACGCTCAACGGAGGGCACATAAATTACAAGGCTCGAAAACATCAGAATTGAAATCAACCGGGACTTCCAAAAAAGATTTCAAGCACAGGAAATTAACGTTGTAAAACTTCAACAAATGACCCAAACCACCCAAACCGAAATATCAGAGATGGACAACCTAGAACTAATTAAACCAGTATCTAATACTGAAATTAGAGACACACTATTTGATATTGGTGAAGACAAATCACCGGATCCTGATGGTATGCCTACTTGTTTCTATAAGAAATATTGGCATATTGTAGGCCCTGATGTGATAAAAGTCGTCAAAAGCTTCTTCCACTTGGGGAAAATCCTAAAACGAATCAATCACACATTTATAACACTACTACCCAAGTGCGACAATCCCAACTCAAGAAATCACTACAGACCAATCAGTCTATGTAACACCATTTATAAAGTAATCTAAAAAATTCTTACGAATCGTCAAAAAGTTATGCCTAAACTCATCCATCCAATGCAAGGGGCATTCATCCAAAAAAGAAGCATGCATGATAACACACTCGTTGCACATGAGATTTTCCATTCATTCCGCCTCAATCAGGGTCGAGAGGGATGGATTGCAATCAAACTCGACATGGAAAAAGCTTATGACCGTATAAGTTGGGAATACCTGTCCTTCGTAAATTCGGCTTCCATGACAGATTTGTGGGTTGGGTTCATGAATGCATTGAAACGATATCATTCTCAGTTCTGGTCAATAACGGCCCCATAGAGCAATTTTTCCCGCAAAGAGGAATCAGACAAGGAGACCCCCTATCACCATACTTGTTCATCCTTGTTACAGAAACACTGGCAAGACAACTTCAACTTAAATGTGATAACCTTAAAAGCGGTATAGCGTTCCAAATCACTAGAAATGGAACCAAGATCTCATTCCTTGTGTTCGCGGATGACATTATCATCTTTGCTAAGGCTAATAACCATGCATGTAAAACAGTAAAGACACTATCGACGACTATTGCCAAGTGTCGGGCCAAAAAGTCAATTACCACAAATCTGTCTTTCAAGTGACCAAAAGCACAAGTAACACATGCAAAGAGCATATTAGACAAATTCTCCAAATTACAAATACAACGACACTTGACAAATATTTTGGATGCCCAATTATTGATGGGAGAGTGACTCAAAACATGTTTAAAACCCTCACCCTTCGCACCAGAGCCCAATTATAGAAGTGGAAAGCCAATACTCTATCTCAAGAAGGGTGAAAAACCCTAATCAAAGCAAACCTATTCGCACAACCGAACTACATAATGCAATCGTTCTTGTTTCCACAAGCTACCCTTAAAGAACTTGACCAGATTAATAAGAACTTATTTTGGAATAAGGAAAACAACTACAAACCGCTCATAAGTTAGAACTCTGTCTGTAGGACTACCCCGCTCATGGGGGTGCTGGTATTGCCAAGGTAGAAGAGATGAAGCAAGCACTCCAAATGAAACTATTGTGGAAAATACTCACGGATTCAGACAACCTTTGGGTGAAAATTGTAACGGAAAAATACCTTTAAGAAAATGGCATACTAAACTACAAGAAAAAAAGCAACACTTCTTGGAAATGGTCCAAACTCCTAAGTCTGAGGGGCTTATTCGCGAGTGGACTCATTTGGCAAGTGGGGGTTGGAAAAACCATTCGATTTTAGGAGGATAATTGGTCCGGATTCGGCCTTCTCAACCCAAAGAGTGAATGTGCGAACAACATCAATTGCGAGGAACGCGTTGAATGCTACCTCCTGGAGGACAACACATGGGACATTGAAAAACTTAAAAGGGTAGTCAACCAAAATGAACTTGACAAAATTACCAATATCATCAATCCCATCAATAAAATCTTGGATAGACTTTATTGGCAACCAAGTAAAAATGGTTGGTATTCCACCCATTTGGCCATGGTGTGGATACAACAGGCTAAAGGTGAACTCAGTATTAATATGGAATGGATAAACAAACTCAACATCATGCCCAGAGTAAAGAACTTCCTCTGGAAGGTCGCTTTCAATGGTCTCCCGACTAAAATGAGACTCGCTGCCAACCACATCCCGGTCACTCAAGGATGTGTCGCCTGTAACAGCCACGAAGAAGACACCAACCATATCCTAACAACTTGCCCATTTACCAGGTCGCTTTCAACGGTCTCCCGATGGGTACAACTAGTTTCTCTCCTATTTTTTGTTATGAGAATGGTCTCATTTAGTATAGGAATATTCTCTCCATTTTCTTTCTTTTTTTTTTATTTATTCAAATCACACCCCTATCAATAAGAAACCATGGGATTTACTTTAATTCCATATTTTTGTTCCAAATTAAGCTATAATGTAACCCCCAATCTCACAATTCATTTCTCCTCATCCAACGCACCTTATTTCGACCCTCGTTTCTTCACAACTCCAGAAGCATATCTATGAGTGAATATATAAACCCCACAATAATTTCTTAGAAAAAAACTGCCCAAATAAAACCGAACAATTTTTTTTTCCAAAAATATCTTATATTTCATCTGGATATCACAATTAACCAGATTAATATTACGATTTTTCTACCCTATTCTCTTAGGACATAGGTTAAGAACTAGTATGTATTCCCGTACCTTGTACGGGTTTTTCTTAAATAAAATATTTTCAAATTTTTTTATTTTCCGGGAAAAAAATTTATGTAAATGCTTAAATATAAATTTTTGTTATGATATGCGTAAAAAGATAAGGTAATTTTCATATAACTATTCAATTAAGATATCTTAGTTGAAAAACGATTCTATCAAAAAATAAAATAAATATTCTAGAATTTGTATGATAGCATAAAAAAATATCCTAATGATCTTCCTATCTATCATATCCAAAAATAAAATATTATTTTTATAAAAAAAAGGGGTGGTGTGATCCAATATAAAACGGAATTTCCGCAATAGCTACAAACCCCTCTGAGATCCGTTGAGAATAAATTTTTTCTTGTGCCCCAAAAAATCATTTTTATTAGAATCATTAACAGAAAGAATCAAATAATTCTGTTGATACATTCGAATAACTAAACGCTTTACAACTAGTAAACTATAGTTTGTGTCATAACCCCTATTTTTATTTGACAACAAAACGGGCCCATTTAAACAAAAACCCGGATCATGTACAAGTGCATAAATATATTCCTGAGCCCAAATGTCCATTGGCCCATTTGTTAATCTGAGCCCATAAGTACACAAAGAAGTCATCAATCGTTCTGATCGAGAAAGGATCCTGGAATGGGGAGAAGTTATCAGTCACCCGATTGACGAAAGAAAGCTTCCATCATGAAGTCGAAAGATCCATTCAGAAGGCTTTGAGGAGAGCGTTCCGAGTCTCCGATATATGCGGGAAGTGGGAAGTAGTTGCCAGATATTCCCTAGAAATCCGGAAGTCGTGATACATGAGAAGTAACCGTTAGATCTAAGATGTATATATGTAAAATTATGTATTTTGTAAAGGACAATCAAGAACCACATGAGAAAATCAATCAAATGAGAGGATCATAGCCCTCTGCTTTCGAGAATTTCGAGCTTGTTCATATTTGCTATTTCCTTTGAATTCGATCGTGCCCCAATTAAGGGCAAAGGTTTGTTGATCAAATTTTTGTCCAAAACAATTTGGTGCCCACCGTGGGGCCCAACGATCGAAAATCCAATTATTTTTTACCTTATACAAAAAGATCTTGATTAGTTATATGATAATTGCCTTATCTTTTACGCAGATTATTAAAAAAATTTATATTTAAGAATTTACATGCATGATTATATTTTTCGGATAATAAATATATTTGAAAATATTTATTATTAATATTTTATTTAAGAAAAATCCGGACAAGGTACGGGAATACATACCCGAATTTTAGGACAAACGGCGCTTAAGAAAACTTAACGACTTAATCTGGTAGCCCAACTGATAATTAATACCATTGTATTTCTTTTCTTCTTACTTAGATTAGATGATAAATATATATCTACACTAGCCAAATCAAGCCCGTCCATTGGACGGGGTAAATTTTACATTTTAATATTTAAAATGCATAGATGTTTGTAAAAATGTACAAAAATAATACAAATCACAATAAAAAATAATTAATTTAATAAAAGTCATTGAAATTTAAACTTAAAAAAAAATTGTGCAAACCTAATTTCCATCCACAAAAAATCTTCATGTTTTGCATTCTCACATTCACTCTCCCCAATCTCAATTCGTGTTTCGATTCGATCAACCTTTCTTACAATATGAGGGTTGTCCCTCCAAACATGTTTCTAAATTACATTAATTTAATTTGACCTTTTAAGTTCTTTAACATACAATTTTTATTATTGCTTTTAGATTCATATTGATAAGGGTTTGGGCTAGTCAAACAATAAACCCATTCTCTATATCTACATATATAAGGCCGTAATAAAATACTAACATAAAATTAAGAACGTATTATTCATGTATGTTTTATAGAAGTCATATATACTATACTTAAATTATTTTGACAATAGGTAAAAATTATATTGTAATGTGCAGTTGTTTGTCCTAAATTTAAAGTTAATGAAATAGTAAGCAAATTGAGCATTAATTAGAACCTCATCATCATGTTGATATGGTATGAAATAAAATAGTCATTAAAATTGATCTCATTAATATAGGTATATAGATCAACCATTACGTGTGAGCATTCATTTTTAAAAAGTTTCTCCTTTATGTTTATAGATAGATGTTTTGTGTATAAGATCATATGGTTTGTATAAAATGTAATATTAAATATATATGTGTATCATATAATTTTCAGAGTTTTATCATCAATTTCGGTTAATTTTTCATTTCAGCTCAACTTGGTATTCAAGCATTCTCATCTATACTATATATCGTTGATCAAGGAAATATGTGTAGTAGATAAATTGACATGATCAAAAGATCAATGGATTATTAAAATTAAATAGATCGAGTGACGATAGAAATTGAGAGTTTTTGTATATGCTTACGTGAGTATATAAATAATAAGGATGATTCTATCTATGAAATTGTATATGAATGAATATTGAACATCGTTCGGCTACAACAATTATGTATATATTACTCGCACAACTAAGTACACAAATGCCATTATGAATATATTTACTATTTTACTGATAAATATTATGAACATAATAGAATAGTTGTCGGCTAAATTCTTAGTACATATATTTAGTATGACCAGAAAAAGAAGATATTTAGTTATTTCATCATCATCATGTTAATTTAATTGAATCTAAAATATTGTTAATGACAACATACTATTTGCATGGTATAAAATATAAACATCGACGCGATGTGGCGAGAGGCGGTGTAGGCGATCCAATTTCGGCGACGGTCCGCCCTTCTCCAACGTCGAGAATCTCCGAACAAAGATTAGTATAACCGATAAGAGGGAGGCTAGAAATGCATCAATTAAGGTGAGGATGTGAGGGAGAAGATTAGGAAGATATATACTATATATATAGTGAAAATTGAATGGGATGATAAGGCTGTTACAATAGTTTAATTTTGTAACATTGGATGTCATTTTGTGTAATAATTATGTTATAATTTAATGCTTTTAATATATAGTATTTATGAGAGTTTAATTGTAAAAATGTTACAGAAGTTGAAACTGCAATTTTAAAAATCCATTACATATATCGTGCATCTGACACAAAACAGAAGGCGCCAGAAGGCGTAAACCGGCCGTTACAACTGACCCAAAGACATAAGATATTATTTAGCTAAACCGGCACATAACCGGGTTTTCTTTTAATATAAAAGCATAAATGCTATGACAATACTTCCCGGATCAAAAGATCCTTGACCTCAAGGATCAAAATAAGGAAATTTGGCTACGAAATCTTGGTAAAACTCCCAGGTGGCTTGCTCAGCGGGATAACCCTTCCACTTGACAAGAACTTTGGTTGCTGCAGCTGCACCTCTCTTGACCATTTTTCTGTCCAGTATAGCCTCTGGCTCCTTGACCTTTCCGTGATCTATCAGGTACTGTGGTAAACCAGATGATGTGGAGGCTGGGTTAACACATTTTTTCAGTTGGCTCACGTGGAATACATCGTGTATGGCTGCATTTGGTGGTAGTTGCAGTTTGTAAGCAACAACTCCTATATTGTCGATGACCAAATAAGGGCCATAAAATTTGGGGGACAGTTTGTGTGGCATCTTGGCCTTGAGAGTGTTCTATCGATATGGTTGCAGCTTTAAATATACAGAGTCACCAATGTTGAATTCTCTGTCAGATCTCTTGTTATCAGCATACTGCTTCATGCGATTCTGTGCTCGAAGGAGGTGAAACTTGAGCATGTTGATAATTTCTTCCCTCTTTTGAAGACTTCTATCCATGACTTGAGACTTGCTTTCTCCTGGAAGATAAGGGAGGTGGATAGGAGGCTGTTGGCCATAGAGAATCTCATACGGGGAAGCTTTAATTGAGCTGTGGAAGGAAGTATTGTACCACCATTCAGCAAGGGGTAGCCATTTGCTCCATGTGTGTGGGGCATCAGTGGTCATACACCTGAGGTATGTTTCGAGTGTTTTATTGGTTGCTTCAGTCTGGACATCAGTCTGAGGATGGTAAGAAGTTGACATGTTCAAGCTGACTCCATGAACTCGAAACAATTCCTGCCAGACTTCACTTATGAAAACTGGATCCCTGTCGCTTATGATTGACTGTGGCATCCCATGTAGCTTAAACACATTATCTAAGAACAGTTGGGCTACATCTATGGCTGTGTATGGGTGGGAAAGGGCTAAGAAGTGTGCACTCTTACTGAGTCGATCGACCACAACCAGGATAGTATATTTGTTGAAGGAAGGTGGAAGGCCTTCAATGAAATCCATGCTAATGGATTGCCAAACTCCTTCGGGAATTGGTAAAGGTTGGAGGAGGCCTGGTTTGGCTGATAAATCATTCTTGTTACGTTTGCATATGGTGCAGTTCCGCACATAATTATGCACCTCCTTACTCATCCCCTTCCAGTAAAATAAACTCTTGATTCTGGCCAAAGTAGAGTCCCTCCCTGAGTGTCCTCCAAGAGAGGAATCATGCATCCATTGGAAAATATGCAGTTTAACTGAGGAGTCATTGCCAATAACAAGCTTTCCCTTTCTTCTAAGCTCATTGTTGACAAAAGTGTACTGAGGATGTGAATGTTTACCAGTGTTCAAGTCCTGAATGATTCGTTGCAGCTCAGGATCTGTATCCCATAAGGCTTTAATAGAATCATAAAAACCTTGATGAGCATAGGACAGAGTGATATGTAGAAGTTGGGCACCAGTCACTTGAGACAAGGCATCAGCCACTATATTATCCTTGCCTTGTTTGTATTGAATCTCATAGGAGTACCCCATAAGCTTAGATAACCACATTTGTTGGAAGGGTGTGGTTATTCTTTGTTCTAAGAGGTACTTCAGACTCTTCTGATCAGTTTTGATGATGAAATGTTGATGACTAAGGTATGAACTCCAGCTTTGCACAGCATAGACCACAACCATGAGTTCTTTTTTCATATACTGATAATTTCTGGTGCCTCGGCCCAAGTGCTCTACTAATAAAACAGATTGGATGATTCTCCTGCATAAGAACTGCTCCTATTCCCAGGTTGGAAGCATCTGTCTCAACCACAAAAGTTTTATCGAAGCAAGGTAAAGCTAGCACTGGTGCAGAGGAGAGGACTTGTTTCAGGTTTTGGAAAGCTGCTGATGCATCTTGATCCCACTGAAACCCTTCTTTCTTAAGCAAGTTAGTGAGGGGTCTGGAAATGAGGCTATACCCTTTGATGAACCTTCTGTAGTAGTTGGCCAATCCGAGGAAGCTTCTAAGTTGTTTTTGATTGACAGGAACAGGCCACTCAGTGACAACTCTAACCTTATTCTTGTCTGTGCTAACCCCATGCTCAGAAATAACATGTCCCAAGTACTCAATGACTTTGGCTCCAAAGGTGCACTTGGATGGCTTCAAGTAGAGCTTCTGTATCCTAAGAATAGTGAATACAGTATGTAGATGCTCGAGGTGTTCTTCCCATGTAGCACTATAAACCAAGATGTCGTCAAAGAACACCAATACAAACTTTCTGGCAACTTCCCGGAACACATGATTCATCAAACTTTGGAAAGTGCAAGGTGCATTGGTAAGGCCAAAAGGCATTACCAAGTACTCGTAGTGTCCAGCATGAGTTTTGAAAGCCGTTTTATAAACATCATGAGGTTCCATCCTCAATTGATGGAAGCCAGATCGAAGATCAAGCTTGGAAAAGTACTTGGATCCTCCTAGTTCATCTAAGAGATCCTCCAAGAGGGGTATAGGGTACTTATCCTTCACTGTTTGTTGATTGAGTCCCCTGTAGTCGACACACATTCGCCAGCTGCCATCTTTCTTTTTCACAAGTACCACTGGAGCAGCGTAGGGACTCGTGCTATACTGGATAATGCCCTGAGTAAGCATATCCTGGACCATCTGCTCAATGACATCCTTTTGTAAGGATGAATATCTGTATGGCCGTTTACTGATTGGATTGGCTCCCACTTGTAAGGGAATTTGGTGATTGAAGCCTGCTCGAAAAGGAGGTAATTCACTAGGCTCTGCAAAGAGGTCTTTGAACTCGTGCAACAGCTGTTGAAGACCAATATCTTTGCTTGGAGAGTCTTCTTTGACAGTAATGTGCAGTAGCTGAGGTTCTGGAGAGTCAGCATTCTGCACTTGACAAGCTTGCAAGAAGGCAATTTGTGGGCTGTCATTGAGAATTTTGTTCATGTTGTTGCCTTTAACCAGCTTACAGTTCGAATGAGCACCTCTAATAACATGTTTCTCTCCTTTGACCTTGAAGGCCATAGTCATGTTGACGAAGTCCCATAGAATTGGTCCAACTTTAGTGAGCCATTGAATACCCAACACCAGATCACAGTAGTCCACATTTAGTGTGCGCACTTCATCCTGAAACTCAGTGCCCTGCATCTTCCATAAAAACTTTTTGCAGACAAAAGATGAATCCAACTGAGGACTCGAAGCTGCAGTGACCATCATCTTTGGTGCAGGCTCCAGTTTGCAGCCCAATTCCTTGGCTGTCTCCCATTTTAAGAAGTTATGGGAGCTTCCTGGATCGACTAGTATCTGGATCTTCCTGTTGTTGCTCTGCCCCATCACTAACATACAATTGTAACTGGAAGAACCATTGAGAGCATTTAGAGAGATCTGTGGTGTGTGACAATCCTCTTCTGATGGATCTTCTGTACTGTCTGGATCCAGAGAAGTTTGACAGTCACTAATATCATCAGACTCAATCTCTCCCTCCATCATGAAGACTTGGGAACGCTTATGTTTCATGTAGTGCTCAGGAGTGTATTTTTCATCACAGTACATACACAACCCTTTCTTCTTTCGCTCTTGCATTTCTTCTACAGTGTATTTCTTTGTCAGTTTTTCAAACATGGGATTAGGGGAAGGCAAAGCAAGGCGAGTGGTTTTGGTGACTTGAGAGAGAATGGTAGCTAAGGATAATCCTAACCAGAGATTGTGAGAAATCTGAAGTTAGGGTCCCAAATTCTGTAGATTGAGCACAAATTGAGAAGGCACAATCTAGAGAGGTTTTGGTGACTTGAGAGAGAATGAGAGATATTTTGAGATTTGGATGAAATTTGTAATTGATTGATTAACCAGCTCAGAGGAGCATGCCATTACATATATCGTGCATCTGACACAAAACAGAAGGTGCCAGAAGGCCTAAACCGGCCGTTACAACTGAACCAAAGACATAAGATATTATTTAGCTAAACCGGCACATAACCGGGTTTTCTTTTAATATAAAAGCATAAATGCTATGACAGATCTTGTTTAGTTTCTTTAGACAGATCTTGTTTAGTTTCTTTAGAGATGCTGAATGGAGTGCTAGAGATTTCAACGTGCTTGTCAAAGATGGTGGGCAAATTTTCATCCGAAATATATTGTCCATCAGAAATTGATCACAGATCTTGTACTCGTGTGTGGCCTTCATTTTTACAATATATGAAAATAAAACTAGATATCACAATAGACTTTCCTCTATAAAAGAGTTTCTTCCTACTTCCAGTCACCAAGTTCAAAAGATATAGTACCTGTTGCATTAACTTACACAAATTCAAGATATTCAACATTTTTAACCTGTACAAGTAAGTACAGCCTCGATTCAGTGCATGGTATAATGTAAGTCCCAAATTTTCTATGAGAGGATCAAGATCCTAGAGCCAAATCCGTGATCAGAGAGCTTTGGAACAAATTTAGGGTTTTTGTGCAATTTCCAATAATATTTTGTGGAGCGATTGTGGCTTGGAGAAGAAAGGGCAGTGGTCGCTTCCTTTGATTGTAAAGACTTCCTCAGGTGGGTTTTCTCTTACCAGCTTTTCTTGAGTATCAGGCGAAAGTTCGCGGTCGTCTAACGTCTGAATGTAGAAGCGTCTGGTGGCCCCGTACTTCTCAGGTGACAGCGAGAGTTTCTCCATGATGGGGCCTAGAGGAACTGGTCTCATGGATACCATAGCCAGGGCTATATCCTGGATGTAAAGGATTTTTTTGATATGCAAATTGTTATTTTCCAAAGATTGTATATTGCGAAAAAAAATTTGTCAATTCACATACAAAGCTTATAAAGACAGTCCTCACTAATTAGCTTTTAGTAATAAGCTTTTTAAGATATCAACAATCAAGCATAGCAATCTGCTCTTTTGGGCTTAATTGCGTCATTTTACCTAAATGAAATAAACTATGAGCTCAAGCTGAAACTCAATCGGATCCACTTCTTGTGAACAAACCATTTTGCTGAATTTTCTCCATATACTGCATTGGACACACCAATTCAAAGTTTATAAACGGACTGTTTTAGTTGTTCAGTTTTTCAAACTTACCTGAACTCAACTAAAAGTTGCTATCATAGATAATTCTGCTTTAATTAATATTTATGACTTCTTCTAAGCAAAAAAAAAAACCAAGCTAATGATGACAAAACTAGGAGAAAGAGACAGAAAGGTCCACAAGGACTGAAGCGTGTATCCGAATCTTCTATGGTAAACTGCTGCTATGCAAGAGAAACTTGGGAAAAATAAAGATTATACACGTTGTACTCACCTTTGTAGGACTTTGGTTAAAATATAATGCTTTCATTTGCTCTTTCTCCAACATGAATCCAGTAGGAGGGTTCTCAGAACCATTTCCATAAATCAAGAACTTTGACTCCTTGATAAAGTCTTCAGCAGATCCCAGCTGCAATAAGGAAATTATGTTACCAGAATGCAGATTTGATACTCAATACATTACGCAACCTGAAAAATAGATGTAGTTACCAAAGGTCTGCAAGACTTTATTAGCACTAAAAAGTTGGTAGCTTCTCACAACAGAGTGGTATACTCTGGAACCCAAATTACTAAGGAACACTTTGACACTTCGGAAATATAAGTTGTTGCTAGGGGAATCAGCTGCTTCAGAATGATTAACTTAATGTAGTACATTGATATGAAACATAATAAATGAATTTTCTGTCTACTGTAGATCAAAAAGGCGAATTAAAGAGTAAAATGAAAAGTTGGAGGATACAAGATCCTGAGTTTTCAGTAGGATTGATCAACATTTAGAAGCAATCATGTAGGCACTTAAATGAATAGTTTCAAAATATGGTGCAACTCTTATAAAATTATTTAAAAGCGCTTCCTATATCACAGTTTTTGTAAATATGCATATTAGAGGTCTCATTGCAATGTCCTGCTAATAAAAGAAAGAAATACCTCCTCTTTGAATGCGTCGAAAGGTCTCTGTTCATTAAGAACCATGGTAGCACAAACAAAAATTGCTTTGGAAACTTTTTCTGGAAAAAGCTCCATGCAATAAGAAATGCATGCACCTCCACAGCCATGCCCAACCAATATGATCTGTTCAAGATGCACATAACTTTGAAATATAACTGAAAAGAGCAGGATTGCCAATATAAAAAAAAAAAGAAGCAAGGATCATTGTGATACATGGCATCTTACTTTTTCATCATCGGGCAGGTTTTGAATGTAAGAAACTAACGGCTTAGCATAATCCTCTAATGTAGTGACTGAGTTTGTGCTTGTTGAATCAATGCCAGATCCGGAGAGATCTATAGCAACTGGAACCAATCCCGATTCCTCCAATAATGCAATACTTTTGTACCAACACCATGCTCCAAAACCTTCACCATGTACCAGCACAAATTTCCTTTCTTTAAGACTTTGTAGAAACTCTGGACCCTGCACAACCACATAACATTAATAATTAAAACCACAGTTCAAATGACTTGCAGCAAGTCCCAGCTTATCCTTGACAGAATATAGTTACCTAATAAAAGATATTGACTCTTGTATTACTAGTCCACTATTTACACCACATAACAGAACAACATATGGTTATCAAGTTGGTCAACTTCATCCAGCAAAGGTGTTGCATATAGTTGACCTCGTAGCAATCCATTAATTAGGTTATTTGAATAGATAGGTTCGTAAGACAGTCACATCATTCTAGTGACTTGATTTAATGACACTCTTGAAGTCATATAGCAAACTAAAAGACCTCACCGGGAAATGAGAGTATAGGATGGGCAACAAGTACAAGATACACCAGAAGGCTTTTCATGGGTTCATTTCAGCAATTAAAAAAGGTAGGTCACTAATGCTACTTTATTAGTGATGATAGAGGGTCCAAACAAGTGTGTTTGCATCACACATCAGATCCTTATGTAATTACTATCAGCTCTATTTCTTCTTAATTTAGCTTGGATAATCCAGAATTATCTTCAAACTATACAAAATTCCACGTCAAACAGTAAAGTATGCAGTTAAGTCCCAAAAAAATAGACACAACACAACTATATTAAAGGTAACACATATTCTTATCCTAGGAATAGAATAAAGAAGACACATGAAACATGGTGTAACGAATGATTACTAAAACCACAAGCCTCATAAATGAAGTATATCAATTAGCCCCCATAATTACCAAAGACAGTAATTTCAGAGTAACTAATCTCTAGTTCTCTCAAAGCTTCCATAAATAGATTTACATCCTCTTCATCTGGCAGGGACCTGACCTCATATAGAACCATCATTAGTTTATAAGATCTCGCATTTCTTAATCCTTGAACACCTCAAGAGACATTTTAGGATAAATGTATAAAAGCAAAATCAAGTTGATCATCCCACAACTGAAACAAAAATCAGATTCAACGTTCTTAACTAGTGTCATCAGATCATGATGAGTGTATAGTTATTTGTGAAACTTTCCATTTTCAGCAATTGATAGTGTTGTAATTTCCATCTTCTGCCCTTGATAACTCTATTTATGGATTCATACTCGGATTCAAAAAGTATCTTAATTACAAAAGGTAATCATAATATCTAGAACCTAATGCAATTATCCCACTTAACGAAGTGATGATTGAAGTGGTCCAAAGAAAGCAAGATTCAAAATCCAGAGATCTCATGATTAAAGAAGAAAAAGCCCCTGCACAGCAGTGACATAAATATAATCACAAGTGAAAAAGGCAAAGCTAAAATCTCTTCACGCCCAACTTTTTTGTTGAGCTCCCCGAACACAAAAAGGCAAACAATTTAAAATTCTCCACAGTACCCTAAACTGAATCTTCTTCCACTTTCGCTCATAATTACGAAAGTATAAAAGGCGAAACGGTCGAATTCAATTCAGAGAGAGAAGAAAAAAGAAGGCACCTGTTTGGAGGAGGAGAAAGGATCGGACAGCGCCCGGCGTCGGCGAGACGTGGTACCTACCCCGCCGCCGCCGCCGTTTACACGGCGGGACATGGAGCCGGCGTCGAATCTCTGAGACAGCTGGTGCTGGTGAAGTGCCATCGCCAAAGCTTGCCTGTGAAGAGCCTCTTCATCCGCGAGAAACTTGCGCTGAGATCTGCCGAATCTCTTGCTCTTCGATCCGTGCTCTTTGCTGCCCCCATCTTTCTTCACCATACACATAAATCGATTCCCCATTTCTCACCAACTCAATCCTCAATTCGCAAAATTGAGCTTCCCCTTGCCCCTTTGAAATTCGGCAAGAAGTTTTAGGTGAGTTTTAGTTTCACTGTTTCTTTAGAAAATTCATTGATTTGGTAAACTTGCATAAGATTGATGAATTGTAGGAGTAGCGAAGCTTCGAATTTTTGGAAAGCTGGAAGTGGAAGTAGGGTTGAGATTGGTCCAATTCGATTCGAATAATGAATGAATGAAAGCAAAACGTAACCAGAAAAACAGGGCTCGAGAGCCGAAAAGGGGGAAAATGGAAAATCCATTTCTACCAAACGCTCAAAGCTATTTATTAATGCAATTTCTCACTCCCTTCTTCCGCTTTTTTTTTATGTAAAGTTTTCATCTTGCAGCTGTTAAACTTTATAAGTTGGGTTTTAAGATTTGTGTGCGTAATCCTGAGCTAGGTTAAGTAAAAAAGTTTTAAGTAGGTGTAATTTTAGGCATCATGTATAAATATTCGAGTTTGAGTTTCTTTTTTTTTTATCTAAAGGCGCTGACTTTATTTAATTAGTTAGAAATAGTGTTATGGTCATGAAGGCCTACAAGATCAGCTTGAACAATGCTAAAAAATAGGGAAGACAGAACATTATAAGTGGTGAACGGGGAATCCAGGGCTATAGCCCATTGCGCAATGGCATCCGCAGCTTTGTTGGCATTGCGCCTCACATGAGCGATTTGAATATCCCATGAAGGATCATCTAACATTTCCCAGCAGCTCTTGATTGTGTAAAAATCAGGATGAATTGTAAGCAACCTCGTATTGAGCAACTTACAGGCGACCTCAGAGTCAGACTCCACAATGAGGCGGGGGAGTCCCATATGCTTCGCGTGTTTCAGGCCATAATAAATAGCAAACAGCTCAGCAGTAAGGGTTGTACCAACACCACAAGAGAAAGTAAAAGCCTGCACACACGACCCAGCTTCATCGCGGACAAGCCCTCCACCGCCAGCCTTACCAGGGTTGCCCTTAGATGCGCCGTCGACATTCAGCTTGAACCAGCCCGTGGGAGGAGATTTCCAAATGGCTTGATCCACTGAATTGACCGTAGAGTTAGTCGGTTCAATTCGATGTGCTTTTGCTGCACAATCAGCGTAAGCTTCCACAAATCGGACCACAGCTGAGCTCAGGGCAGAAATGGCTTCTCTACCTTCAAACACAAGTTGGTTTCGGTTTTTCCATGTGAACCAGAGCATATATGCGAAAATAGAAGTCCACTGGTCATTTCCCCCAATGTTCATAAGCAACCAACAGCATATATCTTGTGTCACAAAGAATTCAGCATCTAGAGCATTTCCGGAAAGGGCTTCCCAGACCAGCCGAATATCAACACAATCCCTTAAAAGGTGGAGTGTAGTCTTAGGCTCCATACACCGCGGGCAATTCGGGTTAGCAAAGAGATGTCGACGAACCCGATTAACATTGCACAACAAGGAGTTATTTGCCACCAGGTATACAAAATTGCGAACCCGTTGTTGAGCTGGGATTTTCCAAATTTTCGACCAAAGTCGAGACTCTAAACCGTCATGCTGTCCACGGAGCATAGCAACAGCATATTTAGTACTAAAGATACCATTCGCAGTGTGTCACCAATAAACGACATCAGGAGCATTGGGGTCACCTTTAACAACGACCGTTGATAATCTAGAGCAAATAGCACTAGGCAGATAGGTACTGAGTGTGTTCCAATCCCACGACCCATTAACCCAGACTTCAGCAACAGTAGCATCAACAAGCGGTTCGGGCACATCAACGACAGCATAATCAAGTAAAGGTTCGTCAAGCAGCCAAGAGTGAAGCCAGAACAGAGTCATATTGCCATTGCCAATGGATTTTCTGATGCCTTTGAGAAGAGAGGGAGCATTATCAACAATGCTTTTCCAACATTGTGATGAACGGGGAGAGCGGCGAAAGATGTCGACATCACTCCTTCCATCACAACACTTACTCCTTAAAATACTTGCCCAAAGCGAGTGAGGCTCCTGAAGAACTCGCCTTCCCAGTTTCATAAGGATAGCCGAATTGGTGGAGCGCATATCCTGTAGACCCAAGCCACCTTCGCATCTCGGACGTGTAATTTTGTCCCAAGAGATAAGGTGGATACGTTTCTTTTCATCAGAAGAGCCCCACACAAAGCCTCGGATAATCTTGTCAATCTCATCACATATCCCCTTAGGAATTTGTGATGCTTGCATGACATATAAAGGGATTGTAGTAAGAACCGAGGAGGCCAAGGTGACCCGACCCGCCATGGAAAGAGATCGCGCCTGGCACCCTCTGAGTTTGGCTCTAATTTTTTCAAGCAAAAAAGCATACCTGTCTTTTGTCATGCGGCCACAAGCAACAGGCACACCTAGGTAAGTATCAATCTCAGATTCAACATGGATCGAAAGAAGGTTGCTAATCGTCTGACGAATGTCGGGACGCACCGAATCAGAGAAAATCATGCTACTCTTCTCAAAATTCACCTTTTGGCCTGAACTCAAACAAAACTCCTTCAAACAATTTTGAATCACTGAAGCTTGAGTGGTATGTGCCTCCGCAAAGAGAATAAGATCGTCCGCAAAGAACAAATGCGATAACGACACATCACCAATTTGAATCGGTTTCCATTCGCCGGCTTGAACCGCCCCTTGAATGAGATGGGACAGTCGTTCCATACACAAAACAAAGAGGGTGATAACGGATCGCCCTGGCGAACTCCCCTTGAAGCTTTGAAGCTAGATGACAATCCACCATTCCAGAGAATACGAGTAGAACCAGACGTCTGCCCTTTCATAATGATGTCAACCAGTTTAGATGGAAAACCAACCTGAGTAAGAATCTGATGCAAAAAATCCCAACGGACCCTGTCATAGGCTTTTGCTAAATCGATCTTGAGAATCATCCATTTAGATGATCTAGACGACTTCATAGAATGCAGCACTTCCTGAACAATAACCACGTTGTCAATGATTTGTCGTCCCGGAATAAAACTAGCTTGAGTCGGCGACACAAGACTAGGCAAAATTGGCTTAAGACGATTGACAATGACTTTCATGGCCAACTTATACACCACATTCAGAAGCGAAATAGGACGAAACTGAGAGGGATTTGACGGCCCAGAAACTTTCGGCAAGAGCACCATTAAGGCGTCACTAAGACCAGTCGGCATAGTACCCAGGTTGAGGAAACTAAGAATCAAATCCGTGACTTGTTGGCCAACTGTCTCCCAACCTTTTTGAAAAAATAAAGTCGGGAAACCATCCGGCCCAGGGGCTTTAAAAGGTCCCATCATGTTTAAGGCTTCATGAACTTCTTTAGCCATAAAAGGAGAGTCTAATATAACATATTCAGCTTCAGTAAGAGGTGGGAAAGAAATAGGCCCATCATAACTACTAATGGCAGCCCCAGAATCAGCAGCATAGAGAGATGTAAAAAACGAGACAACCAACTGCTGAATTTCAGAGTCATCAGTAACCCACTCACCCAAGCTGTTTTGCAAAGATTTGACTTTGTTTGACTGGCGTCTGATAACAGTAGAGAGATGAAAATATCGTGTATTCCTGTCACCCTCCAACAAGAAGTTAGAATGAGACTTTTGAAACCACAAAACATGTTCTTGCTGAAGAGTCTGATCTAATTGGAGCCGAAGTTCCCTTTCTAACGAGATTAGAAACTGTGATGGTTGAGAATTAAGCTTTCGCCTTGCTCCCTCAAGTCTAGCATAAAGACGTCGTTTTTTCCGAAATATGTTCCCGAATACTTCCCTGTTCCAAGTTGCCAGACAATCGGACCACAATCTCAGAGAATCATGTAATAATAAATCCGGGCGCCAATTTTGTTGGAGGAACTGCTTATAACCATCATGCATAAGCCAGGCCGCCTGAAACCTGAACGGACGAGCTACTGAAGTTGGAGTCTCCTTATCAAACAAATTAATCAAAAGAGGAAGATGATCTGAGTGAGATGTTGAGAGATGAGAAATTCTCGCCTCTTGGAAGCGTAACCTCCAGTTCTCAAAACATAAAGCACGGTCAAGTCGGGCCGCCTTATAAGTGGCTTCGGAGCGCCCCGTAAACCAAGTGAAGGGTGGGTCGTCGAAACCAAGATCAATGAGCTCTAAGTCATCCACACATTCTTGAAAAGCCTCAGAAGCACGGTTTGACCCAACCGACGAATAAGATCGCTCATCAGCACTAAGAGTTGCGTTAAAATCTCCTGCTAAAAGCCATGGACGATTATTCATTGTTGCAAAATCACAAATAGAGTGCCAAAGATCCAAACGAGTAGAATAGTCCGGCGATGCATAAATAGCTGACATGATCCATGGTTCTTCAGCACGCCTTGAGACCTCGACAATAATGTGTTGAGGATCGAGTCTCAAAGGGGCCACCATCACTTCAGCAGAATGCCATAAAAGCCAAATACCCCCTGAGTAACCGAGAGGGTCAATTCTGATCATACCATCGAACCCAAGCTAACAGCACACCTGATCAGCACGTACCCCACCAACTCTAGGTTCAACGAGAGCAACAATGGAAGGAGAGTGGTTCCTCATTAGGTCTCGAAAATAGTTAAGGAAATTTGGGCCCCCCGCCCCACGAACATTCCAAACAAGCACACTTAAAGGATTCATAACAGAAACTGAGTTAATTAAATCCCACGTAATTGGGAGCTGATTAGTCCTTGCAGACAAAGCATAAGAAATAACTGCGCCCGAAAGACGACGCATTGCATCAACAATCATTGGGGGTATTGACACCCGACATAGAATTGGATTGGTTTCCGTTTGAAGTGGCAAGAATTCCACCACCATTCGGGACGCCATGATGGGGAGCGTCGGGAGGAAAGGGCCCGTCCGGAGGGTCGACACCATCAAACTTCGCGAGGTTACTACCGGGAGCGCCACCACGTCCATTCTGATTTTGACACAGAAGGTTGGTAGCGATGGAGTGCTGAGAGTGTTGGTAAACAGAATTTGGGGGGTTAGGGTCAAGTGTAGTAGGGCATGTTTGGGAATGGCTTGGGTGTGAAGCAACCTCAATATCGGGCGTGCTGTCAGACGGCGTTTGGCTAGCGATTTTAGGCTGATTTTGTGGATTTGTTTGGTTAGTTTTAGGCTGGATTTGTGGATTTATTTGGCTAATATCTTTAGTAATCATATCTGCTATTAGAAAAGATCTTTGGATCTCGGATTCTTTGGTAACAATAGAGGTCCTCAAAGATCCTTTCCCCTTTGATTTTTTATTAGTGGAAAGAGCGGATTCTTTGGAATTTTTGTTATCTTTTTTTTTGGCAACATGGCTTGTGGAGGGGGGGCCCCTGCAGTTGACGTGGAAGCACCACCCTGAACATTCACCACCGGCGTAGTCTGTGGAAGCACAATTTTAACTTGGTGATTTCCAAACTTTGCCGGGAATGATGACATCGGTTGCACCTGTTGTACGCGACCGGTCATCTCATTGTCCGTAATATTCTCCGACGGCTCTTCTTCCGAAGCCAGTGCATAGAAGCGGGAGCCCCCGCTGGTCATCGCCCGCTCCTTGCTTTTCACAGGGCCTTTGTCACCTGAATTCCTCTTCACCCCCTCTTGCGGCACATTGCTTTGGTTCGACAGATTAGAGGTTGTGGCCGTGGTTTTCTTTTAGGTTTAACGACAGGATTCCATGGACCAAACTGTGCCTCAGGCTCAACTTCTTTCCCTTCATAAACTTTAGCATTGGCATATAGTTGCATCTCCCGGTTGTGTTCAACAGTATTCTCTTCACTTTCCGGGTTGAGCAAAGGACATGCATTTGCATTGTGCCCTATTCTTAGGTCAACATAAAACTCGAATGCGGTAATAGTATTGTGTTCCAAAATCAAAGCTATTTATATATTATAATTGGATTTATGATTGTGCTACAAATTTTGTTATTACAAGATTAGCATGGTAATTTTTTCTTAGGGCTTGCTACACTTATAAAAAAAATAAGTATTATTTTAAAAACATATTGCTTATTTATCTTGAAAAAGGTAAAATATAATTATTTTTTACATATTTCAAGGCAAATAAGCAATACTTTTTAATAAAAAGTGCTTATTCTTAAAAAGTGTAGCAAGTTCTTACTCAAATAGAAAAAGAAACTTGTAGGGGTCATATGGTTGACCTAATAAGTACTCTGTACAATTTGTTTGAAGTTATTTCCTATAAAAAGAAGAGAGATTAATGAAAAGGTGGATGAAAGTCTTATCAATACCTACAAGGCTACCATATGATTGAAAACGTAAGTCGGGCATTTGGTTCAATGGTTAAGGTTTTGGGGATACTACCCAAGGTCATCATTTCGAATCTCGTGGGCGGCGGATTTACCCTTTTTTTTTATAGAATTGGTTAGTAACAAGTTCTCATCCTTAGTGGATACTTTATATGATTGAAAAAGGAAGTGTACTTTTTGAATTTTTTTTGTTACATAATTTTTATTTTCATAAAAAATTTCATACGTCTACAAAGTGATTTAAACAAAAAAAACTCAGTCTCTACGTAAAATGATCCAGTGATAGAATGTATAAAATATTTTAAAAACCGGTTTAATTTTTATTTTCAACTCTTAATTTGGATGAGAGATCAAGTTTCACCATTCTTTCTCGTTATTAAATAAATAAAGAGTAAAATTTTGTTGTATATAGTTGATAGAATGATAGGTGAAAAATAAAGAGCTATTTGGGTCGTTAGATTAAGCATTTGTGAGATTAAAAGAGGAATTTTGTGTGAAAAAGGAAGTAAAAGTGGGATGGTGGCATATTTGTAAATACTTAAAAAAATTTACCTCCAATCTGATCAAACACTCTTTTCAAACAACAATTTTGTCTCCAAACTTTATTTTAATGACTTTCGAGTTGTGTGATTGATGCCTGGTCACTTGGCTCTTTCCTCCGACGGTAGTATTTGTTATTCGGTTTCGCTTTCATGGCTGATCGCTGATGGTAGTATTTGATTTTCGAGATTTGAATAGGGGTCTAATAAGCTTGTCAAAGGTGGGAGTAAATGTAGGAGTACATAAGAGATCTTAAGTTCTAAAAAAATCATTATTTTCACAATTGTGTTGTAAGTTTGCTGGCATATTATTGTTGATAAAGTCCCAAAGAATATACTCTCTCCGTTTTATAAAAAATGTCTTTTTAGGACTCTGCACATATATTTAAAAATATTTTTTTGCCTAATTTACCCCTATTAACTGGGCAATCCTCCAACTTCTCTTGTTTAACTAAAGCCATTTAAAAGAAATATCGTGAAAAGGGAGGAAAAGAAGGATAAACTATTAAAAAAATATGTTTTATGAAGTAAGAAAAATAGGACAAAAAGACATTTTTCTAAAAAAGGGAGGTAGTAATAGTTTGTCCAAGATAATAATAAATGTTGTTATTGATTGTTTTGTATTCAAGGCATATAGTACTATTGTTGATAAAGGATCAAACAATGATAATAAATGTAGTTAATGATTGGTTTGCATTCAAGGAACCTTTTTTGGGTGAATGCATTCACGGAACTTTACAAGTAGTAGTTTGGAAATTGCGTGTTCAAGTTAGTTACAGATTCTAATCAAAATCAAAGTACCGGTGTCACCGTACCACTGAAAACATTGCTTTTTTAAAAGAAATAATGTAAATCTATAAAATCAAAGAACATTGTATGATTATTAAGGTAAATTGCACAATATTACTCCTTATTATGTACAAATCACCATTTTATAAAACTGGTTATTCATGTTTTGTTACAATTAGCTATCTTTGTTGTTGTTGTTTTTTTAAAATTTGGTAAAACTTTGAATGAGATTTAGATCTATCCATCTATAATATTATCGCCCGTAAAGCATCGGTATCAAGAATCCAAGGCAAAGATGACATACTAGTTGTCTTAGTTGACTTAGAATCTGCAGCATTGTCGTTCATGGTTTGACAGAACTGTAAAACTGATTTTCACCGAGTGTCGCACTGTCGCTCATATTCTGTCCAAAGTTGACGCGATCAGAGGCACCAGGAACAGAACCAGAACAGGCGAGAAACAACTTTCTTTATCATGGCCGGAACGGCCATAATATGAATTAAGCAAACTAGAAATATGAGGAGGAGGTTCACTAAAAGAAACAAAGCTATAGGCTGAACTAATAGCTAAATTTGCTAGGCAGTCGGCCACAGCATTGGCTGAGCGTCGGACATGGCAGACTTCAACCTCCCAGTCCCAGTTGTGGTTGTAGAATAGCTTGTGGCACTTTCGTATCAAATGCAGATCAGGGTGAGTGCTCAAATTTGGTTGTTTAAGCAGCTGCACAACACTTGTCGAGTCCGTCTCAACAATAAGTCTGGGGATGCCCATACTCTTGGCAAGTTACAGCCCATGGAGATGCGCCTGAAGCTCAGCCGTTAAAGCTAAACACACTCCACAAGTGAACATAAAACCTCGAATAAAAGCCCCATCTGAATTGCGAACAAGACCGCCACCTCTAGCAATACCCGGATTACCCTTTGAGCTCCCATCTATGTTTAACTTAAGCCAGCCTTCAGAAGGACTGGTCCACTGATTTACAGGCGGAGCAACAGGCACCAAAGAAGGCATTCCTACACCAGCAGCAAACCCTTCCTTTCCTAAATCGAGTGGTCATCCTTACTTTTTATTTCGCTTCATATCAATCATGTGTAACAAACTAGGTAACTGAAACAGTGGAACCTTAATATAAAATTAAAGTACGCAAATATGAATGAAAATTAATTAAATCAGAGTATAAAGATTCTTCTATCAAAAAAAAAAAGAGTATAAAGATTCTTTGCAATGTCTTATTTGATGTCTTGCATCTGGAAAGTATCAAAGACTTTATAAATGAGCATTTATTTTCTTTGGTCGAGAAAAGGGGCCAAGCCCTTACGAAAGATTCTTTAATTATGGGATATAGGGGCCTGAATAGTGGCTAACAAATCACATTGCAAGACATCAAATAAGCTCAATAGGCAATTAGCAGCATGATTAGTGCCTGTTATGTTCATACTCTATGTTGCAAGTGCATACTAGATTAGGTAGAAGCAGGTACATGAGCCATGACTTAGGATGGCAAGATGCCATGAACCATCCATGAGCCAGGATTTTTTAATGCAAAGTTTGTATTTGCATGAATTCATAATATTTGGAAAATGAACTATGGGATTGTATGTAGAGGATTAAGAGGAGAAACAAGTTCAATTCACTCAACATATGGATAATTTAATCGACTACAATAGCACTCTTCATCTTACATTTTGATGGAAGCATCAGCACTATCCACATGGAGTTTGACTTTTGCTGTGCAATGAAAGTAGACCATCAAAAGGAACCTGAAAAATCTTGAACTTGTCAACAGAAAGCTAGATCTGATCTTCACTTCTTGCAACCTCAGACCTGCTTGAACTTCCTGTGCTAGGTCTCTTTTCCTCTTTATACTGCTGTGATACAAAATATACAATCAAACTTATATGTTAGTACATAAAAGGCTTGGGATTACTGAGGCAACAAGAAAACAAGTAAAAATCCAACGCATAAACGTACTATTAGACAAAAGCTCTCATAAATTGTAAGAGTGGTAAAGGAGTCTGAGCTTGTCTGCATTTGTCAATGATTATCCAACTGTTTAATTTGGGCATAACTTAATGAAGAAAGAAGATAGAATTGAAGACTAGAATGAAAAAAAGTCAAAAGAAAACCTACTCATGAATTTGAATAAAGGAAGTATTATACCTTGCTGTGAGAACTAAGAACTAGTGCTGGTCCTTTGGATTTTGTTGTCACTTTCTACTCCTTTTTCTCCTTTCACCTATAGTGATTAGAATCAGGACCTCATATTACATATACTTTACTTGCAATTTCATGTAAGAGCCTATTTAACAAAATTTATCAATCTAAATGACCATGCAAACGGAAAAGTGATCCTAGTGAATAGTTGCCAGGGAATTCGTTTGTGAATATAAAGGGTAGGAGAGAATAAACAGAAGGAATCAATTTGCTTAAATGATTATATTGCTTTGCTTCCTGAATTTAGATGTGGAATTTTTTGAGAGAAAACAATGACCAACAACTACTAATTCTAGGGAAAAAAGAGTTTACCTGAAGAAGTTATTTCTCGATTTCGAAAGGTGTCGAAGCACATTAATGACAGGCCACCATGTCGTACAAGCACATTAGAAATCTTTTCTTCTGAATCATCACTTTCAGTTGTCATCTAGTCCCAGTTCTTGAAAAAGATGTCAGATTTGTGAAAAGTTGCCTTGCTTCACGCTGATTTATGTTTATGAATAAATGCTTCAAACGCAAAGTCTTGATGCTCCATTGACATTGATCAGTTCCTCCTGGCAATGTTTTTAAATTTCCACCTACGATGCAAAGCTTCTCAAGCTTCTGCAATTCACTTGGATGTAGCCAATCCGGTGCAGTTTCTGAAGGGAAACAACACATCACCAGCTTCTTCAGATCGTGCAAACGGTTGCTTTTAAATGGCTCCTCTGTGTCACTTTGATGTGCTTGTTGTTTCCAACATTTCAGTTGCTTCCATCTAGAGGGCCACAGTGCTTCATGCCCAATGGCATCCTTTGGCTCTTCTTGATCTTTGTCAAAATCCATTTTCCATGTTATCTGTAGGTTGCAAAGATTGTTCATTTCCCTGAATACATTTAGATCCTTACGGCAGGGGAATTGGTTTCTGTTCACAACAATGTTTAATATTCTCAGGTTCTTTAACTTCAACAATTCTTTGAGGGTGCATGCGTTTGCATGTTGTTGGCCACCAGCCTCATAATTGATCACAAACCCTTTGAGCACTTCAAGTTGGGGTAACAATGCCAATCCTTTTGGCAACTTTGAAAGTAAGTGACAATGTGTTAAGTCTAAATGGGTAAGACTTTGAAGCGATCCAATGCCAGAAGGGAGCTCCTCGAGGTTACAACAATATCTGAGATTGAGCATTCTGAGATTGCCGAGCTTACAAATAGAATCAGGAAGCTTCTGAATTGCTGAAAATCCCTCTAACCTTAAAAGCCTTAATTGCTGCATGTTTTTCAACTCCTCCATGAACTTCAAATCCATGACATCAATATGCTCTTCATCTTCAGAATACAAACTACCGAGATGAAGAACAATTAAATTCCTCATCTTAGAGAACCATTCCACATTCAAATCAATGATGGGCTCACTCACGTGAAGTAGTGTGCGGATTTTTTCAAAGCTTTCTAGCTTCTTAGAAGAGTTAACATAGCTCAACCAAAGCTGGCAAGAAGAAGGGCCGTGGGCTTGAGGCATCAACAAACAAGCCCTTTGGGAGCCCTTAAAATGTGAGGTGAGATTGCAATTCTTTTCACTGAAATTAAAGAAAAGTGACGCCTTTGCTTGTGCCCTCACAAAGTTGAGTATAGAAGCTTTCATGAAACATATACTTTCTTTCCAAATCTCAATGAATCCCTTCTCTTCTAGAACCCTCAAAACTTGCAGTCCAATTTCTTTAATTGTTCTTGGATTCTTGACCCCCTTGGTAGAAGATACTTGTTGTCTTGCATCATTTCTTACCAGACCTGTGCTTGCACTCGTACCCAGTTCTAGATTGGGATTTGGATCAATGAATCCCTCACCATACCACAAGTAGATCAACTGACTATTCTTGATCCTTAGTCCAGCGTATATGGCAGAAGAAAATGCAACAAAATACAACAAGCAATTTCTTTGGATGTCTGATAGAGAGTCGTAGGAGCTTAAGAGGTTTTGATCAGGTGAGGTTGCTCCAGATATAACCTCTTCCTCGTCCTTGTTGCTAATGAGCAGTATTTTCTTCTTCTTCTTCTTCTTTTTGTTCTCATCATCATCCACTTGTTTTGGAGGAGGGACTAGAAGCTTCAACTTGGCAACCACTCGAATGAGTTCACTTAGATCTATAGAATCAAGCGAGAAGTCACCATTTGAGAGAGAAGTTGCAACATTCACAAGCTCATGCAAAAGCTCCTCACTACTTCTGCAATTGGAGGAGCTCTCAAGCAGGTCGATACTTTTTAATATGTATCTCAAATTTCTATGGACGCTTTCAACCTTCATATTTAAATCAGTCAGGGGAAGTGGATTTGATCTTTGCCTCATTTTATTGGTTGTGGTGGGATCAATGATTTTGTTTGGTGGGGTGGGTTTGATCTTTTTTGCAATGTTTGAAATAAGGATGTCGATCTTTGTGAATTCATACTTGAATTGGTCAAATCCTGACTTACCTATAAAAGTGGAGACGAGATGAAACTCATCAGAATTGGGTGTTCTTCCTAGATGTGTTGGATGTATATTTTGATGACAATTTCCCGACCCACTCACCTGAACTCCAAATAAATCAATTCCATCTTTTCCGGGAAGGCTCAGATTTAGTTTATCAGGATTGGTGAGTTTTTGAAAATTGGGCTCCTGTTCCAAGTTCTGACAATTTTCCAACAATAGCTCTTTGAGGTTTCCGAGATTTGACAAGTCTGGTAATTTTTCTATAGGTGTATGTGAGAGGTTGAGAGTTTGAAGATTGGTTAGGCTAGCAAAGGAAGGTAGGTGTTTGACATTAGTTTTTGAGAGATCAAGTTTCTCAAGGCATGTCATGTCATTAAAAAGACCCTCTCTCAATTCAGCTAAAGGACATCCAGACAGATTGAGCTCCTTGATGCTCTTAAGATTATTCAGATCTTCTGGCAAGTCAGCAAGGATTTCACACCCTGAGACGTCAAGCACCTCAAGGTTTGTCAGCCTCTTCATTTCTGGAAGATTGACCAACTTAGTACATTCTCGGAGTACCAGGTGACGAAGGTGAATCAGATCAGAAAGGAAATCTATGGATTGACTTTTGGTTCTGGATAGATCAACAGATTCAAGGTCACGACACGACTTCAGCTTATGAACACCATCCATATTTTTAACTCCCGAAAGATTTAAAATCAAAAGTCTAGGTAGAGCAAGGGAAAGCTGAATTTCAATCTGATTTACATCTTTCAGAACTTAATGAGTGAGTTTCGAGCATTGGCGTATACCAATTTTAGGCACAGCACTAGTATAAGATAGATCAAGCATTTGAAGGCTAGGATGGTGAAATGAATCAATGTCCTCAATCCCTTTGCAAAGTGGTGCAATGGGATAGATCAAGCAACTCAAGCTTTTCAAAGTAACTGAGGCTTGGAATGGAGCGCAGTCTAGAACACCCTCTAAGAATGAGCCAACAAAGCTCTTCAGTGTAAGTATATGATAAATCTGTTAATGGGAATGTTTCAATGAGGAGACCAGACAAATCGAGGAATTGAAGTGCGGGCAGATGAGGAAATGGTGGAAGATAATGTAGATTATAACAACCTCTGAGAACAATGGAACGGAGATTTGTGAGTTTGGAAAAGAATCCATCTGAAGGAAATTGTTCGATTGGGAGGTGGGATAAGTTGAGGGATTGGAGTTGAGTCATTTCAGAGATTGCATCAGGAATAGTGGTCAGATAGCTGATACCAGATATTTCAAGTGATGTTAGGGTTTTGAATTGTTCAAACGGGAAGGGGGTTTGTAGCAACAACTCACAGCCTCGGAGTAACAGCAAAGAGGGTTCCTTCATATTCTCAAGAACGGGCTTCACAGAGGCAGGGGTGGGATTAGAATGGCTAACGTGTTTATGGCCCTGCTCAGGGATGAGGAATTGGTTCAGCTTATGATTGCCTCCAATTAAATCGATTTTGGCCCAAGGCCGAATACCATTTGCGCCTTTCCAAGTATCAACAGATAGAGTTTCAATCCCATCCAGAACGGAAACAATTTCATTGCTCATTTCTGCAGGAGATATGCAAGCAACAACAATTCATTCACAAATGAGCTCCACTATTATGAATTTATGACATTTGTTGTATATGCTAGCAATAGAGGACGCAAAATCAGGAACCCGAAAGTCTGAGTGGGATAGAAACATACCCGAAAGTCGAAGTCGAAGCTTTGAACCGTCAATTGCCGGAGAGATGAGTATAAGAGAGGAGGAAATTATAGGGGAGTAGGGATCAAATGAGCCATCCTGAATGAATATATGTATACTGGATTGCCCTGATAATCAGGTAGCTGACTGACTGGCAAAGCAAAGCAATGAACTTGGAGAGGAATTGCAGATCCTTGAGACTTGAGAACTTGAGATGGATATTGTTTCTAGTACTATTTAAGTTTCTTTTATAAATAAATGGGCTTAGCCCACCTTCGGAACAAAAAAAAAAAAACAACATTTTTCATCCGAATTTTATTGAATTAAAAAAATATTTTTAAAAAAGGTGTTTTTAAACAAATTATTTTTATAATTTTATTTTTAAAAAATCACATTTTATAATATAATTTATTAAGTTAAACCACCTATAATAAAATTTAGACCAAAATACCCTTAACTATATATTTTATTAATTTTATAAAATTATCCCTAATTTATTACATTTTTCTCATACTGTCTAACATTTATATTTTTTTTAATATATTAAATGACAACTCAAAACAAGAAATTACTTTTTATCATTTAAAAAAATAAAAAATATGTATTAATTGATTTAATTAATTAGTAAGTAAGAGACGCATAAGAAAGCACAATTTATAAGTTAAATGAATATTTATAAGCTTTTTAAGTTGTATTTTGGTGATTTTTTTCAAAAAATATAAAATAGTTTTTTTATATTACAAATACCATAATGTTGATTTTTGAAAAAATATTATAAAATTAGGGATAGTTTTGTGATCTTTTACCTAAAACTAAGGGCTCATTTAGTATTGATATCTAAGATATGAGATATCGGATATCGGTATCGGTATGGATATCGAGGTATGTGTATGAGTGATATTAAGATATCGAGTATGGATATAAATATGAGTGATATCTTTAATATACTAATTTTTTGGATATATTAAAATAACATTTTGATATCAACTTGATATCATTTAATATTAGCTGATATTGATATCCTTATATACCAAACAATAAATATCGATTTTATATCAACATAGAATATTTCAAACTATATATGGGTATCATTCATATCCATAACCATAAGTGATATTTTGATATAGATAACAAATAGGCCCTAAATATATATAGATGGAGGACATATTTGTTAATAGAATACAAAATTTCACTAGAATATAGAAGTTGGTGTTTCAGTTCAACAAATTACATTATAAAATGTGGGTTTCCTTAAAAAAAATTATAAATGGTGGTTTGTTAAAAAACACCTCTTTTAAAAAGTGATTTGTAACAAAAAAATCCTTAAAAAAGGACTAAGAAGTTATCAAACTGGGGATAGCCAGACCCCTTACATCCTCAAATAACTAGAAAAGAAATCCCATTTTGGCGGGGCAAGCAAAACATATAAACCAACACGTTAAGAAAAATATAAAGAAGCAAGACAATTTTTAACACTATTAATTAGCTTAATTTACGAAACATATGTCGGAGTTGGAACATCCAATCCTTTTTGAAAAAGTCTTGGCATTACGACATCAGGCTAAACCAGGAACGATGACTTCTCAAACCTTTTCCTAGCATGTTATTAGGATACAATATATTGTGATAAGATATAGTTTATATCTTGTATTCTAGACAGGAAAAGATCTTTAACGATATATCTGTCTTAGGAGATTTTCTAATGTATACTCTTATTTATAATCTCCCATGAGGAAGATCAATACTGATTCATATTCACAATTCTCACGTTATATAGTATTAGAGAGTGCTTCTTTAGTTTCAGAAATAGAGACAATTAATCCCACATCTCAGGGAGTCTCAGGTGGTTCCCAATCGTCCAATACTAGACCTTGCATCGCCATATTATCTCCACCGCTCGGATCATTCAGGTCTCTCTATTTGTTCAGTGATTCTTAAGGGGGACAATTACCAAGAAAAGTCCATGACCCTGAAGAATTCCTTTCGGGCCAAACGCAAGATGGGATTCTTGGAAGGTCGAATTGAGAAGCCAATCGCTAACACCCTAGAATCAGAAGATTGGTTTAGTGTCAACTCTTTGTTAATCAAGTGGGTAATTCAATCTATTGATTCCGCTTTAAGATAATCTAAAACATATTGCGCATGCGACACCATCCATGAGCTTTGGGAAGTTCTCAAACAAAGGTTCTTAGTCGAGAACAGACTGCGGATTCTTCAAATACAATAGGACATTGTTGAATGTAGACAACAAGGCCAAGGAGTAGCGACCTATTAAGAAAAAAAAATAAAGAACCAATGCATTACTCTTATACCAACTAAGAATGTACAAGTACATCTAATGTTGTCATCGACCAAAGTAAAATAATACCTAAAGCCATTATGAGTAGTATGGAGATAGGGGTCCCAAGTATCTACATGAACCAAATCAAGCGGAGCAAGAGCATGACTCTTAGAAGTGTGAAAAGATGGTCTATGTTGTTTGGCCTTAGGGCATATAATGCAAATGCTATGATACGAAGCAAAATGCTTAAGAAAAGTTGAAACAGTAGCACCCTATTTCTTGGCTAATTTGCTAATATACAACAAGTTGAAACAGAGTTTCAAAACTAGGACAGTCTCAAGAAAAATATCCTCAAAACTCTTAGCAGAACCATTACTTGTGATTAATGCTTTATGACTATTAGGCATTGTGATAGACAAAGGCATAGATATTAATTTGGTGTAATGCAATAGATTTAAACCAAATGTCATATGATCTGTAGCCCCACTATCTAAAATCCAAGATATATTAAGCTTAGAAGATAGAAGACAAGATGTGGTACCTACTAGAAAGGCTCGAGAATCTCAAGAAGGATCTTCAAGAGACTATTTTCTAAGAAGGGACATGAGTTGCTGCTATTGATCTTGAGTAATAGAAGATGATGAATTATTTTCTTTGTTAATAGAGGCGTTGTTAGCATATTTAGCACCACCACATGCATGATTTGGTGGATAATATGAAGCTTCCAACAACGCTATTTAGTGTGACTAATATACTTACAATGATCACATTAAAATACGTTTCTTTTAGAATAATTGCTCGAATTATTATTGTTCTTGGAACGAGAAGAATTTGAATCCCCACCTCGATTGGCCTCTGAAGCTAAATTATCAAAATCAACTGGTGAAGGCATAGTTTGAATTGATTTTTTAGACTCTTATAGAAGAACAATATCGTACACAACGGAGAGAGTAGTAGGAGGCTACATCATGAGAACATTGCCTCGAATAATTCAAAAGAGTCTCCTAGCCTCATCAGAAATTAAACAATTTGTTTATCTTCAAGAATAGCTTTAGAAATGAAATTAGATCCACAAGAGCAGAATTTCAACTCAACAAGCAACAAATACTCATCCCAGAGATGTTTGCATTTAGTGAAATAAGCAGTGATAGAAAGATTGCCTTGACTCAATAAAGCAAGATCGCGTTGAATATGATAGAGATTCGTGTGATCAACTTTACTAAATCATGATTCTAATTCGAGCTAGACTTGTCACGATGAATGATAATAGAGATAGATTTTTCAATGTCCTTTTTCACTAACTGAAGAAGCCAAGGAAACACCATATTGTCACAATGATCCCACAAAGCTTGGTGATTGGCATCGATTGAAGATGAAACACAAGTGTCGATAATGAAACCTAGCTTATTTTTGTAAGAAGGGAGACTTCAACAAATTGTTTCCATGGAGCGCAATTACGATCATCAAGAAAACTAGTAGACAATAAATAACTCAGATGATCATTATGATGCAGAAATAATTCCACTACCACATAAAGACTTAAAGCAACGGTCAAATACTACTACATTATGCTATAAAACCGCTTCATTAGGTCTAATATAGTGGTTTTTACCCGCTTCATTTGCTGGTGTAGCATTAGTTAAATTGAAGCGGTTTTTTACGATAATGCAACGATTTATTTTCAACTTTACAAACCGCTGCATTAGATATAAAAAAAGTTGCAATTTCCGGGAATGAAATGACGATGAACAAGAAATGGCAACAAGGGCTTTGAATAGAATAAGGATACGAGATGTATCGGAGGTTGCGAGATGGTGATTCACCAACGATGGGGCAAGTAGATGGGGTTTTGGTGAAGATCGACATGCAGGTTGGTGAGGTTTCATTGAGGGTTTGGGAAATGTTTGAGAAATATTTGGAATATGATTGTTAGAGGAAGCGAGGAATATTTGGGAAGGGTGGGGGAATGATGCGACTTCATTACCTTCTTTTTCTTTTTGTAAAATAAATTTATAAAACTACTTCATTAGATTATTTTACCCATTGCATTAGAGTTGTACCCCGCCTTGACCGGCTAAAAGTTTACTAATTAAACTAAACCGTTGCAAAACCGCTTCATTAGCTCGACCACTGCAAAAAACCGCTTCATTAGGTTAAACCGCTGCAAGTAGTGTTCTAAAAAAAATGCTAGGCGGGAGCTAGGTGGTGAGTGGGGACCTAGCTCCTAGGTGGCTAGGCGGAGCCTAGGCAGATTTGGACGATATTAGTTATTTCTTTAAATTTCAAGCTTGTACTATTGTTAAAAATCTCTAATGTATATACAAAAATGGTGAATCATGATTTCAAATAAGATACCATACTAAGATTTAAGTTCAAGTAAGAAGAGTTCTTAAAGTGTGCACGTGTGCACAGTTTGTATTCATGATTTTGAGTTATATATGCATGATTTTGTATGACTATATTCATGGTTTTAAGTTGCATATTCATTATGTTGAGTTACTCACTTTTTATGAATATACAACTTAAAAATATGATTATGTAACTCTATAAGCATGATAAAGAGATGGAATATGAAAAAAGCTTTAAAAATACAATTATATAAAAATATGAATATGCGACTCATAATAATGAATACAATGTAGTATGGAAAGAATGAATACAATGTAGTATGGAAAGAATGAATATGCAACTAAAAAAATATGAATACAGCCATACAAAATCATGAATATACAATTCAAAATCATAAATACAAACTGTGCACACGTATACACTCTAAGAATGGTTTTACTTGAACTCACCTCACCATACTAAATATTTCATAAACTCTATATGTTAATTAGTAATTATTATCCCATAAAATCCATATGCTAATATATCCCAAAAACTCGAAATACTAAATAATTTATATAGCCTAAATGTCTAATAATCAAATACATATATTAACTAGTCTTTCATCTCTTTGTTTCCATAGTCTTCAACAATAATCAAAGCACACATTCACATACACATACAAACATTTACAGTGCAACTAGAAATTAATAAGATTATCAAAACAAATATGGACAAAAAAGCTTCCAAATTAATTATGCAAGTTACTGTGCTACAAAAATCAATCACAAATTCACAAATTATAACGCAAACAAGCTTACTAATTCAATATTCAGTTCAGAATCACAAATCAATTTTTGATCACTAATTTCAAAAATCACAAATCACAATTTTCTGATCACACACTCAATTTAATAACATTATTCAATTTCTGAATCATTATTGTCAAACCTACTGATTCAATATTTAGTTCAGTCACACTTACACACACATGAATACACTATACTATTGCACACAGCATGACACACTTAGTATGTATAGTTCCTGAATAAATAGTTAGAAATTGAACAAATAACTTCTAAATTGCATTTACAATAGTGTCAATACAATACTAAATACGGAGTAATTAATTTCATTAATATACAAACAAAATGTTCCATAGTGAGAGTTCAGATTTGTAATTAGTTCTACATAGAAGTGAGAAAGTATTGATTCTAGGGTTTTGGTTGATCACGATAGAAAATCACGATGAGAAGTCGTGCTTCGTGATCACGATACAAACAAAATCTTCCGCGGGAAAATACTACCCATACAATTAGAGGCTCAAGGGACGGAAGCTGGGGCGGCCGCCCCGCCAAGCCCCGGCCAGGTCCGCCCCTGCCTACATCACCACCATCCCCCATGAAGTTGTCTCCTCTACCTTTGGACTCGATAAACATTACCCTTAGCCAAGGTGATAACCCGGACTCACGAGCCGTGGAAGGTTCGACCTCAACAAACAAATTACTCAAGCATAACGCATCACAATGTTGTCGATGTCTTGCAATATGCAACCATCAATTGTCTTGAGATCGCTTATGCACTCAATAGAGTTTGTTAGTTCATGCATTCTCCTACTACAACTCAATGGTCTGTTGTGAAGCGCATTCTCCGCTATTTAAAAGGTACAATCTCCTCTGCTTAGTTTTCCGCCGCTCCACAAGTAGTTGCTTGGTCACGTTCTCAAATGCAGGATGGGCTTCTAATGGAAGTGATTGTTGATCTCAGCATAGATTCGCTATCTTTTGGCGGAAATCTTGTTAGTTGGGCATCTAAGAAGAAAAATATAGTTGGGAAATCTAGTTCTGAAGTAGAGTATTTGGCCATTTCTTTTACCTGCTACTGAACTTATTTGGATCCAACAACTACTACATGAGTTAGAGGTGCTAGTTCAACTTCCTCCTAGTATTCTCTGCAATAACTTAAGCGCTACTTATATGTCTGCAAATCAAGTCTTTCGTCAATGTTCTAAACACATCAAGATTGACTACTATTTTGTTCGTGAACAAGTTGATGACGGTTCCTTTATTGTACGACATGTTTGGGATCTTGATCAAATTACAAGTAGTTTCACTAAAGTTGTAGGCAGAACCAGATTTCAGTAGTTACATACTTACATTCCAAGCTAAATGTTTGGACGCCAATGTGAGGTTGCAGGGTATTAGGAAATAAAATATCTCCTAGTCAAAATAATATCTTTGTAGAAAATTTTATATCCTTTTGTAGTTTATTCTTATCTCGTATAAAAAGAAACTTAGACTCCAAGAAGTCTCTTATATAAATACCTTACAAAGATCAATGAAAAAAATGAGAAGAATCTCATCAAATCCTTTCTTTAATTATAAACCCTTTTGTTTTCAATTATATTGCGGTATTTATTCAAATGAAAATAACCCTTATCATGAAAACTAGAAATGAATATGGGCCATCCGATTAAAACACTAGTATTGAATATAGGTCATCAAATAAAAAATATAAAAAAGTACATATATTTTTTGTTTCTTACATTTTAAATCTTTTTACGTATGTAGAATGATATAAATCGAGTATGAACATATGACCATAAAACGTGAACATGCAATACTAATATGTGAACGTACTTATATTCAGGGGCGGATCCAGGATTCTATGAAAGGGGGGCGGACTTTGTCAGGGACGGACCCAAAGGTGGTTGAGGTAGGCCCCGACTCACCCTAAAAAATAAAAAATAATAAAAATAGAGTAAATTTCATTAAAAAAATTAAAAAATAAGGTAATTTTAGTGTTAAATTAGTTAAAATAAGATAATTTAGCCCACCAAATTTGAATATCTGTGTCCGTCCCTGAACTTTGTACATCAAACTAGTAAACCGACAAATTAAGCTAGTATAAATAAAGTTGTAAACTAAAAATAGTTTGACATAAAATAGCACATACAAATCAAGATACATGTGATTCTTTAGTACGGGATAATTGACGTCTACAGGTACACCCAAGCCAAAACAATATCATATGAGTAATATTTACCTACATTTGTAATTATAATTATTTTGATGAAGATTGATTAATATCATTTGTGGACGTAACATGAATACAGAAAGTGGGCATGGTCATGGGTCAAACGCTGCGTTTGTGAGCCTTTACCTCCACCCCATTCACATTCCTCCAGGGGCGGATAACTGTACCAATGTACCATACAACTTCATTGTTTTTGGCGGATAACTTTTACCAATGTACCAAACGGGCCTATTTGTTTAAGAGAGCCCAAAATTAGTAATGGGCTTATTTATTTATTTTTAAGTACTTCAATACATCAGATCGTCTTCTACAATTGCTTATTACAGATTTACAGCAATTCCTCCATTGAAAGACTTCAAGTCTTCCATCTTTTCCCAAATTTCGCCCTTGATCCATTTCTTTAGTAGTTTTTCACCTTTTGTCTTTGTTCCCGCCCCGGTCCAATGTGGGGGCGAAATTAATATTATTTTTTTATGCTCTGGGCTCCTTAGGTAATACTCATTACTCTTTCGGGTCGATGTGGGGGCGGCCGCCCCCGCTCGCCCCCCCTAAATCCGCCCCTGCTTATATTATATGTGAACGTATGCTAAATTTTCTGAAGTTAAAAGATGGTTAAATGTGAACAACCATTGTAATAATGTGAACATGTGTATCAAATGTGTGAACATAATGTAAAATGTCAAGCGTCGTGTTTTTGGTAAAAACAAGCGAAAAAAATTTATTTTATTTTATTTTTGTCAAATTTTTTAAGCATTTAACGCTTGTATGATGATTTAATCGAACATGAACATATGACCATAAAACATGAACAAACACTACTAATATGTAAACACACTTGCAATATATGTGAACGTATTATAAAATCTCTAAACTGTTAAGGTGATAATATGTGAATATGTCTTATAATAGTGTGAACATATGCATAAAATATGTGAACGTAATACAAAAAGTCAAATGTCGTGATTTTGACAAAAACAAGCGAAAATAAAAAAATTATTTTTTTCGTCAAAATTACTTTTAATCTTAGCCATCCATTTCTCAAATCTAAGTGTCATCATTTGTTTCTAGTTTTCATGATAAGTCTCATTTTCATGTGAATCAACCTCTTATATTGCTACTAATAAGTTTTTCAATTAACTGAAATTTTCTATATCAAAACCTAAACAAATCATTACTATATACTAAAGAGAATGTAAAAAGGGTGAATTTCACAAAATCACCCGGGAAATATGGGTTTGAGCACAAAACCACCCGTAAAAATTAAAATTTTAGCAAACCACCCGTAAAATTATTTCGTTTGCAGAAAACCACCCATAAAAAAAAAATTAAAATTTCAGCAAACCACCCATAAAAAAAAATTAAAATTTCAGCAAACCATCCGTAAAAATATTCCGTTTACAAAAAATCATCCTAAAAATATCATGTTTGCAAAAGACCACCCAGATCAACAATTCCGTTAAATTTTCCGTTAGAAATATGGAATTTCATTATTTTCACTACTAAAATATCAATTTCTACTATTCAAACACCGTTCCCCAAACCCCAAACCCCATATTCTAAATTTATGATTTGTGAATATTTTCTTACCCGGATCTAAAGAACGAGATACCCGCCAGTCCATAATTCCATTACATTTCCCGTTAGATATTGAGAATGTTATAAAAATGCTCTTATCTGATTAATACCGTAAAAACAAAAACTCAAATTTTATTTTGCGAATGAAAAAGAACGAGGAGGACAAATGAACTTCAATCAAGCCAAATTGTCCGATCTAGGGAGATGAATTAGTATTTCGTGTTTGGGCTTTGGTTGAAAGAATCAGAGGTGTTGGTATCCCGTTCTTCAAATCCAAGTAAGAAAGCATTCACAAATCAAAAATTCAAAATCTATGGTTAGGGTTTGTGTGTTTAAATGGTAAAATTGGTGTTTTAGTAGAGGAAATAATAAAGTTTTGTTTTCTAACGGAAAATTTAACGGAATTATTGACTTGGGTGGTCTTTTGCAAACAGAATATTTTAATGGGTGGTTTTTTGCAAATGAAATATTTTTACGGGTGGTTTGCAGAAATTTCAATTTTTACGGATGTTTTTTTGCAAACCAAATGTTTTTACAGGTGGTTTGCTGAAATTTCAATTTTTACGGGTGGTTTTATACACAAACACATATTTCGCGGATGATTTTGTGAAATTCACCCTAAAATAATATATAAAACGACCCTACATTAAATCACAACACCTATTTTTTAAACGCTATTGCATTTCAGCGCACCCCACTTTTTTCATTCCAACGCACCCTAGCTTTATATATAATAAAATTATCCAAATATTACGATCTCACCCACATATCTCTCTCCATTTCCGGATTTCCCTCACTGAACTCATCTTCATCTATTGCCATACCCTCACTGAAACTAGCCTTATATATAGTATAATTACCCAAATTTTAAAGACTCTAAAAACATGTGGGGGAAAAACGAGCTTAGAAGAATAATCAATTTTACTCTTAGGGTTTCAAACTGTGTTGATGAGAGGAAGAAGACAATGGTGTCAGCCAAGGCCGAATTCGCCATTCGAATTGGCCATTACGGCCCAGTCGGGTCTTGCCGTTACGGCCCAGTCGGGTCTTGCCGTTATGGCCGCCTCGGGTTCTTGCTACCCCTCTCTGGTGGTGCCAATAGTTCATCTGTAGCATCCATTGTTGGTTGCATGTGTTAGCTTGTTCTCAAAGGCCAGTTAAAATAATATTTTGCAGTGTTAAAATATGCATATATCTTGTTGGCCTTATCTTGAATACATAGGCGTTTTATCTCTTGTCTAAAAATTCTAATGCTTAAACCAATCGTGCATGTTGGTATTCAGATATTTGAATACCATGGTAAAAAATGGGGAAAAGGCAAAGTAGTTGTCCAAAAAAATAAACTAAATGTTCTGTTTTTTCATATGAAAGAGAAGACACAACATGCTCTCTTCTAATACAAAGAAGATCATTGATTGAAAAAAGTAATGAACACTAACAGAAGTATGATAAAACCAAGTCAGAATCTATAAAGCAAACCAATGTGGAAGTTGTAAGGATATATGCTTTCTAAGAACTCCTAAAAGCAATAGGAAAAGGCATCATGTTTGATGCAGAACAAGAAAAATTCCCAAAGAAAATATGAAAACCCAAGGTGACTAATTCCCAAAGAAAATATGAAAACCCAAGGTGACTAAAATATAGTAAGAACTCTAAAGCGGGTTGTTGGAACATGACTAAAACATCAATTTGAGTTACATCTTCAACTCTAAAGCGGATGCAGAACAAGAGAAATTTTACCCGTGCTCGTCTTCGGTCCAAGCAATTCCCTTGCGGTGTTCTTGATCTGATCTTGAAGCCTTGCCTCTGTGATTGGATTCGCTTACAAAATGGCCAAAATGGCCCGAATTAATTCGAGTTACATCTTCAACTAAAACATCATAGTGACGCTTGACTTCTTCCAACGTCTTTCCAGGAACATCGACTTCTATCTTCTCAAATCGGTCTTCGGAATCCCGCCGTAACGACCCGTGCGTTTCCGGCCGTAACGGCTCGTGCGTATCCGGCCGTAACAGGTCGTGCGTATCCGGCCGTGACGGCCATGCGGATTTCATTGTCTTCCATGAGCAGTCGTGCACTCGTGCTACGATCAGTTCAACAATGGTGTCTTCAACATCATCCACTTCGACTCAAATCGTAAATCGATCATATAAACGCAATGAATTAAAACCAATTTCAAAATCTAAACACCCTAAATCAACCACCTAGTGCAAAAATAAAAAATTTAATTTCCTATTTGTTAAAATATCAAACCAATATTAATTATGAAGAGTCTAAATTCTGGTAAATTGTACATAAACCACCAATTAACACAAAACTTAACTCATTATGGATGGAATTAGTTGAAATTAGCTTTCAATTTTTTACAAATCACCCTGTGTATGTTTCGATTGAATTAGAAAGAAGGGATGTGAGAGAGAGAGAAGAGTGAACGGAAGAGTGTTGAGGGTAAGTGGGGTAATTTTGTGAAAGTTTTCTTATATATTGTTGAAAGGGTTTCCCGACAACAAATAAATTTGTAGTCAAGACCCCGCTGAGTACAGGGAGGTCAGGTTCGTCCACGAGAATTAGAAGGATCTATGTCTAGCTATTAGTCCTAATAAAAGAAAACAAAACAAAGCAAAACACTCAAACAAACGCTCGGCACCGACCCAAAACAGGTCGTAACCGACCAACACTTCAACACAATCGCAGGAGAAAACAAGAGACACAGGCGCTCGGCACCGACCTGACAGGGGTCGTAACCGACCTATCCGGGTATGAGAAAATTCCGAGAAACCAAATTAAAGAAGATCTAGGGCAAAGGATTCACCACAACAAGTTTATGCATGCAAACATGAATCAAAACCAACCATAAATAATCCCATGTATGACTCTCGTCATGATAAATCAAGTAAAAATCTTAACTTTCATAAAGATCTAAACTTGCAAACCTACTTGTTTCCTAAAGGTTTAACTTTCGTTTCAACCAAATATAATCCAAATTCACAACTAAATCTTTCGATTCACTCATAAACATGAACATGCTTTGACTTTCATCAAGGAATTGATAGCAAACAAGAGGATAATAGATAGAGATTAAAAGAGATGGTTCATTCAAATATTCATGCCTTAATCATGCTTAATTCGTCGGGTTTCACCCCAACCCTAGAAAGTAGACTACTCACGATCCATAAAACAATCAACAATCACAAACGAAAGAGAAGACATGATTCAAATTCAAACAAACTTCGATTAAAATAAAACTTACAAACTTAAGCAAACCTCCAAGTCTCTCTAATTGTCCAAGAGCTTGGAATCAAAGAAAACTAGAAAACCAAACTTGCCACTTGTTCCGTCTCCACAATAAACCCTAAGAACGATTTTTTCCAAATCAGCCCCCCTTGAAATAAAACCCTAAAGATCCTTATATAGTGGTAGAAAATAGATATATATGGAAACTAAAATCTATCTTAAAAAGACCCATAAATAAAACAATTACTAAACCAAACTTAAGGCGCAAGCAATAATTCGACAACACACGGAGTGGGTCGTCACCGACCATGGCTGGGTCGTCACTGACCCTCTGGCTACACTTGATTTCTTCATTTCTTCGCTCAAACTTGCTCCAAAGCTCGGTTCTTCTTCAATGTTTCTTCTTTAATCGCTCTTGGCCTTCTAAGACTTCCTTTAGCTCCTTCATAAGCACCTTGATCTTGAAATCTTCAACTCGGAATCCTCTATTGCACCGACTCTTACTCTTCTATCAACATCACCACAAGACCGCTTGAACACCACCTCCTAGAAAGCTTTAAAAACCGAAATATCTCCTCCTCAACGCTTCAAAGACCTACAAAACATCAAACACACTTATGTAGACTCCATATCTTAAGATAATATGAAAATCCACAAGAACGACTCAAAACAACACAATAAACTTAGAAAAGACTCAATCCTAACTAGAAAACTACCCATGAAAACTAACTAGAAAGTGCGACATCATATATAAGCTGAGGGTGCGATAATGTGAAATTATGGGGGTGCGCTGTACTGAAAGGGCCTTTTTAAATCAATATGATTGGTTGAAATTTAATTAGATTATTTTTAATTAGTTATATTTATATATTAAACAAACAAGCAATCATTATATTAGTTTTATTTTTGAATAGAATAGTGTTTTTAGATAAGATTTGTATAATTTTAAAAACATATCCTTATATTAATTTTTAATAATTATTTTTAAATATAATTAAAATTTAAAAAATATAAATAAATAATACAAAATTTTTATAAAACCTTATGCAAAGCAAAAAAATTAAGATTAATTAAATATAAAATACGAACTGGATAGACTAAACCCAGCTCACATGGTGCGAGGATGGGAAGTCAAAGTAACTCAATGAGATAAGGATAGCCTTTAGCCACGGGAATTATTATAAGATGTGGGAACTGGGAAGAGACTACTAGCTAGCTAGACTTGTGATTAAATAAGAAAAATTGGGGAGTGTATCAAGCCAATTGATGGTACTGGCCGGGCACCAAATATGAATTACTTAATCATCGATTTATGTATTAAATCAAGCATGTGATATGCATTATTTATTTTATTATTTCTTATGTATCAAAATCTTCTCTTTGTATAAAATCACAAGCAAACAAGATATCCAGACCAATCAGGAGTAGTCGTAATAATGTCACTAAAGAGAGATTGAGTTCTGGACTCACCGGCGAATTATCAAATACTATTAGGTAGGGAAAAATATAGATATAAAAGGAAAGTGGACAAACAAAAGGGAACATTCGAAAAGGAAACTGGACAAAAAAATAGGGACATAGGAAGTAGTTGCTAAAAATCATCCATGGATCGCCCATTATCGCCTTCAAATAATCACCCTCATTCTTGAACTTAACGACATAATATCCATTAGAAAGATTAACCACTGACATCTTTACCCGTCGGACACCAGAGTTCCCTAATTTTCCTATCCATGATAACATGGGGGAATCATTCCGCCCAAACACTTCACGATTAGCAATGACTGCCAAATCATTGCCAGAGCTTGAAGCACCTTTGTTTGAATATTGAAAATAGGATCGCCATCCTTACCATCAGGAAAACACATGGTCACCTTCCCTTTCAAGAAATCATCCGTCAGCGTTCATCACCATTGTCATCCCTTACCAAGTCCCTCCAAGCTTTTGGAGCCGCGTGACTTTCCCCCGGTGTGTGGTTTCATCCACCCGATTTCCCTTGTTACTGTCGACTTGCATGCCATCATTAACAACCGGCATCAGAGGACCGTCGGGCGGCTTTGCCGCAGAATTGCTCATGCACAATCCACGTAGAAAACAAAATCCCTAACAGGAGACGCGCGTGACATGCACGTTCTCCAATATTTTTTTGCTTTTTATTATTTTCGCCTTTATTTTTTTTGGTAGAATCGCCTTTATTAAGATTATCTTCCTTGTTTCTTGACGATCCTCCATTATTATTCAGTGATAGTTTGATATTAAGAATTAGGCCATAAGGTTCGTATATCAAAGTCATCTCGAGCCTCCAAACATGAATTATGTAAGCTCCATTTGAAAGGGCCTCAAAATTATGAACCTTAATTTTTTTTTAAAATAGTTCTATGTTTAAGCTTTCTTTGAGAACTAACGAGTAGGAAGTATTAGAATAACATAGGATTAAATTTTGTCTTACAATAGTTTTATCATAATCTTCTATGTATGGCAATATGTATCAGGGTTTAATATTCTCTTGGTTAAACTCTTGTATAAATAATTCTCTTCATCAATAATATTATGCAAGACATTTTACACAAAATGCTATTCTCTATATGGTATCATACACTTCTTGATCCTTGGCCTCCCACAAAACCCTAAATCTCGACTCTCATACACGACCATGGCAGGGGAATTCTCTACCTCTTTGGCCAATCCACATGATAAATGTCAACCCTTCACAATCGTTCACTTTACCAACATTATCAAACTTACCTCCACAAATTATCTCCAATGGAAAACACAAATTCAAGCTACACTTGAGGGCTATCATCTCTTCAAATTCCTTGATGGATCTCATCCCATTCCTGCGGAAGAATATGTTGTTCAAGAGAATGCAACTATTACGAATCCCGCTTATCTTACGTGGAAACGCCAAGATAGGTTTCTCTATGGAACTCTTATTGGTATGTTGACCACTCCTGTTGCTATGCTTGTGACACAAGACAAGACGTGTCAAGAAATTTGGGCCACGCTAAAACAAACTTATGGCACGGCTTCTCGGGGACACTAGTGCCAAGTCAAACAACGTCTTACAACTCTCAAGAAAGGATCTTCTTCAATTTCCGAGTACATGCAGTCGATGAAATCAATGGCTGATGTTCTCGCCTCCTTGGGGTCGCCACTTGCTCAAGAGGATTTTATTGATTACATACTTAAAGGCCTCGACTCTACCTTCCAATCGGTGATCGATGGTGCTAATATGCGTGACACATGCATATCCTTTGAAGAACTTCATGAAAAGCTTATTCTTAAAGAGCTTGAATTGAAGAATGAAACTACTAACAATGCCCCGGTGACGGCGTTGAATGCTCTTTGCACGAACAAAACATGGTTCCTTGTTCCCCCTTCTTCCGATCATAATCTGGTTGGTTGCAAGTCGGTCTTTCGGATCAAATATCACCCGGATGGCTCCATTGATAAGTACTAAGCCCGCTTGGTTGCAAAGGGTTTTCACCAACACCCCGGTTGGGATTACTCTGAGACGTTCAACCGTGTCATCAAGCCAGTTACGGTCTATCTTGTCCTTACTTTGGCAGTCTCTCGTGGCTGGTCTTTACGTCAATTGGACGTTAACAACACATTCTTGCAAGGCACCTTACATGAGGATGTGTTTATGTGCCAACCTCCGGGCTTTTCTGATCCGGCAGCGCCTAATCACGTCTGCAAGCTCAATAAGGCCATCTATGGCCTCAAGCAGGCTCCTCGAGCGTGGTACAATGAGCTCAAAGCATTCTTGCTCAAACTCGGGTTTTGCTCTTCTATCTCAGATGCTTCACTATTTATCTACCGTCGGCATAATCACTTGGTTTACCTTCTTGTGTATGTTGACGACATAATCGTCACAGGCAGTGATTCGCCTCTTATTTCTTGGCTTCTAGATACTCTTGCAAAGCAATTCTCGCTAAAAGATCTTGGTGACTTGTCCTACTTTCTAGGCGTTGAGGTATTACGCTCCACTTCTGGTTTATTTCTCTCCCAACGCAAGTACATTTCTGATCTTCTCTTAAAAGCTGGAATGGAGTCTGCCAAACCAGTTTCGACTCCTCTTGATGGCAATATGGTGTTATCTCATCATATTAGTACACCTTTTCCCTCTCCATCGGATTACAAAATGTTTGTTGGAAGTTTACAGTATCTCAGCTTAACTCGCCCTGATGTTGCTTTTGCGGTTAATAAGTTGTCTTAGTATATACAAAGGCCTACTAATGTTCACTGGTAAGCTCTAAAACGCCTCCTTCGTTATCTTAGTGGCACGGTTGATCTGGGTATTCTTATTTCTCCGCAATCGTCCCTACAATTACACGGTTTTTCCGATGCAGATTAGGCCGGCAACAAGGATGATTTTGTTTCTACTACATGTTATCTACTCTATTTTGGCTCCACACCGATTTCTTGGAGCTCTCGCAAACAAAAATCCGTCTCTCGGTCGTCTACTGAGTCGGAATACGAAGCCTTGGCTGATGCTTGTTCTGAACTTCTATGGGTTACTTTTCTTCTTGCTGAGTTAGGAGTTCGACTTCCTCAACAACCGGTTGTTTATTGTGATAACCTTGGTGCTACATTCTTGAGTGCTAATCCGGTATTTCACTCTCGTATGAAGCATATTGCGTTGGCGTATCACTTTGTTAGAGAACAAATGCAAGCTCGTACCCTGCGTGTTGCTCATGTGTCTACGAAAGATCAATTGGCTGATGTACTCACTAAAGCACTTTCTCGGCCTTAGTTCACTGCACTCCTTGACAAGCTTGGCCTCTCTACTCGACTGTCCAGCTTGCGGGGGGATATTAGAATAACATAGGATTATATTTTGTCTTACAATAGCTTTATCATAATCTTCTATGTATGGCAATATGTATTAGGGTTTTATATTCTCTTGGTTAAACTCTTGTATACATACTTCTCTTCATCAATAATATTATACAAGACATTTTACACAAAATACTTTTCTCTATAGGAAGTATGATTGATGAATATAATATTACTACACTCAATAACAACTATCTCAGATCTACGATCCTACAATATCCTTCCATATATTAAATTTTAATATTTTTTAAATGGTAGTTTTTTATAGATAAAATATATAGTTTCTTACAAATATCTTTACATATATCAATTTAATTAAAATTTTAAAAATACAAATAAATAATATAATTTTTTTTTATAAAACCTCATGCAAAACCCAAAAATTAAGACTAGTTAAATATAAAATGCCAACTGGGATAGATTAAACCCAAGTCACATGGTAGAGGTCCTAGGGGTGTTCAACGGGTCGGGTCGCCCGTGGCGACCCGCACTGACTCGACCAACAATTTGCTGGTTACGGGTCGACTCGCGACCGCAAAATTTTTTTAAAAAAATATTTTTATAAATATATAAGCTATTTTTTTTATATAAAAAACCCGTTGGATTTACGGGTCGTCTCGCAAATCCGACGAGTTTTGTAAAAAAAAACATGTTTTTAGGTAACAAACTAGTGTAAGGGTGGGCCCGTACCCTATACTGGTTTTATTAAATATAAATAAAATAAATAAGTATTTAAAGAGTAGAAATTTTTGTATTATGGATTTTTTTTTAGAAAAATATAGAGTCAAAATTAATATTCATTAATGTTTATGGTTCAATTGAAAAAGTTTATAACTTTTCAAGGAAAAATTGGTTTTGGAGAATCATAGTTGAAAAGAATATTACACATTTATTTTTACTCAAATATTTATCTTTATATAAAATTATTTTACCTAACTCTTATTTAATATAATTAATTTTTTAAGGAAAATTTTATTTTTATCAAAATAATATAATTAAAATTTAATCTTTTTTATCAATATTAACTATAGATAATTAATTGTCTGTCTCTTATGAGAAAATGTAAAAGTTAATTGTTTTTGTCAAAATTTAATTTAATCATTTAATTGTCAATCTTGTAATACATAATGTAAATTTCTATCTTTTTCTATAAAATTCAATTTTAATAAAATATTTTCCATAAAAAGATAAAAGGAAAAGATAATGTAAATATTTATTTAATTCTAAGAGTAATTTAGATTCATATCGTTTTTTATAAAAAGTATATTTAAAAAAATATTTTACCAAAATTTGATTTAAGAAATTTTTTATCAATTTTTTTTATCATAATTCGTTTTTAAAAGAAATTTTACATAAATATATAATTGTCAATCATTTAAAAATTAGTGTAAATTTCTATCTTTTTTAATAAAAATTAAAATTTTAAAAGAAATTTTACATAAATAGATAGATCATTGTCAATCTTGTAATATATAATGTACATTTCTATCTTTTTAATTTATCAAAATTCGATTTTAATAAAATATTTTGCATAAATAGATAAAAGGCAAAAATAATGTAAATATTTATTTTATTATCACTCACTATATCCAATTTTTCTATTTTAATTAAATATTTTAATATTGAGTGATGTGAATATTTTTCAATTTTGTAGGGGACATGTTATCTTCTTATTAATATTATTGGGAGTTTAATATGGTAGAAAAAATAAATTAAACTAATTTTACCCGTCGTACCATGTACGACTACGATTCGATATTTTATAAACATTATAAATATGATATTAATAAATAAATAAAAATATAATATAAACTTTAATATAAGTAATTTATTGTTCGTAGAATGTATATAATTTTTTAATCAAATATTAATATATTCTTCCTATTTTATTACTTTTCATGTACGTAAATTTAGAGTTTATCAAATATTTCAATATCTATTAAATATTTTACTATCCAATTTTAAAAAAATTAACTATTTATCATTATTTTTTTATAAAATAAAATCACTATATTTCTATAAATAAATTCGTCAAAAGATATATGATAAAATATTTATATTTATTTTAAAATATTAAATATTTTATCTTTAATTTTAAATATTTGTATAAGGAAGCTTTCAAAAAATACTATTATACTAAATAGATATTTTTTTGATGTTAGAGATAATTTAAATAGTTAAAAAGAATTTAATAGAAAGAAATTATAATAATAGAAATTAAAATTAATTTTTTAAATATGAGGTGGGTCCAGAATCGTTCTGATGGCTCAAAAAGGTACAATTTTAATATCTAGTTATAGATATTGCTTCTTTTTTTATTTTTAAACATTATAAGTATTTATCATTAATTTTTTATTATAAAAGAAAAAAATATATCTATAAATGATTTCGTAAAAAGACAACATGCTAAAAGGTACTAAAAGATATTTATACTTATTTAAAAATATTTTAAATTTTTTATCTTTAATTTTAAATATTTGTATAAGGAAGTTTTCAAAAGATATTGTTATGCTAAATAGATATTTGTTTGATGTTAAAGATAGATTTAAATAGTTAAAGAAGAATATAATAGAAAAAAGTTAAAATATTAGAAATAAAAATCAAATTTATAAATATAAGGTGGGGCCAGAATCATTCTGGTGGCTCGAAAAGGGATAACTTTAATATATAGTTATAGATTATTATATAAAAAGGGGGCGATGTGGCGCAATATGGTGACAGATTTAGCTACTACTTTAGTATATAGTAATAGAAATAGATAGATAGATTATATTTTTTTTATTAGTTCATAGTTATTTTGGAGAAAAAATTTAAAAAAATGAAATATTTCTAAGAATTGAATAATTTTATTTTTTCCTTTTATAGTTATACTTTTGAACAATAACATATATATGGAAGATTGTTATATTTAAATATTCTGAAATATTTCATATATTTTTTATAATCTTGTTGAAAATTACAAATGTGTATAATTGGATATTTTTTTATTTAATGGTTATTTTGCCAAAAATTGTCAAATCCAAATCTTATAGAATATTTCACATGGATATAAGTAATAATTTTATTATATGTGGGGTCTACAATTATTTTTAACCAATAAAAAATACCCAATTAAATTTCAACCAATCAGATTGGTTTTAAAAAAAGGTGGTGTGGTCTAATCTAAAACTGACATGTGTTATTAATAATTTTTTTAACCTTCGCTTTAGTATATATCCAGTGTAAGAGCTCATACCTTGTACAGTTTTATTAAATATAAATAAAATAAATAAATGGTTAAAAAGTAGAAATTTTTGTATCATCGATTTTGTTGTTAGAAAAATATAGAGTCAAAACTAATATAATTTAAATGGATTTTTTTTGTATTATTAATTGTCTATCTCTTATGAGAAAATGTAAACATTAATTATTTTTGTCAAATTTTAATTTAATCATTTAATTGTCATTCTTGTAAGACATAATGTAAAAAAATTTCTTTTTTTTTTCAAAATCTATTTTAATAAAATATTTTTCATAAATATATAAAAGGAAAAAAATAATGTAAATATTCATTTAATTATAAGAGCAATTTAGATTCATATCATTTTTTATAAAAAAATATATTTTAAATAAATATTTTACCAAAATTTGATTTAAGAATTTTTTTTATCAATTGTTTAATCATAATTCGTTTTTAAAAGAAATTTTAAATAAATAGATAATGGTCAATCTTTTAAAAAAGATACTATAAATTTCTATCTTTTATAAATCAAAATTTAATTTTTTAAAAAAAATTTTACATAATTAGATTGATCATTTTCAATCTTGTAAGACATAATGTAAATTTATATCTTTTTTTTTAAAATTCTATTTTAATAAAATATTTTCCATAAATAGATAAAAGGTAAAAATAATGTAAATATTTATTTTCCTATCATTGACTATCTCCACTTTTTCTATTTTAATTAACTATTTGATGTGGCGCAATATGGTGAGAAAATTTGCCATCGCTTTAGTATATAGTAATATATCATATTTTTATATTATTTCATATTTATTTTGGAAAAAAGTATTTCATATATTTTTTATAATCTTGTGGAAAATTAAAGATTTGTAGAATTGGATATTTTTTATTTAATTGATATTTTACCAAAATTTACCCAATGCAAATCTTATAAAATATTTCACATGGATATAAATAGTAATTTTATTATATGTGGAATCTATAATTATTTTTAACCAATAAAAAACCCAATTAAATTTCAACCAATCAAATTGGTTTTAAAAAATTATTCTATCTAAACATAAAATAAATATTCTAGTATTTGTATGATAGCATAAAAAATATCCAAATGGGATTTTTAGTATTTTTTATAATCTTCATATCTATCATATCGAAAAATAAAAGATTGTTTAATAATGGGATTTTTATCCTATAATCTTCCTATTTATCATATCCAAAAATAAAAGATTATTTTTTAAAATTAACTAGTTGAAGTCCCGTGATATTCACGGGATAATTTAACTAAAAACTATACAATTTTATGATATTAATTTGAAATACAAAATATATTTATTTAATTTCACAATAAAATATGCAATCGACAAATTATTATTTTTAGATTGTACTCCATATTTTAATTGAATATATTTATAAATTTTTTTCATTATTTGTGGAGATCTTGTCCAAATTTAGATGGAAATTATTAAAATATTGATTTTACTTTTTATTGAATATTTTTAAATAATATTTTCTTATTTTTTAGACACTAATATGTGTAAAATACTTGGTTTTTTTTATAAAGATAATAATAATTAGGATAGGTTATCTACAAAGCATAATATAATTTATTAAAATATTTTTGTTAAATTTAATTTATTAAAATTATATATTAGGGTTCGTATCTTTTACTCTATAATAATAACAATGTTTGTAAAATATAAAAAATACAATATTAAGATTAATATATAAGAGAACATTGTCCTTGATTTAAGAGATAAAATATAGAGAAAATTATCTATGTATTATTTTGCAAAATTTAATCCATCTATAAAGTTGTTTTCCATACTAAATTTACATAACGTAGAAATAAAATATAAAGTAAATTAATGTATATGAAAATTTACAAAATTCAATGTATTAATCAACCTATCATCCATATTAAATTACAAAAAAAACATAGAGATAAAAAAATTTAAATGTAAGGTGGGGCCAGATAAAAAAATATTCTATATTTACATAAATAAAATAAATAAAATAAAAATAATAAAAATATAATGTTAATGTTTTTCAAAATTCAATTTAAGCAAGTATTCATCAAGATTTGTAAATTTTTTTTTATTTTTTTTATCAAACTTTGATTTAAGAAAAATTCTTTAATATAAATGCATAAAATGATAAAGAAAATCTAATTTTATTAATTTAAATTAAAATTCGAATTTTTTTTGACATTTACAAATAATCTTAGTCATCAACATAAAATTATATCTTTTTCTCAAAATAAAAATATATCAACATAACAGAATTTATTATTTAAAATTATATCATTATATAGATATAAATTTTATACTTGGAGATCAAGACTTGTTAAAAGATAAAAAAAAATATATTAAGACCCTAAATCTTGTTAAGAGATAAAAATATTAAATTACTATGGAAAATATCATCTCATAGAAATTTATGTATATAAAAATTATATAAATATGTTATCTATTGTAGTAAACTAATACATAATCCATAGATAGAAAATTATATACATAAAAAATTATATAAACATGTTATCTATTTAGTATATATAGCAAGAATAGTACAAGTTGTTACAAAATTTATTAAAATATAATTTCACATTAATTTATTCAAAAATACCACATGGCGCAAATTTTACAACAGATTCGGGTTCTTCTTTATTATGTATTAGGGCAGATGGTTGTTTTGCCAAAGATTATTTTAAAAAAAAAAGAGTGGTGTGGTCCAATCTAAAAGTGAAATGTGTTGTTTAATAATTTTTTAACCTCCGCTTTAGGTTATAGTTATGATAATGATCATTTTTTGACCCCATTGACTTAGTCAAATGGGTTAAGTGGATAGACCCGTAACCTAACCTGTTAGACCCGCAGATCGAGGGTCCGATCACGGATTAAAAATAATTTTTTTTACGGCCCGCGATCCGACCTAACCCATGACTCCATGAGCATCCTCTCCGAGAGGATGGAAGTCCAAGTAACTCAATGAAATAAGGATAACCTTTAACCTTTACTAGACCGCTTGGCCCGTCCGTTGGACGGTCTATATTATAAATTTTATAATTATATATAGATAATTAAGTATGTTATTTAAATTAGAATAAGAATGCAAATTATATGTGTTAGTTGTTGAAAACAAATAATGGAGAGAAAATGTTTTAAAATGTTTTTTAATTATTAATTTGTTGTAAGATATATATATATTATGAATCTTAATTATTTGTTTATTGATTTTATGAGTGGGCAGATATAATTTTGTATGTAATTTTAATTATGACCGAAATGGTACTATTTATATAGTGCAAAATGACCGAAGTGTAACAAATAATGAAAGGTACCGGCTCCGAAAACTTAGGCTATCTATATAGTGCAAGGGTTGCTGGCTGTTGGGAAGGTGAAAGGGCGACTAATTACTATGGTCTTACTACATTGAAGAACGAAGTTGAAAGGACTATTGTTACAATATTGAAGGAAGTTGAGAGGCTAAAACACTAAAAGAGGGATCTAAAATAGTGATCGGAGAAGCTGAAATGTATAAGTCAATTAATGCCCTTATTAGCACTAACATCTTTTGTGATTGTGAGAGGCAATTCGTCGACTGTTTAAACACCCAAACATATTCCACATTGTAATTATTTGTTAGATGTCTTTTGTATTTGAGAATATTTTTTATTTATTTTAATAATTAGTTTGCATTTAAAAGTAGAACATTTATTTGTCTTAGAGGGAGAGTTTTTATAGTTGTATAGATTCAACCAAAAAAAAAAGTTGGGGAGTGTGTATCAAGCCAATTAATGCTACTGGCCGGGCACCAAATACGGAGTATGAATTACTTAATCATCGATTTATGTTTCCTACAAAAAAAATCATCGATTTATGTATTAAATCAAGCATGTGATACGCATTGTTTATTTTATTATTTCTTACTTCCATTGATAGATGATTTGATTTTGTTGAGAATCCTCTTCCCACATCGGAAGTTAATAGTTAAATTAGACTATATATATACCCTTGGGTTACTCCTCCTATTGTCAATTGATTTTAGGATGGAACCCCATGGGCTTATGTGTTGAGCCTTACGCGCTTATGCGCACGGGACCCCCAACGTCATATTGGCCCACCAGACTTTAACATGGTATCAGAGCTCACGGTCTGGTCTTAGGTCCGTTTCTTGGCTTGTCTGAGCTTGGGTTTAGTAGTTGAGCTACCCGCCTGTTATTTGGGTTGAGTTGGCTAAAAAGAGACTGAGATGCCACCACCCGTCATTGTCACTGTCATCAGGCTCTCTATAAAGAGATTGAGATGCTAGACCCGTCTCTTTGTCCAAGTGTCAACTGGGCCAGGCCAGTTGCACTTGCGGGGGCGTGTTGAGAATCTTCTTCCCACATCGGAAGTTGAGAGTTAAATTAGCCTACATATAATACCCTTGGCTTAATCCTCCTATTGCCAATTGGTTTTAGGATGAAACCTCATAGACTTATGTGTTGGGCCTAAGAGCATGAATATTGGTGATACTCATGAACCCCATAATTCTCCACTTTTACCATTTCTCTCACTTCCACATCATCCTACAATCCCCAAATTTCATTTCACAAAACCCACTTAAATATCCATGAACCCATGAACCCCCTTTTCACTTTTTCCAATTCCAACAACTATTTATTTCCCCTTAAATAATTACAAATATACCCCTAATTTATTAATTTTAAATACCTATTTATCTAATTTTACATGTCACAATAATCTTAATAAATTATGATCCTTTTATTTTAGGTTGTAAATTTGATTTCAATTTCAAAAAAAAAAATGGTTTGCATAACCCGATTATAAAAAAAATGGTTCACTTTTTCCAAGGAACTAATTATAAACCAAATCGAGACAAACATACTTCATTAACTCAATAGAATCAAAATACATAACAACGTACACAACGAAATAAACGAAACAACATACATCAAATGAAATACATAATTTCCACCATAGATAACCAACACAACATCATTCATCATCATTTTGATTGTAATTAGCCCCGAATCTTTGCCAAACGTGCTCCACCAAGTCCTCCTTAAGTTGGTGGTGTGTAACCCGATTCCGAAGATGATATCTGTTTCTGATGAAGGTGTTCACATAATCTTCATCGGGTAAAATTGTCTCATTTGATCCTTGGTATTCTCCTTCATTTACAGGAACGACATACCCATTGGTCTCGTACACATCTCTTTCATCTTCTACAATCATGTTGTGGATGATTATGCAAGCTCTCATTATCTTTACAATATTCTCAATATTCCAAGATAATGCCGGGTTACGAATTATTGCAAATCTTGATTGCAACACTCCAAATGCCCTTTACCTCTTCCTCTCTTAGCAGCCTTTATGCCAATTGGGCGCTCAATAGGATATACATTAAATGTACTCATTGGAGTATCAAGACCAGAAGAATCGCCTTCAACCGATTCTGTCCTTGATCTCTTTGAGCTCCCAGTGCCAGAGCTTTGTTTAATGTAAGCATCACTCCATCTTGGTTCGTCTCGGAGATGTTCCCAACAATGCTCCTCATTGAATGCGTGACCCATAGAATCAAAATAGAATTTATGAGCATTTTTCAAAACATCATCGGCCGATTCACCACTACGTTTCAAGGACAAAGCTTTATGATATTCACCTACGAATTTAGCAATAAGAGGGTTCATTCTATTCCATTTAGACTTACATCCCTTTGTGGTTCGACGCACTTGGTCCCCCACCAAACTCTCATTGTTGTAGCCACTAACTCGCTGCCAAAAAGCTTGGGCTGTTTGCTCGGTGTTTACGATGATATTCTTACTTGTATTGATCCATGCACTCACTAAGAGTACTTCGTCGTCATGACTCCATATGTGACGATCAATGGTTCTTCCTCATTGTAGGAATCACCACGACCACGACCACGAGCTCCACGACCACCACGAGATCCACGAGCACGAGCTCCACCTCCACGAGCTCCACTTCTACGACCACGAGAACCTTCCGGTTGGGTGCTGTACAGAGGGTTATCTTCCGATTGAGAGTTGTGCGTAGCCATATTTTCATCCGAGCTTAAAGAAATTGGCGTGTGTTGAGACTCGGAAAATTCTTGGGAGGCTTGCACACATGAATTATTGCTCACTTGAGATGAGAATTGTTGGAAGTATTGATGATTTGGTGGAGGATAAAGCGGTGGAGGGTAATTTTGCGAAAAATTTGATGGAGGGTAATTTGGTTGGTAATTTGGTGGAGGGTAATTTGGTGGATAATTTTGTGGAAAACTTGATGGAGGGCAATTTGGATACCAAATTGGTGGATAGTTTGGTGGAGGATTTTCATTTGGATCCATATTCGGGAGAGGATTTGATTGAAGAAATGATTGTTGGAAGAGTGAGTTTTGCAAATGAGTAAAATCCATATATATAGCCAAAAATAGGGTTTTTTAAACTCCAAAACCATGCATCCAAAACAATGGGCGGATAACAAAAACTATGGGCGGATAACAAAAACCATGGGCGGATAACAAAAACCGATAAATCAAACTTATACAAATTAATATCTATGGGTAGGTAAAAAAATTATGATTTTTGGTATAATTTTTTGAGCTAACAAAATGAGTTATTTAAATAAATATATAAATATGTATTTTCTCACCCTAAAATAACGCCAAAATATAATTTAATTTTAAAATAATTCAAATATATACAAATTTGGTGTTTATGGGTAGATAAAAAAATATGAATTTTGGTATAATTATATCTTATTTTATTTTATTCAAAATAGGCTAAAATGATTAAAAACAATAAAAACCAAAATAAAAATTCATGTAAATACCCCCCACTCACTTTGTACCATGTGGCACTTATTTGGCTGCTTTTCTCATGAATTCTCTGCCCACTTTTGTCATGAGACGGTATTGTAAGACGATACCGGAGATAGAGTTTCGGTGCATTTTTCTTTTTTTATTTGTGTCAGTAAAATGGGGGATCGATCCCCCCGATATGCATGGTCTAATGCGCTTATGCGCACGGACGGACGTGTGGACCCCCACGTCATATTGGCCCACCGGACTTTAACAGATTTGTAAGTCTGGCCTATAAATACATAACTATAGCCCATGGAAATGGTATAACGCAACCGATCAAACAGTTGTCTCCTTTCATAAGAAAATGGCTTGCCACAATAATACCCAGTCTCATAATCTCTTCATCCTTGTAATGCTGACCCTTGTCTCCTTTTCATCCTTTCCTGCTTGGAGCCAACAGATCACCACCGTCGACTCGATTCATGATCTAACGGCAGAAGACCTCCATTCATCTAAAGAGCTGACCATTGAGCTTTTCCACGACTGGATGGAGAAGCACGACAAGGTGTACGACAAGACCTACGAGATGCTGATGAGGTACGAGTATTTCAAGGACAACGTGCATCATGTCGTGGAGAGAAACTCGATGATGAGGACATCGTGCATCAACGTGCGTCAATTTGCCATGGATAATGATCATGCACATGTGCAAGTGTGTCGCAAGGATATCCATGGTCGCCCTTGCGCTGCTCTAGTCAAAGAAATCATGATCAAGAATGACATCTACAATCCTAAGGAAGAGGAAGAACTTGGACAGGAAATGGACATGTCCAACATTCTACGTATGAAGCATTCCCAGGATCTGCCTGAAGAAAAGGAACCTCAGTTGTTCCTAGAACAAGGGGATAGCACGACAATCCTCCAAGCTCTGAACCGTCTGTGTGGAATCAAAGAAAGAATTCTAGATGTTCTCCTTGATATTCAGTAGAAGCTCCCTTCCTCCTCTAATCCATGAACAAGCTCCCAGAATCTCTCCCTGCTTATCTGTTCCTCTCGTTAAAATGCTTTAAGTTGTTTGTTTCCCTTACATGTATGATTTTTTTTTTCTGAATGCAATTGCAGTTATTCTCTAGTTATGATTGTGCTTGACATGCTTTCTCATATGAATTTATGCTACCTCTTTTCGATGATGTCAAAAAGGGGAAAAGTGGAAAAATGTAGAGATACGTTGTGTCTAAGAGAATATAGAAATAAACGATTCTCATGCTAAGGGGGAACTATCTGCTTAAAAATCTTAATAAATTGAACTACATATACATCTTAGGGGAACTAAGTATCTTGTAGTATCTCAACTAGGATAGATTAAACCCAACCCACATGGGAGTGGAGGGAAGTCCAAGTAACTCAATGAGATAAGGATAACCTTTAGCCACGGGAATTATTATAAGATGAGGGAAGAGACTACTAATTAAGCTAGGCTTATGATTAAATAAGAAAAGTTGGGGAGTGTATCAAGCCAATCAATGCTACTGGCCGGGCGCCAAATATGAATTACTTAATCATCGATTTATGTATCAAATCAAGCATGTGATATGCATTGTTTATTTTATTATTTCTTACTTTCATTGATAGATGATTTGATTTGTAAGCCTGGCCTATAAATACATAACTGTAGCCCGTGGAAATGGTATAACGCAACCGATCAAACAGTTGTCTCCTTTTCATAAGAAAATGGCTTGCCACAATACCCAGTCTCATGATCTCTTCTTCCTTGTAATCCTGACCCTTGTCTCCTTTTCATCCTTGCCTGCTTGGAGCAAACAACAGATCACCACCGTCGACTCGATTCATGATCTAACGGTGGAAAACCTCCATTCATCTAAAGAGCTGACCGTTGAGCTTTTCCACGACTGGATGGAGAAGCACAACAAGGTGTACGACAACACCTACGAGACGCTGATGAGGTACGAGCATTTCAAGGACAGCGTGCATCATGTCGTGGAGAGAAACTCGATGGTGAGGATGGGCAAAACCCGATCAAAGCACTTATCGGGCCTCAACGCCTTCTCTGACATGCCTCATCAAGAGTTCATCGAAAAGTATGCTTCCTGCGACAAGGAAGATGACGATTTTGATCCGACTCCCATTGAGTATAAGAACATAATTTGCCTTGATGCACCATCATCTTTGAATTGGACCAGCAAAGGAGGCGTTACTCCTGTCAAGAATCAGTTTAAGTGCGGTACGTACCTATATATGTTATAATAATTCGTGCAAGAATGTTATCCCAGGTCGGGAATTCTGATATAAGTTGCCCAACATATATAAATTTAAACTACTCATCTTATTGTCAATTGGTTTTAGGATGAGACCTCGTAGACTTATGCACTGGACCTTAACTCATACAAAAGTAACTAGATTGATACCGAATCAAAACTAATACAAACTAGTTGTAATGAAACAGGTAGTTGTTGGGCACACTCTGTGGTTGGAGCCTTGGAATGGATCCACTGGAATGAGACCAAAAAACTCGTAACACTTTCAGAGCAACAACTCGTGGAATGCGATTCGACTAACCATGGATGTTGCGGCGGCAAAACTCGCCACGCTTATAAATGGGTGATGAAAAATGGGATTGTTTCAAATGAGACTTACCCCTACGAAGCCAGAATGAAACATTGTCCAAGATATTTAAAGGTTCAACGTAACTTCAACATGCTCTTAATTAATTAGTTTTGCACATGTACATATATATGCGAATTAAGTATTACTTGATTGATTCATAAGAAATTGAATTTATCTCTCTCTTTTAAAAATATATTGTAAATAGTGCGTGTATATATATAGGGTCAGACTAGTGTGGTGAAAATTGATGGCTACGGTAGAGTTGACAAATCTGATAGCGCTCTTCGTTGCGCTGTGGCGAAGCAGCCAATCAGCGTCAGCATAAACGCCCATGCCAAGGATTTCCACAGCTATAAACAAGTAAGGATAAATTATACTGTACGTGTTTATATGTCTCCATGGGCATAGCTTCGTTGCATGTCTCATATATATGTTGTCTGTTCATTAATTAGGGAATATATGACGGGGACTGCACAAGTCAAAACACAACCCATGCCGTTTTGCTGGTTGGATATGGATCTGAAAACAAAGAGGATTATTGGATAGTGAAGAACTCATGGGGAACATGCTGGGGAGAAGACGGATATGCTAGAATCAAAATACACTCACATTCAAACTCGCCCAATGGAACTTGTGCAATCCATTTAAAGGCCTACTACCCCATCAAGGTGAATTTTCTTTAATTCTAGCTGATGCTACCTTCAATTAGCTAGTTTTATTCGATCTTATTAATTGATGTGGCTGATCATGTAAAGTTTTAAATAAAACATGCAGAAGGATGACGGAGGTCAACTATTTGGAGCAACGTCGACAAAACATGGTGATGGCCATGGTTTTAAAAAGGAGCTCTAAATTCCAATGAGACAAGCTATGATCGTGAATAAAATGCTTACTATGTACTTGCTAGCAGTTACTTCATTACTTTAATAATAATTACGTAGTTTCGTAAGTAATGGAGTTAATTAACTAGTGTCGTCCCTGTGCTCCAAGTAGAGATGTAGTACGTAGTGTATACGCTCGGTATATGGATTATATAATATGTACTACTACGGTCTACGTATGTATTGACAAATACCAATGCGTACTCCATCTATTAATAAAATATTTATCAATTCGAGTATTTTTTTTTTTGAAAATCAATTCGAGTATTGATCAATATATATATGTTGTAATTTCGATTTTAAGCGCGGATTAGGTTGAAATTTAGTAATTATAGAATGAAAGGTAAAGCAACAGAATATTGAAACTGGTCTCAAGAGAGACCGGACATGTCATTTGACTATTATAAAATGAAAGTTGTACAAACAAGACTCTATAAGATTTAATGACTCGTCGAACTCCCTCTAAGCTTTGCTACGGCGTCTCAGCGAACCACTTTTCACCATCGTTGTTGAGACGAACTCACGTTCCAAAACATCGAAACAACGTCGAACTCTCCAGTTTTGATAATGACAAACATCATTGGAAACTAACGTGTTATGTCCAAGTATTTCAAATGAACTTCATGTTGAATATATATTTTCTCAAGGGAACTCAAGAGCGCAACAATAACAAATTGCATGAAAGAAACAATTCCTATCAAGGGAACTCATGAGAGACAAGTTCCCAAGACATGTGAGCTCACATGTGAAGATAGACAACTCAACACGAAACACGGAAGCCTGTTCCAAACAAATCAGAGGCGTAGAATGTTTCTCAGATTGAGCTGATTGATCCAATGGCCCGATGAGCTTGAAGAGTTGAAAAATTCAAATGGAATCATATGTGAATAAAGTACACATACTTGGTGTTTTGGACAAAAAATAGCAAGCTACTTGAACGTCCTAGATGAAGGTTATAATCGAATTAGAATGAAAGCCAATTGTGTTTAATCTGATTGAACGAGAATGAGTGAATGTCTATCGATTACCTGCGAGAGTGTTTTTTTTCTTTTTGATTACATAACCCCCCATGTAAAACCGATCATCCTAGTTTTGTCTACCCTATTTCGGCCGTTATCCATGTTCAAGGCCATGTTCCCACGCTTATCGGAACCACCACAATCGTCCCCCACTTTCCACATCGCGAAAGGCGAAATCTGGATGTTCATAGCCGCTTTTAGGGCTTCTACCTTCGATCGGTGACGATGATCTTCCTTCTTCAGCCTTATGACCATTGTCTTATCTGTGAACTTGTTACGTCTTGGGCCGAGATCATAGGACGCGCTAGACTTGCATTTTTCTTGGGCCGCTCTACCGCGGGGCTCTAAATTAATGGGCCCAACACTTGGCGAACAAGACAAGAGTATTTCGGAGAAGTACAAAGAAAGTGAAGATTGAGCCGCAAGCATCAAACGTCTATATAAGCCGATGAATAATGCACTGGCAAACTACTTCTCACAAAAAGCCTTAAGATATCTCTAAAGGAGCTGAGTCCAGAATGAAGGAGCATTCCAGAGAAGTCCCAGGTGGAGAGTGTATGATATCGATGACAGTGAAGTGAGTGTTCCCAGGTGTCAGGGAAGTGGGTAATGATACAAGCATAGAGTTGTAAGGTTTGAGTTCCTTGTTTTAGTTGATCTGTTGTCCTAGTACTTAGGTTGAGAAAGTTCATTAGTGTTTCTAATGTTTGGAGACTGTTAGGAATATAGAAGTTTGAACTTTTCCTTATAGTAGCCTAGGGAACTATCAATAAAAGAAGGAAGTCATTCAAAATCCTCCAAGCGGAGGTAGAGGTTTATCCATACAACTAGTTGGTTAAAGTGGTGTTCTTCTATAAAGGAACTATGCCCCATCTTGTTTATTTACTTGTGTTTTTGTCTTACTTCTGTTGCCTTGGAAACAATCCAACTTCTGTTCCCAACTATTAGCTAACACTACGATCCAACAATTGGTATTAGAGCATGTCTTGCTCTAAATAATTGTGTTAGTCTCATAGGTATACAGGATGTCCTCGGAATTGACTCAAACCGGTCATGGAAACAACAAGCCTCCAAGGCTTATTGCCGGAAGATTCGAGCACTGGCAAGTCAAGATGAAAGATTGCATGAGAAGTCATGACTTCCAGGTCTGGTGTGTCATCTAGAAAGGGAACTTCGATGTTGATCCAACCATTCACGATGATTTGTCCAAATGAGGATAAAATGAGTGGAAATGCATGGAGGCCAACTACAAGGCCAAAATGTACCTCAACAACTCTATGTGCGAACAAGACAACGATAGGGTGGCAAATATGAAAACAACCAAGGAGATGTAAGAAGCCATCCATCAAATGCATGTAGGGAGTTTCGAACTCAGAGAGGACCACCAAATGAACGTCCGAACGGAATTCTTCAACTTCCGAATGGAAATGGGAGAATCAATGTACAACCGCCAATCTCACTTCAAGTCACTATGCACCAAGTTAGCTGGACTTGGGATCACCAAGCAAGAGATCACCGACAAGATGAAGGTTCAACAACTATTCAACGGACTGACCGCCAAATGGTCAAATGAAAGAACAATGTTCAAGGAGCATCCAAAGAATAGGAACCTCACGCTACACCAAGTCTTCGGTAAGCTGATAAGACACAAGAAACGAAATAAAAAAGATAAGAACATGACAAGGCAAACAAGGGAATTGCCTTGAAACTAGAGAAAATGCTCAAGTCCGTACAAGAACAGTATGAGGATTCAAAAGAGGATGAAGATGAGGAACTCGTGCTTTTCATAAAGGCACTCCACTCCTTCTACAAGAAAGGAAAAATCAAGAAAAACCATGGGAGCCAACAAACGAACTAAAGTTCCCATGGGAAGTCCATGGAGAAGGACCTCAGAGATGTCACATGCTACAAATGCTATAAGAAAGGGCACTTCGCTAAAAATTTCTCGCAAGTAATTGACAATAGGAAGCCAACAAAAAGGCTTATATCACCACCTGGAGCGACTCTGATGAGGAGGACCCTAAAGCCTAGACATCATCCGATATGTGCGCCATTTCCATAGGAGAAGCCATTGGGAACAATGCAGTGAGGTAACCACTGAATCTATTCTTGACTCTTTGTCTTGTTATGATAAACTTGAGCTCCTAAAATTAATGGCTACGCTTGTAATAGACAATATCAAATTACAAAAGAAGGTAGATTAATTTGAACACTACATCTCTGAATTTGTTGGTCTTGAGACTTGTTCCAACTTTGTGGAACTCGTTGAGAAGGTCCAGTCCATTTTTTCCGATTACCATGCCCTTAGGAAAGAATGACTAACTTGGAAAAATAAAAGAATGAGTTCCTACAAAAACTGAGTGAGAACAATCTAAACTGAGTGAGAACTCCTAATCTTTACCTTCTTAAAAAACACTAGTTTTATATATACTAGAGTGCTAACCCCGTCCGTTGGACAGTTCAAATGTTTTTATGTTTGTTATTATTTCAAATATTTAGGTTTTTGGAAATTATAACATATGATTAAGTATACTAAATTCTAGTTTATTAAATTACATTGTGAAATACCATAACTAAACATATAACTCAAACGAATTAAAATGTTGCAAATCATACATAAATAAACTATTTGATTATTTAATCGGTCTATACTATATATCAATTTAAGATATAATAAATTTCTTTTCCATCTACATTTGGTTGGTTTTTAAAGTATTATTTTGATTTTTTTGAAGTTATAATTAGGCTAGCCATGTTATATGTACAAAGTGTGAATTGGTTGATCACAACGGCTCAAAAGCAGAAGTTAATTGTAGTAAGAGATGAGGGAAATTCTTCGACCAAAAAAAGAAAGAGATGAGGGTAATTCATTGAATTTGGTCATATAAGATTGAACAAGATTAAAAATGAAGTCATTAAAAACAATGTGGGAGTTGCATGTGTTGGGGATAAGCTGCATGAATCGAGACTCCATTGATTTTGACATTAATTTAAAGAGGAGGCAATATGATGCACTTTAAAGCTAGTCCAAAGATATGAAGGTATGGTCCTTAGTGATTCTCGAAGAGGCAAAGGTAGACCGAAAAACAATTGAAAGGGGATCAGAAAGCAAGACCTCACCCTCTTAGCACTTTCAAAAGACATGGTCAAGTGCAAGGATCTCTAGAAGGAGAAGACATTTAATTTTGCTCGGTGAATTGTCTAGGGGATAGGGACGGGCTTTGGGAGAGCTTCGCTCATTTGCGTTTGTATACTTTTTTTAATTTATTTATGGGTCTGCTTTTGGTTTTTTGTATGTTTTTTATCACGGTCCTTTCAAAAATATTCTCTCGGTTTTGTTCAAGGTAAGGGTGCATACATCTTGACCCACAAACCTTACTTGAAGTGGGATTACACGAAGTCGAGGTTATTTTTGTATAAATTTAAATTTAAATCATGGTTTTGGTACATAGTTCTCGAGTATAACTTAAATGAACATTATTTAATAATATTTAAAATTATAAAATAATTTTATTTATTAATAACATAATTATATTATTACTTCACAATTTTAAAATAATTTAATAGTGAATAAAAAAATTAAAACATGATGTTATTGACATGTTGGTCAATTCGAAACTGCACGATAACATACCATAACCTAATTTGACTTACCTATAACTCGATTCATCCAAACACATACTTAATTCAAACTTGAAATAATCGAATCCAAACGCGATTGAATGGTCTCAATTAACAGGTCTATATCTTACATGATTTAATTCTCCTTATTATTGTATTAAAGTTTAAAAAAGCTTAATCTATTTTGAAAATAAAATTGCTTTTCTTACGAGTCCTTAGTTGTATAGTGAGTTTTTTATTAGGTATTTAAAAAAAAATAATGTCAAGGAACATAAAACTGTGTTTTTTTGTTATTTGGACACCAATGTTGATACGGAATTGATGAGCTCGCGCACTTCGTTTCCGTTTGTTTTCCAGGTTCCGATCTTGTCAGTTTTAATCCTCTTCTTCTTTTACTTGCAAGTTTTGAACTTTGGTTGAGAAGACTCAAACTTTAAGGTTCTCAATCACTTCCTTGGATTGCAAAGCAACAAAGTTTGTAAATTGATTGCTTAAAGAACAAGTAACAACTCAATGGAATGTGTTTGGAGATTGATTTGTGTTGGAGAATTGAATTGGATGATTGATTGCAAGAGAATTCGAAATTGGTGTTGTTTAGGTTGATGGACGAAAATCAAGAGAGCAAAGAGATAGTTTTGGGTTGAAGGTCCTTGGAATAAGAAACAAGTTTTTATTCCAAAGATTTAATTCAACATATCTTGAAAAAAAGATTACAAGGGTTTAAATAGACATAGATAGCCAACTATCCTATGCTATTTTTAAAAGATATTGTTTCCTAATATAAAAACTACCTTAATTAAAAGATATTATTGCAAGATAACTAATTACTTAGGCTCCAAGTAAGATCCATATTACTTTCCAAATTTGTCCCACCAATCTTGCATGATCCAAATTGATAAAATAATATGTCTCCTAACTTGAAAAACCATAAGCCCACATAATATGGCCCATAACACATGGTCCATATATGTAGAAAATCCTATTAAAAATAAAAGCATAATTTGGAAAGCACTATAAATAGTAAGTCTAGGATAAGCATGCAAATAACTCTTGCATGTGAGTGTAATCTTCCAATGCCGACTTGACAATGGATGAATGACAAAATGTAGATTCTTCAAAACCATTTTATACTTGAAAGCTCTTGACCTCTTGAATGGTCTTGACCTAATATGGCCTCTTATCTTCTTACATGCTTCCTTAGTCTTGATAATATCTTGATCCATATCATTCTCCTCCACTTGGCCTCGAATCGTCCTCGATTCGACGTTGTGTCTATGTATGAAAGGAGAAGAAGAAAAATTAGTAGACAAAGGAACTTGAAAAGAGACAAGAAGGTTACCCTTAGCAACATCTTTCCACTTGGAAGGAAACTTCTTCTTCATGAGCTCAACTTGATTTGGCAAAGAAGAATGTGGAACATAGAATGTCTCTTGAAATGATCGCCATGAAAAATGAAATTGCTTGGGCAAGACACTACATTTTGGTACGTCTTCTAATTGACCATCACCATACTCGGGATGGTAATGAATGACCATCTTGGACTCATAATGCTCAAGAGAACTCTCATGGACATCACGCCGAAGTAGTGGAATGTAAGGCGTAATAATTAACTTTGAAGTGTGGTGGTTCCGTTGAGGAGTGTCATGACTCATGTTGAAGTAGTCTCGGGTCAAGATGGGGTGTCTTAGAGCCCCGAGAAGGGGGTCACAAGTCGAGACAAAGCACCTAGAAACTTCAGAGAAGGGATCATGACACATGACCTTAGGATCACGGGTCGTAACAAGCTGACTGGGGCCAAGTGCCAAGTCGTCACGGGTCATGACAGGTGGCTCACGGGTCGTGAACTGGTCATGAAGGGCGTCACGGGTCGTGACCAGGCTGCTGAGAGGCTCAGACGGCTCGTCACGGCAGGAGGCTCACGATCATGACCGGCCAACTGAGGGCTTGTTGTCTTATTTTGCCCTTGTTTAGGCGTCAGGGATGGCTTGTCCTTCTTTTGTTGGGCTTCCCGAAGTGCCTTAGCTTGATTTCGAAGCACTTGGTCCTGTAAAACCTCTTGAGGAGACATGGGTAGAAGAGTAACTCTCCTCCCGTTATGGTTAAAACAATAGCGATTCAAATAACCGTCATGAATAACACGCCTATCAAACATCCAAGGTCTACCTAAGAGGAGATGAGTGCAATCCATTTCGTTAACATCACAAATAACACTATCATTATAAGGACCAATAGCAAAGTTAACAAGGCATTGGTGAGTAATCAAGATTTCATCTTTAGTCTCATTAATCCTGTTTAAACTATAAGAGGTCGATCTTTGAGTAGTTGGCAATTGCAAGTGATCAACAACTTTCTTATTAATCAAATTGCAACAACTACCACCATCAATAATAGCACATAAGGACTGTCCTTTAACGGTGCAACATGTGTGGAAGATGTTCTCTCTTTGGTCCGTCGGTGGAGACTCATGGAGATGAAGAGTGCGCATTGTCACCAACACAAGGGGTTGTATTGATGTATCCGGGGCGACATACTCACTATCTTCATCATTGTACTCGATCTCCTCCTCCACTTGAGCTAGACCTACATCTTTGGAATTCTCCTCTCCATCCGACACATAGCCTTGGTCGGTAAAGAGCACTTGCTTAGAATTTGGGCAATCTTTGGAGACATGCCCTCTTCCTTGGCATTTGTAGCAACGAACGTCACGTGCTCTTTCTTTTGGGGTCGGGGCTGGTGTGGGACGAGACGGGTTCTGAGAAGGAGCCTTGGTAGTGTTGGGAGCACCCCGTGGCTGAGAAGAAGAAGAGGAATTAGTAGAAACCGAATTAGAAGGGTAAGAGTTGTACCTTTTTTGTGGTGGTCCAAGCTTCCTTCTTCTTTCTTTGGATTTGATTGTAAAGTAATTGAGCTTTGTGAACATGTAACACCCCTATTTTACAACATTGGGTATTACCGCCAGTGACCTCGGATTTTACCGTCCAAAGTCACCCAAGGCTTTTAGAATGATATAGAACAATAAAATGCGGAAATAAACATAATCATATAAATAAAAGGGTGCTCTCGAAAGAGACTTTGTTCGTACAAACTATCTTACATTCCTTTAAACCAAATGGTGTTCGAGAATAAAACTCATAAAAAAACATTGTCCTTGAAACATAAACGGAAATAAACCAAAAGGATTGTAAATACATCTTGAAGCTCCTCGTCCCTCCTTTGCCTTCACCTTACGCCTTGCTGGGATTCCTAGGTTCTGACATAATTCGCGAGGGGCGAGAATATGCCAAACAACATGCGGAAAAGAAGAATTAGTCTAAGAGACTAAGCAAGCGGGAACGGAACTTCCCAAGGGTAATTCGGTAATTTGAGTAATATCGAGGAAGATATTATCGGGCTATGTTTTAGGATAGGGTTTATTTATGTGAGGTTAACGGTACGAAGGAGAGCGTATCTCAAGCGGAGATAGATCGATAATCTAGAGAAGAGCTACTAGATTGTAGACTTCTTTTAGAATTGAAAGTATGTTGGGAACGTTATTAATTCATACAAGTTAAAAACCTCTCGCGCCCTGAGCGGACCGAGAGCCGGATCGATCATTTGAGATCGGTCCGGTTTTGATGTCTTTTAAATGTACATTGGGCACTTATCTTATATAGTGAAGAAAATATTCGATTTCGTTAATGATTTTAAAAAGGGGGGTGGGGGCTCAGATGGCCCGATCCACCAAGGGAAAACTCAGTTTCCGACACTTACAGGGTCTAGTACCCCCTTAAAAAGATCATACTAAGGGTACTTAGGAAGACATTAACCGGGGAAAGCGTCTCTGCATATCTTGCTCGGTTTCCCAAGTTGTACCTTCATTGCCATCTTTGGACCAAAGTACTCGAACTAAAGGTACTTCTTTGTTGCGCAGTTGCTTAACTCGGTACTCTACTATCTTGAGCGGTCTCTCCTCATAAGTGCCATCCGACTGGATTCGACGTCGTCGAAGTTGATTACGTGGGATTCGTCGAGCACATACTTCCTTAGGAGTGACACATGGAACACGATATGAACGGGGTGAGCTGAAGGCGGTAAGGCAACTTGATAAGCTAGGTTGCCGACCCTTTCTAAGATCTCAAAGGGTCCTACTTATCGAGGGTTAAGCTTGCCTCATTTTTCGAAGCGAAAAACGCCCTTTGTGGGAGATACCTTGACGAAAACCTTATCTCCCACCATGAACTCGATGTCTCGCCTCTTTAGGTCTGCATATGATTTCTGTCGACTCTGAGCAGTCAGCATTCTTTGGCGGATGAGAGCAACCTCTGAGGCAGTCCTTTCTACTAGCTCCGGTCCGAGAAGCATTTTGTCGGCATTGTCGTCCCAACAGAGCGGAGAACGACACTTCTGGCCGTACAAGGCCTCGAAAGGAGCCATCTTGATGGTGGAATGCCAGCTGTTGTTGTAGGTGAATTCTATAAGGTTCAAGTTGTCATCCTAACTCGTTGTGCGGTCTAGCGCACAGGCTCGGAGCATGTCTTCAAGAGTTTGGATGGTCCTTTCTGATTGACCATCGGTTTGAGGATGGAAGGCTATGCTGAATTTCAGTTCTATGCCCATGGCCTTATGTAATTCTTTCCAGAAAGAGGCCATGAAACGACCATCTCGATCAGAGATTATTGTCTTTGGAGTTCCATGGAGGCGGACTATTTCCTTAATGAAGACTGCTGCTAACTTTGGAGATTTCCAAATCTTCTGGATAGCAATGAAGCGAGCGCTTTTGGTGAGCCGATCCACGATAACCCAAATGGAGTCCTTTTTCTTTTGGGTCTTGGGCAGGTCGGTCACGAAGTCCATTGCTATATCCTCCCATTTCCATTCTGGCACTGGAAGGGATTGCAACTTTCCTCGAGGTCTTCTGTGCTCGATCTTTACTTTCTGGCAAACTAAACACTTGGATATGAACTCTGCGACATCTTGTTTCATGTTTGGCCACCAGAAGTTTCTTCGTACATCAGCTTGTACATCTTACTTGCTCCTGGGTGTACAGAATAGGCCGATGTGTGGGATTCTTTCAGGATGATCTTTCGAAGCTCGTCCACTGCTGGTACACAAATCCGATTTCGGAACCAAAGGGAAATTTCATCTTGGATGATGAACCCGGGTGCCTTGCCTTCTTGTACTTCTCCGCTGATTCTGATCAACATGATGTCATCAATTTGCTTCTCCCTTATTTCGGCTAACAAGTCGGAATGGATTTCCAAGGTGTTTAGACAACCTTGTTGTCTTCCAAACTAAACCTCGATGCCTTCTCTGATCAGTTCTTGCTGTAGCTTTGGCTGAACCGTTAGCATTGCGATCAAGCCCTCTTGTTGTGTCTTACGACTGAGAGCGTTTGCTACGACGTTAGCTTTTCCCGGGTGATAGAGCAGCTCGATGTCGTAGTCTTTCAATAGTTCCAGCCATCTTCTCTGTCTCATGTTCAGTTCCTTCTGGGTGAACACATACTTTGTGGTCGGTGAAAATTTGACACTTGACCCATACAAGTAGTGTCGCCAAATCTTTAAGGCAAACACCACTGCTGACAGCTCGAGGTCGTGCGTCGGATAGTTCACTTCATAGGCCTTGAGTTGTCGGGATGCATAGGCAATGACTTTCCCATTCTGCATGAGCACGCATCCCAAGCCTTTCTTTGAGGCATCGCTGTAGACCACATAACCTTCGTGTCCATCTGGCAGAGTCAGCACTGGTGCACTTGTGAGACCCTTCTTGAGTTCTTGGAAACTTTCCTCACACTTCTTGTCCCATACAAACTTCTTATGGGTCTTTTGGAGTAGCTTCGTCATGGGGAGGGCAATCTTTGAAAACCCATCGACTAACCTTCGGTAGTACCCTGCAAGTCCTAGGAAGCTGCGAATTTCTTTTACATTCTTTGGTTGCTTCCATTCTGAGACTGCCTCAATTTTCTTCGGGTCTACCATAACTCCTTCTTGGTTGATGACATGGCCCAAGAAAGCCACTTCTTTAAGCCATAAGTCACACTTGGACAACTTGGCATAAAGTTGGTTGTGCCTTAGAATTTGTAGCACGGTTCGGAGGTGTTCTTCATGTTCAGATTGATCTCCGGAGTAGATTAGGATGTCGTCGATGAAGATGATGACAAACTTGTCGAGGTATTCATGGAAGCATCGGTGCATCAAGTCCATGAATACCGCAGGTGCATTGGTCAACCCGAATGGCATCACTACAAACTCATAGTGGCCAAAGCGGGTGCGGAAAGCTGTATTCGGTATGTCTTCCTCGCGGATCCGGAGTTGATGATAACCTGATCTCAGGTCAATCTTGGAGAAAACTTTTGCACCTCGGAGTTGATCTAAGAGGTCGTCTATCCTTGGAAGAGGATATTTGTTCTTGATGGTGACTTTGTTCAACTCTCTGTAGTCGATGCATAAGCGAAACGTCCCATCCTTTTTCTTCACAAATAGCACCGGTGCTCCCCAATGCGAAGCACTTGGTGGGATGAAACCCTTCTCAAGCAACTCTTCCAGCTGACTCTTGAGTTCTTTCATTTCTAGCGGGGCCATCCTGTAGGGTGCCTTGGAGATTGGCGCGATTCCTGGCTCGAGGCTTATGGGAAATTCGACTTCTCGTCGCGGAGGTAATCCAGGGAAGTTCTTCCGGGAAGACGTCGGGAAATTCTCTGGCTACATGAATCTCTTGAATATCCACGACCTTTTTCTCCGTCGGCTCGAGGTAGCAAAGATACCCAATGCAGCCCTGTCGGAGTAGCTTCCCGACCTTTATAGCGTTGATCACCTTTCCATTTTCTTCTTCTCGTTTTCCCTTGAACTTGCATATGTGCTTCCCTCTTGAATTGATGGTCACAGTTCGGGTGTAGAAATCAATTATCGCCCCGTGGCGAGACAACTAATCTCTTCCGAGAATGATGTCATAGGGATCCATTGGAATGCATATCAAGTTGGAGTGGAAGATTCCTCCTTGAATGCTTAAGGGAAAACTACCTAACTGTTTGGCTCCTATAATTCTTTCTCCTTTTGGAAGGTTTACAACAAACGGCTCACACTCTTCGAGGTCATCTAATTCTAAGAGTTCTACACACTTTTCGGATATGAAAGAATGCGAAGCACCAGAATCGAAGAGTATAAAAACTTCTTTAGAGCGGATATGGAGGGTACCTTGGCAGATAGGCTCATCCGGCTTGTCCGTGGTGCGCATATCGTACAATAGCTGCCCTTGACCCTGAGGATGCATAGGTCCCTTTCCTTTTTGATGAGCCGTAGACTGGACCGATGCAATCCCCGTTGTTCTGTTTGAAGCTTGAGGGCGTTGAGACACGGTATTTGAGCGGGTCTGTCCTGCTGGGTTTGCGGGTTGTTTGCAAAATTGCTGGAGATGTCCGTCCTTACTACATTTGAAGCACTTCCTGGGAGCTTTAGGGAAGTTCCGATTGAGGTGTCCTGGTTCTGCACAGTTGTGGCAGACAATCGGACTCCTCTTTGATTCTGAGTCTGGGATAGGTCTTGATCCAGCTGACGAGGCCTTGTTCTTGCTCTTTTTGGACCACTGAGATCCTTGCGGAGATGTCGGCCTCTTGAACCCACTATGACTGGAGTGGTGAGGCTTTCCTCCACCGAACTTCCTGCGCTCGGGGACCTTGAGAGTTGTTTCCATCCTATGAGCATGATCCACGTACTCCTCCAAAGTTTTGAAGGAGCAATTTGCCATCCAAGGTTTGATTTGGTTGCTCATCCAGCGGTGGAAGCGTTTGATCTTTTGTTGTTCCGTGGTGATCTCATCCTCAGCGTATTGAAGGAGGTGGTTGAACTTTTTAGCTCGTTCCAGCACACTCAACCCATGTAACTTTGGGGAGTGGAGTTCGTCCAGTTTCTCATCTTTCATAGACTCAGAGAAGAATCGATGCATCATTTTGTCTTTAAACATGGCCCAGCTCAAATCAGGGCGGGTGGACAGACTGGAGCTCTCCCACCATTCACGAGCTTCATCTCTCAGTTTTAGTGCAGCCATGTGCACCTTGTCGGCTTCGGAGCAGGGTACATTCCTCATAAGTCTTTTGACGTGGGAGAACCAATATTGAATCCCTGACGGATCGCCCGTCCCATCGTACGAGTCAGGCTTCATGGCGTTGAAAGTTTTGATCCCCTCAGCGAAGCTGATCTTTGTTGGTTCCTCGGGGATAACCCCTGCTACCGGGGCTGCTTCCTCATGTACTTCCTCTGGCACCTCCTCTAGTGCTTCGAGGATTGCTGGGTTAGGTACCGCAGCAGGAATGGCCTCTCGCACCAGTTGTTGTACTAGAGTGCGTAAAGCGGCCACTGTCTCCTCATTGAATGCTATAGGAGCTACTGGTGCAGTGGGCGGGTTAACTCGAGGTCCGCCTCTGACCTCGGATTCGCTCTCATCATGACCTCCCCCAACGACATTGGGGTTGGCACTGCGATTGGTGGCTCTTGTGTTGACCATCTGAAGGTTTTTGGTTGGTTTCATTTGTTAATTCAATAATGTACGTAAGAATTAACACGCAAGCTTTAGTAACGAAAAGGGAAATCATATTAGAACTTAAACAAGTGAGTACAAGGCTTTATAAGCCGTTACACTAGAAAGGCGGAAAGAAAAGCCATGCCTTCTCGACTACCTAAGACAAAGCTAAGTCGAGAGAAGTGGTCTATGCTCACTTCTTGGGAAAGGAAAAGTACAAGCTAAGGAAACTAGATGCGATCGGTGTAGGTGTCGAGGAATCCTTCCTCGAAAAGAGTCTCATCAATGATCCCAATGTCGTTGTTGAGGAGGAGGTTGGCTTGCTCAATCCTCCTACGACGGCGATTTTCGCGGGCTTGTAGCTCAGCGATGTATATCCTATGCTGGTGCCTCTCTTCTCGCTCCCTTGCTGTCTCGTTGACCAATTCTTCCTTATGACTCTGCAGCAGCCCGAAGTTCACCTTGCGGTTTCCGGAGGGTACGACGCCGGGAGGTGGTGGAGCATTGACCAGGGGATGACGAGCCTGGCGGTTGGAGGATTCTCCTTCCATCCAATCGGAGAACCCCTCCATTTGTATCTCCTGGGGTACTTGGCTCGCCCTCTCGTACAGGGTTGGTCGGCCGGTGAGTCCCCATGGTCGGGTTCCCGGGAACCTCTGTTCCGAACGATCTATGTCGTTGGACCCAAGCTGAAGCCGTCGAAGAAGTGCGTCATCCTCGTGGCACCAGAAGTGTGTCATAGGCGGCATAGGCCCCTCGGGCTCGGGTGCTCATGGAGGTGAGACTATCTCCACTCTCGGGATCGGGATCATGGGTGGTAGAGGTGTTGGTGGAACAAACTCCATCCTTGGACTCAACGGTGGTGGTGGTGCTTCTGGGTCGATGACCACTCCGTCTGAGTCCTCTTCCTCGGCCTCGTCGAACTCCTCAAATTCTTAGTTCTCTTGGTTCCAGGCATCCCACTCGGCCTGAGCTTGCCACTCTAACTCGAAGTCGTTGCCCTCCTCTTCCCCGAGCTCAAAGTTGAGGTCGGGTACAATTCCTTCTGGTTGGTACTCGGGCACCAACTCCTCGTTCTCGTTGTCAGAATAATCTTCAGGCTCGTAACCCGGTGCCATTTCCTCGTCCCCCGAGGGATAGTCCTCGGGTTCGTACACCGGGGATGGGGGCAGCTCTATCGGTGCTGGGTTGTCCTCGGGTACCTCAATGGGAAGGTCGGGGTCCTCCTCCGGATCCTCCTCGGAGTCCTCCTGTGGATCCTCCTCGGGATCAACTTCCATGTCTTCCCCGGGGTGTGCTTCCTCGGGCTCATAAAATGGATCATCCTGTGCATTGTTGTAGGGGAAGTATGGGTTAGGAGCTTGGATTACATGGAGGGCTTCTTCGACTTGGTTTCTAATTTGGGTGGTTCGTCGTGTCTCTACCATGGTGTCTGAGGAAAGGAAAGAGAAGAGGCGTTAATATAGAACATCCTTAGTTTCTATCAGGTGAAGACATATTGAAGGAAGGTAAGACATCAAAGATTTCATATAAAATGTTTATATTAAACTTTTTCATTTTCTTGGCCCTATTAAAGGGTCTAAGATTTTCATTTTACTTAAGAAGAAGTTCTTACTTTAACACTAAGCTTTGTAAAGTCAAGTCTATCAAAAGGTTCTAACTACTAGTTTTAAGGTTAAAAAGTTGAAACACTTATATTACTTAAGTTTCGAAGAGGGGAAAAAGGAAGTTTATAAGGATGGTAGTTCTAGAACTAAGTACTTGATATTTAAAGTTTTCAAATTTTTAAATTTTTTTTTTCTTAGCTACGAAGTTTAAATTGGAAAGTTAGTAATCTTAAGTTTCCTCAAAGGGTGTAAAAAGAAAATTTCTATAATTGGAAGTTTTGGATAGCGGAAGGAAAACTTAGGGTTTAAAAGTTCTCGTTTTTTTTTGAAAATTTTCGGTTTTAAAAGTTTTCGGTTTTGAAAACAAAACGTTTAGCTCAGATACCACAATTGTAACACCCCTATTCTACAACATTGGGTATTACCGCCAGTGACCTCAGATTTTACCGTCCAAAGTCACCCAAGGCTTTTAGAACGATATAGAACAATAAAATGCGGAAATGAACATAATCGTATAAATAAAAGGGTGCTCTCGAAAGAGACTTTGTTCGTACAAACTATCTTACATTGCTTTAAACCAAAAGGTGTTCGAGAATAAAACTCATAAAAAAAACTTTGTCCTTGAAACATAAACGAAAATAAACCAAAAGGATTGTGAATACATCTTGAAGCTCCTCGTCCCTCCTTTGCTTTCACCTTACACCTTGCTGGGATTCCTAGGTTGTGACATAATTCGCGAGGGGCGAGAATATGCCAGGCAACATGCGGAAAAGAAGAATTAGTCTAAGAGACTAAGCAAGCGGGAACGGAACTTCCCAAGGGTAATTCGGTACCTTGAGTAATATCGAGGAAGATATTATCGGGCTATGTTTTAGGATAGGATTTATTTATATGAGGTTAACGGTACGAAGGAGAGCGTATCTCAAGCGGAGATAGCTCGATAATCTAGAGAAGAGCTACTAGATTGTAGACTTCTTTTAGAATCGAAAGTATGTTGGGAACGTTATTAATTCATACAAGTTAAAAACCTCTCGCGCCCTGAGCGGACCGAGAGCCGGATCGATCATTTGAGATCGGTCCGGTTTTGATGTCTTTTAAATGTGCATTGGGCACTTATCTTATATAGTGACGAAAATATTCGATTTCGTTAATGATTTTAAAAAGGGGGGTGGGGGCTCAGATGGCCCGATCCACCAAGGGAAAACTCAGTTTCCTGCACTTAGCTAAAGTGCTGCTCATCCCTCCTTGCAATCGGAGCGGACTGGATCATGATCCTGCAAGTCGTACTTTAAGCACATAGGCATACGACTTAATAAGTTATATAGAGGCGTTGGGCTATTTCCGCGCCCCTCACTAGTGTTTTCGACATCGATCTCTTAACGAGACCGTAAACAATCAAGGCCACAACCAAACTAGCGTAAATATTCCTATCAATAATAAAGAGCGAACTATGCTAACAGTGGGGTCGTTATATCTAACAATCGATATTTCCTAAGTTCATTTGTTACTTAGCACACAAGTTGTTCCCAACATCGAGAATTTCACGGAAATGAATATATAAGGTTACAAGGGGAATTTCCACTTGCCTTGTTTTCACGAGTAGTTTAGCGATAAGACGGAAAGTGTTATTCGCGACTCCGAACAAAATCTCGACCTATCGACACGGAAATTTACGAACGATCTTTAAATACGAAATTCTTTTAAGGTTTGAACATTCTCTTATATATTTAGTATAAGAAGATGGAATTCTAAATTATTAAGATAATAATTTAGGTGGCTAATTAAAATAATAATATTCCTTTATTATTATTTTAATTTTGTAATATCCTTTTATTCCTAAAAAAAATATCCTTATTCACTTTTTTTTTAAAATAATTTCTTTTAATTACACTTGCTAACTTCTTAAAATAATTAAGCAAGTATATTCTCATAAAAGTATATGATATCATATTTTACCTAAAAAGGTATTTTAAATATACATATTCTCCTTAAATTATAAAGAATATATTATAACCTTTTTACAATACTTCACTAAATTACAATATTACTTTTACTTTCAAAAATGTTCATAAAGGTACTTAAAGTATTATTTTCCCACCAAGGATATTTTATTAATAATGTTCTCTTAATAAAACCTTATTTAATTACATAACCCATATTAAAATAAAGATAGAATAATTATAGGCCATTTTCTTAGTAATTTCCAGAAATAGGACTTTCTACTTACTTTATAAAGTAGCTTTCCCAAAAACTAATACAATATTAAATTAATCTTATTTATTTCACTCTCATTTTCTTTCCATATCTTATAATTTATATAATACATGATCATGGCTTAACATATCTTACTTTATACTTATAGTATATTTTTGTGATATCTTAGGTCACAAAAATAATATCTTTCTATATCTTACAATATCTTTTCATGCAAGATATTTTTATATACTTGGCAATATAATATTATAAATTAGTTTATTGTCATATCCATTATATTTACAATAAAAGTTTATGCCTTGTAGGAAACCTTACACCTAGAGATATATTAACTTAATATTTTATTATCAATAACATTTTTAACATATTTATCATTATTATAAAATTCATATATCTTATATTCTCTACACTTAGAGATATGCAACATTATAACTTGTAAAAGATTATTTCTTTATAAAAGTAATATTTAATATAAAAGCTACAACCTTTATGCTAGTAATTTTATAAAATACTTTTTATAAGAGTTCTTTAATATTATTAATATAAACATGTCTTACATAATATACTTTAATATCATATAAGAAAAGCCTCAACACTTTATTTAATTTATTTATCTTCTCCTCTCAACTAACAAGATCTCAAAATAATATTTTTATTAAATTTAAAACTTCCAAATCAACCTTATTTGATTTTCTTATCTCTACTAACAACATATTTAATAACATAAATTAACTAATTTAATAAAATAGAAGGGTTAATGATTTATACCCTATAATTGTTTTCTGTATTACAAAATACAAAGGAGGAGGAAGCAGGGGAGGCCGACGGTGATGGGCGGCGACACCAGGGAGGCTCCGGCGGGGCAGGGCGGTCCGGCGAAGGCTCGGCGGGCGTCGGGCGGTGCTCTGGTGGGCAGGGTGGCGGCCGGCGGTCTCAAGGGAGAAAAGAGGAGGCTCTTGGTGGAGCTTTGGAGGGAGAAACAACGCTTGAAAGGGGCTCATTTTTGGGACAATTGAGAGCAATTTGCAAGAAGGAGAAGAGAAGGATGAATGTGTGGGTGTTAGGAGAAGATGAAGGCCCTTTTTATAGGCCAAGGGGAGGGAGCTTGTGATCCATGGCTATGGTGGAGGACCAATGGAGGAGAAGGGGATGCTCATCAATTGGGCAAGAGTGTGTTTGTTGAAGGGTGATGCAAGGGTGATGTGCTAGAGGGAGTCTTGCAAGCAAAGAGGTAGAAGAAGGGCATGCAATGGCTCATTTTAAACTTACGTCAATCAATCAGACATCATTCTGATGTCTGTTTTGGAGAAGAAGAAGGAATATGATATAAAATAAAAAGGGTGGGGTGATTGAGTAAGAAATTGCAAATGGTCTAGCGGATTGAGGGGGATGGGCGTGTGGGGTGTGTTGCAAGAGGTCTTGGGTTTAAATCCCGGCTCTTGCATTCTTTTTACTAGACTTTCAATGTATTTTTAATGCCTTGTTGTACTTCATTTTATTTAATAATGATTCGAGATTTATAATGCATTATTTTTATTTAAATGCTTTTCATTTATTCATAACCCTTATAATGCATTCTTGATTTTTATTTAATTTAATTTACTTAAGAATCTCTTTTTAAAGAGAAAAATAAGGGTTATTATAATATATTAGAAATTCTCTTTTACATAAAAATAAATATTATATTATATTCGGTTTTAAAACCTTGCGATATCGCGGATATTACAGAACAAGAGTGTTGGTATCCCTTATGCTTTGGATCTCAAGAGCATCCCGAATTTGAATATTGAGGCCCGCCATGAATTGAGTCGGTAGGGACCGTTGTGATTGGTGAATGTTGGCTTTGTAAGTTAAGTCCTCAAGGTCATTGAAATACTCGATTGGAGACCGGGAACCTTGCATACAAGAAGCCACTCGAAGCCTCATTGTATCAATATGTTCTTCGGGAACATGCTTCTTCTTTAAAAGGAAACGTAGTTGGGGCCACGTCTCAATAGGATCCAATCCTTGGCGCGCACGGTCCGCTCTCGTGCGGTACCACCAACTTCTAGCTTGCCCGGTAAAATGGAGAGTAACCACTTCTAGTTTCTCATATTCTTCATACCCCAAATGGTTAAGGGTGTAATCGGTGTGTTTCTCCCATTCTAGATACTTCTCCGGGTCATTCTCGCTTGAAAAGGTCTCAAGTTTGATCTTAATGTCTCTTCGGTTAGCCCTTGGGTTGGCTTGTTTGTCATTCCTTAGGGCACGCCCGGGATAGGCGGGGGGCAAAACATCATCAACTTCATTGACTTCTTGGAACCCATCCTGAATGGGAGGTTGATATTCGTCTTCATAGCGTTGTGCTTCATGGAAGTCATTAAGATCATCCTCAAGCGGTGCTCCATTCCTTGAATTTGTTTTCTTCTTTGAGTGATTGGAAGGAGGAGAAACATTAAGAGGAACCTGTGATACTTTGGACCTAGGATCCACCAAACTAGCAACCGGGTCAGAAGAAAGCTGAATTCGAGCAGGGATTTGAGACTTACCTTTGTTGCTAGTTGAAGCTATGTGAGGATCCTCCTGTTGAGTAGTATGCTCAACCATGGTTAGGCTTTTGGCCGACCCTGGGGATTGTTGATTTGAAGTAGAGAGGGCAGCAATAGCATTGGCCAATTGTTCGAACCGAGCATTCAAGGTTCGATCACGTGCTTCTTGTTGTCGTTGAGATTCCGTCATGGCTGTTTGGACCATGTTTTGAATGCTTTCAATGAGATTGGCATTAAGGCCACCATTTTGGCCATTCACAAAAGAGGCATTATCAATGTGTTGAGACATCGTGCCTGCACAAAGAGGGAAAACGAGCAGCACTAACGAGCAAAAGTGTAATCAAGGGATGAACACCTTAGTTTAGCAAGGAGCTAATCAATTCACAAACATAAATCAATTAGTGAAACCTATTAGGCTAGTGAATGAAAGGTCTATTCCTAAAAGATCAAGTAGAATTTCAGCCTCAAAGAATAAAGAAAGGAAGATGCAAGTTGACAACCAAACAAGTTCCTTATGCAAGCCAAATCCTTTAAGGAAGTAGTGGGTACCACTAATTTAATGTAAAAGCAAGCAATCAAGTCAAACAAGGCTAAAATTTCAAATTTTGGCTATCAAAATGCACAAATTGATGAAGCGAATTACTAAGACACAAATGCACGGTAAGAAGAGAACAAGGGTGCATGCAAGTTCCAGTTTTAGGCACAACAATGCAATGCACAAAGGGTTCTTTTGTGATGCTTCAACTAAGTAGGGTGTTATTCTGAGCAAAGCAAGCACAATTTATATGCCAATGTGAGCAAGGCGAATGCAAACTACTAGAATGCAAGATGATTTTTTTAGGTGATCCTTGTTGAAGAATCAATTTTTGGGTTTTTTTTTTGTTTTTTCAGAATTTATAAACACCAATGACACTACTTCGAAGCAAAAATAAAGGAAATTGGCTAATTTTTGTGGAAAAGAAAGGGGCTTTAATATGCATGAACATGAAAGCAAACAATTCACCAAATTGTAGTAAACCCACTTATGGAAAGAATAAGTATTTAAGGCAAGCAAATATGGTGGAATTAATGCAAAGCAAGTCAAACATGCAATTTAAAGATCCAATCTTTTCAATAAGGAAAGAAAAACTAGCAAGATCTTTATCTAAGGAAAGTATGTTCAAACAAACTTGGGCCACAAGGAAAGCAAGTAACTTGGCACACAAGAAAGGGGGAGGGGCGTGCACCAAGCCAAGGGTGTGGTGGCGGAATTTGGTGGTGGAGGGGTGGTTGCCGGCGGTGGTTGGTGGTGGCGGCACAAGTATGCCTTAGGTTAGGGTTTTGGTGGCTTTTTGAGAGTTTGAATAAGAAAATTATGAAAATCTAAAGGTAAAAACTGATTATGCAAGTAAAATTGAAAAGCAATTAAAAACTTGACTAAACAAGGAAATTCGATACCACTTGATAATCCGTTGATCACTGGTCTCTGAGTACTACTTGATACGGAATTGATGAGCTCGCACACTTCATTTCCGTTTGTTTTCCAGGTCCCGATCTTGTTAGTTTTAACCCTCTTCTTCTTTTACTTGCAAGTTTTGAACTTTGGTTGAGAAGACTCAAACTCTAAGGTTCTCAATCACTTCCTTGGATTGCAAAGCAACAAAGTTTGTAAATTGATTGCTTAAAGAACAAGTAAAAACTCAATAAAATGTGTTTGGAGATTGATTTGTGTTGGAGAATTGAATTGGATGATTGATTGCAAGAGAATTCGAAATTGGTGTTGTTTAGGTTGATGGACGAAAATCAAGAGAGCAAAGAGATAGTTTTGGGTTGAAGATCCTTGGAATAAGAAACAAAGTTTCTATTCCAAAGATTTAATTCGACATGTCTTGAAAAGAAAGATTACAAGGGTTTAAATAGACATAGATAGCCAACTATCCTATGCTATTTTTAAAAGATATTGTTTCCTAATATAAAAACTACCTTAATTAAAAGATATTATTGCAAGATAACTAATTACTTAGGCTCCAAGTAAGATCCATATTACTTTTCAAATTTGTCCCACCAATCTTGCATGGTCCAAATTGATAAAATAATATGTCTCCTAACTTGAAAAACCATAAGCCCACATAATATGGTCCATAACACATGGTCCATATATATAGAAAATCCTATTAAAAATAAAAGCATAATTTAGAAAGCACTATAAATAGTAAGTGTAGGATAAGCATGCAAACAACTCTTGCATGTGAGTGTAAATAACGCACATAAGTGCTCTTCATCTTCCAATGTCAACTTGACAATGGATGAATGATAAAATGTAGATTCTTCAAGACCATTTTATACTTGAAAGCTCAGACCTCTTGAATGGTCTTGACCTAATATGGCCTCTTATCTGCTTACATGCTTCCTTAGTCTTGATCATATCTTGGTCCATGTCAAATGTGATACCACTAGACTTGTCAATCAGGTTGGGTTGGGTTATTTCATGTTCGAGTGGAGTTGGGTTCGGGTCGTTATAGTCACGGGTTAATCGGGCCGGGTCGTTTCGGTTTTTCGCGAGGGTCGGATCGGGTTGACCCAACGAGTCAAGAATATCGGATTTTTTATGATTATTAAATATTTAAAATAAATAATCATATTTAATAATAAAATATATTATAATTTAAAATAAATTTTATATATTATGTAAATTGAATAAATCTCATCAACCAAACAGGTTCCTGGTTTCAACCCAACCCGGTTCGAGTCAATCGGGTTCGGGTCTTTCTTTTACCCACTGATTTTCATATCGGATTTCAATCCTAAAATTTCGAGTCCGATCTGATCAAATTGTCACTTATTAAATCGAGTCAAGTTTTGACATCTCTAAGTACCACAAAATTTTTTTTGATAAGAATCTGAGCATCCATGGAATTACCTAGGATTTCCCTTGATTATTTTTGAAAACTGCTAAGCACGTCGAGATGATCGAGCTTATGTTATAAAAATTTATTTAACAGCTGTATACCGTCATCCCAAAAGTCTATATGTATACCCACTCGGGCCACTCACAATTAAATTCAGAGCTTGGACGTACGAAGAGATATCAGTATCCTTCTCTCTCAATTTTTGTAGGTCATCTCCAATCTGTGAGTCGGTATTCTCTTCTATATTCTTCGTAGTTATTAAAATCTTGATTCGGGAGTTTACAATTTTATTGATTATATACGATATATAATATAGATCAATCAATTCAATACTGTAGATCGTTTAAAGTCACTAGAACGATTTTAATACCGCTTAATTTATTATTTAAATTCATATTATTTTCAAACTTATCGAATCATTTAAAATTTAATTAAGTGAATTTTGTAAAATATTTCATTATTTTCAAATTTATTGAATCAATTCAATCATCAAATCAATATACTACTAGAAATTAGAATGTTTGGGGCGAAATTTACGTTCTATGTTTACTATTTTTTAAAATGTAAATATATTTGGTAATCATGGGATAATTATAATTAGAATGCAAGCTAAATGTGTAAAAGTATAGCCAAACATGTTAAATTGGGGGTAATTGGATTTCATTACCATCCTTAATTAAGTGTAAATTTAAAAATAAAATATTGTACATATATATAAACAATAAAAGTTCACCTATTTCAATTTCATGACGTAATCAAATAATTTTTGAAAGTTTTAAAATTCAAATCAGCACATTTTCATAAGAAAAAATATAACTTAATTCTTTATTATATATTATTCAATTCTTAATAATAGAAACTAAAGTTTACTGGATTTTATTGCTAAAAGAATTATTATTGCAAGATCTTTTAAACCCAACTAATTCAATTCTGTGTCCCTCTTTCAAAAATGACAGCTTCAACTCCTTAAAATCAAATGACAAAAGGGTTGTATTCTCTTAACCAATCCACGGCCAATATCATGTCACAACCACCTAACTTAAGCATTCTCATATCAAAAGTGAATGAATGCTCTTGTATCTTCCATTCAAACCCTTTACACTCTTGGTGGCTGAACGTACATCTTACCTCCATTTGCCATTGAGACTGTCATTACAGTAATTTCTTGTATAAAAAACTTAGCCTCTCTAGCAACTCTGTGATCAAGGAAGTTATGTGTACTGCAACTGTCGGCCAATATTACAATTGATTTATTCTTGACCCACCCTTGGATTTTAATGGTGTTAAGTAGGCTGCTTCCTGTACGAGAGTGAACATATACCTCTGTCCCATCAGTTTCATTATCCTCAATCTCCTTGCTCTCCAAAGAAATTTCTCCACAATCTGCTTCCATCACGTCATCATTTTCAAAAGTGACCAAGTTATGCAAGGTGAGACCTTACACTTATGGCGAGCAAAATATCTATCTCCACACCTGTAGCACAGCCCTGGGGTTCTGTTTGGTTCACTAGTTGTTTGGCTTGAATGGTGGGATTGGCTAGTTGTTTTGGATTGAAACAATGTAGGCTTTGCTGAATGATTTGGATTAGAAGGTTTCAAGGTATTGATAGTAGGTGATGATACATAGTTTCTCCCAGTTTGAGGATTCCTACTAAGCTTGAAGATGGCTTGAACAACCTCAAAATTCAGCTGAGCCTGCTCATAGGTCATAGCCAAAATTCGGGGTCGACTCAATTTCGCAAGATTCTTGATCCCGTCTTTCAATCCACTGATGTAACTGGTTACAAAGTATGCCTCAGACAAACTCGGATTAAAAGACAACATTCCAGCTATCAACTCCTCAAAATTTTCTATGTAATTCTCCACATCCGCTTCTTGAGACAACTTGTTAAATTCTTCCACAATTTCCACCCCTTGTCTCTCACCAAACCTTATACACACATCTTCACAAAAATCCTTCTAAGAACCCACTTGGTTCTGCATCAAGAAACCTTGTGCCCAATTATCGCCCTCCCATTCATATATACATGGTTGCCAATAAAATTTTCTCATATTCAATAACTCCAAAAATTCTGAAATATTTCTCAGCATTACGCACCCAGCTTCTAGGATTACTACCTTCAAATAAAGGATACTGAAGCTTAGGATAGCGTTGATTACCTCGTGGTCCAAATCCCAGCACTTCGATCAGATTCCTGAATCGCCTCTTCAGTCTGAATCCGAGTTCCCCTGCTGGTAATATTTGGATTAATATTTTCTTCCATCGGCAATCCTGATTCAGAATGCGGGTTTTCACTCGATCTTGCACCTTCATCCGCCGATTTAAAGATTCGAGCTAAATCTCGATTCATATTGCTAATCATTTCTGACAAATTCTTCATCTGCATCTCACTCAATTGATGAACGTTAACCAAATCTTGTTGTGACTTGTCCAATTTGGCAAACCTTTCATCCAATTCTCCTTTCTGCGCCTCCATCCGATGATTGATGTCTTCGATTGCTTCTACCACTTTGGTGACCTGATAATCCGTCTTTTTTTTTGGTCAAATGATAATCCGTCTTGCATAGTGTTGGACCCAGATTTTAGGCAAAGAAGCGTCAACCTATAGTCAGGAAATCTCCAACGCATCTAGAGCTACGGAAGATCTTCGGGATTGGCTAAGTCGGCTGGAGGAAAGAGGGCCCGAGATATGTTTGTTACAAGATAAATTCATCTCAAGATTTTAACCGCTATAAGATAGAAATAAGCAAAAATTTGTTAGTTAGAGATAAAATCATATCTTTGATTAAGATAGAGTATGCCTTAGAAGGCTATATAAGTCGATGTAATCCTTAAGGGAGAGAATATATTTGACTCGCATAACTTTTCGTGAATTCAAGATCAGTACAAATACATTCTCGTTCGTGTTCTTTTCGGTTTACCTGATCAAGGCCCGATTTAGGCCAAAGTCCTACCTTTGGTAAATTTTGGCTCAAACAATTTGGCGCCCACCGTGGGGCCGTGATCAACACAACCATCAGAAGAATCACCATTCTACTTCCTTCCGGATCAAGGAACGCAATGTCACAAAACGGGGAAGAAAGCCCTAAAACTCCGATCGCCGAGGACGACCAGAACCTTGAAGGGGTGAGGAGATGACGGACCTCAGACAACGCATGGAATTTCTCCAAAAGGCGTGGAGCGAACAAAAAAGCTTTTATGACGCTCATGTAGAACACTTCACCGTTGAAAACAGCCGACTCAAACAACAATATGAGGTCTTGGCTACGGGACGTCTCTCCCTCCGCGTCACCTGACGCACTGACGAAATAGTAAGGAGCCTAGATTTCAACGCTGGAAAAGGAACTTCTGGAAAGGGTGCAGACTCGGATCCTCGAGACAAGACACTCGCACGACGAGACGCGACTCCAGAGCCCATTGGCCGAGTCCGCCGCGGAGAAGTCTCCCACGACGATAATCCTCCAATTAATCTCCGATCAGCGGCTAGCCAACGCCGAGCGCCATCTCAGGAAATCTGGATCGAAGATGATGACACCGATGGAGAGGTTCGAGAACGGCGCAGGCCAGTCGATTTAGACGGGGCCATCCGGAGAAAAGTGACTGAACAAATAGGCATCATCGTTGACCAACTCCGGAGGGGCAGCCAAGGTTTCCAGCCTTTGGAGCCTGAAGCACCCAACGAGTTTGACGAATCTCCGTTCTCTCGTCGAATTGCCCGAGTGGAGATTCCAAAAAAGTTCTCAGTGTCTAGCATGCCCACGTACAACGGGACTACAGACCCTAACGAGCACGTGGCCATATACAAACAGAAGATGATGACGAGTGCGGTCCCATCCCACTCAAAAGAGGCAGTGATGTGCAAGGGGTTCGGCACAACCTTAACGGTGCCGGCCCTAACCTGGTTCATCAACCTCCCACGCGGGAGCATTAGGTCCTTCGCGGATCTCTCGGACACTTTCCGTTCTCAATTCGCGAGCAGCCGCAAATTTGAGAAGCAATCCAGCGATCTTTACTGGATCCGCCAACGGTACCAAGAAACTACCAGAGAATTCTTGGATCGCTTCAATCGCGAGAAGATCTCCATCCCGTCTTGCGACGTGACGACCGCGGTGGAAGCATTCAGACAAGGGGTCACCCCCGATAGTGGCCTGTACAAGGAACTAACTAAACACCCTTGTGCTACCTTTGAGGAGGTGCAAGCTAGGGCTCTGGCGCACGTCCAACTAGAGGAAGATAGGTCCCTAAGGAAGAGATCTCCAAGGATGGAAAGGCGGTACCAGGAAGCTGGAACGCAACCCATCTGAAAAGGTATTACTTCTAAACTGATTCATTATCATGTTTTATCTCTAGACATTTCTTAGCTTTAGCTTAGAAAATCTTTAGGCCATTTTTGACTTTTTCGAATAAACGACTCAGGGCACTTGCCCACACTGTGGAACAAAGTTTTCTAATTCCTAGTTCATAAAGTTTATTTCACACATTTTTACGTAATGATTTGCGAGAAAATATTCTCCCATTCTTGCACACTCTCTTATTGCTCAAAAACGCAAACATGCGCTAATCAAAGTTGCATACAACATGAAACGCCTCGAAAACAAAATACCACCGTTAAACACATGGTTATGCCGTCTAAAAGCGAGAGGTCGTCACGAATACAACGTCGACGAAGTAACCCATAAGATGGTTACCCCCTATCTAAGTCCGATCAACAAAACATCCGATTAGTACGGGAAGGAGAAAGCTATAGCATATAACTCAAAATGGCCATATTCGCGGGACGCCGCGATGACACCCACATCCTAAGTCCTAAACTTAAGGATCCATTGCCCGAAAACGCGTCAATTCCTAGTGACCCTCGGCAATGGCCAAAGGAAGCCTAATCGTAACTAACTACGCATGGCCCTTTGCAGAAAATTAAAACAACCAAAACGCGGAATATAAATCCCCACAAGATTTACAATAACTCGCTAAAAAGAGGAGCACCAAGACTCCCTCTTAAAACGCTAGGCTCTAAACGCGTACCCCATTCACTGGCAAAAAATTTCGGGAGATTCTCCAGGAATCTACCCACGCCAACATATTAAGCTAAACTATTTTTCAATGTAGACAGATAGGTAGCAAATATTATACTCCGCCATTCACGGGGCGTCAAAACCATCCAAAATGGACGCCACAAAAAGTTTTAGGGCACCAGGCCAAAAAGTTACCATGTCTTCAAACAAATCCCACAACAAAAACAAGGAAAGTACGGCTGAAAGTTCATTAAAAGGAAGTCAAGAGAAGCGCGGCTAGGGCTTACTGATCGTCGGATGGGGTCGAGGGCTCCTCCTTATCCAAGGCCTTCTCACCATCTCCTTCTTTGCTGATGGAGGCCCCACCATTGCCGTTTTTCTACTCTTCCTTGTTCGGAGAGCTGGCATCATCTTCTTGATCCTCGACCTCCAAATACTCCCTGTCGGGAGGGGGGTTGCCGGCGGGGTAATACTCCTCCAAGACCTCTTGCTGCGTCTTCAGATCCCACTTGGCGCTCTTGCCATCAGCAAAGTCCTGCAGCAGCTCCACTTGAGACTTCATCGTGTAGTATGTTGCTACGTTCACTACCACCTGGGAGAAACCCTTTATCTCCTTCTCCGCCTCAACCGCCTTCGCCTCGAGTGATGCCTTCTCGGACTGAAGATCCTCCACCTGAACTGGCAAGGAGTCCACCAACGATTGGAGCTTGCGAGCCTTCCTATCTGTTGAGGCAGCCGAGTCCTTCGCTTGCTTCTCCCTCTCTTCCAGTGCCCCCATTTCCTCCTGGCAACGACCATTGGTGGCCATTAGCTCTTGAAAAGCCTACAACAAGGGAAAGTAGAAGAATGAGGATAATCCCGACATAAACCGAACAAGAAGCGAGTGAGCGCCAAAGAAATACCAAAGAAACGGTAACGAATATCTAAAGACTCAGATAAAGCGAACCTACCATTCTTAGCGTCGCGCCAACATGGCTGAATGCGGCGTCAGGGGTCAGGGCCTTGAAGTCCAGCTTGACATTTGGGAGCAAAGTATCTCCGAAAGTTCTGAGAAGATCCTTGGGTTCTTTCTTCTTGATGACAGGCGAAGCTGGAGAATCTTCAACTCTTTTTCGCTTCAACACAGAAGACTTCTTCGCCTCGGAACTGGGCGTGGGAGACGCGAGAAGTTTGGGGCCGCCAGACCTCAGCCGGCAAACCATCGCCGCAGCAGAGGTATCCACACCAACACCTAAAGAATCCAAGAGAAAGGAAATAGATTTAAAACAAAATTGGAAAAGTTAATCGTGTAAGGGGTGGAGAAAAGAGCGAACTACCAACCTGATTTCTTCTTGGTGGAGCTCGTCATATCTGAGGAAAGAAGACGAAGGCGAAATGATGGCAAAAAGGGAGCCTCTCAGGTCATTAAGAAAAGGCAGTAGAAGCAAATCCCGTTTTCCAAGGCGTCTCCAAACGTCTTTTCAACTTAAATGCAATTTTCGAAATTTGAAGTTTAAATTTTGAAATTGCATTTAGGGGTATTGTTGGACCCAGATTTTAGGCAAAGAAGCGTCAGCCCATAGTCAGGAAATCTCCAACGCATCTAGAGCTACGGAAGATCTTCGGGATTGGCTAAGTCGGTTGGAGGAAAGAGGGTCCGAGATATGTTTATTACAAGATAGATTCCTCTCAAGATTTTACCCGCTATAAGATAGAAATAAGCAAAGATTTGTTAGTTAGGGATAAGATCATATCTTTGATTAAGATAGAGTATGCCTTAGGGGGCTATATAAGTCGATGTAATCCTTAAGGGAGAGAATATATTTGACTCGCATAACTTTTCGTGAATTCAAGATCAGTACAAATACATTCTCGTTCGTGTTCTTCTGGATTTACCTGATCAAGGCCCGATTTAGGCCAAAGTCCTACCTTTGGTAAATTTTGGCTCAAACACATAGCCCATCTTCTAGCGTCTTCATTCTAGTTCCCTAGCTCTGCCATGGGTGAGGATACTAAGCTCTGATACCAAATGTCAAGAAATGAGAGGAAAAAGAATAAGTTTGATTCATAAGGGTAAGAGAAAGAGAAGAGAGGGAATTGAATAGTGAAAAGAAATTATGTTGTATTCAAGATAGATCTTACAACAACTCGGGACTTCTTTTTTTTTTTCTTGTAACTAATCAGTTTAGGACAATTTACATTTAATCCCCCACTTACATCTTATTACACCAATTGTCCCCTATTTTTACAACTTTACTCATGACAGATTATTACACTAATATGTGATATTTCGGTATTAGATTTTTCCTCTTATGAGGTTTTTCTTGTTTGTGATTTTTTACTTGCAATTCAAATTTAAAAGTCCCAATATTTTACTTATTTGGATTTGATAACCTGCTATTAGAGTACATACTTTTTTTTGTTGAAATTAGAGTACATACTTTTTTACATATACGCACAACTAGGGGTGTCAATCGGGCGGGTCGGGTTTGGGTCAGGTCAATTCAGTTTCAGGTAAGTTCGGATTCGGTTCAAATTCAGATATTTTGAAAATCGGGTCAAATTGGGTTGGATCATTTCGGGTCGGATGCAGATGCTCAATTAATCGGGCTAAGTCGGGTTTCGGGTCAATTTCGGTCGGGTCATTCGGTTTTTGGTCCAACTTGATTTCGGATAAGTCCAGTATCGAGTTTAGTTAGATTTCGGATTTAGTCAGATTATGGGTGAGTCGGGTTTCGGGTTTTTCGGATATTGGGTGAATCATATTTCGACTTTGGCTGAATTTCGGGTTAATCTGATTTTGAGTAAGTCGGATTTTGATTCAGACCATATATCGAATGATGATTTTTTGTAGTTTAACTACTCTGGGGTCTAAATATTTAATGTAACATTTATATTAAAAACATAATTATAATGTATATTCACTATTATTAATATTTTAAAACATAATGTAATTTTTGGATGGTTTCGGGTCGGGTAATTTCGGATTTTCGGATGGTTTCGGGTCGGGTAACTTCGGATTTTCGGATGACTTCGGGTCGGGTAGCATAGAATATCGGGTTGGATCAGGCTAGTCCATTCGGGTATAATCGGTTTTGGGTTAATTTCGGGTTCGAGTTTTTTCGGATTCGGGTCAAATCAGCTTGGGTCAAACATGTTTACCTATCAAAGAATCCTAACTTAACCAATCTGAGTAGAATGGTAAGCAAGGGTCGATCCCACAAGGACTCGTGTATTAATGTTATTACTTTTGTGCCAAGTAACCAAATAAGGGGAGTTTTATGATTGAAAATCTAATCTAATATGCAAACTAAGAACTAACTATGAATGCAAATATGATTGTTTTTAAACAAATATGAGAAAAGCGTGTTCAACTAGTTAAATCCATCATAGATATGCTTATTGATCATTGATTCTTTCGATTCTCAATTCCCTTAAATAATCTACCGTGGATTATTATCCAAAACTTTATATTTAGTTGAAAGAGCAAACAGTCTGAACAACCCTTATCATCTAACAACATAGAACAACGCATAGATTCAATTAAACGACAACTTTAAGTTCAAAGTATCGATAGAAACAAATACTCAACGCAAACAGCTAATCAAGTTATCTGTGGTTTCCCTTCTACAACTGAATAGCCCGAACGGGTCTAAACAATTATAGTTGCTACTTTATCTAATCAATCCCGAACGGGACTTGATCAGATTAGTTGTAAATTAACCTAGAAATTCTATTAGGTGATCAATCTAACAAAACCCTAGAATAATTCTGATTCAATTAAGCACAGGAAATAAAACCTATTCAAGTTGTTGAGAATCAATCAAACCTCACAATAGTATGCAATCTATGATTTCAATAACTAGTCAAACACAAAAGAATTTAGCAATGCATAATTAAATTAAAAACAAACTTACAAGAGGTTCCAAAGATTGCTCCTTTGAGAAAACTCTCTCCAAAGAAACCCTAGCCTCCAAAAGTATGTTCCAAGTTATTATAAAAATAAACTAACATAAGCTTATATATGTCTCCCGAAATAATCCTCTTTAAAGTCTATCATTAAGCTACCACTCTGAAGATATAACCCAAGCCCAAATATCAAGCCTAAATACCGGCCCATGATGTCCGCGTGAAATCCCCGATTGCGCGGTTTGTCGTTGGATTGCGCGGACGCTCTTTTGTCAACCCGCGTAATCGCCTTCAGTCAAGATTGCTCGGTTTGGCTACTCGGGTTGCATCCAGCGCAATTGCTCCTCCTTGGCCCTTCTCTTATACTTCTTCAATCTTCATTGTACCACCTCCTAGCTTCCTTCAAGTCTTCTACCACCACCATGATCGACTAAGATACGCCCCGCTGTTGCTCATAAACCTAAAAACCTGCAAAACCGAGCAAACAAGCGCAATCTACCCGACAATACAAAAACCTAAAAACTAGATAAAAACCAACCTAAAACTAGCTAAAATATATATAAAACATGCATCTAAACTACTCCTATATGCAAGCTATCATCGGGTCGGGTTCGGAGTCGGTCAGGTTTCTCGAGTCGGGTCAAGTTTTGGCAGCCATACGCACAACCATCCTAGCTAATTTTAAATTAGCTATTTTTATTGATGAATGGTTTTACACCCTAAAATTTATAAATTTATTTATTTTTATATAATTGAGACTCATATACGTATCATCTCTTTGTTTTAGTAGAAGATACGTTGATCGGGATTGATGGCGTCTTCTATTGTCTCATCGACTGCAAAACAATTGGGAACCTTGTTGGTCCAAGAAGCCAAGTACCTATATATGATAAGCGACAATATCAAAAATTTGCAAAGTGAACTCAAATGGATGCAATGCTTTCTAAAAGATGCCGATAACATGGAACATCGGGAGGAAGTGGTGCGCATGTGGGTGGCTGAAATAAGAGATTTTGCATATGAAGCCGAAGATGTCACTGAGAGGTACGTTCATCAAGTTTCCCGTCCTCGGAAAACAGGGATCTTGAATGCCATTAAGTGGTTTTCATGCGTATGTGGGGATGCTCTAACCCTACATGATATTGGTTCAAGTATGGATGATCTGAGTAGCAAAATAACAAAGTTGATCTCTAGGCTGCAGACGTATGGGATTCAAATTATTAGGCAGCCTGAGAATTTAACTTATAATTTTGCCTTCAGAGAACAAAGGCGAACTTATTCTCATGTAGAAGAAAAAGTTGTTGGGTTGGAGAATCATATAACAATACTAGTAGATAAACTTGTGGATGAAAATGAAGTTAAAGTTGTGGGAATATGTGGAATAGGAGGTTTGGGGAAGACAACTCTTGCAAGGAAGGTTTACGTATCCCAACAATTTGAAGCAAGAAATGTGTTTGAGGAGATCTTAATAGGGTTGAGTAGCATTGAGAACGATACCGATGCAATCAAGAAGATCAAAGAGCTAACAAGTGAAGCATTGCCCGGAAAGATTTGCGAGGTTTTGGAAGAGAAGAAATGCTTGTTACATCTAGATGATATATGGACTAATAAGGCTTGGGACACCCTGAAGGTAGCATTTGAATCGATCAAAAGGGGAGATATACATAGTAAGATAGTAATCACCACACGCAACTTGGAATTGGTACGACATGCTGATCCCTCTGGTTATTCTCACTCCTTGACAACTCTTAGTGAGGACGATAGTTGGACACTACTACAACAAACATCATTTTTAGAACAGAACAACACAGGTATAATCGTTAACCAAATTTACAATTGTCTTTATTTATGTGGCATCATGTTTTAGATAGAGTGGCACAATAATGGCAAAATTTACATCGGATTATGGGCACACAATAAGAATTCTAATCTTGGTAAATTTGATATTGTTTGTTAGTTTTGATTTTTTAAAAAGGGTTTATTAATTCTACTTTATGGAATAGTTTTGAAATAATTTCCAAAACTACTATTGTTATTATGTGTCCATGTGCACACTTTAGCCAACCCAATTTACATATTGCATATTTTGTAGTAAGAGTGGCTTACGTTAAGTATAAAATGGAAAGATTTTTAGATAGATGATAAATCATCAAGAAATAAAATTTAGAAAGATTTTTCGTTTTTTTTACGGGTAGATTTTGCGCACTCTGTTTTTTCGGATGCGCACCCGTCCATAAATATACGGATTTTTTTGTACGAGTTTGAAATCCGCCCATGTTTTGTGCTATTCTTGTTGTGCGGGTTTAAAACCCGCCCATAATTTTTATCCTTTTTTTGGGCTGGTTTGGAACCTGCCCATAGCTGAGTGCGAAACCCAAAAATAGGAGTGCGCAAACAAATCACCTTTTTTTTATTGAAAACATAGAGAGATTTTTTTTTAATACATAGGATACTCAAATATGATATACGTATCAATTTAGTATATGAAGATAGAGAGTGGTTTAAGTGAATATAGTCTTTATGGTAGGGATTGGGAACAAATTATTGCCATTAGATTATGAGAGATAAGGGTACAATGATAATTTTTTTTGAAAGATTTTTCTAACAAAATTCAGATTTTTTTTTTGCTAAATTGGGCCTTTGCACTTGAATTTCGGACATTTTATAAGATGTTTATAAATTTGACTCACATGTCGTATTGCAATTATGTGAGGTTCATATAAAATAATTTGAAAATCCCTGCCTAAAAAATGTGCAATTTACTATATATATGGTCATAAAAAGGTACATTTGTTCTTAAACTATGACTACAAAGTTTATGTTTTAATTTTGTGGTTCATATTTTATATTATAGGGTTTTTGTTTAAGTCGCATATGCTCATATATAATTATAAAGCATCTATTTTATGGCTCATGTTTATACCTAATTACACTTTCCCGTACGCAAAAATGATAAATAAGTTCACTTTTCATGTATACCTGAGTTAAGTTACTCAATTCACAAAAAATGCATAGTTCAATTTTCGTATACGATGCGTTAGTTGTATATCTAACTCACTCTCTTCGAATCTTGTGATTGATGTACTTAGTTGCTGAGGTGAAGGTTGAAATGAAGAGATTGGGTAAGATAATGCTACAACATTGCAACGGTCTTCCTTTGGCAATTGTAGCTCTTGGAGGAATTTTAGCTACTAAGAGGACTACTAATGAGTGGGAAATTGTGAGCAAGAATGTAAATTCGTACTTTAACAATATGTTTGGAGAAGGTGGAGGTGACAATGCTATCTTAACAGTGTTGGAGTTGAGCTACCAAGAATTTCCTTTTTACCTGAAGCCATGCTTCATGTACTTGGGTATCTTTCCAGAAGATTATGAAATAGAGGTTGATAGGTTGCATCGTTTGTGGGAAGCTGAAGGTCTCGTTACAGTCTCAGCAGATGTTCATGGAGTAGCGCGTGATGATGCTGCCGAGTCTTATTTAAACCAATTGGTGAATAGAAGTCTGGTCCAAGTAGAAGAAAGGTGGGCAAATGGAAGCATAAAGTCTTGCCGTATGCACGACGTTATGAGAGATATGTGTCTCAAGAAATACAGGGAGGTCAACTTTCTAAGCGCAACAAAGGGTGGGAAATTTTCTTCGGGTGATAGAAAGACGCGTCGTTCTGCTATTTACAAGCATGGTGATGATGAAAGCTTTAGTCTTGATGGTTCTTTCTTTGATGAAGTAGATCAAAATGAAGCTCCCTACATCAGATCGATATTGGTATTTTGCCGTCGTTGGCCTTACACAAGATTGCTAGTCTCACTAGATACGAGGAAATTCATCTCCCTACTTCGTGTTTTAGAACTGTATGATGAGAAACACGGAAGAAAAGGTAATTGCAAATTGTATCCACCTGAGATATTTAAGGATGAGGAACAGCTACTTGGGTTATCACAGCGGTATTTGGGATTTCAAGTACTTGGAGACTCTTGACTTACGAGTTCAAGGTAGCATGGAGCTCAGAGCTAATGCGGTGCAGAAGCTAGGAAGATTGAGAAACTTGTATCTTCCTGAAAGGATGTACATACGAGATGGCGACAAGCTACGACTAGCACTAAAACAATTGGAGATGTTAGTGAACTTTGATCCATTATGGTGTGAAGGGAAGGACTTTGGGGAGATATCAAATCTAAGGATTCTCTCATTCAATGAGGTTTCAATGTTAGTCAACAGTGGGTTCAAGAGGAAGGATGATATGGAGCATCTTTTAAAATCACCCTTCATTGAAACTGATCGATTGAAGCACTCCTTGAATCTGATCAGAATACAACCAGACATAATCAATGAGGAGCCAACACTATTGACCTCATCATCACTAAACTCTGCTCAACTAGACTGTATCAAGGAACTGATTATCGCCGGGTCAATTCATGCATCAACGTTTGCCCAACCGGGTGACCATCAATCGGTACTTCCTCGTAGCTTGACACGTCTTTGTTTGGATGAATGTGGGGAGATTCTGGAAGAGTGTATTATGGAGTTGGAGAAGGTTCCTCATTTGAAACTTCTTGAGCTGAGGGACACACCTTTTAGAGATAGTAAAATGAGCTTCTCTGATGGATGTTTCAAGCAGCTAAATTGGTTACACATCGTTAGAATGGGAAACTTAAAGGAGTGGGAGGTGGGGAAAGGAGCCCTTCCTAATCTCCAATACTTGAGCCTATATGGATGTGAAAATTTGGAAGAGTGGGGGGTGGGGGAAGGAGCCTTGCCTAAGATCCACTACTTGGACCTACGTTTGTGTCAAAGCTTGAAGAGGGTCCCTGGAAAAAACAGAACTACAAACTAGGAAGTTGATGCCACAAACTTAATTGGCAACTACAAGAAGCAAAACAGATTCCTACAAATAAGCAAATGACATCCTAAAATCTAAACATGTTTGTGTGCATTTTCTATCAAGGATCAAATTGTTTAATTTGAGCATAACTAAATGAATAAAATAGAAAGAATTAGAGAGTGGAATGACAGGAACCTACATATGAATTCCAAAATTCAGAAGGCATGTACTTTAATTGTGTGTTTTTTTGGTCGAAGTTTAATTGTGTTTTTTGTAAGAGGCTAAGAGCACATTCAACAAAATTTTAGCAATCAAAACAAGAGAAGAAATTGTTGGGGAATCTTTTTGCCAAATTCAAAAACAGAAGAAGAAATCAAAGAATACCTGTGTCAAGATGTTAAAAAGATCACAGATTGTTTCCTTAAACCACAATAATCAATTAATTCTAGGAAGAAGAGACTTTACCTTCAAATGATAACAAACTGATTACAAGCTACAACAGACGTACTAGAACTCTTATTCTGGGTCATCAATTTCCTTTCTCCACACATCATAGGTACCAGTAAAGTTCTGGATACGGTGACAATCATATTTTGCAAAATATGTCATATGTGGGAAAAGTCCCTTTAATATATGCCAATCCATGTCCATGTTGGACAAATACTTCAAAATCAAAGTCTTGACGCTCCAACCGTTTTGATCGGTGCCTCCATGCAATGTCTTGAGATTTCCTCCAATGATGTAGAGCTTCTCAAGCTTCTTCAATTCACTTGGATCTAACCAATTCGGTGCGCTTTCTAAAGGGAAACAACATGACGCCAATTTCTTTATCTCATGCAACTGATTGCTTCTTAATTGCTCCTTTGTGTCACTTTGGCGTTCTTGTTGCTTCCAACATTTCAGCTGTTTCCATTTCGAGTGCCTCAATGCTTCATGCCCGATGTCGTCCTTTGGTTCTTGGTCCTTGTAGCGATTCTCTCTCCATGTAATCTGTAGGTTGGAAAGCTTCTTCATTTCCTTGAATACTTCAAGATCATTACTATAAGGGAAGTTGTCTCTGTTCACAACAAGGTGCAAGTTTCTCAAGTTCTCTAACTTCAACAGTTCTCTAAGGGTGCATGCCTTTGTATCCTGTTGTCCACCAAAGTTGTACGCGATAACGAACCCTTTAAGCGACACAAGCTTGGATAACAACATTAGTCCTTTTGGCAACTTAGAAAGTAGGTGACAATGTGTTAGGTCTAAATGGGTAAGATTCTCCAGGGATCCAATGCCAGCAGGGAGTTCCTCCAGGTTACAACAATACCTGAGATTGAGCATTCTGAGATTGGTGAGCTTACACATAGAATTCGGAAGTTTAGCGATCGCTGAAAATGAATCTAAGCACAAATGCCTCAACTGCTTCATGTTTTGCAGCTCGTCTAGGAACTTTAAATCCATGACATTAATGTGCTCCTCATTTGCGCTAAATGAATCCCCGAGATGAAGAACAACCAAATTCCTCATCTCGGAGAACCATTTCACATTCAAATCGAGGACCGACTCGCTGACGTGAAGCAGCGTGTGTATATCTGTGAAGCTTTCTAGCTTTCCAGTAGAGCGGGCGTAACTCGACCAGAGCTGGCAAGAAGATGGGTACTGGTCTTGAGATTTCAACAAACAAGCCCTTTGGGAGCCTGTGAAATGTGGGGTATGGCTGAGCACCCCGTTCTTCTCAATAAAATCAAAGAAGAATGATGCCTTTGCTTGTTCCTTTACAAAGTAGTGTACATGTTTATACATAGAGAATTGTCTTTCATTCTGTGGAATGATGAATCCCTTCTCTTCTAGAACCTTCAAAATACGTTGTCCAATTTCCCGAATCGTGTTTTGAATTGGATCAATGAATCCCTCACCATACCACAAGTGGATTAGCTTCCTTTCCTTGACCAAGATGCCATATTCACCAGAGGGAAAGGCGCCAAAATACAACAAGCAATTCTTTTGGATGTTTGTTAGAGATTCATACGAGCTAACAAGGTCTTCCGCATTCCCTCTGTTCGAGTCACCAGCCTCACTCGTGTCCTTGTTGCCCGCGCGCAATATCTTCTTCTTTTTCTCCTCGTCCTCCTCGCCACCTTCTTGTTTAGGAGGTGGGACTAGGAGCTTTAACTTGGCAACCACCCGAATGAGTTCACTTGAGTCGATGGAATAAAGTGAGAACTCTCCCTTTAAGATATCGGTTGCAGCATCCATGAGCTCATGCAAAAGCTCCTCACATGTACTGTAATTGGAAGAGCTCTCAAGAGGGTAGATGTGTTTTAGTAAGTATCTCAAATCTCTATGGATGCTTTCACACTTCTTGATCAAGAGGTTTTCACTCACTTTATCGGTTGTGGTTGTGATATTTTCTTCAATGCTTGAAATAAGAAGGTCGAGCTTTTCAAATTCATACTTGAATCGATCAAACCCTGACTCGCCAATAAAAGTGGAGACAAGATGAAATTCATCAGGATTGGAGATTGTTTCTGGAACATGTGTTGAAGGAGGAATATTACCATCCCCACCTAGAATTATATCTTGAACATTTCCAGGAAGGCCACTTTTGACTTCTAGTTTATGACAATTTTCCAATAAAAGATCTTTGAGGTTTATGAGATTTGACAAGTCTGGTAATTTTTCCACTGGTGTATGTGAAAGGTTGAGTGTTTGAAGATTCGTTAGGTTGGCAAAGGAAGGTAGATGATTGGCATTAGTTTTGGAGAGATCAAGTTTCTCAAGGCATGACATGTCATCAAAAAGGCCCTCTCTCAATTCTTGTAAACAACAACACCCCGAGAGATTAAGCTCCTTCAACTTTCGAAGGCTATTTAGATCTTCAGGTAAATCACCAAGGATTTCACACTCCGAGATGTCAACCACCTCGAGGTTTGTTAGCCTTTTCATTTCCGGGAGATTTACTAACCTAGTGCATTCCCTAAGTATGAGGTGACGAAGGTGAATAAGATCTGAAATAAAGCCAATGGAATCAATGCTAGTTCTCGATAGATCAAGAGCTACAAGAGCACAAGACATCCTTAACTCATGGAGATCAACCAGATTTTGAACTCCGGAAAGATCAGCCATCTTAAGTTTTGGTAGAGGATTGGGAAACTTAAAGATGAAGGTTTTTGTATCTCTAAAATATAGATGAGTGAGTTCCCGACAATCCGACAAAACAATCGTAAGCAAGGGTGTACCGGAAAGATCAAGCCTTTGAAGGTTGCGATGGCAAAATCGCTCGGAGCGTTGCATTTGTTGCAAAGTGGTGCATTGAGATAGATCAACCTCCTCGAGTGATGTAAAGAGAGTGAGATCAGGGAGGGAGCGTAGTCTAGAGCACCCTTTAAGAAGGAGCCAACGAAGTTCGTTGTTATAGTAATAAAATGGGAATGCTTCAATAGGAAGATAAGATAGATCGAGGCATTGAAGTGAGGGCAAGGGAGGAAACCTTGGAAGAGAACGCAGATTAATACAACCTCTAAGAACGAGGGAACGGAAATTCGTAAGATTCGAAAAGAATTCATCCGAAGGGAATTGTTGGATTGGAAGATGAGACAAGTTGAGGGATTGGAGTTGAGTCATTTCGGAGATTGCATCAGGAACAGTTGTGAGAAAGATAATACCAGAGATTTCAAGAGACGTTAAGGTTTTGAAGTTTTCGAAAGGGAAGCGAGCTTGTTGTAGTAACAGCTCACAACCTCGAAGCAACAACACAGAGGGTTCCTTTATCTTGTCAAGTATAGGCTTAATAGAGGCTTGGGTGGGATTGGAATGGTTTACATGTTTGTGCCCCTGCTCAGGGCTGAGGAATTCATTGAGCTTATGATTGCCTCCAATCAAATTGATTTTGACCCTAGGATGAAATCCTTTAGTGAGGTCAAATCCCTCAGTGATACTCCCATCAAGAACAAAATCACCTTCGTTGTCACTACCATCCCGAACCGAAACAATTTCGTTGCTCATTTTCTGCAGCACAACAAGAATTCATTCAAAAATTGCTGTAAAGAATCGTTTGCACAAATTGATTGTTGTTTTCAGATTTTGGGATATCTTGATTAGAAACTCAAAGGCTACTGAACGTGCAGAGATCTAAGCGACACCAACTAAGTTAACATCCGTTTCTATATACTATAATCTAAGCTCACAAATATATACAACCATGAACCAAGCCTGAGAATATAGAAACATACCAAAACAGTCGATCGAAGCTTGTAGAATCCTCGAACGCCCGAGAGTAGAGATGATTATTTGTGGGGAGAAGGGATGATCAAGATATCAATGATCGGTGTTGAATGTGTGTAGATATACTGGATAGAAATATAGAATAATCACTCAACAACTAGTCTTGTATATTACAGATTAGTTGTAAATCGAATCTTAAATTAAGTGCACAATGGGTCATTTTTTAATTATTACGGAGTATCTTTTACTCGAAAAATGTATTTTGCTACCAACTACTTCGGCAGATGATTGGCCGGTATTGCTAAAAAACAAGCGTAAAATTATCGTTTATTGTCTATTTCTATATATTGGATCTAGATCTAAACAATAAAATAATACATAATAATAAATAAAATGCACAATTTTTAAATTATTTCAAAAAAAATTAAGTAAAAACCAAGGCATAATTTGTAAACACTGTATATTATGAATTGTATTGGTAAAACCAAGACATATTCTCTGGTTATTATCTCATAAAAGAAGCTTATAACTAAAGAATCATCCACCCAGTCAACCTAAGCAACTATTTTTCTCTGGGAAATAAAATTCCTCTTCAATCTTCTTCTTTCATGTTCAAATAACAATTCTAAATTCACATTTCTTCAGCTGGCTATTAAACTCTGAGATGCTGCAAGCTGTCATTTTTTTGTTAGTACCCACTTTTGACTTCACTGATTTTGGTAGCAACAGCAACTTTGCGTGTGTGCAGCCTCTCCAAAGGACTGATTTTGGTAGCAACAACAACTTTGTCTGTATCCAGCTCTTCATCGCCAAAATCCCCACCTCTACCCACTTCTTCCTTATCTTCCATCTCCTGTTGAATTTCCTGTATTTTCTTGCCCTTTTCTTCTCCTTGGTCAGTTATGTTCTCACCACTTTTGAAATACAGAACAAACAGAAAGGCTAAGAAATAGTGCAAGTGAAAGTCTAAACCAGAATTTTCCATATATCACAATGAAAAGAGCAATCACATGAATCTGAATTTACTAAAAAGAGAATGCAATTCTTATATAAAAAAGGCAACTGTCAATCAGAGATGGAAGAAAAGGAAGAACATGTTTTATCTATGAATTCTTGCTTACCTATGATTCAATTTTACGACTTTATTAGCGTTACTCCAGTGAAGCATCAGAATCATAAGAAAGAATATGTATGGTCAGCTAGACCACAAGTCATAAACTGAGACAGTATCCTATTAGAAGTTCAATCATCAACAAGATGCACTTGACCAATTTCTTTTCCTGAATTTTAGGAACTAAGCATTCTTATTGCATTATCCATATTATTTCAATTTTCCAATTCAAACTTGTCAGATCAAGAACACTTCCAAGGGAATGCATCATTCGAATTACTTCCATGATCATTCGAATTATGCCAAGTAATGACCAGATAGAAATTTCTGCCAGAGGCTATTTTCAAGAAACAGATGAGGAAGGCATATATCTTAATGGACCAGATGGAAGAGATTGGTTTATAAAATTTAACATTGAAGGCCGTGTAAGAATCAATTCAGGATGTTACTCTAAAAAAGAGAATCAATTCCGGATGGAGTGATTTTGCTCAGGAATATCGTCTCTGAGATGAAGTTGCATGCATATTTGAACTGATTAATAGAGCGTTCATAGCATTCAATGTAATTGTTTTCCAAATCACTAAAGAAGAAAGAGAAAAAGAAATCAACAGAAACGATCCCATTGCATCTCTTGACCTACCGTAGACCCAACACAGAGTTGAAAGAGTTGAATCATTGCAATGCAGCAAACAATCTTTCACTATTTTGCAATGGGATAATAGCTCTTTCTCTTCCTACCCAACATTTCAGATTAAATTATCATATACAGCTCTTCTAATTACATAGTCTATTTTCCTTGACAACCAGCATCACAAACTCATCAATCAAGGCACAGCAAGTAATAAAAAATGAATCATCAATGTCAACTTGCTATAGTTTGCTCAACACATCTGAATTCTGAGTTGTACAACAAGTAATAACTTAATGACATTTCTAAGGATAAACAGTCAAATTACTCACTTGATTTCAACACAAAATTTTCAATCTTCAATGGATTAATCAGCAATGGTCATCATGAGTCGCTGCCTGCAGTAGGTTGGAAAGAAGCCATTAGATCAAACAGTTGAAACATCTAGTTGCAAGATTGAGAGAATTTTACAAGTTAAATTGAAAAAGGCACCTTGATTCATGTGAGGACAACTTTCCACTAGTGCACTAGTCCACTTCCTTTATAGGCACAGAAATTCAGATTGAGATTGGCTCCGACGCCAGAGAAAATTCGCTAGTTCTTGTTTATGGATTGTAACATGACGACTTGCTCGAGGTTCGATCGGAGCGCGTTCGCCATCGCCTCGTTTGTCTGCGGCAGATCTCGCCAGACCTGGTTCTCGAGTTACAGAGACTTCACGCGCTCTTCTAACGCCCGATTTAGGTTCTTGATCTTCTCGATGTGCTCGTCAATTTCCTCACGAACGCTTCCTGAAGCGCTTGGATTACTCCAATCGACTGCTTTCTTGTTCGATCATCAATTTCCGCTCTCACTTTCTCCATCTGGATCAATTTCAAGAGAAAAACAACATTAGCATCTGAATTCGAGGGATCAATCATATCTATCCTGCCAAAAGACGAAGCCTCCTCTTCGCCGATGACTGTAAAATTGAAGGTAGGAGAAAGGAGCGAGAAAGGTTGAGGAAAGAGAAAAAGGAGGAGAGAATAAAAAACTAAAGCTTTTATACTTGAGTGACTTTGAAATATAAGAGCACTCCCGGGCTGTTCATAACCGGATATCTGATCCGATCCGGCTAATCAGATCGAATATCCGCAAAAAAAATTTCTCTAAAACCATATTCGTATTCGATCTGGTTTTACTCGGATATCCGATCCGTATAGCTCGGATCGGATCGGATATTTGTGGCGGATATCCGAATATCCGAATATTCATATTTTTGTATTTTTTTTTTTGTATTTAAGTTCCAAATAATTTATTCAGTCGGTAAATTTCACCCAAAAATCATGATCCAAATAATCATTCGCATAAAAGAAAGAGAAAAATAATTCAAAATAAAATAGAAATGGGTGTTAAATATAGATTTAGGTTTTATTTAACGTTAATTTTATTTGTGGGGTGAAATATATTAAAAATAATTAAAACAAAAGGGGTTGTACTAGGAAGTCGAAGCACATAAAACAACTTGAACTATTAAACTTTTTGTTATTGCACATAATATATATGTATAGTATTATACCCTCGGATATCCGGGAGGTTTGACGACCCGATCCGTATCCGATCCGGTGATCCGGCAAATTTTCTCGGATCGGATCGGATTTGGATAATTTTCCAACAAATTCGGATTTTCGCGGATCGGATCGTCGGATCACCGGATCGGATTGACCTGATGGGATATTTTTGAACACCCCTACTCCTAGCCATTGACAAATTTTTGGTCATGGGAGGAGAGAGAATAAAAAATAATAAATCGAAGAGAAGCAGGGAAATTTTTTATGACCTGGTCATTGTGATGACCAAAAGAAATTTTGGTCATACATTTACAAGGTGACAAGTGTAAAAAGTAAATAAAATTTTCTCCCACTTTTGAAAATAAGAAAAGAGAAGATGAATATTATATTTTAATGATCAAAATTTTTGTTCTACCATTAAATATGCTCTAAGGGACCAATTAGTGTGGTACTATGGTAGTATTTTTCTTCTTATAAGTACTCCGTATTTATTTGTCCGAGATCCTTTTTCTAATAAGTTTTTTAATGAAGACAAAAGTGGTTAATATCTATTACTAATAATTAAAGTCGGAGCAATTTCTGCCACCACGTTGCGCCACATCACCCCTTTATTAAAATAATAATTTTAAATAGTTGATTATGCAAAAAAAGTTATCTCCAACTAAACATAAAGATAAAATAATATTTGTAAAAATCTATCCCCAAATAAACATAAAAATAGAATAATATTAGTAGATTTGACCAAAATAGATAAAAAAAGTACTTCAGATTTATTATATTTATAAAAGATACATTAAAAATAAAAGATAAGAAAAAATACGCACACATAATCACATATACATCTTTGAAATAAAAACAACCATATCTATCTATAATCTATATATTAAAGTTGTAACTTTTCTAACAACCAAATTAATTTTGACCCCACCTTATATTAAAAAAAAAATTTATATTATTTTTTCCAATTAAATTCCTTTCTATTTATTCATGTGGAAAAAAATTAATTCGAATTTTAATTAAAAATAACGAAAATTATTTTATCTTTATCTTTTTATCTATTTATAAAAAAATATTTATATTAAATCAAATTTTGATAAAAAGGTAAAAATTTCAAATATCTATATAATTACTTGCATAAATTAAATTTTGATAAAAAAAATTATATTATAGTTTCCTTAATTTCCTTTTTGGATTTGTGAATATCTTCTTTATATTATATTATTTTTTATTTTGAAATTTTGTATCTATATCTGTACTCTACTAACCCTATACAGGTTAATTGGAACATATTTTTTCCATCCTCACGTTTCTTTTTTCTATGCAATTGACATCCATTCAAGCATCTTCACCGTCAGGTTTCATTTTTTTTTTTTTAATGTTTTATCCTATTCAATTGAAATTGTCATGAATATTTACTCTTGATTTGTTTTTAGTTTAGTCTTGATAGTTATTCTTAGTATTACAAGTGTTATTATTATAGTATTGAACTATATGTAAGTTTTTTAACTTAAATTTGTTACTTTTTTTTCAGTTGAACAATGACTACTACTATAAATTTTATTCAAGATCTGGATTTGAAAAAGAAGACAAATTGGAAGTTACGTGTTCGCTGCATACATATGTGGGATATTGTCAACTTTCATGATAAGACTCTAATTATTGGAAAAGGGATGATCTTTGTAGATGAGAATGTTTTTCCCCTTAAATTCATTATTTTACAAATGGTTTTTTTCTAATATAATTAGTCTATTCTAAATTTCTAATATGTATAATAACTATATATTAATTGAATTTTTTTGTGTTTTTCCAAGACATAAAATTAACGCCTTTATGTATACATCAGTTGCTAACAGATTTTTACATATTGGAGAAGATGACATTCTTATTATCAAACTTTTCTTTAATCAGTATTCTTGATCTATAATAACAATTATATATTATTTAAATATTATTATTTTATTTAATCTATAATATACTACTTTGTTTATGCAGTGCAAGAGAAATTGGTTAATGCACGTGGTCCTACTAGAGTTTTTATTGATGATCCTCTTATTTCAGACATTGTTGGATTCAAAGATAGGTAAAAATTTATTGATTAAAACATTGATTAAGATATTAATTTTAATGATTAATTATTGATGTTTTAATTTTAATATTATTTTAAACATTGTTTTAATTCATTTAATCTCAAGAAGATAATTCCTATTTTGAGTGCATCATCTCCTATTCAATTCCTAGATATTAAATTATGGAAGACAATTGATGAGATACTCGACATAAAAAAGGTATTTACATTAATATTTTATTATATCTTGATAATCTATTAATTTTTTCAAAACTAATATATTTGTCAAATTTAATTTAGTCATCTTAGTTTGAATATTTTTTAATATCATTAAGAATGATTAATTAAATGAATCTCCTTTTATATTTTTTCAGAAGGGTCAATATGTTACTATTAGCATTGTAGAGGATATTGATGATTCTTTTGGATGGTACTATAATTCATGTAAACAATGCAAAAAAAGGTAAAACGGTATGATGATGAATTTTGGTGCAGTGGCTGCGAGCGTATTGTCAAATATGTGATTTCAAGGTATATAAAATACATTAAATATTAATCATTAAATATGTTTATGTCATATATATTTAGATTATTATATTTCATGACAGGTTTAAAGTTACTTTGGTTGTTAATGATGGAACGGTCGTTATATCATTCGTTATATTTGACAAAGATGTTCGTTAATGTAGGTTTTATAAGCATATACAAGATGCCATTGATGAATCCTCTATGCCTTACTTAACACTATGTCGTTCTTTAATAAGTAAAATATTTTTATATTTTGTACTTTAATTAACACTATGCGATTCTTTAATAAGTAAAAAAAAATATATTTTGTACTTTAATTAACACTATGTCATTCTTTAATAAGGAAAACGTTTTTATATTTTTTACTTTCATACAATCTTTCAATGTTCAAATTATTTTACTTAAAAATCACATACATAAACAATGGATCTAAAACTCTACAAGCCAACATGCTAAGGGAGTAATATTGAATGATATTACCAAAGTATTAAAAAATCATTTCAAACCATCATGACATTGCAACAAAAGAAGAAATATACAACAATTAAATCATTAATCAAATATTCATATATAATTAATATATTATAAAGATAATTTTAAGGTTTCCGGGCAAGCCCCAGGTCATAAACTAGTATAAACGGAAGTTGCGTCATAATCATAGAGGAGGTAATATGATAACGATGCGTCTTTATTTAAGTGGCTGATTCCAGCTCGATTAGTATTGCACTACTTATTTTTATTATTAAAAAGTAGAAAAAGCAAGAGACTTGGTGCAATTGCTGCACAACCAACTTTTGTTCCCATTTGTTTAGTGCAAGTATTCCTAAGGGAGAATATTTTCACATGACCTGCTTAGACCACTCACTCAAGTATTATATATATATGTTATAACTTATAATAGCTTCACATGATCCCCCATCTTGCGCATCCAAAAGAACTCGTAAGAAATGGCGGCCTCAAGCACATCTAGTAACGAAACTTGTCAATCGCAATCAACCAACAACCATTTTCCTAGCCATTATGATAGGAAGAGCGATCTCGAAGCGTTTGACAACACCAAAACTGGGGTCAAAGGCCTCGTTGACTCTGGCGTATCAAAAGTTCCTAGAATCTTCAAGACCAACATCATCATCAACAACAACAACAACAAAGATCTAGCGGTACCAGTCATTGATCTCCAAGATATAATAAACTCGGATTCTGGAACGAGGAAGAAGGTTCTAGAAGAGATCAAGTACGCATGCGAAAAGTGGGGGTTCTTTCAAGTGGTGAACCACGGGATTCCTCTGAGCGTGCTTGATGAGACGATTAATGGGGTTCGGCGTTTCCACGAGCAAGATGATGAGGTCAAGAATCCCTGGTATTCGCGCGACGAGACAAGGAAGTTCAAGTACTACTCCAGCTTTGCTCTCTACTCAGGGACGGCTGCTGATTGGAAGGACACCTTCAGTTGTATCATGGGTCCCGATCAGATCAATCCCCTTGATCTTCCAGAGATTTGCAGGTACATGCCAATTTAATTAATTTGTTTCCTGTACATAGATAAGTGATGCTTCAATTTGAGTACGTAAATTAAGCTAGGCAACATCTTGGTATCTCAGACTGTGGGAGGTCCTCCAAACCAACATATATAAGCTAGATAGATTGCTAATTTAGGCCGGGTTCGGGTCCGGTTATTTCGGGTTCCGGTGGTAACGGGTCACCGGTCAAATTGGACCGGGTTATTGCGGGTTTTCGGGCGGGTCGGGTCCACTGAACAGGTCAAGAAAATTGAATTTTTTACATTTACTAAAATATTATTTTATTTAAAAAATGATATTTAATACTAATCTTTTAATTTTATATATTTCATTAATAAAATATATTATAATTTTCAAAATATATTATATATATTCTAAAAATATAAAAAATCGGTCAACCCAACGGGTTTCGGGTTTGAACCCAACGGGTTTTGGGTCTATCATGTTCGGTTTATTCTGGGTTTCGGGTTCAAATTATTAGGTGTTGACCCTAAAATTTTCGGACGGTTTGGGTCGGTTTTTCGGGTCGGGTCAGCTTTTGATAGCTCTAATATTGGCTGTGCTGTCTTGGTGCTAGATCCACAAGGACGTCGGGTCGACAACACAATTGAAATCAATCCGTTATACAATTTAACTCACTCGTTTGTGAATGGGATTAGCTTCTAAATTTATATAAAAAAAATTACTTATATCTACCTAAGCTACCATTATGACAAAAAACGTGTTGCCCTCTTACTTGTACATATTGGCTGAAGAAAAACAATTACACCACTATGTTAAACTTTTGGGGATGTAGGGATATCTTCTTGGAATATGCAAAACAATTGAAGAAGTTGGGAACAGTCATGCTTGAGTTGTTGTGTGAGGTGTTGGGACTTAAACCAGACTATCTCAAGGAGATGGATTGTGCAGAGGGAATCTACATTCAGGGTCATTACTACCCTGCTTGTCCCGAACCGGAGCTGGCTATGGGCACCAGCAGCCACGCCGACACCGGATTCTTCACTATTCTACTTCAAGACAACACCGGTGGGCTGCAAGTCCTTCATGGCAACAACTGGGTTAATGTTGATCCCATTCCTGGTGCTCTTGTCATCAACGTTGGTGATCTCCTTCAGGTAATTAAAGATGCCTCGGATATAGGTCTTGTTTACAATTATCATAATATTGACTTGAATTTGGCTTCATTCAGATTCTTACCAATGATCGGTTCAAGAGCGTTATTCACAGAGTCCTTGCGCTAGGAGTCGGACCAAGGATCTCGGTGGGATGCTTCTTTAGGACCCATTTTCAAGACACACAGAATGGCCGATTGTACGGACCGATCAAGGAGTTACTGTCGGAGGACAATCCACCCATCTACCGGGAAACCACCATCACGGAATACTTGACACACTTCTACACCAAAGGCCTGGATGGCTCCTCTGCCTTGACCCGTTTCAAGCTCTAGCTAGCAACTTCATAATTAAATAATGCTGGAAGCCAAAACTGGTGCTTGTTTAATATTACCAGTAAACAATAAAGGAGTTGGTTGATCACTGTGATATTCATCATATCTATGAGAATTGAAAGTCTAATTTCCGTAGTTTAGCTAGCATCAATAAACCCTTGGTTTTGCAATTGCTTTAGCCTTAACAAAAAAACATAATGCACCAAACAAGTCTTGGCCGTAACTTGTAAGAAACTTGAAACATAATACCAATAAAGGGCACGACTCTAGAGAGCATTACAACTGATCCCAACATTAAACAATATTCATACCATACGAAATGAAATGAAATCAAAGTTACATAGAGCTGCATAACTGTTTTATTTATTTCAAACAGCACCATCATCATCATCTTATATATCATCAATCATCCTAGGAAATGAAAAAGTACAACTTAATTATTATCCTCCATTATCCTCCATATCATCAATAATTATTATCCTCCTTTGGGGACAAATATAAGGTAGAGGAACGCATTGTCATGGTGCATCTATTTATGAGAGAATTCAAGGTGGAGATTTTTTAATATGCCTTGAATTTGTTGCCGGCCAGTACTCGCTAGGGGTTCGGGGGCGGAGCCCCCGACAACACTAGGGGATCCAAGGGGAGGAGCCGCCTAGCAGAGGGTTCGGGGGCATCGGCCAAGGAGTTGGGGGTCCAAGGGGCGACGCGCCCCTGGTAGGGGATTAGGGAGGGCATGTAACACCCCTATTTTATCATAAGCGATATTACTGCCAGTGATCCCGAATTTTAACCTACCCAGAACCTGTAACACCCCAATAATTTATAAGGGATTGAGGTGCTAACTATATCAACAAGAGCTCTTCCCTTTCTGGTTTCGAGTGAGGACAAAGAACTCAGAAGTTAAGCGTGCAGCGGCGAGATCGAGTAGTACCAGGATGGGTGACCTCCTAGAAAGTCCTCACGTTGGCATGGGATAGCGCTTCTAAAGGCTTGGGGCCTTACAAAACCACCTAAGGCTTTAAAATACATAACTCTAATGAAAATGAGTTAAAAACGGAAATATTATTCATTAAAAAGTCTTGTAGTTCATTAAAATGTAGTAGCGGAAAGAAAACTCATTTTATAAAAAGGAATTATTGAAAATGCGAAAATGCGAGAATGTGAGAAGAAGAATCATAATTACACTTTTTTTTCCTTAGTTTTGGTTTTGTCCCATTAGATTTTCTAAACAAGATTTTTAACAAGACAGTTAGTAATATACATTTAAGAGGGAGCTTATAATAATATTATATTTAGATGTAATGTATATAGTAAACTCTATATTTAAACTTATCTATTAAGTCTTGTATTATCTGTATAAAAACCTTATAGATAATCTAATAAGAAACGGAAAATTCTACACTTTTTCTGTTTTTTTGGTTTTCCTTTCTATCTCTCTCAAATAAATTATAACATTATCCAAAATGTTACATTTTTTTAGTCTTGGTTATCACGCTAGCTAGTTACATAAATCATGGAGTACTTCAAGTTTATAAAATACAATTAACCATTCTGGATCCAAATTAATTGTACACGTACCTTATCATGTTGTTTTATATATCAAAACATCTCTCCATGTCAGGCCGTAATTGAAAGCTTATCTATAATCAATAAAACAAATAAATTAATTTATCCCTCAAATCACAATTCATAAATATTCATATCAACGTCGACATAGCTTTTGTCGTGTTTTGGGTCATTTGACCATGAAAGTCGCAATAAAAATTGAGAATCATATCGCTTGATCTGAGCCGTCGAATTATAATGTACGTGTACGTAAGAACTGTTTTGGGCAGAATAATCGCACTAACGCGTTACCTGCTATAATGTGGAAAATTCTAACCAAACAGAACTTGTAACGTGTATAAGTAACAATCAAGTAATAAAGCAAGATAAAAGGCAAAAAAAGCTATAGAATAATAAGATTAATATTATGACTGATTGAGGATCTTCTATCAGTACAAATGGATGCTCGGAACATAGTAGAATGGCTAGAAAAAGACTCGAGTTTTTGTGAGTGATCTTCAGTATCCCATGTCCCCCTTGTTGTCCTTGCTTCGTCTCTATTTATACCCCTCTCCCCTATTTTGACCGTTGATTGAAACGTTTGGCACATCCCAAAGATCTCGCCGCCGTCGTTAATGGAATAGCCGTTGGTGTCGATCATGGGTCCGAGATCTTCGCCCCGCATTGACTGCTCCATCATCTTCTCCTTCTATCGATTTACTCGGGTCAGTTATTCTGGGCTTGTAACATCCTTTCTTGGGCCAAGTTTCGGAGGGCCCAACAATACCCCCTCAAAAACCCGGGAAAACTCCCTCCACCGCTTTTCTAGGGTTTTTGATTTTTGCTTCTCGGATGTTGTAGCGCTTAAAGGCATGTCCCATCAACCCGTATTTATAGCAGTCATGATGGCCTATAAGACTTCAGTTGAGCTTCTCGGTGTCCAGGTACGTTTCCTACTACTTTGCTTCTACATCTTCAACCTCTCTTCTTCCCTTCACTATGGCAACTTCCAGTTCCTCCTCTCTTTATTGTCTTGAAGCCGCCATTCCTCCTTCCCTAACCTCTTCCGGATTCCTCACTTCCTATCACCGGAGGGACAATACTTCGGAAAACCCCCATATCTTCGCCTTCTCTGCAGGTTTCCTTCCGCATGTAGAGGTATTCTTTCCTCCCCTTGGTGTCTATGCGGACTTCTATGCTGACGATTGGGTGTGCTTGTACGAGTACCCTTTTCGTATCGGCCACCGTTTTCCGTTTTCTCCTTTAGTCGTCGATTTCTTGTCTACTCTCAATGTTTCTCCGGGGCAACTGCTTCCCCAAATTCGGAGACTTCTGCTTTCCGTCGATCGATTGTGCTCTTCTCAGGGTCTTCCCTTCAAAGCTGTCGACTTTCTCTTGAATTATCGCCTTTCTAAAGGTGGTCCTGGCCGTTTAACTTTGAAAACCTTCACAAATAAATTTGACCTAGTCTTCAACATATCGAAATCTGACCGGGGTTGGGCTGATAAGTTCTTCTTTGTGAGATTGTCTTCTCTGGGAATCAATATGTCTTTCCTGAAAAGTCATTGGCAGTCAACAAGTAGTGTTTCCCTCTTGTACTCGTTGGTCTTTATTCAAATCTAACCACTGGTCTTTTTTTATGCAGAGAATCTTGCTACTCCTCAACCCCGCAAGGTGTCATCCCAAGTTATCTCCCATATCGAGGCTCTTCCGTTGGAAGACAGATCATACCTCGAGATAGTAAAAGCGTGTTTCGCAGAACCCGAAGATACCGAGATGTCGAGTAAGCTTTTCTTTCTTCTTCTTCCTTGTTTCAGCGTCTTTATCTTCCGCTAATCCTGTTACTCCATGCTGTCAGGTTCAAGAACTAACAGATCAACTGTTGCATTATCAACCTTGGAAAGAGTCGAAGCCAGGAAGAAGAGGAAAGCGGAAACGGCTTCTATTGCAGATACGTCTTTGGCGGTAGCTCTGCCTCCCAAGATTGCAAGCGACTCTCCTAAGGCCTCTTTGTCAAAGAAGGATGTATCCTCTCGAATGACGGGCCTTCCTAGCACTATGATGTCTCTGGACATGGATGCGGGAAAATGCCTGAAATCTCTGATTCCGCTTCAAGTGGACTGTCTTCGGGATTCAGGACACCGGTCCACTTTACCTGACTTCTTCGGCAAGATACTAGCGGCTCAGTGGCAGGTATTCACTAACTTTCTTCATTTTTATTGTTAATATTCTCGGTTCATGATGGTTTTGTACTTGTTATCCAGGGTCTCCAACTTGCTCTTGAGGCTTTCGACGCCTTTAAGGACTACCCCGAGCAATTGGCTTAGAGTAAGATCAGTACGCAGCTCGAGAAGGATAAGTCGGTCATGTTAGGGCAGGAGAAGAAGGCTTTGGAGAAGAAGGTCGATGATCTGCAGGGTGCCCTCGAGAAAGCTTTTAGGGAATCCAAGGCGTGGGAGGACAAGTTTAAGGAAGCGTCGAAGAAAAGTGCTACTCTTGCTCAAGAGGTTGAAGATACGGCTGACTACTGGTCACTCAGAGCTCGTGTTGAGACAATAGAGGAGTTCGCTGCTGGGAAACACTCCTCTTGGGACGCTGTGAAGGAAAGGGAGCAGTTCGAGAACTTGTTTCCTGATGAAGCCAACGCATCCAAGAAATCCTCTCTTATTGACTAGATTTCACAAGTCGCCAAAGAAGTGGCCCAGGTGGAAATGGACAACCAGAAGCCAGTCGAAGAGATTTCCAAGGAATGATTTCCTTTTACTTCTTTTATTCCTCAGACTTCATCCTACCCCCAGTATGTTGGGGCTTTTTAAAACTCTGTGTTTTGTTTGGCCGCTTGTTATAGGGCCTGGATGTGGACAACTTATACCCCTATTGGTTTTTTGGGGTTTATGTTTATTTTAGTAATGTTTTAGTATTTGCTATGGCCTTGGATCTGTTTTTGTCTTTTTTGCATGTAGAACAGGTTTTGTGCCGGAGAATGAAGATCATCGCGTTTATGATAGATCGACTTGTTTGTAAAAATATGTACTTGTAGTTTAACAATAAACTCTTCGTTGTATAGCGCTTTTTATGTAAGATGCAGAGGGAGAGAGAATAATGTATTTGTCTGAAGGTAAATACTTGCAATAAAATTGTGAATCGTGTTACAAATACTTGATGAAACTCCTCTTGCTCTAGAGTTTACGTTACACGTTATCGTCTCTTGCATCTTTTTGACTAGTTGTTGTGTGCACAACGTTGCCTGATCATAAGGCAAGGGCCTATGTTTTGGCCTGTAACGTCACAAGGCGTCCCTTGTTAGTTTTCTCAAAACCGTTGTTGTCTTATGTATGTATAAAGACGTAATAATATAATGTGAAAAGAAAAAGGATATGGAATATACCTTATTGTGACTCGTGCGTTCTAAAAGTGATACTACTTTAAATTCATCGCGTTCCAACTCCTGGGAACTATCTTCCCATCTCATGACATTAACTCGTAGGCTCCTTTTCCTACGATCTTCGTGATCTGATAAGGTCCTTCCCAATTTGCTCCCAACTTGCCAGCATTCAATTCCTGTGTGTTTTGAAAGACTTTCCTTAATACCCAATCTCCCACTTGGAACGCCTTTGCATTAACGCGTTTGTTGTAACTCGAGCTACCCCCTGTCTGTATGCCACCATACGAACTGATGCCTCATCTCGTAACTCGTCTACCGTGTCTAAATGGTGCAATAAGTTAGGTAAATTTGATTCCTGGGTAGTAAGTCCATATCGAACTGTGGGCAAAGTTACTTCTACTGGTAACACGGCCTCGCATCCATAGACCAAGGAGAAAGGTGTATGGCCTGTAGCAGTCTTAGGAGTTGTTCGATCTGACCACAAAATGAGGGGTAACTCCTCTGCCCATTTCCCCTTTGCCTCTTTGAGTCGCTTCTTCAAGTTGTTGATGATCACTTTGTTGCTTGCTTTTGCCTGACCATTGGCTTGAGGATAACGTGGTGTTGACTTCACCAACTGAATGTTGTATTGCTGGCAAAATGATCTCGTCTTGTCGTTGATGAATTGGGATCCGTTGTCGCATACTATGGTGGATGGTATTCCAAACCTACTCAGGGTGTTTCTTTTTATGAAAGAGATGACTTGGGTGTCTTTGACTTCTTTGAAGGCTTCGGCTTCGATCCATTTAGAGAAGTAGTCAGTCATTGCTAAGATGTATACACGTTGTCCTGAAGCTGGAGGAAGCTTTCCCACGATATCCATTCCCCATTTCATGAATGGCCAAGGGGAAGTTATGGGATGTAACAACTCCGAAGGTTGATGTGGTATAGGTCCATGATGCTAGCACGCATCACACTTGCGGGCGAACTCCACTGCGTCTTTGTTCATGGTGGGCCAATAATAACTCATCCTGCTCGCCTTCCTCGCCAAGTTGCGCCCCCCGTATGATTTCCGCATTCTCCATCGTGTATGTCCCGTAACACCTTTTGTACCTCTTCCTCCTTTACGCATCGGGCATATATTCCTAACGACATCCAGTTAAACAGAATGTTATTCTTAATAGTGAAAGTGGAAGCTTTTACCTTAAGTCATCGGGCTTCTTCCTTGTCGTCTGGTAAGACTCCATCTCGTAACCACTTTAAGTAAGGAGTTACCCACGAATTGTCTTCGTCAGGATCTCGAATCTCAAACATATCTACTCCTTTGATTATGGACGGCGCATCAAGGTACACGAAGGGTATCTTGTTGTACTCTCTTGGGTCGATTGCGAATCCGAGGTTGGCTAAGGCGTCCGCTTGCGTGTTAGCATCCCGGGGAACTTGCTTTATCTCAAAATGTTTGAAATGTTTAATGATTTCTTGAACTTTTTCTAAGTACGCCTTCATCTTTGAATCCCAAGCAACATATGAGTTCGTAACTTGATTTACAATAAGTAACGAATCACAAATTACCTCAATTTCTTGTACATTCAAGTCTTTAGCAACGAGTAACCCTGCTATAAGCGCCTCATATTCTGCTTCATTGTTGGTAGCTTTGAATGTACATCGAATAGCTTGGGCTATCCTATCCCCCTGTGGTGACTTCAGGACTACCCCCAATCCTACGCCAATCTGATTCGACGTTCCGTTTGTATGCATCAGCCACTTGCCACTTCTTGTTACATGTAACACATCTTGGTCTTCTTGTTCTGAAGTGGTAGGAGTGAAGTCAACCACAAAATCTGCCAACGCTTGAGACTTCATTGCTGTTCTTGGCTCATACGTGATGTCGTAACCATTTAAGTGGATCAACCATCTTGTTAGCCGACCTGACAATTCTGGCTTTGACATGATACTCTTCATTGGATAATTAGTCCTCACGATGATAGAATGACTTTCAAAATAAGGACGTAACTTTATTGAAGCCATTACTAGAGATAATACTAGTTTTTCCATGGGGGAATACCTAGTTTCCGCATCGAGCAAAGTTTTACTTACGTAATAAATGGGCAACTGGTCTCCATTCTCTTCTCGGATCAAGACGACACTTACTGCTACTTCGTTCACGGCCAAGTACACGTATAACTTCTCGTCTGGCTAGGGTTTGGAGAGTACTTGCGGGTTAGATAAATAATTTTTCAATTCTCCAAAGGCTTTTTCATGCGCTTCCGTCCATTCAAATGACTTGTTCTTCTTCAGGATGTCATAGAACAACTTGTTTCTATCCGAGGATCGCGATATGAATCAGTTCAGCGCAGCTACTCGTCCTGTTAACTTCTGGACGTCTGTGACGCACTTTGGTGATTGCAACTCCATTACGGCTTTGATCAGTTCTGGAATCGCCTCGATTCCTCTCTGCGGCACTATGTATCCAAGGAATTTCCCTAACGTCACTCCGAAGGAGCACTTGGTTGGATTCAATTTCATCTTGTAGCTCCGTAGGATACGGAACGCGTCTTTCAGGTGAGTGATATGGTCCTCCGCCTTCAATGACTTGACTAGCATGTCGTCGATGTACACCTCCATTGCATCCCCCAGTTTTTCCTGAAACATCTTATTAACCAATCTCTGATAAGTAGCACCTGCGTTTTTTAACCCGAAGGGCATAACTTTGTAACAATAAGTTCCCTGATTGGTTACGAATGCGGTTTTTTCCTGATCGTAAAGGTGCATCATTATCTGATGATATCCACTAAATGCATCCATGAAAGTCAAAAGCTCATGCCCTGCCGTCGCATCCACCATTGCATCAATATGAGGCAAAGGGAACGAGGCTTTAGGGCATGCTTTGTTTAAATCGGTAAAGTCTACGCAAATGCGCCATTTACCGTTTTTCTTTTTTACGACAACCACGTTCGCAAGCCAATCAGGATATTTCACTTTTTTAATTTTTCCAGATTCAAGTAAGGATTTTACCTCATCGTTGATTACCTGATTTCGTTCGGGTGCGAACTTGCGCCTCTTTTGTTTCACTAGTGGCACCTTCTTATTGACATTTAAGGCGTGAGTAATCACGTCGGGATCAATGCCCACCATATCCTCATTTGACCAGGCGAAACAATCACTGTAGGACCGTAGAAATTCCACCATTTGCTCACGTAAAGTTGGCTCCAGGTCTGCTCCTATTTGATTTTCTTGGATGGTTCTAGTGGATCAAGAGTAACTTCTTCGAGCTCTGGCGTCTCCGGTTTTACGTAGTAGGTGGTTGTTCTACAAACCTTTAATTGCTAATCCGACGACTTCTTCCCTACTTCAAGCTGTAAGTTCTTGGAAGTCGTTGCTTTCATTGTTATGGAATAGCACTCCCTTGCTAATATCTGTTCTCCCTTAATTTCTTGAACTCCCCATGGTGTTGGGAACTTCACGCATTGATGATAGGTAGAAGGGATAGCCCTCATCTCGTGTATCCATGGCTTGTCCAAAATGACATTAAAGGGTGAAGGGCAATCAAGTACTTGGAATTTTACCTGGTAGTTAATTCCTCCTGCAACGGTGGGCAAGGATATCTCCCCTAACGTGTTGCGTGATTCCCCACTGAAGCCTACTAGAGTCATAGATTTTTTGACAATATCATTCATCCCGAAACCAAAGCTGTAGAAGGCATCCAACATGAGTAAATTAGTGGAGCTTCCATTATCAACTAATATTCTTTTGACAAGAAAATTGGCTATCGTTAAAGAAATTAGTAAGCAATCATGGTGAACTTCCTCTTCTTCGACATCGTCGAAGGTGATCGGCATCATAGCAAGACTTGTTTGTGAAGGAGCCTTAGGGCATTCTCTTCTTGTATCCCTCGCGATCCTTTTGGCTGCGGAGTATGTTATACCGCAAATCTCTGATCCCCCTGTGATAACGTGGATTACTCCAGTGTGCTTCGGGGGTGGCGACGGACTAGCTTTTTCTTTGTTGCGCTCCAGCTGCTCCCTTGCTCTTTCTGATATTAATTCTCTGAGGTGCCCCCTTCGTAATAACTCGCTCACCTCCTTTCGCAACGCGATGCACTCATCGGTTCGGTGCCCATGATCAAAATGAAAATCACACCATCTAGACTTATCTTTCTGATATAAGGGCACTTTACTCTTTCTAGACCATTTAACTGTATCCCCCATGGTGTTGAGGGTTCGGACCACCTCGGTTGTATCCACGCAGAAGTTGTAGTGGGAGAGTTTCCGAGGTAGTGTAGGGTTTTCATATCTTTCACCATGTCTGGCTATCGTTGCATTGACGGTTGTCTTGGTATGAGGTGTAGTAGGGTACAGAGTGTATCTTGGTTCTCGCCTTCCCTGTTTCCGGTCCAGCCGGTGAGGGCTGATGGCTTTTCCTACAAAGAGGTCATCTTCCTCTAATCGAACATGGGCTAACGCTTTTACCTGCACTTCATCAAAATTCGAACAAGGATATTTAGTTAATTCACGATATAACTCGGGATTACAAACCGATATGCCCCTTTAGAATGCCTCCACATCTGTAGCGGCATCATATCCTTCAATGGTTACCAATTCCTCGTTATAACGGTTGAGGAAAGCTTTCAAAGATTCACTCGGTTTCTGGATCAAGCGGTACAAATCACTTGATCGTTTCTTAGCATGTCGGCTGCTTGCAAATCTGATCCCGAACTTGTCAATTAACTCGGCGAAAGATGAAATACTCCCAAGAGGTAAGTGCGAATGCCAATTGAGTGCGGGTCCGGATAACGTGTTCCTAAACCAATGACACATAACAATCTCCTTCATGTCAAAAGGGACTCTGCTAATATTCATAGCCTGTTTGAATGCGGCTATATGCTGATCGGGATCCGTTATCCCTTCGTACTTAGGTACATCAGGAACGTGATACTTTCGGGAGATATCAACTCTCGCGATAGCGGGTACGAAGGGAGAATCGGTATAACATCTCTCCTTTCCATCGCTATCGGTTGAGGTGCTCATGGAACCTGAGTAATTCGATCCTCCAGGGCTATAAGGCGTTCCCGCAATTGGGAGACCTCAATATCTTCCCGTATCGCCCTTAAGGAATTACCATTTACCTAATACCCGGTTATTGGTCGGGTGACATCAGGTGTCACGAGACTTGGATCGTCCATATCTAATCGTCTAGCGACTCCTTCCACCTCATCGGTTCCTCGGGGACGGGTTGGAGCCGATTGTACCAGAGATCGAAGCAAATTACGCTCATTAGTTAAAGTTTCAATTTTCTTCTCGTATACCTCGGTGAACTTGGCATTGGCCTCTTTCTGGCTCTCTAGGTCCTTCTGAAGAGCGATCATTGTTGCTCAGAGTTCCATGATGACGTCGGCATCGCCTCCTCCAACTCCTCGTTGCTCGGAAGTACCTAGATCGCCATTGGTGTTTCCAGAACCTTGCTCAACTCCGTCCACATTCCCGGCACCGTCTACATTCTCGGTGCCATAGTTGTTGGTTTCCTCATTGCCCTCCTGATTGTCGAGATCCCTTACGTGGCTGTAAGTAGTTTGGATTCCATCCATTTAACAGATTCTGTAGCTGTTTTAGCGTGACATCTTTTTGTCTAGGGCCCCGCGGTGGGCGCCAATTGTTTTGGGCAGGATAGTCGCACTAACGCGTTACCTGCTATAATGTGGAAAATCCTAACCAAACAGAACTTGTAACGCGTTATAAGTAACAATCAAGTAATAAAGCAAGATAAAAGGCAAGAAAAGCTATAGAATAATAAGATTAATATTATGACTGAGATTGAGGATCTTCTATCAGTACAAATGAATGCTCGGAACAGAGTAGAATGGCTAGAAAAAGACTCGAGTTTTCGTGAGTGATCTTCAGTATCCCATGTCCCCCTTGTTGTCCTTGCTTCGTTTGTATTTATACCCCTCTCCGCTATTTTGACCGTTGATTGAAACGTTTGGCATATCCCAGAGATCTCGCCCCCGTCGTTAATGGAATAGCCGTTGGTGTCGATCATGGGTCCGAGATCTTCGCCCCGCATTGACTGCTCCATCATCGTCTCCTTCTATCGATTTACTCGGATCAGTTATTCTGGGCTTGTGACATCCTTTCTTGGGCCAAGTTTCGGAGGGCCCAACAAGAACTAGCTCGGAGACTTCTACTTGCATTGCCAGCTAGCTCATTCGCCCACTATTGCAGCAATCGCAAGCGGCTCTGCTGGATCGTGACGGGTTAGTAACAAGTCAGGGAACTAGTAATGTTTCATGGGCAGCGAAAATAAAAATTTAGAACACATATTTATAGAGGAAAACTTTCTATCTGACTAACAAGTCGTAGAAAGAAAAACAGCTAGCCTTGAGACTCCTTCTCAGAGGAATTTCAATATAATACTTTTATTAAGTTTTAACGATTACAAAATTCAAGTTCCCTGGTATCTAAGGCACCAACCAAAGTTCAACCAACTAGACTTCTACAACCCTAAACATAAACTTAAGAGAAAGTAGACTACTGACTTATTTGTGGATTCTTCACCGGAAAAAGCCACACACTCGTACACTTGAAAAACTCTCTCTCCAAGTTCGCCGTCTACAACCACACTTAAACCCTAGATAAAACCTAGCTATTTATAAGATATGTCAAGTCTGATTTCATACGTAATTCTTTCCTAATTACGTAGATTTTCCACTGAACAAATCCCATACAAAAAGGAGAAAGTATTGTTTGTGATTTGGATCCTCAACCATGCCAATTCTTTCCAAAAAGGAATGATCTTGGATTTCTATAGATAAAATCGTGTGAAGTTTGATCTTATCCTTCCTTTGATCTCCTCAAGCAACCGCCTACAACTGTCGTATCTTCTCAGAAGATTGCTCGCAAAAGATCTGGTAACTTGCTATTATTAGAAAGATGTGTTCCTTCCTATACGCACTTCCTAAATCTGTCACTCGTTCCTTCCATCGTTCCTCACAATATTCCGTCACTCGTGACTATGTATCTGCTTTCCTGAAACACTTACATGTAGAAGCAAGTTATACCAACTAAATTTGTTATCATCAAAACTAAGAAAAACCATGGAACAACCATTGTTCCAACAATTTCCCCCTTTTGATCATGATAAACCTATACAAAAATGCATGTATAGAAACCAGTAGAAATATAAATTAAAAAAATCTTGTGGTTCCCACTTAACAGATGCACTGTTGTTCATACTCATCAGAGGTAACAACAAGTTCCCCCTTAGCCAAAAGTCCCTCTGTATTTCCTGGATAGAACTCATCTCTGCCTTTTTCCTAACTTCCTCCTTTTGATGTCATCAAAAGGTCAACAATCATCAAGCAAAAACGAAGAGCAAATGAACAAATGTAATTGAAACTCACACCATTCATAAGCAAAAGATAGTTAATATTATAGATAATTGTTGCGGGGATCACATCCAGAAAAAAAACATAAAAGTCTTAACATCTAAGAGAAAAAGATTAAAATTTTAAAGTGGGCATAGATATGCTAGGGAACTATAGAGGGTCTACATCATGGTTCGGAGGAGGTGGAATCAACAGCAGCAATGTCAGTGTCTCTCTTAGCTAGGTAACCAATGACAATACTCAGCTGAGAGGAAATCTTTTGAAACTCGATCAACATCTTGGCATTAACACCTTCACTCAGCGAAGAACTCCCAACATCCATCTGGGCAGTCTTCTTTGCAGTTGTTCCCTTTGAATCACCCTGGTAGTTCATCCTCGAGATATTGCGCATATCCAGGGGTAATCCAAAAGATTCCTCGCGTGAAGGCTTGTACACATCCTTCTCCTTCAGAATAGCCTTCACAAACTGTGGGTAAGGCAAACCATGATTCCTCCCAGTGCTCTTGGCCATGTGCCTCATCATGATCTCAGGAAGACTGTTGCGTTCCCTCCTTAGAAACTTATCCAGCAAAATCATGTCGTCCAATCGTTCCCTGCAAAAGTATTGTGCAACTGCTGAATTTTCAAACTCGCAGTCACAACGGCTAGCACCCAGTGTCCCTTCTCAGTTGTACCAACGACTGTTCCGTTCTAGAAAAATCTTCAATTTTAATCAAAGACGTTCCCTTGGATAAAGCAATCTCCAAACCACTAGTTCCATACCTCGTTACCATGAGTGGATAAAAAGGCTTGTTTGAACGGACAAGGGACAAAGGGTGTTCCATTCAAACTTTTTGTGGGCTTGGGATATTTTTTATTTGACATCCAAACAATTATTCCTCGTTTAAAGGTAATCAAAGGGGGTTCATACGGAACGGTTGTTTGAACCAGGCTGAAGGACAACTTATAACCAGCCATCATTTCGGCTTGAAGTGAGGGATAGAATAGATCAAGTTGGTTATTTTGGGCTAAAAGAAAATCTTGGATGTCAACAATTCAGTTTTAGTTCCTTTTAGCATGCAACACTTAACAATTTCTAATATATACAACATCAATGCATAGAGGAAGGATAGAAGCCATTAGAAAACTTGTCAAATGATATGTAGTTCCCTGAGAAGTTACCTCTTTAGCCAAGCACTGAGGGAATATCGGGACTTGTTTACTCCAAGGAAATCATTCCTAGCAATATCCTTAGATGCTCATAGGGTTTTCTGTCCAAAGCCTTGGTGAAAATATCTGCCACTTGATTTTCAGTCCTACAATGATCCATCTTGATAAAACCTTTTTCAACATTATCTCGTAAGAAATGATGTCGAATATCTATATGTTTGGTTCTAGAATGATGCACCGGATTCTTGGAGATTTTGATAGAACTTGTATTATCACATAAGATAGGGACAGTTCCAAGAGACATACCAAAATCCACAAGTTGTTGTTTTAGCCACAAAACCTAGGAACAACAGGTGGCTTCTGCGACATAATCCGCTTCAGCAGTGGAAAGAGCAATCGAATTTTGCTTCTTCGATCCCCAAGACACAAAGCAAGGGCCAAGAAATTGGGCCATGCCTGATGTGCTCTTCCTATCTACCAAGTGACTTGCAAAATCTGCATCCGAGAATCCAACAAGGTCTAATGAGTTATGTCTTGGATACCATAGACACAACCCATCGTTCCCTTTCAAGTAGCGCAGAATTCTCTTCACTTCTTTCAGATGTGTTTCTTTGGGATTGGCTTGGAATCTAGCACAGAGACACACACTGAACATAATATCTAGCCGACTGGCCGTTAGGTACAATAAGGAACCAATCATTCCACGGTACATCATTTGATCAACATTAGTACCATTAAGATCAGCATCAAGATGAGTATTAGGAGAAATAGGAGTATCAAAAGGTTTCGTAGAATCCATACCATACTTCTTCAATAGCTCCTTGATGTACATTTGTTGATGTACCTTTGTTCCCTCATCACTTTGTACCACTTGTAGACCAAGAAAGAAAGTGAGTTCACCGATCATGCTCATCTCAAACTCACTGCTCATGAGATTCTTGAAACTTTCTACATGTTTAGGATTAGTAGAACCAAATATAATATCATCAACATATACTTGAACTACTAAGACCTCACCATTTTGTTCCCTTAGGAACAACGTTTTGTCAATCACACCACGTCTGTACCCATTTGATAATAGAACCTGAGCGAATCTATCATACCAAGCACGAGGTGCCTATTTAAGGCCGTAGAGAGCCTTATCCAGCACGTAGACATGATCAGGATGATCAACATCTTCAAACCCTGGAGGTTGCAACACATAAACCTCCTCTTGTAGGTACCCATTCAGGAATGTTGTCTTCACATCCATTTGATAGATTTTGAATCCTTTGTGATCAGCATAGGCGATTAGAAGACGGATGGCTTCAATTCTTGCAAAAGGAGCGTATGTTTCATCGTAGTCGATCCCTTCTTGTTGATTGTACCCTTTTGCTACAAGCCTCGCCTTGTTCCTTGTGACAACTCCCGTGTCATCAAGTTTATTCCTAAATACCCACTTTGTTCCTATAGCCATTTTGTGTGAAGGCTTAGGAACTAATCTCCATACTTTGTTCCTCTCAAACTGGTGTAGTTCCTCTTGCATAGCAACTATCCAGTCAGGATCTTTTAATGCTTCCTTTACATTCTTCGGCTGTACATGAGAGATAAACGCATTGAGAGCACAAAAATTCTTAATAGAGGAACGAGTAAGCACACCTTTTTCGTATGGAGTCATGATGTTGTCAACAGGATGATCCCTCTTTTAATGATAATTTTCGACTTCGATCTGAGTGGGATTTATTCTTGACTCCTCTTGTTCATGTTGTTCTGTCGTTCCAGGAGATGTTCCTTCCACGTGATCTTCATTTTGTGGAGTATCATCTTCAGGATTCGAGGTACCTCCTGTGTCATTTCCATCCAAGTCAGGACTGGGAGGGGTGACATCTTCATATTGAGCTTGTGTACTTGAATATGGATCGACTTCATCATCTGAGTCTTCATTTAGAACCTTCAGTACTTCCTCGTTACCTGACAGGTTCCCTCCATTTTTGGACTCGTCAAAGACAAGATGAATGCTTTCTTCAAACTTCTTTGTCCTTTTATTGAACACCTTGTAAGCCTTGTTGTTGGATGCGTATCCCACAAAAATGCCTTCGTCACTCCTTGGATCAAACTTGCCTAGCTCGTCCTTTCCGTTGTTGTGAACAAATCACCTACATTCAAAGACTTTCAAGTGGGAAATATTTGGCTTTCTTCCCCTGATTAGTTGATATGGAGTTTTAGAAAATTTGGAACATATAGTAGCTCGATTAATGATGTAGCAAGCGGTACCGACTGCCTCAGCCCAAAAGGACCGAGGCAAGTTAGTTGCCAACATCATAGTACGAGCCATGATTTGTAGTGTTCCATTTTTTCTTTCTGCTACGCCGTTTTGTTGAGGAGTCCTCGGCGCATAGAAGTTCTGAGACACTCCATGTTCATCACAAAAGCTATAGAACATGGAATTCTTGAACTCTGTTCCGTTATCCGACCTGATAGCCTTCAATTTATGTCCTGTTGATGCTTCTACCTTCTTGATCCAACTTTTGAATGCCATCAATGTCTCATCTTTAGAACCTAGAAAGAGAGTCCATGTATATCTAGTAAAATCATCAACAATAACAAAAATGTACATGCTACCTCCATGACTTTTCACCCACATGGGACCACACAAGTCCATGTGTATCATCTCAAGGGGATGAGAAGTGTTGATCGATAACTTTGGCTGAAAGGACGATTTGCTTTATTTCCCTTTCAGGCACTCTTCACAAAAGCTTTCTTTTTTCTGCAAGAACTTTGGGAAGTCCTATCACCAGATTTTATGAGTAGAGTTTGTGAATTCCTCGATGATTCGCGTGACCAAACCTCCTATTCCATAGATCGGTCTTATCAACAACTGTAACAAAGCATAACTCTTCTTGTGGTTGGAAACTTGAGTCTACAAAGTACACATTGTTGCGCCTCTTTCCCTTCAGGACCACAAGATTGGAATTTGTGTTCTTGATCGTACAACCATTTGAGGTGAATGATACCTCGTTGCTCCCTTGGTCACAAAGCTGAGCAATACTCAACAGATTATAACCAAGACCCTTTACCAAGCTTACGTCTTTAACGCTAGTCTTATCGTTTAGCTTGACTTCACTTGTGACAATGATTTCTCCTTGATTGTTATTGCCAAAGGAAATGTTTCCTCCAGCATTGATCTGAAGTGAGGACAGAATACTCTCGTTCCCTATCAAGTGACATGAACACCCGTTGTCAAGGATCTAGCGGATGTTCCCCCTCACTTCAACTTGCAATAAAAAAATCACGTTTTAACGACCCAGACCTTCTTAGCCTTCTCGGGTCGGTTAGCAGAGCTCTTAGAATGATAAATTTGAGATTGAATTGAAGTAGCTTTCTGTGGACTCTTGGAAGTAGAAGCAACATTTTAGGGATCAACATGGTTTTTCCCTTTATCAGTTTTAGAATCTTGCTTCTTTTGTGGTTGATGAGCTGGTTTCTTTTTATTCCGATGAGATTTGTCATACCCTTGATTTTTCTTACCATACCACTGTTTCTTGTTGTTCCCTATATATTGGTATTTAACCTTTTTATTAGACACATCTAATTTAACCTTACAATCCTTTTGAACATGACCTCCCTTACCATAGTGATAGCACACCCTATAGTATTCGTCAAAATAACGTTTAGGATGTGGTTTCTAGAGGGTTCGTTCCTTTGCACGTTCCTTGGAAGGAACTCTGTGTTGGTTCCCTTGAGACTATTTTAGATATATCTTATGAGCCGTTTTACTAGAATACCACTCTGAGTTATCATTTAAGCCACTCTCAAGAATTTTAACCCTACCCTCTAGATAAGTAACTTTATCTCTAGCAGATTGAAGTTCTCTAGCTTTTCTTTCCATCTTTTCTTCAAAGCTAAGGTCATCTAGAGGATACTCAGATTTATCTTTACCATAACCAATACCACACTTAGCCGGATTGAACACAATGTGAGTACTTTTAACAAGCTTATTCTCTAATTCCTCTCCTTTGAGTTTAAAGATAAGCAAATCTGTTCTAAGTTCGTTATTGGTTTCAGTGAGAGTCTTAATATCATCTTTTAGCTCTTTACACTCAGTACAGGGAACAACACTAGTAACAATTGATTCTGATAGTTTTTCTTCAAGATTAAGACATTTCTCATCAACAGCTTCTATTTCATCTTGCATTTTCAAATTATCTTCAAAAAGCTTTTTAACGAGAATGATAAGATCAGATTTTTTAGCATTTTCTAAACCAGCAAGGAATTGTTCAGGAGTTACCTCTTGGTTGACATCTTCAGTCTTCAGAGTCATGGTATAGATATTAGATTCAGATTCATCATCTGAATCAAGATCCCATGCAGCGATGTAGACCTTTTCTTCTAGTTCCCAGACTCGTTACCTTTGGGACAACTCTTGGCATAGTGACCCTTTTCTTGACAATTGTAGCAGGTAACATCCTTGGACTTCTTCTTATCAGAGTTGACCTTTTCTTTTTCCTTCAAGGCTCCTTGCTTCTTGCCTCTCTTGTAGAATGCCCTTATTGTTTTGGTTATGAGAGCCACATCAGAGTCCTCTTCTATTGTATACACTCCTCTACTAGCAGTGATGTTCTCAATGGCCTTCTCCACTTTGAGAACAATACCCTTGTCGGAGCTTGAGGTACTACTTTTGATGTTCTCTTAGTGCTCATAGTCTATCAACTTTCCAAAGATCTCATGAAGTGTGCACGTCTTCGTAATTGGATTTTATCTGAGTAAGCCTCTAGTCACAACATACTTGGGACCTAGACCATCAACAATCATAGAGATTTTCTCCGATTGTGTGATTTCCTTTTCAATACCAAGATGATTGATGTGATTCACTAAAGCCTCAAACCGAGATTGGTAAGTGGAAATGGTTTCACCATCTCTCATTTTGAAGTTGTAGAACTCCTTCTTGGCCTCCTTTTGATGGCTTTCTTTTAGATCTGTACTTCCGATGTGCATCTACTCAAGAGCTTCCCATGCATCCTTGGCAGTTTTACAATTCACCACCCTCAGTAGATCTTCAGCACCCACGGCGTTGTTTAGCAGCATCTTTGCCTTGAAGTTCTTCTCCATTCTTGTCCATTCAGTTGGACCCCACTCGGACTTTTTGTCCTTCTTGGCTTCGGGAACGACATAATCTCCATCCTCAATGACAAACCAGACTTGGTAGTCATTGCTTTTGAGCCAAGTGGCGAAGAGAATTTTCCAGTGGTCATACTCTCCATCAACAAGCAGTGGAGGGTTGTTGTTTACAATTACGATGTTGTGAGTGTTGTGGGTACTCATCTTGTGTTCCTACACTAACACACAATCTAGAGCAAATCTTGCTCTGATACCAATTGTTGGATCGTGATGCGTTAGTAACAAGTCAGGGAACTAGTAATGTTCCCTGAGCAGCGGAAATAAAAACTTAGAATACAGAATTTATAAAAAAAAACTTTCTGTCCGACCAACAAGTCGTAGAAAGAAAAACCTCTACCCATAAGACTCCTTCTCAGAGGATTTTCAATAGAATACTTTTACTCCCTCCGTCCCATTTTGATTGTCCAATAGTACAAAAAACACACATATTAATAAAGGGTAGAAATTGTATTGGTAAAGTAAAAAGGTAAGAGAGAGAATAGAATTAAATTAATTTTGTGGTTAAATCAACCAATAGAATTAAAGAGAGGAGTATTGAAATTTGAGATTGTATTGAACTTTACAAAAGTTGGACAAACATTTTGGGACAAAAAAATGTGTTTTTGGACAAACTTAATGGGACTGAGGGAGTATTAAGTTTCAACGATTACAAGGCAAGTCAAGTTCCCTGGTAACTAAGACACCAAACAAAGTTCAACCAACTAGACTTCTACAACCCTAAACCTAAACCTAAGAGAAAGTAGACTACTGACTTACTTGTGGATTATTCACCGGAAAAAGCCACAAACTCGTACACTTGAAAAGCTCTCTCTCCAAGTTCGTCGTCTACAACCACATTTAAACCCTAGTTAAAACCTAGCTATTTATAAGATATGTCAAGTCTGATTTCGTACGTATTTTTTTCCTAATTACACAGATTTTCCACTTAACAAATCCCATACAAAAAGGAGAAAGTATTGTTTGTAATTTGGATCCTCAACCATGTTGATTCATGTCAAAACTGAATGATCTCGGATTTCTTGTAACATCCCCGACCAAAGTGCATACGTCATTTTGCATTCATATAAGATTAAGAGCATATGCATAGCATATTGGCATAATATATACTGAGTTTTTAAAAATAATATTTATTTTCGAATTAAATTTATTATATTTTAAAATTTTTTTAAAAAAAAGTTAATTATTATTTATTTTAGGGTAAAGTTTGTAATAAAAGAGATTTGAGGGTAAAAAGTGTGGTTTTCTAAAATTTTGGTTGACTTCATTCGCCGACTTCAACTTTGTATTTAAATGTGATATGAGAATTCATTCTCATGATGAAGTACGTACACTTTTTTGGAGAAAAAAAGAGAGAGTTAGGAAGTTCGAGAGAGGAGATAAAAAAAAAGATGTTTTGTTGGTTTTAATTTTTATTGTTGGATCTGGTACAAGATCTCGTCTATCGGGTTTTAATCTCAAAGTACAAGCGTGATTTGGTAAGTTTTTAATTAGTTATTGGTTTATCTAGATTTCATTGATTTTTCCAGATCTAGATCTACAGTTGCTTTTGATTTGAAAATCGATTGATTTATAGTTCTAAGAGGGTGTTTTCGATATCGGATTTATATTCGGTAAAAGATTTCAGAGTATTTTTAGGGTTTCGCTTTGTAATGATATTAGGGAGACCCTTGATCAAGTTTTTCAGAAAGGTTTAAACTAGAAAAATGTTCTTCTATATATATAGTTTATTGTTGTCAAGTTTTAAAGGATTTGGAAAGATGTACAAGAAGTTATAATGCATTCTGGCATTTCATTGCATTTGGGATTAGAGTTTATAAGAGTAAATAACCTAATTTGCATTGAGTTTCATATAGGAGCACAAGTCATAGATCGCGGTCAAAGAGAAAGGGAAGAGATATAGTATCTGTCTTGAACAGGTGAGTATAGACCGGAGATTCAACCCTAAGTGCTATATGTGAAATATGAATATATGGATATATGTGTTATATGTGGTATATGTGCTATATGCTCTATATGGGTATATGTTCTATATGATTTATATGGATAGATGTGATAACTCTGAAATTTCTAGAGCTGTTTGCACAGAAAGTATGTTAACAGATGGCATATGATATATGGTTACATGATGCACTTGATTGCATAGCATATTGCAATGAGATTAAAAGGACCTGTGACTGTCTTGCCCTGAACTGTAATTCAGGAAATCTTCGGATTTCTTTGTTAAAGCAACCTACGAGTCATACAGGATCTACTGATCATATAGGACCTACGGGTCAATGAGGAGATCTTCAAATTTCTTTCTTAAAGGGGCCATAAGAGCCAATATTCAGGAAATCTTCGGATTTCTTTGCTAAAGGGACCATAAGAGTCCATATACAGTAAACCCGGGCCAGATTCAGGCTTGAACAGTTCACAGAATAAAGAATCGGAAACATCAGCATTTACATTTGCATAGTAAATTCATATATGATATATATAATATGTATGAATATGTATACTGACCAATTGTTTGGCTTTGTGTGAAATAATTGATGATGGTTTATATTCACTGAGTATGCGACTCACGTAAATCACAAAACAATTTTTCAGGCTCAGCTAGAACTTACTGGCGTGTGTCTCTTTCAGAGGTCACATTCATATAGGTCGGCCGGCTGAAGCTCAGTGCAACATTCTCCTCCTCATTTTGCATCTTAGACATATGGGTTGTAATAAAGTTAGAGTAATAGATGTATTCATATAAGAAGAGATTGCTTAGATGTGTGTGCAACCTTTTATGGTTGTTACTTTCCGCTTTGTGCTTATCTGGATAGTTGCTTATATGTGAATTATCTCTTTATATAAGAGATAAGTTATTACAAAGTATACGTCATAGGGTATAAGGGTGTCACATTTCTATAGATAAAATCGTGTGAAGTTTGATGTTATCCTTCCTTTGATCTCCTCAAGCAACCGCCTACAACTGTCATATCTTCTCAGAAGATTGCTCGCAGAAGATCTGGTAACTTGTTATTAATAGAAAGACGTGTTCCTTCCAATACGCGCTTCCTAAATCTGTCACTCGTTCCTTCCATCGTTCCTCACAATGTTCCTCACTCGTGACTATGTATCTATTTTTCTGAAACACTTACATGTAGAAGCAAGTTATACCAACTAAGTTTGTTATCAAACTAAGAGAAACCATGGAACAACCACAATAGGCTCTTATAATTTTTTTACAAACTCACTTGTCCAACCGCAATTTCAGTTTTTCTAGGGTCTATCGGGCGTACCCCCTTCCCTTGGGCAGGGGTAACCCCATCTTGACCCACCAGATCAATTCCGCTGTAGTGGAGCCTCACTGGGTCAATGATGATGATGATGATGATGATGATGATGATGATGATGATGATATTTCTAGGTGTAAAAAGTACAATTATTATGAAAAAGTACTTTCTAATAGTAAAGTGTAGCAAGCCCTATATCAAGAAAGATTAAAGGGTAAAAAAAGGAATCGTACGAGCCAAACGCTCCCAAAAAACTTCGGCCAAAACCCTAATGGCGCAAAGTGCCCCCCCCCCAACAATCCCAAATCTAATCACAAGATCGAAAATACACCTCTTGCCTCCCTTTCGCTATGGCTAAAATCAGCCATTATTACTTCCAACGGAGAAGAGCTACATCAATCCTTTGAATCAAAAGCCTTCCCCTGAGAACCACTTTTGTGGGAACAAGAATCTGGGTCGGCGTGACGCTGTTGGACTCCATGGTTGCTTCAGTTGGCGGCTTATCGGGGTCCTTTCGGCGTCTACTCTTCCCTTGGTGGCCCTCTTACTTCCCTTTCGCTCATGTCCTTTGCGTTTAACGACACTTCTATCTCGACCCTGGTTGCGATAAGTTCTCAGTGCACAAGAAAACCGATCAGTTCTAGGCCTATCACATCCAACGATGAGGCTGAATCACGAATAATTTTAAGGTTTGGACCCTCACGCGGTCTGATGTAAGTTCAAGTTCTTGACAATCCTCTACCAAAATATTGCCCAGAAAGCCATTCAAGTTCCTGAACGTCGGTACCCCACAAGAGCGGATCAGTCTTTGTGGACAAAGACTGGTCATGGCAGCAACTAGGAGGCACATTGTTGTGTATATCCTTCCTTAGCGGAAATCCCGCACCTCACCGGTTGAAGTGGTTTCTTTGCTCTTTTAAGGCATTTCTTTTGCATCGTGCTCTTGTTGAAGTTCGGTTTTTTGTTCGTGGTTTGAGATGATGTTTCGGTGTTGTCCGGGTGGTGTGTTTCTTGTTCTTTTCCAGGCGATTCGTCACACTTCCTCTGTCGGCTTCATGCTATCTTTCCTGTTCTTTCCTTATCAAAAAAAAAAGATTGAAGGACAATTTATACATAAGATTAGGATTAGGTAAGGAGACTTTTTAGCGTAGATAGTTAGGAGGATCATCAGTATTTGGATTTTAAAAAATTAATGGATAAGAATTTTAGAATTAAAAGAAAAATAAAAAAAAATCTTTTCATTTCTAATTTTCTCTCCTCTTATATCTCTCACGTCTATGTAAGCGTTGATATTGTAATACATATTGTTGGGACGGTGTTGGGAACTCTGGTTCCAAACATCCGAACAATGGGAACTAACGTTTTACATCCAAGGTTTTCAAGGGAACACCGAGTGTCACAAAAACACTCCAAGAAGGGAATGCAAAAGGAACACAAGAATACATGACAACAAGTTCCTATCAAAGGAACTCTGGAGAGAATAGTTCCCATCGAATGGGAACTCACATGTGAAGACAAGACCGTTCAGCGAGAAACACGAGATCTTGTATCAGACAAAACAAAGGCTCAGACTGAGGCGAGCGATCCAACAGTCCGATTAACATTTAGAGTTGACCATGTTCAAATCAAGTCACACGTGAAGATTGCAAATTTGGCATGCAAGACAAAGGGCATTTTACACAACATGAATATGAATATTGCAGCCCAAGTTCAAGAGAGTCTAAAGTCAAATGAATAGTGCTTGGAATATGCACTTCTCGCAGAACAAATATCCACATACAAAGAGACAAGAGAGAAAAAGTCAAGAGAAGTCCCCGACGACGAGTATGCGATCTCGGCGATGGTGAATCCAAGTTCCCAAGAGTTAGGGAACTGTGAGCTCAAAGGTATAAGGTTCGATTTGGCTTGTGTTTAGTTGATTTGGTCGCTTAGGAACTAGGTCGAGAAGACTTGCTAGTGTTGCTAGAGTTAGGAAGAACTGCTAGGAATAGAGAAGTGTAAGTCTTGCCTATTGTAACTAGGGAACAATCAATAAAACAAGTAGATTGTTCAAAATCCTCTAAGCGGAGGTAGAGTTTTACCCACACAACTAGTTAGTTGTTGTGGGGTTCCTCTATAAAGGAACTGTGTCTCTTACTTTCCGTTTTTACTTGCGATTGTCCTACTTCCGGTGCCTTGGGAACAGTCTAACTACTTATTTCCAAGCTCACACTAATGCATAATGATCCAACACATATTGAACAATTAATTAAGAGATTGCAAATGAAAAAGTAATGTATTTATCATGAACAAGTATTATTATATTATATGTTAGTGCACAAAAATCCTCCTTTAATGCACTGATCGAATACTCCTCTGCACTCTCCTCTTCACCTTCTGTTCCAAGCTCCTCTTCAACCTATAACCTACAAAACAATGGACACAGGGGGTGGGGAACCCGTAATCCACCTCCAATGCCAATGTCAAAAGAGCAGTTTGTCGATCGAACATCGAGGTAAAGGATAAGACTTGCTAGCAAGCTCAGTCACCTTGAGTGTGCTCATCATACATGGCGAAGATATGTACATATAATGGAGGAAAGGGAGAGAGGAGATCGAAAATCTATCCTTTTAAGGCCGGCCCATCTGCTCAAGAGCCAACAAGCAATTTTTTGTTCCCCAATCTACAAGGAAATTCCATCTTTCGACTAAGATAGAATCCTCCATTATAACGAATAAATACCATATTTAATTTTATAACAAAATATATATAGATAAAAACCTTATTAAAAGCATAATAAATAGAAATACCTTTTTGGTGAATAATACCGAAAATAATAAGGTAATTAATTTTGCCCTCTCATAAATGCCTCACTTAGGTGTTAGTTACATTAGAACGCAAGTAAGACGTAAGTACTCTAGGACCTATTGGAAGTGGCCATGCGGATTAGTCGTCGGGTTCCCCTGGCGTACGTGTTCGTATATTCGTATACTCGTATATTCATATATTTGTATATTCGTACATCCATGAGCGAGTACCATGTGATCCTTTGCTCCTCTATATACGCGCATATGTAGAAGTCCGTTAATGTGATGAATTAACATTGCGCTTTTTTTTTATGCAAGACTCAAGCTAATGCAAAAACTGACTTTTATTAAAAATAAACATGAATGACATGATCTTAAGGACGAAACTAATGAATGGAAACGAAAAACCTAAGGGCTTCATCAAAACCACGTGCGAAAAACAGTGCCCTATTTACATGCATTTCCTAATCCCGAGATCCCTGCGTAGGGGAATACGAGAAACCGCGATCGCGCCCGCTCGAACTACAATTGCGATTCTGCTCCTGAGAAGGAGGAACATCTTCAGCATCGGGGCCGCGGTCGTGGTTGGCAGTCCCGCAGTCGCGGTCAATGAACCCGTATATAGAACCGTGATCGCGGTCGATGAACCCGTGGTCGCAGATTGTAGACCCGCGGGCGTGGTTTTTTCTTAGAGAAAAAACAAAGCTCCTAGGGCCAGATCCGCGGTCGCGGCTATTAAGCCCGAGATCGCGGATTTGCTCCTAGCCCTTAATTCCTGACTCATCTTCGATTCTCTCCAGAAACTCTGTCTTAGGGTGATTTCCCTTAGAGCACATATGCACCTCCAACTGATTAGCCCACACCCGGATTGTGGCGTCTTCATCTCTAAACTGGATCATTTGATGGAGGGTCGATGGTACCACTCCCATCCCATGAATCCATGGCCTACCCAAGATCAAGTTGTATGGGGCAGGCACGTCGATGATTATAAACTCGACTGCCAACTCCTTCTTTGCTTAACAGACCTCGGTCTTGTACATTCCAAGCGAGAACATTGGATATTTTACAAGTCTTGTGAGTTGCATCTTTACCAGAATCAAGTGTTCATTCTTCTTCCATAGGAACTTGAAGACATCATAGTACATGATATCAACTGAGCTCCCGGGATCAGCTAGTGTCCGACGCACCTTGGAGCCCTCAAGCTCGACTGTGAGAACCAAGGGGTCGTTGTGCGGGATTTGGATTGATGCAAGGTCATTCTCCCGAATACCAAACCGTCAACCGCGAGTGCGGGTGGAAATAGCGGTCCTAGTTTAGTTTGTTGAACCCGCATCACTTTTAGCTCTTGACATGATTTTCGAAAATTGCTTGTAGCTTCAGCATCCTCATTTTTGTATGTCAGTGAGATTGTTTGGGTGACCTCAATTTGATTCTTTCTTGGCTCTCCTTTGTCTTTTGACTCATTTTTCTCAATGTACTCGCGCAAGTACCCTTCTTGAACCAAACATTAAAGGAACTTCTTAAAGGATTCACAATCCTTTGTCATGTGCTCCCGTACCCTATGGTACATGCAATACTTCCGGCTTTAGACGTCATCTTAAGGGCACTCATCCCGCGCAGGTGAGCGGAAGTAACTCTCATGCTTATTGAGCGGTAGAATCCTATAGATTGGGATGTTGAAGTTCATATAGACCGCTCCGGCTTATTCTCCTGATGAGTGTGTATTCCTCCTAAAGTTCCCTTTTGAAGGGCGGTTTGACTTTTGACGTGGAAACAACGATTTCCCTCTTGTCTTGTAGTAAGCTTCCTCCAAGCGCGCATATTGTTGAATGCGCTCTTGAAGTTCGATGATGGTAAGGGGGAGACAAAGTGTCAAGTCCTTCCTCATCTTGCTCTCCAACAGAATTGCCCTCTTAAAGGTGGTGATTGTGGTCTTCTTGTCACATCCATCGATCTCGACATAGCACTCCATGAACCAATTAGAGAAGCGACGCAAGCTTTCGCCTTTATCCTTTATAAGGCCGAAGATTGTGTCTAAAGACACCGCATCCCGATTGTTGGTTATGTAGTGCCTCATTAATTTAGTGGCAAGCTGATCCCATGACCGGATTGATCCAGGCCTCAAACTTTGGAACCACTATAATAAACCCTTATCAAGGCTACCCAGGAACATTTTGCACATTGTAGCATCATTGGAAACCCATATTGCCATTTTATGGGAGAAGGTAGCTATGTGGTTTACGGGATTCGAATTTCCATCATAGTAAGTGAATGATGGTGGTAAGAACATTGTCGGAGGCTTGGCGCGTTGGATGCCTCTATGGAATGGTGTCGATGTCGCCATAGCCAACTTGTGCCCAGCTTGTTGTTGAGCTCATTGCAAGGCTCCACCTTCCACTCTTAGATCAAGAAATCTCCTTCCAGTGCGCTTCAGGGCTTGATCTTCTCCTTCACGGCTTTCATCACTTTTGCTTTGACGTCGAATACATCGTCTCTTCTTCGTACTGCCACGGTCATGAGCTGACTCGAGTCTTATGGACGGGTCATAGCAATCCATGTCACACTCACATGAATTTTCTCAATGATTGCTTCGGCCGAAAACACCATTGGGACTTCTGCGGTTGCGGTTAGACTGGTCGCGGATGTGGCTTGGGCTTCTGCGACCGCAGTGGTTTCCGCGTTCGTCGGAACTTTCTGAGTCGTCTGAGGTCGAATCGATAGCCTAAGGATGGTCCGCGGCTCGGGACCTCTTACGCGGGGATGTCTCTTGTTACTTTCCCCTTTGTCGTTCTTTAGGCACTCTACGATCGCTTTCGTAGTCAACTTGCATCTCTTCATATTCGTCGGTGCTTACCGACTCAGGACCTTGGTAGTTATCGACGAATTCGATAATGCTAGCGAGCCATCAATTGGTCCTTTCGATCGCCGATCCGCTGACGGGACGGTTCCCTTGAACTTTATCCAAGGTATTCTTTAATCTAGCTATCTCTTCCAAGGCTTTGTCCAAGCGGGACTCTGCCTGGGCGCGCTTACTTTGAATCTGATCGTTTCCTCTCAAGACGGAGGCTAGGGTATGTTGATCTCATCCTCCTTGTTTTCGACGGTGGTTGATGCCCCATTCCCACCGTTTGGCCCAGAAGCCAAGGATAAGCTAGCACCACCATGTTCAGGATTGGACTCGACGTGGCTTTATTGACCATGCCCGTAGCCAACTATATTTGAACGTTGCTTTATTGACCGCGCCACAGCATATAGGGGGCACTGGATGTGGGTCCTCCGAAGGAAACCGGGACCATCATTGAGTTAGTTGATCATTCCAATGTTAGACCTAAAGGAAAACTTGGAGATGTGTTGGTCAAAGTGGACTCCTTGGTTTTTCCAGCTGATTTTCTGATTTTATATATGGGATTGGAGAATGAAAGAGCATCTATGCTGCTAGGGAGACCGTTCTTAAAGATTGCAAACACCATGATTGATATTCCACAAGGCATGTTGAAGATGGGAATCGATGGGGAGGAGATCGAATTCCATAGCTCAAATCCTTCATGAATCTTTTTTACGTCAAGCTAATGACGTTAAACAAGCGTTTCTTGGGAGGCAACCCAAAGATTAGAATAGAATTAATTTTCAGTTTTAGTCTTTTGCTTTTTAGGTAGTTTTTATTTGTGTTTTGATACCCCATGTTCGAGAATCAATACCCCGGAACAAGCAGTGGAACGCAGGCTAGAAAAATATTAGACGCGGCCACGTAGGTATGGGCCTAAGCCCGTGTTATTTTGACAATGATTTCGAGTTTTAGAGCGCCAGCAAATTTTGGATTAATGGCATGTTTTAGGCTTTTCTAGAAAGCTTAGATCTAGTCGTTTTTAGTTCGAATTTGGCTTAATTCCTTCATAAAAGTTTGTTATTGCGTGATTCTAGTCTAGATTTGTACTTAAATTGAAAATTATTGATGATTTGAGTTTAACCCTTGAATTTTTTATTAAATTTGATTGAAATTTTCTAGGTAGTGGTCGAAGAGAGTGATTGAGAGTTTTATTGTGAATTATTATTGCTTGTGTTGTGGTTGTCCTTGTCGGGACAACGGAAATTGTTTTGTGTGTTGTTTTGTGGTGATTGTGCAAGTATTTGATCAAAATTCGTTCCATGGGTCCTAAGAGAGATAATTTGGGAGCCTCTACTTCCCGTGTCGGTGCTTCAATTGCAACAAGGGGTGCTTCTAGTTCTAGAGCTAGACGTCCTTCTACTTCTAGGGCACAAGGCCCAGAGGTGCCTTTGTAGTTACCTATTGTGGGAGAGGCCACCTCAGAGCAGTATGGTTTTAATTTCAGGCAGGATTGGAGTCGGTCTAGGTTCCAAAATCTTATAGAGAGGACGTGGAAGCCTACCCGATACATTGACTGGGAATTCATGGAGGTATTGGGGTTGCATGGAGAATTGACCAAGGTTGTTGAGTCTTTGGGATTTCATGAGTTCGTGCATTTGAGAGAGCCCACTTACAAGGGCCTAACTTTGGAGTTCCTGAGTACATTGAAGTGTGATATTACTCATGGACATGGAGTTGAAGAAGGGCTTTGTAGATTTCAATTGGGAGGACAACAAAGACGGTTGACATTGAATGACATTAATGCTATCTTTGGATTTCTTAGGGTCAATGACAAAGATTTGACCCGTTGTGAGAGTGGAGCTTCTTGGTTGACTGTGGATTTTTGGGCAAAGATTACATGGAAGCTTGTCTACTGTCCTTCAAGGGCGAAGTCATACTTTATCTCCCACCCCGTTCTTCGTATCTTTCTGAGGTTTATTGCTCATACCATTTGTGGAAGAGGGGATGATGAGAACAAATGCCCAAGGAAGGATTTGCTGATTTTATGTGCAAGTTTGGAACATGAGGATATCAATTTAGCAGGCTTGATGATGAACCAATTGCAACAAGTGGGCCGAGTTGGAGGTACCTCGATTGCTATTGGATGTATTGTGACTCAGTTTGCCCGCCATTTTGGGATTGATTTAAAGGAGTTTCAGGTTGATTTTGAGCCTTTGCCCATGCATTTCAAGATCTTCCATAGTATGAATGTGTGCTACTGTGCTCGAGGGTCTTATTATTAGGTTCTAGGAGATTCAAGCCGAGCTTTGAAGCTGCCAGATGAGAGGAGGACCCAGATTACTATTGGTAGGGGACATGCTGACACTTGGCGAGTTCCTGTCTTAGATTGTAATTCGGTTGTGCAGTACGTCAAAGGCCAGGATACAACGGTTAGATACCCTAGAGAGTCGGTTCATTATGCACAATATGAGGTGGTAGATGAGGAGGAGGATGAAGCAGAGGATGAAGATTTTGAGATGGAGATTGATGAGGATGATGTTGATGATAGTGAGGAGGACCAGCCGAATGCTGAGGCTGGCATAGTTCATGAGGGTGTGGGCTACTCTTCAGCCCATTTTGATCAGTTGTCTGGGATGATGCAGCAGATGCAATTAGACACTGCTCAAGGGTTTCAAGGGATACATGACTATGTAGATGAGCACTTTTTTGCATTCCAGGCACATCAGGATGCTTTCCAGGCCCGCCAGGATGAGCTTTTTAGGTTGCTCAATGCTAGATTGGACAGGTGGAGCTCATTAGTATTATCCACAGTACAGCTTTCCTCCTCCACCGTATCCACAGTTTCTTTATTATCCACCTCCGCCCACATATTATCCACCACCACCACTGTCGGATTACCAGCACTACCAAGATAGCTAGTTCTTTGTGAGTATTTCTATTTCCCTTTATTTTTACTTTACTTTGGAGACAAAGAATGTTTTAAGCATGGGGGAATGGAATTACTTGTTTGCATTGCATGTAGTTGTATTAGATTAGGCATGTTTAATTTTTGCATACATTGATTAAAAGTCTTGAAAAATGAAAAAAAATCAGAAAATTGCGAAAAATAAAATAAAATTCATTTTAGGTTCTTATTTCCCCCATTGTTTAATGTCTCTTGTTTCTCTAAGTTAAGTATGGATTCTAATCCATGATTTGCATGATATGCTGAAGTTTCTATGATATGAGCATGATCTTTGATTATTTACGTTGACTATAGGATTTAGAAAGTATAGTAGCTTGAGTTTTAGATTTGTTTTGAAGTTCTAGACAAAAAAATTACCTTGTGAGATTATTTGACCTTTTATTGATATTTTGTTCTTTTTTCTTGAGTGCATCAATGTGAATTACTAGCTCTAGAACTTGCTTTATGACTTTTTTTCAAGACTGTTTTACATGATTGAATGCATTACATTAATATGATTGCGACATGTTCCACGCCGGATTTTGTAGACTCCAACTTGACTTACTACCAAATTTACCGTATTTCCACACTCTTCCAAGAGAGGAACAACACTACTAACAAGTGAACAAAGAAAATAAAAGCGAGAAGGGAAGTCGAAATTTGGAAGCTAGATGATCAAGTGATATTTAAGTATTTGAAAGAATGTTATCCCACATCGGAAATTCTGATATAACTTGCCCAACATATACATCCTTGGGCTACTCCTCATATTGCCAATTGGTTTTAGGATGGAACCCCATGGGCATATGTGTTGAGCCGAACGCGCTTATGCGCATGAACCGCGTTTGTACCCCATGTCATATTGGCCCACCAGAATTTAACATGGTATCAGAGCATGTTCGGTCTTGGTCCGGACTCCTGGTCTATTGATGGGATAGCTGGCCTTAAGGCATGCCGTCAAGTTGCAACTGGCACATTGCGGGGCCAGTGATAGGCGTGAAATGGTCGTGCAAATCACGGCTATGCAAAAGAGTCCTAACAAACCTAAAGACTGTAGTCTTAGGGAAGTAAGGGTCGAATCCACAGGGAGGTTGGTTTATCTTTTATGTAATTTTATGTCAATTAAAAGAAAAGGGATGAAATAACTAACAATTAAACAAGAAAGACTTACTAAAGCAATAAAGTTGGAGTTTTTATCAAATTAGGGAAAACACTTAGTCAACCAAAGATTTACATTCGTATGACAAGTTGATCATAGATTTCACTCAATATCGCATGCATATGGAATTCCAATTCCTTTCCAAAGATAATTAATAGTACAACCAGATACTATCAATCCTAACTAATTGAATAACCCTGAAACTATCAAGATTCAATTCAAAAGCAGCATGAAGAATAGGAATATAATCAGAATACAATTCTAGCATAAAACAATCAGCTTTTATACTCGAATGCAATTAAACTGTCTTCTGCAATAGACTAGCACAACCAAATACCAGTACAATGCAGTTTGCTACTATGAAGTGGAGAAACTCAACCAGTAATTTCTCTAGATTTAGCAATTGAGATTCAATAACAACAACCCTAGAAATTGCTGAAATCAATCACAAAAACAATTCAAACAAGAGAGAAAAATAATTCTATGCAATAGATAAAGAGTAAAAATCCCACAACTGAAAGTCAAACGATGCTTCAAACTGTCTGACTAAGCAAAAGGGCTTAGTTCTCCATAAAAGGCTAAAACTCTGAAAGAAAAATAATAGGTAGATGATGAATGAGAGGTGCAACTCTCATAACCCTAATATAACAATCTAGGTCTCCAAAAGTATATCTAAAAATACAAAAGTCGGAATAAAGCTGATAAAGATAGGACCAATCAGATTGAAACACGTGGCACAGTAAAGATCTTCGAGGCTGGCGGCGGGCACCGCTGGGTTGGCGGCGGTCGCCGCCAGCACCTCGGTTCAGAACTTAGGTGACACTTCGAAGGCTGTTTTGACTCACTTCGAGTTGGAATTTGGACTCGGAGTAAAAACATGAATTATAGCTCTTTGGATTTGCTTTCCAATGATGCCAAACTCAACTTTATCAGATCACTATATCTCCCGAAACAACCCTTTCAAGACAGAGGTGTCGAACTAGCAACTCCAACGGATGGCCCAAATTCAAGCGCTCTTTCCCCGGTTTCCATTCCTTTCACACTTGTTCACTTTAAGACCTGTAAAACAACATAGAACAAGTGAAAAAATCCAAAACTTATAGACACTCTAAGACACTAAAGAAACTAACTAAAACTACCTAAAAACAACGCAAAAGAAATGTAAACATGCATCCTAAACACAACCTATATGCAAGCTATCAAGGCAGTTGCACTTGAGGGGCGTGTGAAAGAATGTTATCCCACATCGGAAATTCTGATACAACTTGCCCAGCATATATACCCTTGGGCTACTCCTAGCTTCTATTGCCAATTGGTTTTAGGATGGAACCCCATGAGCTTATGTGTTGAACCGAACTATTGGGACGGTGTTGGGAACTCTGGTTCCAAACATCTGAACAACGATGCTTATCTCCAGTTTTGATAATGACAAACGCCATATGGGAACTAACATTTTACATCCAAGTATTTCAAGGGAACACCAGGTTTGACGAAGACTCTCTAAGAAGGGAATGCAAAAGGAACACAAGAATACACGATAGCAAGTTCATATCAAAGGAACTTTGGAGAGAATAGTTCCCATCGCATGGGAACTCACATGTGAAGACAAGACCATTCAGCGTGAAATGCGGGATCTTGTCTCAGACAAAACAAAGGCTCAGTATGAGGAACAGACTGAAGCGAGCGATCCAATGGTCCGATTGACTTTTGAAGTTGACTAAGTTCAAATCAAGTCACATGTGAAGATTGCAAACTTGGCATGCAAGACAAAGGGCATTTTAGACAACATGAAAATGAAGATTGCAGCCCAAGTTCAAAAGTGTATAAAGGCAAATGAATAGTGCTTGGAAAAAGCACTTCTCCCAGGATTCATATCTTCATACAAACAAGAAAGAGAGACATCGTGTGAAGAGAAGTCTCCAACGACGAGTGTTCGATCTCGGCGACAGTGAATCCAAGTTCCCATGAGTTAGGGAACTGTTACAGTGACCTCAAGGTGTAAGGTTCGATTTATTTTGTGTTTAGTTGAGTTGTTCGCTTCAGAACTAGGTTGAGAAGACTTGCTAGTGTTGCTAGAGTTAGGAAGAACTGCTAGGAACAGAGAAGTGTAAGTCTTGCTTGTTGTAACTAGGAAATAATTAATAAAACAAGTAGATCGTTCATATTACTTGCGATTGTTTACTTCCGCTGCCTTGGGAACAGCCTAACCGCTTGTTCTCAACCTCTTACTAACGCACGTCGATCCAACACGAACTCGCTTATTTGCATAAACCGACGTGTGTACCCCCACGTCATATTAACCGACCGGATTTTAACAAAGTAAAATCCACCTTGTACAAGAATACATACCAGTTCGATCTAAACACGCATGAAAAAAAATAAAGCTTGATCGTTTGGCACCGTTATAATAATTAACTAGTGCTAGAAAATAGAATACATGGTTGAAGATATGATAAGAAGCTTATCTTTTATTAAAAAAAAATTTAAGTTTTTGGTTGAGGAAGGTAAAAGAAGAATATTGACCCCCGTCATCATGCTCCGTCACTTAAAAAAATCGGAAATTTTTTCCGATCTAGGTTTTTTGAAAATTTAATTTACTGAAATAGGCCCATTTATAAAAAAAATTCCGAAATAGATTGGTTGTGGTGGGTCGGAATAAAGTCGCTGTCCAAAACAGAGATTTTACAACAAAAATGCGCGGACATTTTTTTTTAATATTTCTGAACAAAGTCCCTGCACATAGTAGCGACTTTGTTGGTTGCATTTGTTTTTTAATTAACGTGGTAAAATCCCACTAAGTGAACTCAATATATCAAATTATATAAGTGAATTCAAGTTTTCAGTGGACTCAAGTTTTCAGTGGGCAATTTTTTTTTTATATTTACGAGGGCAAATCCCACTAATTAATAATCGTATCAAATTATACAAGTAGTGGAAAGGAAGGAAATGGGTATTGTGAGAGTATTCTCCTCTGATCTCATTCATAAAGAAACAGTACATTATATAGGCACCACAGATCATTCTAGAATGGACAGCTGTGATCCTTGCAATACAAGAAATGGCAACATGGTAAAATTACTGTACTAGAAAGGGTAATAAGATAGCAGTGCTCTATTAGCCCCCCTCGATCCGAGCGTGTTGCAAACAAAGCTTAGATCGCAGTTCTTGAAAACGAGTAGTTGGGAGAGGTTTTGTGAGGAGATCAGTGATTTGCTCTTTGGATGTTATAAATGCAACCTGTAAGGACTTGCGTTGGACTTTCTCGCTGACAAAGTGGTAGTCGAGCGAGAGATGTTTGATCTTGTGGTGAAGAATGGGGTTGGCGGCAATGTAGGTGGCACTGAGGTTATCACACCAAAGGACCAGAGGTTTGGATAGAGATATATGAAGGTCACGCAGCAGAGATTGGACCCATATAAGCTCACAAGTGGCGTAAGCCACGCTGCGGTACTCGGCTTCGGTAGAGGATCGAGAAACGGTGGCATGCTTCTTTGAACTCCATGAGATGAGGTTTGAGCCGAGATAGATGCAATAGGCACCGGTTGAGCGTCGATCAACATTGTCATTAGCCCAATCAGCGTCCGAAAAGGCGGATAGAAGGGAGGAGGAAGTGGCAGAGATGCGGAAGGTCATCTCGGCGGTGCAATTGAGGTAGCGGAGAATGCGTTTTACGGCTTGCCAATGTTGTTGCGCGGGGCAATGCATGAACTGGCAGACGCGATTGACTGCGAATGCAATATCGGGCCTAGTGAAGGCTAAGTACTGTAAGCTGCCAACCACGCTGCGATACAACTGTTGGTCATCAAAAGAGGGTGAGTCAGTGGCAAAGGGGGTTGTGGCCATCGGAGTGTTGACAGGTTTGGACTGATGCATATCAGTACGGTGGCAAAGGTCTCGAATATACTTCGTTTGGGAGAGATGGAAGCCAGAGCGATCACGGTGAACCTCAATCCCTAAAAAGAAGTGGAGATTGCCCAAATCTTTGACAGGAAATTTATTAGATAAATGAGAAATGAAATGAGAAGATTGGGATTCATCAGAGGAGACAACCAAAAGGTCGTCAACATAGACAAGAATGAACATCAAAAGGTTCCCTTGTGTGAAGGTAAAAAGAGAGGAGTCTGCTGTGGAGGGAGAGAAGCCCAAGAGATGAGCGCATTGCTTAACTTCTCAAACCAGGCCCTCGGGGCCTGTTTTAGGCCGTAAAGGGATTTTCGAAGTTTAAAGATATCATGGGGAAAGAGAGGGTGAGAGAAACCTGGTGGTTGATGGACGAAGACGTATTCACTCAAGTCGCCGTGAAGGAAGGCGTTCTGTATATCAAGCTGACGGACCGACCACTGCTTCATGGCAGCAAGGGAGAGAAGAAGACGAATGGTGGTTGGTTTGGCTACGGGACTGTAGGTTTCGGAGTAATCAACGCCTTCTAATTGGTTGAAGCCTTTGGCCACAAGTTGGGCTTTGCGGCGTTCAAGAGTGCCATCGGCGTGCCGCTTTGTTTTGAAGACCCACTTGGTGCCAAGGACATTGTGAGATTGAGATGGGGGAACCAGAGACCATGTATTTGTGTTGAGGAGGGCATTTCATTCGGAAGCCATGGCATCTCGCCATTCAGAGAAGCGAGAGGCTTCCGTAAAATTATGGGGCTCGTCAGGAATAAGGTTTGAAAGGGAGCAACTAGGTTCAATGGACTTGGTGGGCCAAGGGATGGTACCGTCAGATCGGATTTTGGGGCGGTGGATATTATCCCGGAGGCGAGTGGTCATTGGATGTGTCGACTGGGGGGGAGGAGGGTTAGGGAGATCCGTATCAGGATTGGGTGGAGAGGGTAGTGTGCTGGAGGAAGAAGAGGAATTATTGGAAGATGGGCTCGATGGGGTGAATGAATTTGTTTGGTTTATGGGAGTGGAAGATAATGGGCTTGAGGGAGGAGATGGGCTAGCATCAGGCGTGGGAGTGGAGATATTTGAGTTGGGCCCAGAGGGAGAGGAGATGGGTGTAAGGAAAGGTAAAGAGGCATACGAGGGTTGGGCCGAAGAGGAGATGGGCTCATTAGTGGATGATTGGGCTTGAAAGGGGAAAGTTAGTTCATGAAATATTACGTCTCTAGAGACATAGTACTTGGATGCAACCCAATCGAAACATATATAGCCTTTATGGTCATTGCTATAACCAAGGAAAATGGTGGGTGTGGATCTAAAAGAGAGTTTGTAGCGATTGTAGGGGCAAAGGTTGGGAAAGGCGAGACACCCAAACACCCGAAGTGATTTGTAGTCGGGTAGGGTGTTAAAGAAAAGTTCAAAAGGGATTGATTTTGGAGAATGGGAGTGGGTAAACGGTTAATAAGGAAGGCGGCGGTTTCGAAGGAAAAGTCCCAAAAGACAAGAGGTAGAGAGGCTTGTTTGAGGAGAGTAAGACCCATATCGACAATGCGACGATATCGTGTCTCGACGGTCCCGTTTTGTTGATGGGTGTAAGGACAAGTGAGTCGGTGGGTTATCCCAAGGTGATTAAAAAGGGGACGGAGAGGTTTAAATTCGGTTCCATTATCGGTTTGAATGCTTATAATTTTGGTGGAGAAGCGGTTTTGCACTAGGTTAATGAAATTGGTCATGAGCGTTGTGACAAGAGATTTTGTAGACATAGGAAAAAGCCAAATAAACTTTGAATAGTCATCAACAATGGACAAATAAAACCGGTTCCCTTTTTTTGAGAGTTCTTGGGCCGGGCCCCATACATCAACAAAAAGAAGTTCTAATAACTTGGTGGATCTAGAAGAAGTAGGTGGATGGGGCAGGGAGTGGGCTTTGGCCCAAGGCACGCAGGGCAAGGCTGATGCAAACTTGGGCTTGGGCTTCTTTTGATGGGAAGTTGAAGATGCGAGAGAACAAAAGAGGCGACACGATCCGATGGATGCCCTAATCGGGAGTGCCAGAGATCGCCGACGTTATTGACGGTAGCAAGGGAAAGTTGTGGGGGTGGAGCAGTGGTGGCCGTGAGCTTGTAAAGTCCTCCTTCAACGGGTCCTTGGAGTAGAATTCGTCCCGTTCGAATATCCTTCACACAGAAAAAAGTGGCATGAAACTCAAAGTAGACAGCATTATCTCGACAAAATTGGTGAACCGATAATAAGTTCTTAGAGAGAGATGGAGTATGTAATATATGAGAGAGGTGAAAAGAATGATTATTAGAGAAAAGATCAGAAGAACCGTAATGATTAATGGGAATTTGGGAGTCGTCTCCAAGGCTGACGCGATCGGTGCCACCGTATGGAAGGTTGTCGATCCCGAGGTTGCTCAAATCCGGTGTGTAGTGATGGGTAGCGGTGGTGTCAGGATACCATGGCATATGAGTATGGTTGGCTTGAAAAGTCGATGGAGGTGGTGCCTGGTAACTCTGATCAAATCGATGCCAACACTCCAAAGCGGTGTGACTAGGTTTGCCGCACACCTGGCAGACAGGACGATGATCAGGAGCGCCCGTAAAATTCCTAGTTGAGCGACCCCTGCCGTTGCCGGAGGTTGAGCCGTTGTTTTGTCCTCGGCCTTGTCCGTTGCCTTTGCCTTGGGCTTGCCCTTTCCTGTTTCCTCTGCCTCTGTCGCGCCCAAAGTTGGTGTAGTGAGCTTCTGGGTTGGTGGGTTGTTTTGAGGAGTTGGAAGTAGTGTGGTTGGCAGAGGCTGGTGTAGATAAGAGGGAGTTGGATTGATGGGTAAGTAGGGATTCGTGGACAAGGAGGTGTGATAGGATTTGATTAGGAGAAGGTAGAATGGGTTGAGTGGAAAGGGATGTAACCAAGGAGTCATAGTCGGCGCCTAAACCGACGAGGAGATAGACGGAGAATTCCGACTTCGGGATGTGATGACCGGCGGCGGCAAGAGTGGTAACCAACGCCTTTGCTCGGTTGAAAAATTCAGTGATTGTTTCGGAACCCTTTTTAAGGGAAGCAAGCTGAAGGCGCATGGGCACCACTTGAGCGCTCGATCGTGCCGAGAAAAGTTCATGAAGGTTGCTCCATATAGCGGCAGAAGATGTGCATTCCATGATTTGCACAAGCGCACTCTCGGTGAGACTTGAGGTGAGGACATCCATGACCAATTGGTCCCTTGCGATCCAAGTGTTGTAGGCTGGGTTTGGAGCTCCGTTCAGCAGCGCCGGTGGACAAGGAGCGGTGCCGTCAACGAGGTGGAAAAGGCCTTGAGCTTTGAGGTATGGGGTGACCTGGGTCTTCCAGATGGGAAAGTTATCCTGAGTGAGCTTGACTGTTATAAAGTTGGAGAAGGATGGTAGGGAGTGAGGAGCAGGCATGATTTGTGGCGTTGGGAGAAGAGTAGGAGGAAGGACATTGAGGTTTTCTGGGTTTTGAATGACAGGGTTTGTATTTGGGGATTTGGGTTTTGAATGACATGATTTTGTATTTGGGGATTTGGGTTTTGAATGATAGGGTTTTGAATTTGGGGGTTTGGGATTTGTGGGTTTTGGTTGTTTGGATGGAGAGGGAGATCATCCATGGCTGTGTTTTGCCTTTTTTTAGGGACGTTTGTCCTATGCAAGCTCTGATACCATAGTGGAAAGGAAGGAAATGGGTATTGTGAGAGTATTCTCCTCTGATCTCATTCATAAAGAAACAGTACATTATATAGGCACCACAGATCATTCCAGAATGGACAGCTGTGATCCTTGCAATACAAGAAATGGCAACATGGTAAAATTACTGTACTAGAAAGGGTAATAAGATAGCAGGCCCATTTATAAAAAAAATTCCGAAATAGATTGGCTGTGGTGGGTCGGAATAAAGTCGCTGTCCAAAACAGAGATTTTACAACAAAAATGCGCGGACGTTTTTTTTTTTTAATATTTCTGAACAAAGTCCCTGCACATAGTAGCGACTTTGTTGGTTGCAATTGTTTTTTAATTAACGTGGGAAAATCCCACTAAGTGAACTCAAGATATCAAATTATATAAGTGAATTCAAGTTTTCAGTGGACTCAAGTTTTCAGTGGGCAATTTTTTTTTTATATTTATTAGGGCAAATCCTACTAATTAATAATCGTATCAAATTATACAAGCTTTGAATCCCTAATTTCACGTTTTCAATAGAAGTGTAAATTAGAATTTTAAATTTAAATTATTATGTATATATCAATCAACTACAAGATTCAGTAGATAAGAATATAATCACATGCATCAGAACATATTCGAGCATCAGAACATATTCGTATTCGTTTTGCACAGTGATAGGGTAAGTCGCTGTAAGAGTGAGCGACTTTAATTAGGTAAGTCGGTGGCACAACCAGCGACTTTGTTTACGTGGAACGGGCCAGCGACACACTTGTATAAAGTCTCTCAAAATACTGGCGACTCATCCCGGGCACGCCATCTCCTTCAACAGTATCACCTCTCTCATGGCTGTCATGGCATGCCTCCAACAGTATTATCCCTGTATTACCTCTTATATTATCCTCTGCATGTCTTTCTAGGCTCCAGCTATCCCTTCTCAAATCTCCATTTATTTAATTTGACCGACATAAATCTATCTCACACTCACTTCCTTTAAATATCCCTTCCCGAAACTCCATTCTTATTTCACTTCCTTCTATTCTTCAATTTACTTTCCATCCCTCTCTACTGAAAAATTCACCGGAGCTGTAACTGAAGTCACCATCGAGTAGTAACCAACAATCAAAGTTTGTTCACTAAACCTATAAAAAAACGCAATAGTTATATATATATGGTAAGCTCAAATTAGTTTGATTGAACTAATTGATATACAAATGTATGTCATGTATGGGAATATATGGGTAGAAATTAGTAATAAGGGGAAATAATAGGTATTATTTGTAATTAGAAGATCTATAGGCCTATTATTGTAATTAGCTCATGAAACCTTTAAGAGGAAGATCCAACTCTGTATCGGGTATCAGAGTTTTCAATTTCATTTTGACCTAATTCAGTGAGTTCGACGGAGCTTGAAGAATTGGCCATGGCGGATGGGTTATTCAGGCGTAGTGATGAGTTTTACTGGAGAATCGATCGAAAATTTGATGAATTGGAGCAACTATTGCGGTCTCTTGCAACTCAAAGAGGAAAATCGATTCAGTCGTGCGATGGACCTAAAGAAAAGGAAAACCGAACGATTTTTGTCAAGATTCATCTGGTGGAGTACTTGATCTCTTGGGAAATCTTGGATCAAGTTTTCTCCAACTTTGGAAATTTGGAAATCATAGAAGTATTCGATGACAATGCTCCACTTCATTCAAGAATCCGTTTCCAAAATCACAATTCAGCCCTCAAGGCGTTCGATTCCTTGAACGGAAGGTGCATCTATGATGATTGTTGTCGGTTAGAACTGTTTCTGGGTTCCAAAAGCACCGATGGATCGAGTGATAGACCGAGTGATATTGAAATTCAATCTCCGATTGAAGATGCGACCCAAGTTGAGGAGTTCAAAGAACTGGAATCACTTACCTTTCAAGGCGTTTCGAGTGAAAAGTTCATGAATCAAGCGCCCGTATGTCATCTTGGCGTGTCACTGAGTGAAGAGGCAATAGGAATCAGGCTTCCGATCAGTGATTCAATGAGTTCCAACCTGCAGAGAGTTGATGATGCCCACAAGGTGTTTGACAAATTGACTGAATTCGGAGCAAGCTTTTACAATCACGTGGAACGATTAGAGGGTAAAATTTTTGAATCACCTCCACAAGAACTCAATTGGGATACCAGAGATCGAAGCTTCTCTGTCAATTATGAATTCAGAGGTAATGCTCCTTCTTTAAATCTTGATCTTCCATTATGTGGAGAGTGTAGTTGGGCAAGACAATGTGAGGAGCACTCTGGGATTAGTGGACTTTTTGATGCACAAAAAATGTATGATGAAATGCCTACTAGAAGTTTGAACATCAAATATTCTAGTACTCAGCTGGAATATGCACAAATGAGATCAAGCAATCGGGTTTTTGACCCAGGTGATACCAACCCTCGATATTCCAAATGTTATGAGAATATTTTTGTGCCACTGTTGATGAACAGAATTGGAGTTTTGGCTTTGAATTGGACTTGTTGTACTGGTATTTCCAATCGAACGATAGCAAATGGAGAGTCCATTCTGATGCCTTTCGATAGAGGGAAGTCAAGTTTTGTTTTGGGTTTTGTTGTGCTGGTATTGGACTTGTTTTGTTTTGTGGTATGTGCGGATTCTGCTGGTGCTATTTCATTTCCGTTTGATAGGGGAAAGATTGAGGTTGGTAATTGGGTTGTCTTGAGTGTTCTGCCAATACCAGTGATTCAAGCTATCAAGGACCAGAAATTTGATTCCTTTATGCTGAGTGTTCTGCCAATACCTGTGCATTATGCTGAATTTTGATCGATGGCATCAAATTCCTGAATTTCCTTGCTGAGTTTGATTGTCGTTGTATGAGAGAGATGTTGAGCAGCTTGCTGAATATAAAAAGGGAATCTGGGCAATTTTGATAACGTTCCAGGGCAGTTACATTCTGAATCGTTAAGTGCTTAATTAGCAATTTTGTTTTGAAGTTGGGCTTTGTCCTTATTACCTCCTCTGGTAGCCAGCAAGTATACCAAGAAAACCAGCCCCTTATTACCTCTGGTAGCCTATTCGGTTTTAGTTGCTTGCCTCTTGTCCATATAAGATAAAAAGAAATTCAGCAAGTGAAGGCATGATGGTGTAGGAAGTTCCTGGTGTGTTTGCTGAACTAAAAAGATATCTTCTAGCTATATGTGTGCATGGAGAAATTATCTACACATTTTTGGGTCATGATCACATGGGCATATTTGGAGAAGCTATTGTCCTGAAATCAGTGATGCAAAAATCAGTGGAGATAAAGTGAAGATTGCTGTATTTAGTGAAGTGAAGTGAAGTGTTGAAAAGATGCATGCTCACTGCTCAGTGTGCTATATAGATGGTGGATTTAAGAGAGAGATTGGTGTGGATGGTAGCCTTGATTTTTGGGTACCTTGCATATTCATGATAAGGAAGAGTGTCCTACATGAGTTAGTTGAAGCTAATGAGTGTTGTGCTGCACATTGACAACATTGAGGCTGAATTTGTGACCGCCCATACATTGTGAACATTCAACACTTCTCTACATGATAGAAATGGGGCCTTCTCTACATGATAGAAATGGGGTTGAATTTCGATCACTAGTATTAAGTGATCCTTATTTTTTAACATTTCATGTATTAAGTGATCATAAGCTTTTAGGACAAAGCTTTATAAGGGGAGAGTAATGTCATGTATGGGAATATATGGGTAGAAATATGTAATAAGGGGAAATAATAGGTATTATTTGTAATTAGAAGATCTATAGGCCTATTATTGTAATTATCTCATGAAACCTTTAAGAGGAAGATCCAACTCTGTATCGGGTATCCAATGAATGAACAACCAACTTCTATCTTCTTCTTCAATTCTCTCTATCTTCTGAATTCTTCTTCTTCCTCTCATCTTTCCCCTATCTCATTCTTTTCTATCAAAATTCCCTTGTTTATGTCCTCGGACATAACAATGTATATATTTTATAGAAAATGTATTAGTCATATATGTAATGTATGTCCTCTCAAAAAATTAGTTGACCCAAAATATATTTCGTAAAGACCATGTCGTAGAATTTGATAAATAGCTTGTTTTTAGGTAATATAAAAGTATTTTGTAGGGAGCTGTAGAATTTACTAAATACTTTATTTTAGATAATTGATTCAAAATACATTCTTAATAAATAATGTTATATAGTTATATATATTATGTAAGCTCAAATTAGATAATTCAAGCCCCCCCCCTCCCCCCCCCCCCCCCCCCCCCCCCCCCCCCCCCCCCCTCCAAGTCTATTTGATCGAGACATAACCAAACTAGCTTCTTGAAACATCCACTACCACTACCAGAGAAGCTCAATGTACTACCTCCAATAGCTTCGAACCTCAGCTTAAGATCGTTCAAAAGAGGAAGCTTCTCAATCTCCATCATACCTTGTTTGGGAACTTCACAATCCTGCAAAGCAAGAGCCATCAAGCTACGAGGGAATATCGATTGCTTGTCACACAGTCAATTATACACCATAACAAAATGGTGTAGAAGAACAAATAAATTAGAAACTTTTGGAGAGAGTGAGATGCATGCTCTCTAAGGCCGATCTTGATAGACGGTTCTAGGCAGAAGTGGTTACAACAACTTGCTATCTAATCAATTGGAGCCCACATATAGGTATCAACTTCAAAACAACTTATGAGGCGTGGACTAGAAAAGCGGAGCCCCTAGCAGAGGGTTTCGGCGGGCAATGTCTAACAATGGTGGTCTTGTTGACCGATCAACGAGTCGGGGGTCCAAGGGGCGACGCGTCCCTGATGTGGGGAGTTGTCTACTTGCCAAAATGGTATGATATGTTGGGTCTGTTCGGCGCTTCAAACCTGATACGAGTTGATGTTGATGGTGATATTGATTTAATAGTTGATGCTGATTTTACAAGTTAATTTTAGGAGTTGAAATTATTAACTTATTTTTTTGAAAAATTATGTAGATGTTCGGTAGACTAAATTGATTGAGATTGATTTTATAAAAGATGGATGTAAAATTACTAAAAAGGATATATTTATAAATGTATAAAGAGAAAATAAATTTTTAAAATTTCCAAAATTAAATTACTGAAGAACAATCGAACGAAATAATGATAAGGCTAGGAGGGGTAGATTAAGTATTGGGTGAAATATAAACTACCATCAACTCTCATAAACTACAATAATAATAATCAACTCCCACTACCGAACAGATGATAACGACTTTATTTTTTAACCATAAGCTTGAATAAAGGTGTATAAGGTCAAAATAAAGTCCGCCGAACGGACCCGTTATCTATTAGCGGGCTTAACGTGATCTGTTTTAGGCTTATAATCCATAATTTAATTTGGGTTTCACGAGTCATTATATATACTCATGAAATATGTTTTCGCCTCCCTAATAAGAACATGTTTCTTTGTCTGCAGACCTAGCGAACACCTTGTTAGTGAACCTGAAAAAGTGTGCAAAATATGTTATTCATTTAGAAACCTAAAAAAGTGTGCAAAATATTAAGTAAAAAATCGGGTCAATATTCATGCCTATATTGCACCGTAAGGCCCAATGGCCCATTTCCATGTGATATAGGTTTTGAATGAAATTAATCACATCCATGGTATGTATATATCCAATTTTGATTCATTAAAGATTCATTTCAAGAACTAATTTTTAAGAATTAGATAAGAGATATTCTAATTAGATGGAGTAAGTAATATTTTCCTTCGATCATATTCTCACCCATTAAACCTAGATCATTTAATTTTTTTATTCAAATGGAAATAAAATAACAAATTAGCAAGGAAAATAACACGCAATTGTTGCATAAACTAATACTGTAACTCCCACGCCGATATATATTTCCTATTCTAGGAAGATACAATCCATGTACTAGCATGGCCGCCTCACTACAAAACCCTCGATGATTTAGGTTCTGAAATCAATCCATCAATCCATCGATCCATGGATCGACTCCTGTTGGATCTGTGAGGTCAAAAATGTCGGATTACATTCCGAAAGAGATTCTCGTTCAGATTCTGAAGCGTTTACCGGTGAAGACGTTAGTGCGATTTCAATGCGTGTGCAAACGGTGGAAACAACTCATCGACTCTCCGTCCTTGGTGCTGGATCACCTCGCTCTCCAGAAGCCCCGATACATGGGCTTCAACATAGATCACCTCCCACGAGACTTTCTTGTTGTTGAACAACTTACCCTATTGGGAGCCCTTCACGGAATCGTCTGCCTATATGAACCCTATACAATGAAAAGTGGCATCATTCTTTGGAACCCTTCGATGCGTAAGTTGTTGAATGTTCCGGTACCGAAACATATCCAATGTCACATAGATGGTCCTTCGACTTACTCCGCCTTCTGGATTGACCCCTTGATCAAAGATTTTAAAATCATCGTTTTTAAAATGGCGCCGTGGGAGAAGTATGGAGCTGCTTACTCGTCGATTGAAGGTGATTGGAAGGAACTTTGCGTAGACGTAATAGGGAATTGCTGGCTCCACGGTAGAGATCCAGCTGTTTTGATGGGTAAAGTGGCTTACTGGAGAGCCTGCCATAAAACACATTATCCATATCCAGTATTAGTGATATCCTTTGACTTTGAGCATGAAAGATTTGGCGTTAATGAAGGGCCATTGGTTCTATACGAATGTCGAACCTTTCTTCCATCTCTCCACAATTGGCAAGGAAGGCTTTCACTTGCGTATTTGGACCCAGAAGATAGATGTGACATTTTCTTATGGCGAGAAGGGTCATGGGCTAATCTGTTTAGGTTTAGCATTGCCCCCAATACAAATCAAGTTCTTTGTATTCTGGAAGAAGTAGGAGAAACGGTTTCCGGGGAAGAAATGCAAGAAAATTGCAAGATTCTAGCTTTAACAAGTGAGGATGATTTGGTCACATTTGACACTAGAGTTGGTTGCGTTCGTTTGAGGGGTAGAGATGAGTCTTGTTATGGTGGTGGCTTTATGGCTTATGACTTTGTAGAAAGTCTTCTTTTCCCTTAGTTGATAATTAAATGTTTTATTGCATACTGAATACTAAGTTTTAGCTGAAATATAATTTTGCATCTTCTACTTCCCTTACCTTAAAATTTCCCATTTCCAATGTTTATATATTTAATTTTTTTGAGAATTATGTACCGTGCTGTATGTTTGGCTTATAATTCATGATTATACACATCAATCTGTGCTTTTGCTTCTTGAAACATTAAGAACAGCAGGATTCTAGCTACTATTAGTGACGAGCTGGTTTTATTTGACAATCTGTTATATATTTTATGGTTCCCTTGGGTTTAGTTCTTAGTAATTTCTTAGCATCATGACATGCTTAACTTAATCTTTTAATATATGTGAGTACATTTTTCTATGTTAGATCAAAAGTCCAATATACTGAATGCTTGGTATTGTTCATTACTTTGTTTAGTAATTCTCAATTTATTTTTGCTCACTGCAAGCTCCCTAACATTCCTGCCTTAATATATATTGTTCTGTCCATTTTCAAGTTACATGATTATTTAGCTTCTTTGAGAATTTCTGATATTTAGCTGATATTATGCTTAGTGTGATAAGCTATGATGTGTTAATGTGCCCTTTCTGAACTCTTGCAATTCTCAGTATTAGTTGGAGTGTTTAGCAGATCTGATTGCTGAAGTTTCATGTGATGTCTTACTTGAGTATTTAGCTTCTAGTTTAGTTCTTGTATCCATCTTTTTTGTATAGTAATTGTTGAAGAAACAGTCCAGTTGTTTTATGTGTTGTCATTTTTAATCCCGGTTTCCACTATGAACAATGAATTACGATCTCAACTACATATTGTGTAAATAAGTTATAAGGAAAGCAACGGAGCTTACTACATGGTAAAAGTTTTCTACAAAAACTTGGCTTATAGTGCCCCTAGACGTTGTCATTTTCACGAACTAGGTCAACAAAATTCTCTTGTTCTTCTTTCTTTGTTTGTTCTACCATTGTAGTAGGGTGTCGAATTTCCTAATACAAACTCTGACTTTGACCGTATTCGAGAAAATGATATTGCAACACACCTTGTACAGCAATACATACCAGTCCGATCAAAACACGCATGGAAAAAAAAAATAATACTTGTAAATTTGCCATCATTACAATAATTAACTAGTGCTAGAAATAGAGTACAAAGGATGAAGATCTGTTTAAGAAGCTTATCTTTCATTAAAATAAAAACTGAAGTTTTTGGTTGAGGAAGGTAAAAGAAGAATATTGACCCCAGTCATCATGCTCCCTCACTTAAAAAAATTGAGTTCCATGCACCCCGAAACTCTTCTTCCGTTGCTTGTTTGTACTTGTCAGCTCCATCAACGCATTCAACGGCATTAACGCAATGGATCTTGAGTGAGGCTGGTAGATTCCCAGGCACCCTCTTCAAGCTATTACACTCCCACATTTGCAAGTAGAGGAGCTTAGTCAAGGCTCCTTCCCCCACCCTCCACTCCTCCTAATAGTAACATCGATATATGTCAAGTATTGTATTGGAGACTAGCAAGGCCTCCTTCCCACTCCTCCAAGTCTATTTGATCGAGACGTAACCGAACCAGCTGCTTGAAACATCCACCACCCGAGAAGCTCAATTTACTACCTCCAATAGCTTCAAACCTCAGCTTAAGATCTTTCAAAAGAGGAAGCCTCTCCAGCTCCATCATTCCTTGCTTGGGAATTTCACAATCCTGCAAAGCAAGACTCATCAAGCTACGAGGGAATATCGATTGATGGCTACCCAGCTTGTCAAATGCTTGGATTTTCCCATATATAAGAAGCTCCTTGATACATGCCAATTGGGTTGGCCTTAATGACGATGAGGTGAACATTATTGGCTCTTCATTGATTATGTCTGCTTCTATACTGAGCGGATTCAAGGAGCGCTTGAGCTGATCTGTAGTGATGAACGGTGAGTTCAAAAGATGCTCCACTTCGTCCTTCTTATTGAAAATGTGGTTTGGAAATGAGAGAATCCTTAGATTTGTCATCTCCCCCAAATCCTCCGCCTCCCAACTCGATTGATGGAAGTTCACCAGCTTCTCCATTTGCCCCAGTTGTTCTCGTGTAAGTCGTAGCTTGCCGTCATCTCCGTCTATGTCAAACATTTCGGGAAGTTACAAGTTTCTCAATCTTCCTAGCTTCCGCAACTCATCTTTTTTCAAATGCATATGACCAAGAACGCGTATGTCAAGAGTCTCCAAGTACTTCAAATCCCAAATGCCTTTGTGCTCAATCAACTGGGCATTCCGGAAGCTTAGATATCTCAGATGGATGCAACTTGCAAGTACTCTGTCTTCCGCGTGTCCCACAACACACCCTTCGAGATCTAAAACACGAAGCAAGGAGATGAATCTCCTCGTATCTAGTGAGAATAACCGTCTTATGGAATACTGAAAATGGTCAAAGACCAATATCGATCTGATGTAGGGAGCTTCATTTTGATCTACTTCATCAAAGAAAGAACCATCAAGACTAAAGCATTCATCGTCATCATGCTTGTAAATAGCACAATGACGCGTCTTTCTATCACCAGAAGAAAATTTCCCACCCTTCGTTACTCTTAGAAAGTTGACCTCCCTGCATCTCTTGAGACACATATCTCTCATAACGTCGTGCATACGGCAAGACTTCATGCTTCCATTTGCCCACCTTTCTTCTACTTGGACCAGACTTCTATTCACCAATTGGTTTAAGTAAGACTCGGCAATATCATCACGCGTTACTCCATGAACATCCGATGAAACTGTGACGAGACCTTCAGCTTCCCACAAACGATGCAACCGATCAACCTCTATTTCATAATCTTCTGGAAAGATACCCAAGTACATGAAGCATGGCTTCAAGTAAAAAGGCAACTCTTGGTAGCTCAACTCCAACACTGTCAAAATAGCATTGTCACCTCCACCTTCTCCAATCATATTGTTGAAGTACGAATTTACATTCTCTTCATTTCATCCTTCACCTCAGCAACTAAGTACATCAATAACAAGATTCGAAGAGAGTGAGTTAGATATACAACTAACGCATTGTATACGAAAATTGAACTATGCATTTTTTGTGAATTGATCGACTAACTTAACTCAGGCCATCATCATCATCATAATCATTGACCTCACATATTATTATATGTGAACCTCACATAATTGTAATACGCCATGAGTCAAGTGGATGCACATCTTGTAAAATGTGCAAAGCCCAATCAAGCAAAAAAATCTAAATTTTCTATCTTTTAAATAAAAATTATCATTGTACCCTTATCTCTCATAGTCTAATGGGAATAATTTGTCCCAATTCCTACCCTAAAGACTATATTCACTTGAACCACTCTCTATCTTCATATAATAAATTGATACGCATATCATATTTGAGTATCCTATGTATTAAAAAAATCTTTCTATACCCTAAAAAAACGAAAAATCTTTCTAAATTTTATTTCTTGATGGTTTCTATATATACATCATCTCTCTTTTTTCTTCTTTACTCGGTCAAAATTACTTCATCCATTTCTTAATGGTCAAAATTACTTCATCCATTTCTTAATGGTCAAAATTTTATTTGAGTATCCTACGTACGTAAGCCACTCTTCCTACTATGCAACAACAATAGCATAGACCCAGTGCAATTCCGCTTGAGCGGCATCTAAGGGTCAAGATCGACGGAGGCACCCCCGGCTTAACGCAGAGGGGGTGCTACTCTTAGTACTATGCAATCTGTAAATTTTCTCATTGTGCCACTCTATCTAAAACTTGATGCCACATACATGAAGACACTTGTAAAATTTGGTTAACGATTGTACCAGTGTTGTTTTCTTCGAAAAATGATGTTTGTTGTAGTAGTGTCCAACTATCTTCCTCACTAAGAGTTGTCAAGGGGTTAGAATATCCACAAGGATCAACATGTCGTACCAATTCCAAGTTGCGTGTGGTGATCAGTATCTTACTATCTCCCCTTTTGATCGATTCAAATGCTACCTTGAGGGTATCCCAAGCCTTAGTACTCCATATATCATCTAGATGTAACAAGCATTTCTTCTCTTCCAAAACCTCGCAAATCTTTCCCGGCAATGCTTCACTTGTTAGCTCTTTGATATTCTTAATCGCATCACTATCTTCCTCAATGCTACTCAACCTGATCAAGATCTCCTCAAACACATTTCTCGCTTCGAATTGCTGGGATACGTAAACCCAAACGCAACTCTCGAAATAGTCTCTCACCTTTTCGTGTGAATAGACCTTCCTCGCAAGAGTTGTCTTCCCCAAACCTCCTATTCCACATATACCCACAACTTTGACATCTTTTTCATCCACAAGCTTATCTACTAGTATTGCTATATGATTCTCCAACCCAACAACTTTCTCTTCTACATGAGAATAAGTTCGCCTTTGTTCTCTCATCGCGAAATTATAAGTCGAATCCTCAAGCTGCTTGATAATTTGAATCCCATACGTCTGCAGCCTAGAGGTCAACTTTGTTATCTTGCTACTAAGATCATCCATGCTTGAGCCAATATCATGTAGGGTTAGAGCATCCCCGCATACACATGAAAGCCACTTAATGGCATTCAAGATCCCAGTTTTCCGCGGACGAGAAACTTGATGGACGTACCTCTCGATCACATCTTCGGCTTCATATGCAAAATCTCTTATTTCAGACACCCACTTGCGCACCACTTTCTCTTTGTGTTCCTTGTTATCAGCATCTTCTAGAAAGCACTCCATCCATTCGAGTTCGCTCTGTAGAGTTTTGATATTGTCGCTTACCCTATAGAGGTACTTGGCTTCTTCCACCATCAAAATTCCCAGTTGTTTTGCAGCCGATGAGACAATAGAAGACGCCATCAATCCAGATCAATGATACGCTATAATTTATTATAATTAGATTATGTTTAGATTATATTTTATATGATCTTATCTTTTATATTAGGCAAGATATTGCCATATTATTTTCTATCCTTTAGGGAAAGATATGCCGGATATTATGATATGTATCTTTATATATTGGAGATTTCTCCATCAATAATCAATCAATGAATGAAATCAGTCAATTAATTTATCCCTTTGCTCTAAATTTATTATCGTTCTTCTTCCCGTGGCTACCAACCACGTTTATCGAGCCAATCCCACATCGGGTGCGTCTCACCCCCTTGACCAACAAGGGTTTCCGATACGAATCCATATCGGATCCGTATCAATTGGTGCTTTCATTCCCGGAACTCTTCGTGCCATGAATAACGAGGAAAGGGTTTCAGAAGTTGTTGCTCTGCGGGATCTTCGGGAACTCCTCCAAACTTTTCTGTATGTAAAGATCATGCCCAATTCTATCGGGTTTCTCGTGCCGTCTTGGAGCAAATGTTCTCAAGCGTCGAAACTATCGAAGATATAATACCGCTGGATGACGAAACCAAATTCCACTCAAGTATCCGTTTTCAAAGTCGTGCTTCAACCCTTGAGGCGTTCAATCGCTTCAATGGACGATACATCTATGCGGGATATTGTCAAATTGAGTTGTTCTTTGATGATCGAATAGTAGCATATCAAGCGAGATTGACACTCTGATTCAAGAGGTGATTCAAGAGGACGAGCCCGCGCCCGCGACGACAAATTATGCGCCCGCGGCCACCACCCCTTCCGTCGGTACCGAACCGGCAAAGGTCGTTACCGACCCGGCTCCGTGCATCGCGCTTGCTGCTGCCCCTTGCTTAGTTGTTTGTGGAAGTCCGACAAATCTGACACTAGGAATTGTTGTACTTGATGAGGATAAAGGTCTGGTGTGTCTCTGCCGAGAATTTTGATGCAAAGTTCTATAATTATTTATGGAAGTTTTGCTGCACAACAGGTGTTCGAAGACATGCCTATTAGTCGGTTCAATGCTTATACTGAAGTTGGGTAGTCGGGTTTTCGACCCTGGCGGATTAAGCTCCAAGATCTGTTTCTTGAGTCTCCTCCTGATTTCCGAGTTGAGGACAAGTCGATTCTCAACGGGGGAGAATTGATACGCTATAATTTATTATAATTAGATTATGTTTAGATTATATTTTATATGATCTTATCTTTTATGTTAGGCAAGATATTGCCATATTATTTTCTATCCTTTAGGGAAAGATATGCCGGATATTATGATATGTATCATTATATATTGGAGATTTCTCCATCAATAATCAATCAATGAATGAAATCAGTCAATTAATTTATCCCTTTGCTCTAAATTTATTATCGTTCTTCTTCCCGTGGTTACCAACCACGTTTATCGAGCCAATTCCACATCGGGTGCGTCTCACCCCCTTGACCAATAAGGGTTTCCGATACGAATCCACATCGGATCTGTATCAATCAACTTACCTTCTACTAAAACAAAGAGTTGACGTATATGAGTCTCATTGTGATCAATAAAGTACATGTAGAAATAATTACTAATGTAAAGAACATAATTTTGAACAGAAGCACGATTATGGAGAAGAACTACTAGTCTTAGTTGTCGTGTCCTATACGAGATTTTATAAAATTCTTGTATTATTTAATAATATTTGTTAAATTTTAATAAAATTAATATACGAAAGGATACTTTTAAAAAACTATACATGTCTTATTTATATAAAGTTATAATTTTTGAAAATAATTATTAAAAATTGATATATGAAAGAATGTTTTTAAAAAACGATACTTAATTATCTTATCTAAGAAAATATTCTATCTAAAAATAAAATAATATGTTAATTATTTTGTTTAATACATAATCATCATCATCATCATTGACCCAGTGAGGCTCCGTTACAGCGGAATCTGGGGGGTCAAGATGAGAGTACCCCTGCCCAAGGGAAAGGGGGTACGCCCGATAGACCCAAGAAAAACTGAAATTCAGCTATGTGATAATAATAACTGAATTTAGTTAGAATGCATCAAAATTGATATAGGGACTAAATCCATCTCAAAGACAAGTGTATAAAAGCCAATGAGCATGAGGATGCGCCCCAATTTTGTTTAATACATAAATAAAATTAATTATAAAAAAATCCAATTAAATAATTATTTAATTTTTATGGGCTCTTTATTTTATCAAGAATAGATTAAACCTAAAGAAATAAAAGACACCACATGGTAGTTTCAATTTTTCCAATAATTAACCAAACAAAATCATCAAAAGAATATAAATACCAATCATAATCAAGTTCACATATTTACACAAAAACATTCATCACATGAAGGTAAGCTAATTCACAAACTAAGAGTTTAATGAATCTAACCTATACAAAAACAGACGAAAATATCAAGCACTACGAAAGAAAAAAAGAGTCAACAACAGTAAAAAGTATATTGTTGGGACGATGTTGGGACCTCTGGCTCTAAACATCGAAACAACGATACCATTCTCCAGTTTTGATAATGACAAACATCATATGGGAACTAATGTGCTTTGTCCAAGTATTTCTAAGGAACACAAGTCCAGCAAAGAAAGTTCCCATGCTATGGGAATTCCCATGAGTGGATAAGAAACACAAACATACACGCTAAAGAGTTCCTCTCAAAGGAACTCTGAAGAAGACAGTTCCCATCACATGGGAAATCACATGTGAAGACAAAGACCGTTCAGCGCAAATCGCGGGATCCTGTCCTGGACAGAATGAAGGAACAGTCTGATGAGCAGACTGTCACAAGTGATCCAACGGTCCGATCAATTCAAGAAGTTGACCTAGTTCAAATCAAAGTCACATGTGAAGTTTGTACACTTGGGCTGCAAGCAAATGGCATTTCGGACAACATGGAAGGTACGATTAAAGCCCAAGTACAACCGAGTATAAAGCCAAATGAATAGTGCCAGGTTTAGGTACTTCTCCCAGAACTCATACACACTCCCAGAGAAAGAAAGAAAGAAGAAGAGAAGTCCCCGGCGGCGAGTGTCCGATCTCGACGACGGTGAAAGCTAAAGTTCCCAAGAGCAAGGGAACTGAATTGTCAAGGTGTAAGGTTTGACTTTCTTGTTTTAGTTGAGTTGTTCGCTTAAGAACTCAGTTGAGAAGATTCCTTAGTGTTGCTAGAGTTAGGTAAAACTCGTAGGAACAGAGAAGTTTGAATCTGGCTGTTTGTAACTAAGGAACAAGCAATAAAATAAGTAAGTCATTCAAAATCCTCCAAGCGGAGGTAGAGGTTTACCCACACAACTAGTTGGTTGTCGTGGGGTTCCTCTATAAGGGAACTGTGTTCTTTCTGCTTTTTAAATACTTGCGATACTGTTTCTTCCGCTGCCTTGGGAACAACTTAACAGCCAGCTCCCAAGCTCTCTTTAACAAGTTTCAATCCAACAATTGGTATCAGAGCAAGGTTGCTCTAGATTTGTGTTAGCATCGCAGGTTTCAAAAATGGCTCACGAACTCACCCAAGTCGGTCACAACAACAGCAAGCCACCAAGGCTCATCACTGGTAGATTCGAAGTCTGGCAACGCGACATGAAGAATTGGAAGCGAAGCCAGGACTACCAGGCTTGGTGCGTTATAGAGAAAGGGAACTTCAAAATTGATCCAGCCATTGAGAATGACCTCTCCAAATGGGGATCAAATGAGTACAAGTGCATGGAGGCCAACTTCAAGGCAATATAGTACCTCAAGAATGCTATGACGGTGCAAGACTGCGACAGGGTGGCAAACCTAGACACAGCTAAGGAAGTATGGGAAGCCATCCAACAAATGCACATTGGGAACTCCGACCTCCGAGAAGATCTTCAGATGAATGCGAGGAGGGAGTTCTTCAACTTTCAAATGGAAATGGGAGAATCCGTCGATAGTTACCAATCCCGTTTCGAAGGACTTTGCACTAAGATGGCTGGTCTTGGGATCACTAAGGAGGAAATCACTGACAAAATGAAGGTTCAACTACTCTTCAACGGGCTGACTGGAGAGTGGGCAAATGAAAGAATGATGTTCAAGGAGAACCCCGAAAACAGGACTCTTATGCTTCACCAGGTCTTTGGAAAACTGGTGGGACATGAGAAAAGAAAGATAGATAACAAGGAGCAAAAGAGGGCACACCAAGGGATTTCCCTCAAACTTGAAAAGGTGCTCAAGTCTGTTCAAGAACAACATGAAGAATCTGAAGAAGAGGAGGATGAGGAACTAGTCCTCGTAACAAGGGCTCTTCGATCCTTCTACAAAGGAAGTTCAAGAAGGGAAATGGGAACTCACAGAAAGGACAAAAGTTCCCAAAGAAAACCTGTTGAGAAGGATCTTTCGGACGTCACATGCTACAAGTGCTACAAAAAGGGACACTTCGCGAAGGAGTGCCCACTGGGAACTGACGACCGTAAGCAAGGGAAGAAGGCCTACATCGCCACCTAGGACGATAACGAAGACGAAGATCCCGAATCTTGGGCATCCCCCGACATGTGCGCAATGGCCATAGGAGACACCACTGGGGAACAACCCAGTGAGGTAACCACTAAATCCGTTCTTGCCTCCTTGAATAATTATGAAAAGCCTGAATTGCTAAAAATCCTTTCAAGCCTTGTTAAAGATAACATTAAATTACAAAAGAAGTTGGAAAAATCTGAACACACCAATGCTGAACTAGTTGGTCTTGAGCCATGTCCCAACTGTGTGTCCCTTCTAGAAAAACTTCAATCCTATCTGTCTCACATCGTAGAACTCAAAAATGAGCTTAAAACTCTAGAAAGTGATGAGAACACCCTTCTACAAAACTTGAGTAAAACAAAAGGGAGTCCTGAAGCGTCTAGTTCCCAAACAAAGTTTGACCATGCCAGACACGGTATAGGGTATGAGTCAGAGAGCCCTAGAAAAGGAAAGTCCCCTTTGAGTGAAAAAGAGATCAATGAGTGTAGGGCCCTAGAGCTTCAGTGTGAGAAACAGAAAAATGCACACTTAGAAGAGAAAATCCGTGTTCTGGAGAGTGGAGTGAATGGAGAAGTAGATTATTACACTAGGAACACTGGACATAAGCTGTATGTTCAAATAGCTAAGGGAAATAGGTCTAGAGTATACAACAAGGAGACTATGGATAGGAACATGATACAGAGACCCCATCCTAAGTACTACCTAGGAGAATACTATAAGACCTGCTGGAACAGTGGTGCTCATGGGCACTACAAGGAAAGTTGTCCTAAAGCTAAGGTACAAGCCTAGAGAAACCACGAGTACTAGAATAGGCAGAATCAACAAGCCAACAAGCCTGCTAGAGTTCCCACAAAAAGAAACAATCATAGGAACCCTGCATATAACAAGTACTCTCGTGACATTAACATCGCTGATTATGTGCTATTTGAGACTGTCTTCCCTTGCAAGGGACCAGGCAAGAGTCATCTTGCCTGGGTCCTCAAAAACTAACTTCTCTTGTAGGTGGCAGTGAGGGGGAACAGCACATGGGTCATTGACAGTGGATGTTCTAACCACATGACTGGAAACAAAGACAACCTCACCTCACTCCACCCAAAGGCCGAAGGAGGTCATGTATCCTTCGACAACAAAAACAAAGGGGAAATCATAGGAACAGGGGAAGTACTACTCAACAAATCAATCAAAATTAGCAACGTTAACTTGGTAAAGGACCTGGGATTCAATCTCTTGAGCGTCTCTCAGATATGTGATCAAGGGAACAACATCGTCACCTTTGACTCAAGGGAGTGTCTAGTGATCAATAAGAAGACTAACAAAATCATCCTGAAGGGAAGAAGATCCAACAACATCTATGTGGTGGATACAGACTTTGAGTCACCAAGGAAACTGTGCTTGGCAAGTTCCCTTGACGAAACGGAACTCTGGCATAAGAGACTGGGCCATGCAGGCATAAGTTAGATCCTAAAGCTCTATCTACAAGATCTGGTCATTGGCCTCCCTCGAATAAACATCGAAAGTGCCAAGATGTGTGAAGCTTGTGTTCGTGGCAAACAAACCAGAAGTTCCTTCAAACCAAAAAGGGTAGTCAGCACAACAAGGCCCTTAGAGCTAATCCACATGGATCTTTGTGGTCCCATTGACACCGAAAGCTTTGGAGGAAAAAGGTACATGTATGTTTTAATTGATGATTTTTCAAGATTTACATGAGTTCTTTTCTTGAGATCAAAATCAGATACCTTCAAAGAGTTTAAGACTCTAATCAAGAGGATGGAAGTTAGCATGGGAATCAAGCTCAAGGCACTCAGATCTGACCATGGGACTGAATTCAAAAACTCAGAGTTCCTAAGATACTGTGCCAACAATGGTGTATCCCACAACGTTTCTGCCCCTCGCACTCCTCAACAAAATGGCGTGGTGGAAAGGAAAAACAAAACCTTGGAAGACATGGCAAGGACCATGATGCTAGAAAGTAGAGTTCCTCCAAGTTTCTGGGCTGAAGCCATTTCAAGGCCCATGATAAAGAAGACATCCTACGAGCTAATCAAAGGAAGAAAGCCCAACATCTCTCATCTAAGGACCTTTGGATGCAAATGCTTCGTTCACAACAATGGGAAGGACAACCTCGGCAAATTTGACCCCAGGAGCGATGAAGGGATATTCCTGGGATACTCTTCCCAAAGCAAGGCGTACAGGGTCTACAACAAAAGGACCAAGAAGATAGAGGAAAGCATTCACGTCATCTTCGACGAAAAGTCCGTAATGATAGGAACAGAGGTTCAAGGAAAGGGAACTCTGTTCAAGCTGGTCAGACAAGAAGAAGACGAAGATGAACCAAGGAAGAGAGATGAAGACTATACAAGTGGGAACAATGCCCCACAATCAGGGAACAACGAAGGAGATCAAAATTCCACAGGTCAAAGCTCCTTTGAAGTTCCCTCCTCAACAGAAGAACCACAATATGCATCGAACTCTCTTGTTTCCCAAGATGAAAATGTACCAGAATCCAGTGTTCAGGGGGAACAACGAGGGAACTCTGAAGAAATTCCGGAAGAGAGTCTCAACGAAGAAGTTGAGCACAACCATTCCCTTGAAGAAGAGGAGACTCAATATATAGATGAAGAAGAGTCAAGGGAACAGGTTGACGTCTCACACATCCGAACCAGAAATTACCACCAAAAGAGAGACCACCCCATCGATAACATCATCACCCCATATGACAAAGGTGTTCAAACTCGCTCCTCTCTCAATAACTTTTGTGCTTTTAATGCCTTTGTCTCGATGGTGGAACCAAAAAGCATCAAAGAAGCTCTAAAAGAACCAGATTGGATCCAAGCCATGCAAGAGGAACTACATCAATTTGAGAGGAACAAGGTGTGGAAGTTAGTTCCCAGGCCCAAGAACAAGAACATCATAGGAACTCGATGGGTCTTTCGGAACAAGCTCGATGATACCGGGGCCGTAGCAAGGAACAAGGCTCGTTTGGTTGCTCAAGGCTACATACAAGAAGAGGGAATCGACTATGATGAGACCTTCGCACCAGTTGCAAGGATCGAGGCCATCCGTCTTCTCATAGCCTATGCAGCCCACAAAGGATTCAAGCTATACCAGATGGATGTGAAGACGGCCTTTCTCAATGGGCACCTCAAAGAAGAAGTATACGTAGCTCAACCCCCAGGATTCGAAGATGAGAAGCTACCTAACCATGTCTACTTTCTGGAGAGGGCCCTCTACGGACTCAAACAAGCTCCTCGAGCATGGTATGACAGGTTTGCTCAGTTCCTTCTGTCTAATGGATACCTCCGAGGTTCCATAGACAAAACCCTTTTCCTTAAGAAAGAGTCTAAGGACATATTAATTGTTCAAGTTTATGTTGATGACATTGTTTTTGGAGCAACTAACGAAACTCTTGTAGAGAAATTTAAGAACCTCATGAGCAGTGAGTTTGAGATAAGTCTCATAGGGGAACTCACGTTCTTCCTAGGACTTCAAATATCTCAAACAAAGGAGAGAACAAGGATTCATCAACAGAAATACATCAGAGAAATGCTAGTAAAGTATGGGATGGACCACTCAAGGCCCATTGACACTCCCATCTCACCAAACTCAAGGCTCAACGCCGATGAAACAGGGGTAAGTGTCGATCAAAGGAACTTCAGAGGTATGATTGGGTCTCTCCTATACTTAACCGCTAGTAGACCTGATATTATGTTCTCAGTGTGCCTATGTGCACGTTTTCAAGCTAACCCCAAAGAATCACACCTGAAAGAGGTGAAGAGGATTTTCAGGTACCTCAAAGGGAACGACAACTTGTGCCTCTGGTATCCAAGGAACAGTTCCCTTGAGCTCATTGCTTATACAGATGTAGACTTCGCTGGGCACCTCGTTGATAGAAAGAGCACATCGGGAATGGCCCAGTTCCTTGGGTCATGCTTAGTCTCATGGGGATCCAAGAAGCAAAATTCAGTGGCACTCTCCACAACTGAAGCAGAATACGTGGCTGCCGCATCATGTTGTTCCCAAGTATTATGGCTCAAGCCCCAACTTCAGGATTACGGAATGTCTTTTGGCCCAGTTCCTATACTCTGTGATAACACTAGTGCCATTAACATTTCCAAAAATCCTGTGCATCACTCTAGGACTAAGCACATAGACATTAGGCATCATTTTCTACGTGACAATGTTGAAAATGGGAACATTTCCATGCAACATTGTAGAACGGAAGAGCAAATTGCGGACATTCTCACCAAAGCTTTAGACAGACGTCCCTACCAGCGTTTTCGAATGCTTCTGGGGATGATAACTCTAAACTAAACAAGTCCCTGTTTGTCTCTCCCTCAATGCTTGATTAGTCTAACAAGAAATGCATGTTAGGGAACAGTAGGACTTATTGCTTTCACTTTGCCATATTACTAGTCTAGAGCTTAATATGTATAGAGGAACATTATTTCTTTTGGCCAAAATGATCAATCAGAGTTCCCTTTAACCCTCTCTCCAAGCCACTATGACGGTTGATCATAAAACCAACCCTAAGCCAAGGGCCAGACAAACGCTTCTCATGAGCCACACTCTTTATCCCTTTATCGAGTTGCAATTGTATGGTTCTCTTTTAAGTTCACTAGCCTCACAAAGACAATTGAGTGTGAGTTCCCTTAACCTCTCCACTCAATATGACCCTTCCAAAGATCATGGGAACTGATAGGCAAAAGCAGGGGAACGCTGGATCTGAAAAGATGAAATGTCACTAGGGAAACGAGAAATTGTGTCAGACTCTGAAGCGTTTTGGGCCAAGTATTCAAAAATCAAAAAGACTTCCCAAGGAAGAAACCGACGCGTGTTAGAGGCGTGCTATGGAAGTTGAAACGGTCCTCCAAACTCATTGGCCAACGGTTATCGAGGTCTTTCTACACTTTCCTTTCTACCCTCGTCTCTCTCTCACACATAAAAACCCAATTTTGCCATTTTTGGGTTCCTTCCTCCTCATCCTTCCCTGTCACCCCCTCTCTCTCTCTGCAACTTTGCCTCCTCCCAATTCAAGCAAACTTCCAAAACCTCTCTCCATCCAAATCTTTCCATGGCTTCAACCCACTCATTCGAAGAAATCAAAGAGTGGATCAACAAAAACCCTCGCACTTTCTTCCTCTCCATGTTAGCCGACATCGAGAAAGAACAAGATCCTGTTCTTCGCGATGTCCTGATTGCAGAGCTCTACAATTACGTGAGCCCTCTCATGCCTCCTCCCTCTCTCCCTCCTCCTCCGGCAGAGAAAACTCTAGCGATGCCTGCCTCCACCGCTACATCTTCTCAATTCCCTCCTCCTCCACCGTCTTCTCAACCCATCTCTATCTCCTCCTCCGAGACCAAGATCCTAGACTCCTTCGGATCCGAACCCCCATCCAAATACGAAAAACCCACACAATCCAAACACAAGCACTCTTTCAAAGATCCCTCCAAATCCAAACACCACTCCTCCAAATCCAAACACAAATCCTCCAAACGCAAACACTCACAAATCTCCACTCCTTCATCCCCCTCTCTTTACTCCGAAAAGAAGAAACCTTTCTTCAGATTCGACGAGTATCTAAACTGCTCCAAACCCAATTCACGTGTCGAAAAACCTCCACTCAATTTCCCTCCTCCTTCCGATTCTGGGAACTCTCAATCCCCGCTTCAACCTCCACCCTCTCCTGCTCAAACCGACTCTGGGAACTCTACCCTCAACGCTCCCACCTCCACACCCTCCTCTTCCCTTCCTTCCACTCCCGAGGGAACTCCTACTCCTCTACCCTCTTCCAAACAAAACGCATCTCCACCACCCATCTCCCCGATTGCCCAGTCTCCATCTCACAATCCAAAAAATGCCTCTGTGACCTCTAGTCCCAAGGCCTCAAACATCACACCTCCTCCTTCCACGCCCAAGGTCCCAACTCCACAAAATTCTCCTCTCCCTCCATCTTCTCCCACCACGATAAAACTCCCTTCCCCCCTGATGAGGACAAATACCAATCGCGAGGGTCCTCGGCAAAAAGGCCAAAGAGCAGACTCCCATAGTCATGGGAACTGACGAAGAAAACGTGCGCCTTGCCGCGCTCGAGACCGAGCTCCACGTTGAAATCTCGCGGCCCTCAACTCCAGAGGGGACCGTTGCCTCCAAGGTCCCAGAGGAAAGGGACCCTACACCAGCCGCCGAGGCTGGGCAAAGCAGCCGTCATCAGGAAGATGACGACGAGAAGACCGGGCTGACCTCCTCTGAAGCTGAAGGGACCTCCAGCGATGAATCTGAGGAACAAGAGGAGGCTCCTGCTGCCAAAGAGCCCGCTGGCATCCCAACTCCAGGGCACCAACTGGTGGTGTCGGCAAGAGCCCTAGAGGAAAGGAACCCTCCTCTGATGATTGAAGCGGTTGATCCCCCTCAGCAGAAAGAAAAGACTACGGTCTCTAGGGGGAACAAGAACAAGAACAAGAGAGGGAAGGGAACTACTCCAACGAAGGTGCATGTCTCTGCAAATCGCAAGCTTCTTCCCCCTCTCATCCTCTCAGAAGACCAACTCACATAACAAGGGCTAGGGCAACTGTGGGAACTGATCAAAGCCCAAGGATGGGAACACATCTGTAACGAGGCTGTGAGTGTGGATCCCTCTCAGGTGCGCCTCTTCTACAATCACTTCGTCATCCAAGACGAGGGCACCAAGGGAACTCTCTCCCTCAATGGTGACGATTTCATCTTCACAGCCTCAACTCTTCGCCGACAACTACAAGTCCCTGTCCAGGGCCTCTCTGCCTTGCCCACCAAGAACTGGGGCGATTTCAACAACGCTGAGATCTACAACACGATCTATGAGGGCCGAGTTCCCACTACTGGAACATCAACCCATCACCTGTCCCTCATTGCTAAGTTAGCCCATCAATTCATCATCAACGTGGTGATCCCTCGCCAGGAGAAGCGCCTTCACGTTAACATCCCTGACGCCATTCTCCTCTACCACTTCCTCATGAAGAAGCCCATCAATCTCCCACGCATCATTCTGGGGCACATGGAGAAGTGCATGGCTTCCAAGACCCATTCCCTTCCTTACGCTGGCCTAATTAAGAAACTCATGCTCAGAGAGGGCCTCTACGACACCTCCCGAGAAGAGGTCACCATAGGCAGGGAACTGGACATTTCTGTGGTCCAGAAAATGCGTCACTCTGAGCCAGTGGAGGAACAAGAAAGGCTGGCATCTGGTGACGACACCCAGGATGAGAACACTTAAGTGTTGAGACACATTGCCAACACTCTTGACAAGATGGAAAGGGACCAAGAAAAGCTCATACGAGTCCTGACTCGACTCAGTGATTCCCTATTCCCACCAAGCCCATGATCTTTTCCTCTCCTTTTTCCTTAGCCTCTCTGTTCCCACAAATATTATTTCTTTTGTTCCTATGTACATACTTTGCTTAAGTAATGAATGGTTTGAAATACTTGCTTATTTTTGTGATGGGTTTGTCATCATCAAAAAGGGGGAAATTGTTGGGACGATGTTGGGACCTCTGGCTCTAAACATCGAAACAACGATACCATTCTCCAGTTTTGATAATGACAAACACCATATGGGAACTAATGTGCTTTGTCCAAGTATTTTTAAGGAACACGGGTCCAGCAAAGAAAGTTCCCATGTTATGGGAACTCCCATGAGTGGATAAGAAACACAAACATACACGCTGAAGAGTTCCTCTCAAAGGAACTCTGAAGAAGACAGTTCCCATCACATGGGAACTCACATGTGAACACAAAGACCGTTCAGCGCAAATCGCGGGATCCTGTCCTGGACAAAATGAAGGAACAGTCTGATGAGCAGACTATCACAAGTGATCCAACGGTCCGATCAATTCAAGAAGTTGACCTAGTTCAAATCGAAGTCACATGTGAAGTTTGTACACTTGGGCTGCAAGCAAAGGGCATTTCGAACAACATGGAAGATACGATTAAAGCCCAAGTACAACCGAGTATAAAGCCAAATGAATAGTGCCAGGTTTAGGTACTTCTCCCAGAACTCATACACTCCCAGAGAAAGAAAGAAATAAGAAGAGAAGTCCCTGGCGGCGAGTGTCCGATCTCGACGACGGTGAAAGCTAAAGTTCCCAAGAGCAAGGGAACTGAATTGTCAAGGTGTAAGGTTTGACTTTCCTGTTTTAGTTGAGTTGTTCGCTTAGGAACTCAGTTGTGAAGATTCATTAGTGTTGTTAGAGTTAGGTAAAACTCGTAGGAACAGAGAAGTTTGAATCTGGCTGTTTGTAACTAAGGAACAAGCAATAAAATAAGTAAGTCATTCAAAATCCTCCAAGCGGAGGTAGAGGTTTACCCACACAACTAGTTGGTTGTCGTGGGGTTCCTCTATAAGGGAACTGTGTTCTTTCTGCTTTTTAAATACTTGCGATACTGTTTCTTCCGCTGCCTTGGGAACATCTTAACAGCCAGTTCCCAAGCTCTCGCTAACAAGTTTCGATCCAACATATCTGTAGTTTGGAGGCGAATAAGTAACAAAGGGAATAAGGGAGGCAAAAACTCATAGCTATCAGAAAGAACTTTTATATGAAGACCTAAATATACTACACAATAAGCTAAGGATAGTGGTACTTGCCTGACTTGGTATCTCCTTGTACGTACACCCAAGCACTGAATCAATTCCTTGAGCTATCGCCTATCATCGAGCTGAGCCTGTTGTAGTTTTGTGGGTGGGGGGATGAGTATAATGTATATAGAGGGGATGGGCTTCTGGGATGCGCTCACGATACCCGTATACAGCTGTTAAATATCTATAACTATATATTAAAGTTGTCCCTTTTCGAGCCACCAGAACGATTTTGGTCCCACCCCATATTTAAAAAACCTTATTTTCCATTCTTATTATTTCTTTTTTTATTTCTATCTTATTCCAATAATCTTTATGACCCGTACACTCAAAAAATATTGTTCCAATAATATTGTTTCTCAAAATCGGATATCTAAGATAGATATTTTTCTTATTTTTTTAGTAAAAATATATCAAGTATCTACTATCTATCAAAATCGGATATCTAAGATAGGAAAATTATACAAGTATCTACTATCTATCAAAATCGGATATCTATCTACTATCTACTATCTATCTTTTATAAGATAGGAAAATCGGATAATCTTTTTTTTTTATATAGCTTCCTTATACAAGTATTTAAAAGTAAAGATAACATATTTAAAATATTTTAAAATAAATATAAATCTTTTAGCATATATCTTTTGATAAATTTATTTATAGATATATAGTAATAAAATATTTGATTAAAAAATTATACATTCTACGAGCAATAAATTACTCATATTGAAGTTTATATTATATTTTTATTAATTTATTTATTAATATCATATTTATAATGTCTATAAGATATCGACTCGTAGTCGTACATGGTATGACGGGTAAAACTAATATCGAATCGTAGTCGTACATGGTACGACGGGTAAAACTAGTATATTATTATAACATTAGCTCGATCAATTCTAAGTGCTTAGCAGTTTTCAAATATAAATAAGATTTTTTAATTTTAATCCAATAAAAGGAGAATTAAATCATGCTAGGATTAGGATGTAGACTAGTTAATCGGGTAAGTTTAGTCGAATTTGGGTTCTGTTCTTTGAGGTGCGGATTAATTATGGATTCAGATGAATCGGATTATATTTCAAATCGAGTTAGGTTTACCAATGATGATGAAATAAACTCAGCTTTTAAATTCTTTTTGTTGCAAGTTTTATATTCAGGTTAGTGTCATAATGTATCTGTTGCATTTCATATATGTGACAGACGTGAAATAACTCAAGTTGTTAGCCACTGAATTGTAGGAGTCATTTTCTTTAGTTTGTTTGAGTCAAATAAAGAAGGTGCTCGTGTGCACTATAGTAGTGGAGTTAGTTGCTGGTTTGTAGCATCAACTCATAGCATGTAATCAGTTTCTTTCATGTTATATAAATCAGAAAAACTGGTGATGGAGCCACTTGAGCGCCACACCAACCAAAATCCACAACTGTCATCTTTTCTCTTCCGTCTCCCTCACCATTGTGTTTTTGCAATTCTGTTTTCTTTGTTTTCTCTGGTTTGAATCCAACATCTGGTATCAGAGCTTCGGCTTTAGATCCTCATGTCTCATCTCGAGATGGAGACTGCGAGACAGAGAGAGATGAGAGAGCAAAGAGAGCGAGAACAAAGAGAAAGAGAACAAAGGGCGAAAGAGCGCCAAGATCCTGTTCTACCAGCTGTGACAGGAAATCAAGATGGAGATGGGATTCGGATCAATGACAAAGAAGGATCCGTCTCCCTCAAATATCCAATGATGACTAAGAGCAACTACGCAGCATGGGCCATCAAGATGGAGGTGTACATGACAACTCAAGGTGTATGGGATGCTGTGGAGGCCGAGAGACCAGTTGACAATAGGAGGGATAAGATGGCACTGGCAGCCATCTACCAAGGGATTGGCGAAGACATACTCCTTCAACTAGGCGCCAAGAAGACATCGAAAGAAGTCTGGAACATGTTGAAAAACATGAACTTGGGGGCAGACAAGGTGAAGGAGGTGAGAACTCAGACTCTATGGAGAGAGTTTGATAGCTTGAGAATGGGTGATTCAGAGAAGATAGATGATTTCTCTGGGAAACTCACAACAATTGTCAACAAACTGAGGGGTCTTGGCAACACAATAGAAGAAATCAAGGTGGTGAAAAAGCTCTTAAGATCAACCTCACCAAAATTCCTGCAAATTGCTTCTACCGTAGAGGAATTTGGTGATTTGAAGAACAAGACAACAGATAAGATTATTGTGTCTCTGAAAGCTCATGAAGAAAGACTTCATGGCTTTGGAAACAAAGCTGATGAGACAGTTCTCCTCACACGGGCTTAATGGAGAGCAAGAGAAGATGCAAAGACCTCTAAGAGGTACTCCAGAGATCAGTCAATCACACGTGGTGGAAGGGGACGTGGTCGTGGACGTGGCAGAGGAAGAAACAATGCAGAATCCAGCCGTGGGAGTGATGGTGATTCACAACCACAAAAGAAGAAATTTGATAAAAGTAGTATAAAGTGCTATAGTTGCGGAACCATGGGCCACTTTGCATCAGAATGTCCCTCAAAAGACAAAGATGAGGAGGCACATCTGACAAGAAGGGATCAAGAGGAAGAACCATCATTACTTACGATGGAAACATGTGAGCTGGTGAGCCTGCAGTCACCAGGATCAGAAACTGTGATGCTGCACAGTGAACAAAATGATTCAAGGAAGAAGTCAGTCAAGGAGGAGAGTTCTTGGTACCTTGATTCCGGAGCTAGCAATCATATGTCTGGAGACAAGTCATATTTCTCTGAGATTGATCAAAGCATTACAGGCAAAGTAAAGTTTGGAGATGGCTAAGCAATTGACATCAAAGGAAGAGGTGTTGTGTTCTTCAAGTGCAAAAATGGAGAACACTTGATACTCACTGATGTGTACTACATCCCAGGACTCAAAAGCAACATTGTGAGTCTTGGACAGCTAGAAGAGTCAGGTAGCAAGTCTGTCATTGATGAGGGTTGCCTGAAACTTTATGACAAACACCAGAGGCTGATAACCAAGGTGAAAAGACAGACAAACAGACTTTATATAGCAAACTTTCACTTGATAAAGAAAGTTTGTCTCATGGCAATGATCAAGGATGAGGCGTGGCTGTGGCATGCAAGGTATGGCCATTTAAACTTCAATTCAATGAGGAAATTGAGTCAGGGAATGGTTGATGGAATGCCTAGAATCAACCAAGTGAATCAGGTGTGTGATGGATGCGTGGTTGGAAAGCAACACAGGTCTTCTTTTCCACAAAAATCCACATTCAAAGCCAGCAAGCCTCTGGAACTAGTTCATACAGACATATGTGGACCAATCTCTCCAGCCACTTGTGGAGGTAATCATTACTTCATGTTGTTAGTAGATGATTTCTCTAGATTTATGTGGGTATACATGCTTAAAAGTAAAGATGAAGCATTCACTACATTTAAGAAATTCAAAGCTGGTGTAGAGATTGAAACTGACTTGAAATTGAAGAGCTTGAGAACTGATCAAGGTGGAGAGTTCACCTCAAATGAATTCAGAGATTTCTATGAGAAAGAAGGGGGAAAAGATTCATCACTGCACCATATTCACCACAACAAAATAGTGTAGTAGAGAGACGAAACCAGACAGGTATAGAGATGGCCAGATGTATGATGAAGAGCAGAGTTTTGCCTGGAAGATTTTGGGGAGAAGCTGTCAAGACTGCAGTGTATTTATTGAACAGGTCTCCTACAAAAGGTGTTGAGGAAATGACACCATATCAAGCGTGGCATAGAAGCAGGGCCGGTCCTAAGGTTTTTTAGGCCCGGGGCAAACAAAAATTTAGAGGCCCCTTTATAAAATTTTGCAAAATACTAGCATTCAAAATCATATATTGACCACTTCTATCACAAAAAAAACACTTGTTCTTGGTCTTTGACAACAACATAATAATAATTTTAATGAAATCTAACAACATTAACAGTAATTAGCATAAAAAGTAGCAACATCCAGAAATAGAACACAAAAGAGCATGTTTCTAATGCATAAATAATACAAAAATAGCCCAAAAGGCAACAGATTAACTCTTCTAGCAGCAACATGAATCTTTAACCTTCTCTTTAACTCTAATCAACAACAACATCAATTAGCCATCACCTGCCAAATAAACAAACACACATAAGATCATGTAAAACGATTTCTTCGAGCATTTTTAGATGCAAAATCATCAATAATAGTATCAACATCTAATTTCTCAAGCATATCCTTCTCAATACTTAAAATGGCCAAACCATTCAACCTCTCTTGTGACATTGTAGACCTCAAATAGGTTTTCAACAGTTTTAACTTAGAGAAACTTCTTTCAGCGGATGCCACAATCTCAGGCACAGTTAATAAGATACGACATGCAATTGACACATTTGGATAACAATCTGCAGCCTTTACAAATTCAAGAATTTCAATAGTTGATATTCTCACATCTGGTAAAGATATTTGCAGCACTTTTAATTCAGAAAAAAAGATCATCTAGATCAACATCAGACACATTATTATAAGAAAAGGTAGCATGAAACTTATTACAACAATCTTTAAGCTCATTATCATGCAATGCCTTCAAGTTGTTTGAATCAAGTAAGAATCCAAACTATTTTCAAACATTTTTAATTGCTTAAATCTGTTTTCTAATGAACCAATTGCCATATCCACAATGACTAGAAAGTAATGAAACTTAAAGGATTCTTCAGCTGATTGAAATTCTTCACAATGATCATTTTCATCAAACTGTTTTTTTCCTAAAAATTCGACGCTTTGCTTTAAAAATAGGTTCTATATTCATGTCATTTGCAAGACTCTTGGCAATATTCATACTTGACTCAAAACCTTGAATTCTATACTTTCTGAAGTAAGAGATTACACCTTGTAACTGCTTCATGGCTGCATCAATGCATATAAATTTAGACTGTAATTTCTTACTTACCGTGTTGATGGCAAACAATATATCATACCAAATAACCAGGCCAAGTAAAAACTCAAAGTTTTCAACTGCATCACACAAACTTTCAGCTTCACTCTGTGATTTAGCATCATCACAAGATCTAGATAATTCCGACAATGCCAATATTATTTGAGGAGCTTGAAATCTAATAGCTTTAACACTTTTTATACGACTTTCCCAACGAGTATTACACAAAGATTTAAGTGTTAAGCCAGGAACATTATCAATTAATACCTTCCATCTTTTAGTAAAACTCGAAAATAATGTATATAAACGTTGTACCACACCAAAAAATGAAACAGCTTTAACACATGAATTTTCCATGTCACTTAGAGTAAGATTAAGACTATGACAAGCACATGGCATATATAAAACTCTTGGATTTATTTCAAGCAATCTCTTTTGAACCCCTTGATGCTTTCCCTTCATATTAGAACCATTATCATAATCTTGACCCCTCACATCATCAACATTCAGCCCAAGAGATTTAAATGCAGCAATTAGTTCATTAAAAAGTCCTAATCTAGATGTGTCATCCACACTCAAAAATTCCAGAAAGTACTCCTCTATTTGTATTTTATAGCTGGACATATTCACACATCGCACAAGTAAAGTCATTTGTTCTTGATGACTTATATCTGGGGTACAATCAAGAATTATAGAAAAATATTTTGCCCCCGTAATGAGTCGTATGATAGAACTTTTAACACTATATGCCAAAGTAGAAATCAACTCATTCTGAATTTTATGACCCAAATAATGATGATGAATTTCATGATTTTGAATACGTCTAATATACTCCTGCATTATCACATCAAATTCAGCAATCATCTCAATCAAACCTAAAAAATTACCATTGCTATCTTGGTAAAGTTTTTCATTAGATCCTCGGAAAGCCAAATTATGTTTAGAAAGACGTTTCACAACAGAAACTATTCTTTTTAAAACATGCCTCCAACGCTCTTTCTCCTTTGTAATTTCTTGTTGCAATTCTTTATCAATTGTTTGATTCTCTTTTAATCTCAGCCTTAATTCATTCCAACTCCTCATATTAGTCATATGTTCAACACTATTCTCATGTTGTGGAAGTCTCTCACTAAGATGCTTCCAATCATCATATCCATCATTTGCTAGCAAGCCTTTGTTATTATCATTTTTTAATAGCTTGCAACAAAAACAGTATACTCTATCCATATGTTTGGAATAAACTAACCATTTTCTATCACTTATCTCTCCATTAGTTAACTTTCTAGAATAATATGCATATGAAAAATGTTTAGAAAATTTATCTAAAGGAAACACAAGACCCAACTCCCTTATAGGCCCCTTTTCAACTAATATATCTCTATCTTTGTTGTCAAGGTTATCCCACCTTCTAGGATCATACAAATCGAGGGGAGGGATAGTTTCTTCATCAACTCTTAAATTTTCAATATTAGTTGAATTAGGCACATCATTAGGTCCATAGACTGATTAATCCCTTCATTGGACTGATTTTCATTTGGTATATTTTCATTAGAGTTCTCAGGATCACCAACATCTATTCCCTCGGGATTTTGGTTCAAACCTCCTTGTCTTATTACAAACTTGTGAATAGCTCCTCTTTGTGATTTTATAAATTTTTCATTAGCTTCTCTTTCTTTTCTTTTACGAAATCCAGACTTTTTCTTTTTGGGCAACATCATAAGACAAAAGGAATGGAATAATATCACCTGAGATGTTGAAAGTAGTAGTTGGCAAGATTGTAAGAACTCCAGGAAGCAATCTGATTTATAGGTGTAAACTTGAATCTCAAATTCCAAATCCAAGGACGAGCCAATTTAAAGTATTTGCATCATTGCATCAAACACATTAAAAAATTGATTATTATATATTTAAAAGCTAAGTAAACATAATTTTGACAAAGTACATGATCATTAATCATTAATAAATATGATGGCTCACCACTTATCAATTAACTAATTACACAAGCATAAAATACGAGTTAAAATGCGAACTTGGAAAAGTATATATGTATCATGTGTGCAATTAAACTATCACAGTATCACTCTAGAAACTTATTGAATGATTAATTGATTATTAACAAGTTTAGGACTTATTTTATTCTAGAAAATCAATCAAAATGCAAGTGAAATTATAGGATTTCATTATAAATTTTATAGAACTCGGAATCAGATTTAGGGAAATTGAAACTAATCAAAACAGATCTTAATTTTTGTTTAATTTTCAAGCCAAATAAGAAAATGAAACCATAGAGAGATTGAGAAATTAATTACCGATCTGAAACATCACCAAATTGGAAGCACCATGAAGTCTTTGAATCAACTGAACGGAGTAGTAGAACTTGGGAAAAACAGGATTGAACCACTTGGATTGTAAAATTGTTGGATCTGAAAGCCAATTCCTCCCATATAAATCTTGATAACCTCGATTTAGTTGGAGTAGCAAAAGAAATCGAAGACAATAACGGCATAAAAAGTAAATTTCTTGAAAGGAGCTTCATCTTTCTCTAGTGTTTGCGTCTCTTCAGTTCGCCCTAGTTCTGTAAATTGTGCTACAACATCGTAAATGGGTGAATGAATTAATGAGATTTGATTTTCAGCACTTTATTTTATTTAATTTTATTAGTTTAATCGAGTAGGGTTTTTTGATAAATCTGATGGGCTTTTAATTGTAAAATGGGCTTTAGGTATATGTATGGGCCTTTAACTAAGCATTATAGTCTACATATGTAGTGTAAAAAAAAATTAGTATGGGCCCCTTAGAAACATGGGCCCTGGGCGAGCGCCCAGCCTGCTCCTGCGTGTGGGCCGACCCTGCATAGAAGGGTCTCAAAAGTACATCACTTGAGAGTGTTTGGTTGCCTAGCCCATGCCAAAAACACAACTCCACACCTCTCAAAGCTAGAAGATAGAAGCACACCTACAATCCTGCTGGGATATAAGGAAGGATCAAAGGCGTACAGACTTTTTGATCCTAAGAAAAATAAGCTAGTGATCAGTAGGGATGTGATATTCGAGGAAGAAAAAGGCTGGAGTTGGAAAAGAAATGAAGAAGAAGAAGCTGTAACAGAAACTGAGTTTACTGTCACTTGGAATTCAGAGAATCAAGGCAGGGAGAATTCAGGTTAGAATATTGATATTGATGGAGATCAAAGTGTGAATGAATCAGAATCACCACCTTCTACACCGGTCATAGCCTCACCTGGTGCATCCTACAGCTCAAGCCCTTCTAGCTCAAGCTCAGAAAGTCCACGTACACAAACTCAGATCACTACAAGATATATATGACTCAACAAGGGAGATTGAGGAAACAGCTGGATTGTGTTTCTTGTCCATTGAAGAGCCAACTACCTATGCTGAAGCTTCAAAGAATGAGAGTTGGAAAAGAGCTATGGAACAAGAAATTGTTTCCATAAAGGGAAATGGCACGTGGGAGCTAGCTACATTGCCCAGGGATCACAAGGCCATAGGCCTGAAATGGATCTTTAAATTGAAGAAGAATCCAGATGGTGAAATTGTGAAACATAAAGCAAGGCTCATGGCTAAAGTTTATGTGCAGAAGTATGGTGTCGACTATAATGAAGTGTTTGCACCTGTTGCAAGGCTTGAGACAGTGAGAGCTCTTTTAGCATATGCAGCTTACAGAGATTGGGAAATGCACCATATGGATGTAAAGACTGTCTTCCTAAATGGAGAGCTTGAAGAGGAGGTGTATGTAGTTCAACCTGAGGGTTTCATTGATAGCAAGTATCCTTATAAAGTTCTTAAACTCCATAAGGCTTTATACGGGTTAAAGCAAGCACCCCGGGCTTGGAACTCAAAACTGGACAAGTGTCTGCACACACTCAGTTTTTCTATATGTCCACAGGAAAATGCCTTGTACAAGCGTTATAATGGTGAAGATATGGTCATAGTTGGGGTGTATGTTGATGATCTCATAATGACAGGATCACACAAAACACTCATCAACAGTTTCAAGGCAGAAATGCAAGAAAAGTCTGAAATGAGTGATCTCGGGTTGCTCAATTTCTATTTGGGGATTGAAGTCAAACAGAATCCAGATTCAATCACCTTGTGTCAATCAGGATATGCTAAGAAAATCCTAGAAAAGCTAGGAATGGGGGAGTGCAACACTTGTGCTATTCCTATGGAACCTAGAAGCAAAATGAGTAAGCATGGAAATGGAGAAGCCTCTGTGGATGAAACTGAATACAGGAGTGTGATAGGGAGCCTGAGATATTTGGTGAACACACGTCCTGACTTGGCATACTCAGTAAGTCTCATGAGTAGGTACATGGAAGCTCCTAAAACTTGTCCTTTAGCTGCTGTAAAACAGATCCTGAGATATGTGAAGGGGACTCTGAACATGGGATGTGTGTACAAGAAAAAGCACATGAATGAAGAACTGGTTGGTTACTCTGATAGTGATCTTGCTGGTGACATGGATGACAGGAAAAGTACAACATGAATTTTGTATTTTCTGGGTGATAGGCCAATCACATGGACATCACAGAAGCAAAGAGTTGTGGCATTGTCATCATGTGAGGCCGAGTATATTGCTGGTACAGCTGCAGCTTGTCAGGGTGTGTGGCTAGGAAGAGTTGTCAGCAGTTTGAGAGGAGAAGCTCAATTAAAGGTTACACTTAAAATAGACAACAAGTCAGCCATTGCATTGGCCAAAAATCCTATTCACCATGATAGAAGCAAGCACATAGACACAAGGTATCATTTCATCCGAGACTGTGTGCAAAGTGGTGAGATCAATGTCGAGCATGTCAAAACAGAAATCCAGCTTGCCGATATCCTAACTAAACCTCTTGGACGCCAAAGGTTTATTGAGCTTCGAGAGAAAATTGGAGTGCAAGCTATCAAGTAAGTACAAGCTAAGTTTAGGGGAGTGAACGATGAAATAAACTCAGCTTTTAAATTCTTTCTGTTGCAAGTTTTATATTCAGCTTAGTGTCATAATGTATCTGTTGCATTTCATATATGTGACAGACGTGAAATAACTCAAGTTGTTAGCCACTGAATTGTAGGAGTCAGTTTCTTGAGTTTGTTTGAGTCAAATAAAGAAGGTGCTCGTGTGCACTATAGTAGTGGAGTTAGTTGCTGGTTTGTAGCATCAACTCATAGCATGTAATCAGTTTCTTTCATGTTATCACTACTACAAAAATTGGCTATTACCTCGTGGCATTTAACCCAGGCTTATATATTATGAGTTATATTATGTCAAATTAAAAGAGTTTCATATTAAATACACCGGTTGTTAAACGTCCGGTGTATTTGAACCATTTTCCAAAGATATACACCGGATGTTTCATGATCCGGTGTATTTATGGCATAAAAATACCACGGTCGTATTTAGTCCGGAGTATTAGACAATAATGGCAAACAAATACACTAGGTGTGTATGGTCCGGTGTATTTGGGCCACATAAATATTTCAAGAATAGTAGGTACTAGTGTAAGGGCCCGTACCCTGTAGGGATTTTATTAAATATAAATAAATAGTTAAATAGTAGAAAATTTTGTATTATGGATTTTTTTTCTTAGAAAAATATGCAGTCAAAACTAATATTCATTATGGTTTAATTGAAAAAGTTTATAACATTTGAAGGAAAAATTGGTTTTGGAGAGACACAAATAGTTGAAAAGAATATTGCACATTTATTTTTACTCTAATATTTATCTTTATCTAAAATATCTACCCTAATACATTATAAAGCAGAACCCAAGTCTATTGTAAAATTTGCACCACGTGGCATTTTTGAATAAATTAATGTAAAATTATATTTAATAAATTTTGTAACAACTTATAGTATTCTTGCTATATATACTAAATAGATAACATGTTTATATAATTTTTTATGTATATAATTTTCTATCTATGAATTATGTATTAGTTTACTACAATAGATAACATATTTATATAATTTTTATATACATAAAATTCTATGAGATGATATTTTCCATATTAATTTAATATTTTTATCTCTTAACAAGATTTAGGGTCTTAATATATTTTTTTTATCTTTTAACAAAGCTTGAGCTTCAAGTATAAAATTTATATCTATATAATGATATAATTTAAAATAATAAATTTTGTTATGTTGATATATTTTTATTTTGAGAAAAAGATATAATTTTATGTTGATGACTAAGATTATATGTAAATGTCAAAAAAAAAATTCGAATTTTAATTTAAATTAATAAAATTATATTTTATTTATCTTTTTATGCATTTATATTAAATATTTTTTCTTAAATCAAAGTTTGATAAAAAAAAATTTACAAATCTTGATAAAAACTTTCTTAAATTGAATTTTGATAAAAATTTAAATTATATTTTTCTTAATTTCCTTTTTATTTTATTTATGTAAATATAGAATATATTTTTTTTATTTAGCCCCGCCTTACATTTTTTTTTATATCTATGTTTTTTTGTAATTTAATATGGATGATAGGTTGATTAATAATTAATACATTGAATTTATCATTATCAATGGAAAACAACTTTATAGATGGATTAAATTTTGCAAAATAATACATAGATAATTTTCTCTATATTTTATCTCTTAAATCAAGGACAATGTTCTCTTCTATACTAATCTTTATACTGTATTTTTCATATTTACAAACATTCTTATTATTATACAGTAAAAGATAAGAACACCTAATATATAATTTTAATAAATTAACTTTAAAGAATATTTTACTAACTTATATTATGTTTTATGAGTTTGGTTCAAATGAAACAAACTCTTATCTTGAAACGAACTTTTATCCTGAAACGGATGCACTTTTCATAGTTCGTAGGGCACTTTTCCTATTTAAGAGTGCACTTTTTCGGATTTGCATTTTTCGTACTTTTCAGTGCACTTTTTGTAGTGCATTTTCGGATTACACTTTTTGTATTTTGCAATGCACTTTTATATGAAAAGTCCACTACGAACTATGAAAAGTGCATTCGTTTCACGTTTCAGGATAAGAGCTTGTTTTATTTGAATCAAACTCTATGCTTTATAGATAACCTATCCTAATTACTATTATCTTTATAAAAAAACCAAGTATTTTACACATATTAATGTCTAAAAAAATAAGAAAATATTATTTTAAAATATTCAATAAAAAATAAAATCAATATTTTAATAATTTCAATCTAAATTTGGCCAAGATCTCCACAAATAATGGAAAAAATTTAAAAATATATTCAATTAAAATATGGAGTACAATTTAAAAAATAATAATTTGTGTATTTATTAATTTATTATGATATTATATAAATATATTTAGTATTTTAAATTAATATCGTAGAATTGTATAGTTTTTAGTAAAATTATTCCGTGAATATCACGGGGCTTCAACTAGTTTTACCTAACTTGTATCTAATAGTTTAGAACAAAAATTATTATAATTATTTTTTTAGAAAAATTTTATTTTTATCAAAATAATATAATTTAAATTTAATCTTTTTTATCAAAATTAACTATGAATAATTAATCGTAAATATCTTATAAGAATATCAAAAAGTTAATTATTTTTGTCAAAATTTAATTAATAATTTAATTGTTAATCTTGTAAGAAATAATGTATATTTCTATCTTTTTTTTTATCAAAATTCTATTTTAATAAAATATTTTTCATAAATAGATTAAAGGCAAAGATAGTGTAAATATTTATTTAATTCTAAGAGTAATTTAGATTCTTATCATTTAAAAAAATAGATTCTTTTAAAAAATATTTTACCAAAATTTGATTTAAGCAAAGTTTTTATCAATTTTTAAATCATAATTCGTTTTTAAAATAGATCTTAAAAAATAGATGATTGTAAATCTTTTAAAAGATAGTGTACAATTCTATCTTTTTTTAAAATAAAAATTCAATTTTTAAAATAAATTTTACATAAATAGATCAATGTCAATCATTTAAAAGATAGTGTAAAATTCTGTCTTTTTTAAATCAAAATTCAATTTTTAAAAGAAATTTTGCTTAAATAGATCATTGTCAATCTTGTAAGAAATAATGTAAATTTCTTTCTTTGTTTTTATCAAAATTCTATTTTAATAAATATTTTCAATAAATAGATAAAGGAAAAAATAATGTAAATATTTATTTTATTATCATTGACTATATATATATATATCCAATTTTTCTATTTCAATTATTGAGTGATGTGAATATTTTCAATCTTGTAGGGATCATGTCATCTTCTTACTAATATTTTTGGGGATTTTAATATGGTAGAAAAAATAAATTAAATTATTATATCAACAAAAGGGGTGATGTGTCGCTATATGGTGACATAATTTGCTATTGCTTTAGTATATAGTAATGATAGATAGATAGATTAGAGTTTTTATTATTTCATAGTTATTTTGGAGAAAAAATTTCAAACAATGAAATAATTCTTAGAATTGGATAATTTTCTTTTTTTCTTTTATAGTTATAATTTTGAAGAACGATATATATATATATATATATATGTAAGATTGTTAAATTTAAATATTATAAAATATTTCTTATATCTCTTATAATCTTGTGAAAAATTATAGATATGTAGAATTGGATAAATTTTTACTTAATGGTTGCCAAATCAAATTCTTATACAACTAGTTGAAGTCCCGTGATATTCACGGGATAATTTTACTAAAAACTATACAATTCTACGATATTAATTTAAAATACGAAATATATTTACATAATATCATAATAAATTATGCAATAGACAAATTATTTATTTTAGATTGTACTCCATATTTAATTTGAATATATTTTTAAATATTTTTCTATTATTTGTGGAGATCTTGTGCAAATTTAGATTGAAATTATTAAAATATTGATGTTACTTTTTATTGAATATTTTAAATAATATTTTCTTATTTTTTTAGACACTAATATTTTTTAAAAGTTAATTTATTAAAATTATATATTAGGGTTCTTATCTTTTACTCTATAATAATAAGAATGCTTGTAAATATGAAAATACAATATAAAGATTAGTATAGAAGAGAACATTGTCTTTGATTTAAGAGATAAAATATAGAGAAAATTATCTATGTATTATTTTACAAAATTCAATCCATCTATAAAGTTGTTTTCCATACTAAATTTACATAATGAAAAAATAAAATATAAAGAAAATTAATGTATATGAAAATTTACAAAATTCAATGTATTAATCAACCTATCATCCATATTAAATTACAAAAAAAAGAGATAAAAAAAATTAAATGTAAGGTGGGGCTAGATAAAACTTTTTTATATTTACATAAATAAAATAAAAAGAAAATTAAGAAAAATGTAATGTAAATTTTTATCAAAATTCAATTTAAGAAATATAAATGCATAAAAATATAAAGAAAATCTAATTTTATTAATTTAAATTCAAATTCAAATTTTTTTTTGACATTTACATATAATCTTAGTTATCACTCATCAACATAAAATTATATCTTTTTCTCAAAATAAAAATATATCAACATAACAAAATATATTATTTAAAATTATATCATTATATAGATATAAATTTTATACTTGGAGCTCAAGCCTTGTTAAAAGATAAATAAAAATATATTAAGATGCTAAATCTTGTTAAGGGATAAAAATATTAAATTAATATGGAAAATATAATCTCATAGGAATTTATGTATAGAAAAATTATATAAATATGTTATCTATTGTAGTAAACTAATACATTGTCCATAGATAAAAAATTATATTCATAAAAAATTATATAAACATGTTATCTATTTAGTATATATAGCAAGAATACTATTAGTTGTTACAAAATTTATTAAAATATAATTTCACATTAATTTATTCAAAAATGCCACGTGGCGCAAATTTTACAACAGACTTGAGTTCTACTTTATAATGTACTAGTTTTACCCGTCGTACCATGTACGACTACGATTCGATATTTTATAAACATTATAAATAGGATAGTAATAAATAAATAAAAATATAATATAAACTTTAATATAAGTAATTTATTGTTCGTAGAATGCATATAGCTTTTTAATCAAATATTATATTCTTCCTATTTTATTACTTTTTATGTACGTAAATTTAGAGTTTATCAAATATTTCAATATCTATTAAATATTTTATTATCCATTTTTATTAATTTTAAAAAAGTTAAATATTTATTCATTAATTTTTTCATAAAAGAAAATCACTATATTTCTATAAATAAATTTGTCAAAAGATATATGATAAATATTTATATTTATTTTTGAATATTTTATATTTAATTTTAAATACTTGTATAAGGAAGCTTTCAAAAAATATTGTTAAACTAAATAGATATTTTTTTGATGTTAGAGATAAATTTAAATAGTTAAAAAGATTTAATAGAAAGAAGTTATTATAATAGAAATAAAAATTAATTTTTTAAATATAAGGTGGGGCTAGAATCGTTGGGTGACTCGAAAAGGTACAACTTTAATATGTAGTTATAGATATTACCTATTTTTTATATTTAAACATTATAAGTATTTATCATTAATTTTTTATTATAAAAGATAAAATATATCTATAAATAATTTCATGAAAAGACATCATGCTAAAAGGTAAAAGATATTTATACTTATTTAAAAATATTTTAAATTTGTTATCTTTGATTTTAAATATTTGTATAAGGAAGTTTTCAAAAGATATTGTTATACTAAATAGATATTTGTTTGATGTTAAAGATAGATTTAAATAGATAAAGAAGAATATAATAGGGTAAAGTTAAAATATTAGAAATAAAAATTAATTTTGTATATATGAGGTGGGGCTAGAATCGTTCTGGTAGCTCGAAAAGGGACAACTTTAATATATAGTTATAGATTAGGGTAGATATTTCACATATGGATATAAATAATAATTTTATTATATGTGGGGTCTATAATTATTTTTCAACAATAAAAAGATACTCAATTAAATTTCAACCAATCAGATTGGTTTTAATAAAAGGGGTGATGTGGTCCAATCTAAAAGCGACGGGTGTCGTTTAATATTTTTTTAAACCTCTGCTTTAGTATATAGTTATGATTTAATTAGAACAAAATAATAAAAATAAATTTTTTAAATATAAATTAGGGCCAAAATTAATGTGGTGACTAGAAAAGTTACAACTTTAACATATAGTTATAGATAGATATGACTATTTTTATTTCAAATATATATATATATATATATGTAATCGCATGTACATATTTTTCTTATCTTTTTTTAATTTATCTTTTACAAATATAATAAATATAATATCCTTTTTTATCTATATTGGTCAAATTTACTAATATTATTTTATCTTTATGTTTATTTGGGGATAAATTTTTACAAATATTATTTTATCTTTATGTTTACTTAGAGATAAAAATTTTTTGTATAATTAAATATTTAAAATTATTATTTTAATAAAGGGGTGATGTGGCGCAATGTGGTGGCAGAAATTGTTTCGGCTTTAGTTATTAGTAATAGATCATTTTCTTAACCTAGAACACAAGTTTTTTATTGGTATTAATTCGGTCATGATCTCCATATATGCCAAAATAAGAATTTTTGACTTGATAGATCTATGTTGTAGGATAAGGAATACTAGATAAGAATCGTTGAACATCTTTGATCTATTACTAAGAATTAAAGCGGTAGCAATTTCTGTCACCAAGTGGCGCCACATCACCCCTTTATTAAAATTAATTTCAAATAGTTAATTGTGCAAAAAAAATCTCCAACTAATCATAAAGATAAAATAATATTTGTAAAACTTTATCCTCAAATAAACATAAAGATAAAATAATATTGGTAGAAATGATCAATATAGATAAAAAGGGATATTATATTTATTATATTTGTAACAGATAAATTAAAAAAAAGATAAGAAAAATATGTACATGTGATCATATATTTGAAATAAAAATTGCCATATAAATGATAATATCTTTGAAAGGGCATGGTTCCGGTGAGGACCACTCTTGTGGTAATGAATAGACTTAAAATGAGGAATAATCTCAACCATTGAATTTACTTCTTTACCATGCATTGAATGATCATGATTTTTTCAATTTTTTTATTTTTTATTTTTTATTTTTTTATTATTTTTTTATTTTTGTGAAAATCAATTTTTATAAGAAAAAAATGAACTCAAAGCACGTAAAAATTGAACTTATCATAGATAAAAAATGAACTCATAGAATATTAAAATTAAACTCATACAATATAGACAATTGAACTCCTAACATAAAAAATTGAACTTTTGCTGTATAAAAATGAACTTGTAGTATATAAAAATTGAATTGTCATATCTAACATTTTTAAAGCTTTTTTTAAATATGAAAATAATTTTTAAAACGGTAAAAAAATAAAATAAAATAAATTAGAAAAAAAAATCATTCATTTTTTAAATATTTTTTTAGTTATGTGAAAATCGAATTATTTGAAAAAGGAACGCAAATCGCATAAAAATTGAACTTAGCATCGATAAAAAAATGAAGTCGTAGAATATAAAAATTGAACTCATACAATATAGAAAATTGAACTCCTAAATTTTTTTAATAGGTAAAAAATTACGCCACATGTTATTTTTGAATAAAATAATGTTACATTTTTTTAATAATAATTTTTTTAATAGGTAAAAATTAGGCTGACCAGCCTAGGGCATCCTTACGTATGAGGGTCAGGACCCCTCCATGGTTAAGAATCGCCTTCAATTTCAATGTACCGAAGATTCCTTTTATGAGCTTCTTGTACAACACTACAACCTGAAATAGTCCCATGACTTCTGCTTGTTCCACTGTCCAATAGTCATTTTTTATGTTATATATTATACAAATATTAGGATATGATAAATAGAAAGATTATTAAGATATTTTTTATGCTATATATTATACAAATATTAGGATATTTATTTTAGTTTTAGATAGAATGCATATGCTAGGTTTAGATACTACTAATACAATATTATTGTTTCAAATAAACAACTTTTATAGTTTATTGATTTTAAATATTTAAAAAAATTTAAGTTTACTATAAAGATAGTGTAATGTACGTACAATCTTATATCGTTATAGTTAAGTTTATTTTGAACGGTCCTATGTATATAATAAAGTGATAAGTTTTTATCTTATTACTTATCTACTTTCATAATTAAATAAATTATCATGTTTTGGATATTAATTAAATTCGTAATACTAATAAAATATTATTGTTTCAAATAAACAACTTTTATAGTTTATTGATTTTAAATTTATATTTAAGCATTTACATGATTATTTTTCTCGGATAATAAATATATTTAAAATATTTTATTATTAATATTTATTTTAGGAAAACCCGTACAAGGTACGGGAATACATACTAGTATTCATTAACGTTTATGTTTTAATTGAAAAAGTATATAACTTTTCAAGTAAAATTTGGTTTTGAAGAATCATAATTGAAAAGAATATTGCACATATTTTTACTCAAATCTTTATTCTATTTTTGTATAAAATATTTTACTTATCTCTTATCTAATAGTTTAGAACAAAAATTATTATAATTATTTTTCTAGGAAAAGTTTATTTTTGCAGATGACCAATCTTATTGAAGTAATTATATTATCGTTGTGGATGACCAAAAGTTTTTTATCCTTCTAAAATGTACAATTTTATTGTTATAAATATCCAAATTGAAAAAGGGAATTACTGGCGGGGAGGGTAATTCTTTCGAAAATCAAGTGAAATTTTTAGAGGGAAATAAAAACACACATCCTCACCAACGCGGCAGACTTCTCTTTTCCATGCGATTCTTCACATCTCTCAAAAAACCCTTGAGGAAGATCTAAAGAATAGAAGAGGAAAGACTAAAGTGTAAAGGAATTGAGGATTGCCGCTGGTGAGGGAGTAAAGATCCAGATCTTCAGGCTGATGACCATCATCGGCTTCGCACAGGTCGACAATTTTGGCTGCTTCCAAAGGCTTCTCTGAGATAATTCCTCCCTCCTTAATGAACGGTATCCAATTGTACATTCTCTCCCTCTTTCTTCTTTTTCAATTGTGATGGGTTTGGTTGGGGAGACGATAAAACCCTAGAATACATTTGGGATTTTCTTATTTGATTTGATGGGCTTTGAATCTTCCTAGAGATGGGAAAATCGGTACACCTCCATCCTCATTTATAATTTCACGCACCCACCTTCAATCTCCATTGACAACCACCAACGATGGTGACGACTTCAATCTGTAGCCCAATCACCTTGGTTGAAGGACCAGTCCTCAACCTCAACAGTGGATTCGTTTGCTTTCTTGCTAATTTAGCTATTTATGCACGATGGGATTGGGAAAATCCTTCTCACTTAATCTCCAATTTTGATTGATTTTGACACTAAATAGTGGGATTAGGGTTTGAAAGCTCGCTAACTCTAATCATTTTCAATCTGATATGATTGCATAGATTGGAAGTTTATTTGCTTCTTTTCCATACTTTTCAGTTTCCAGGTCAAGAAAAAGCATATTTCTAAGGGCATTTAACCAATTCTGGAGTTTAGAGTTCTTGGGACCTTCATATGCTTTTGTGATTCGGTAAGATTAGAATAATATCATCTTGCTTATCTATATTTATCATGTATGAACATTTAGTTGAACCGTCCATTTCTATAAGTAATCATTGGTTTGATATTATATATTGTATCTAATGGGAATTGGGAACCGCCTAGATATTAGATGGTTACAATTATTGTCTTTAGCTTATTATGCATGCAGATTGTGCAAGTAACTTGCAAGAGTAGAAATTTGACCAGAAATTTGAGTTCTTTTTAATCTCTGTGATAATTAAAATGGAAAATTCGCCTGATAATGTGAAATTATGAGATTATATTAGTTCTGTACTCGAGTATCACTCAATAGATAAAAGCATTTTTAGATATATCACTCAACAGATAATGTGAAATCATGGCAAATTTTGTCTAACTAATCAGACTTGATCTCTGACTTTCGTGTATTACATTTTCATTATACATTAAGCTTTTGATAAGATGAATGAGTTGAATTGCCTTACCTTACTGGTGAATTGAAAATAGGTGATAATATGAATGGGTTGCATTGCCTTACTGCTGAATTGAAGATAGGTGAAGGTGCTTGCTTTGACCGATCTTGATACAATGGCTGGGTGTTTTTTGATGTTTTCAAATGTTACAAACAAGAATTATGTAGTGGAATCTAAGAACAATTTTTTTTACAGGCGAAGAACGTACGAATTCCAACCCCAGAAATTCCAATTCCAGTTGCAAAGCCGGTAGCGAAACCCATGCTATCAAAAGTAAGTTGTGTGATAAAAATGATCCATTATATTGTTTTTGGACCACTATTAATGGGGAAAATTTTGACTCTGTTGGCATCTGATATTATTATGAATGATGATGAAGTGCTTGAGAAAAGATTAAGCATGTCTAATGTAAAACAGCATGACAATGAACAGATGATCTGCTACTTTACTAGCTAATTAGTCAACAAAACTGTTGCACATTTCAATCTATATTTCTTTATCTAATATTATTGTCTTTGTGATTACATGACTTTGGGCGGCAAAACTAAAATTTTTTGCAGAAAATACTTTGGGTGACGAAAGTAATTTTGTCAGCCAAAATTTTGGGCGACTCGTCTATGGCGACGACTCCGCGATAAAAGATAGTTTGTCGCCCTTGACTTTGTCGCCCAAAGGCTTTTTTCTTGTAGTGACATGTAACTTTATTCATAATTGCAGTGGTACGGTAATAAAGATACTTTGTCCGGTCATGATATAGATGAAACTGAAAAGGAGCTGATGGAGCATTTGATTGCTGTAATCATTTAGGTGAGTGTTAATTAGCCTTTTTTAGTCATTTTGTATGATTCAAGTTGCACTCTTAAGCTTCATGTTTATTATTCTTAATGAGTGATAAACCATTTAATTTTATTTCTTTTGTTAACTATTAGTTGTATTTCTTTTTGCAGAACGCGGTGCAGAAATATGTTGCCAGAAGGCATTAATAACTGACTTTTATTATTGTTGCCGGAGTTTATATTTTGGTTGTTTTGTAGTTTTTGATGGATGATATAATTTTTAGTAGTGACAATATTGATGTACATATTTTTTGTTTCAAATGGCTATTAACATTATTTCTTCTATTAATGAATTGTGTTTTGATGCTATTTAATAGTATAATTGATATCAACATTATTTATACGATTAATTAGTTGTGATTATACTATTAATTAACAACGGGAATTGAGATTATAAATATAATTTCTTTTTGCTAATACACCTAGAGCAATTAACTCGACATTAACACGGGTAAATTGTGTTTTGTAAACGTAACACCCCAAGAGCGATTAAACCGGACATTAATTACCCGGTGTATATATCTAGACAATTATACCCCGGTTCAAACACACGGTGTATATATCTCTAATCATAATACGCCGAACATCAACACCCGGTGTATATACCCTAATCATAATACCCCGAATTATAACACCCGGTGTATATACCCTAAACATTATACTTCGAACAACAACAATCGGTGTATTTTTGTTACTAAATAAACCGGATAAAAAATACTCATATATACACCGGATAAAGATTATCCGGTGTATTAAATATTGATAATACACCGGATAAGTAGATTGGAGAAGAAATTCAAGGAGCGTTTATAACTCGGATTGGATCCGGTGTATTAGGATAATGATCAAATACCTCAGCAACCTTTACCTCGGGCGAGATCCGGTGTATTTGGGGCGAAACGCCCGGGGTATTTGAGTCATTTTGTAATAGTGTATATAAATCAGAAAAACCGTTGATGGAGCCACTTGAACGCCACACCAACCAAAATCCACAACTGTCATCTTTTCTCTTCCTCTGCATTGTGTTTTTGCAATTCTGTTTTCTTTGTTTTTTCTGGTTTGAATCCAACAAACGAGTCAATAGCATCACGTTTAAATTTAAAAACATCAAATAACATAAATACGTAAATAATAAATAAAACTATTTTATATCTATAAAATATTATTAAATAACGCTTATTTCAATTATAATTGATCGAGAACTATGTGCCAAAATCATTATCTAAATTTATACAACAACATTCACCCATTAATCCTGCCTCAAGTGGAGTCTGGAGGTCAAAATGTACGCACCATCACCCCGAACTAAATCGAGAGGATGCTTCAGAAACACCCTTAATTAAAAAAAAAACATAAAACAAAATAAGATACCCAACAAACAACAAAATGAAGACCCATAAAGCAAACTTAAACACAAGTGAGGATCTCCCAAAGCCATGCTACACAACGCGTCAAGAATAACTAAAGCTTTTCTACCCTAATCTTCTTCCTCTATTCCTCTAGAGATCCACCATGCACTTGACTAAATACATGATCTAAACATGTATAAAATAGACATCATGAGTCTTGTATTGAGCGTGTCCAGATGACAGTGATATTATTGGTTATAATCTATTCAAGCCTATTATTATCGTGCTTCGTTGTTCTGTACGACTTTTTTTTGTTTATATTATTCATGAAAATGAAGCATATATTATAATTAGAGTTTCAAAAGTTGACCTGACCACAAATCCGATTCGAACTGTTCGATAATTTTAGAGTCAAAACTCGAAAAATTGTACCCTAACTCGAAATAAATTGAACCCGATAAACCCGAAATCCGTTGGGTTGAAACCCAAAACCCATTGGGTTGACCAATTTAATATATTTATAAATTTATAAAATTTATTTTGAAAAAATTTATAATATATTTTATTATTAAAATACATAAAATAATATATTATTATTTAATACTATTATTTGATTAAAATTTGATTTTAATAATCATAAAAACGATATTTCAGACCCGTTGGTCAACCCTATTCGAGTGAAAATCCGCAACAACCTGACCCGATTGACCCGTGATCCGTAATGAACCCAATCCAACATAAACCGAACACGAAATGACCGAACCCGAACCCATCCGATATGGCCCGATTGATAGGTCTAATTACAATGTTATAGCTATTAGATCAAAAGTTAAGCGTCTCTAATTCCCTATTATTTGCTAATTTTTGGTGTACTAGACAACGCTATGAAATGCTAATCAATGATACCTTAATGAAAAGTTTACACTCAGGCCTCTCCGATCCCTTGATTATAAAAACTAAACAAACAATGTTGATGATCCAATTAAAATTACTCTTAAATAATATCGCAATTAATATATACTGCATTATAATTAAGGAGTTGGATCCAGCTAATCTATAACTATTACAATATGTCATCAATACGGAGTAATAGATATATAATTAACTATTTATTTAATTTGTTTCTTAAGCCAGGATTTTTGCTTAATCATACACAGATGAAGAAACTGAATTCAGTTCAGTTTTAAATCATGTTAGGAGCATGGAGGCTACATGCTCAGCGATGGCCATACAAGCAGTAAGACCAGGCGAGTCAATTCCGAAAAGGTTCACAAGACCTGGAACTCCATGGATCTCTTCCCCCTGCAAAATTAATAAAGTTGCTTCTCTGAAATCTTGAAAACCAAGTCACAAAGCATATAGAATCATCACATGAGGAATTTGTACAAAAGGGAAAAAAAAACTGAATTCTTCTTGACCAAGTAAGTACCTGTATAACGAAATCAGCTGGCGCCTGGCCAGGACCCGAAAGCTTAGGTCGAATTCCTGAGTAAGCTGCCTCCAAAGACCCATCCTTGAGGTTAGGATAATACTTGTCTATCTCAGTATAAAAATGGCTCGCGCGTTCAGGGGAAACTGAATAATCAAACTTGTTCAAGAAGCTTGGAATGGAATCTAAGCTATCAATCCACTCGACGTCAGGCCCAAACCTGACCTGCCCATCTAGATCCAATGTGACATGGACCCCAAGACCACCCTCCTCTTGAATCGGATATATCAAATGCCGAAAAGGAGGAGGTTTCGTGTTTGGCAATGTGAAGTAGGAACCTCGAACATACTTAGTAGAAGGAATGGTTGCACTCTCGATTCCAACAAACCGCTTAGCAAGGGAAACTGCAGCTAACCCTGCTGAGTTAACCACAATCTTAGGAAGAAGCATTAGCTCTGGTTGTAACATACTAGTCTCATCATCATTCTCCAAATTCCCGCTTCCGGTTACATGGAGATGGATTTGATTGTCCTCTATATGGCCACCGATAACGGTGGTATTATAAGAGACGGTTGCTCCATGTTTCTCAGCATCTCCCTGAACAACAATCAGAACCAATACGGATCTATATATTACATATTACGTATTAGCCGGTTTCATCCTAAAACCAATTGGCAATAAGAGGAGTAACCCGCTGAGTTATATACTAGTCCAGTTAAGTGTCAACTTTCAAATATGGAATGGACATTCTAACACATATTACGCACAACTAGCAAAAGCAGGAGAGATTATATAATTTATAATATACCAGCAAAGAAAGCATGAGAGAGTTGGTATCGACAATCCCAGAAAGAGGGGAGTAGAGTGCTCTTATACAGTGCAGTTCTGGCTCCAATCTCATGGCTTCAGAAGCCTCCATCATCTTCAATCCCTTCACGCCGTTCTCCTTGCCGCGTATAAAAAGCTCATCCAGCGTCGGGATCTCAGATTCCCTGGTGGCAACAATCAGCTTGCCTATCTGCTTATGGGGAACCCCACGCTCAGCGCAATATTTGTGGAGCATCTCCCTCCCTTTGATGCAATAAAGCGCCTGCTCAATCAGTTCATCATGATCAATGTTGTAACGAAAGATCGAACGAAAACAATAAACAGATTCGACAGAGAGATTTACGTGGTTCGGTAACAGTGTGTTACTTATGTCCACAGGCAAAGTACAGAGTACACATATTATTAGATATTTCGAAAGATTATATGGTAACTCAAGAAACGCTATTACAGCTTATGGACCGTAGGCTCAAACAGATTGCGAGAGGCCCAATAACAATTAATATTGTATACCGTTTGGGCGGGTGGGCGTAGCCCCCAACCCCAGCCAGGGGACGTCGCCCCCTGGACCCCTGACTCATTGACCAATTAACGAGATCACCGCCGAGGGGCAGCGCGCCCCTCGGACTCCTTGCCGGGGGACTCCGCCACCGAACCCCTAGCAAGTTCCGGTCAACGACAGATTCAAGGCCTATTAACAATCAATAAATCCTCATCTTATTGCTCAACAATTAAGACATTCATTTTGATACCTTGAGGGAGGTCGGAGGGTAGTAAATGCCAGCGTGGAGGACTTGGCTATTGCGGGAGCTCGCCCCGGAGCCAAAGGTTGAAGACGATTCGAGCAGCACCACTTTCCTCCCCCGCAACGCAAGCTCTCTGGCGATGGCAATCCCCACCACGCCGGCGCCGATCTCCACACAATCTGCCGTCTCCTTTGGGATGTTGTCGGACGCTCTTTTGAGTGGGCTGCCTACCATGGTGGCGCGTGATTTAGTATCGGGGAATTCAAAGTTGCAAGTCTAGCTGCTATCTGCTCTTTAAGATTCCTGAATGTAATATATGCAAGTCAAGGATCACATGTTAAACATTGTCAAAAGTTTCCTCTCTCTTTTTTTTTTTTTTTTGTTGTCTTGTGCCCTGCCGATAAAAGTCGAATCTTATGGTACTATCGTGGAGTCTTAATCGCTTGATTAGATATCCGAACGCTAAAATTTTCAACATATTACATATTTTTGACTAATTAGCCAAACCAAAGATCTTAAATTGTTAACTAATTATTGACTTATTAATGTACAAAATTAATTTTTTCTTGTTTTAAGTTGTCGTTTGATATATATATATATATATATATATATATATATATATATCAAACGACAACTTAAAACAAGAAAAAATTAATTTTTATTATTTTAAAAAAATTAAAAATACATATTAATTGATTTAATTAGTAAGTAAGAAATACATAAGAAAACAAAATTTATAAATTTATAAAATTTATAAAGTGGAGAACTAAATCATGCTAGGATGTAGACCTATTAATCGAGTCAATTTGGTCAGGTCTGGGTTCAGTTATTTTAGGTCCAGGTTGAGTACAGGTTTAAATGAATCGGAATATATAGCACCCAGTGTATACACAGGGTGATACTCGGTACTAGATCTCTCAAGGTACTACTCAGGTTAACTTGACAACAAACTCACTTGGATCTTGCAATATGAACACGAGGAGAAAACAATTAAAACATCCAACTTTTTACTTGCTTGGTCATGCGTTGAACCGCGAGACTCCCAAGAGCCTTGATTGATACCAAAATTTGACCCTTTTCGAGTGGGAACATGGAATCGGTGTCAAAGTTATGTAACTCGTCGAGTTAGCTTTCCAATTACACTAAAATCACCTCGAAACAACGACAGTAGCTCTTGAAAGAATCGTCACAAGATAAAGAGGTTCATTAGTTTTAGTTTATTTAGGATTAATTAATTTTTTAAAAGGGTTCATTAGTTTGCCAATAGGATTTAAGTTACCTTCTATAGTATGTTGAACCTATCCCCTTAGGGCATAAGTTAGAAAAACCATTTTCTTAATTATTTGATTATTTTTATTCCCCCTAAACTATAATAACCGTATGGATATTTTAAAATAAATATTTATCCTCAATACAACTAAATTTAACAAACTAACAAGATATATATATATATATATAATCAAATTTTTTTATTAGCCAAATGAAAATATAAAATCTAAAGCATTTTTAAAATACAATAAAAAGGATAGAATTAGAACAAATTTTAAAATCCGTGTGATTAAATAAAAGGAAGGTAAATTTGACCAAAAGGGAAAGAAAACTTTACAATTAGTGAATTAGGTAATAAACAAATATATTTTAAGATCTTTTTTTGGTAGAAATATATTTTAAGATCTTAGCAATCTTCAACAATTTTACGAACTACCTAGCAATTTCAACAAAAAAGATAAGGTCAACTAAATAAAGATATTGTGAAAATATGATCTAGAGAAATACTCTCTCTGTTTCACAATACATGTCTTTTTAGTCTTTAATCTACCCTAATACATTATAAAGTAGAACCCAAGTCTGTTGTAAAATTTGCGTCACGTGGTATTTTTCAATAAATTAATGTGAAATTATATTTTAATAAGTTTTGTAACAACTTATAGTATTCTTTCTATATATACTAAATAGATAACATGTTAATATAATTTTTTATGTATATAATTTTCTATCTATGAATTATGTATACTTTACTAAAATAGATAACATATTTATATAATTTTTATATGCATAAATTCCTATGAGATGATATTTTCCATATTAATTTAATATTTTTATCTCTTAACAAGATTTAGGGTCTTAATATTTTTTTTATCTTTTAACAAGGCATGACTCCAAGAATAAAATTTATATTTGTATAATGAAATAATTTTAAATAATAAATTTTTTTATGTTGATATATTTTTGTTTTGAGAAAGATATAATTTTATGTGATGGATGTCAGAAGCACGGTAACCTCTTGCACGCCCCGACCTTGCCGCGTCGCTCCATCCACGCACCGCGCCCCTTCGCGATGTGGGGGATGGACATCCTCGGCCCCTTCCCCAAGGCCCCCAGTCAGGTGCGGTATATCCTGGTCATCGTCGACTACTTCACAAAGTGGGTTGAGGCACAAGCAATGGCGAAGATCACGGGGACTAAGGTCTGCGACTTTCTGTGGAAGAACCTTGTCTGCCGCTTCGGCGTTCCCATGACCATCATGACCGACCATGGCCCCCAATTTGATTGTGAAGAGACCCGGACATTCTGCTCAGAACTCGGCATAACCCTCAAGTTCTCCTCCGTGGCCCATCCTCAGTCCAACGGCCAGGTAGAAAACGTCAACGCCCGCATCCTGTCCGATCTAAAAAAGCGGTTGGGCATGGCACAAGGTCGTTGGGCAGAGCTTCTCCCGCTCGTCTTATGTCTTTTTTGCTATTTTGGTATCTACTTTACATATTTACCCTTATAATTATTAATAGTTTGTTAGTAACAGTTTTCAATAAAGTAAAAAAGTAATAACTGAGGGTATAATAGTACTTTTGATAGCTTCCTTAATAAGTGTGCAAATAGGTAAAAAGACAAGTATTATGAAACGGAGGGAGTATTAACAAAACAAATTATATTTTATTAAATAAGAAATAATTTTACGATTGCTAGGCAATTTGTTCAAAAAAAATCAACTCAATAAAGATATTCTTTTAAAAAAACTAAATAAAGAAATTTTGGAGATAAGATAGAGAGGTTGAAAATGTGTTCAAAAGATATGAAAAAGATGTTCAAGATATGAAATCCATTAATTTCTATAACCTTTTCATTCATTAATTTTTTTTTAAAGAAATCATGTGATTTTTTTTCCACCCATATAATTATCTAATACTAGTAAGTTTTTAAAGAAATCATTCATTAATTTTTACATTGATTTCAACTAAATATATGAAACTTTGGATCAAAAGTATTATTTCGGTAAGTATTTAAGTTTGAATATTTTTCTACTATTTTTTTAGTTATATTTTATTTTTAATGCAATATTTTCATATATTCTTAACAAATGTGATTGGCATATTGGTTGAAATCGATGTAAAAATTTCTACCTTTATAAAGAATGGTAGAGAAGGGAAAATGATCACTTTTCAATTGATCAATGCAAGGTACATTTTTCATTCAAAATTTGATTAATATTTTTATCCTTGAAGTTGAATATTTTAGAGATTAAATATATACTTTATGGTAAAATATATAGTATTGAAAATATCTATTGTAAGGACTTACAACTTTTCAAATTATGTAGACAAATCGTCATCAATTGTACCATATGGGATGATTATGCAGAAATTTGCAGTCTATTTATTATTACATCGCTGTTAAAAAAGATAGTCGTAATTATCCAATTTGTAAGACTAGGCAGATGGGATAATATAGTTATTGTATATAATGATTTTTTTGGTTCAAAGATTCTTTATGACGATAACACAACACCTAAAATTGTTGCATACAATAAGTAGTAGTTTTATATGTTACCTTTATGTTAATACTCTATTTTTTTCTAACTAAATTATAATATTATTTTTTATTTAATACATTATAAAATTGATCATTTTACTATAGTGATCGCATGTGTAATAAGTAGTAGTTTATAATAATCCGCGTAAGGTGCGGGTATTATACTAATTTGACTCTAAAATATCTAAAATTATACATAAATCAAGTGTAGACATTTAAAGAGAAAATAATGCAAGTAATGCAACCTAAAAAACGCACGAAGCATCATAATATTAGAACTAATACTAGCATATATTTCCGTACCTTATACGGGTTTTGATTAAAAAAATTAATAATTATTTTTTTCAAATACATCAATTGTCTAGCGACAAATAATCATGATCTTTAAACAAAAATTAACTTAAATGTTTTTTAGATTCTAGAATACTTTTTTTCCATTAATATCTAAAATTGAATAATAGATCAAGTTAGCTTAAATAATTTAATTTAATAAAATTTTCTATTTAATTTTTTTCTAGAATATAAAACCAATAATAATTGATTAGGAAAATAAATTATATGTATTCAAAAATAATAATTGAAAAAGATGGTTTCTATACACATGCCTTGCACACTATATATTATATATAGATTTATATATGATTTAATGTTATAAATTAAATATTAATCATCATTTCAAAATAATTCAAATATAATATTTATGTTCTTAATATTTATAAAAAATAGTAATATTATTATATTAATATTTTATAATGAAGATTATATTTCTATCACTTGCCAAATTTTAAGATATCCAAATATGATTGTAGTAACATTATTATATTAAAAAAATTATTTCGTAATGAAGAGTATATTTCTTGCCAAATTTTAAGATCTCTTATATACTTGTATATTAGTAACATTATTATATTCAATAAAAAAATTCCATAACACAACTTGCCAAATTTTAAGATCTCTAGATATAATTTTATATTAATAATATAAAAAATATTATTATAATATAAGAATTGTAAATACTTAAATAAACGAAGGGCAAAGAGGTAAATGGAAAAATTAAAACACCTACGTGACATAGTTAAGACGGCGACACGTAGGATAGAGGGATTCGACTTTAGTTATAGTATATTGATTTTGCAAAAGATTAGTTTTATAAAAAGGGGTGATGTAGTCCAATCTAAAAGTGACATGTATCGTTTAATATATTTTTATAAACCTCCGCTTTAGTTTTTTTTTAAAACTATATATATTTAGAAAAATATGAGCATAATATCTAAACATAGCATATGCAATTTATATAAAAATAAAACAAATTGCATATGTTATGTTTCAACGATTACAAAGCAAGTCAAGTTTCAACGATATTTGGGATTTTCAATAGAATACCTTTATTAAGTTTCAACGATTACAAGGCAAGTCAAGTTCCCTGGTAACTAAGGCACCGACCAAAGTTTAACCAACTAGACTTCTACAACCCTAAGCGTAAACCTAAGACAAAGTAAACTACTGACTTACTCGTGGATTCTTCATCGGAAAAAGCCACACACTCGTACACTTGAAAAGCTCTCTCTCCAAGTTCGTCTTCTTCAACCACACTTTTATCCTAGCTAAACCTAGCTATTTATAAGATAAGTTAAGTCTTATCTCACACGTAATTCTTTCCTAATTACGCTGATATTCCACTTAACAAATCCCACACAATAAGGAAAAGTATTGTTTGTGATTTCGGATCCTCAACCATGTCGATTCCTGCCAAAACTGAATGATCTCGGATTTCCCTAGATAAGATCGTGTGAAGATTGATCTTATCCTCTCTTTTATCTCCTTAAGCAACCACCCACAGCTTTAAATCTTCGTAGAAGATCGCTCGCAGAAGATATGGTAACTTGCCATTTATAGAAAGTCGCGTTCCTTTCAAGACGCGCTTCCTAAATCTGTCACTCGTTCCCTCCATCGTTCCTCACAATGTTCCGTCACTCGTGACCATGTACCTGTTTTCCTGAAACACTTACATGTAGAAGCAAGTTATATTAACTAAGTTTGTTATCATCAAAACTAAGAGAAACTATGGAACAACCATTGTTCCAACAATTTCTCCCGTTTTGATGATGACAAACCTATACAAAAATGCATGTCTAGAAACCAATAGAAATAGATCAAAAAAAAATTCATGTATGGTTCCCCCTTAACGAATGCACTGTTGTTTTTATTCATCAGAGTTAACAACATATTCCCCCTTAGCCAAAGTTCCCTCTGATGATGCTCAAAATAGCGAAGCAAGATGTGGGCCCGAGGTATGAGGGTCAAACCAGGTCAAAGGGACCCCCGAGGATGATCCTGGGACCCACAACCATACCCACTTATTTTAACAAAATTCCTACCCCACGAGGTCCCCCTCGACCTCGGAGCGAGGTCTCGACCTCGTAACCGACTCTACTTGCGCCCGCCCACCATGACCACTCAGCGAACGCCGCTCTTCGAGCCAATCACCGGCTGCCTCACCTCTAGGCCAACGACATCCTTTACATCTTCGAGGCTTCGGCGGCAGGGCCGGAGGTCTTCGGAGGATCTTCAGGGGCTTGAGCAGTAGGTCCTTGGGGAGTCTCCAGGGCAGGGGCGGCGATGGCAGAAGCCTGGGAGCTAGGCGCATCTTCCTGAGCGATGGCTGCCACGGTAGGCGCCTCGCTAGCCACAGTTCCATCCTCATTGAGAAAGAACTCGCACTCTCCCTCAGGCTCTTCCCCTTCAAGTTCTCCCATAGTCTCCTGATAGTTGGGGATGAAGAACTTGATGCGGGGATCGATGTGCCCATACTTCACGACCGCCAGCTTAACCCCCATCCTGACGGACTGCTGGAACATCATCCTCACACTCTCCACCATCTCGGCATGAAAGGCCTCGGACTTCACATACCTAGGCCCCTCGAGATCCAGCTCCTTGCTGAGCTTAACAACACGCCCTTGGATCCTGGTAACCTCCTCCTCGGCTTTCCGAAGCTCCGCCTCCTTCTCTCTGAAGAATTGGTGTTCTTCGGATAGCTGGCCTTTGAGCTTTTTGACCTCGTCCTTGAAATCCCCGTTCTCATACTTCAAATCCTTGTTCTCCTCCCTCACCTTACTCAGCTCCTCCTTGGCCCTCGAGGCGTCCTTGGCCTCGTCCGCTGTCGCGATCTCCGCGGCGCGAACGCGTTTCTCGGCCTCTGCGAGGCTCTTTCCCTTCTTCTCGAGGTCGGCGTCCCGCTCTTGGAGCCTCGCCTCCATCCTGCCCAGATTCCTATGGAGAAGGACGACGCGACCGTAGTTGTAGTTCGCGAAGAAGGTATTCTGAAGCAATAAAAGAGCACATAAAAACAAGAACAAGAATAATAAAGCCAATAAAAAATAATGAACAAAAAAGAGCAAGATATACCATCGCGGAGTAGCGGAGGATCTCATCGTTGAGGGCTGCCTCCGAGAGGTTGTTGGCCCATGCAACCTCGTCGGGCCAAACTGTCCTATCCCAGTCTTCAGACACGCCCCGGGAAGGACCAGGGCAGTGGAACTTCTCGGCAGGAGGCCCGGTGGCCGAGATAACTCGGCTCGCGGGCCCAGGGCGTTTGACCGTCACGCCCCCTCGGGGTTTCCCCTGCCCATCCTCCTTTCGTTTCTTCCTTTTCTCCCCGCCCGAGGAGAACCCTCTTCCTTCCTTTTGGACCCGGCCTTATCCCCGGATCCTCGAGAGTGATGGGAGGACGTCCTCGCAGCGTCCCCCTTGGACGCCACCCCCCCGCTCGTCTTCGCCGTTGGCGCCTTCAGCGTCGGGGCTGTCGTCTTGCTTTGTGGGGCGGGAGGCCTCGCCTGCGAGGTCGGTTCCTTTATGACGACCCCAAGTTGGCCCTGGGGTCTCGGAGCGTTGGAGGAAGAAGTCACATGCCTTTTGCCCTGTGACTTCGAGGTAAGAGCGCCGAGTAGGTTCACTGTCAAAAAAAAAAAAGAACGAGAAAATTAGATAAAAAAAAGCAAGAAGCAAGTTAATGACAGTAATAAGAAAAAATAAGCCCGCGAGGTTGTAAACCTCGCCCCTCGACTTCAAAAAGAAAAAAATCGAATCAAGGAATGTCAGGAAAGAGATTGAGTACCCTCTTTTCCCTCGCTGTGAGGGAGGCTGAGACTCAGACCAGCCCGCTCAAGCTAGTCCTGAGAAAGATACACCTGAAACGGTGTCTGACTCGTTGTGGCGTATCGGACCCTGAGCGCCTTGAGCTCATCAACCTCCAGCGGGGTTACGCACCGAACAAATTCGTCCAGCGTTACCGGAAAATTGAGATATCTCCCGGTGGGGTCGTGAACCAAACACCAATTCGGCTTCCACGGCCCGACGTTCGAAGGGGCCGTGGTGATCTTGATAAGCGGCGTGCTAAGGTTGATAAGGCTTCGGGACCGAGTGTCTCTCCTCGCTAGGAATAAAGCCGACAGGAATTCATGTCTCGGTCCGTCCCCAAGTTCGCGACTGCGAATCGTGTAGGCACACAGCAACCGCCAAGCGTTCGGAAACAGCTGCGCAGGGCAGATCCTCATGGCCCACAGATAATCAACAAAATGATGGGCCAAGGGCAGCCTGAAGCCCGCCTGAAGGCTGAAGAGGTGCACAACCACGCACCTGTCGTAAGACGCCAAGGAGTGACCCCCCTTCTCGGGAAGCGCCAACTCAACCCCCTCTGGCCAAGCAAAGTCCTTGGCAATGTCTGTAAAGTCCTTCAGCTCGAGCTCAGTGGCCACCCCCTCGGATAGACGAACCTCGGCGGAACCCGGGGTCATGGGGATCCGTTCCTCCAGGACACTCGGGACGCGGGACACGGCGTCGGTGATATACGCCGCAGGGAAGCTCGGAGGCACGTAAGGAGGAGGCGCCGAGGTCGTTCCCACAACCGGCCGCGCTTCGACCTCAGTAACAACCTCGTCTGGGGTAGAAGACGAAGCCATTTCAACGCCCGACGACGTTCGAAGATGGGAGAAGCACGAATTAATAGAGACCTCGGAGTCGCTTGAAGAAGGCTCGCTGAAAACCAGCGAAGGGGACCTCGGATTCTGAGAGTCGCTGAGTTCTACGCTTCCCGCGGACTCCGAAACCTCCTCGTAAAAACCCTCTTGGACTCTGAAAGCGAAGCCGGGCGGAGGGCTAGCAGAGGCTCTCCTAGGCATGAAAAGAACGATGTCCAGGCCGCGGAAGGCTAGAACCTGGAAAAGAAAGAAGCATTGAGACGTCGGGCACTATAACCAAGAAAAAACAATGTGAGATCACAACCTCGGGAGAAATGCAGCGCGAGGTCGCAACCTCGGAAGAAAAGCAGTGCGAGGTCGTAACCTCGGAAGAAAAGCAGTGCGAGGTCATAACCTAGTGAGAAAGAGAAATTCCGGATCATAAGAGGCGAGGAACCACGTGGCACCCTAGGGGCTACTCTGACAAGATAGGACGGCGAGGGAGAAGTCGAAGCGCCAAAAAGGAAAAAGTCGAAGCGCCAGAAAGAGGAAAGAGAAGATGAAATGGAAGCCAGCGGTGGAGAATGGCGGTGGAGACCCTAACGTCCCATCAACCAGTCGTCAGGACGTTTGGGTTTCCAAGAGCTTCCAAATTCAAAACCGCCGAAAAATAAAAAGAGACAACCGTCGGTTGGAGGGCGAGGAATCCGAGCGCATGGCGTTCGCCACCCTCACCCCACCGTCCCGCCACCTTGTCGCCGGTGCGAAATGCCAAGGGGCAACCACTGCCCGCTAGGGCACAAGGCGAAACGAAAGAGAAAAGAAGAGAAAGGAGCAACGGGAAAACGGCGAGAAAAAGCAGGCGGAAACTCACGCCGACCTCACCACCGCAGTTTCGCCATCGTGATGTCGGCGCAAAACACCAGGCGACACTCCATCGCCTCTCCAAAACACGGCACAAAAAACAAGCAGGGAGAAATCAAAAGCAAACAAGAAGCGGGAGAAGAAAAGTCGAAGACTTACTTGTTCAGAATCGACGAGGAGGAGGCGGTGGTGCAACCGGAAGATGGTTGAGGCTAGCCAGAAATCGTCTGAAGAAACTGTTCGCAGGAAGCCAAAAAGACAGAAAGAGAGAAGGCGAAAATCTGGGAAGAAGAGATAAGTGGGGAGGCGTGTGAAGTCCGCACTTATAAAGGGCAGGCTTGGGCCTCCCCTACCCAGTTAGGCTTACCTTTGCCAACCAAAGAAAAGCTAAGTGTAGAACCTCGCAAAGGGAGGTCTTCGCAAGATGATCTCCAGGGACCTCGGAAACCCTTGAAGCCTCGCAAAATGCCTACCCACCTCTCAGAGCCTCGCACCCCGCAATCTTTGAGAACTTATGCCCTGCGACCCTCGGGCCGAGGTCCCTAGGCCATGGGGTTGTGATGATGCTCAAAATAGCGAAGCAAGAGGTGGGTCCGAGGTATGAGGGTCAAACCAGGTCAAAGGGACCCCCGAGGATGATCCTGGGACCCACAACCATACCCACTTATTTTAACAAAATTCCTACCCCACGAGGACCCCCTCGACCTCGGAGCGAGGTCTCGACTTCGTAACCGACTCTACTTGCGCCCGCCCACCATGACCACTCAGCGAACGCCGCTCTTCGAGCCAATCACCGGTTGCCTCGCCTCTAGACCAATCAGATCCCTTGATCTCGGGCATCCCACATCGGACAAACGACCAAAACTCGACTCCCCAATCCTCTATAAATAGAGGAGATTCTCGAATGGAAAAGGGGTCGAAAAACATCTTGAACTCAAGAACTTTCTTGCTCGTTGAAGATCGACGTGATCGAAACATCGTTAAAAGGCCTCGCTATAGACAAGTGAAGTCCACAAAAAGACTTCAAGTCTCACAGAGTTTCCGCTCACATCAAAGACCTCGCTACACCACCTCGCAAGCCTCTTACACCTCGCTCTACCTCACATCAAAGACTCCGCAACTCAACCTCGCTCAAAGGGACCGACAAGTGACGCTTAGAGCTAGCTAGCAACTAGGAGATCTCGGACATTGTTAGGTCGAGATCTCGGATAATCGTAGGAGGTCTAGGGTGTAATTCTCAAATAATCTGTTAGCCTCGTGGGCCTGTAAACCTCGCTGTAAAGAAAATCATAAATAAAGAAGCAAGTGTTTGCACTTTCGAACATAATAATCTCGTTTCTTGTCTTCTAGTGAGCCTTTCATTTCGGGTTTCATCACCCTCTGTATTGCCTGGATAGAACGCATCTTTGCATTTTTCCTAACTTCCCCCTTTTGACATCATCAAAAGATCAACAATCATCAAGCAAAAACATAGAGCAAATGAACAAATTCAATTGAAACTTAAACCATTCATAAGCAAAAGATAGTTATTATTATAGATAATTGTCGAAGGGGTCACAGCCAGAGAAAACATAAAAATATAAAAGTCTTAACATCCAAGAAACAAAAGAAAAACTTTAAACTGGGGATAGAGAGGCTAGGGAACTAGAGAGGGTCCATTTCATGGTTCAGAGGAGGTGAAATCAGCAACAGTAGTGTCAGCGTCTCTCTTAGCCAGGTAACCAATGATGGTACTCAGCTAAGAGGAAATCTTTTGAAGCTCAGACAGCATCTTGGCAGTAACACCTTCACTCATCGAAGAGCTCCCAACGTCCATCTGGGCGGCCTTCTTTGCAGCTGTTCCCTTTGAATCACCCAGAAAAATTCATCCTCGAGATATTTCGCATCTCCAGGGGCAATCCAAAGAACTCCTCTCTTGAAGGCTTGTAAGCCTTTCTCTCTTTCAGTATAACCTTCACAAAACGAGGATAGGGCAGGCTATGTTTCTTCCCAATACACTTAGCCATTTGCCTCATCATTATCTCCGAAAGACTGATACGTTCCCTCCTTAGAAACTTGTCCAGCAGAATCATATCATTGATAGTGAGCGTAGTCCTTTTCTCCAGCCTAGGAACAACAACCTTGATGAGAAACTGATGCGCAATCCTTGAAGTGTAGCTCAAATCATTTGTAGAGTAAGGACCAACATCAGCAACCTTGCCCATGACACGCTTGATCAGTTGAGCCTTGTTCTTTGGCCAGGTGCTGGAAGTATGAACATCCCCGTAACCCTCAGCAGGAACCTTCAGAATGGTAGCAACAGACCCCAGAGAAAAAGATATTTCCATCCCACAAACAGTAGCAAAACCCATTGGACCAGTCACAAGATCAGCAAGTTGGTAGGAGGTAAAGAATTGGGAAAGTATAGACACATCGACCTTGACCCCAGAGTCACAGATTTTCTCTCATCCTTGAAACTTGAGAAGTTCCCAGAATTCCTCCAAGTCATGCCCTTTCAAGAATTCTTCATCGATCACCAGAGGAGCAACAACCTTCTTTGAGACCTTCTTGGAACGAACCTCAGGTTCCATTAGTAGTTTTCCTTTCGCCTTGGCAGACTTGAGGTCTCTTTCAACCTCTTCTTCCAATTCGTCCTCGTCTTCATCTCCTTCATCACCAGACTCCTTCTTTTCTTCTTCCTCGCCCTCTGCAGACTCAGAGCCAACCTCCTCCTCATCTTCCTCAGAGGATTCCACTGGTTTCTTTGGAACGGTGGAGCGAAGGTTGTACTTTGTTCCTGAGGGAGTAACCTTCGGCTTTTAGGAGGGGATGGGGTGCGTTCCGAATCAGAGATGTGAAGGATCTGAGATGGCAGGGGAGGAACGCTCTTTCTCGCCTTTTGCTTGCCACGGCTGGTAGGCTTGACCCATCCTGGTCGCTTAGTCACGGGCACAAATTCCACCTTTTCCTGATCCGAGGTGTCCTTCAGAGGCGAATTCACCTCTTCCTTCTCCGTCTCATCCTTGCTCTCCTGTATCTCCCCTGTTTCAGCAGGCTTGTCAAAGGGGTTTGCTGAGGGAGCCATGGATTGGTCCTTCTTAGATTTCTCAGCCACAGTCTCCTTCTCCGATGAGACCTTATCAGCGGCTGCCACACTAGTTTCGGAGACAACATCAAACTTGGTTTCGAGTTTTGAAATTGGGGAGGGAGAAGAAAGCTTGGCCTTTTTGAGAGATTCGAATTGGGCTTGAAGAGTTGCGATCTCAGAAGCATCGAGACCGTCAAAGTTAAGGATAGGGGTGTTTGAGGAGGAAGCCATTGTAGCAGAGAAGAGAAAAGATCAAAGCTTTGAAGAAGATTAGGGTTTGAGAGGTAAAAGAAGAGGTGCGGTAAGAAAATAATGACCGAGAGAAGAGATTATAAAGCACACCTCTTTCTTTGTTGATAACGATCATGATCTTCCCAAAGATCTTCTTTCCAAATCTTAACGGCTAAGAGTTGCCATAATGATGAATTTTCACCGCCATTAAATCTCGACTGCGCCAAACGTCCTATCGTTCCCTGCAAAATTATTGTGCAACAGTTGGAAATTTTCAAACGAGCAGTCACAACGGCGATAACATAACTGCGTTCCCTGCGTTGATTGACGCTTGTTCTTTTGCAGAAAAATCTTCAATGTTAATCAAAGACGTTCCTTTAATGTGACACTATTCACAACCACTAGTTCCATACCTCGTTACCATGAGTGGATAAAAGGCTATGTTTGAACAGAAATGGGACAAGAGGCGTTCCATTCAAACTTTATGTGGGGTTGGAATATTTTTGATATCCAAACCATTATTCCCCGTTTCAAGGTAATCAAGGGGGTTCATAGGGAATGTTTGTTTAGACCAGGCTTGAGGGACAGCTTATAACCAACCATCATTTCGGCTTGAAGTGAGGGATAGAATAGATCAAGTTGTTATTTTTGGCCAAAAGAAAATCTTGGATGTAAGCAATTTAGTTTTAGTTCCTTTTAGCAGTAACACTTAACAATTTCTAATATATACAACATCTATGCATAGAGGAAAGATATAAGCCATTAGAAAACTTGTCAAATGATACGTAGTTACTTGAGATGTTACCTCTTTAGTCAGGAACTGAGGGAATAAAGAATCGGGACTTGTTTACTCCAAGGAAATCATTCCTAGCAACATCCTCAAATGCTCATAGGGTTTTCTGTCCAAAGCCTTGGTAAAAATATCTACCACTTGATTTTCAGTCCTACAATGATCCATCTTGATGAAACCTTTTTCAACATTATCTCTTAAGAAATGATGTCGAATATCTATATGTTTGGTTCTAGAATGATGCACAGGATTCTTGGAAATATTTATTGCACTTGTATTATCACATAAGATAGGGATAGTTCCAAGAGACATACCGAAATCCACCAGTTGTTGTTTTAACCACAATACCTGGGAACAACAGGCAGCTGCTGCGACATACTCCACTTCAGCCGTGGATAGAGCAACCGAATTTTGCTTCTTCGATCCACAAGACACCAAGCAAGGCCCAAGAAATTGAGCCATTCCTGATGTGCTTTTCCTATCTACCAAGTGACCTGCAAAATCTGCATCCGAGAATCCGACAAGTTGGAACGAGTTGTGTCTTGGATACCATAGACATAACCCATCGTTCCCTTTTAAGTAGCGTAGAATTCTCTTCACTTCTTTCAGATGTGTTTCTTTAGGATTAGCCTGAAATCTTGCACAAAGACACACACTGAACATAATATCTGGCCGACTGACCGTTAGGTACAATAGGGAATCAATCATTCCACGGTACATCGTTTGATCAACATCAACACCATTAAGATCAGCATCAAGACGGTACATCCTTGATGTACTTTTGTTGATGTATCTTTGTTCCCTCATCACTTTGTAGCACTTGTAGAGCAAGGAAGAAAGTGAGTTCACCAATCATGCTCATCTCAAACTCATTGCTCATTAAATTCTTGAAGCTTTCTACAAGTTTGGGGTAGGTAGAACCAAATATAATATCATCAACATAAACTTGAACTACTAAGACCTCCCCGTCTTGTTCCCTTAGGAACAATGTCTTGTCGATCACACCACGCCTATATCCATTGGCCAATAGAAACTGAGCGAATCTATCATACCAAGCACGAGGAGCCTATTTAAGACCGTAGAGAGCCTTATCCAGTATGTAGACATGGTCAGGGTGATCAACATCTTCAAACCCTGGAGGTTGTAGCACATAAACCTCCTCTTGTAGGTACCCATTAAGGAATGGTGTCTTCACGTCCATTTGATACAATTTGAATCCCTTGTGAGCAGCATAGGCGATTAGAAGACGAATGTCTTCTATTCTTGCAACAGGAGCGTACGTTTCATCGTAGTCAATTCCTTCTTGTTGATTGTACCCTTTTGCTACAAGTCTCGCCTTGTTCTTTGTGACAGCTCCGGTATCATCAAGTTTATTCCTGAAAACCCACTTTGTTCCTATAGCCATTTTGTGTTGTGGCTTGGGAACTAATCTCCATACCTTGTTCCTCTCAAACTGGTGTAGTTCCTCTTGCATAGCAACTATCTAGTCAGGATCTTTTAATGCTTCCTTCACATTCTTGGGCTCTGCAAGAGAGATAAACGCATTGAAAGCACAAAAATTATTAATTGAGGAACGAGTAAGCACACCTTTATCGTATGGAGTGATGATGTTGTCAACAAGAGGATCCCTCTTTTGATGATAATTTATGACTTCAATCTGAGTGGGATCTGTTCTTGACTCCTCTTGTTCCTGTTGGCTTGTCGTTCCATGGGATGTTCCTTCTTCCTCATGATCTTCATTTTGTGGAGAATCATCTTCAGGAACCAGAGCACTTTGTGTGTCATCTTCTTCCAAGTCAGGACTTGGAGGAGTGATGTCTTCATTTGGAGCTTGTGCCCTTGAATCTGGATCGACTTCATCATCTGAATCTGCATTTAGAACCTTCAGTACATCCTCGTTACTTGATAGGTTCCCTCCAGTTTTTGACTCGTCGAAGACAACATGAATGCCTTCTTCAAACTTCTTAGTCCTTTTATTGAACACCTTGTAAGCCTTGTTGTTGGATGCATATCCCAGAAAGATACCTTCGTCACTCCTTGGATCGAACTTGCCAAGATCGTCTTTTCCGTTGTTGTGAATAAAGCACCTGCATCCAAAGACTTTCAAGTGGGAAATATTTGGCTTTCTTCCCTTGATTAGTTCATATGGAGTTTTAGAAAAGTTGGAACGTATGGTGACTCTGTTAATGATGTAGCAAGCGGTACCGACTGCCTTTTCCCAAAAGGACCGAGGCAAGTTACTTGCCAGCATCATAGTTCGAGCCATGTTTTGCAGTGTTCCATTCTTTCTCTCTGCTACGCCGTTTTGTTGAGGAGTCCTCGGCGCAGAAAAGTTCTGAGACACTCCATGTTCATCACAATAGCTATGGAACATGGAATTCTTGAACTCTGTTCCGTTGTCAAACCTGATAGACTTTAATTTCTGCCCTGTTGATGCTTCTACTTTCTTGATCCAGCTTTTGAACGTCATGAACGTCTCATCTTTGGAACCTAGAAAAAGAGTCCATGTATATCTAGTAAAATCATCAACAATGACAAAAATGTACCTGCTACCACCATGACTTCTCACCCACATGGGACCACACAAATCCATGTGTACCATCTCAAGGGGATGAGAGGTGTTGACTGACAACTTTGGCTGAAAAGATGACTTGCTTTGTTTCACTTTCACACACTCTTCACACAAGCTTTCCTTTTCTGTAAGAACTTTGGGAAGTCCTATCACCAGATTTTGTGAGTAAAGTTTGTGAATTCCTCGATGATTTGGATGACCAAACCTCCTATGCTAGAGGTCAGTCTTGTCACCTACTGTTACAAAGCAAAGTTCTTCTTGTGGTTGGAAACTAGAGTCGACAAAATACACATTGTTGCGCCTCTTTCCTTTCAGGACCACAAGATTTGATTTCATGTTCTTGATCATACAGCCATCTGAGGTAAAAGATACCACGTTGTTCCTTTGGTCACAAAATTGAGCAATGCTTAACAAGTTGTAACCAAGACCTTTCACCAAGCTTACGTCTTTCACGCTAGTTTTATCATTTAGCATGACTTCACCTGTTCCAATGATTTCTCCTTGATTGTTGTTGCCAAAGGAAATATTTCCTCCAGCATTGATTTGAAGTGAGGACAGAATGTTCTCGTTCCCTGTCATGTGACATGAACACCCGCTATCAAGGATCCAGCGGATGTTCCCCCTCACTTCAACCTACAAGAAGGAAATCACGTTTTAACGACTAGTCCTGCTTCGCCTTCCCGGGTCGGTGAGCATAGTTCACAGAATGATAAATTTGAGATTGAACTATAGTAGCTTTCTGTTGACTCTTGGAACTAGAAGCAATGTTTGAGGGATCAACATGGTTTTTCCCTTTTTCAGCTTTAAAATCTTGCTTCTTTTGTGGTTGAGAAGCTGGTTTCTTTTTATTCTGATGAGATTTGTCATACCCTTGATTTTTCTTACCAGACCACCTTTTCTTGTTGTTCCCTATTTTCCGGTTTTGAGCCCTTTTGTTAGACTCTTCTAATCTAACCTTACAGTCTTTTTGAATATGATCTCCCCCACCACAGTGATAGCACACCCTATAATATTCGCCAAGATAACGTTTAGGATGTGGTTTCTGGAGGGTACGTTCCTTCGCACGTTCCTTGGAAGGAACCCTGTGCTGGTTCCCTTGAGACTGTTTAAGATATATCTTATGATCCGTTTTTCCAGAATACCATTCAGAGTTGTCATTTAAATTACTCTCAAGAATTTTAACCCTACCCTCTAGATGAGTGACTTTATCTCTAGTAGATTGAAGTTCCCTAGCTTTTCTTTCCATCTTCTCTTCAAAGCTAAGGTCATCGGGAGGATATTCAGATTTATCTTTTTCATAACCAATACCACACCTAGCCGGATTAAACACAATTTGAGTTCGTTTATAAAGCTCGTTCTCTAATTCCTCTCTTTTGAGTTTACGGACAAGCAAATCCGATCTAAGCTCATTATTGGTTTTAGTGAGAGTATTAATATCTTCTTTTAAAACTTTGCACTCTGAGCAAGGAACAATACGAGTAACAGTAGTTTCTGATAATTTTTCTTCAAGATTAAGACATTTCTCATCAGAAGCTTCTATTTCTTCTTGCATCTTTAAGTTATCTTCAAAAAGCTTTTTAACAAGGATAAGAAGATCAGACTGTTTAGCATTTTTAAACTATCAAGGAATTGTTCAAGAGTTACCTCTAGGTCAGCATCTTCGGTCATCAGAGTCATGGCACAGACTTTTGGTTCAGATTCATCATCTGAGTCAAGATCCCATGCGGCGATGTAGGCCTTCTTCTTTTCGTTCCCAGACTCGTTACCTTTGGGACAACTCTTTGCACAGTGACCTTTTTCTTGACAGTTGTAGCAGGTAACGTCCTTGATATCCTTCTTCTCTGAGTTGATCTTCACTTGTTCCTTCCATGCTCCTTGCTTTTTGCCTTTTTTGTAGAAAGCCCTCATTGTTTTTGTTATGAGCGCCACGTCAGAGTCCTCCTCTGTTGTATACACCCCTCTTCCTACAGTGATGTTCTCAATGGCTTTTTCCACTTTGAGAGCAATACCAAGGGTCAGAACTTGGGATGCTACTTTTCACTTTTTCATATCGATCATAGTCCGTTAGCTTTCCAAAGATTTCATGAAGAGTGCAAGTCTTCGTGATTGGATTTTCTCTTAGCAAGCCTCTGGTAACAACATACTTAGCAAAGAGACCATCAACAATCGTAGAAACCTTCTCTGAATGTGTGATGGTTTTCTCGATACCCAAATGATTGATGCGATTCACCAAAGCCTCAAACCAAGATTGGTATGTTGCAATGGTTTCTCCATCCTCCATCTTGAAGTTGTAGAATTCCCTCTTAGCCTCTTTTTGATGGCTTTCCTTCAGATCCGTACTCCCAATGTGCATCTGCTCAATGGCCGCCCATACTTCTTTGCGGTTTTGCAGTTCACCACCCTCAGCAGATCTTCAGCACCCAAGGCATTGTTAAGCAGCATTTGTGCCTTGTAGTTCTTCTCCATTCATGACCACTCAGTTGGTCCCCATTCGGATTTTTTGTCCTTCTTGGCTTCAGGAATGACATAGTCTCCATCCTCAATGACTGACCATACTTGGTAATCATTGCTCTTGAGTCAAGTGGCAAAGAGGATTCTCCAGTGGTCGTACTCTCCAAGAACAAGAAGTGGAGGCTTGTTGTTTCCAATCCCTACGTTGTGAGTGTTGTTTGAAGTCATTCTGTATTCCTGCACTAACACACAATCTAGAGCAAACCTGCTCTGATACCAATTGTTGGATCGTGACGCGTTAGTAACAAGTCAGGGAACTAGTAATGTTCCCTGGGCAGCGGAAATAAACAATAAGAACACAAAATTTAGAGAGGAAAACTTTCTGTCCGACCAACCAAGTCGTAGAAAGAAAAACCTCTACCCCTAAGACTCCTTCTCAGAGGATTTTCAATAGAATACCTTTATTAAGTTTCAACGATTACAAGGAAAGTCAAGTTCCCTGGTAACTAAGGCACCGACCAAAGTTCAACCAACTAGACTTCTACAACCCTAAGTGTAAACCTAAGACAAAGTAAACTACTGACTTACTCGTGGATTCTTCACCGGAAAAAGCCACACACTTGTACACTTGAAAAGCTCTCTCTCCAAGTTTGTCTTCTTCAACCACACTTTTACCCTAGCTAAACCTAGCTATTTATAAGATAAGTTAAGTCTGATCTCACACGTAATTGCCTAATTACGCTGATATTCCACTTAACAAATCCCACACAATAAGGAAAAGTATTGTTTGTGATTTCGGATCCTCAACCATGCCGATTCTTGCCAAAACCGAATGATCTCAGATTTCCCTAGATAAGATCGTGTGAAGATTGATCTTATCCTCTCTTTTATCTCCTTAAGCAACCGCCCACAGTTGTAAATCTTCGTAGAAGATCGCTCGCAGAAGATATGGTAACTTGCCATTTATAGAAAGTCGCGTTCCTTTCAAGACGCGCTTCCTAAATCTGTCACTCGTTCCCTCCATCGTTCCTCACAATATTCCGTCACTCGTGACCATGTACCTGTTTTTCTGAAACACTTACATGTAGAAGCAAGTTATATTAACTAAGTTTGTTATCATCAAAACTAAGAGAAATTATGGAACAACCATTGTTCCGACAAGCTCTCACATTGGGTCGTTTTTTAAAAATATACAATATTTTCCTCAATTTGTTTTTATTCAAAATTTAAGCAACGTGATAGCATATATTGAACGTGTCCAGATGGGCGACTTCCCCCACACACACCCTAAAATATGTTGAGCAAAAACAAGTATTTTCCTAGCTACCACTTCGTCAGATGACAGGGATATTGCTTATAATCGATCCAAGCCTATTACTATCGTGCTTTGTTGTTCCTCACGACGTTTTGTTTATATTATTCATGAAAATGAATCATATATTACAATGTTCTAGCAATTAGATCAAATGTCAAGCGTCTCCCCTACAATATTCCTAATTTTGTTGGACCTTATCAATAATGCATGTTGATTATTGTAAAAAAAAAAAACAATGCATGTTGATTAACCAATTAAATTGAATTCTAATTCTACGAGTCTATAATGGAAATTTCTCTCAAATAATCTATAACCATTATAAGCAAAACTTGCGGAGATCTAACGTGCTTATGTGAGTTGGCGATTAGCTGGTGACTACATGGAGATTGAAGAGGATCATCATCTCGATGCAGATTATTAATAGATCGATTTTTCTAACATATATCCTTAGTGCATAGATTAAAATCCTTATAATAAAAATAATTTGTTGAGTTGTATTTATTTAAGATTAATCACATTTTTAAAAGAGTATTATTTTTCTTATAGGGTTTTAGTTCCTTAAAATGGAAAACTTAACATATACTCTTAGGTAATGGATTAGAAAAACAGTTTATCTTCAATTATATAATTAATGGAAAAAGATATCCAAATGGTAATAATAACATACAGGATTTTTTTTGGCTAAGGCTCTGAAATAAGTATTTTTAAAACAGGTTTATTTTATAGAGATTACCTTTTAAAATTCTAAGTTCTATTTCAACCCCATAAATTATTTGCCGGTGACATCCTAAATAGACCGAAATAATTTTCAACTTTATTTTTTTACTTTTTTTAAATTTAATTATCTATTTACACAAAATAGTGAAACATAAATTTAAAAGAATATTTCGGTCAAAATAGGGTAAAATATAACTGAAAACTAACGTGGTTAAAATGGAGTGTGTATTATGGAAGGTATTTATACATAAAAAAAAATTTAAAAAGTGGTTTCTTAAAAAAAAAATACTTGTTTTAAAAGATGGATTTTGATTAAAAAAAACCATAATATAACTAATATATATGTTGTGTAGCCAGGCTAGAAGCTAGATGTGGATTAGGGAATTTATTCAATACTTCATGAATGCAACTTGAATTATTTTGCGCATTATAAAAAGGCATAATTATATATAATCACTTATTAAATAGGCTAATTTAATTTGTGAGGAACTATATCCATTATACACCAATTATTTTTAATCATCCATTAAATGTCATCATTTTCAACTGTCTAATTTTTCGTTACAATATGTGAAATGGCTATTTTGCCTCTCATTTTTTCAAAAGATAAGTTTGGTGCTACTCAATACGGAGTATAGTTTTACTAATGCAGTGTAATAGAATGGACCTAATCTGACTTTTGGAGACATAGGCGGAACTTGTATAGGGTCGGAACTCGGAAGGGCCATAGCCCCGAAACCGATTTTTTTTTAGTACTAGTCTGGTGCAGATGCACGCGGGAAAGGTTCAGCAACATACATGTAGAAGCTGTACTATAGAAAAGAACAACTATGAATGTATAAGATCGAACCCTTGAAAAGGCCATTTTTTTCACTCAACTAATTTTGAACTTCATATGGAGTACGTCATATAATAGCTTCATTTATTTCAGCGATATCCTGAAAATCACTCAACTGTTTCAAACTCAAAATGCACGTTCATACTTGGTTATTGCATTTCATACAAGATATTCAACAATGTGATAAAATCAGTCCCTAAACTTATGAACAAAATAAGAAAAGTTACATAAAATGTTGAAATAGAATGCAATGAAAAGCACGCACGAAACAAATTACAAAATTCTCATAGAAGCCAAAAGGAATATAAACCAACACCATATAGAATTATAAGTTGTGCTACTGCCCCTAGAAATTCCAATATGAACCTTCATCATTTGGAAGCATTTCCTTATGCCTAATACTTATGAGGGCAAATCCCAGCTCTTCTGCTTTGGGGGCAGCCAACATTCCAACAATTCACTGGCGAATGCAGCCAACAAACCAGAAGCATCAGATTAATTTCCCATTCTTGTATTGTCGATTTGTTAAATTGTTGACGCAATAAAAAAGCAGACCTTAATTTGGCTCTTGTCAACTGTAAGCTTGTTGTTGCAGTTGAAGATGTTGCAATCCATAGGCAAGCATTCCATTTGACTTTTTTTCTCCATCAGCTGCGCTATAAATTTTGTTTCCCGAAACATTTTCATCTTCTTGGATTCTACAAGATTGTGCTTTTGAATGCAAATCAGTGATGTCCACATGAAGTATGTGCAATATCTTGCTTTTCTCATTAAACGATGTTGGAGGACAAGGCTGCAACATAAAATTTTTCGTAGAAAGTACTCGTGCACACATTTTAAACTTGAAATTAAAAAACTGTTCAGAATTTGAGACTTGTGCATGCAGCGTACCTTGTAAGAGTCGTATTGTCCCTTCGGAAGAGGCAACTGAGGCAGTTTATGCTAAGGAATAAGGATTAGTATCCGGATCGACATTACCTATAATAGTGAAGGAATTATGTCAAACAATAATCAGTCGTCACAGCTATAAAAAGAACTCATAATAGTTGGATTCTCAAACATCCTCAGAACAATGTAACTCATATAATCAAGGCCCTTAGTATCAAGCAGGTGTTACAAGGAACAAAAGGGCAAATGAAAGATACCTCACAGTGCCTAATTGTGAAGATCATCATCAAAGGTTAAGAAGCAAGAAGGAAAGAACAGATAGAAATCCAAAAGTCGGATATATGACTGAATCTCATCAACAAGAAGTAAACTCGATGAATAAGAGGCGTTCGATCGTTCTGCTGATGGAGGGAAAGCATCAGAGCAAGAGTCATCTCTTCTAAAAGACACAATCTTGATGCTCATATTTGAAAGTGAAAATTTGTGAAGCTGAGCGAGAAACGTACAAATAGTCAACAATTGTTTGTGAAATTTTTTCATAAGTCGTGCTTCTAACTTTAGGAGTTCTTGTCTTAAGCATCTCCATGACAGCGTAACTCTTTCGTAACACATTTCTCTCAGAGTAAGTGGCTGCAGACAAAGCATACGCTTCTCGTGCAAAAACATAATGGTCAAATGGATCCCTGGAAAACAACGATCAATTAAATTTATATGTTTCTCCAGTTGCAAAGGGCTGAAACAAAGAGCTAAACATGCAGCAACAAGAAAATTGTAGTACAAATAGAATCAGTATTATTACGAATCTGGTAAAGAAAAGTGTTAAAGTTTTTGATTATGCAGTCTTGTTTCGACTGGGTGACCATGTTCCTTTGGAATAAAATCGGGCTTCTTTCAATTATAAGAAAAGGTTGTATATGTAAGTTCCATTCTTAATTGTGAAATCAATATGCACATCATAACACCAAGATTCCTGCAGAAACTGTGAGGCTGTAGAAAAGCTCTCACCAACAGCAATATCTAAAAAACGAGAAACCAGAACCTCCTGCTCAGTAGGAAAAAGGGAGTTCTTCATTGCACTTGCAGCTTGCATCTCAGAAACAAACTTAGAAATTCAACAATTTGTGGTTGTGAAATATTTTTTTAACTGCAATTGAAAAGGCACTGCTATGCAAATAAGATAGATAATCCTTTACATTAATTTGTATAATTACTAATTTGGTCCATTATCATGTAGCTGAGGCAGGAAAAATGATGAACTATAAATTCAGAGTTCAATAGAGCATTGACATTCATTAGTATTCATCCAGCAACTAATTATTCAAAGATTTCTCAATTCAATTAGTGTACATAAAAAAAGGTCATAAGTTTTAAAGAGTAGACTAAAGTTAAACATTGGAACCAAAAGGGGCCAACCCTTGAACTGCACCGTAGTTCTAAGTGATAGAACGCTTAGGGTCCGAAAAGGTATTAGGTAAGCACTGGTTCGAACGTGGTTAGATCGAGATTGCTATATACAAGGCTAAACCTGCAAGTATTTACAAATAACATACATAATATATACAAATATATGTATAAAAATTACACTGGAAAACATGTGTATAATCATTGAATGTGTTTGTCATCCTGATACAATTTGTAGTATATGAATTCACACACTGCTACATACAAGAGCTACCACAGTATTGTATTTTTTTTTTTTAAATTTAAGATCTCAAAGAGAAGGAAGTGACCAAGAACGTTGTACAAACCTGAAGGAATTGACAACTCAATTAGCTTGCAAGCATAAAATCCACGAGTCCAAGGAACCTCGGTTGCTGTGGCCATTGAGAAATCATGTGTTGTAGGAATGATCAAGGACACTCTATTTATGAGAAGCAAATTAGTTAGCAATGGAAAAGGGATAATTTACATAAATAAAATAATATTAAACGTGAGTACACCAAGAAATGTAAAGACTTTATACCATTCTAGGGAGGAGAATTTTTCAAATTAATTCGAAGGGATCAGAGTAATCGATTCCAACCATCAGTTGTAAATGGTAACACAGTCTCAAATATTATCAGTTAAGCAATAATCCAAAAAACAAGATAGTGTAATGAAATCAACATATTTCTTCTAGAAATGCATTACTATGATCAAAGCCCCATCAGGATTATATTTTCCTCCTATCCATGTCTGCAGTCTATAAAATTGAAGTGTAGGGTTGCATACCAGAGATGAAGCATATGACTAAGCTAAAAACCCACATTGAGCTTACAATCTGTCTTCAATAAATAATAATACACTCTTCAACCCTCTATTTAATATTTTTTAATATAAGCATATGACTAAGCATATTTTTTAATCTAACTTAACTATGAAAATAATAAAGATCTTCAAATCAGAATGAAAATCCTAGCAATCCCATCCCATTACAGTATTAACATGAAGACAAAATAAGATGATCATATAATCAAAATGTAGTGATATGCACATAAGAGTATCATTTTTTAAAAAAAATAGAGAGTGAAGCACAATTGTAGTCCACAAGCTCCAGCAACAACAACAACAACAACATTTTCTCAGTGTGGCTTCCCTTACGGGAAATTTGGGGGCTCAAGATGGGGGCACCCCTGGCTTGACGCAAGGGGGGGGGTGACCAAAAGACCCGACACGACCTCAGCCCGACACGATCACAAGCTCCAACAATCAAATTAAATAAGTTCTTTTTTGAACAAGAACTATAATCCAAAAGATAACATATCCCAGAGCAATACTTATGCATAGTCCATTCAATTTAAGACTTCTACAGCATATACTACATTGACCAAGCAAATTAGTTATGATGTTTGATCATCTCATTACCAAGGACAAAGGCTCAACTCTACCCTCTCATCAATAAGGTTTATTATAGTCAATCCATTTTGTTTACAGTACAATCCATTCAGCGAATTGAGGAATAATCAATTTCAAACCAACAACACAACTTCAATGATGCCAAAATGGTATTGCATACAATCTTAATTTTGAAAGCATCACGTCATCAGATAACGGAGCCTCCGACTCTGACAATTTCATATATCTCTAAAGTTAAAAACTGTAGGAAACAATGATAAGACCATTCCTGTGCAATCTGAATAAACACTCACAACTTCAGTATATATGACACTCACAAAAGAAGCAATTCCCGTCATTTACTAAGCACAACACTGTCAACAAATTCCATTAATTATGTACAAGGGGGACAGTGAAAGCTCTAATTCAGTAATTGCTTTCAATTAGACTATGGAACCGGGCGCTCAAATTCATAGAATTTTATACAATAAAACCCTAAATCTATAATCATCGCTCCAAACGAAATTGGAATCAGGCCATAACAACACACAATTGAAAGCAATAAGGGGAAAAAAGGAAAAAAAATGGTATACAATGAAACCCTAGATTTGAGATCACCGCTCGCGACCAAATTAGAATCAGATAACACCAACACACAAACAAAAGTAAGAAGCACGAGAACGGAAGTCACCTAATTCTAGCAACCGAGAATGAAGATTGCGACGCTAGCAAGCTTGAAACCAGTAAGAAGATGGCAAGGAAGGCAATCTTAAATTCATGTAGCAGAGTGGATAGAAGAACACCCTATGAAACCGAAAATAGAGAAGAAGAGTAGTACGCCGCATATGATGTGGAGGAGCTGATTGGCGAAGAGGGGCCGATTACAGGAAGGAAAGAGAGCGACGCAGAAATAAAATATCTGGAAGAGCGGAAAAAGGAAGGAGAAGGCCGATGAAGATAATGACAGATTAAGGGGAGGATAGAGTCAATAAAAGGTAATAGATTAAAAAATATTAAATAGACGGTTGGATAGTGTCGTATTTAATTGAATGGTAGGATAGTGTCCAAACCTTAATTTTTATCCAAACTTCTATAGTAGTATGGATATGGATATACGTTCCTTTTATTAATAGTTTTGATATGATATATTGTAAGTTTTGATTAAGATTGGACATTATTTGTGGGTGACTGATCCACCTGTTTCATTCGACCCAATTATAAAGTGAAAAATCGTAATGAAGCGGGTGACGGGTGGGTCGGTGACGGGTGAAATAGGTGACGGGTCGGATATGGTGAAATTTTACACTCGTTCAACCCGACCCATCACCCGACTCAGCACCCACCACCCGTTTCACCCGTCTACAACCCGTAAAAATTTATCTTAAATTAAAATTAGGTTTAGTATTTTCCTAAAAGAAAGTTTGAGACTTGGGTTTTTTTTAAATATTAAAACTATACGGACCCTAAAGGCTAAATCCCTAATGGAATGTCATTATGATAATGTAAACGTTTTTGCTAAGGGATCTGAATGACCTAAGAACTTATTTTAATGAGAGAAAGTTGAGGATTACTGTTGAAACTTAAGCAAATGAAAGATATAGAAATTTGTGAGTCAACATATGTGAATCTTCACGGATAAAATATTTGAGAATATCCGGGATATCACTTCAGTAAGCATATTGTTGCATTAACTTTTTTTTATATTAATTCTAAGAATTTATAAAATTTTGTTGTAATTTTAGAATTCGCGGGTGACGGGTCACCCGACTCACCCACGGGTGACGAGTGGGTCGGATATGGGTGAGAGGTTCCGCGGTGATGGGTGGGTCGAGTGATATAATTTATTTTGCGGGTCGGGTGGTGGAAGTGCTCCACCCACCCATAACCCGACCCATGACCAGCCCTAGCTTTGATTTAATATATGAACAAAAAGTTATGAACATTTGAAGATTTGACGTATACAAACCACTTTAACAAGTCATTTACTTAGTCAGAATGCTTTTATCATTTCCTAAAATTCCTACTTTCTTAATATAATTGAACTCGTAAGCTTAGAAACAATAAGCTATTGTTGGGATGTCTAGAATCACTCAATTCGTTATATATTAGAACAAGGGTTTCAGTTTGGGTTTTAGTTTTTAGTTACGAGCCTTTAGTATTTTTACATTCAATCTGTGTATTATGAAATATTTTAGTATCTTAACATAATTTTGTTCTGAAACATAATTGTATAAGTTGTCTTTATAAACTCTTGTTTTTCTTTTGGTCTTGTGCACTGCCAGTAGGAGTCGAAATGGAAACCTCATGGTACTACCATGAAAATCTTAACCGATTGACTAGATGCCCGAAGGCCTTTATAAACTCATGTTTTCTAAACGTAATTGTGTTTTAAAATATTTTAGTCCCCTCTTAATAAAAATATGTTCTCTTCTTTAACTAAATTTATATTTTTTATTTCCGCTTCTTTCTCCATCCTATCTTATATAACAATTTTTTACTATTATAAAAAAAGTATGCATGTCTTAAGCATTTATTCTAATTATGTATTAATAATTCTTAAGGGTTTGTTTAAATATTTTTAAGTATTTTGTATTTTTTAAATTGAAAAAAAAACTATGTTAAAAATTTTTATTGGCCCCTACAGTGAGAAGTTTCTAGCTTCGTCTTGTTTGGGGTTTTTATTATTGAAAGATACTTTGGAGTTTTGATATAACCATTTGACATATGTATCTTACCCATTTGCGCACTCAAAGTACTTCAACTATTAGCCAAGTGAGTGCAATTATGTGGCGGACTTCTTCGCTGGATCCTTCATACGTGTCTCCTCTATCCTACTTACAGTTGACTCGGATTTGCTTACCCTCGATAGGATGTTTTAAGGCGACTACTAACATATTTGTGACCACCGTAATCTTTTTCCTTATAAAAAAAAACTATTACTCAAGTGAAGTAATATGAAAAAGACAGTTTTTGTCTAGTGTGGTATATTTACTGTTTAATATGCACTCATATACATACTTGCCTCCATCCAACAACAAGTATGTCAGTCTAAGTAGCTACCCAAGTTATCTTCGACGAGTACATTCAAATCACTCACACTTCATTAATCTACCTAATATATTATAAAGCAGAAACCATGTCTTTGAAAAAATTGCGCCACGTGGCATTTTTAAATAAAATAATATTACATTTTTTAATAATAAATATTATAATTACTTGTATCATTCTTTATATACATCAATTTTTTATAAGATAATAACTTGATCTATATGTTGATATTTTTTATGCATATCTTTTTTTTATCTTGTAACAAGATTTGGGAGTATATAATATTTTTTATCTATATGTTAATAATAACTTGTTCTAATATCTTTATATTAATTTTATGCATAATTATCTTTTAATAAGACTCGGGCTTCAAGTATATAATTTTTTTTATCTATATGTTGATAAAATATGGATCGCAATCTTAAAGATTTTTTATAAATTATATAAATTTTATTACGATATTATATACAAATGTTTTAAATTTTATATTAATAATATTGTATAATCTTTAGTAAAATTATTCCGTGAGTATTACTGGGATTCAACTAGTTCAAGTGTATTTCCGATATTGTCGATATAAATCTCAATCTCCACAGTCCACACTGATCAATGAACATTTTCGCCTGGACCACCTTGTTAGTCTAGTACTAGGTCCTGTTGGGCTGTGAAATTTATGGGCCTAATGTGATGAAGAGACGAGCCCATCTCCAATAGAAGCAAATGACATCGATGAACGGCGTGCGAAAAACACACCGGTAACGGCTACCCACTTCAAGGCGGAGGTGATATCTACGAGATCTCTAGTCGGTGGCTATTGGGGGTCACGAGATCAAAACGATGCAAGATTTGAACTTAGCGTTGATGGGCAAGAAGGGATGGCGCTTGGTTTGTCACATTTGGACTCAACTTAATGTTACTGATTTATTTCCTTCCTATTTTTTCAGGAATCTTTCTCGGCCTGGATAAGAAGGAATTATATGATGGATGTAATTCCAGTTGATATGCTTGGATGGCATGACCTCTTTGCCATGTCACTTTGGTGGGTTTGGAAATGGAGGAACCAGTTGGTCTTCAACGGTGTGACCAATGATCGATAAAGACAAAGTGGGTTTCATTAAGGAGAAGACTCACGAGTATCGCAATGCGGTTAGTAACTACTCTAGTTCCATTCCTTCAATATCTAAGAGCTTGCAGGAAATTTATTGGATTAACCCGCCCGAGAATTGGATAAAGTTAAATACGGATGGCGCGGTTAGAGGCGTGCAAGCTACGGCGCGATGCATTCTATGGAATCGTAATGGTCAATGGATCAGTCGGTTTCGCACGAGCCACCATCTTTTTAGCCTGGCCTTGCAATGCAATGGCTTTCGTCGTAGGAATTGGAGCATCTAGTTCTGTCACATCTATCGTGAGGCGAATAGCGTGGCAGATCGTCTTGATTTTTTTGCTTTTAACTTATCTCTAGGGTGTTATGTATTGTCTACCCCGCTAGAGGGGATTTCTTTGTTGTTTTTAGATAATGTAAGGGGTCGGACTATCCCTTGTATGCTGCCTATTAACCCTTTTCCTTGTTTCATAAAACTCTCCTTTAAGGAGACGGAGAGTGTTGTCTCTCCTTCTACCAAACAAAACAGCATATTACAAAACAAGCCACTAAGGGCGCGTTTGGTATAATTCCAAAGGAATGAGGAATCGATATGGGAATAATTGATTCTGGTACTTTTGTTTGGTAGGTCTTGGAATGGGAATGAAATATATTACCAAACCAACCACCAGCAATCAAAATTCAAATATGCAGTTTATTGTTTATTACTTTATTAGTAAGAGAGATCCAATCACACATAAGCTTATTTATGGTGGCTCAATGTATAGAGACACTCAAAACATTGAAACATCAAAGAAACACCCAAGTAAGCACACAATTCAGTTCTATTTGTGCATTACTAATAATAACACAACTCCTTTGTTCTCTCAACTCTACAATTCAAACGCTTCCTTGACTCTCCTCCTAGTGCCATCTTGCCTATGGAACTCCTGCAAAAACTCCTTGTACATGTAGCTTCGGTACACTTGAGGACTCTCTTCACTGACCAACTCCACCACTGGGGCAACCTCGGTTTCCTCGTCTGGCCCGAAGAACATCGCCATTGACATCCGCAGTTTGTCGTTATTAGCCACAGCCCTGTGGTGCACGCTCTTGTACCTGTCATTGCTCAATACTTGCAACTGATCCCCGACGTTGACTACAAACGACCTCGGAATGGGATCGACGCTCATCCATCTCCCGTCTTTGATCACTTGGAGGCCCGAAACTTGGTCCGATTGCTGGAGTATGGTGAGAGTGTTGAGATCCGTGTGAGGGGCGAGGCAGAGGGCAAGCTCGGGATTCGGGCAAGGAGGGTAGTAGTTGGCCTGTGCTCTGCGCCTTGGATTTTGTCCATGTCTCCTTTCTAGGTAATCTTTGTCGAGGCCTAGACCAAGGGATATCAAACTCAAGAGCCGGGTCATTAGCTTGCTTATCTCCATTGCATATTCAGCAATTATTGCTCTGTCATGTAGAGAGTTAATAAATGAGCTTCAATTCAACATTCAATTTTTCCAAGATGAACTGCATATCCTATGAGTAGACATGATCAATGCGGGTCCGGGCAGGATATGGACCAGGTCGCAGACTTTTTTCAGCCCGCTCTTGTGGGTCTAGCTACCAACCAGGCTGCCTTTTTTTTCCTTAAAAAAACCGCATGCCAAATCTACGATAAGCTAACACATGACACGCCACACAAACAATCATACGAAATCTTTACCCAATCTTTTCTAAAATTGGTTAGTAACCAGTTGTCATCTCTAGTGAATGCTCTAGGCGAACCCAAATAGTACTCATGACAACCCTAATCCTTACCAATCAAAAAAAAAATTACGAAAAATATATAATCAAAACCTCATAAAACTAATGTAATCTAAGCCGCGGGTAAAAGTTACCTGCGGCTTTAAAGATCATGCTAGGCTTTTAGATCGTCTTGTCTTTAAAGTTGGTCTGGGGCTCACCCAATAATTATACTCAACCCTCTTATCATCCAAGGCTGGCCCAGCCTGACCCACCGGCGTACATATATTTGCTGAACTCGTCCATTTTCTCAGGCCGGGCCAGCATTTACTCAAGTCTACCTATGAGGAACGAGACGATCATCCAAACTTTGTATATAAATGGAAAGATCGAAAAGCATCACTTTGGACTTTTTTGTACAATCTACTCAACATGATAGACTTTTTGATGAGATTCACCACAATTTATCTCTAAATCTATCATTAAACAAATCATCAACTTCTAAATGAATAATATCCTAATAATATAGCCTCCAATAAGTCCAATATCACCAAGAAAGTAGGGTTGTTAAAACTTGACCCGACCCGAGAAACCCGTCCGAATCCGAACCCGACCTGATCCGATAAAAAAAAATAAAAAGTTTTATATCCGAGACATGTTTGACCCGAACTGATTTGACCCGAATCCGAAAAAAATCCGAACCCGTGATTAACCCAAAACTGATTATACCCGAATGGACTAGTTTGATGCAACCCGATATCCGATGCTACCCGACCCGAAGTCATCCGAAAATCAAAAGTTACCCAACCCGAAATCATCCGAAAATCCGAAGTTACCCGACTCGAAACCATCCGAAAATTACATTATGTTTTAAAATATTAATAATAGTGAATATTTATTATAATTATGTTTTTAATTTAAATGTTACATTAAATATTTAGACCCTAGAGTAGTTAAACTATAAAAAAATCATCATTCGATATAAGGTCTTAATCAAAATCCGACTTACTCGAAATCAGATTAACCAGAAATTCAGCCAAAGTCGAAACCCGACTCGCCCGAAATCCGACTAAATCCGAAATCTAACTAAACCCGAAACCGGACTTATCCGAAATCAAGTTGGACCGAAAACCGAATGACCCAACCGAAAATGACCCGAACCCCGACTTTGGCCGATTAATTGAGCACCCAACCCGAAATGATCCAACCCAATTTGACCCGATTTTCAAAATACTCGAATTTGACCCGAATCAGAACTTACCCGAAACTGAATTGACCCGACCCAAATCCGACCCGACCCGCCCGATTGACACCCCTAGAAGAAACTACTAATGAATAATCTATACACTACAATAAAAGGTTCAGTATAATCAAGAAGACAGACGATCGAGTAAGAAATCAAGTGATAGTACCGGGATAGCTTTGTTTTAGTACCTATAGCTGGGAGGATTACATGGCAGGAGATGAGTGAAATCCTGAGAAGGATGCCAAGTGTGAAAGAAGGCTTCACTCCACATTGACACTTTATCTTGTGAAGATCCAGGAACATTAAGGTGGCGGCTGAAGAGCCTGGCCTCCTTCCTGGGATCATCCGAGAGCAACTCGGCTTTAACATGGGGCGGCGCCTCAAACAACTCCTTAACAGCATCGAACATTCCACTATACAGCTCCTCGGGTATCCCATGGTTGATGATCTGGAAGAAACCGTACTCCTCACAGGCTCTCGACACCTTCTCCACTAGAGAAATTGGGAATGGACCGTCTCCTTGGCTTAGATCAATGATGGGGATGGAGGAGAGTGTGGAGACCTGGGAGAGCTGGGGTCTCAATTCCTCAGGGAGAATGAAGGCAGGGGTAATTTGGGAAACAGGAGTTGGATCCTTCACCCATTGAAAGGAGGCCATGTTTGGTGGATCGATGTTACTAAAAAAGTAAACGCCTTACAAAAGGGATATCAGATCGATCAAGATTTTATGGACTAATGGGGAGTTTCTTATTCTGAGCCAACAAGAATTTAAAGACCTACAATTTTGCCATGGCTATTCTATCTATGTTTGGATAAGTATATCAGCAGCCCTTCAAAGTTCAGAATGAATTGTTATGCAGCTGAACTACCTACTGGTCAAGATGCATGGCTATCAAAGTTTTCAACAACTACTTAATTGAAATAGGCAAGAAAAAAAAACGGATGTCTGGTGTAGTTTTAGACAGAAAAATTCATATCCAGTCAAGATATTTTATACCGTAAATTTACCGCTTAATTGTACTCGTACATCTTGCCTCTATCCATCTACAAGTAATTCATCTAAATTGAAGATTTGCTATCCAAGTCATCTTTGATGAGCACATTGAAATCACTCACACTCCATTCAGCCGTCTGCCCAGCTCTACTGATGTAAATCTCAGTCCCGACATTGATCGATGACCATATGCGCCTTGCTGGTCTAGTACCTGGATCCTACACCAATGTAAATACCAGATGAATTTAATTGAAAATTCAATATAGTGGATCACTGCCTTAATGGATTATATCGCATTAATCGTCAAGATTCAATGCAAAATAATGCATTATGAGCTGCAATCCGTGGAGACCCTTATAGGTGAAATACTTTCTTAAGCTAACCTGATAAAAGTATAACCGAGCAGAAACAGATCCCACATCAAGCTCCCATGTCCTTGCATCCCCAATCCAACCATCTCCTTGCTTAGCAGGATAACCGTGTACGCCCCATTCAGGATGAGGAAGAATCTGCACTAGCTCTTGTGCTTGTGGGTTGCTATATGGGTCACATACATCAAACGGGCGCTCCATATAATTTGCATTGCCCGGTCCACAGTAGAGATGATATGCTGAGTATGGGAACCTGGATGTGTCATTTCTGTAAATGACCTCTCCAAGAGAGGTAACGTGATAGGGTGGACATGAAATTAGGTTATTAGCACGACACCAACTCTCGGTTTCTGGGTTTATGATCATCTCACTGTATCTGGTGACGTCTGTGAGGGTGTCACCATCACATGGATCTCCATTGTTCTTCCAGCAAGACCCAATGTCAATGAGATAGAATTGGCTGTTTGAGCCACCTCCTTGCTTGATGTCTAGTGTCAGTTTTACTTTGAAGTTTGGAGACTCTGGTAACTGCAAGAAATGAATGCCCAAGATATATTCGCTTCAGAAGGAGAACGTGAAATTGATATATGCACAGGAACTCAGGAAGGGCACATGAAAATTTTGGGACAACGGGTATAAGAACTCTTGAAGCTACCTTCGTATTTGATAACTAAATTCATCGCTATATTATACTATACACACTGAAGAAGTGGGTATTCACGATATACTGTACTTTAGAAAAGTAATGTGACACCTAAAACATTTGCCACCATTATGATCAGAGACATTAAAATACAGGGTGAAAGATATTAATATATGATAATGAGATTATATTTTTGTAAGAAATTCATACAGAATTCGTTTCAAAGATTAGGTTTAGGAATGCAAAGAAGATATACAATTTCATTTTTTTGTTCATCTAAGGTAATATATGCATGGTTTGCAAGAAAAAAAAGCCAGGAAAAAAAAGCCATGGTTACAATACTAAAGTGCAAACCTCGGTCATGATCCCTCGACCATCATAGTGATAACCTCCATTCAAACCTCTGGTTGCATCAGCTCTTAGATACAGCATAAGCCACGGATACATGAAAGATGTTGTTAGTTTATTCGAGATAATCCAACTGCCAGTTTTCTGATTTTTTTCCCAGGAGACAGAAAAGAATGAGCTGTTCCCAACACCTTTACTCAAGTCAGCATCAAGATCATAGGTACCATAAAATCCACCACTTAAATACATATTTGGTCCCACATGAGATGTAATTTTTGAGCGATTATGATAAATTAGAGGCTGGTTCATGCACCCTTCACCAAAACATGGGAAAGTCCTGCTAGTCACAATTTTGTCAACTTTCTTCCCATTTTCGGGACATAGTGTGGTATTCTTATCAAAATTACCATTTTTCAACATAATCATCCAAAATTGCCATGGTTTTGCAGAATCAGACACCTCACACAAAGAACCCAGATATAGTTCCTTTTCAACTGCATAGAGGTCAGGATCAGAGTAATTTCTGAAACCTTGTTTCGGGAACTTGTCGCCTGCACTCAAGCTATTATCTGATTCCTTTACTATGTGATGTACTTTACAGATGTCATCAGATTTGTGAAGATTACGTATACCTGTATTTTGAGATTTAAACAATGACTAAAGAATGAAGAATAATAAAATAGAGGATATAAGAAACAAAAAAAAGCACTAATTGACATTATAATACTTCATTCATACTTACTAACCACTCCATCCAATATTAATATATTATCATAAAATAGAGCATTCGGTTATTGTTCAGGCACCGATAATATAGCCATAACTCGAAAGTAGGATTTTAACACTGTGAATTCAATATACATCAATGTGCAAGTTCAAGAAGCTGAATTAAATTTCTAATACAGCAACTTAGAAAACTAACTCCTTACCAATTATGGTGCAAAAGAAAAGATTAATAGCACAGACATCAAATTCTCAAGGAAGCACGCTTTTTGTGATAGAAACAAGATAAGAAATTTCCTGTGAACCCAGTAAACATCCAATATGAACATATTGGGGCATTTTTAGCCAATGCAAGAAGTAAAAGGGACATCAATCTTAGTCCATGAGAGAAGGGGGAAAGGGGAAAACCCAATTTTTCTCATACACTGACCTCTTCAATCAGTCATTTCAAAAATTGTAATTTAATTTTACCACAGGATTGAGAAAAGATGGCAAACATCCTTCTAAGACAAGCTTATCTACCTAGGCATTGACACTCTTATTGCCACTGAAATCATTAGGATTTGCTAGCCAAGCGCAATGTAAGCGTCAGAAGTAAGTTAAACCAGACTGCAATTGTAATTCACTCTAAATAATTTTGCTTTCTTCAGTAGAGGGGTTGAGAAATAAGAAAAATTGATTAAAAAATGTACCCGAGATGAGAGGACAGTGAAGATCAGCGCAATCAGCGAGCCTAGGACTGGACATATTTGGGGCTTCAACTCCAACCTCATTGCAAAAATTCCAAGCTTCGACGGCGATTCGGATATTAGGGTTCTTCATCCCAGGGTCTCCAATTGCGGAGTGGTAGCCATGAATCTTGCCTCTGGATGGGTGAAGCTTGCCGGAAAAGGCGAGGTAGAGAAGACCGAGAAGGGGAAGAAACACGGAGCCTGGCATGGATAACATGGCTTGGAATCGGAATTGGAAAGTGAGAAGAATTGAGAAGCATTAGGCATTAGAATGGGGAAAGCAAGCACACGTTTATAGTGGAGGTGAGATCTCGCTGTCCAAAGATGAAATTTCTAAGGATTGAAGGAGAAGATTCAAAGATTGTGATGACGCCTCCCTCCCACTGATACTAGCTGATTCAGTGGAAGTGGGATAATCGGAGAGGTTGGTTACTGACTGCTGACTACTTACGAAAGGCCCACTATAACTTTACTTCAAGAAAAAGGCATTTTCATGGTTGGAAAGAGATATATTGTTATGCGATTATTTATTTTATTTTTTTATTGAATAGGTAAAAATTAGGTAGACTGGGTCAGCCTACGGCATTTTTTCGGACGAGGGTTAGGACCTCTCTATAGTTGAAAATCTTATTGATGCTACAATTGTGGTGTAATTTTGAATCAAATATGTCACATATTTGCATTCTCAAGGTACATATTTGGTAATGACCACCTCGAAGGATTGCAACATAACCTGAACGTCCGCAATTAGTATGTCAATTGTCCAAGGACTAGACCGACTGCCCTCAAGTGCATTGATCACAATTAGACTATCGCCTTCAAGTTCTATGCACCGAAAATTCCTCATGTGAGTGTCTTGTATAACCTCAAATAATCTCATGGTTTCGGCTTGTTCCATAGTCCAGTAATCATTTTTCTTTGCATTTACGCTTATCACATTCCCGAATTGGTCACTTAAGACGTACGCCACTATCGATTTTCCATTATCCTTTTTAGATCCATCAAAATTTATTTTTACAAATCCGTTTTGGGATTTCTCCCATTTTCATTTAGGTTTCCTTTACTTAGGTCGTTGTTCTCTATGGGAACCATTAACCTCTTCATTCACATTTTTTGCTTTGCTCCACCATACAATATGGTTATGAATGAATTCCTCGACATTCTTATATGGCTCATTACTATCCCGGACCTCCCGGTTAAAAACTACTTGGTTTCTCCATAACCAAATCCCCCATCATGCTATAAACATATGGCATAGAGTCCTTTGCGGTAAATTAATCTTTAGATTTTGGATGATTTGAGGCATGGTATTGTGGTTATGCATTACATATTTTAGAATGTCGGTAAATTGAGGGTCAATAGAGTATAGTTTTTGTAGAGTAAAGGGACAACTAAGCAAAAGATGCTCATTTGTCTCTTCTTGATGACTACATAATGGGCATTCTGAGGTGACAACTATATGTTGTTGTATAAGAAGGTCTTTGGTAGGGAGTCCTTTGATATAGATTTTCCATAAAAACATTTTTATTTTAGGCATCAGGTCAAGTTTCCAGATGATATTTTTTATGACAAAAAATGTCATCAAAAGCCTTGATTATAAAAAAAAAAGTGTCATCAAAAACCTTAATGACATTTTTTAGGACAAAAGTGCTATCAAAGACCTTGATGATACTTTTTGAAACCGTCATCAAGTTGTCATCAACTGTCATCAAAAGCCTTGATGACAATATTGGCATCAAGACCTTTGATGATAATTTTTAAGAACAAATGTACTATCAAAGATCTTAATGACACTTTTTGAAACTATCATCAATTGTCATCAAAAGCCTTAATGACATAAAAGTGTCATCAAAGATCTTGATGATAATTTTTTGATGACAAAGAATGTCATCAAGGCAAAAACTATCATCAAAATGCTTTGATGACAGATTTTTTGCATCAAAATGTCTTCACGAAAAAAGTGTTATCAAGGCAAAAACGGTCATCAAAGGCAAAAATGGTCATCAAAAACAATATTTATCAATCAAATGCCTTGATGACAACTTTTGATGACAAATAGGCTAAACACATATTAGTGAAAATAGATCAAATATATATCATTTTGGATGTTTCAAATAAATTTAAATTCAACCATCATTCATGTCATCAAAGCCTTGATGACATTAAACCTTCATCAAGCTTTGATGGTGTTATTGTCATCAAGGCTAACCACGTATCATCAAATTCTTTTAAAAATAGTTGTCAACTTGTCATCAAATGTCATCACCTATATAAAAATAGTTGTCACCACCACTAAAAAACAATTATTATCACTAAAAATCAATTTTTAATAATAAATCATCACTTGTCAGTTGTCATCACTAAATATAAACATCTCATCAACAAAGTAAATACTATTAAATATCATTAATATGCATATATGGGGTTTAAACCCACATCATTGAGATTAAATACATTGCTCTACAATTTGAGCAATTTGATTAACCAACATTATCTTTCAATTTAAATTAAAAGATCACAATTTACAAACAATAACACTAACAATGTAGAAACTATCATCACTCAGACACCTGCTTAGCTATGCTTTTTGTCTAGAACTTCAATGTCAACTTAAATCTCAAAGAATATGTATCCTCCTTCAACCATCAAACAAGTTCATACATATATCTAGACATCACCAAAACTTTAAGCACTTCAAGCAAGTCTAAGGGATAGAATCTCTTTCATAAATTTTGGAGGATAAGGGGCTTTTTACTTTAGGAAAAATTACTAACTCATAGAATGCAATTTTTTTTCTTTTTGTGTTATTTCTCTCATTTTTTCTAAACAATTAAACATGCAAACTAAAACATGAAACTAAATGCAATGCAAAATACGAAAAATATTTTCCTTCCCCCAAGTTAAAACCTACATTGTACCAAATGTAGAAAGTAAAGGTGAGAAACGAGGAAACAACTAACCTTCGATTGCCTCCTAAGCAGCAGTTGTTTAAGGTCATTTGCTCGACCCTTCACCTTCTTTCAAGAGCTTGGGTCAGGAGAGTCTTATACCCACCATGATCGGATTGGATTCCGCTACAAGTTTCTGCTTGTGCCTCTGCATTTTGAACCTTCCCGAATTTTTATGCCAAAACTCAATTCTTCCTCCCCATGGAACTTCAGTCACTAGGTATGGCCAACTTGTCATCAAATGTCATCACCTATATAAAAATAGTTGTCACCACCACTAAAAAACAATTATTATCACTAAAAATCAATTTTTAATAATAAATCATCACTTGTCAGTTGTCATCACTAAATATAAACATCTCATCAACAAAGTAAATACTATTAAATATCATTAATATGCATATATGGGGTTTAAACCCACATCATTGAGATTAAATACATTGCTCTACAATTTGAGCAATTTGATTAACCAACATTATCTTTCAATTTAAATTAAAAGATCACAATTTACAAACAATAACACTAACAATGTAGAAACTATCATCACTCAGACACCTGCTTAGCTATGCTTTTTGTCTAGAACTTCAATGTCAACTTAAATCTCAAAGAATATGTATCCTCCTTCAACCATCAAACAAGTTCATACATATATCTAGACATCACCAAAACTTTAAGCACTTCAAGCAAGTCTAAGGGATAGAATCTCTTTCATAAATTTTGGAGGATAAGGGGCTTTTTACTTTAGGAAAAATTACTAACTCATAGAATGCAATTTTTTTTCTTTTTGTGTTATTTCTCTCATTTTTTCTAAACAATTAAACATGCAAACTAAAACATGAAACTAAATGCAATGCAAAATACGAAAAATATTTTCCTTCCCCCAAGCTAAAACCTACATTGTACCAAATGTAGAAAGTAAAGGTGAGAAACGAGGAAACAACTAACCTTCGATTGCCTCCTAAGCAGCAGTTGTTTAAGGTCATTTGCTCGACCCTTCACCTTCTTTCAAGAGCTTGGGTCAGGAGAGTCTTATACCCACCATGACCGGATTGGATTCCGCTACAAGTTTCTGCTTGTGCCTCTGCATTTTGAACCTTCCCGAATTTTTATGCCAAAACTCAATTCTTCCTCCCCATGGAACTTCAGTCACTAGGTATGGCCATGCTTCCAAGAAACATGTTAGATATTTCATGGAATAGCATAACCTTGTCTCCTCTTTTAATCTCAGCTTTTGCTCGGTCCTTCTTCTTTTTCTTGCGATCCATACCCTTTATATCCTTAGCAATGTCAACATTCATGAGGCTTTTAACCTCCAATATTTCTTGAGAAGGTTGAGCAATATCAGATTGGATCTCCTCATTAGCCAGCTTCACTTCAATATTATAGCAGACTACTTTGACAGACTCTTGAGGAGGATTCTTGTGCATTTCAAGGAAGTTATCTTTGATATATTCATACTCTATCTTCTCTTCCCCAATAGTGAGTGAGATCTTGCCACTCCTAACATCAATGTTAGCTCCAATAGTGGCTAAAAATGTTCTCCCAAAGATGAAACGAGTCATGTCATTCATCACCTCCACGTCAAGGATCACAAAATCTCCTTGTATAAAGAACTTGCTCAGCTTGACCGAAAAGTTCTCAATAATGCCAACAAGATGAGTGACTGAATTATCAGCCATGATAAGATGCATCTTGGTTGGAATAAGATCACACAAATTTAGATTTTTACAAATTGACAAAGACATGATATTGTCACTAGAACCAAGATCACAGAGCAATCATATTGAAGAGAAGCAAAACCAGTAAGGATAAAGAACTCGCCTAGATCTTGTACTTTTCTTGGCATCTTCTCAATTTGATCCATCACCAAAGCTATTGTCTCATAGTCCTCAATCCTCCTCTTTTGCATAGAATTTTCTTTAAGAATTTTGCATATGTGGGCATTTGAGTGAGGACATCAATGAAAGGGATGTCAATTTGGAGCTTATTTATCATATTCATGAATTTTTCAAATAGTTGCTTTTGCACCACCTAAATCTTCTTATGTGGGAAAGGTAGATGTGGTTTGTAAGGTGGGAGAGCAACATATTTTGGGTTTTTCATCATTGGATGGCTTCTCTGTTATCTTTTCTTTAACTCCTTTTTTCACCGGTGGTATCTCTTTTCCACTCCTTAAGAGTGACAGACTGACATTGCTCCTTAGGATTGACTTCAGGTTCCCTAGGCAATTGATCAGGAGGTCTAGGAACATTCAAAGCTTATTGAGCTACTTGTTGATCTATAATCTTCAAATTCTTCCCCTGAGCTCTCACTTCTTCTGTTAGCGTCTTCATGGAGGTGGCAAGGCTCTCAATAGCAGTCTCCCATGCAAGCTTTTGGGAGGGTTCATAAGATTGGTTTAGGTGTAGTGGGGCTTTTGGTGGAAACCCGAGTGGTGCTCGTTGTTGTGACTGATTATACCCATAAGATAAGTTAGGGTGATTTCTCCAGTCGGGGAGTTGCACGTTATTCTGCTCGAGTATGGATCATTTTGAGGCCCCTTGTCAAAGTTATTCATGTATCTCACCTCCTCCTCATGTGGCTCCTCCTTGGAAGAAAATACTTGGCAGGATGATATAGTCTGATCACATGCTCCACAAAACTAACACACCACACTTAAGATAATATGTTGGGAGCCTCCTTCATTTAAATTTTGAGGCCCACTCATATTTAATTTTAGCTTCTTGATCTCTTGATCCATGACCTCCATCTTTGCCTATTGCAGGATCTCCTTATCAACTTTATAAAGCCTAGCTGATTTTTTAGAGCTTAGAATAGATCGAGCATCATTATAATAGTGAGTATGTTGGAAAATATCTTCAATCTACTCCCAAGCATGATCAACATTCATCTTCATGATTGTACCCCCAGACGAGGCATCAATGAGCAATCTGGTAGTGATGTCCACAACATTGTAGAAAGTATGAAGAATCACCCACCTGTCTTGCCCATAGTGAGGACATAACAATAGGAGCTCATATAGAGATTCCCCATCCTTTATTTGAAATGAGCTAATTTGATTCTGCATCTCTACAGTCTTCTTAGGTGGGAAATACTTGGTTAGGAAAGCTTTGACCAACTCATCCCATGTCGTGATAGTGCCTTAAGGTAGGGCCTTGAACCAAGCTTTAGCCTTGTCTTGTAAAGAGAATGAAAAGGCACGCAATTAAAGCACGTCATCAAAGACATCGTGAATCTTCACCGTATCCATAAGCTCTAGAACAGTGTCCAAACGTTGGTGAGGATTCTCAGAAGGTAGACCTCCAAACAGATTTTGTTGAACCATATTAATCAAAGATGGCTTCAGCACAAAATTCCTATCTTGGACTAGAGGTCGGACTACACTAGATGCGGGTCCTTGATGGCATGGCAACTCATAATCACCCAATGTCTTAAGTGGTTGCACATTCATCTAATATTTTTGGAGTTGCAAGTGTAGTTGTTCTATTTGTTGATGTTGTTGTAACAATAACTATTTTTGTCGGTGGTTTATAAGGAATTGAGGTGCTACCATGTCAATAAGAGTTCTTCCTTTTATGAGTTCGAGTAAGGACAAAGAACTTAATTATAAGTTAAGTGTGCAGGGGCAAGAGTAGTACCAGGATGTGTAACCTCCTGGGAAGTCCTTAAGTTGACATGAGATTGTGCTTCTAAAGGCCTCGGGCCTTACGTCTTCTTCTATGAAAAGCGAGCTCGGGTTCAGAATCGTAGTTGTGTAGTGCACTATTGCCAAGGGATCTCCGCATAAGACGGTGAACAAAACTAAAATCAAAGCCAAAAAGAACAGAATTAAAAACAAAAACAAGACTTAGTCTACTGGTTTTGAGAGACAACCAATACTAGCAATAGTCCCCGGCGATGACGCCAAAAACTTGATAGGCCAATTCCTACCCCTCAAGTATTTAGGATCGGTTGTAGTACCAAGATGTCGAACATTACGACTATGTAATACCAATTGAGATTCAAAGTAGTAGACCAAGCTAAATGAATAGGTAAAAGATATTTATGATTGAATTCAATTGTAACAAGTATTGAAAATAACAAAGGAAATTTAGTGGAGAAAAGCTTCCAATGTTAGGATTCACACAATGATGTTTTTGTAGACTTTAAGTGTTATCTATTTGGATTTTAACTTGAATGTCGCTTGAAGGACTCACTATCTAAAACCATCGCAAATTTCTTTTCAAAAGATAGGTGAACGTGCCTAAACTCAACTAACAATCACTGTCGTGCAAGGTTAATCAGTTTTAGATCCTTTAAACTCTTTAGAAACTAGTGGCAAACAATCCTAGTATTCGTTGTCACACTCCGCTAGAAACATTCAAACCTTAGAACTACTACGATAGTTAAAATTCACCCAAGAGACATTAGATTATCGTCGCATAAATAACTCTATAGTTTAATACCTAAGGATCTTATTAAAAACAATTTTTGGTACTTGACAAATCAATATCTCATTACAATTTTCTCATGTCGGTCTCAAATCATAACAAGAATCCTATATGTAAAGCAAATAGGGCATAAAGTATATGAGGATTAAATCAAACTTCATTCAAATTTCCATTCAACCAAACATCACAGTCAAATCTACCTACTTCATCATTGGGTTCACCCAACCATAGGAATAAGAGAATTAGCTAGACATAATAAAGGAAGAAAGCAAATCAAATTCAGTAATAACATACCAAATTGTCTTTCAAATTCAAACTCCAATCCAAGCAATCTAGAGCAATCTTCTCAATTTTCTCCAACTAGTGTTCTAAAGAGAGGCTAGAGAAAATTACAACTTCTTTTTCAATCTAACACCTAAGAAGATAGATAAACTAGGATAGATATATATTAGGAAATAAATAACATAGGAAATCTCGAATAAATCCCGACAGACGCACGTACCCGGTCGGGTAGTCTAATTTTCAATGCCTCGGCCACGCTTGAAGTACCCAATCTTGAACCCAACCACGTACCTGGTCTGGGTAGTTGGTTGTATGGCCTACCCGGCCACGTACTCGGTTAGGCTGTCTTTTCGTCCTTTTCTCGCACTTGCTTAGACTTGACACCCGAGTAACCACTTGTAAGCTCCGCCCTTCATTACTTGGACTCTATAAAACACTCTTTTTAGCTTTGATCCTTGAAGTGCTTGATTCTTCACCCAAAATGGCCTAAAATCGGCAAAACACAAGAGTAGATAATGAACGAAATAACTAACGAAAGAACTAAAATTGAGCAAAATAAACTCAAAACACGGAAGTAACCATGTCCTAAAACTATGCCTAAGTGCATGCTATCATGGTATAAGTCCAGAATTGAATGAGATGATAGCTTTTTGAGATACAATGGTGGAGTGTGAGTTAGAGGAATTAGGGTGGTCGGGTCAAAAATTCACTTGAGATAATGGAAGGGGTGGGGCTGAGTTTATACAAGAAAGACTCCATTACGGTTTTGCTAATGAATTGTGGCATGCAATCGTGCTTTTTCCGGGTGGTAGAGTGAAGAATATATAGCGGGAGGGGTCGAATCATGTGTTGGTTATGATGGAAGCCTTTAAACATGAAGAGGAATTTGTAGAAGAGGGGAGAGGGCAGACGCGGAAGAGGTTTGAAGCCATGTGGCTGCAACACAAGGGGTGTCAAGTGGTGATTAATAATGCTTAGAGGAACCCTAATAATAGAGGTGATGAGGGGTTGTTGGAAAATTTGATAATTGTATGGAAAATTTAAGTGAGTGGAACAAGAAGATTGTTGGCAATGTTCCTTCTCAATTGAAACAAGTATGGGAGGAGTTACGGAAATTTAACAGGGGGAATGAATTGTGCTTTAATTTGGTGGACAAAAGGAGGCAGATAGAGAGAGAAGAGGGCGTTTTGATGGAAAACAAAGAGATGCTATGGATGTAGATGGATAAAGAGCATAATTTGAAATGGGGGAATAGAAATACATCTTTTTCCATAAGAGGGCATGTGTAAAAGAAACAAGTTTCGACGCCTAGTAGATGATGATGGAATGGATGGAGAAGTAGGAGCAACATGGCGAGAATAGCGGTAAATTATTTCAAGGAGCTGTTTAAATCCGATCATAACACACTACCTTTCGGGTCCTCAAGGAATCTCGTCTTTATTAACGGATGAGGAAAACGCTCAGCTCACACATCCATTCACTAGAGAAGAGGTATTTTCTGCCTTTTCTTATATACATCCTACAAAATCTTGAGGTCCTGATGGTAGGGGTGCCCAAACCCGGTTAACCAAGATTTCGGTTAACGAAGTTCGGTTAACCATGAATTCGGTTTGTTAAAATCACTAACCGTAACCTAAGCATGAATCTCGGTTAACCGGAACTCGGTTAACCAATTTTCCGGTTTAGTTTTCTTGGTTAACCAATAACCATTTATGTACATTTTTATTATAATAACACACATAAAAAGCAAATAAAATTATCAACTTTGTATTAAAAAAATATGGAAAATTCTGGTTGTTACCCTCGAGTTTTTGGTTTTTTTTAGTGGTGCCCTGAAAAAAATCTTATTCCGAGTGGTACCCCTAAACTTTTGCAAAAGTCCGCCCGTTGCTGTTACTTGTAAATTTTCGTTAGTTTATAACTAAATTAGTATGTTTTCTAATGAAAAAATATATTTTTGTACATAATTAAATTAAAACACAATTTTAATTTAATAAAAATGAAAATAAATCATTTAAAATCTTAAAATAAATTTTGTAATATATGTTTATCAAGTAGATTTTATGTTGCAAAATTCAAAGTTTTGAAGTTAAAACTAAAAATATTATAATATTTATATTAAAATAAATATATTGCAAGATTAACATTTTTCATGTAGATTTTATATAGTAATTTTAAATTTTTTTTGAAAAATTGATAGAAATTGAAATTTTAATGTAACTCGAGAGTACCATAATGAAAGTTCTATTAATTTTTTTAAAAATTAAAAATTATTACATATAACCTACATGACAAATTTTAGTTATGTAATATATTTATTTTAATGCAAATATTGTAAAAAAAATAAAATTAAAAATTTAAATTATAAAAAATACAATCTACTTGAGAAATATATATATTTATAATGTTTTTAATTTGATTTTTTATATGATTTTTTAATTATTATTAAACTAATTTTTTTTTAACTTATTTAAGCATAAAAATATATATTTTTCATTAGAAAAGATACTAATTTAGTTATAAACTAACGAAAATTTACAAGTAAGGGCACTAGTCGGACTTTTGCAAAAGTTCAAGGGTACCACTCGGAACAAGTTTTTTGCAGGGCACCACTCGGAAAAGCAAAAAACTCGAGGGCACCAACCGGAATTTCCCAAAAATATTATCCAACTTTGTTAGAACATTTTAATACAAACTAATTTTACACGTCTAGGTAGCAAAAATAACCGATTGATAGCTTCGTTTATTACTAGTGTGTGAATTATACATTTCATACGAATGAAACTTTTTTAAATATTAATTAAACGGTCCCGCGTTTTCGGATTTTCGGTTAATCGAAATTGAGAAAACGAGGAACCGAAACCGAACGAGAAACCACCAATATTCTCGGTTCGGTTAACCAAACCAAAAATTCAAATAGTCTCGGTTCGGTTAACCAAAACAAGTGTCGGTTTTCCTGTGTTTCGGTTCGGTTTTTCGGTTTCGGTTTTTTATGGACACCCCTACCTGATGGTATGTCAGCATTGTTTTTCTAAAAACATTGGGATATCATTGGGGATGAAGTTATGCCTTTTGTTCTTAATATTTTGAATTGCGGTGACCTGCTTGATAATCTAAATCATACTTACATTGCTTTAATCCCAAAGGTTACTGACCTTTTTTGTATGAAGTATTTGAGGCCTATAAGTTTGTTTAATGTGTTGTACAAACATGTTTCGAAAGCGATTGCAAACAGGTTAAAAGAAGTGCTTCAGAAGGTGATTTCGCTATCTCAAAGTGACACCAGTATGTTTAATCACAGACAATGTTCTTGTAGCTTTTGAATTGTTCCATTTTATGAAAAAGAACACTAACAAGGCATGGTATATGGCACTAAAACTTGATATTGCGATGGTGTATGAAAAGGTAGAGTGTGATTTTTTTGGAACATGTGATGCTTCAAATTGAGTTGTATGAAAAATGGATGGATTTTGTGATGAAGTGTGTTAGAGGAGTGTCATTCTATGTTGATGGATGGCATGTCGTCCCCTTTTTCACTCCCTCTAGGGATCTTCATCAAGGCAATCCTTTATCTCCTTAGGGTGGGGCGGGAAGTTTTGAAAAAGTCCATTCTTCAATCAATCCCGGTCTACACAATGTCTTGTTTTATGTGGCCTTTTTGTCTTTGTAGAGAATTTGAGCAGCTTATGTTTGATTTCTTATGGGGCTCAGTTGAAGGGAAGAAATTAAATGTTATCATTAGATGAGCTGGAGTAACTTGTGTAAGCCGAAGAGGCATGGGGGCCGTGGTTTTCATGACTTTGAAGCTTTTAACTTGGCAATGTTGGCTCGACAAGGGTGGAGGCTTCTCCAAGAACCTGATTCGTTGATTGGGTGCCTTTTTAAGGCAACATACTACGTACCCTTACGTTGACTTGGAGGAGCCTAGTCAACGTAAGAGAGGTTCTTGAATTAGAAATCTTGTGGTAGGTAGGAAATGGTAGCAATTTGAATGTCTAGTGTGATAAGAGGATTATGAGACCCTCGTCTTTCAAGGTGGTTGGAAACTATAAGGGTACCGATTGTGAGATGCGTGTTATTGCCCATATTGACTAAAGTACAAGATTATAGGTACTGGTTTTCTTACAAAAGATGGAAACCTGGCCTTATGGTGAGATCGGCTTGTCACGCTCTTATTGATTATTAGAATGCATTCCCACATCTAAAGTTGAGACATATCTTGCCTAGTATATATATCATTGGGCTACTCCTCCTATCGCCAATTGGTTTTAGGATGGAACCCCATTGGGCTTAATATTGATCACACACTTCTAAAGGTCAAAATTAAGGATGAATCGGCACATGGAAATGCTCAATTTTTATGGAGGTGGATATGGAGTCTAGAGGTGGTGCCTCGCATCCGATCTTTCATTCGGCGGGCGGGCAAGGATGTAATTCCATGCAAGTCTAATTTGAGGCAAAGTGCTTAAGTGCTAATCAAACCGCTCATTGGCTTGGGAAGTGGTTTCCGCCCTCACCCGTCCTTGTCTTTAGTTTGTTTACTAGTATAAGGGCTCGTACCCCATACCGGTTTTATTAAATATAAATAAAATAAATAAATAGTTAAATAGTAGAAATTTTCGAATTGTGGATTTATTTTTTTCTTAAAAAATTATAGAGTCAAACTAATATACATTAACTTTTATATTCATCTTTATATAAAATATTTTACCTAACTCTTATATAATAGTTGAGGACAAAAATTATTATAATTAATTTTTTAGGAGAAGTTTATTATTATCAAAATAAAATAATTTAAATTTAAACTTTTTTATCAAAATTAAATAAAGATAATTAATTGTCAATCTCTTAAGAGAAAATGTAAAAGTTATTTATTTTTGTAAAAATTTAATTTAAACATTTAATTGCCAATCTTGCAAGAAATAATGTAAATTTCTATCTTTTTTATCAAAATTCTATTTTAATAAAATATTTTCCATAAATATATAAACGTCAAAGATAATGTAAATATTTATTTAATTCTAAGAGAAATTTAGATTCATATCATTTTGTTATAAAAATTAGGTTTAAAAAATAGGAAAAATTATTTTAAATACCCCAACCTTTTGAGGTGGTTGCGCTCTTTACCCCAACCTTTTCGAATTTCATAAAATATCGTATATTTTGTAGTTCGTTGCGCACTCTACCCTAAAAATATCCATTCTTTGGATAAAATTACATACCAACCCATCATCGTTTCATTTTGGGACAAAAATGTCCAATTTGTGTACATACAAGTTTTTAAAGTTATAAATTTTGTTCTTAAAGGATTAAAACATTCAGAAGTAATAATTTTTTAATCTTCTTTAGGTTCTAAAACATTTTTTCTTAAAAAAAATCAATTTCTTATGCATAAAAATATGCTGGTAAGATTAATAACCTTTTGAGTAAGGTTCAAAGTAATAACATAATCTTATATGTTCAATTTACTCATGTATAATAAATAATATCATTACCTTTATTATTTGTCTAATATAAATTCTCAAATTCATAATTAACCAAATTAATCATTAAATCATAATTTTACAAGTAGTTTATTTTCATAATTTTGCCTATTGTTATGCTTTAAATAATTTTAGACAAAAGTTAATAAGAATTTTCATATCACTATTTATATAAGTTCAAAAAATTATGTTATATTATTAAGGAAACTATATCAACACTATAAAATGGGTTATAAAAATTCTTATTTGTATTTGTCTAAAATTATTTTTAAGAAAATAATAATAATAGAGAAAAGTATTAAGACAGACTAATTTGTAAAGTCAAAGTTATGACTTATAAAATTAATTTGGTTAATTTTGAAGATCAAAATTTATATTAGCCAAATAACAAAGGTAATGACATTAGTTTAATATAAATGATAAAATTAAACATATAAGGTTATGTTATTACTTTGAACATTAACCAAAAGATTATCAGTCTTACACATATATATTTTTTTTTGAATTAGTATTCGTTAAGAGTGTTTAAGAGCTAAAAGAAGACAAAAAATTATTACTTTTATTCGTACACAAATTGGATATTTTTGTCCCAAAATGAAAAGACAATAGGTCTACTCGCAATTTTTACCCTTTATGTGGATATTTTGTGGGTAGAGTGCGCAACGAAACCCAAAGTATAAGGTATTATATGAAATTCGGAAAGGTCGGGGTAGAGAGCGCAACCACCTCAAAGGTTGAGGTATTTAGAGCAATTTTTCCTAAAAATATTTTACCAAAATTTGATTTAAGCAAAGTTTTTATCATTTTTTTAACCATAATTCGTTTTTAAAAAGAAATTCTACATAAATTGATAATTATCAATCTTTTTTAAGTTAGTGTAAATTTTTTGTATGATAGTATAAAAAATATCCTAATGATCTTTCTATCTATCATATCCAAAAATAAAAGATTGTTTAATAATGGAATTTTATACGCTATATTCTAAAAACATGGATACGAATTTATCTTATTCAAAAATAAAAGATTATTTTAAAGAAAAAAAGGTGGTGTGGTCCAATCTAAAAGTGAAATGTGTCGTTTAATATTTTTTTAACCATCGCTTTAGGTTATAGTTATGATTTTTCCTTCTGAATTCTGTTGTATTATGTCAAAAGATTTGGGTATCGAGTAATTGAAAGTTCTAGTTTTTATAAAAAATAAACTCATAGAGTTATGGTCCAAATTAAAAATACAAAGGATATTCAGGTAGTAAAAGAGCAAGGAGAAGGGAATCTGCAGACAAGAGAAAGTGTGTTTGGGTGGGTGGGAGAGAAAGTGGATCCTTCATCCTTGTTCATTGAAAATGAGATTAATTAATGCTAATTGGGTGGGTGATGCATAGTTAAGTTGGCTCCCACATGCTTTAATAGAAAAGCAGAATTTTAATCAACTTTGAGGCCAATAAGCTATGGGTATTCGCAAAACCCAATATTCTTCCTCTTGCTTTAAAGATTTTTTGTCATCTTCCTACAAGCATGCATGTTTGCAATTTACATGGTTTCTCCAACACTTCATCGAGGGGTTAAGAGGCTTGAGATTGTAAGAATCAGGCTCGTCTGAAAAAGCGGCCTCCTTCACATCCACGAGCTTTGATATTCAACACCAGTCGATGTAAAAAATTTCTTTGGGAGACTCATCCGTCAAAATCAGGTGCGCGATTCGTATCGAACTGGACGTAATCAAGACAAAGTTCTGGTAAACCAGTGGGCAACCAAAACAAAGAGGTCTTTGTGAATTTCTTTTCAAGCCTCACATATGATTTAATTAAGATAATTATTCCTTGATGATTCTAGCATAGATTGGTTATTGCCTTATTGGTCATTAAAAACATAGTTTTTGAGTTAGAAGGTTTTTATATGCCTAAACGTCACCTCATCCTAAAGTTACTAATCAATAATGCATACATGATATTTTGTCAATATGAATTTTGAAAGGTTTAACTTGATTTTTAGTTTCCAATAAATCTTAAATCAAATCTTATTAAGGGGAAGGTTATCAGAATCTCGATCCAATTCTAAGATTCTAACGATCTTACGATCTATAACATGCGAAAAAATCCATGATCCCAAGTAGGATCTTATTGGAGTAAGATCTTGACTTATTTAGAATACAATCTCGATCCGATCCGATTTTTTATGCGAGTTTAACGATCCTACAAATGATTCTTACGATCCTATAAAATGACAATTTTAACTATATATTATTAATAATTTCGCAGTTAACGTATCATTTGCATTAAAATAGTTGACTAGTCCATCGTACAATATTTTTAATAATTAAATTAATAATGTTTATCATTTTCTTAGTTCATATATAACAAAATATACAATCTATTATATTATTCTTGCATACTTTTTGTTATAATGTAGGATCTTACGATTCAGCGATCCGATCTGAAAGACCCTCAACTATCCGACTTAGAATCCCGATCTTGATAAACTTGAAGGAAGGTAGTTAATTTGCCTAAATTAAAGGTGTGTTTTAGTGTTTGTATGGTCACTATAACTAGTTGTAACACTAGTTTTTAGCTTAAAAATAAAAAATAATAGTATATAATAGTAAGTCAAAATTAACTAAGTTAATAGTTGATTAACTAGTTTAAATAACAATTTTAAAAAATAAAAGGATGAATGTAATTGTTTGAAGTTATTTTAAATAATAACTAAAATGAAAAATAGAACTTTAATCTCTTTTCTTTAAATAAAAAATATAAATTATAAATTGTCAATAGTACTTATAATTAGATTTTATATCAAAATGCGGTTTAATAATTTACTTAAAAAACTCCAATTCATCTTTTTATTTAGATACTCATCGTTATCACTCAAAATCTATCTATCTATCTATATACTAAAGAAAAAGTCTTCTTTACATATGTCAATATCTGGTTGAATTCGTCTATGTGTCGGCATGTAGTTCATTACATATACATGGTCTCATGTCATCAAGACTTTAAAGAAACTTTTAATGAAAGATAATCATAGCTAAATATATCTAAATTTGTTTAAATAATAATAAAGAGAAATCTATATACACTCAATTCTTTAATTGATCCTTAATTAATTATATATCATCCTAACTTTTTAACAAGAATTAAAATTATAGTAATACCTTTACATAAAATGAAATTTGTAAATTGTTATATTAATTGTATTTTCTTAATTAGTTATATGCTTCCCGTTTCGTCACAAAATATGCATGTAGATCTAAAACGAATAAAAATGGACAGAGAGAGTTTGATGAAATATTGGAAACCACCCTTATTAATGGGGTGTCTATTTAAAGGGGTTTTTATGGGCTAGGGTTTTAGGTGACATTTTTTATGGATTTTTTATCCCATTAATTAACCTAATCATTTATGTATAATATATTATACTCCGTTATAATAAGCTAGGTAAAAATTAGCGGTAACAAAATACCCCTCAAATGGCACGATTTTTCTTGCGAAAAAACATGTCATTCAAAAAGTCTCAGCGTTTGGAGTTCTAATTCATTGGAAACAGTCAACCATTTAGTGCCCTCGAATTTTATTCGAGGTCGTTTTCGCATTCGCAATTGCATGTATTCATATTTGTAAGCGCATTTTGCATTCATATATTCATAAATGGCTCGGTAGTCGTGTAAGTTTGCGGGGCCACTCGTTCATATATTTGAATATGGCATGATGTTCATATAAGTTTTATTGAAAATGCATGCCCACTTAAGTGCGAGACGTTTCACCCGCTTACATATTTGTATGGAGCATGGCTTTCCGTTTCACCCGCATAAAAATCATTCACCATGCATTCCAATCAATTAGAAAACAAACAAATCCTGGAGTGTCGGACGATCACTCAAATGTCAAAAATACGGTAAGTAAACATAAAAAATAACACGACCTGGGGCCTCGTTAAAACCTTTCCTCGGAAAAACCTCACGGGAAAAATCCGGTGGAAGGAAAGAGGACCCCTTTATTATTGTTCTCTAAAATTCTAAGACTACTAAGACAATTCGGCGGAGACTCTGTGCCCCTTGCTTGTGTAGACATTGTACCCCTTAGACCCAAGGCACTACCTCGATGATGCTTGACTCGCTTTCACCTTTGTGATTCGTACTTGGTACAAAAATTGAATCATTTTGTGCAATTTGAATGCAGCTATGGACTTCCCAAAATCAAGTTATACGTCGATGGAACGCCTACCACTACAAACTCATTTTCCACACTCTTCCCTGCCAGACGCACTTGGGTGCGCAACGGTCCTAACGGGAACACCGAATACGCACCCAATCTGACTAGTTGCATTGATATATCATCTATGTCTCTTTCCTTTAAGCCCAAAGCGTGAAATAGTTCGTAATACATGATTTCCATTGAGCTATTTGGATCCACTAGTGCCCTTTTCACCTCGCAACCATTGAGCTCTACTATCAATATCAGGGGATCATTGTGGGGAGTTGGTATGTCAATCATGTTGTCCTCGGAGTATACCATGTCTGTGTGTGCCTTCATTTGTGGGTATTTTACTTCCCCCAATGAATTGAACACATCAAGATGTTGCATGCCTTCCCTATATGCGGACCTTTACTTGTCTATCCATTTACAATGTGAGTCGATGACTTACACAACATGCTGCGGTGGCTTCTCGGCCTCTTGTTTTTGGTTATCCGGTGGTTTTTGATCTTGTACGATAAGATCCTTTATATATCCATTTAACGCCAAATTTCCAATTACTACTTGTAAAGTGGACAATCCTCCTTCATGTGCCCCCAAATGCGATGGTAGGAGAAAAACAATCAACGATATCCTTTCTCTTGTCTCCATATCTCCTTTCCGACCACATGAAATAAGGCTCTCCTTAATGTGGGGAAGAATTCGGCAGATCAGGATCTTGATCATAGTGACATTGGATTGAGTTACAACTTTTGTGTAGTTTCTGACTTGATTGTTGTCGACGAAGATCACCCAAAGCACTTGTCGCTTGAGACCTTGGAGGAGGACTTACTTCTTTGTCATCTTTAATGCCTTGGGCGTCCTCATCCAGTATCACGTAATAAAGAATGCACTCTTGCAGTTCTACTAATGTGGCGGGAATTCTTAGCGTAGGATTCTCTCTCAATTTACTATCCTTCATGATTGCCAACCGAAACGTCGTGATGGCCGACTTCACATCACAGTCTTCAATCTCTATGTATAGCTTCATAAACTTGGCGAAGAAGCCTATCAAGTATTCCCCCTTTTTCATTCGAAGCATGAAGAGGTTGTCAAACGAGGTAGGATCATGGTTGTTGGCTAGGAAACGATTGATGAAACTCCTAGCCAGTTGGTCCCACAAATGAATTGAATTCAGTGGAAGTCTTGAAACCATTTTATTGTGGTACATTCCCAAGCTGGCGGGAACATCTTGCACATCAAATCATTGTTGGAAATCTAGAGCGCCATCTTATGAGTATATGCCACGATGTGGCTTACGGGTCATTCTTACCATCATATAGCTCAAACAATAGCATAGAGAATTTTGACGATGGATCTCGTTGACGAATTCTGTACCCAAAAGGCGCCGAAGTCAACCTTGTAAGGTTGTGGTTTGCATGCTCCTTAACCGAGATCATGGCGTCTCCTTGATTGCTCAACAATTGTCGAAGTCACTCTTCGACAACGGAATCTTGGTCATCTCATATGTATTGTGGGACCTTGACATCTGCCTCAGTGTCGTCGACTCGGCTCGTTGCGACAAGGTTTTTCGCCCTCGGAAGTTTCATTGCTCCCATCGATCTCTACCATTTCTGGTGGTGATGTGGATCATTTTCAACATTCATCGGATCATGTACCTTGACGCGAGGGTGACTTTTCCTTCAATCATTGTCATCTAGATCTATCGCGGGAGTGGTCTCGGGAACAAACTTTCTCCCTATGCCCCTCATTTCTGTTCCTTGAGGTATAACTTTTATAATCTTGACGGCTTTGAGTAGAATGGTTCTCTTCCTCCTCTTATTCCCTTCGCGACCTAGGGTTGAGCCTATCGGCATCTTCGTCCTCGTCTCTCCACCTAAGTCGAATTGTTACGTCCCGAGGGAATACAATAGATACCGGTCTCTTCCCTCGATGACACTTATGAGGCGGGCATTACCTCGATTATCTTCTCCTACCGTCTCCATCAGAAACTTTCCTTGTATCTTGTATAGGGCCACTTTCAGTTGTCTAATCTCTTCTCGTGATTCTGCAAGCTCTTTATCTCGCTCCTGTCATTCTACTTCCTGGACAACCTCAAGCTCTTTTTCTTATAGGATAGTCTCTAACGTCGAGGGTAGGGGATCTAATGTCGTTTCGCTAGACATGATTATGCTGGGTCCAAGCCCAATATTAATTTCCAACCCAAAAGTGTTGTCTTGCTAGGGTTTGTAGACAACATTTGTATGTGTGAGCTAGGGTAGAGGCACAAGACTTACTTTCCAAGAGCCACCATTTTTGAGAGCCTCCATTTCCTTTGAGAGTGAAATTGGAGCACAAAAGTGAGGAGGGAGAAAGGAGAAGAGAGAGGAGAAATTTGGGTGAAGAAGAAGAGTTCTTCTTTGCTAAGCCCGGGATTATTTCGACTCTAGCTTCGGGATCCAACAACTATTTGTTTGTTGGTAGGTTTTCTCTCCCCTTGGAAACCTAATCTCTAGTTACAAGTGTTTGCCTTCATTTAGGAGTTCTCGAGTTGATTCTCCTTGTATTAAAGTTCTCCGGGTGTGAGATTTGAGAACACTTGTATCCGTTTGTTGATTAGTGGAATTTTGCTCTGTTGGGCACTAGTGGGTTTTTCCCCTCTAGTTTGAGGGTTTTCCCACTTAAATCTTGGTGTTGATTTGTGCTTTTCTATTTGCTTATTTCTGCTTGCTTGTTTGTGGTTAGTTTGGTTCCCACATTGTTGTTGTTGGTTTACTTGGTTGCTTGGCTTTGTTGTTCTATAGACTATTGTTTGCTTCCGCTGAGATTGTCTATGGGATTAGGAGCTATTGATTGACCTATTTCCCCCCAACAAGTGGTATTAGAGCCGAGGTTGAGATCCGTCTGTGTTTGGGTGAGATTTGGCAAAGACATATGAGTTTGCGGGTACTATGATCAAGCTGACATCTTCCAACTATTCGCTCTGGAAGTCGAAGATGGAAGATATTTTGTTCTGCAAGGATTTGTATGATCCGGTTGAGTTGGGATCAAAGAAGCCAGACAAAGTTGATGACAACGACTGGAAGAACGCACAGAAAGGCGGTGGGAACCATAAGACAATGGGTAGACAACAGTGTTTATCATCACATAAGCAACGAGACAGATGCACAGGTTTTGTGGAAGAAACTTCAGTCTATGTGCGAGAGGAAGTCAGCTCAGAGTATAGCTTTTGTGATCAGAAAGCTTGTTAATCTGAAGTACAAGGATGGAAAGCCTATTGCCGATCATTTGAGTGAGTTTCAAGAGCTTGTAAATCAGTTGAGCGCCATGAAGTTGCCTCTGGATGATGAGTTACAAGCGTTGATGTTATTGAGTTCGTTTCCCGATACTTGGGAGACTTTGGTAGTTTCCATCAACAATCTGCTCCTAATGGCGTTGTGCCCTTAAGTACCGTCATTGATAGTCTCTACAATGAGGAGACTAGGAGGAAAGACATGGGTACTATCACTTCACAGACTCTGGCGACGACATCAAATGCTAAGTCCAAAGGGAGAAGTAGAGAGCGGAAAGGACGTGGCAAGTCCAGAGGGAAGTCACAGAACAGGGGAACTTCTCAGGGAAAAGGAAAGTATACTTGCTTTCATTGTGGCAAAGAAGGGCATATGAAGAGAACTGCAATGCTTGGAAGAAGATCAAGAATGAAAAGAAAAATCAGAAAGAGGATGATAAGAACACCACAACTGTTGTGTGTGGTGACGAAGAAGGTCTGGTTGTTCTGTCTTGTGTGGATGATCACAACGACGAGCTTGATTCTCGTGTAGAGTGGGTAGTCGACTCAGCTGCATCCTACCACACTACACTAAGGAAGGATATTTTCACTAGTAAATCCAGAGACTTTGGAAAGGTGAAGATGGAGAACACCAGCTATGTAGAGATTGTCGGTATGGGTGACATTTGTGTTCAAACAAATGCGGGTTGCACGGTGACATTGAAGAATGTGCGACATGTACTTGATCTGCGTATTAATTTGATTTCTCTTCATGCTTTGGACATAGAGGGCTACCACAGTTTCTTTGGTGATAAGAGGTGGAAGCTTTTGAAAGGCTCAATGGTGATTGCTAGAGGGAGTCTTAGCTACACTTTGTACAAGACTCAGATGAAGGTCACACGAGATGGCATGAATGCAATTGAGGATGAGGCATCACCAGATTAATGGCATAAGCGGTTGGCGCATATGAGTGAAAAAGGACTGTAAATTTTAGCGAAGAAGATCTTCATTCCTTCAGCCAAAGGTATGTCTTTGAGCCCTTGTGATAATTGTTTATTTGGTAAACAAACTAGGGTGTCATTTAGCAAATCTTCTGAGAGAAAAAAAGAATTTGCTTCAGTTGGTGAATTCTGATGTTTGTAGTCCCATTGATGTGACCACACTTGGTGGTCGTAGATATTTTCTGAATTTTATTGATGATGCTTCACGAAAGGTTTGGGTGTTTGTTTTGAAAACAAAAGACCAGGTTCTTGATTGCTTCAAGGAGTTTCATGCCAAGGTAGAGCGAGAAAAGGGTTGTTCCTTGAAGTGCCTTCGAAGTGATAATGGAGGCGAGTACACTTCTAGGGAGTTTCAGAAGTATTGTCTTGAGCACGGCATCAGACATGAGAAGACAACTCCCAGTACTCCTCAGCACAACGGTGTTGCTGAAAGAACCAACAGAACCATTCTGGAGAAGGTCGGATGTATGCTGAAAATGGCAAATCTTCCTAAGCCATTTGGGTGAAGAAGAAGAGTTCTTTCTTGCTAAGCCCGGGATTATTTCGACTCTAGCTTCGGGATCCAACAACTAGTTGTTTGTCGGTATGTTTTCTCTCCCCTTGGAAACCTAATCTCTAGTTACAAGTGTTTGCCTTCATTTTGGAGTTCTCAAGTTGATTCTCCTTGTATTGAAGCTCTCCGGGTGTGAGATTTGAGAACACTTGTATCCATTTGTTGATTAGTGGAATTTTGCACTGTTGGGCACCAATGGGTTTTTCCCCTCTAGTTTGAGGGTTTTCCCACTTAAACCTTGGTGTTGATTTGTGCTTTGCTATTTGCTTATTTCTGCTTGCTTGCTTGTGGTTGGTTTGGTTCTCACATTGCTGTTGTTAGTTTGCTTGGTTGCTTGGCTTTGTTGTCTTGGTTGTGTTTGGTGTTCTACATACTATTGTTTGCTTCCACTGAGATTGTCTGTGGGATTAGGAGCTATTGATTGACCCATTTTCCCCCAACAGATTACACCCTTACTTCTGCGGGGAAATTGTTTGAAGGTGGATATTAAGGCTAACTGCACCGGACTAGGGGTCGGGTTCGACGTTGACTCGTGCGAAAGACTCGAATACTCGACAATCCTTGACCGCATAGGGGCTCAAGCTCGGGCTTGCGTCGCGCTTGGGCACAGGCTGACACGCCGCTTCTAATCGCGCCCCTAAGACTCGGTCTCACTATGGGCAACCGTGCAAGGGCTCGGGTTCGATGTCCTTGATCACACGCCTAGGTTTCGAGCTCGCTGCTCTCCATCGCGTGCCTAGGGTTCGAGATTTGGACTCTTTGTGTACGATCGCGCAAGGCTTGGGCTCGCCAGTCTCAATTGTGTGCCTTGGGCTCAGGCTTCAGACTCACTATTCTTGACTCCGCACGAATCTGGATCGGCCTGATGGTTCGGACATGGTTCAGACATGGGATCTAGCCTTCATTTCCCACAGACGCCGCCGATTGTTTCATCACAAAATATGCATGGAGACCACCCTTCTCATTAATGGAGGTGTCTATTTAAAGGGATTTATGGGGACTAGAGTTTAAGGTGACACTTTATACATGGGCTTTTGAGCCTATTAATTAACCTAATCATTTATTTGCTATATACAATGTATTATAATAAGATAGGTAAAATTAGTGGTAACACTTCCCTTGTTTTTTTTTTAAAATTAAAAAAATATTAAGTCTTACATTAAAACAATTGACAATTTTTATTCATATTCACATAAATATAATAAAAAAAAATATATTTTAAAGTTAATTTATTTTAAAATATATTTTATTATTTATATTTAGCCAAATTTGTATATGATACGAATACATATACTATTTTAAACTATAATTAGTTAAATAATTTATATCTCCAACCAGACCCTAAAACAAACATGTACGTACAGTTTGGAAGATGCTTCACCCTCGCATATATAATAAAAAGGTAATGATAAAATATTAATCAAATTGGTGCATGATTGCTTGAATATATGCAAAATGAAGTGGAAAGTACTATGTTTCTTCACTTTACTTATGCATGAAGATTCATTAATCGATGCCCTTAATGGAAATCTTATCTAGTACAGGGTTTGCACTCGATCGCACACAAATAATCAATTAAAATGGAGATTTTGAGAGTAACATTTAGTTTTGAGAGACCTAAACCATATATTGTGTTATTTCATGGGAAATTTTATATGATTCATTCAACCAAAATATCAGATACGTACATTCTTACAATCCGATAAACTCTTTAACTCAAATCGAATTGGAATAACTATAAATTTTTTAAAAAAATTAACCAAAAGATATCATCCAAATTTAAACGAATCCACTTTATTGGCACTAGTACAGAATAGGGGTGTATACTACACAAATTTTATCGCGTTTTTTATACAAGTGTGGTAAACATGTTGCTCAGACCTCGCTTAGCTCTAAAAATACGGAGCATAGTTATTTTTAAACGATTTTTCTAACCTATACCCTTGGGGCATAGGTTAAGAGACTAAAAATGATAATATATTTAGAATTTGTATTTATTTAAATTTATTTATTTTTTAATAGGGTTTATTAGTTTCCTATTAGGATTTTAGTTCCCAAATTTAGTACTCTTAATCTATGCCCATAAGATAGAAAAATCGATTTTTAAATGCACTTTCATGAATTCGGACCGCGTTGTTTTTATAAAAATGTGGTGTGAATCAATTATTTAATTATTTTAAAATCAAGACCACAGTTTAAATATAAATCGCAGTGCTTATTAATTGTTTAAGTTATTTTTACAAAAGAGGACCACGGTTTTAATCAATAAAACAAGGTGCAAATAAAAAAATGGCTAGTTTGCGATTGCACCCAAAACCTTCACCAAACTCCTCATTCGAATAGTATTAGGGATTGCTATGTTTTGAAAATTGGAACAAAATCTCTCAATAAGTTTTGGTCATAACAAACGTCATTAAAAACTAATTTGATTATTTAATTAAGTATTGCAGGGAAATATATATTTACATGAACTACAAAGGAAACGAAGTGCAAAGATATGAAACCGTTCCCTAACAAAGTCAGTCTTGCTTATCAAGTGAAGAAGGGCAAAGATGTCCTCTGCGAGATTGCCTTGTGCATCAAGGAAAGAAGGGAAAAAGCGTCCATAAGAGAAGCTATTGCACATGGGCTTGAAGGTCATTGGGAATTTGGTCTTGTGCCCTGAGGGTTAAAAGATAGAAGTGTAATTGTGTCGTTTGTAAGGACAAGTCCCAAAACTCATTCACTATAAGTAGAAAAAGATAACCTAGGGTTTTGTTCCGCTTTTGAGTGAGTGAATAGTGAGCCAACCTGAAAGTGAGCTTTCCAATCTAGAACAACGAAGAAGAAGAAGTCGACGGCGAGTGTCCGATCTAAACGACGACGAAGACGTTTTCGGAAGTTAAAGGGAACTACGACAGGATCGTGTGAGGTTTGATTTCTTTGATTAATCATTTGAGTGAGCTTAGGAACCAAGTAGTATGATTGTTTAGTATTGCTAGGATTTGGTGATATATCGCTAGTGATATAGAAGTACGAATCTCTATTTTGTAACTAAGAAACTAATCGATCAATAAATTTTTCTTTGAAAATCCTCCAATTGAGGTAGAGGTTTACCCATTCAACTAATCTCTATAAAGGAACTATGTCATTGTTTTTACTCTCTATCTTTGCTATCCAGTTTGTTTAAATTCCATTGCATAGGGAACCGTTCCAAGAATAGTTCTCTCTTTGTTTTAACTTACGTATTCGATCTTACATGCTTCGATTGTTTATATGAAAAGAGTTCAAAAAACCCTAAAAAATGCTCAAGGTGGTCAAGATAGAGATATGTTAATCAACACAGTTCAGTATGAACCTACTCTATAGAGCCTCAAGAGGGGAAACTCACTCAATCAACTAGCCAACAAAGACCAACAATAAAACGTTTAAAAAGCAAGCACACAAAGATGGCAAAATCTAGGAAGTGAAAGCAAGAACAGAAAATAACACAAATCAAGAAGAGCAATGGCGGGAGCAGGGATGTCCTCAAAAGGACACAACGAAGCCTCCAAAGAAACTAAGCTCAAAGATAACTATTGTGGCTCTAATCTCCCTCGGTCTCACTCTTTTTCTCTCTTCCCCTTTCTTTTCTTCTATCTTGAATCACGCTTGGTGGACTACAGGGGAATCGCCACAGAGACGCTCGAGGAGCTCCAAAACTTAACTTTCCCACAATGGCACTAGAATGAACAAGATGAGTTCTAGGGTTCTCCGGCTTAGCTTTCCTATCAACCCTATTACACAAACGACGTCGTTCATACTTAAGAGGCTCCATTAAACAAAAAAAACGTTGTGTCTCGAGTAATGTCGATCTTCAAACTCTGGAATGAAGATTAGCCCAATAATCTCAAACACAAGACCACGGCCCAAGTCGCTTAAGAACACGCCTAAGGTGAAGACAATAACCGAGATCAAGGAACCATACTTAGCGCTCAAGCGTCTCGATGACTCGATCATGGTTCACACTACTTGATGGCATCTTGTATGCCTTACATCACACGATTTAAGCATTAAAAAAAAAGATAAATACATGGGTTTTATTTGTATACATGGGTTTTAATTTAACCAAAAATCAAAAATTATCTAAACAGGTTCCCTGACACACTATTTTCGTCTTTCTTTCAATATAATAGCATCACATAGAAATTGAATTAATTAATCAATTAATTAAGTGCAGGGATAAGATTCGGGCGCACATATAAAAAAGAGCTTCTCCTCCTCAAAACTCAACTCCAAATCCACACACAAAAATAAACCATAACCCAATTTCTCAATCCCGAAGCTAGTTCAAACTAGTGGAGGGCTACCTGTTTTACAACAATCTCATCGTAGCACATACATCGATCAATCGGTCAATTTTGTAAAAATCTACATCCAACGGCGTGTGAATTTGGAATCGATCGAGCTCAAGTGTTTCAAGAAACCCTAATCAAGTTTTTCTTAGGGATTCTGTGATATATATCATCATACAGTATAATATATGATGGCTCGTGGGAAGGTGCAGATGAAGAGAGTGGAGAACCCGGTTCACAGGCAGGTCACGTTTTGCAAGCGTCGCGCTGGGTTGCTTAAGAAGGCCAAGGAACTCTCCGTCCTATGCGACGCTGATATTGGCGTCGTTATCTTCTCTCCCCAGGGCAAGCTCTATGAGCTCGCCACCAAAGGGTACCTACATGCACACACTTTTTTTAGCTATATAAACGAAAAGAAAACGAATCTAGTCCACTTTAAACTAGATTTATTTCTTTTCCGTTTATGTTTCCGTTGTTGGAAACTTAATTAACTGCCTCTAAGGGTTGGAGCTAACTTAAATTATGTTCATTTTTTTTTTTTAATTTTCTTGGAAAGATAAAATAGTCTCCATGTTCTCACATACAAAATTAAAAGGTTGAAACTCTCATTTCAATTTCGATTATCTAATGAATTGTTTAAATGTATGAGCTAACTAAGATCTATCCACGATTATTTATTTCAATACAGTGTCACAAAGCGTGAGAGTATCGCCTCTTCTTCTTACCAAAAAAAAAAACCAAGATTCGCGATGATTTTTAATATGGACATGTTGATTGATCTATATGTGATTGATTAAATGTGCAGAAGTATGCAAGGGATAATAGAGAGGTATAAGCAGTGCTCATCAGAGGGCATCCTGCAACAGGCTGAATCATCTCATCAACCCCCAAATTCTAAAGATAAGCACCTTCAGGTATATATATTAATTCATTTATCTATCTTATTCATATACGTACTAGAATATATATACGCTTAGTATTTACTTCGAGTAGATCTCCATTAATTAGTGTACGTCCAGGAATTTAGAACAAAGTTAGTGGGGAATTCTGTTGACATGAAACATGGAGCAGAAAGTGAGTAAAATATTGAATTTCCAATGTTTGGGTATATATATAAATGTTATCTAGAACCAGATACCAATTAATTGAGTATATATTTAAGTTAATGAACCATGTTCAATCATTTTCTTCCTCAACGTACGATCGATATATAAATAAGGTTATCCTCCTCTAATTTCTTTTGTTCATTTTGACTATGCTCGCTTAAAGCTCGTCCGTACAAATGCTAATATGCCAATCAAAATGGTTGATTTTTTTTATCTTCGACCAAAAAAAAATGGTTGATTTTTTTTATCATTTTTATGTGTGCCAATAATATCAATCTGTCTACATAAAGCAAGAAAGAAGAGGGTTTGTTTTGTTAAAAAAATAAAAGAAAAAGGACTTTTAATTGGTATTACAATAAGGTGTAGGTATACTAGTCATGATTAAAGATAAAACATGCATAATCCTCTTTATCGTCCGATTGGAAGAAAATAGCAAAACATATTCTAATACAAAAATTCTAACAAATATATATTGGCTATTCTTCACATTGTACTAGCTAGGATACTTGTTCCAAAAAAAAATATAGCATTTACCTAATATAATAATTATAAAGAAAAAATCAAGGTTGTAAAAAAATTAAGTCACGTGTCAAAATCTGAAAAATAAATAAATAATTATTTTAATAAATTATATCAAATTCTCTTATTATCTCCATATTTCAACGTTTCATGTAAAAATTTTAATTACTTTAATAAATTGTATCCAAATTCTCTACAACTTCCCAATTTTTCACTCCATGTGAAACCGTTACACCCAATGGCGGAGCCAGAAATTGGACTCAGTGGGGGCTAAATATACTAGATGATAGAACTAGCAAGTCAGCAACAAACATTTGCTATCTGAAATCAAACATCAATTCAGCAAATTTCCAACAATTAAACAACTCAACAACTCATAAAATTTCCAACAATTAAACAACAGTTGCATACCTGAAATTAGCAAAAAAAAAAGGCTTAATTTATTCGACACACTCACAATTCACACTAGAAATTGCTGCATTACACATCTGTTGGGTCTGCTGCACACCTTAAAGTTCAACACCAATTTGAATTTGATAAACAACAAGTAGTCAACAACATCAACAGTTGCAAATTGAAGATCTGAAATTAAACAACCAAAAGTCTGAATCTAACCTATTGACCTTGCAAATTGCAATATGAAATTCAACAAATTTAAGATCTGAAATTAAACATCAAAAAGGGGCTTAATTCGAATTGCAAAAAATCCGACCTTGCAAGTTGAAAATTGCAATCTGAATGCGATCTCTAAGATAAAATACGTAGTGCCTATTATTTTCTTTTGTTGTTAGATAACTTAATTTATGATTGATTTAAGCACAAGTTTCTTACACTTAGACTTTAAAAATTATGTTTATATTTATCGGTTTTTCTAACCTATGCCCTTAGGGCATAGTTTAAAAAAAAATTATATATTTATTATTAAATTATACATAGTATATTTTATTAAATCTTTAAATGAAAAAGTTTTGAAAACTCACTATTTGTTGTGCATTTTAATTGAGGTATACTTTTACTTTATATTTCAGACCACTAATCATACTGTATTAGTTACTTTAGTTATTAATTAAATTTGGGTGTATCAGCAGGAATCCAAGGAGGAGGAGTTTGGAAAGATGAAGTGCGAGATCAAGTTGCTCCAGAAAGGACTCTGGTAATACATATATAAACGTTGTTCTATTATTGTTTTTATGATGTATGTATAGTATGATTTTGGGTAATAAGCTTTAATTTTAAGACAATTAATTAGATTAATTAATAGGGATATTAATCTTCAATTAATTAATTATAATTGCATCTTCGAATTCATCTACTTTGTGTTTAGGTGTATGTATGGCGGAGGAAAAGGAGCGATGACACTTGACGAATCGCTTGCTCTCGAAAAGCAGCTTGAATCGTGGATTTACCACATCCGCTCTACTAAGGTAATTTCCCCTTACTTTTCATCTACTTCTTAATCATAACTCAATCTATGAATATTAATCAGAAGTACAGTAATAATTCAATAAGAACTCGTGACAGCTTTAAATTAATTTAATCATAATCTAAACGTTACGTATAATACTAAACCCGTAAGAAAACCTCTCCAAACTCATTAACGAACTCCAATCAACCCAAAATGGCAAGACACAACAGTAACTCAAATCCAATTGTAATAAAAAAAAAATCCCTATTGACCTAAATTTGACCATAATCCACTCAAATTAGTAATAAAACCAAAATTTTCCAAGTCTTTTGAATTAAAAAAAAACAACAAAAACTATTTCCCCTCTTCCCTCTCTCCCTAATGGGGCCGAATTAGGTTATTTTGACCTATTCAAAGGTTTTTTCCCCTAATTTTTGAGTATAGAACGTTTTTATTTCGACCGTAAAAATTTGTAACCTATAATTCAACAAATTTTGGCCAAAAAATCAATTTAGGTCTTTTGCTTTTTAGGGTTTATATGAAATATCATTTTGATGTTCAATTCATCGAAAAGCAACAAATTGGATTTTGGTCGATAAATAGAATTGTGTGTTGAAATATCGACCAAAATTGATTTTACTATTATTTTGACTATATTTATCACACATTCACATTGCCAAAATGTTTTTGGATATTTTAAATCATGACATTTTTTTTTTGGTGAAGCATTTATCATGACCGTTAATGTAAGTGCAAGAGGTAACACTTAACATTGTATATATGTTACATATTAATAATCAATAGCACGTTTTTTCTTTAAACCTTCAGATGAATATTCTCTTTCAAGAGATCCAGCTGCTGAAAAATAAGGTCAGCATACATATATTTTTTAATTGTTTTTATTGCATACTTTTGTAATCTTTCGACCATATAAAACGAGGCATATACATAATAATTTTTTATTCTTTGTTATGTGAAATATCCACAAATTAAAATAACATGACTTTCACTTATGGATTTTGAATTTCGAAGCTATACGTTTGTTCTTAATCCAATGTCTAATTTCTTCTTGCATACTAAAGGAAGGAATGCTAAATGCTGCAAACAAACTTCTTCAACAACAGGTATAAATACACATACAGCCTTTACATACTAATTAATTTAAACACATAGTATATCTTTCTATATATGTTCCATTAATATTCATTTTCCTGACTAGAGATCTTAATTTGAAACTCGTGAGTCTATTAATTGATTGTCTATTAATGCAGGTTGAGGAGCGAAATGGGATATTCGACGTCATAGATCCAGTGACACCAAACTTTCAGTATCCACTAACCATACAAAATGAGATAGTCCAGTACTATAGCTAGCTATAGCTGCTTATATTGATGTGTTTATTTCAAAAACTAATGGAAAGTGGTGTACGTGTGCTTATCTTAATGCATGAAGTCTATGTAATATCCTGATATTATGTCTTATGAAAACTTCTTGTTTCAAAGTGCTGGAGTGATATATGTGTACGTCGGTCAATTTGTGTGTTTTTGGTTTCAGGCCTAGCTTTTATGAATATGTTAGTGGACAAAAATTCGTCTTTTATGTCCTAATCAATGTTTATGTTGATTTGTCCTTTCGTCTTCCGTTTCAAACTTCTTCTTCGATCAACCTAGAACCAGCAAAACACGGGGTTCTCATAATCCACCTCTGATGCCTAAGTCAAAAGAGCAGTTTGTCGATTGAACTTCGAGATAAAAGGTAAGACTTGGGAGCGAGTTCAATTATGCTTACCGTACATGGTGAAGACATGTATTTATAATGGAAGAAAGGGAGTAGGGGCCGAAAATCCTCCCTTAGGACGGGCCGAAATTGCCTTGTCACCCAAGCAAGCGGTATCTTGCTCCCCAATCCACGCGGAAATTCTATCTTTCGACTAAGATAGAATCTTCCATTATGGCAATTTAATTACCAAAATAAAGAAGATAAAATTTTACCATAATAAAAACCTTATTTTAAGAAAAGGATTTAAAGATAAAATCTTATTCAAAGATAAAACCTTATTGTGGGTCAACAAGTCAATTTTGCAAAATCTGAATAATCATTCGGCAAGAATGTCGACACAGTTAGGTGAACTGAGAAACAACAGATCCTTGGAGTCAGGGAGGTGGACAAACATGAAAAATACCTTGGACTATACCTACCATCATTGAGAGGTCAAAAAAGGTTATTTTTGGACAAGTTAAAGAAAGAATCCAAAAGAAAATAGGTTGTGGAAGGAAAAGTCTCTTTCTAGGGAAGGAAAAGAAGTGCTCAACAAATCTATTGCCCAAGCAATCCCAATGTACACAATGTCCTACTTTGCTCTTCCGGTTGGGCTTTGTAGAGAGATTGAGCAATTGTTCTATAGTTATTGGTGGGGCTCGAATGAAGGAAAAAATATGTTCACTAGTGTAAATGGAAGAGGCTTTTCTTGCCAAAGAGTGAGGGAGGAATGGGTTTTTGGGATATAGAGCATTTCAACACATCTCTACTCACTCGACAAGGCTGGCGCATTATGCAAAACCCATACTCTTTGATCTCCAAACTTCTCAAGGCTAAATACTTCCACCGATGTCACTTTCTGGATGCTCAGCTCGGAATTAATCCTACCTACACTTGGAGATCGATCATAAAAGGAAGACAAGCACTGGAATTAGGATGTTACTAAGGGGTTGGAAATGGAACATCTCTTAATGCACGGGAGGCAAAATGGATTCCACGGCCGAACAACTTCAATGTGTTAGGAAATGGATTGACTGGTCGAATGCTTCTTGGAGACTTCAACTTATCCGGGATACTTTTTGTGACTCTGATGTTGAACATATTCAAAAATTTCGTCTAGCAGATCAGCCTAGCTTTGATGAGCTGTTGTGGTACCACACAATGGGATTTACACTGTTCGATCTGCTTACTACACACTGTTGCACAATGATCCAGAAATCTTGGGGCGTGGAACTTCTTCATCTTCTGTTGCAATGTATTCGCTTTGGAAGAAGATTTGGAAGGTTAAAACCATCCCAAAGGTTTGTTCTTTCATTTTAAGAGCTTGCACTGAATTGTTACCTATCAAAGCGAAGTTTTTTCGGCGCTGCATTGTACAGGATGACTTGTGTGAAGTTTGTGGAAGGATGGAGACAGTTGTTCATGCTCTTCTTTGGTGTCCAGCTACCCAACATCTGTGGAAAAAAGTCCAGATTTCAATGAGCTTCGGCTTTCGGCAGGGAATGTGCTCGGTATGTTTGAAAAGTTGCATAAGAATTTTTCAAGAGTAAGCTTACATTATGGGCTGCTATTTTGCGGGGAATCTGGCGAGGACGCAATCTGAGGATTTATGAGGATCGGATGATGCTTCCCTAAGAATCCATCGCCATTGCTAGGGATCTTCAAGATAATCTTAGTTCCTCTATTTTTGCGGCTCTTCTTGCATATTGCGGTGTCTACTCTGAGGATGTCAAATGGCATATACCTGTCAATGGCATGATCAAAATAAACACCAACACATCGATCTCGAAGAATGGATGTTGAATTGGGTTTATTGCTAGAGATGATAACGGTGATGTAATTGCGCTTAGGTCGAAGCGAATCCGGTCGACTTCGAATGCCACAATTGTTGAAGTAGAGGTGGTCTTATGTGCGATCCAAGTGTGCTTTATGCACGTTGTCATCGATTCTGATTGTTTGTCCCTCATTTCAAAAATTAGAAAGAAGTTACCAAGTAAAGGATATGTGGGCAGATTGTTGGAGAGTATCAAGGGAGTGGGAAATCACGTTAGATGATCAGCTAACAAGGTTGTAGATCTTATTGCTTGTTCTTATTTAGATGTTCTTTGTTTTTCCTTCTTTCCCTTTGATCTATTTGCTGGTTTAGATAATGTGTTGTTGAACGATCTTGTTTCTTAATGAATTTTACTAGTTTTCGCTCAAAAAAGAAAGAAAAGGATAGCAAAATAAATAAAAATACTTTTTTCGCGGAAAATAACTTAAATAGGTAATTACTATTGTTTTATTGGCTCATAAATGCCCCACTTGAATGTTAGTTATGTTCGATAGCGTCGCAACTAAGACTAAAGTACTCTAGGACCTATTCGAAGTGACCATGCAGATTAGTCGTCGGTTCCCCTTAGCACATTCATATATTTATATATTCGTATATTTGTACATCCATGTGTTATGAACATGGGATCCTTGCCCCTCTACATACGCGCATATATAGCCCGTTAATGCGATGAATCAACGTTGCACACTTTTTTTATGCAAGATTCAAACTAATGAAAAAACTTCGACTTTTTATTAATAATTAAATGTGAATGTCATGATCTAAGGACAAGAATAATGATTGAAAAAACAAAAACCTAAGGGTCTCATCAAAACCACGTGGGAAAAAGAGTGCCCTATTTACATGCATATCCTAATCAAGAAATCCTTGCGTGGAGGAGTATGGGTACCCGCGATCGCGCTCGCGTTGGCCTCGACCGTGGTTTTGCTCCACGAAAAGGAGAGGTGTCTCATGCGTTGAGGCCGTGGTCGCGGTCGACGGACTCGTGATCGTGGTTTCTCTATAGAGAAGGAGTGATCCTCTTCGGGCCAAATGTGCGATCGCGGCCCTCCTGGCCTTCACTTCCTGGCTTGTCTTTCATCCTTTGAAGGAATTCTTTCTTGGGACTATTTCCTTTCGTGCACAATTGCGCCTCTAGCTGATTGGCCCACACTTAGACTGTGGCGTCTTCATCCTTGAATTGGATCATTTGATGGAGGATCGATGGTACTGCTCCCATCCCATGAATCCATGGCCTCCCCAAGATCAAGTTGTATGGAACGGGCACAACAACTACTACAAATTTGACCACCAAGGCCTTCTTTGCTAAATAAACCTGCGTCTCATATATTCCAAGTGAGAGTGTTGGATATCCGCCAAGTCCGGTGAGTTGCATCTTTCCCGCGATCAAGTCATCATATATTGTTCTTTCCTAAGAGCTTGAAGATATCATAGTGTATGATATCCACCGAGCTCCCCATATCCACCAACGCTCGACGTACCTTGAAGCCTTCAAGCTTGACTGTTAAGGATCAAGGGGTCATTGTGCGGGACCTGGACCGATGCAAGGTCCTTATCTTGAAAGACCAAATCATCATCCGCGGGCACGGGTGCAGGTGGCGGCCACGATTCATATTGTTGAACTCTCATCACCTCTAGCTTGTGACACAATTTCAAGAAATTGCTTCTAGTTTCCGCATCTTCTTTTTCATGTTGCCAATATCATTTGGATGACCTCAATTTGATTTTTTCTCAGCTCTCTTTAGTCCTTTGGTTCCTTCTTCTCAATGTACTCACACAAGTACCCATCTCGAACCAAATCTTCTAGGAATTTCTTATAGGACTCGCAATCTTGGATCATATGCCCCCACGTCCTGTGGTACATGCAATATTTCTGACTTCGGACGTCATCTTCTGGGCACTCATCCCGTGCAGGATAGCGGAAGTAGCTCTCATGTTTGATGCACGATAGGATCCTATATATCGGGATGTTGAAGGTCATGTAGATGGCTCTCATTTGCTCTCCCGATGAGTGTGTTTTTTGCCCAATGTTACCGCTCAAGGAATGATGTGACTTTTTAGGTGGAGAGGGAGATTTCCCTTTCAATTTGTAGTTTGCCTCTTCCAGACGCACATATTGATGGACGCATTCTTAAAGTTCGACAATGGTGGAATTGTGGAAGAGAGACGTAATGTCAAGTCTTCCCTTAGCTTGCTCTCAAATGGGATGACCCTATTAAAGGCGGTGATTGCAATCTTCTCGTCCCAACCGTCAATCTCGGAATAGCATTCCATGGAGCGATTACCGAAGCGGTGCAAACTTTCTCTTTTCTCTTTTCTAAGGTCGAATAGCGTGTCCAAAGACACCGCATCCCAACTATTGGCTATGTAGTGCCTTTGTTTGCACTTGAGGTTCTCTCCGATGTTGCGAGCCAACGTGCCAAGACTCCACCAATGCTCGCGCACGCACGCCTTGGCTTGTTAACGCCGCAACGGCCTTGTCTTGGCCAAGACATGACACCTTCGTCACCTCGACCAATGCACTTATCCTTTATACTTATTTATAGCATGTTTTCCATTCTATACATTTCTATATTTAATCATTATGTTTTTAGTAACCCTTTTATGGACTAAAGGGGGCGTTGGGCCTAGGTTGCATCCTAGCCCTAGCTGTCACTTGCTTGTTTTTTTCTAGGGTGTGTGGCCGCCTTTATATAAGGAGAGCTCGGCCACTATAGTCAGGTGACACATTTTTTACCTCTTAATTTTTTGGATGGGATTGTTTAACTCTTAATTGAAGTAGAGGTTTATCATCTTATTTCGAGTCCTTTGTGCCATTGTTATAGTTCGATCAAAGCTCTCAAACACTTTTTTTATTCATCACATTGAATGACACCACAACAAGACTCATCACGTTGAGTCTAGGCTGGTCCATCTCATTGGAATCAGCCTCTTCAAGTCCATAATGTTGGATTCGAGTTCATTCAAGTATTCTGCTACACTTACGAGACCTACTAAACGGTCAACGTCAAAGATCTGGACGTTCTTAGATCATTTCGGAAACAAGGTCGCATCAATTGGTATTAGAGTTTCGACGGTTTGAACAACTCTTTTTGACCCCCAATGTGCCGGAATTCAAGCCCCGAAACAATCCTGCCACCGAAGTAGTGTGCCAAGATCCGTATCCCGGCACGAAAACGTCGTTGAATCCCCAGACTAGTTCCTAGGAGCCTTCGCTACACACCCTTCAGAGTAGACATGATCGTGGGTGATCGGCGTCCTCGTGCCAAGATCTGTGGTGTTGCATGCCAAGATCTGCGGTGCTGCGTGTTAGTCGTCGCGCGTACTTGCTGTCTGCCCGCGCCAGATCCGAAGCCCTAGTTCACCCGAGATCCTTTCCTAGTTGGTTCCGAATTTTATGGCAACATATCTTTTATTTTTTAAATGTGTCTATTTTATTTCCTTTTGTAAAGGATTTTGTTTATAAAAGATCCTCTATTTTATTTGATATTCTAGGATAGTTTAAATTATTCCTTCCTTGTAAGAGATCTTTCGCTTTGTTAAAGATCTCATAGTACTATAATAAAAATCAGATTTGGTTGGGATGACGTGGGCCACAACTTCATCTCTTTCGAGGTTTCGGACCCTTGGGGCCAACCACCCCGACGAGTAAAGGCCCAAGATCGGCATGACCCCTATTAGATTTCCATATATAGGCTGCCAGAAAATTGGGCCCGCTACAATGGCGAATATCCCAAGCCCCGACATCGTTCCTATGACGACGGGATTGGAGTCCACCGCCTCAATGCGAACCTCCCAAGTCCTGGCATCGTTCCTACGACAAGCGAGATTGGAGTCCGCTTCCTCGGTGCCCGCGCACTCGAATCCGCTACCCAAACGACCGCACTCGGCCAGCCGCTAGGATTCTTGCAATCTGCACTCGAGTCCATGACATGGACTGATGAGGTATTTTCGGTGGTCATTATACCTATCAAAGAAATCTTAACTTTATCAAACTCAGTAGAACGGTAAGTAAGGGTCGATCCCACAGAGACTCGTGTAAGTGTGTTTAACTTGAGTGCCAAGTAACCAAAGAAGGGGTTTTTTAGTGAATGATCGATTATCTAATCTAAAATGCAAATAAAATCTAAGTATGAATGCAAATATGATTGTGTTTAAACAAGTATGAGGAAAGCGTGTTCAACTAGTTAAATCCATCATAGATATGCTTATTGATCATTGATTCTCTTGATTCTCAATTCACTTGAATAGTCGATCGTGGACTATGATCCTACTAAGGATTATGACCCGAACTTCAGATTTAGTTGATAGAACTACGAGTATAACAACCCTAATCATCTAACAACCTAAAAGACCTTTTAGATTCGATTAGACAACAGCTTAACGATTCAGGTTTAGAAACAAGCACTTAGAGCAACCAGACATTTAAGTGACTTGTAAATTTATTCCCTTCTTTAACCAACTAGTCCAACCGGTCCTAAGTTGATTAAAGTTCTACTCTTGATCAAATTAACTCCGACCGGTAAGTAACAAGATTCAGTTATAACTAGAAATTCAATTAGGTAGCTAATCTAACAAAACCCTAGTTTAGATACAATTCAGCACAGGGAGTAAACTCTATTCAAGTTTGTTGATAATCAATCAAACCTCAAAATAATATGCAATCTATGACTTCAATAACTAGTCAAACATAATGGATTTAGCAATGCATGATTAGATTAAAAGAAAGCTTATAAATTGGTTCAAAGCTTGCTTCTTGAGAAAATCTCTCTTTAAACAAACCCTAGCCTCCAAATTGTCTTGCAAGTTATGAAACAAAAAGTTAAAGACAAGGTATAAATACCCCAACACTTTCTAAGACCAAGATATCCCAACATTACATTAAACCATTCGGATATCATATCATCAAGGCCCAACTCGAAGCGCAAGTACTCGACCCAATCTCTCTGTGTAAGAGCATACGTCGCGGGCTCCTCCTAGACAAGCGCGGTTGCTCCATGTTGCTCCTCAGCCCGCGTCATCCCTCGGTTCAGCATTCAGGTGACAATTCAGAGGCGTTTTTGACCCCCTTCGAGTTGGAATTTGGACTCGGCGCCTCAGCCACATCCAACACCCGAGATCCTTTCGACACCCCAACTATCGCTGGCGCCTATGCGAGCTTGTCCTCACCAAGGATCCCACACCCACAGCGCCTATGCCTAAAGTCGAGGTCCCGCCCCATCTTGACGACGAGCCCTCACTTACTCCGGCGTCTTCCTTAGATTTTCCTCCAACATCGGACAAGCCAATCGTCATGCCCTTGTCTTTAATCTCCAATGTCGAACCCAAGCCCGAACTCAAGCTTGCCCCTGTGTGGACACCGTACATTTTTCTCTTCGAGAAGACCCACGTCAATGGCAAGGTTTTGATGAGGCCGACATCATCTTCCCTACCCCTCCACGTCGAAGCGAGTTTGAATCTAAGGGAGGGAGGATGATACGACCCTACCCTGGCTCGGACCAATCCCAACCATTTCGAGCTGGCCTAGACCATGGAGACCCACTTGGCATAGGACATGGTCTCTAATATGTGCTTATTATATTATTATTTCTATTTTCGTCATTTATATTCCATCTTTACTATTTTTGAGTGTGTGCTCTCTTATGCTTAAGAGACTAGATCATTAAGCTAGCATAAGGCCCATTAGTCTATTAGGATTTAGTTGCACCTCTCCCTTTTAGTAGTTACTATTACTAGTATTATGGGCTTTGGACGTTGGGCCTAGTATGTTGCTAACTCTAGTCGACCTCCCATAGTACTCTAGGATTTCGTGAGCCTTCTATATAAGAGGCATGAATCTCATTGAAATTCCCACATCTAAGTTAATCAAAGTTTGAATATTGAGTCAAAGTTTCCTCCTCCCTTGGACCAGACGTCAAACCCTTTCTCAAATCTCTTTCCATCTTGTTCGATCCTCCCTTGGATCGGACGAAAGTATTAGAGGGCTCAAATCTCTCATATCTAGCCTTGCCCCCAACCTCGCCAATGCAAGCATTAGAGGCTCGCGGGACCATAACGTTGGTCTCGTACTTATCCCGTTACTATCGTCGGAGAATATCTGGGCATTTAGAGCCAAGATCCACCCCTCATGACCCGAAGCCGAGTAGGGTCACATCAACTAGCATCAGAGACAAGGATCGTGTAAGTTTCTATTCACCCTATTTTGTTCAATTCACACGAATTTCATCTTTTCCTTGCAACCATAGAATCACCCATCTTCACTTTCTCATCATCAAGGGTCCAATTTTTTTCTTTGCTTCGTAATATTGTTAAAAAAAAAATTCCAACACCTTGCTGGAATTTGGTGATAATTTTGCATCTTTGTGTTCGATCTTGCATGATAATTTTTGCCTTGTTCTTGCCGATTCATAAACCCTAATTATCGACCCTATCATGGTATTTTCTAATAGGATAGAGGGTAAAGTAAATATCCTAATCTTGCTTGTTATAGAAGATATCATAAGATAGAGGATAAATTCCATACCAAATCAAAACATAAGGAAACAAAGGGATCTCGACCAAACATAAATCGGAAAAAAAGATTGCATATCTCAACCATATATTCTCTTTCTCTATCATATCTCGTTTATTCCCATATTGGACGTGCATATCTTTTATTTTTCCCTCTTTTATTCTTTTCATATCATCACTTTGTTTGCATATTATTTATTATTTGCACTTATTCGAGTAGCCTTTAAGCCAGCCACACCCTTTTCTTGTTCGTGTGTTTTGAACAACTAGGGTTGGCCCAACTTAAGCATACTCGACACTCTTGGTCTTTTGTTTCAAACTCATAACTGTGCTATGACAGGAATCATTATAGGTACAGTCTCAGAGTCTGGAAACAATGACAATTGAGACAATCAAGGAGGAAACAAAGACCCACCGTCGGCTCCACCAGGCAACCAACAAGACCCTTACGCTTGGATTGCAGAGCTCGAGCGACTTCTTACCGAGTCACAAACGCAGTCCAAGCGGACCGTCCAGCCGTAACTTATAATCGCGTCAGGGGTCCAAGCATAGGTTGACGAGGCAAGAACTAAGGCAACCTTGGCTCACGCCAAGGGCAAGCAAATAGCGTAGCCCTCATCCCAACTTGGCACGATCCAGCGTTTGGAGTCGATCAAGGAAAGTACATCGCTCTGTGATGACCGGTACGATGGTGATTGTAAGACCACGGACCACCGGCGCAAGTTGTGCGACTATAGGGACGAACAGGTTTATAATGTCCATTTTGATGATGAGTATAACTCGGAGGAAGGATATAGACGTCAACATGCAAGCGACTTTAAGAAGAAGAAGAAGTCCAAGTCCTGGAAAGACTATGATTCCGGATCCGAGACTTCGGCGCCTAAGTATTCAACCTCGAATCAAAAATGTGGGAAAGACACATTACCATGAGGATTGTTATCGGGTTGAGGAGTTTTATGAGAATCAAAGTGCTCGCAGCCCCTATTCGGGTTCCGAGTGCTCCTATGAGGAGTTTGATGTGGATAGATATGATCACCCACAGGTTAAGGATCCCATGGAGCACAAAGATAGACCCAAGGATTGGATTCCCCTGCATAATTTGGCTCGGAACCGAGTCGAATATGAACGGTGTTGTGGCACTCCAGTCGCGCGCCATAGGCGCGACCGTGATTGATACGATGATCGAAGACCTTGGCGTTGGCATGGACGATGACCCGAGTGGCGATGATGATGACCATGGTCGTGGCCCACGCCGTGACAAGCGCCATCATTGATGAGGCATTTTTTCGGTCGTTAATACCTACCAATGAATCCTGACTTAACCAAACTTAGTAGAATGATAAGTAAGAGTCTCCCACAGATACTCGTGTAAATGGGTTTTTACTTGCGTGCCAAGTAATAACTAGAAAGGGGGTTTTATGGTGTTTGAGTAACTAATTAATTTAGAATGCAAATTAGAACTAAATCAAGAATGCAAAGATGTTTATGTTGATAAAATATGAGAAAAGCATGTTCAACTAGTTAAATTCATCATAAATATGAGAAAAGCATCGTGGATTATGATCCAAACTTCAGATTTAGTTGATAGAACTAACAATCTAACAATCTAATCATCTAACAACCTAGAAAAGCTTCCAGTTTCAATTAAACAACAACTTTACGATTCAAGTATCGATAGAAACAAACACTTAGAGAAAACAAACATCTAAGTGGCTTATGATTTTATTCCCTTCTACAACTGAATAGTCTGAATGAATCCAAACAATTATAGATTCTACTTTATCTAACTAATCTCAAACGAGAATTAATCAGATTAGTTGTAAATTAACCTATAAATTCAATTAGGTGATCAAGCTAACAAAACCCAATATAAACTTAAATTCAATTAAGCATATGGAATAAACTCTATTCAAGTTTATTGAGAATCAATCAAACCTCAAAATAATATGCATAATTGAATTAAGAAAACTTACAATTTTGGGTCAAAGATGTCTTCTTGAGAAAACACTCTAGAAAAATCCTAGTCTTCAAATTGTAATTGTTCAATATGAAAAGAAAGATAAAACTAAAGTCTTAAATACCTCCAAGACATCCTAAGATAAAATATCCCAAAGCCACACAAAAGCTCCATCCAAAAATACACAAAACGAGCCCAGCACGAAGCCCATTAATCGGCCCAAGTCTCCCGCGTAAAACAACATGGCGTGGTCTGGTCTTGGATCACAAGGTCGTGCCTTCCTCTCCATCTTGTGTCATCATACAACTTCCTTCATATTAACTCCACTCGGATACTCTAGGTCTTGGTCCTTCTAAATCTTCACTTACGCCACTCTAAACTTCCTCAAACTCCACAATAATCATTTGAGATCCGTCCCGTCCATGCTTGTTTACCTATAGATCTACAAAACAAACGCAAAACCTGAATTTCCTAGAAAACCTAAAAACCTAAGAACTAAGCTAAGTTAAACTAAAACCAAGCAAAATAAACCTAAATATGCATCTAAAACATTACAATTCAAAGAACAAATTCGTAATCCGTTTCGTCTTGTCATCCTTCAAGTGTCTAACAAAGTACTTATTCTCCCTAGCTTTATGGAAGAATTCTTGAACCGTTGTTCTACCTTCCATTAGTTCAGCTCGTACAATATATCGTTCATTGTACACTTGCCTCTTGCTGGTGTAGTTCAATGGCAATTCATTCAATGCACATGCAACTTGGTTTGCTCTACAATTGCTACGTATCATCATCTTCAACACATCTTTCTTCTCTAGTGTGAGCCTTCTGGCTAGTTGGTGGCCATACAGACTGGATCCAATCTTATGGTTGCAAATAGCATAAACAACAACAATCTTTCATGCTCCTCCGGACTTCTCTTGACACTTTAATCTAAAACGACATCCACATTTCTTGTTTTGGCACCTCTTGCAAACTGTCTTATTTTCACTTTTCGATAGGGTATGCTTGCCCTCTCTCTCACAAAGTAGCCATGTCTTTCCAAGGTGAGTCATATCTGACTTTCTATCCTGACCTATTATTATGCACATGTTATCTTCGATACCGACTTGTTTAACCCAAGAAATGGCCTCCTCTCGGGATTCAAATGTTGTATCAGTGGTAAACAAATGTGAATAGACTTTTGACACCTCCTCTACAACCTCATCAATGTGATTTGCAAACTGCGGATCACTACTCAGAGGTGGAAAACCAAACATGGCCGGTGTAGACTGTACTTGCTCTGTCGGCCCTGGTGCATGAGGTGGAAATCCGAACATGGCTGGAGTAGATTGTACTTGCCGCGATTGTACCGGTATAAACTCCGGGAATCCGAACATGGCCGGTGTAGACTGTTCCATGTCCGGTGTATGAAAATATTAGGGTTGTTCAACGGATCGGGTCGCCCGCGACCCGCACTGACCCGACCCGCAATTTGCGGGTCGAATTTTTTTATTTTACGGGTCACGGGTCGGGTTGGGTTAAACTCGCACGGGTCGCGGGTCACCCCACTACCCGCAATATTTTTAAAAATATATATTTTTATAATATATCAATATAAACTATTTTTTTATAAAAAAATCGGGTCGACCCGCAAACCCGACCCGACCCGCAATGACCCGACCCGAAATTGCGGGTCGCGGGTCAAAAGTAATTTTTTTGCGGATCGCGGGTCAAAAGTAATTTTTTTGCGGATCGCGGGTCGACCCGACCCGTGAACATCCCTAGAAAATATTACCCCGACGACAATGGAGCACACTACAACAGAAATGCTTTTTTGCGACCATAATTTTAGCGAGAAATTTATTTTCCTCGCTAAATGTCGTTTTTGGCGAGGAATTTAATGATTTCTCATTAAATGTGAATTCACTTTTAGCGAGAAACTTATATTCCTTGTTAAACATCACATTCTACGAAAAATATGTTGGTTCCTCGCTATCTGTACCCATAATTTGGTCCCATAAAATGTAAGGTCAACAACGACGAATTTTGAACTTTTTATCGAGGAATATTTTCGTCGCCGAAAACATTCAACAAGAACATAATAACTTCGTCGCTATATGCTTTTAGCGAGAAATTTATTTTCCTCGCTAAATGTGGCTTTTGGCGAGGAATTGTTAAGTTCCTCTTTATATGTGACTTCACTTTTAGCGAGAAAATTATATTCCCTGTTAAACATCACATTCTACGATAAATATATTAGTTCATCGCTATTTGTATGCTTAAGGTCAACAACGACGAATTTTGAAGCATTTATTATTTTCATTGCTAAAAACATTCAACGAGGCCATAATTACTTTGTCACTATATGTTTGGCAGGCAATTATTTACAACCCGCAATATTCAACTATATATAATGAAATTTTTATTTCCTTGCTAAAAGTACATTATATTTATATAAATTTTCAATTAATAAATTATTTTCTTTTATAATTTGTATTTTTTTCTTTATATTTTATCTCTTATATATAAAAAAAAGAAAAATTACAAGATGATACAAATTAAATTATCTATGTTTTTTTATCCATGTGAAAAATTCTCTATAAACTAATTTTAATTCAAAATGATAAAAACTTACCTTATATATTCACGATTACTTTCCTAAAATAAATATTGATAAAAATATTTTTTAAAACTTTCAATGTATAAATTATTTTATTTTATATTAAATTAAATCTTTTTCCAATGAATAAATTATTGGTAATATATATACATTTATATTATTTTAAGATGATATAAAAATAAGATAAATTATGTTAAGAAAGATCATATCTAAAATACAAAATTTTACCTAAAAATAAACTATAAGAGCATTCAATATTACTGCTAAATATTAACATTAAACCATCTAGAATTTTGTCACAAAAAATCTGTATTTTTGACAATTTACATACATTGAAAAAAATTCTATGTAAAATTCCATTATTGAAAATCGTATGTCATATATAATATATTCGGATAAATTCTATCCAAAACTACTATCTCCTTGATCAATCAAAGCCTTAAAACAAGATAAACGAGATTGTTTTGTTCATCATCACTAATTGAATTCTCTTTGGGAAAGATATTGTTTGTGCACTCACGTACACAGGTAACTAAACGTTAAACATTGTTCAATTACTATCTAAAATCACTCTCCTTCATCAATTGAATGCTCCTATGTAATATCACTAATTGTAATACATCTTCGATCGATTCATGTAATTTTTTTTTAATCTCAATTGAATGCCTCAAAAATTGATCGGGATGGGATCAATTGCCATCACGCTACGAGTTTTTTTTTTGAATGATAATTAAAGCCAAGGCTATGTGTCTTTATATTAGTTAGTGTGGTTGGGACTTCATTAATCCTACGAGTATAAAAGGAGTACTAGTATTTAAATCATCAATTGATCGGTTCAAAAAAAAATCCTACGAGTATTTAAATCATCAGTTCAAAAAAAATCCGAGGTTCATGATGAAATTCGAAATAAACCGTTCGCTAAAAGACAAGAGACGGGATTATTATATTCGATTGTGCAAACACTTGCTTCTTTATTTAAGATTCTCTTTACAACGAGGTTGCAAGATTGCGAGGTTGCAAGATTGCGAGGTTACAAGCCAACGAGATTACAAACACTTGAGGTTTACACCCTAGACCCCCTACGGTTATCCGAGATCTCGACCTAACAATGTTCGAGATCTCCTAATTGCTAGACAATTCTAAGTATCGCTTTTTCGACCTCTTAAACGAGGTTGATTTTGTGGGACGACGTTGATGACTTGCGAGATTGGACAGCGGAGTCTTTGGTGTGAATGAGAGTGCGGTGTAGGCGACTTCCGGGATGGTGTAGCGAGGTCTTTGATGTGAGCAGAAACTTTGTGAGACTTGAAGTCTTTTTGTGGACTTCACTTGTCTGTAGCGAGGCCTTTTAACGATGTTTCGATCACGTCGATCTTGAACGAGCAAGATAGTTCTTGAGTTCAAGATGTTTTTCGACCCCTTTTCCATACGAGGTTCTCTTCTATTTATAGAGGATTGGGGAGTCGAGTTTTGATCATTGTCCGATGTGGGACGCCCGAGATCAAGGGCTCTGATTGGTCTAGAGGCGAGGCAGCTTGTGATTGGCTCGGGAGAGTGGCGCTAGCTGAGTGGCTCTGGTGGGCGGGTGTGTCGGCAGAGTCGGTTACGAGGTGTAGACCTCGTCCCAAGGTTTCGGAGGACCTCGCGGGGTTAGGAATTTTGTTAAAATAAAAGGCGCGTGTGGTAGTGGGCCCTAGGATCATCCTCGGGAGGCCCGCCGGGTCTGTACGTTCTTCGTACCCCGGGCCCACTTGTTACTTTACTATTTTGAGCATCATCAGTTCAAATAATACAATTGAGATTAAAACCAATAGTCCTGCGAGTGTTTAAATCTCAATTGATCGGTTCAATTGCCCATTTCGATTCAATTTTATACAGCAAAAACAAATAATACAATTGATCGGTTCATGTATTCAATTTTATAGCAATAAAAAGTATGATAGGGAAAAAAAGAATCGTTAGGTTTTTATAAAAGGAGTACTAGAGATTAGTATTTGTTCTTAATTGTAAATTTTCTTAGTGAGATTTTTGACTATTAGTTTCAAAAAATAATTTCTTTGTAGTTTCAAGATGGATCGAAGTTGGATGTATTTGAAGCACAAATTTCAATCTGAATTTACTAATGGTCTCAAGTTATTCTTGGATGTTGCAAGACAACATTTGGATGAAGAAAATAAAACCCGATGCCCTTGTCGTTCTTGTAAGAATGGAGAGCTTCATTCACTGACAGATATACGTACACATATACTGACGAAAGGGTTTCAAATGAATTATTCGGTATGGACAGATCACGGAGTAGATATGAATGATGACGAAGCATATGATGAGGATGAGGATGAAATTGAAAGTTATGATGAGGCTGATGACGATGTTTCGATGATGGACATGCTAGATGATTTGCAGAGGAATGAACAGATGGACAGGGATGATGAAGAGATGGATAATCAGGGTGATGGCAACTTTGATAATTTGTTTAGTGAAGCTGTAAAGGAGTTGTACCCTGGTTGTACAAAATTTTCAACTTTAAGTTTTATTTTAAAGCTTATGCATACGAAAGTAGTAAATCGTTGGAGCAATAAAAGTTTCAATACTTTATTGAAAATACTGAAGGACTCACACCCACAGGGGGCAACTATCCCATCATCACTTTATGAAGCCAAGAAAATGTTGCGAGGATTAGGTATGGGCTACGAGTCTATACATGCGTGTAAGTATGATTGTGCTCTATTTTGGAAAGATAATGAGAACCTTGAAGAATGTCCAGTATGCCATGAGCCTAGATACATTTCCAAAGACGGAAAAGGTAAAAAAATCCCACAGAAAGTATTGCGTTACTTTCTGTTGAAACCAAGGTTGAAAAGATTATTCATGTCCAGACACACTGCTGCTGATATGAAATGGCATAAACTGAAACGTAAAGATGAAGAGGTCAAGAGGGTTACCTTAGACACCCTGCCGATGCTAAGCAGTGGAAGAAATTTGATGCGGACTATCCCGATTTTGCTGCAGATTGTAGAAATGTCAGGTTGGGGCTTGCTATAGACGGTTTTAATCCATTTGGGAACATGAGCACTAGTTACAATATGTGGCCAGTTATTCTAGTGCCTTATAATCTCCCACCATGGAAATGCATGAAAGGAATGTTTTCTATGATGTCATTGCTTATTCCTGGTCCGCGGGCACCTGGAAAGGACATTGATGTGTATTTGCGTTCTTTAATAGATGAGCTTAGAGAGTTATGGGATGTTGGTGTAGAAGCATTCGATGTTTCTCTCAATCAAAGGTTTACATTGCGAGCATGTGTCATTTGGACAATAAATGACTTTCCGGCTTATGGAAATTTATCAGGTTGGAGCACAAAAGGGTACAAAGCTTGTCTAGTGTGTAATGAAGATGTGACTTCAGATCGTTTGAGAGGGAAAATTTGCTACATGGGCCATCGAAGATTGTTAGAAGAAGATCACGAGTGGAGAAAGAGTTTAGACTTTAATGGAAAGGTTGAAGATCGGCCAGCTCCTAGATTATTTTCTGGGGATGACAAATTGAGGCAACTAGAAAGGGTTCATATGACCAGGCCAGGCAAACATCCAAGTAATCTAGATTTAAAGCGAAAACGAGATCCTTGTGAACTGAATTGGACCAATAAAAGCATCTTTTATGAGTTACCGTATTGGTCTAAGCTTGAGTTACAAAACAACATTGATGTGATGCATTGTGAAAAGAATATAGCTGAAAGTCTTGTTGGAACTTTGTTGGATATTGATGGGAAAACAATAAAACCAATAAAGCTCGTTTGGACTTGGCGGATATGAACATAAGGAAAGAATTGCATCTCAAGCAACATGGGAATCAATTGAAGAAGCCTCCTGCTAGATACACATTGAATATGGACTCTCATCGTTCTCTATGTGCTTTTTGAAAAATGTTAGATATCCTGATGGGTATGCTGCAAATATTTCAAAAAATGTGAACATTATTGATGGGAAGATCTGTGGACTTAAAAGTCATGATTGGCATGTTCTGTTGCAACGTCTTCTCCCTGTGGGTATTCGTCATATCTTGGACAAAGATGTATGTACTGTAGTTGTTGAGTTATGTAATTTTTTTCAACAGATTTGTGCAAGGACTTTGAAAGTTTCTGATTTGGAAAGAATGGAGAGAGAGAGAGTTTTGATTCTGTGCAAACTGAAAAGGATCTTTCCACCGGCTTTTTTCGATGTGATGATTCACCTAGTAGTCCATTTACCTCGAGAAGCTATTCTAGGAGGGCCAGTCTCCCCTATGTGGATGTATCCCATTGAGAGGAATTTGGGGAATTACAAAAAATACGTGTCAAATAAAGCTCGGCCTGAAGGTTCGATTGCCGAAACATATATTGTGAATGAGGCAATTACATTTTGCTCGATGTATTTCCGTGGAGTTGAAACACATTTTAATCCAAGGGAACGTAATGATGACCTTCAAAACGAAGATTATGATGGTGGATTATCTGTTTTCTCCCAAAAAGTTCGTCCTTTCAGCGGCAATAAATATGTATGTTGTGACGAACAAGAAGTTAAAAAAGCTCATTGGTGTGTTGTCGAATTGTGAAGAAGTTGAACCCTATATGAAGTGAGCGGAGAATCCGACAACCGGTGTACTCTGAACGTAATTTGGAAATCCCAACACGGTTGATGTGTTCGGCACATTTTAATACGTACTCTCATCGTTATTTGAAGATCATTTAGCCCAATGTATACTTCATTTTCCTCCTACAATGTTGAGAAACATGTTGTAAGTACTAGCCGTTAAGGCAAAAATACATAAGGCCGTTACGGCCACGGCGCCATAAGCCATTACGGCTATGTGCGCTAAGGCCGTGACGGCCAGAGCTATATGAAGCTCTTAAAGAAGATTCAAAGATACCCTTGACCTCTCAAACTTTAGATCTAAAAGTCACAACCCTTTGAAGTTTCAATCGAACTTAAAGGCCTTGTTTTTTTTCAAACTGTAATAACGAACAAAAAAGGGTCCAGTTTTAAACCAAAAAAATAGAGAGTGAAGGAGTCCAAAATCTGAATATGGCCTACCCCTCAAGACGAGCAATGCTCGAGTTTTTTTGCTAAAAACAAAGACGAAACAAGCAGCATACACCCTGGAGAGTTTAGATCCGATTTTTAGAAGCTATAGAGCTTCAAGATCCAAGATCGTGGCTCAAGAAAAACAAGTCTAAAGGCTCTGATACCAGAATGTTAAAACAATTCAAATTCAAAATCAAAATCAAAAATAGAAAACAAGCTATTGTAAAACGAAGAAACGTAGAGAAAGAAGCTTGATAAAATGGGTTCTCAATTGAAATACCCAAGTTTTATGAGTTTAGAACAAGAGGGAGAAGAGAATTTATCAAGTTCTTCTTCCTTGGTTTGGATCAAGTGGAGCTCTATCATAGGCTTTTTCAAAATATAGGAAACCAAATACTCCCTCTGGTCGAATTTAAATGATTTTTTATAGGGTAAGAATTAGGATCGCCACAAGTACTTTATATGGTAAGCTCTAAATACTAACCAATTCTAAAGAGAAAGGGCAAACCGCCGTTCAAGAGAATCGAAACGGTGACCTCGGTATATTATCTCAAAGGTTTAATTGCCGAACCAAATACCCGAAGGTATCGAATTTAAATGATGTTTTAACGTGAGAGATGAAAGATGGTAAAATGATATAGCGTGAAAGATGGTAAAATGATACTCCCTCCGATTCAAATTAAGTGTCGTTTTAGTATTTTAAGCTTGATCCAATTTATGTGTCGTTTTAGGTTTTCTAGGCAATTGATTAGGAGTTATTTATGAAAATTGTTATTGGAATGTGTTTTTATTAATTAATGTTATTCATTCATTGGTTAAAAAAGTTGATGAGTTGTAAAATTTATAAACAATTTACATTTTTGAGTTAGTTAATATTTTTCTTAAATCTTGTGTCGAAAACTAAAACGACATTTATTTTGGATCGGAGGGAGTAATTATTATCGGTTTTTCTATCCTATGCCCTAAGGGCATAGGTTAAGAGTACTAGTTATAGAAACTAAAACCCTATATGGAAATTAATGAACCCTAAAAAAATAATCAAAATAATTCTAAATTATAAAATTCAACAAATCATTTTCATTTTAAGGTTCTTAACCTATGCCCCAAGGACATAGGTTAGAAAAATCGAATTATTATTAATCAGAGGTATTATGCATTGACTTGCTACTAAAACGACATTTTCAGTTTTCACTAATCCGAAACACTCAAGAAGTACATTTGATTATCTCTAGTGCGTGTTTTTTTTGGTAACATATCTTCCCTGCATGTTAGAAGATTACAATTTACAAAGAAAAACAAAATGTAAGAGAAAATGCTCCTTTGTTGCAAAGTGCGTTGTCGGTCACCGGAGTTTATTCTGAAACGCTGCCACTGCTATAACGAAGGTATATTAACCAATTTCCCAATTTTACCCTTGTCCCCCAGGACTGTTGAATTTATCTTTTTATAAACTACTACTATATGTTATTAAGAGATCTGAACCGTTGAATTGGTTGCTTGAAACAGCAAATCAAGGGTGAAGAGAGTGGTCAGATCAGAGACGTCAGAGTCCCCCCCCCAGGAGGACCCAGGTAAATTCATTGTGCTCTTTAATTCTATGCGAAATTACTAAACTATCCTCAAATTAAACAGGGAAATTACAATTTTCAAGTGTCGTAGTATAGTAGCGTGCGAGGTTCCATTTCCATGTCGCTAGAAACCAAACCACAGCAAACTTACTACTACGGTACTACCCCCACAGCAACCAGAACTCCACCTTTCCATGTCGCTCTCTTTTCATTCCTGAGAAAGCTTCCATCTTTCTCTGTCACCCGCTCTTTTTCTCTCTCTCTTGCTCCGTGATTCGCCATCGTTTGTCCTTGCGCTGAGCAGGCAGGGGCTTCAAGCTAGGGTTTTTGTATCGGTGAAGACAAGGAAATGGAGGAAGATGCAGAGTTCAAGACTAGAGAGAGATTTGTTCTGCTGGTGTCCATGACTGCGGCTATGCTCTCTGTAGCGTCTTTGTTTATCGCCTTGAGCTACTATTGCTACATTTCCTCCAAGGTTTCAAGGCGCTCTAAGCTCCGTAAGAGTAAGTTGCCTGATTCTTCTCGCCTTCTGTTATTTACACATCAAATTGCTTAATTTCATAGTCCAGATGTTGGATTGATGAGCCGCATGGTGCCGAAATGCTAAACAACCAAGTTACTTAGCTGATGAAGTTTGTTGGTTTGAAAGATGAATCATTCAATTTATGGCCTTCTTTTGAGAAGTTTGGTTTTTCTTTTTTCTATAAACTGAATACAGAAATGTAGGGTTGGGCACTTGGGCATACACTTTCATACCAACTAACTTCAGAAGAGGAGTTCTTTTGGGACTAGTTATAGGCCAAAAGACTAGTTGTAGCCTTTTATGGGCATCCACGTTTCCATCTCCAAAAATAAAATAGGCAAATCTGCATTTGGGGTCTATTGAGGTGCAATAGACTAGTTAATATAGCCTTTTATGGGGCATCATCAGAGGAGGATTAGGTCTATAGGATGATCTTGTAACATCCTTGAGATAGATAAGTGATTGATGTGGGATTGCTATGCTTCTTTTGGGACCATAAAAGCTGATGCCAATTATCTTATGGTGCTGTTTCTTTTGGCTCTGGTTGTGTGGTTGTAAGCAATCTTTATGCATACACTTACTTTGTATCTCTCAAGGGTTTGATGACGAGGAGAAGAATGGATATGCCAACCTTCAAGTTGCTTGTGAAAAAGGCTTACAAGTTTTCACATTTAAGCAGCTTCATTCAGCTACGGGCGGTTTCAGCAAGTCAAATGTTATTGGCCATGGAGCTTTTGGTTCAGTTTATCGAGGCGTGCTTAATGATGGGAGGAAAGCTGCCATTAAACTAATGGATCGAGCTGGAAAGCAGGGGGAAGAGGAGTTTAAAGTGGAGGTTTGATATTATCTTTGTTTTGATTCCCCCTTTGCACGAAAATTTTCTCCCGTCTCTCTATCAGCAATTTGATCATTGATTTTTTTTTTTTTTTTTTTAGATTGAATTGTTAAGCCGTCTTCGTTCACCATATCTGCTTGGTCTCATTGGTTACTGCTCTGATAGTACTCATAAAATATTGGTATACGAGTTCATGACAAATGGTGGCCTGCAGGAACATCTTTACCCTGTTACTGGTTAGTTTATTGTCTTTGTTCATATGTTGTTATTTACTAGTTCAAATCCTCTGGTGCACTAATTTCTCATCCAATATTCTAATGTTCTAATTCATGAGGTTTGGTTATTTTGTTGATTAATACAAGTAATTTTCTATTTAAATTGCAAATCAATCAACCAATAACCTATGAGTGTATATAAAGGAATTCGTACTAGTTTATGTGCTGCATCTTGCCTCTTTTGAATAGCCATTGACTTCGGAGTAATTAGTACATACCACTTTTTATATGTTCTGAAGTTTGTTTGGAACTAATTTTTTTAAAGTTGTCTCAAGACTTCAGATACAATGGGAGAATAAAATAAGATAGAAAATCTTGCTACTTTGCATTATTTTCTTCTTTTTTGGCTATTCATATCATAAAAGCAGGTTATCATTGTGTAAAGTAGACCTTCCACAAATTCCATAAGGTAGATGGGTGTTCTTGTGAACTTACTCCAATAGGAAAACACATTAATTGCAGAAAAGGTAGTGCAAACTTCAGCTTTGCTGACATTCAAATGGCATACAGGTTCAAATGCTATTTCTTCAAAATTGGATTGGGAAAACAGGTTGAGAATAGCATTGGATGCTGCCAAGGGCCTGGAGTATCTCCATGAGCATGTTAACCCTCCAATAATTCACCGAGATTTTAAAAGTAGCAATATCCTTTTGGATAAGAACTTTCATGCCAAAGTTTCTGATTTCGGGTTGGCTAAGATTGGATCTGAGAAGGCTGGAGGACATGTGTCGACACGTGTGCTGGGAACTCAGGGATACGTGGCTCCTGAGTAAGAGAACACCTGCTAATACCTTACTCCACTATTTGTAATTTTGATTACCCAAACCTGCAAATCTTGCACCTGAGCAGTGAAATCTTTGATTGCTTTGTATTTCTCTGAGTCTTAGTTTTCAAATGAGTTTCAACTTACTAAGGAAATATACTTTGGTTGTTACCACAGGTATGCGCTGACAGGACATTTGACTACAAAATCAGATGTCTACAGCTATGGAGTTGTGCTGCTAGAGCTTCTGACAGGAAAAGTGCCGGTTGACATGAAGCGGCCTTCTGGCGAAGCTGTTCTCGTTTCTTGGGTAGGCTACTTGCACTGTTCCTTTTGGTAATTCTAGCAAAAACGATATGACACCATTCCATGTTCAATAACATTAGTATTTAGATCAGTATTAAGAATAATTAGACAAAAAAGTGACTTGCTTTTGTCCTTGAATTTGGAACAAAAGGCTCTCCCCCAACTCACAGATAGAGAGAAGGTGGTACAGATCATGGATCCTGCACTCGAGGGTCAATACTCGTTGAAGGAGGTGATCCAGGTGGCTGCCATTGCAGTTATGTGCATCCAACCGGAGGCGGATTACAGGCCTCTGATGGCCGATGTGGTGCAGTCGCTGGTTCCCTTGGTGAAGAATAATAGGCCATCAGCTTCCAAACCCGCCAGCTGTTCTAGCTTTTCCAAGTCTCCAAGAGCACAACACTCTGGTAAGATTTGTGAAACCGCCACCCCCACCTCACTCTGAACTTCTTTCAACTTCTTTGTGAGTTAGCCTCATCTTGTAGTTCTATTAACTAGGATTTTGTTCTTATCAAGTTCCACGCTGTGTAGTGTGTACTACTGGTTGCCAATGCCCATCATTCAGCAAATATTCTTTTGCTACATTCTCTAAGGACGTCTCTTCACATGGTTGGGCAAAAAATATCCAAATAATAAGCTATCTTTTCTCAACAATTTCGTTTCAGCCATTGATTGAACTATTTGGAGATTGTTAAGGGTCAAACTAGATTGCAAATATAAGAGGATAATTACTCTTAACAATTAAATTTCTTGATTTTTAACGAGTGACAGCCTCGTAACATGACACTCTTCTTTATAGGAGTGTCATATTACGAAATTAACTTACCCTTTTGTCGACATCACTAGCTAGCTAGCCAAACAGCCCTCAAGTCACCATGATCACTTAATTAACTTAACCCTCCCTCAAAAATTCCAAATCTAATATGATATGGTTGAATGTGACATTCTTGATGAAAAGTAAAAATTAAATGAATGTTGAGATTATTAATTAAGGCAATGATGTTTGAAGTTGCTTACGAATCACATGTCTTGCGGGTTGAATACTCATGTGAATATATATCACAAATAATCAAATATTGTGTGTTGGAATCCATCCATTCCATCAACAAAAAAACTTCAGATTTTTTAAAATGGTTAATTCTAATTCATCATCATGTTAGATTACATTCCCACATTTAAAGTTGGAACATTAACTTGCCTAATATATATATACCCCTTGGGTTACTGCTCTGATTGTCAATTGGTTTTAGGATGGAAACTCACTGATCTAATATGGTATCAGAGCTCGAGTTGCACTTACGGGGGCATTTGGGTAAGAGCTTACAAAATGGGTCTAAGAGTAGAAGGTATTTTTGAAAACAAATCCCAACGTGCAATGGTATTTAATTAAGAGATCTACTAGTAGGGAAGGAAGCAATGGTCTTATTTACTTATTTGGCTAAGAATCTACCGGTAGGGGTGAAACCGACGATACATTTTTTGCTAATGCACATTGACTAGCTGGATACGGCAAAACAAATATGAAATTCTCAATGTGCTTCCCTATTAATTTTGATGCACATTGACTAGCTGGGGATATATCAACATCGATTTTCATAGCTTCCGCTATTTTCGTATATGCCTCACAAATCCTTATACCTCATTTTTTAAAAGAGATGGATAAATTTTTGAATTAAAAAAAAGGGTTTAGTTCGGGTGAGAAAGGGCGCCTAGGTGAGAAATACTAAGGAACCTTAGTCGTTGGATGGAAAGAAATTAAAAGTCTTGATTGTTTCACTTAAAAAATGAAAAAAACGGAAAAAGTGAATTTTTGACGAATTATTTACATATTTTTCGGGAAAAAAAAGGAATACATGGTACATGCGCTCGATGTGCATCAAAATTAATTTTTGTGCATAAAAATGGTCGTAAGATCATCAAAACTAGCTTCTTAGATATGTGTCTGTGTATCAAAATTAATCATATGTGCGTCAAAATTAATCGTCTTATGTGTATCAAAATGAGTCGAGTGTGCATCAAAACAACTAAAAAGTGCATTTTCTTTGCATCAAAATTGGTTGAATGTGCGTCACAACTGGTAGATTGTGCAACAAAACTATCTTAGATATGTGTTTGTGCATCAAAACCGCTTATATGCGCATCAAATTACCATGAAAAAAGCGTGTTTTATTTATGTATGTGCATCATAACTTGTCAAATGTGTATCAAAATAACCGAAAAATGCATCTTATTTATGCATGTGCATTGAAACTAATGATATGTACATCAAAACTAACTAAACTACAAACAAAAACCTTATTCATACACATAATTAAGGTAAAAAAATTGAAATAAAAAATGTTCAAAATCGATACACAATGTGCATCAAAAAATCGATGCACAAACAATTAGTTTTTATGCACACTCTGAGCACCCACAACGCTTGCAAAAAAGGGGTTCATCCCATCAAAATACAATTTTTTAATTATATAGGTGCATGTTACAAGAAAATGAGGTGCAAAATTTGCACCCAACTCTCAAGAGGAGCATGAAGACATTAGGTGCATGTTGCCAAACAAAATAAATCATCGGCTCACTCAGAAATCGACACACTCATTTATTTAATAAAAGGGGTGTTTTTATAAATTGTCCATTTGAACAATTTATACAATATTAAAAAAGTATACCATAATTCATATTTTTTTTATCTATCCATAGACAGTAATATTGCATATGTTTGATTAAATTTAGAATAATTATATTTTTTAGGTTGATAAGGGTGTTCGTTAGGATCGGCGGAAAATGGTCGTCCGATGTCGGAATGACTATTGTTATACCTTTCCGAGTAGGGACGCGCTCACGAGTCAAACTCATCACTTAGCAATGACCTAAGGGCTTTTTTGGGTCTTTGAAGCCGTTTTAGGACCAAAAAGAGCATTTTAGTATCTTCGAGTTTTTAATACAATTTCAGAGCTCATGGTTTCATAGCCCTTGGTTTTGATGGAGTGGTTTTGGGTTAAAAAACCCTAATTTGCGGCTATATATAGATAGCTATCTCAACTCTCATTTGCATATTTCACTCCATCTCTTCTTCCTTATCAATCTTTAAGATGGATCCCTCTCAAAATACCTCCCAAAGTCCCTCCCAAAATCCTTTCCAAATCAACTCCCAAGCGGATTTGGATTATATCCAACAACTCCTCTCCCAATCTTATGATAATTCAAATGCGCAATTTGTGTTGCCTTCCTCGTCCAACTTTGTTGGTAATCCAAATACGCAATTTGCTATGCCCTACTCAGCCAACATTTGTTGGTATTCCAAATGCACAATTTGCTATGCCTTTCTCGCCTAACTTTGTTAGTCATCCAAATGTGCAATTTGTTCATACTCAACCACAAACGCCCATAAGCTCAAACTAGAGCTCCATGCATAGACAGTAATATTGCATATGTTCAATTTCAATCAATTATGCCATGAACTATAAGATGGATAGAGGTAAGTTCAATTTCAATCAATTAATTACTAGTAAGATTGTGTAGGACGTTGCTTGGGAGGCTCCCCAACTTGATTGGGTTAAAATCAATACGGATGGAGCGGTGAGAGACAATCAGCTGGCGTCGGCAAGTGGAATTTTGAGAAACAATAAGGGCCAATGGATTGCCGGTTTCGTCCATAATATTGGTTCGTGTAGTGTCCCGGTGGCTGAGCTTTGGGGTGTCCGAAATGGTCTTCAACTGGCGTGGGAGCATGGCTTTCGAAAGGTGATGTTGGAGACTGATTCGCAGCTTGTTGTTAATCTTTTAAATTCTCGAGTTAATAAGTGTCATCCGTTATTTAGCCTGGTGTCTCAATGCCAAGTCTTGATTCGTAGGGATTGGCTTGTCCAATTCCGTCATGTGTATCGAGAGGCAAATACAGTTGTCGATCGCCTCACGTCTATTGCTTTCTGTTTTCCTTTAAGACATCATGTATTGTTTGCCCTGCCTGAGGGGATTACTTTATTGCTTCTTGACGATGTTAGGGGTCGGGCTATCCCCCGTTTGATGACTACTTAGCCCACTTTTTTATTAATTAATAAAATACCTCTTTGAGAGGCTGGAGAGTGCCGCCTCTCCTTCTACCAAAAAAAGAGCTCCATGCATAAAAAACATTGGGATAAAGAAGACGTTATTCTTCTCATTAGTGCTTGGGTCAACGTTAGCAATGACCTAATTAATCACCGACAACGACCAGAAGTGTGAAGCATTTTGGGACCGAATTGAGTGGTTCTACAGTTATTACAAAGGAGGTAATCAAGTCTAGAGATCCAAAAGCATGTTGTAGACAAAGTGGGGAAGAATTAAAAGGGCGATTGATTTGTTTGTTGTTTATCATGATAACGCTAAGGCTAATCGAGCTAGTGGCGAATCTGCTAAGGATGTTATGGATAGGGCTAAGCACAACTATCACCAAAACCATCCAAAGGGTGAAAAGTTTGATGAAGAGGATGCATGGATGATCTTGAAAAAACAATCAAGGTGGAATAAAGAGTACATGTTGCAGATGAATCAACAAAACATAAGCTTGGAAAGTAGTAGCACGAAAAGAACGAGGGGCGACGCTAAAAATGATTCGAGTAACCCCGATCTGGATACCCTAGTTAGTGCACCAATCCAACGTCCACTGATAGGCCCGCAAGTGTACTGTACTATCGAAGTAATATAAAAGATATCGAATCCAAGGGAGCACTTGTTGATCACCAATTTCGCACAAACTAGTAATCTAGACCACAAACAATTGATTGGGATTTGGAATTTTTCTAATTAAAACAAGCACAAAAACAAGATATAAAACTATGAAAGCTAGAAAAGGGTTTTGGTTGTTTGAATGATGGGAGGCTAGGATTGGGTTCACCACAATGGAATTATACAATGTCAAGCAAAAATCTCTCTAAGGTTTGCAAGCAATGGTCTACCATGGTCAATTGTCCTAAAATATCTCCAATCCTCTTTCAAGGCAAAGGAAAACTACTTAAATCTAGCTTAACCCCTACTTTCGTGGTAATTAATCCTAGATTAAGTGCATTAAACACATAGACAATTATAAATAACCACTAGGAAATTAGGCCTACTTTCGTGATCCTAAAAATTCCTAGCTCAATTCTTGAAGGTCCAATGTCAAATATCATCTTTCAATGCATACTCAACATCCAAAATATAAGAAAATACTAGCTAGGCATTTTCAGAAACACTTGGTGTACAAGAATTGAGTAGTAAACCAAAACTCATTCAACCAAAGAGAAATCTTCACCAATACATCACATAATCACCATTGGGCTACCCCCAATACCAACACAAGCAACTACTCACTCATAATTGGCAAAAACATGGCATAAGAAATCAATCCAACAAACACACACATGGAAATAATGAAGGGAAAGAAATAAGAAAAATGGATAAGAGACACTTATCATTCAAATCAAGTCTAGATTCTTCATTCATCCATGGGAAACAAGTTAAGGTTGAGTTCCTCTTCCAATTCTTCCAAGTACAAGAGAGCTCGAACAAACCAAAAATGGGAATTTGAATCTAGATCTAAGTTATAAGCTAAATAAAAGCCTAATTAGAAATGTAAATCTAGAGAAATTAAAAGGTGAAATGAGAGAGAACTAAAACTCTAGAAAGAGAGTCTAAAATGAGGCATGACTCTCTCAAAAGTGTCTTGCTTTGGTATTTATATGTGCCTCCAAAAGGTGGGAGAAATACAACCCTAGATTAGAAGATGTGCTGAAACAGCACGTCCATGCTGTTTGGCACGGGTATGCCATGCCAAAAACTGCATGTAGAGATTAGGCATTTGCTCTTGGCATGGGCATGCCGAGTGGAACAAGCACCTCTTGCAATATCCTAGGAAGACATCTTGACAATTTTTTATTGGATATGAGTGCTTCCTTAGCTTGTATGGCTTGTGTAATTCATTCTTCTCCATTTAATCTTCAAGTTGAATCCCTTGAGTTCTTCTTTGCTTGAATTGAAGTCCATTTGATCATATAAGAATCCAAATTCTTGCACCTACAAAACCAAAAGCAAACGAGAGCAAATATCCGAATAAACAACCATAATCATGTTAAAATGATCATGCAATTGTATGTTTTATGCACAAAAGTGGGGATTAATCAAGTCAAAAGGTGTTATAAACACATGTTATCAAACTTCCCCAAGCATAGATCTTGCTTGTCCTCAAGCAAGGATACTCATCAAAAGATTGATATTCCAAAGGAAATATTAAGGTTGTCTCCATGCAAAAGAAATACAAACATGATTTTGTAATGTCAAATATGTGATCAATGAAATCATAGGAGATAGCAAGTGGTCATTCAAGAGATTAGGCTAGCATGAAAATTCATAGATCTCACGGATGGAAAAAAATAGGTGATCCACTCTCTCTCTCATGTGTTTGAAGGACGTGTTTCGCTCATTTTCAATCCAAAGAAAGTCATCTACCATAAGCTTGCATCAGTGTCTTAATTCTCCACCACTAAAAACCATGCACATTACACAAATCAAGAGGTCTTTTATTCGGTTGTAACGGGGTTAAGGTAATGAGAAAGGGTAGGGATTATATTTGGCCTTGTGGTGCTAGTCCGAGAAATATTGGAAGAATTCTATCTTGATTAAACCAATCCTTAAAATTTTCATATCATTAATAACACACCAAATATATTACAACCTCTCTTCATTTCTTATTTCCTTTTTCCTTTTTTTTCTTTTTCTTTTTTTTTCACACTTCACACCATTGTTTTATTAAGGTACAAACATTTTGATGCATGCCCTCAATTGCAAAGTAATGTGAGAAGTGCTACTTTTTTTCTTTTTTTTTTGTTTTTTTTTAACCAAACATTTTACACCTCGGTCATTTACATTGAATTCCCCCAAGCTTAGCTTCTAACCACACAAGCAAGTCAATATAGAATTTTCCTAATTCCTCGGAAGGACAAAGGGCTAATAATTTAAGGCTCGGATTGCTTTTGTGGTGCTTAAAAAGAATAGGCTAATATAGGCTCAAAAGGGGGCTAAACAAAATTGATTAAATGTAAGAGGTTGGTATGGGTAAAGTGGGTTATCAAAGAAAGTTGCCTCAAGCATTTTTGTGCATGTACAATAGTATAAATGTGGTCTTGAAAAATAGCTCTAAATGCAAGTTATAGAGATGAACATTTAATGGAGAAATCACACATGAAAAAAGAGAGGACTCATGAAGTGCAAGTCCTAAGGCCTAAAGAGAAACTCACGGTTTTTTTTGTCATGAATTTAAATTTTTGCCAAATCCAAGAGATAACCACAAGCATCCCTAGTTTATTTTGTCACACATATTCAAGATTTTAAATTTTGCTTCATGATCTTTTGCAACTTTGACAACCAAAATATTTCAAATGAAATAATGCAAGTGATCCTTCAAAAGGCCTAAACTAAATGCAAATGTCACGAACCTAAGCTAATGCAAAACTAACTAAATGCAAATGCAATGTCATGAATTTATGCAACTAACACTAGAGAGATAGAAAATATGCAATTCAAGGTAATTTTCACTCCCTCCCCCAAGCTTAAAAATATGCATTGTCCTCAATGAAAAACAAAAGTGAAGGGAGAGTGAAATTACCAAATCATTGCTTAGAGCTTGGGTTGCCTCCCAAGAAGCGCCATTTAAGGTCTAGCTAGACCTTCCTTCTTCTTTCATGTCATCGGACCGAAAAGGGGGAAGGTGACTCCCTTGTCGATCGGATCTCTAACCACGTAGTGCTTGAGTCGAATCTTGTGCACTTGAAATTTTCTTGAGTTCTTGTGCCATAACTCAATCATCCCACCATTGCAAACATGATACACCATATATGGCCCGAACCACCTTGTATGCTTGCTACCCGGAAACATTTTTGAACGGTGATGAAAAAGCATTACTTGGTCTCCTTTCTTGAATGTAAGGATGGTTTGATGTTTGGTGTCATCATTTCTTTTCTTCTTAGCACTTTGACCCTTCATCATATCTTTTAGAATGGAAGGAAGTTGTTTTATTTTCACCTTGGGTGCATCCTTCTCTTCAAGTATACATACTTTCGGCCCTTGCTCAAGCTTATCAACTTTGGACAATAGAGGTGAAGTCTTCAAGTTTTCTTCAATGTGTTGAGCACTTGAGGCTACATTCATGTCTTCATCATTAAACCCTCTTGAGCTCACCAAGCATCTTTCAAGTGGATCTTCCAAGCAACGCCTCATAAAATCCTTCTTCACTAGGTTGTCAACAAGATCAACTCTACACAAAGATTGCTCAAAAGAAGAATGTTTAGTAGCATTTGGCAAATTAAACTCAACCTTTTCTTCCCCGAGATTCAAGGAAAGCTTTCCATTTTTCACATCAATAACGGCGCCCGCCGTAGCAAGGAAAGGTCTTCCAAGAATGATGGGGAATTTGGTATCTTCATCCATCTCAAGAATAACAAAATCAACCGGGATAAAGAAATTGCCCACCTTGATAGGAACATCCTCTAGGATGCCCCTCGGATGCCAAATGGATTGATCCGCTAAAACTAAAGACATGTTAGTGGGTTTTAATTCACCAATGTCTAACTTATCACAAATAGACCAAGGCATCACACTCACACTAGCACCAAGATCACATAAAGCATTTTCAAAACTAGCACTACCAATCAAACATGGTATGGAGAAATGACCGGGGTCCCTAAGCTTAAGAGGTAACTTGTTTTGAAGAATAACATTACACTCCTCATTTAAGGCCGCAGTTTCAAATTCATCTAGCCTTCTTTTTTTAGATAAGATATCTTTCAAGAATTTAGCATATGAAGGTATTTGAGAAAGGGCATCAGTGAAGGGAATATTGATGTATAACTTTTTCAACACTTCAAGAAACTTCCCAAATTGTTTATCTAGCTTGGACTTTTGAAGTCTTTGAGGAAAGGGGATAGGTGGTTTGTAGGGTGGTGGTGCCACATACTTAGGTTCTTTCTCACCTTCCTCCTCTTTATTACTTTTTGATTCTTTTCTCTTCTCTTGTCCTTCACTTTCTTCTTCCAAAGGAACTTCCATTTCTAGATTTTCAACATCTACTACATTTTCCTCTTAGGCTCCTCCAAATTCTTTCCACTCCTAAGGTTAATTGCCTTACAATCTCTTGGGTTAGGCTCGGGTTGATCGGGAAGTCGACCTTGAGGCCTAGAAGAAGAGCTAGCAACTTGTTGACCAATTTGAGATATTTGAGTTTCTAACATCTTATTATGAGTTGTTAAAACATCAAACTTGGATGTTAGTTGCCCGATTTGGTTCCTAAACTCATCATTTTGTTTTGCTTGAGACGTTATGAAATTTTCCATCAAGAGTTCAAGATTGGATTTTTGAGGAGGTGGAGGTTGATAAGGAACTTGGACCGGGAGGTTGCCTTGGAGGGGGTTGAGGAATGGCATTTTGGTTGTTTTGGTATGAGAAATTTGGATGGTTTCTCCAACCGAGATTGTAGGTATTAGAATATGGGTCATTTTGAGGTCTTGATCTCGGTTGGTTGAGGTAGTCAACATGCTCAATGGATGGTTCTTGTGAGGAAGAGGATGGACTCACATATTGACAATTCAAAGCAAGGTGACCAACCATACCACAAATTTCACAAGGATTATTGACACCAACATTACTCACATTAGCATGCACATTCATAGCATCAAATTTCTTATTAAGTGCATCCAACTTAGCCGACAAAGCATCATTTTTAGCCGCTAAAAGATCAAAGGTGTCGACATCATACCTTCCGGGAGATTTCTGAGGCTCAAACTTTGGATTGGACCACTTTTGGTGGTTCATGGCCATTTCTTCAATCAATGCCCAAGCTTCGGGGATCCTTTTTCTCATAAGAGCTCCTCCCGCTACACTATCAATGCCCATCTTTGAGGAATGTGTTAGCCCATTGTAAAATCCTTGAACTAGAAACCACTTCTCAAAACCATGGTGTGGACACTTCCTCAAGAGCTCCTTAAATCTTTTCCAAGCTTCATAGAAAGATTCCTCTTCTTTTTGGCGGAAAGAGGTAATCTCATTCCTTAGAGCGGTGGTCTTGCTTGGTGGGAAGTACTCGGCCATGAAAGCCATGGAGAGTTGCTCCCAATTTGTGATTGAATTCTCCGAGATAATGTAGAGCCAAGCCCTTGCTTGATCTCTTAGAGAGAATGGGAAAAGTCTTAGTCGAATAGCATCTTGTGCAACTCCATTGTATTTCACTGTGTCACAAATCTCCAAGAATACCGAGAGTTGAAGATTTGGATCATCGGACGGCAATCCCGAGAATTGATGTTGTTGCACCATGGTGAGAAGAGCCGGTTTCAATTCAAAGTTGTTTGCATCCACATTTGGCCTTGAAATTCCTGAATGAATGCCACAGTTGTTTGGTGCAATGTAATCCTCAACGGTTCTTTGATCATCATCCATTGTTGAAGAAGAGTGAGAATTCTTTTGGGTTCTTTTCTTCTTTTGTAGCTTCCTCCTTGCACGAAAAGTCTTCTCAATCTCGGGGATCCCTTCTTGAAGATGCTCCCTAAGACTTCGAGTAACGGGCATGCAACATGGAAAACAACACAAGAAAAACAAGAACAAGAGAGTGATTAGAGTTTTTTTTTAAAAAGCAATAAAAGATCTAGTCTCACTAATTAATGCTAAATCAATGTCAACCGTGCTCCCCGGCAACGACGACTAAAACTTGATAGGCCTGTAAGTGCACGGTACTATCGAAGTAATATAAAAGATATCAAATCCAAGGGAGCACTTGTTGATCACCAATTTCGCACAAACTAGTAATCTAGACCACAAACAATTGATTGGGATTTGGAATTTTTATAATTAAAACAAGCACAAAAACAAGATATAAAACTATGAAAGCTAGAAAAGGGTTTTGGTTGTTTGAATGATGGGAGGCTAGGATTGGGTTCACCACAATGGAATTATACAATGTCAAGCAAAAATCTCTCTAAGGTTTGCAAGCAATGGTCTACCATGGTCAATTGTCCTAAAATATCTCCAATCCTCTTTCAAGGCAAAGGAAAACTACTTAAATCTAGCTTAACCCCTACTTTCGTGGTAATTAATCCTAGATTAAGTGCATTAAACACATAGACAATTATAAATAACCACTAGGAAATTAGGCCTACTTTCGTGATCCTAAAAATTCCTAGCTCAATTCTTGAAGGTCCAGTGTCAAATATCATCTTTCAATGCATACTCAACATCCAAAATATAAGAAAATACTAGCTAGGCATTTTCAGAAACACTTGGTGTACAAGAATTGAGTAGTAAACCAAAACTCATTCAACCAAAGAGAAATCTTCACCAATACATCACATAATCACCATTGGGCTACCCCCAATCCCAACACAAGCAACTACTCACTCATAATTGGCAAAAACATGGCATAAGAAATCAATCCAACAAACACACACATGGAAATAATGAAGGGAAAGAAATAAGAAAATGGATAAGAGACAATTATCATTCAAATCAAGTCTAGATTCTTCATTCATCCATGGGAAACAAGTTGGGGTTGAGTTCCTCTTCCAATTCTTCCAAGTACAAGAGAGCTCAAACAAACCAAAAGTGGGAATTTGAATCTAGATCTAAGTTATAAGCTAAATAAAAGCCTAATTAGAAATGTAAATCTAGAGAAATTAAAAGGTGAAATGAGAGAGAACTAAAACTCTAGAAAGAGAGTCTAAAATGAGGCATGACTCTCTCAAAAGTGTCTTGCTTTGGTATTTATATGTACCTCCAAAAGGTGGGAGAAATACAACCCTGGATTAGGAGATGTGCTGAAACAGCATGTCCTTGCTGTTTGGCACGGGTATCAGGGGTATGCCATGCCAAAAACTGCATGTAGAGATTAGGCATTTGCTCTTGACATGGGCATGCCGAGTGGCACAAGCACCTCTTGCAATATCCTAGGAAGACATCTTGACAATTTTTTATTGGATATGAGTGTTTCCTTAGCTTGTATGGCTTGTGTAACTCATTCTTCTCCATTTAATCTTCAAGTTGAATCCCTTGGGTTCTTCTTTGCTTGATTTGAAGTGCATTTGATCATATAAGAATCCAAATTCTTGCACCTACAAAACCAAAAGCAAACGAGAGCAAATATCCAAACAAACAACCATAATCATGTTAAAATGATCATGCAATTGTATGTTTTATGCACAAAAGTGGTGATTAATCAAGTCAAAAGGTGTTATAAACACATGTTATCATCCACCCGGGATAAAGGCCGCAAAGGCAGCTAGAGAAAAAAAAAGAAGATATCATATGCTAAACAAGATGATGAGTTTGAGGAGAAAGTGTTAAAGTTAGGGAAGAAATTTCATGAACATACAACCAAGGTGGAATCGTTCAGGATGGAGGAGCTTCGGATTAGAGAGAAAGAATTGGAAGAGGAAGTTAAGGAAAAGAACTGGAACAAATTGATGGAAATAATCAAGATGAAATCGGTGTCACCACTCCCTCCTTCAATTGAAATGGTGAAGAAGCGATTGATGGATGATCTTGGCATAAAAGGTTAAGGGTTTATTAACTTCAATTCGGTTTGCTCATCTAGTGTAAGCTTTGTTAACTTTTATTTTAGTTGCTTCTTGTATTTGCTCATTCTAGTGTAAGCTTTGTTAACTTCAATTCGGTTTGCTTCTTTTATTTGCTCATTTTAGAGTAAGCTTTGTTAACTTTATTTCGGGTTTAATGTAATTCTTTGTTAAAGCAATCCTTGTTAGTAGTCTTCAACTAGTCATTATTTGACCGAAATGGTTCTTATCATACAATAAAGTAGGAAGTGGCAAGTCACTGCAATAAAAGCAAATTATGTGGTTCTACAACACTTAAAAATTGTGTGGTTCTACAACACTCAGAGATTGTGTGGTTCTGCCACATCTAGCATTCAAATTTTGAAATTGTCAAAATTGCTATATAAACCATATTTTACCAACACAAAAAATCACTCTTCATATCTCTACTCCCTTCATATTTCTATCACTCTTCAAATTGTCAAAACGTCTGATGATTCTTCAAACTCAACACACTCTTCAAACTCATCTCCAAATATCCCTACCATAGATGATGAGCTAGAGGAGTCTTTGAACTACATGAGAGCTATATACGGGTATCTTCAACAAGTTGCCTAAATCGTAGGGAGACCGCACAAGCTAGAAGATCAAGAAGAGGAGGCACTCGAGCCCACACCGAAAGAGGAAGGGAAGTTGGGCATGGCCAACTATACAATGATTACTTCTCCGACAATCCAACTTATCCTTCCAACAAGTTTCGACGTAGGTTCCGAATGCACAAGCACGTATTCGAGCTCATCGTTAATCGCCTCACAACCGGGATGGAGTACTTCAAACAAAGGCCAGATGCGACCAATAGACTTGCCTTATCAGCCTTACAAAAATGTTCAGCTGCAATACGCATGTTGGCGTATGGCAATGTTGTAGATGCTTGTGACGAGCACCTTCATATTGGGGAATCCACATACAACGCTTATTGAGCATAGGAGAGGCTTCTGGATTCCCCAGCATGTTGGGTAGTATCAGTGGCGGAGCCAGGAATGTCCGGACGGGTGGGCAGACCTTGTGCATCGAAACTCAAACAAATCAAGCTATTTTAATATATCGAGATATATATATATATAAAAGATATTTTAAATATATAAGATCCACAACAACTTTGTCTGCATATATTCTTCGTATAAGCTCTCCAATATTAGTTTTGAAACTATCAATAGGCTTGCGTGATCTAGGATCGAAAACAATATCAACCTCATCAATTTCAATCTCGTTCGGGTTCATTTCCAATTCAACTTTCATATTCAAAATATTTTCGTTGGAAGTGTGCAGAGGTTGCTCCGCACTATATGAATCAATTGAAATTCTGGCCTTTATAAAATATATTTCTCCATTTTGATTTGATCAACAATAAACAATCAATTTAAAATTTTAAGCAAAAAATATAATTTCAAAATATAATAAAATGATTATCAAATTTCTATATTATAACAATAAAATCTCTAAGAAAATCATACCAATATAAATGCATAACCATTCACAAATTGAAAAAATGTTTAGTTCATTAGCAACAAAAAAACATTAAAATATAAAAAATAGGTGTATTAAAAGTATGCAATGTGCAGCAGTGCAGGGGTCGTTCAGGTGAGAGATCATAAGGCAAAATAAGTTGATTTAGTTTTGATTAAAATATCTAAATATTTGATTGAACTTAAATGGCCCAACTCTATTTTAATCATTTTAATAGGCCTAAAAAATTAATAGCCCAACCCATTCTAATCCTCCTCCTCCTCTAATTTCCAAGTGAATTCTGTGAAACATTCACTCTACCTTTGACCGACGCCTGCACACTCATTCTCCAATTCTCCGGTTTCAACAGCTTTTTAAGACTACATTTCGCCCCAGCCCTGCTCCTGCACCCAAGCTTCTTTCTCCGCCCCTCCCTCGCCCTAGACATGGGGGCAGCCCTTTGAGAAATCTCAGTCCTCCTGCCGCCGGTGGGGGCGTCCCCCGCCCCCTCCGCCCCCTCCCTCCGCCAGTGGGTAGTATTGATTACATGCATTTGAAGTGGAAAAATTGTCCAGCCGCGTGGAAAGGCCAGTTTGAGCGCGGAGATCATGATGGTCCAACAATTATCCTAGAGGCTATTGCATTATATGACCTATGGATTTGGCATGCATTCTTTGGGACACCAGGTACGTGCAATGACATTAATGTGCTTGAATGTTCTCTCGTTTTTTATGACATTTTGCAAGGTGTAGCTCCACCGGTATCCTTTTCGATGAATGGGGATGAATACAACAAGGGTTATTATCTCACGATTATCACTCATGGTATATACCCAGCATGGGCAACATTTTTGAAATCCATTAGCCTCCTCATGGTCGTAAAGCAAAACTATTTGCCCAACCAAGAGGGTTGTCGCAAAGATGTGGAAAGGACATTTGGAGTTTTACAAATCCCAATTTCATATCGTTCGCAACCCAACTCGCTCTTGGTATGCTGGATTTATTGGAAAAATAATGAGATTCTTGTTTAATTTTACACAATATCATTGTAGAAGATGAAAGAGCTACGTATGGATGTAATGGATGGGTGGTTCCTCCGTATGATGACCCTGAAGGTGTCGATCGAACATTCTCAACTGAGAGGACATATGATTTGAGCAACTATATACTAAAAAATCTTCAACTCCAAAAGGGATACACACAACCGGCTGAATGCAGACTTGGTGGAGCACATTTGGACAAGATTTAGGCACGAGTATGAATCTCATTAGGATATTTAAGTATTGTATTTGTTTGAATGAGGTATATAGAATGCGGTTTGTTGTATGTTTTCTTGCATTGTTTTTTCACGTTGAGATGTACTCTCTTGTTTGCTTTGAATTGCATTATCTATCCAATTATAATGTTTATTTTTCTTAATTTCATGTATTAATACTTGTATAATTAAGAATAGTACGTAAAATTCTTAACAAAGGTGGAATGACTTTTAAATTAAAAAGTAAAATGGTTAATTAAAAAAATTCATAAATTAACGAGTATATTTTTTCATAAATTAACGAATATAATTTTTTGTTCATTAAAAATAATTATGGTTAATTAAATATTTCATTAATTACCAAAAATATTTATAATAAGGGCATATATATAATTTTAATTGGAGAATAGGGTATATGTGTAATTGTATATGGAGAGAGAGAAAAATATTGGAAATGATAAAAATATGAATTTATGGGGTGCATGGATGTGGATATAAATTAAAATAGGGTGCATGGATGATGTGACAAAGAGAGAAATGAAAAAGTTGGGGTGCTTAATACTATAGCAGATGCGTGAATACAGATGGTCTCAAGGCCAAAATTTTGAAAAGAATTTGGTCATGCTCTAACTAGAATTTTTTTTCTCCCATGTAAAAATGTGGAATGAGTCCTTACACCGAGCTGAGCCGAACTTTGAGTTGCTCAAGCTCTGCTTCGTTAAAAGTGAACTCAAGTTTGAAGGTGAGTCTGGTTCGAGCTCAAATCTTTTTTAAGCGTGGTTCATTTAAATGTTCACCGAACTCGAGCTTAGCTCGCGAGCCTCACGTTTAGTTTCTTTGTGAGACAAATTCGTGAACAATTCATTTACTTGATCAATTATACAAGCAAATAAAACTAAAACTAGTGCTAGACCCGTACCATATACGAGTGATAACAAAGATAAATATAATAACTTTTAATACCCGAAAAATTAGTGTACGATTATAAAAAAGATTGATACAATAATTTATAATACTAAAAAACTAATTGTCAAAATTTAAATGTTTAGAAAATATCCAAAAGACAAATATATATATATATATATATAGATAGATAGATAGATAGATAGATAGATAGATAGATAGATAGATAGATAGATAGCACAAAATGCATGTAATTGTGGAAGTGAAATTCAATTCAAAACGTAGAAGTGATACATGAGTAGTTATTTAAGGAGATGAGATAGTAGGGTAGTGCTTCTAACTTTCTAATTATTATATACCCGCTATAAAAATAAAATATTGATCAACATGTTTCTTATAATATTTATTTAATTTTGAAAATATATTACCTGAAATTTTAAAAATGAATTCGAGATATGCATTTAGGTACAACCTTATGCCAATATTCTCCTAACTTTTGGATCGTGTGAAAAAAATTAACGTAAATAGTTTTCTTATACAATTTTAAAATAACGATTTGTATGAGATGGTTAGGATAATAACTTTTTGGATAAAATTCATTAAAAATAGTGTATGTTAGATCACTTCAAAAAAATGATTTTGTTGGATTATTAGAATACTAAGATCTTTTAAATCAAAGGTTCATTAAAAAAAATTTAGATAACTTCAAAATTACCATTTATATGAATACTTAGAATAATAAAATATTTTTGAATCAAATTTTCATTAAAAATAATATGTAGTGGTTTCATAAAAAGTGGGGAAAGTGGGTAGGTTTCTTTGAAAAAAATTATAAAGATTAATTTTAATTTATTCACATGATGATAAGTGACACAAAATTTTCTACATACTAAGGCTCCGTTCGACAATGTCATAAAAATTTCAACTACCCCCAAATCAACTACATAAACTAACCATTGTCGAGCGGAGCGTTAGTTTATACTTTAATATTGTACTAGGATTAGAGCTGTTAAAAGCTGACCGAACCCGCTAACCCGACCCGAACCACCCGATAATTTTAGGGTCAAGACCCGAAAATTTGAACCAGAAACCCGAAATCAACCGAACCCGATAGAACCCGAAACCCGTTAGATTGAAACCCGAAACACGTTGGGTTGACCGATTTAGTATATTTATAGAATTTTTAAAATTTATTTTGAAATTTATAATATATTTTATTACTAAAATAAATGAAAATAATATATTATAATTAAATAATATTATTTAAATAAAAATTGATTTTAATAATCATAAAAAAGGATATTTTAGACCCGCTGGTCAACCCGAACCGACCGAAAACCCGCTACAACCCGATTGACCCGTGACCCATAATGAAACTGAACCCGATTTAACCCGAACCCGAAATGACCGAACCCGAACCCGCCCGACCCGGCCCGATTGACAAGTGTAACTAGGATAGATTTAAACTACGTAGTTTGAGAGACGCCACCAAAATTATGTTATTTAACATAAACTATATATTATATAATATATATATATATATATATATATATATTACAGTTTATTCATGTACATATAATCGAGTTTGCTCATGAACAAACGAGTTGAGTTATCTTATGTTCAAGCTCAGTTCATTAATCTTTCAAGTCTTAAAATTGTGCTCATGCTCGACTCGTTTACAAATTGAGCCGAACACAAATAAGATTTAACTGAGCCGAACATCGAATTTCTCACAAACGGTTTTGTTCATTTACATCCATAGAAGACTTGTCCGTATTAAAGTTAAATATTCGCCCTTTTTATTTGTTACCCACCCTATTTTTCTACCAAACACCCACCCTACAAGTTTATACATATATATATATATATATAATTTAACCTAAAATGACGTCCTTATCATTATCACTTTTCTCCTCCATTCTCCCATATTTCTTTCTTTCTTCTCCAAAAATCCATTATGAAATGTAAACTATTAATAAAAAATACCAACATTTGACCGAACATATGGCTAGAAAAATATGGAAATCAATCATCGAAAACTTTTAGGGTTTAGGCTTTTTTTATTTTTGTAACGATTAGTGTAGTCGATGTCGAATTGTCAATTGGCATAAAACGTCGACTATCGTGATGTAGAAGATGATGGTCAGCCGTTATGACTCAACACGTTTTGGTTATAATGACCCAAATCAATTCTGTAGTAACGGATCAATTAATATCACAAATAAGCAACGCCTAAATATAAGATTGAATTGAATAGAACTTTTTTCTAACTCTACTAGTAAATTTGATAAGATTTTATCTATTTAATTAAAATTTATAATTGATTTGGTTATATTTTCTCTTAATTTCACAATCACTCATTCAAATAAGAGATTCCTAATTTTCGCTCTAAATATAACAGTCTAGGATATATTTGTTAAGGCATAGACTTTTGATAAAATTGATCCTTGTTCATATCTAATGTGTACACGATGTGATCAATGTTATCTAATTGTTAAGGCATAGACTTTTGATAACATTGTTAAGGCATATACTTTTGATAAATGAAAGCATGCATCAAACCGACAAACTTAGTTTGTCGAGAAGGGATTTTTGTGATGCTCGAAGACGATGGCTTGGATTTAATTAATCCGACTCTGAAAATCCAAAACCTCAAGGCTACCAACCAAAAAATATTTACCTTGGACACTAGGTAAACACCAACCAAAAGTTTCCCTTTATTTATCTAAGATTTTTAAGTATTTTTCTTGACCAAAATTGAGTCAAATAAGAAACCAAAGGATGTACAAACAAATGGATCAAATGCCAAATGACTCAAATGTGCGTGTTTGTATGCGGCTCAACTCATGAGATGTTAAAGATGGAAGATTGTTTAGAAATTCAAATTGATATAGTTCGCGTATGAATTTGTGTGTTTTAGGAGTTGAATTATACTAATTTGTGGGTGAGAAACACAATGGTGGGCTTGGATTTAATTAATTTGACTCTAAGAACCAAAAACCTCAAAGACACCAATAGAAAAATATTTGATTTTAGGGCACAAATGGAAATGCTCTTATAATAAGAGACACCGACCAAAATTTTCCTTTTTATTTACCTAAGATTATTAAAGTATTTTCTTTGACCAAAATTGAGTCAAATAAGAAACCAATGGATGTACATTAAAAACATTCTTCAACGTACTATCTTTGACTTCTTAAGAACAAACTTGCCTTCCTTACTTTACTTATGCACTCTTTATAAGCTTTCAAGTACCTCCAACCAGCTATAGCGTCCGTTCGGATGAGGCTTAATAGGGCTGGAAAGAGCTGAGCGCATTTCACCAGCTCCAGGGAGTAGTGTTCGGCGGCCATGGAATTTCAGCTCCTCAAGAGCTTGAACTGGCTGGTATGGGCTGATTTTCTCCACCTCCTACCCCCCAGCTTACCGAGCTTAACGCCCCTTTCACCAGCTCCAATTGAAAAAGTGACTACCCCTGTCCCCGATAATTTGTCACTCGAGCAACATCGAAGACTCCATTGGCGACATCGAAGAAGAACGAGAGTCTCCTCCTCCTCTCCCACGCCTTCCTCCATCTCCGGTGGCCAGCTCAGATTCTCCCCCTTCGAAGAAGACGATCGAGAGACCGCGGTCAGGTATCTTCATCCTCCCTCACGATATCTCTCTGCCCCTTTCACCATTCCAGTCCTAAATCCCTAACGAATTGGTTGTTGTATGCTAACCGAAATCTCCGACGACCGTCTTTGTCGGTGGTGGCGACGACGACGACGTTGTTGCAACAGGTAAGCCCTAATTCCCTATTTGATTTGTCGATTTCACCCTAATCCCTAATTCTCTGGATTCCAAAACAATGAGACTATTAGGATGAGTACAAATCTGCTTGTTTCACCATTTCGAAATTGGTGCTTGGATTCCAAACCAATGAGACTGTTATTTGGGAGAAATTGGTGCTTAATCCACCATTTCGAAAATGTGCTTGTTTCACAGATGTTTGCAGTTATTTTCTATTGGTCTTAGCACGTTTAGAGAATTGTTAGGTTGAGTACAAATCTTGAACCTGTGTGAAATGATGCCTTCCTGTTTAGACAGTGTGAAACTGCTGACTTCATGCTCAATTATATTAGTCAATCCATGCTCCATTGTCACATTTTTGTCTGGAGCTGATCAGTTATAAGAGCTTTTCAAGAAACCAGGTGTTGTGTTTTTATAAGAAAAAGAAACCAGGGGAGTTTATTTCATGACTGGAAATTTTTTTATGACTGATAATTTGCTATGGAGATTTTGTATGGTGAGAAATTCATACAGATGCGAAATGTCATCAATAGGAAGCTTGTTTTTATATGGTAGAAGAAATCAAGACAGCTTATTTTGATCCAACTCATTAACAGTTTATGTCATTCTCGGTGTCCAGTAATGGCAAAGGATCCTTTTGACTTAAGAGCTCCAGAGAAATGTTGTTAGTGTGCATTTCCCTTGCTTGTGTTGGTGTCCATTAATCTCCTTCCAGATTTGAAGTATTATAGCACAATGAATCACCTAAAAAAACTACTTGCTGTGTCATTGAAATCTGTTGTGTTATTCACTGAGTGTTGACTGTTGGATCTGGTATGCTAATGTGTTATGCCTAGTATCATTGCTATGCTCTTGTGTTATTGCCTGAGTTGATTTGAAAACTTGTTGGACATGATTGAATTTGAGAGGAACATATGTGTTTTATTTAGTATATTGTCTCCCATAATTCATTTGCTAAATAGGTTTATGGGGACCATTCTCTCTGTCATGATAATCTTCTTTGACAAACTTGTGGAATAAAGTGGTCAACTATTTTTGCTGCATATGGTTCATGTCCTTTCTGTTTCAGTTTGATTGATTTTGCACCCTTTTGAACTTTTCAAGCTTTGCTAACTTTGAAAAGCCAAATTGTTTTCCTCAAAGCATTACATTTGTGCAGTTTATACTTGTCATGCTGTTTGGATTGAACACTAATGACTACTTAAATGTGTGTGCCAATGATAGAAACAATGGTTTCGCAAGATTCATTTACTTCAGAGGATACACATATATCTGACTATGAGGCTCCATTCTCTCCTACTGAGGTATGCAATATGTGCTTCATTCATGATTAATTGCAATAGTTGTTTGCATATGAGAACAAAACCATTTTTGTGAATGTAAAATATGATCTTTAGGCATTATTTATCATATGTGAAAGTAAAATATGATCTTTAGCCAGTTTTGTGAAAGTAAAATCATGAGTGAGATATAGGGTAAATGGGCATCTTCTTCATTCATTCTCCCCCCACCCTCTCTATCTCTCTTTCTTAAGCAGTTTCTTCAGCAATATTTGCTTCTCTTGCAATTCTACTATAGAGTTGATTACTTGAGAGTTACCTCTCTTCTCTCCTTTGTTGGTATGTTAAATGATTGAAAATCTTAGATCTTGACTTTCTTTTACTTTTTGCATTTCTTGCTTTCTTGTCTATACAAAATGGGTGCTCTTTCTTTTCTCCTTGTTGAGGATTCTAGGGTTTTCCTCAGCCTAGTTCAAATGTTGTAGGTTAGTGTTCATTTGGCTAATTGGCTGTCTTTTTTCTTGTTATAGTCTTACTCAGGCCCATCCAATGGGATGTGCAAAGAGCCCATTGGAACAGGGCCCCCAGATTTTAAGGGCCCCCAAAATTTAAAAATATAGTATATAATTAACAGGGTGTTTTAACAAGGATAATTGAACCCAAGCATACGTACATTTAATAAGAGCGCCTGGGTTCGATTCCCACGAGTTCTAACTTTTTTGTTCTACTTGCAATTTTAAACTTTTGGGCCCATCACTTGAGTTTGGGCTTTTCTTTACTTTTTAATATTTTGTTTTCATTCTTCATCTATTAAACCATAATAAATCTAATTAGAATTTTATCTATCAATTGAATGTTGAAAGAATTTTATTTATCAATTAATTGTTGAAATTTGTTTAATTACTTATTTAATAGTACAATTTTGATATTTTTTATACCTCTTATTTTTCACTTATTTTTATCTATATGTATAAAATACATATATAATTTTAACTTTGTTGAGCTAGTTGTTTTCCTACAATTATACACAATATGAATAAAATAAATTATTTTAATTAAACAATTACAAAGAACTGAAAGAAGCCATACGATTACAGTTTAAAATTTTTACTAAGCATAAAATTTTGTTAGCCGAAAATTAATAATTAAATTTATATTTAATTGATTTTACACACTTATTCAACTTTTGCACAGGGCCCCCAAAATCCATTGGACGGCCCTGGTCTTACTATGAGAAATTTGACCCTTGATTGTTAAAATTTTGTTTTCTAAATGCCTGCATATCTTTGAATGGTTCAACATGCAAACTGTTGCTTTTTGGTATCAATTGGTAATGTTGACTGGTGACTTAGAACATATACTAATGTGTGTTGTGTGTCCTTCATGTTGCCTTCATTTGGTTAATTGGTTGCTGTTCATAATGAGGATTTAAAAGGAATTTAGTTAGCACAATTAGGATCATTTGATTCACTTATCATTACTGGGTAGGCCAAATTTGGATATAAAAGTTGGTTGTTGTTCATTTGATTCATTTATCATTACTGGTTAGTTCCAAACTGAAATGTCATTTGATAGAGTTCCAAACTGATAGTGTACAAGCATAAAACACACTCAAAGCCGCGGGAAACCAGCTCAGAACAGTTCCAAAACTATATGCACAGTCCAATGGGGTAAAAAAAGTGATTGTTGAGAGGTAATGTGGACTGCTTCAATACTGGAAGCCATTGGAAACGAGTCAGGACATTAAATTTTGTAGTTTAGGGTTGGATGAAAGGCCAAGGCCGCCTATTTCTTTTGAATCACATAACTCCTAACTGATTCAATACTATTCCACTCTTTGCACATATGGTATCACATTAATGCTGACTGATTTATTGAATATGTGTTTTGTGTTTCTTCTAATTATATAGATCTCAATAATAAATTATATGTGATGTGTTCTTGTGAGGTTTCAGGTTGACTCCACCATGACTGACTAGTACCTCATGGATGAGGTATCGGGATGTCCAACGATTAGGCGTCTTCAAGCGGTAGCTCGCCGTTTCAAGTACCGTGCCATCTTTGCAAATGAAGATTTGGAGAAACAGATGGCGCTTGTTGCCCGGTTGAAGTTGGAAGCTGAACAAGACGCTGAAAGGATTTCAGACCTTAGCACATACATTGTCACTATTGCTATAGAGCGAGACGAAAGCGAGGAAACAAGCTCGAACCTGGAAACTATGCGTCTGCGTGGTTGGAGTGATTGCTACCATTTATGTTCTTGTTGTTTGATTGTGATGTTTTAAGTGTTAATGTGTGTTGTAATGGGGTAGAGATTGCCACAATTTATGTTGTTTTAAGTGCTTATGAGACATGTAACCGAACTTGGGGTATCCTTTTTGTTTAGGTTTGGGTGTGGTTGGACATGGAAGGTTAGGTAGTAATGGTAGAAAGTTGAATGGCAGTTCGTAAGGCCGGGGCTGTTAGTTTGGATGTTGTTTGTGTCATTGGATGATGTTATTTTGGAGTTGTGTCATATCAATTTCCATGTGGCTTCCTATTTCACTTGACAAGGCATGCAATTTATTACTATGAGTTAATGGAATAGTTGTAGTATTAAATGGCCTATGTAGGCTATGTCCCTTTGGCTTATAAATCCTTGCCTTACATAGAAAGGAACGTAAAAAACATAGCATATTACAAAGTAGCAAAGCATAGTGAAGCTCAGCAAAGCACATCAAAGGTAATATCATCTCTTCTTGGCTCACTTTAGGGCCTTCACATGTGAATTAAAAGGTAAGATAGTGTCTTATAAGTATTGCATTTACATGTATATTCAAACCATAATGTCAATAATGTTTAGATGCCTCGTGATGTTTGGACCACGGAGCACAACAAAACGATGCTAAGAATTTATCGCGACGAGTTGAGGATGACAGCTCCTGGCGAGTATCCTCGCTTGCGATTCATGGCGCAATCGTTCAATCAACAGACTGGCGAGGAATTAAGGGCGAACACGGTGAAAAATAGGGTTGACTACAACAAGGTTCAGTGGCGCGCATGGTGCGAGTTTAAACGTTTTGGGGGTGATAGCGCATGGGATATTAATTCTAGCTGGATCGTCGCTGATGTTGAGTGGTGGCAGCGGATGCTCGAAGCATGCCCGGGTTCTAGAAGGTTTAGGAACTCAACTGTTGATTATGAAACCACCGTGCTTTGGGAAGAGGTGTTTGTGAACTCCCTTGGTTATGCACCAGTCGGGTGGGCTCCTGGAGGGGCAACAACCATATCCGATGTCGGGCCATCTGATTATGAAAATGACGACAACTAGCTATGGGTAATGACGTATTTCGTAAGGCCGGGGCTCGAGGTCTATTGTTGTTTTAACGTAATGTGTTCTACTTTTATTTCTAGTGTAGTTCTCGTGTGCACTCTTTTTAAGTTAATATGTGTAATAATTTGTACGAGTTCCGGTTGATCTTGCTTTGAGTATGTGCTTATGTGTTGTACTATCGCACTTGTGTAATGTAATATGGTGTTATGTTGTGAAGGGTTTGCGGTTATTCCCTCAACGCCTTCATCCCACCGGGCGCGTCGTCTTCACCTTCATCTGGAATTCGAGGTGGTGGTAGGTCTGGATCCTCATAATCCTCCTCCAAGTACCGATCATGCACTCTTTTTTCCAATATAAAGTTATGCATGGCAAAACAGACAATGATAAGATCGATTTGTGTTTTGATTGGGTAACTTGCAATGTTATGCAAAACTCGGAATCGCTTCTTCAAAACTCCAAAACACCGCTCTATGCAGCTGCGCAATGAAGAGTGCATCTTGTTGAATGCTTGAGGCGCGTCCTTAGGCACTGCATTTTGAAACTGAGACTGATGATACTTCACTTTGGAGTACGGTACCATGTACCCCTACCGGTCAGTATATCCCTTATCCACCAAATAATAGCGCCCTACACAAGTACAACGTTCAAAAAATAAGTTTGCAACAAACCTTAACTAGTACAACCCTGAACTTCTACTATACTTACCAGGCGGAGGGTGTGGGAAGTTTAGCTTGGGTGTCCTCAAAGCGTGGTCAAATACACGCGCATCATGTGCACTACCTTCCCAGCCAGCAGAAATGAACGTGAAAAACATGTCGAAATCACACACCGCCATGATGTTGAATGAGCACACTTGTTTTCGATTTCGGTACGACATTTGCTCAGCGCGTGGTATACATGCTGCAATATGTGTGCCGTCTATGCACCCGATTGCACCCTATTTTATAAGCATATGATGCACAATTACAAAAGTATACCCTTAAATAAATATAAGAGTTGTAATTTACCTTGAATAGTTGGTATCGTGGATCACATCTAATTTTCTCGGGAATTTGGGAAAAGGAGGGATCGCGAGGTCGAAGCAAGCGCCCTGCAAGACCTTGCGTACCATGTCGTCTTCCTGTGATTGCATCCACGACCTCGTGCAACACTCGGCTAATTGTTTCCCCAGATCTTTGGAACCTTTTAGAAGAAGTTCTGTTCGACGCACCAACTGCAAGAGTATGTAGTAATATCCCAACCTTTTCTAATACGCTAACATTACTTGATGGTCTCAATCCATGGTGTTGTTGCAGCTCATCGCAAAGAATTTGGAGGATGGATCGCTCCATTCTGAATGCATTAATGCACCTTACTTCTGAACCTGATTCCATGACCTCCCTCATCCACACAAGTCCCGTAAATGGAGAGTTGAAACAAGGGGTTTTACATAAGTACCTATATTGAAAGCACAAGAATACAAAAGTTAAAACCCAAACCTAAACAAATAAAAAGGTTGAATGACAACTAGGGATAAGAATCAATTGGTGGACCATAATTATAAATACTTATGGTAATAGGAAGCCATGACAGATGCATGGTTGCTCATGTGCAGAAGGAATAACTCAATGATCTTGTTCCGCCTTGACAAACGGTTCCTGGCCATTTTACCTACACAAATACCCAAACATAATGAAGCCAACAATAGTATGTCACAACAATTGAATGGCACAATATTTGAATGACCAATGAATGGTTCATTTGACAATCCAAATTTAACAACATAACAGAGGTCCACATACAACTACAAACCAAATCCAACAGTCAGGAAACCCAAATCATGTCAAACAAGTCTGAAATGAAAAGGAAACAATACGCCATGTCTGAAGACAACACAGAAACACACAAGTAATACAAAAGTCAATCCAGCACTTCACAAATCACGCCTGCTTGTTGAACTTGTACTGCAACCACGCCATCTTTTCGTCATCAGATTGCAAGGTCATGAAGAGGCGTCGACTATGATCATTGTTCAGCTCATCCACAGCATAACACCAAAGAGGTGACACTCTCTCTATAATCCCCTCAGCAACAAACCGATAAATAACTGCAATTGCATCATCAACATCATACGTTCTCCCAGGCCCTGTGTTTCCCGCACTAACCAAATCCCCTTGCAAATAATTCAAGATTTTGTCACTCTTCTCCTCCATGGAATTCATGTGTGCAACTACTTCTCTAGCCATGGTAGATCGCTTTTTCTTTGGCTTAGGTAACTGTTGGGAAGTGCTAGGAACTTGGGAGCTCTTGAATGTGGCAGGAGGATGCTGGGAGCCTCCAACAGATGTCTGTTGTGACATTGGGGGACAATAGGCTCAGTGAACCCCTCGAGATCTACCTCTTCTTCATCTACAAGGTAAGTAGCAATGTCATCTGTGTCACCCACACAAGCATCAAATAGAGTAGAGGGGGTATGATCCATGTTGGCAGACACACAATGTTGCCCTGTAGCACATATGCTATTGTAGACGGAATTCCATAATTCAACCAGGTCCAAATCAACAGGCTTCGTTCGAAATCTCCTGTATTTGTCATTCTCCTACAAAACACCGCACAAAACACAGATTAAAAAATGACTTTGGTAAATTCCAAAAGGTAGGAAAACAATCATATATGATAAAGCACACAAACAATACTTATAAACTGACCTTAATTTTTTTCTCCCACCATTCATCCGAAGCCTCAATGGTACGTGTCTGTTCGTTCCATCCACAACCTGTCTCATGGTGCATTAACTGGACATATGCCCTCCATACACTCTTCATGTAGTCAAATTTATTTTTGCATTCTTTAGGTTTGACTGCCTTCCCAGTTTTTTTCTTAAAAAAATTCAGCAATTTCAGACCAATTGAAGTGGGTGTCAATCCCGTTTTTCTTGTGGTACTCTCGGCATATGACAAGTAAAGTCTTTTGCTTAGGATCACTCCAGTGACACTTGCTATCCTTTTTTGGAACCTCGGCCATTGTCCTATACCTTATATTATTATTTCATTTTTCAAACATTTAGGCTAAAACATACAAACATGTATAGAATATTAACAAGCATTAATAAACAAGCAAGCTCATTAACAAACATAAAGAATTGCTATTCATGAGTTTAAACTTTTGGGCTCTTCCAATGACATAACAAACACCAAATTCTTCCATCAAACAAACAACAAATTGGCCTCTTCCAATGACATAACAAACAACAATTTTTACCATCAAGCAGCAAACAAGGTCTACTACTACTACCGTTACTAGTTTCACACATTTACATTTGAACAGGAACTCAAGAAACCATAGGGAAGTTACAGACAACTCAAGGTTAATTGACACAAAATCTATTTTTTTTTATTGGACATGAATATAGGGAAGTTACAGAAATTGTTCAGGTCAAATGCTGAGGCGGCGAACAAAATTCTTGCTTTCAAACATAGTATAGTGCCAATGATGCCAAAAAATCTGAGAAAATTCAGAACACAAGACAAGCCTTGGGGCTACAACAATCTATCACATGGCAAAATTGTTCAACACTTGTGTAACAAAATTATGGTTGGCCTAATAATAATTTATCAAACACAAACAATAAACAGAAATGTGCAGCTGAGCTCTTCTCCTCCATGGAGTATTTGTTTCGTAACACAAGCTGTAGTAGAATGAAAACACAAATTGAACCAAGATAAACAAGCATCAATGGCTAGCTAACAACAACGACTAAGCTAACAAGGGTAGTTCAAACTACAATATCTCAACCCGCACAAACCCCGACGAGCCCGAATCCATACCTCAATAATCGGGAAAATCTCGAGTCGATGGGAAGAGTCCGCTGGCTGGAACCAGGTGTGCCGGCTGGAACCAGGTGTGCCGCCTATCAGTATCCCGCTTCTGGCGCCGGAGATGAGTCGGCTGGCTGGCGCCGGAGATGAGTCGTCTTCGTCCGCGTGTATTTGCAGTCGGCCAGTGCTCGGCCAGTGCCTACCAGATCCAATTTGAAGAATGAACGATGGCATTCAATCATGAGAGTTGGTTGGGTTGTGAATGTTTCAATCTATAAGGGCAAATGGGTGATTTTTGGCTAAAAATGAGGGTTATAATGGATATTTTATGTAGCTCCCTATTTTTATTCAGCTAGTCTATCCGAACACTTATTCCTATATTCAGCTATTTTATCCAGTTTCAGCTCCTACGTAAATCCAACTCGGGATTCAGCACCAGCTACTAAATCCAGCTCGGGTACCAACTCCAGCTACTTCATCCGAACGGAGCCATAGTCTCCCCACAATCACATAACCACCAAATGAAGTCTCGTCCTTATTTGCATGTCTTCTTTGGTCCCCAACACAACAATGTTCGCATTTGAGAACAAGAAAGCTCGCCTCAAATTCATTTACATCATATACATGCAATACCCATGATAAAGAAAACGGTAATTGAAACTAAATAAAAAACAACATTTACAAAAGAGTGAAACTTGGAAGTTCTTGTAATTGATGTCGTCGTGGAGTGCAACTTGGCTTCTATAGACAAAACAACATTACAGTTTTTTATTGGTTTTTTCTTCCATTTGGAGAAGAGCGGTTGGTTCTAAAAAACACACATAATGTTACGTATCGTTATTAAAAAAGAGAGTAGGGTCGTTACGCCGAAAACAAGCATGACCGTTATGATAAAACTTCAACCGTTACGAATAAAGTCTCACTTGCCGTAACAGTTAAGATGAGCGTCAAATTAGAGACCCCTAGACTAGCCCAGTTCGAATCCGATAGAGTTACTCCATATAGTAGTATTACCTTAATATAAACTAATAAATTTTAGATAAATAAAAATTAGAAAAAGAAATTAAATTTAATTCATTATTTACATTTTAAACAGACCTGACAATAAATAAAAGTTTTGTAAAAATTCGGTACAAACAAACTATTATAATAATATGAAAGTTGGGACTTATAGGTTTGTTCATCAAGACATCATCAACGCCGACTCTCCGACTGAGAGACTGAAATACAGAATGCAGTTCGGAGTTAAGGCATGGAGCCGAAACAGCCGGGCCAGAGCGGGGATTCTGCACCTTCCTTCCTCTGCAATGGAAGTCGAGACGCCATGCCTCCTCCTCTCCACTCGCAAGGGTCTCCCTCACTTCCTCTCTCCCGACCTTCTCGCCTCCCTTCCTTCTCCCGATTCTCATCTCCTCCAATTCAGCCCCCTCCATTTGTAAGTTCTTCACAGTCGCTGTTCGTACTTTCCTATTCTGCTTTTGGATTATTATTTTTTGATAGATTCTTAAGAGCACGTTGTGATTGTGCGCGTGCGTGCTTCAATAATGCGATTTTGGATTGATTGAATGTCTTCTCATAGAGCTAGGATGGCGGCTTTTGTTAAAGTTGAATTGAACAAGTGGATGTAGAACATCAGTATGAGTCTATAGAAAGACGAGGTTTTGAGTGCAAATTCAGTAACATACTATCATCACATGTCTTCTATGTGCATGTATAGTTTACTTGTAGTATCAGAAATGCGTTTTTATTTGTGTTTTTGCAGAGTGTGGTTGCAACATTTGTTTTGAGGTTCACGCTTCACATAGCATTTGTAATTCTGTGATGATTTCCCAATGTTTTCATCTAATTTTTCAAATGTCCCAATCATGCCTACATAGTTTAGATGCAGCATGTTACTACAGATAAATGAAATCTCTCAGTCCTGCCTTAAAAAGCAGATTTGGAGCCTTATGGAAATTTATGGTACTTGTGTTGTTTTCCTCTTTATATTGCTCTTGTATCAAAGATTTATCTATACATATAATTGGTGTTACAACTCCACCCTTATTTTAACCGGGGCAACTGCTATTACTTGTTTGAATGTTATTACAGAAGACGGAAGTATATGTATATTTGACCTGAGAGATATAGGTATAAAAAACTTGACCTACACATTACTGATTTTGCACTGCAGTGTTGAAGGATTACCAAGAAAAACAATATGTAATGCATATGAAATACGGAAGATGGCTGGCCTGCATCAATATGGATTCGCGGCTGTTCCAAGGGATTCAATTGTTTGTCTTCCCGAAGCTTCTGGTGCAAATAAGCTTGCCGCAGCCTTTGAAACACCCTGTGGTCGTCTTTCGGTATTTACATGGATTGCTCTTACATCTTAGTTTATTTGAGCTAAAGGAAGAGAAAACATTCCTTGTTGATTTAATTAATAGTTTTTCCTTTTGAAACTTGGACTGAACAGATAAACCCATTAGAATATATGAGAATGGTTAATTCAATGAGGCCGGATTGGTGGGTGAGTTTATCAGATGAAGTGCCTCTTTGTGTTACTGAAAAGAGAAACAAGGTTTCAGTTGATCGAACAGTGAAGTGGCTCGATGAGTGCATAATGTCAAGAGAGGTAATTTCAATGTTGCATTTTCTCTTCTTTTTCTCTCTTTTGTTTTTGTAAACGTTATTATAGATGGAATGTAAGTGTCTTTCAATAGTACGTGGTGCAATTGCAATACTTATTAGGATTTGTTTTGGTATGAAGACATTATTGTTTTTAATGCCCTGTAAGCCCTTTATAAGTATTTGTTAGGGTCTTATAAGGACATTATAAATAAACATGACCTTTTCCAAACAGAGCATTAGCTGTATAAGTAGTCTGATTTTATACCAATTCAGAAAAAAATGCGAAATGTGCTTATGTTGTAGAAAAGTAGGATATTCTCTACCCAAAGAATCCGTATTACTAAACAGCCTAAGTACCTAACATAAAATCTGATTTATCAACTTTATATTTTATTTAACATTAATAGTATATCTTAATTACTTTCCAAAGATCTAACACCTCTCTAAGCCATGCCCAACTTTCTGACAAACCTCTTGGTCAGGTCTGAATTTGATGATTTTTATTTTTTTGATGTCTTAAAGATGTAAGAAATTTGTTCAAATATTAGTATACAAATTGTACAAATATGGGCAACTTAGAAAGTTGAAGTACTTTAAGAACAGTTTATATGATAAAGTTGTTTCAATCAAACTTCTACAGCATAATTTATTTTGGAAAAAAATTATTTCCTTGTCTGTCCAAACTCAAGTGAATGTGATGGATGGTTTTCTACATATATGCTGTTTTTGCATGTGATAATACATTGGGTTTAGGAAGTGGATATGTACGGCAAGCATAGTTAGAACGTATACAATCATAGGAATAGGTCTTCATTATAATTTTCTCATGTATTTTAATAATAAAGTAATTTTCTACAGAAAATGTAATTGTGTTTTTGATGTGGAGATAATCTGAAGCTCCCTGTCTGAACTAGTAATAAAAGGACAAAAGCAAAAGATTTTCTTCTGACGTGCATGTTATAGACAGACGGAGCTGTTTTTGGTGCCATTGTTGGAGGGTCTAGTTTGGAAGAGCGTAAGAGATGTGCAAATGAGGTAGTGAAGCGCAATGTCTCAGGTCGTGTACTCACGTTCGGCCATCTTATTTTCATTTTATATTGTTACTCAGATATTGGGCTTATTTATTTTGTTCAATTCATAGTCTTTTGCCTATAGTACAATCAAATTTTCAGCAATAAGTTGAAGTGTATACTTTAATTTAATCTTAGTTTTGTATAAGAAACTAAGGCTTATTTTTTAGAAGGGAAAAAGAAACGGATGTGAAGACCACTTCTACCCAATAGCTTTAGTTCTACCCTTAATAGAGTTGAATGCAAAGGGTGGATCATTTGGTACATAACTATATATGGACTACTTAGAAAGTAGAAAGTCTTTTGAAAATGAAAACAGGTCTTAGTTTTTTTTTGGGATTACCATTATATTGGATGTCTCTTTGATAGTATGATTGATATATACCCTTGTATAGTATGATAGATTCATTTTCTGATGTGCTAAGGACTTTTGAAAACTTAAATTCCACTAATTAAGTTGTATACTGAAGCCAAGGAATGATTATGTGGGACAGCCATAGGCATAGAGATAGGACAGGAGCTGTATGACTGCTGTTTACATTATGCTGTTTTCCTGTTTGTATTTATTCTTATTGATTTTATCTTGACTTGGTTGAGTTCATCTTTATTCTTGGAAGTAATCTTGTAACCATGACATTTGTAATCAATAGTCTCATCGCCCCATCCTTTTGTCAACGTATGCAGGTTATTTGATTGGAGGATTAGGGCTTGGAGATACCATTGCAGATCACCCTTCTCTTCTTGCTGCTGTCACTGTAAGAGAACTCGTCTTAATATTTGTTTGAAGCTCTATCTAGTTCATGTGTAATCTGTATGCTCTTAAAAATGCATTGACTCTCTTATAATCCCATTCGTTACTCTTTGAGACAATTATGCTAGTGGGACTACTCAAATTCAATTGCTGTTCCCTCATTTATATTACTAGTTCAGTTATTCAACTCATTCCCTTGTAGTACTATTACTACTATATAAATAATTTAGCAACCCCTTCCGTATTTTATACTCAAGGGAAACATCCCTTGTTTGCATTTCTTTATTTTTCTGAAAAATGTTAAAAATTATATTTGGAGGGAGTGCTTTACACAATTTACTTAGGAATGCCAGCAGGCCCTAAATCCAAAACAAGGCCTTCAACCATAATGTTGAAGGACACTCGAAAGGAAATCAAAAGTGGCCTTGTTGGCAGTTTTTTGTAATTTTGCAAACATAATGAGCCAAATTTTACAAGTAAAGAAGGCACCTACTCTTCAATTTCAAATTAGACAAAGTTTTTCTGACATGAGGACTTTAAATATGCAGTAATAGTGCTCAAAATTCTCAAATTGCTTGGTCGGTAAAATTTTTCGAAATTGATAGGGATGGGGTTTTTTGTTATTTTGTTCTTAGCTGGATCCAGTTTGAGTTATGATGCTTTAGCCAAAGTGTAACTTGTGGGATCACCGATCACATATAATTGGTAGCAGTCATTGAAGCAACCTAAATACCTTTGAAATAATAATTATTTAATAATTTCATTTACCAATCATATATGCTCAAAATTTTCTGCATGTGACTAAATAACTATTAATATCTGATCATATTCTAGAGAATTCACATCATACAATGTTCTCTATTATTTTTGATGCCCCTTGTCTTAAATAGCTTGAAATTGAGATTTCATTCTTCATAGTTTTTATGAGGCTGATATGGTTGATTCAATTGTCAGGATCTCCTGCCCAGAGGAAAACCACGTCAAGTATGTGGTCTAGCACTTCCAGGTACCAAACTCAGTTGGATATTCTAGTTTTTTTAGGAGGAATTGACACTGCTGACTAGCCATATGCAACTGTAACTTTCTGGAGAAAAGGAGTTGCACTTGCTTGAAGCATAAGGATGCATTTGGATTACCTGGGAAAATGCATGATGTTGCATTATAGTGCTTTAAATATTAATATTTAATACAATGTAATGCAACATAATGCATTATACCAGTAATCTAAACATTCTCTAAAAATCCTCTTTAATAAATGAAGAATTTCCATATGCATATAGGTAATAGCACATAATTTTTTATTATGATGAACTTCAAAATTCCTGTATAAGGATGTCATGTAATAAAGTTTTCATCTGAGTGGTAGATACTATCTTCTCAACTCTCTCAAGCAGAATTCTGTTGTCGTTTCTAAAAAGTTTCAATATGTGTTTCTTAGATCGAAGTAACTTATTGATTGCCTTTTCTTTAATATTCTGCAGAGGAGGTTCTGCAGGGTGTTGCAGCAGGAATTGATATCTTCGATTCCACGTATGTCCCCGAGTCCAGTTTTCTATTTTTCTTCCATATAAATTATATTGAAGTTATCATTGTCACATAGCTGAATTTTAGTTTTCCTTGGGTCTTCCGGGCAATGATAATACTTGGGCCTTCTTCATACACCCTCTCGATTTTATTTTGGGGCAAGGGTGTGTACATCATGGCCCCCCAGATCCCGCCTGAGGCGGGTTAACACTGGGTTGATGTTGATAAATTATATTCAAGAAATAATTTCTACTCTTCAAACAAAACCCACATATAGAAGATTATTGCTAAAGGAACGCTAGTTGAATTGGTACTGATCTCATTGTTCTGTCTTTATCTAATACAATACATTCTTTGTCGTATCAGGTACATATACCATCTTACTCTTGAGGGCCTCGCACTTACATTTTCAATGAATGACGCTCAGAGAATACCCTGTCACGAGTTGAGCGAAAATGGAAGTGACCTGACCAAGATTAACCTGAAAGCTACAGTTTATAGGTAAGCAATTTAGACCATGGTTCTGCTAGTTACAACCTTGTTCGAGTGGGGGGTAGAGGGGTGGGGGAGTTCAAATTCATAGTTGATGAATAAAGGCTTTGCAGGGCACTGTTTGGTTATTGTTAAACAGGTAGGTGTTGAATTTGGTTCTGAAGAGGCTGGGGTGAAATAGGTTTAATTGATGGTTTCCCGTATTGTCAATTGCATACATTTACCAGATTTTCATCTCTATGGTTATTGGTTTGCTTAGGTACTTATAGGTATTAGTTCAGTGTAATTTATTTTAATGCTTAAGCATGTCAAAGATCTGTATGTTTCAAGAACAAATCCTAGCCTGGTTTACAAATAATGTCATTTTTCATCAAAAGTCTTAAAACACCATTCCAAAGTCTTAAAACTACTTTTTACCAGAAACCACATTATAACTAGATATGTCAGTATGAAATGCTTTGCTAAGCAAAACCTAGGAGTGACTGTTGGTACTTGTAATCTTTCCATCTATTCAATTGCCTTGATCACTTGTCTTGCTATTGCAGGAGAGATGTATCGCCAATTGTTGATGGATGCAGCTGTTACACTTGTCAGAATCATACAAGAGCATATATACACCACTTGCTCAATGTTCGTGAAATGCTGGCGCAAATCCTGCTTGAAATGTAACAACTCGCAATTTTGGCTGATGTTGCAGTTATTCCTTCACAACCATCAATATCAAATTCCAATAGAATAAAAGTCAATTTCCGTATGGAAAGCCTCTTAACTTACTTTGCCTTCCAACACATAATTTTGTCTTTCATTTTGGTTTTCAGACACAACACGCACCACTACTTGGGATTCTTTCGTCGTATTAGAGAAGCTATCTATGAGGATAAATTCGAGCAATTTCAGCTCCAGTATATGATGAACAGGCGAAATCAACAGACTTCAACTTCTGAGGTGGACTCCATCTTCCAAAACTATCATATTTTTAGTTGTTGCCTTCAATATCTGAATCCTTTGAGTATAAGCAATTAGAGGGAAGCAGTGGAAATTCAGACTCCATTAATAGTCGTCTAAAGCCCTTAAATATAAGCATTGATCAGAAATAATAAATAAAAAACCAGTAAGGCAGTGCTTTTGTAATGCTATCTGAATCTGTAATATTTGAAAAGGAAGCTTACAAAAATTGTAATTAGAAATAATCTGTTTATGTAATTTGCTTTTACATTCATGTAATTGATATATTTCCTTGTTTTTCCAAAGTAGAATGCCATTGTCAAATCTGTGGCTTAATGTAATCCTATTGTCTCAAATTTCATGTTCAAAAATAGTGAATGGATGTTTTCTGATTTTTTTTTATTGTAGATGGAAGCAAATGCAAATGTGGAGGAGCTTGCTAACTCATTCTCAAGGCCTGAATTTAAAATTCATAATGAAGTTTTCGATCGCCTTAAGTATGAAGAGGGGAAACCAGTTGGTGTAAAAAGCTGTATGGAAATAGAGAAACTGAAATCAACAATATCAAACATGAAGGAGGAACATCAAGGATCATTAGCAAATATGTGAAAGAAATTGAAAGAGCTTTGTGCAAAAGTTGATCAAACCAATCAGATTTTGATGCAAGTTCGCAATGTAATGCATGCTGGTAGTTGTTCATTGTCTTGCGAGGTTTTTGGGTGCTGCACAAGCCGCACTACATGTAGCAAGATTCTCATGCAGCCTCTACTAAATAGTGATTCATATTTCATAGGTACATCCATATATGATATTTATATACCATATACCAATTTCTTGTGCATGCCTCAAAATATGCTGTGGAGTGTGCATTAGCTTGTTTGTACACTGACATTCGATTGGACTCTGCTAAGCTATGAATTTTGCAGTAGAAAACATGGTAAAACTGACTTTGCTGATGTCTTGGTCTTTGGTAAATCCCATAGATTAGAATTTAAGGTCCACTCATTCATGTGACCTTGTTGGTTGACCTTACATGGCATTTTGACTAGTGTTAGTTGTTTGTTATTTCATTCATGTGACTTCACATCAGATTTCTTTTTATAAATATAGGGATTTTTACATTTCTGTTTACTTCTTGATTAGCTTTTGATGTTTTCTTCTGTATCTTCTTGGAATTATTCCTACACTTCAATGTACTTCTCTAGAGAGAGATAGGGATTGTATCAAATGCTTTGCCCTAATAAACATCTTTTTTGATGGCCCTCGTCTTCCATAGTTATCTTCAAATGGTCTTTTTTCATCAACACTAGTAATCACAATTAATCAAAAAGGTAAAAAAAATAGGCAGGCTAATCACGAAGATTCAAGATGGAATTTGTAGCTTGCTTTAGCAAGCTGAAATGCAACACCTAGATGCTCAATTGACATGTCATATCACGGAGAAACTCTATCATTAAGCAATTCAAAGATGCTCAAGAGTGGAGACCAAGACTAAAAATAGCATAAGAAAATAGACTAGTATCACACAAAATTGTAAGAACTTTTAACTCAACACGTGAAGAATATTACAAAATCTCAAAATTACCAGATGAAACATTTAATAAAAAAACTTTCAACTAAAAATATTCTGAATAACCATATGTATATAATAGAGCTGATCCAACTAGCAAACCCGACTCGAACCACTCGAAAATTTTAGGGTCAAGACTCGAAAATTTGAACCCGAAATCAGATATAAACCGAACTCGATATACCCAAAACCCGTTGTGATGACCCAATATGTTATATTTTTAGAATATATGTAATTTAGATTGAAAACGTTAATATATTTTATTGTTAAATATATAAAAATAATAGATTATTATTAAATATTATTATTTAAATAAAATATTCCCTCTGTTATAAAATATTTGTCATTTTAGATCATTTCACACTTATTAAGAAAAGTAGTAAATTGACATATATGACCCTATTTATTATTCTATTTTGTTTTATTTTCCAATGCTATTACTAACAAATCTTCCCTCATTAATTAAAAAGTAACAATAAATACAAGGGCATAATTGTAAAGTAGATGACAAAAAATTTAAAATGACAAACACTTTGTAACAAAAAAAGAAAGCTAGAATGGCAAATATTATGTAACGGAGGGAGTAATATTTTAATAATTGTAAAAAATTCGATTTTCTTGACTTGTTGGGTTGATCCGACCCGCCCGAAAACCCGCAACAACCTGACCCGATTTGACTTGTAATCTGTCACGACCCGAACTCAACCCAACCAACCCGATTGACAGGTCTATCTATACAGTATATACACCCTAAATGGCTAAATCTTATGACAGCCAAGAGCCAACCAAAACTTACGTTCCAACTATATACATCAATATTTTATTTGTTCATCATTTATTAATTTTAGAAAAAAAATCAAAATTATCCATTTTTTCGAAGAAAAATATAATACTTGCATGTAAACGGCAGAACTACACGATCATGCAACGCACGTCGTTCGTTTTCAAAGCGCCGATTCCCACCTGGCACCTTCAATTTTTCAGTTGAAATTGGTGTGAGTTGGCATGGCTGAAATCTGGCCACATCCCAATTTTGTTCCTCAGTTTGCCATATTTGACTGATTTTCCATCTCATTCAACTGAATTCTTATGCTGGATTTTTCTGGCAGAACCCTTCTCCAATATATTCCTTTTAACAGTTATCTTTCTTTTCTTTTTTTGCTTCTTTTTTTTTCTTTCAATTTCCAATCAGATTTCCATTGGCTACCAAACCAACCTATCATCTTTCCCATCTTTTTTTTTTTTGTTGATCCCTCTACTCGTTTGAGGATCAAATTGGAATCTTGAAAAGGGGATTTGCAAACGCTTCGTTTCAGGGTTTACTTCTAGAGGAACCCTGAAACAAAAAGCGTAGTTGTTAGGTTTTGATTGGCATTGGAATTGATCATTGTTGCAAATTTCAACAGCATCATCAGATGCTTATTGCTAGTTCAAGTTCTATTTTCTTCTGGGATTGCACGCAACCTGTTTGACAAAAGGCGGATTGCTTCAGCTGGGTTATGGGCTGCATTTGCTCCAGAGAAACCTCTTCCAGAGATATTGATTACTACAGCAATGATAAGCAAAGGGATCTCAACAAGCCTTCAATGCAATTCAATGTCCCTCCAAGCAGGGAAATGGTTACATACGAGGCAAATGACGGGTTCGATATCATTCGAGCTCCGTCGTTTCTTGCTAATTCAAGTTCCCTTACATCAAAGGGACCATCACGAGTGAATTCAGGCTCTATTATATTGTCTAGAGCAGGGTCACAAGTGAATTCAGGGCCTTTATCTAGAAGACCGTCGGATAAGAATGAAGTCGGGGATACAAAGGGAGTGACAATCATTGTGGAGAGACCCGGAAAGAGCCAGCTCCAGAGAAGGGCAACCATGGATATGGGGGGAGATGGTAAAATGCAGATGAATAGGATCATTAGTATGCCACGTGGCAAGCAAGGAGAACAGGTTGCAGCTGGATGGCCGTCGTGGTTGACTTCAGTAGCTGCAGAAGCAATCCAGGGATGGCTGCCTCGAAGGGACGAGTCATTTGAGAAGTTGGACAAAGTCAGTTTCTTCTCACTGTTTTCTTTCTTCCAGTACACTTTTTGTTTTGTCTTATGCTTAAAGTTGCCTAATTCTTGGCCTAGTGAGGATCATGCAAATTATGACATCAAACTCAGTAGTCTATTGTACTAGCATTTTCTTAGATGTTATCCTTCTGTATTTTTTCAGATGATAGATGTTTGTAGTTAATATTTTGGATCATTATTGAAATTTAAGTCAATTGCATGATGGGTTTGCAGATTGCAACAGAATTTAAGATCAATAAATGATTTCCATCACAATAGAGTCTTACTGGCTAATTCTGCAATAAGTGAATCGAGAAAAATAAATAATTTTCATCACAATAGAGTCTGATGATTCTGCATTGAGCTAAGAAATGCAATATATGTCAAGGGTTCTAGATAGGTTAGATTGTCCTTAATATGATAGTAAACATCAAAAAGATGAGGATATCTAGGTTACACATCTACAGAGCTCAGCTCGTATACTATGTTGGTTGAACTATAATTATGCATTTATGCCATGTGTTTCTGTTATGCTGTTTGAGCCCAATGTTAATTAGAATGATGTGTCACTATATGCAGATTGGACAAGGGACTTACAGCACTGTATATAAGGCTCATGATCTTGAAACAGGCAAAATAGTTGCAATGAAAAAGGTGCGCTTCGTTAACATGGAACCAGAGAGTGTGCGATTCATGGCTAGAGAAATCCTGATTCTGAGAAGACTTGACCATCCGAATGTAATGAAACTTGAGTGCTTGGTCACTTCAAGAATATCATGCAGCTTGTACCTCGTTTTTGAATACATGGAACATGATCTTGCCGGCCTTTCTGGAACACCTGGCAATGGATTCACAGAACCACAGGTAATTCTCCCATCACTAATGGCTTTCTTTAAAAGTGAAGTATTATTTCTGTCTTGGCAGAAAAACTTAGTTCTTGAACTTGGTATATGCTCTTTTCCACAGTCAAAAAAAGATTTACCTGTAAAAAAATAAAAAAATCAAAGAGTATTTGTATAATCAATTTCATGAATTTGCAGATCAAATGCTATATGCAACAATTATTGAAAGGGCTGGAGCATTGCCACAATCATGGTGTCATGCACCGGGATATTAAAGGCTCTAACCTCCTAATCAATAACGACGGTGTACTCAAGATTGGAGATTTCGGTCTTGCCACTTTCTTCAAGCCTGATCAGGAAGAGCCGTTAACTAGTAGAGTCGTAACCCTGTGGTACAGGGCACCTGAACTTCTGCTGGGTTCCACAGATTATGGCATTGCTGTGGATATGTGGAGTGTCGGTTGTATTCTTGCAGAGCTATTTGCTGGGAAGCCGATAATGCCAGGAAGAACAGAGGTCAGTCTTGAATGCATTTGGACTATTGGGAGAATGCATTACATTGCATTATGATACATTAAAACTTATTAATAGAAACAATAAGATTTAAATTGCATCATAAGGCAGCATAAGGCATTATCCCAGGTAATCCAAACACGTCTTCTAAGTTCCTTAAAATCTTGCAGAACAGTTTGGATATAATTTGATGGAAAAACTTGACTTCATATGCTTGAATTTGAATGGAGAGAAAATGAAATGAACAAGAGACAGAGTTGTAGGGTGCAAGTCTTGTGCTGTTTCTATATTGCTGCATACTTCTTGAAAACGGTCCTTATGAATTGTAATTTTTATAGGTGGAGCAGATGCACAAAATTTTTAAGCTATGTGGTTCGCCTTCTGATGATTATTGGAAGAAGTCAAAGTTACCTCATGCAACTAGTTTTAAGCCTACACAACCATACAAACGCCTTGTTAATGAGACATTTAATAACTTCCCTTCTTCGGCTTTAGCCTTGGTTGAAATTCTGCTTGCAATCGAACCACAGAAAAGAGGAAACGCGTCTTTTGCTCTAAAGAATGAGGTAGCTTTCTCAAGTCTTCTCAAATCTACTTGCACATTTACTCCAAATATATGTCAAACTTGCTTTGTATAATCTTGCATTTGATCTTTGTTTCAGGTAATTAAGGAGAAAGTGGTACTAATTTCTTTCATTTAATCTTTGTCTCCAGTTCTTTACTACAAACCCACTTCCTTGTGATCCATCGAGTTTACCAAAATATCCGCCGACAAAAGAGCAGGATATCAAATTCCGGGAAGAAGAGAGGATAAGGTAATTCTCAAACCTACTATTAAGCATGAAAGACTTCAACTAAAACATGATTCTAGAATCAAGCTAGTTCTGTATGTTTACTGATAAAACTCATGCAATTGTTGTACTACCAGGAAGAAGGCGGAGGGGGTCAAGGGACAACTACCTGAATCCATTAGAACAGCTATAAGAGACCCGAAACCTGGATTTGATGGCGCTGGCGGAAAAACAAGCCTGAACATTTACAATGCTACTGAAAATGGCAATGGAGCCCTTACTGTGGACACACACAAGCGGAGTTTAGAGGATCGTTTCTCTCATTGTAGTACAACAGTTCACCCGAGTACTACAGCTGGGTCATCATGGACAAGGAAGGCCAAAGAAGATGACAACCAACAGAATGGACATGTCTATAGCTCTTCAAGGAATAAAACAGCAGAGCTAAGGGTCCAATCAGGAAAGGAAGACTCCACAACAGTAAGTGCATTCTTCTGCTTGAAAATGTCAAGGGTGCGTTTGGATTACATGGGAAAATGCAGTACATTGCATTATAATGTAAGATTTACTGCATTATAATGCAAGTTAATGTATTTTCCCATGTAATCCAAACACATGTTTTCATTATGCACTTGATTCATCTTCTCTTGTAAATCTGTGTTCTGACTCTTTATTTTGGAAACGAAAAAACAAAAAAGGTCTATGTGCAGAAGAAAAACAGGATGCACTATTCAGGACCATTGATGCCACCAGGTGGAAACATTGAGGACATGCTCAAGGAACACGAGAGGCAGATTCAGGAGGCTGTTAGAAAATCCAGAGCTAAGACAGCAAATAATGGTGGACAGTCACAAGCAATCAGCTACCATGGAAGAAATGTATGGTGATTGCAGGCTACTTATCAGAAGTTTATGGTCCTTTCATTTAGTTGATCCGAGCATTCCAATAATCAATCACAGCGGAAAAAAATGGAGAACATTGTAAGGGCTCAGCTGTCTAAGAAGAGAGGCAGATTTGTATAGAGGGGCTGAAGATATGAACATACATACACATGTACGCCCGTGATGTAAAGTGCCCATCTTTTTTGGTTCATAACTTGATGTACTTAAATAAGGAACCCTAGGAATCAGCTCATAGGTAAGCACTTAGGGCTTGTTTGGTATCGCTATGAAATATATGAGATATGAGTATGAGTGATATCCTTGATATAAATAACATGTGGATATCAATGTTTTATCGATAAGTCATATACCAAACATGTATCAATTTGATATATAGAATATACCTACCAAATACAGATTTGGATACCAAACGAGCCTTTGGATTCCAAAGTCCACCCAACCTGAGAGCTTGAAAATTCTAGTAAATAAAGCTTATTTCAGATCAAGGAATACAAAGACGTAATTTTACAAACCTTGATATCATACAATAGGGAAAGCAATGTCTTAATAAGAGCACAAATATGTAGTGTCTATGGAGGAATCAGAACACTATCTAATAAAAGCATTATTAGAGAGGAATCCGAAGTTTATGTACAATTTCAACTTCATCTAAACCCCATCATCCATTACCTGAAATCTGGTTGCTTTGTCGACAAATAACCTCTTTAAATATCCTGCTTGGGTTTTCGGCTCAGCTCTGAGTACTGACCACCCATCAGCAGCAAGATCTCCTCCCATAGACTCTCTGACAAACCGCTGGCCCCACTAAAGATCAGATTTGAACTGCAAGCAGCCACGTGCCAAAAATCAGAGTCAATTTCATCCCTCAACTGATCAAGTTGCCACCCAGCATACCCAACAAAGAATCTGAAGTCCTGTGGTTTAAGCACTCCTTTGTTCACTAATTTTATAGCTTCATCCAAACTGTTCCTAGTACCATAACCGAGGCCCGGAATCATCTCTTCAATCCCAGGCAGCTTGGTTTTATCTCCTGTTTTGACCAGAAACATGCTTGCTTCAAGGGGCCCGCCAAAATGCAAGGAGCAATCAGACAAAGTTGCTGTGAGGTCCGGGTTGTTGGGTTTCATATGCTTTATCTTCTTATTAAGTGGACGGTTGATGATCACTCCAAAGGGGCCCTCTTGTGGATGTCTGGTTCCAGATCTTAGAAGGAGAACCACTGTTCTCTCGAATGTGCGGACCCCATCGAGCTTCTCAGTAGCAACAAGGACTGATCCTGCCTCAGGTAATGAAATTGGATGGGCCCATTTCAAGCCTAGAGGTTTAGATTGTGCTTGGCCATGGTCAGCATGGTTGCCAGAGTCTGCAGTTTCTGCCTGAATAGAGATTTTAAGGTACATGTCACTATGTCAGACCAGCCATAATTTATCATATATAGCAAGTCTCAAGATACCAAAGGATACATCTCTATATGATGATCATTGGAATGAGATAGAGTAGAGTTTCAATTTTAACTCTATGTGGTTAGATATGATAAGATCCGAACCCTTAAAATGAAGTTAATAGTTAGGATATCTTATTCTCTCTCCATATCAAAACTTGAGATTTTCATTTTCAATTTACTTTTTTATATAGCTTTCACTTATTTGTAAGTGGGAGGGTTTAGAAAATATACCCATAGAGCTGATCTAAAAAACTTCGCCAAAGTGATTAAGGGTGAATGGTAATTTGAGAGTTTTGAGTTAAAGTATGAAAGCAATTTCCCAAAATTGGTCATTTTCTTTTCAAAAGATGGATCATTTTCCATCCAAATATCATCATCATCATCATTGACCCAGCGAGGCTCCGCTACAGCGGAATCTGGGGGGTCAAGATGGGGGTAACCATGCCCAAGGGAAAGGGGGTACGCCCGATAGACCCAAGAAAAACTGAAATTCAGCTATGTGACAATAATAACTGAATGCAGTTAGAATGCACCAAAATTGATATAGGGACTAAATCCATCCAAATATCTATCAATGAAATGAAAGAGACAAATACCTGCTCACGAGCAAAGAGTGTTGCTCTGAACTCTCTCCAGTCCACAGTGTTATGATGAGGCTTTGGGTTTGCATTGTTTCCACCTGGAAGATTTTGTCCTGTACGGCCTTCACCATCTGGAACAGATCGATCATCACTACCTAGACAAAAGTTTTAAGTTTCCGGAACATCAAGTTTAATAGTAGAATAAGAATCCTACTTTATTAGAAGATAATAGAGCAAGAATTTTTGAATAGAAATGAGTAGAGTAGTTTTAGAGCATAGCAGCAACTAAGGAGATCCTGGCCCTCAGAGATACCTCAAAACACAAAACTATGGCATCTTTGCTATGTCCATGAAAAGCAAATCCTAACCACGGTCATGATATCCTAAGATAGTGGCCTATTAACACAAAGCATGTCAAAAAAATCTTGCCTTTCAAGACAACCTTGCCCCAGGGGAAATAGACAGCCGTGAAAATTCCATGGAGGTTAAGCAATCGGATAATAAAGAAAATAGATGGAGAAAAGGCCTAAGTAACCACCACAAGACAAGCTTCAATAGGCAAACATCCATATGTTCTGAAACTGAGCTACAGGACTCAGATGCTCATTGGTGTTATTCTTATAAAAATCATGACTACCAAACTACAGAGCATGTTTCCTCAACAACCTAATTTCTAATCTAACCAATGTTCTGAAATTAAGCTCAAGGTTACAACTTACAACAATAAACAAATGATCATCTTGGCACACTAGAACAAAAAAACATTTTACCCTGTCCAAAATCCAAACATGGCTTTTCTCTTAATTTTTGACTTTATCTAGAAATCCTACCAAAACCTCAAACATCTTCCAGTTGCTATCACACCCAAATCTTTTCTCTTAACTTCACAAGTGCTTGAAATTGCCCCAACTAGAACCACCAACTCTAACTAACCCTTCGATTCATCCCAGGTTTGGCTCAGAGAAGATTCCTGGAGTGAGAATAAGCTCTCTAAATCTTTGTAATACCCAACATACAAGTATAACACCATAACCAATCAAATGGTACCAGATACATGGGCTTAACAAAAACAATCCCAAATTATCATATTGAAGTAAATCAGTAATACTAGCCTTATTAATCCCAATTTCACAGCCTGGTTAAACTCAGATGAATGCATCATATTATTTAAGAAAAACAACAATGTACCACCTGTATTATTCAAACAATAACTGAACTCCGCATTCGGATTAATATTAACTTAACTCCTCAGATAGACTAACAATAACTCAACCAAACATTCAGATTTCTCCACCTAATAGTTAGACACCTACACAAAACCGGTATGGGAACAAGAAAGAGCGATTCTTCTCTAAAAAAAACGATGATTTCGCACCAAGCAGTATCAAAATTGACAAAAAAATTCGACCTGATACTAGCATCGCAATCAACGAAGAAAGCAACAGCTGAGAGTATATGGTGTTACCAGAGGACGACGAAGAAGAGGATGAATTTCCCGGATTCTTCTTGGCCATAGCTTTGACACGGAGAAAATTTAGGGCAAAAGAGGAAGACTTGCGTTTCCCGAGTCTGATCTCGAAAAGACGACCCCCATAATCGATCTTATTAGCAGCGAAAGCCGATTTCTCCAGGCACGGAATCGGGTTCGAAGGGAGGAAGTGGGTAGGATTTCTGTACTTGACCTGCACTGACCAAAGATCCATCTTCAAAATTCAGGTCGAACTCGATCGAGTTCGTGATCCTCGGCTGCAAATTGGAATTCGATGTGGGGAAGTCAGAGGGTGAGAGAGGATGAAGCTTGAGGAAGAAAATCAGAGTCTGGTACGGTGAGGTGTGAAATGCGCAGAATCAAACATAGCCTTTCGAGAGAGGGCGATCGGAAAAGGACATTCACACAGATGAGTGATAGAATAGAATATGCTTTTTTCAGTTAATATGCTTTTTTTCTTTAAAAAAAATGTTAACTGGGAATGTGTTTGGATGGACGTGTTTATAAAGTAACTAGTTTTGCCCGTCGTACATGATACGACTATGATTCGATATTTTATAAACATTATAAATAGGATATTAATAAATAAATAAAAATACAATATAAATTTTAATATAATTAATTTATTGTTCGTAGAATATATATCATTTTTTAATTAAATATTATATTCTTCCTATTTTATTACTTTCATGTACGTAAATTTAGAGTTTATCAAATATTACAATATCCATTAAATATTTTATTATCCATTTTTATTAATTTTAAAAATTTTAACTATTTATTCATTACTGTAATTTTTTATAAAAGAAAATCACTATATTTCTATAAATAAATTCGTCAAAAGATATATGATAAAATATTTATATTTATTTTTAAATATTTAAATATTTTATCTTTAATTTTAAATACTTGTATAAGGAAGCTTTCAAAAAATATTGTTATACTAAATAGATATTTTTTGATGTTAGAGATAAATTTAAATAGTTAAAAAGAATTTAATAGAAAGAAGTTATAATAATAGAAATAAAAATTAATTTTTAAAATATAAGGTGGGGCTAGAATAATTTTGGTGACTCGAAAAGGTACAACTTTATTACCTATTTTTTTATTTTTAAACATTATAAGTATTTATCATTAATTTTTTTATTATAAAAGAAAAAATATATCTATAAATAGTTTCGTGAAAAGACATCATGCTAAAAGGCAAAAGATATTTATACTTGTTTAAAAAAAATTTAAATTTGTTATCTTTAATTTTAAATATTTGTATAAGGAAGTTTTTAAAAGATATTGTTATACTAAATAGATATTTGTTTGATGTTAAAGATAGATTTAAATAGTTAAAGAAGAATATAATAGGTAAAGTTAAAATATTAGAAATAAAAATTAATTTTGTAAATATGAGGTGGGGCCAGAATCGTTTTGATGGCTCGAAAAGGGATAGCTTTAATATATAGTTATAGATTTTACATTATAGTTTATTTAATTTTTTGGTGATAATAGTTTATTTAACTAGCTTTACCCGTCGTACCATGTACGACTACGAATCAATATCTTATAGACACTAGTTATACCCGTCGTGTCATGCGACTACGACTTAGTATTTTATAGATATTATAAATAAGATATTAATTAATTAAAAACAATATAAAGTTTAATGTAAGTTATATTTTTATTTTTATTGAAATCAAATCAAAAAAAATATAAATATAAATTATTGAGTTTAATGTTGAGAATAAAGATAAAATAACGTACATTTCTCCTTCTTCTTGATAATATTTTATAAATATTTAATTTAAAAAAGAAGATAAAATATTAATAAAAATATTTATATTTTTAAAATTTGAAAGAGATAAGATTTTCAAAAATAATTAACAATATAAATAAGATATAATAAGATAAAGAAAATTTATTTATACAAAATAGTTAAAATACAATTAATTTAACTTAAGGTGGGACCATATTCGTTTTGGTGGCTTGATAAATTAAAGATTAGATAAGATAAAATATTATATTATTCATTCATTTACCATTAATTTTTTATTGTAAAATGAAATATATATATATATATAATACTTTAAAATATATTATGCTAAAAGATAAAAGATATTCATTCTTATTCTAATATATTTTAAAATTTCTATCTTTTGTTTTAAAATATTTTTATAAGGAAATTTTTAAATGATATTGTAATACTAAATAGATATTTGTTTGATGTTAAAGATATTTTTAAATAATTAAAAAATTAATAAGAAAAAGTTGAAATAATAGAAATTAAAATTAATTTTTTTAATATGTGGTGGGGCCAGAATCGTTCTGGTGGCTCTAAAAGGTATAGCTTTAATATATAGTTGTAGATTATAAATAGGATATTAATAAATAAATAAAAATATGATATAAACTTTAATATAAGTGATTTATTGCTCGTAGAATGTATAATTTTTTAATAAAATATATATTCTTCACATTTTAGTACTTTTTATTTACGTAAATTTAGGGTTTATCAAATATTTCAATATATCTATTAAATATTTTATTATCTATTTTTCCTAATTTTAAAAATTATAAATATTTATCATTAATTTTTTATAAAAGAAAATCACTATATATATCTACAAATAAATTCGTCAAAAGATATATGCTAAAAGATTTATATTTGTTTTAAAATACTTTATCTTTAATTTCAAAATACTTGTATAAGGAAGTTTTCAAAAGATATTGTTATAGATATTTGTTTGATGTTAAAGATAGATTAAAATAGTTAAAGAAGAATTTAATAGAAAAAAGTTAAAATATTAGAAATAAAAATTAATTTTTTAATTATAAAGTGGGGCTAGAATCGTTCTGGTTGGTCGAAAAGGTATAACTTTAATATATAGTTATAGATGTTTGGTGTGTTGGTTGGATTTTATTTTGATTTTTTTTATTTTAATGTTTGATATTTGATTTGTTTCTCACTAGAAACTTCCATTTGACCTGGATGTTTTCTCATTTCCCAAAATTTTGAAACAATCCAAACAAGTTTTAAAATTTTAATATATTAAATTTAATTAGTTTAAATAGAATGTATTATATGCCTAAACAATGATAATCCAAACACACTTTGTGTGAAGTAGAGTTAAAACTTTGGAAGTGACAAATTCGAGAAAAATCGATTTATCACTTCAAGGTTTTTCCTTTTCACCTTACTAGGTGTGATAGAGGATTTAAAACATGAAATCAAAAATACAAATAAACAACCGTAATATGCAATTTTCTTACCACATCAAACAAGAAATTATGGTCATAGAGAGCAGTGGAATTTAGAATATTTTCAAGCAGGTATAGATAGGGACTTTCATTATGGAGCATCCTTTATTTTTTATAGTAGAGCACCCATATAAAAAAATTCTAAAAATTACACCCTCACCCACCCTTCTCTCTTTCTCTCTTCTCTTTCCACACTCAACTCTTCAACCTCTTTCAATTCTCTCTACACTACAATCTTCACATCTAGAGAATCAAGACTCAATTTTTACATAAGCAAGATTAAGGAGGTGACATTTCAACAAAGAACATCCATATTAATGTAGGTTTTCATGTCTAATTTTTGATTTCTTTACAATTTCATATTCGTAATTACGATTTAGGTTATCTAGGGTTTGGGGTTTAGTTGTTAGTGAATGAAAAGGAGAAATTAGGAAGTAGAAAGATAGAAACTTACATTAAAAATGCAGTTTCATGGAGAATGATGATCGTATAGCGGCGGAGGACCGCCATGGAGAGCAAGTTGAAGTTCTCGCTCGTCGAAGACGACGAGCATCTGGTCGTAACAATTGTAACACATTTGGCCGTTACGGCCAGATCCCTTCTGGCCATTACGGCCAGATCCCTTCTAGCCGTTATATACAGATGCCTTTTGCCTTTTGGATTCTATATTACATTTGTTGAGAAATCTGTACTGTTTCTTCTACTTTACTATTTCAGTTTTAGATGGGAGATAGGTCGATTCGTCATCGTCGTAGAGATGCATGGAGAGATTAGGCTGCGTCGCAGCCAGATCCTCATATTGAGGGACTAGACGACATGCAGAATGAGTCGATGGACCAGGAGCATGCTCCCCCAGACCAAGAGGACGCTCGTGATTAAAACAAAACTTAAAATGAAAATTCTGTAAAGTACAGCCATAACGGCCAGAGGGCCCTCTGGCCGTTACGGCCGGACACACTCTAGCCGTAACGGCCACAACGCTTCTTTTTTTCAAAGGTCAAATCTTTTTTTTGTCAAGAACAATTCAAAGTCCTAAACCAAAAGTTACGATCTTTTGTCAACAAAGTAATCATCTTTAACCTAGTTTTTTACTAATAATTATATAAGTTTGCCTAGTCAATACATGCAAGATTAAACACACTTTTTTCCTACTTCACTACCATCTCAAGATAAACATGGTAGTTTTACACACACAAAAAAAGATAAATATGGTAGAGTGAAGTGAAGTAGAGTGGTGGAAGAAAGATAAGATCGAACAAGCAAATAAAACATACCTCATTGTGATTGATGTTCAAGGCTTAATCTTCCAAATCCAAGAAGTGTTGGTAATCTCCGTTGTTGTTCATTTTGAAGATTGATGACCATGGAGAGGTTTTGTGTTTTTTGGAGAAGAGATGAAATGGAGTGTGTTGGATTACGGCTATGGTGAATTAAATTCATACGACGAAATGAATTAAGGCAATTGAGAGCATTTAATTCCTCGATTTCCGAAAAAAACCCAACCGTTATGGCCAAAGGGTGTGCTATTATGAAAAAAGTGGCGCTTTTGATGACACTATGGCATTTAATGTTCTGATGACACTATGTCATTTCATGATCTGATAACACTATGTCATTTCATGTTCTGATAACACTATGTCATTTAATTTTCTGATGACAAAAGTCATGCATGCACATCACAAATTGAAATCCATTTCAAGCATAAAAGGAGACTTCATCTCCAATTCCAACCTCAAACCCAAAACAGAATTCCATCTCCAATTCATCCATGGCTCATAGGAAAGCAGCGTATTCCTCGCGAACCTACCCCATTGCTCCACCCCTCATCAACTTCTCCATCGTGCACGCGCGTGGAGTTATGAAGAGAAGAACGAAATGGGCCATGTTACCAGATCGCATCCTAAAAAACGTGATCATATCCTAGAACCAATTTAGCAAAGGAGTACCACCAGGATATTGCCGCTTTTTCTTGAACGACAACGATATAACATATCGTATTTTGGCCAAAGAAACGGCTATGCAGCTTCGCCTACTCGAAGGTGCTGAGATTCGGGCAGTTGGTGATATTTCGCATGAGAATTAATTTTGTTTGTTGTTTTTTCATGCTGAGCCTTTAGAAGCCAATGTTGTTTCTCATTTTGTGATTCAATAAGTTATATGTTGATGTTTTTTGTTTTAGAAGCAAATGTTGTTTGTAAGTTGCAATGAAGTTGTTTGTACTTTGGTTGTTTGGAAGCAATGAAGTTGTTTTTTGTTTTTACAATTGAGTTCGATCACCTAATAATGCACGAAAAAATGGTAAAGTTGTTAGGGCTTTAACAAACCACCCAAAATTCTGAAATAGAATTATATAGATACATACATAGATATATAAAGTAGCATTTAATTTCTCGGTTTAAGAAAAAATCCAGTTGGCACGACCAGAGGGTGCCCGGCCATAATGGCCAGAGGGCCCCCAACCGTAACGGCTAGAGCGCATCCGACCGTTACCCGTTACGGTTGGGGGCCCTCTGGCCGTAACGGCTAGAAGGTGCGTTATTATGAAAAAAAAACCGGTTGACCTATTAGGAAATGGCGTGTAGATAACCTCCAAAGTGAGATGGTATAACATTATTGTGGTTTCTTACACATAATGCCATCTCATGAATATAATGAGAGTGTACCACCGGCTTTCCAAATTCCCGGAGTATGTAAATAGTATCATAACACTTTAGAGTTCGAAACAACAAGAAGTTAACCATATTTAATAAGGACTTAGTTCAGACCTAGCTAAAACAGTAGTAAAGCTCCCTTACCTACCTCTTTTAGCTTTGGAAAAATGTACCATAGGTAGGGAATTGTGAGAATTTGAGGGGAAAAGTTGTATATGGGATCAAGATTTTGGCATTTACATGGCGTCTATCCCATGTAATCAATAGTTAGCATGATAATAATATGCTCCAGAGAATGAAGAACCTTCAGCAGAAATTTCACCTTTCTCGATCCCCTTCATTGAAAAATGCCATTAGGTCATCCAGAGGAAGAAATGGGGGAAATAAAAACAGGAAAATCATTAGAGATATAGTGCTAGGTATTACGCCCAAAGAAACACATGACAGAATTAAACTTTCTTTTACCACGCAGGATAATAAAATCTCTCGTAACAAGGTAAACATTTTTTTTACTCTGCAGTTGCAGATAGCAAACTATCTTGCAAGCCCATGGTAGTTCAGGATCTAACAAAATTTGTACAACCTTAAGCAAGACATATGTTGTCATGTCTAAGTTTTGGGATTTCTTGTATATCTATTCCGTTAATGCCATTATGTTCAAGAATAAATAAAGAAAAAAAAACAAAGAAGCAAAAGTGGTTAGAAAGCAAAACAAAATTTATTAACTGATTCATACACAACAACCTACCTCTTAGCATGAATAATGTAAGCATGTGCAAGCCGCTCAAGATCCCTTTGATTCCAATTACTCGATTCTGCAAGGGACTTAGCAACCTCTAATGAACAAACAATAAAAAAAAAAGAAAAGATGACTATAAGATCTATTACATCTTAATTTAACAATTTTGCTACAATCAACTCAAATCTACAAATCATGTTTCAAATCTAATTAACTTTTCTAACCCTTGATCAACAAGAAGCTGGAAAGATGCGTATGTGAAAAGAAGTTAACCTTGCTCTGAAGGGGTCTACAAGCCTTCACAAGCCATGGAATATCCTCATCCTTATTTGGATCATAAAAGAACATCAAAGATTTTAGGTATTTTAAAGCACCAACATTTGCATCAAATTGCTCTCTCGCCTCCCGTCGCATTCTATCCAAGGAATCCAGCTTGGCTTTCTACCGATTCTGTATTACTAAGGCTGCATTATTCCGGTGCTTAACCTCTCGGCGCTTCACCTCCGCCTCCTGGAGTTTTTCCTCTTGGCGCTTTCTAACCAACTTATAGTTCGGAGTAAACTTCGATGGTTCTGCATGTATTTTAGTGAAAAAGCATAAATCAACAAAAAAATCCGATCAAATAGAATATTTCAACATCACTACATCAAAGATCAAGTATCCTGGAAGATTCTAAATCATGGAGACTTAGGGTAATAGGTCGTCGATAAAAAAATTGAACAATTAGAAGAACGAGCGAAAACAGATGAGTAGGCCACATACTCGAACCAAGATTTTTATGGAGAATCGAATCGTCTAAGCCAGTGATGACCTCCTCCACGAAGTAACGAGAAGTGCTGAAATGAACTCTCTCGCAGACATTGTTCTCCGTAGATGAGCGGAAAAGAATCAACGAGTGGGAGAGAAGAAAGGATGTGGGGTTGATTTTACATCGAGTAAATTGTGTAATTTTAAATTCACGTGTAGGGTAGAATTATATTTTCAGCCAAATAAAAATGTGTAAACTACCAAATAAGCTTTATAAACTATTCAACTCTTAGTACTCTTCTAAAGAGGGTAAAGGCGGGCCGCACCTGAGGGGCATGAGAGGAGTATTACAGGCAGATGCAGAGCGGAAGAAGATGTCGAGGATCCCGCGTCTTTACAATTGGGGCCGAAAGGCATATTGAAGAAGGCGTGCACGCAATTCTAGGAAGAATTATATGGCTCTCAAGTTTACGACTCTTTGTTTATAATAGTAGGGATACCACCAAACAACAATAACCACCTAATTTGTTTTGCCAGTAGTTGTCGGGTTACGGACTGCCGTGTTCATGAACTCTCGCTTTACTAAGCATGTTCGGTAAATCGAATTCTTACCTACTAAAAAAACAATAACCACCTAATAAGCAAAGTAAATGACAGCACAAAATAACAAACGCCAAAACCATAACAATCTAGTGAAATCTTTTGTGGTAACAATTTGTCTATCACCTTAATCTTTTCTCTCCAACTGTCTCTGCACTTTATCAAATATGCTAAAATCCCCAATTGATTGATATCATGGTGAAATCTCCAACCGATGGGGGTGGTCAGTATAGGGGACAAGATGTGAGAATTGAGACTTTGATGGTTTGGCCATGTACAAAAACGGGTCTCACGGAAACAATCATAGGTATATGACAAATTGGTTTTTGAAGACTTTTGAAGAGGTAGTGGATGACTGAATAGTATGAAACCTGAACAGTCACATATGGTAGTGCCTAATCTCCAACCGATGGGGGTGGTCAGTATAGGGGACAAGATGTGAGAATTGAGACTTTGATGGTTTGGCCATGTACAAAAACGGGTCTCACGGAAACAATCATAGGTATATGACAAATTGGTTTTTGAAGACTTTTGAAGAGGTAGTGGATGACTGAATAGTATGAAACCTGAACAGTCACATATGGTAGTGCCTAATCTCACACCACCATCACCTTAAATTGCAACATTTGAGTTAATTTTAAAAATCCCACAAGAAGGTGGTTTCCATGTAGAGCATAGATTGTGTGCAAGCTATGGTGGTTTTCGTGCTTCAATTGAGTGCTTCTAATTGTGCAACAAATGACTAATGTGACAACCACTAGTAGGTGCATTTTGAAACAAATGTAGATTTTGCGAAGTCTAGGAAACTTAGGCTAGCAAAAAGAATTCTTCCAAACCAAACAAGCCATAGACATCAGTAACATGCATGAGAATGTCCTCTAAAGTCGAATTTTGCAGAGATACCAGCAAATGGAAAATTGAGGAACAAGTCCACACATTTTGAATATGAGGACAAAAGAAAGTGGCATGCGATATAGACTCAATTCCACCATGGCAAATATCACATATTTGATCAGTAACAATATGTCTCCTTTACAATGCTTCCTTGGCATTTAGCGAATTGGAAACCGTTTTCCAAACAAAAAATCAAAGTTTTGGGGGAGCATTCATCCGCCAAATCATTAGCAAGATTATGCTGTGTATAGGTGAAGATGAGGTAGAAGCATTTCCAAAAACACCAATCCAATATGTTTTTTTTTTGTCGAACACCAATCCAATATGTTGATTTAACAATATAAGTATCGGATTTAGTAGGAACCTAAAACATACAATTGGCTTTTGGTCGAGGAGTAAGTGGTAGTTGCAAACATTGACAGATCTAGGATCGAATGGATGGGAGGCGGACTTTGAACAAGCTTAATGCCAAATTTTTTTAAAAACAAATCAAACTAGTATAAACATCAAATTAAGTAGTATGCAAGAATAACATTAAAGATAGTTTGACATAAAAACAAAAAATAAATGTATAAATCAAACTACATTTGACGCTTCGTCACGTGACAACTGATATTTAGGACTATCTAAACTTCGAAAACAATGTAAAATAGTTTCATTTTCAATAGTTACAAACATTTGCCTCTCGATAAATATTAAATATCACTAAATTTTCATTAAACCATTTATCTCCTATTTTGTTGAGCATTTATAGAAAAATTAAATATTTTGATTTGACCTTAAATATAAAATTATATAGAATTCAAATATAAAATTTCACTTTTCCATAGAACTACTCTCCAATTTGTAAAAAAATTATGTTGAATAAGTTTAGGCTCCACCCGTTACAACTTAAATGGCCTAATAAATAAATAGCCCATTCAATAAATAAATGATGGAGCCCACTCTATCATTGCAATCCCTTAAAAAGGACCAGTATTATGTTGAAGTGGGGCTTTTGCCTCTATTTTTTTTAAATCTAGGGCCTTAGATTTTTAATAAAAAATCGCCATGAATTGTAAACGACATTGTGAATCATCTTCCTCCTGAGTCCTGACCTCCTTCGACCTTGCAATAAGAGGATTAGGGATGTCACCGGCATGTTGTGTTCCACATCTCCACTACTCCGCTCCTCCATCGATGCCCCCAATCATCGGTGCCCAACTCTTCCCTCTCAAATCTCAATCACCCGCCCCATTCCTACCCTTAAATCCCCAACACTCTCGTTGAAATTTCTAGTGAACAGGAGGGCGACCGCCCACCCCTGCCCCTTAGATTTGCCACTGGCTGCAAATAAGTTGATAATTTGTTAGGTCTAAAACTTCTTGTAATCTAGAGATATCTCAAAGGCAAGAGCCATGATTAATAAAAGAAGAAACATAAGGAGTTGGATCAGCCCCTACCACAAGATTTGACACTCTAAAACCGCCAGCACCATTAGGAATCCAATGGTCCCTCCAAACTAAAACATTAGAACCTGATCCAATTTGACATGCTAAACCTTCAAGAAGTAGAGATTTCGCTCCCCATATACTTGAGCATGTATAACTTGGATTGTTACCCCGAAAAGAATTGAGAAATGAAGATCCCATAAATACTTTTCATAGAAAACCGAAATAACAAGAGAATATGTTGAAGTCATGAGACACCCTTTTTGTTTGGAAAACATCGTTGAATTGAAAACCTTAAGTTACAAAAGCCCATCCCACCTTGATGCTTCAGAAGACACAATGAATCCCAGCTTCGGTGAATTTTCCGTTGATGATCATTAGCGCCCCATGCACAAAAAACGAGCAAGCATGAAATGGATATCCTCTAAGGGCCCGTTTGCTTGTCATAAAATGGGCAGAAAGAAACGGAGTGAAAAATGCGTTTCCGTTAGATGATATTTGGGGTTAAATTTTTCAACATTTTCATTCAGGTAATAGGCGATAACATTCCTTCAATTGTTTACCTCAAAAAATCCATAGGTAACACTCTGTTACCCCCCCTTCTCATCTTCTCCCACCTCTCTCCTGTAATTTCTCTGCCCAAACTCCATCCTGCTCGGGGTCTTCCGTATCCCTCCTTTCTCTCAAGTTCCATCGTTTCCAACTCCGACCTCGATGATGCTGCCAAATCCACTTTTCAACTGCCTGACTATCCTCTTGTTGTCGGATCTAGGGTTTGCTTTCTCACCAAATGGCGTCATAGAGGTCTAAAAGATCGATTAATTTTCCTCACCGGCCATCATGTCAAGCAACAAAGGAGGAGCGTCAGTTTGTTCGCACCCTCGTCAAGCGGCAAAGGACTTGCGGCGACGACATAGGAGGACTAATTCCAAATCCATGTGTCTCTTTCCTTCTCATCTAGATCTGGTGAATAAAGCCTTCTTCTAGATTTCATGAAAGATGTAAAAAAAAAACTAGGCTTTGATGTGAGAATTGATGATTTGCAAATGGCCATATTGTGAAATAGGAAGAAGGATGATTGCTAGTTGTCGATTTCATTTTTGCTAAGGATGATTGCTAATTTCGATTTTGCTTGCAAATTATAAAACTGTTGATGCTCATTGATTGTGTACAGTGGAGCATGGGAGGGTTAAGTGGTCACTTTCTAAGGTGGTTAGTGTATGTTTTTTCAATCTGTTTACTTTGTTTTAGACCAAACGATTTTGAGTTGTAAGGGATTTTGTTTCCTTTCCCTTGTGTTTTTCTTTCCGTTTACCTTTAGGTTTCCTCTTCTCAAACCAAACGGGCCCTAAAAGTGTATTCGGCAGTTTAAAGATGCTCATGATATATAAAGGAATGGATTGCAACACATATTTAATCAGAATTTCACGGCCAACTTGAGAGAGAAGTCATTCCTTCCATCCTGAAATCTTCTTCTTTATACGATCATGGATACTTCTAAATACTATTTTCTCAAACCGTCCCACTATTGTAGGCAAGCCCAAATATTTGGAATATTTATTAACTTCTCTCACATGCAAGAAATCAATAATTTCAGCTCAGCTTTGCGTTGAAACATTATGACTAAATTGAAATTTTGATTTTGCCATATTCACCTTATGACCGGATGCTCTTTCATACTTACTAAGAATGGCAGTTATTATAGAGTACTCTTGCAAATTCGCTTTAGCAAATAATAAGCTATCATTAGAAAACATTATGACGCAATAGTAGTTTGAGAGATTAAATTAAGCCGAGAGACCTTCTTCACATAATACGAAGAGATATGGTGACAATGGGCAAACTTAGCCTTACTATCCCAGTGACCTACCCTTAAACACCTCAATTAAATTTGAAAGACAATTTGAATAGGGATGACAATCTCACCCGCACCAGATGGAAACCCGACTCATCCGATCCGAAAAAGCGGGTGAAAACCCGAATAGAGTAGGGTGATGGATGGGTATGGATGAAGGCCCTCCACCCATCCACCCGACCCGATACACCCGATTATATATATAATCATGATAGATATGTATAAAAATTACTAATATTAAAATTTAACTTGTGGTTATTGCTCCAATTTTGCATTTAAATATTACTTATGCATTTGAAATTTCTTCTTTTATCTTATTTATATAATATTATTTGATATATAAACGAGAATTTTGTATTATACGTGTTAAATTATTCTAAATTAACATAACTTGTTATATAAATGTATATTTTTCACTCATCCATGGACGACTCGACCCACCCGAATCACCCGACGGATGATGGATGGATGCACTCGAATTGGTTAACGGATGTGTATGGATCATCCTCCATCCGACCCGAACCCGACCCATTGCCATCCCTAAATTTGAATGATTGTAAGCAATTCATTACCTGATTTATCCAGCCTTGAGAGAAGCCAAATTTACACATCAAAGCACGTAGAACATTTTGCTCCACACAATCGTATGCCTTTATGACTTTATCATATCAAAATTCAAACCAAAAGATCCATGCACGCTTGTCCTATGATTTTTATCCAATGGAAAGCCTCAAATGCTAAGAGAGCATTATCAATTATTAATCGTTGCTGAACAAACATACTCTGCGAAGTACTGCCCAACCGAAGGGTTTAAGCGATTAGTTAGGACCTTGATCGCGAGCTTATAAAGGATTGTACATACGCTTATACGCATAAACTCACTAATTCGCTTCGGATCCTTAACCTTTGGTATTAAGGTAACAATAGTTTGGTTTGCTTCACTCAAAACAATAGTGCTACACCACCATTTCTGAATAAAATTCACTAAATCAGCAACGGCTATATTCCATATTTTTTGAAAAAACAAGGCATGCATACCGTATATGCCAACAACAACTATGTATGGATATGTTTGGATGTGTATGTGAGTCGTTTAAAGTATAGAACTATGAAAATATGATCAAACACAAAAAAAAAATTTGACGCGAGTCATTTTACCGAAATCGAACATAAACTGAACCCGAGTCTAACCTAAGAATGTAAAATTTTCATGAAATCGATCAGATTAACAAGTAAATATGCAATTTTATATAAGATATATTAAATTAATTAATTAAGAAATATGTAATGAATAGGATATGCAAACTTCATATGCATTCAAATATTCTTGTTTGTACGATGTTTGGTCCTCTTTACAATCTCTGTATTTTTGTTGGCGGTTTCCGACGAGATCAGTCGCCTGATCGGATTTGGGTAGGAAAGTACGGCCATGGCTGGATAGATCTGTTTTTTCTTCATTCGACGAGATCGCCTGCCTGATCAAATTCATAAAGGAGAGAACCACCGTGACTGAATTGTTCTGATTTGTGGCTTCCTTCCTGTTTCAAAGTTATTTCTCCAGTTGACATCCAATTCATGTACACCTCCACAGTCTAGTACCATGTTGATCTGGTTTTTTGTTGTGGGTTGCTTTTGGTGACACATTATCACTTGATTCATGTACCGACGACCACTCTAATTCTGCAATTACTATCTTCTTCAATGCACTTAATGGTTTTCGGGTAATTGGTTCGACCTCTCCGATTCCACGATTCCATTTCGTTGTTGATGACTTCCTTTTGGCAAAGGCAAACTTGCACGAATGCTCAACAAAAACTGATTTTTTCAATATGTATGCATGAGCATCTGGTCGGAAAAGTCATATGGCATTATTAAAAGTTTGTTTTAGCTGCATTTTATCATTTATCAGAATGCTATCTTATTTAGTACTTATGGTTGGGGCTTAGTGGTTGTTTTTAAACAGTACTACGTTTTAGGTCATGTTTCAATTATTAATCAACCACTTGTTGTAATTTTTATTTTTATGTTCTCTTGCTTGTAAACATGTCACTAGACATGAGAATGTTGTGAATCTTTGTGTAACTTGTTTAAGGCCGTTTATGGGGTACAAACATGTATATAACACAGTGTTCTTCTAAAAAAAAATAAAAGGAAAATTCCGGTTGGTACCCTCGAGTTTTTGGCTTTTCCGAGTGGTACCCTGAAAAAAAACTTATTCCGAGTGGTACCCATGAACTTTTGCAAAAGTCCGGGTGGTGCCCTTACTTGTAAATTTCTGTTAGTTTATAAATAAATTAGTATGTTTTCTAATGAAAAAATATATTTTTATATTTAATTTAATTAAAACAAACTTTTAATCTAATAACAATGAAAATAAATCACATAAAAATATTATAAAAAAATTTATATTATATATATTTGTCACTTGTTGTATAATTAATAGTTTTTAAGTTAAAAAAAAAAAATATTATAATATTTATACTAAAATAAATACATTGCAAGATTAACATTTTTCATGTAGATTTTATATAGTAATTTTGACAATTTTAAAAATTGATAGAAATTAAAATTTTAATGTAATTTGAGAGTACCATAAGAAAGTTCTATTAGTTTTTAAAAAAAATTCAAAATTATTACATAAAACCTACATGAAATTTTTTAATTTTGCAATATATTTATTTTAATGTACATATTGTAAAAAAATTAAACTTAAGAAATTTACATATTTATAAAATATTTTAATTTAATATTTTATATGATCTATTTTAATATTTGTTAAACTAATATTTTGTTTTAATGTAATTAAATACAAAAATATAATTTTTTTCATTAGAAAACCTACTAATTTAGTTATAAACTAACGAAAAATTACAAGTAAGGGCACTAGTCGGACTTTTGCAAAAGTTCAGGGGTACCACTCGGAATAAGTTTTTTTCAGGGTACCACTCGGAAAAGCTAAAAACTCGAGGGTACCAACCGGGATTTCCCAAAATAAAAACATACGAGCTATGTAGCATACCCCATTTTAGTTTGCAGGTTTTATTTTACCTAATATTACAAAATAATCCCAAAACCCTTCTCTTTCAATTCTATTCTTTCGGTCCTTCCTTCCTCAACTCTCCCCCCGACAATATTGAAGATTTTCACGATCGGTCGGCGACGATTCCTTCTCACCATCCTTCCTCTTCACTTCCGTCCACACCACACTCCATCATTGTCTCGCCGCACCGCCTCTCTAATATCCACACAATAATCGGTCTGCGCTGCTTCTTTGCACACAAAAGATTTGCGTGCACATGTTTTATGCACGCCAATGTTCACACGACTTAATTGCGTGCATAGTTGTTTTGGACGCAATCTGTGCATGTGCATATACAATTCCGAAAATTGAAAAAACGCTTATATGAAGATTGAACATACCATTGAATCTCGACTATATAATTCGTCGTGAAAATTTCTTTCGTTGTCACTCGACATTCGTTAAGAAATAACAATATAGAGAAATTTAGATTTGAATTAGGGTTTCAGACACTAGAGAATGTGAAAAAGGGAGGAAAAATATGTTTGGACTAGTTTTGTAATTTTTAATAAATCGAATATCATAACTATCATAACTATAATCTAAAGCGGAGGTTAAAAAAATATTAAACGACACATGTCACTTTTAAATTGGACCACATCACCCTTTTTCCTTAAAAAAATTAATCTTTTATTTTTGGATATAATAAATTCTTATCTATGTTTTTAGAATATAAGATAGAAAATTTTATTATTAAATAATCTTTTATTTTTGGATATGATAGATAGGAAGATCATTAGGATATTTTTTTATGATATCATACAAAGTCTAGAATATTTATTTTATATTTAGATAAAAAAATTTTTTAACTAAGATATCTTAATTGAATATTATCTTTGTAACCCTATGTTACTAGCAATCTCCTTGCCAATTTGGTTACTATTATAATCCAATCATTTGTTACCGTATATGAAAAGATAATTGTCTTTACCGTATATGAAAAGATAATTGCCTTATCTTTTTACGCGGATCATAACAAAAATTTATATTTAAGCATTTACATGATTTTTTTCTCCAATAATAAATATATTTGAAAATATTTTATTATTAATATTTTATTTAAGAAAAACCCGTACAAGGTACGGGAATACATATTAGTTGCAAACTAATTTCATGGGGCGGTGCATAACATGGCCAATAAAAAAAATACTGTACAATCCTAAGTTGATTCAACTGTTTTATTTTTCTCTAGCGGGCTGATCACAAGCCTGCCCTTTTTATTTTGTCTAGTGGGTCTGTCTGTAAACAGTAGGGCTGTTCATCGGTCCAAAACCGAACCAAACCGAGGAAAACCGAACCGAACCTAAAACCGAATTTCGGAATTTTCGGAACCGAGGACCGAACCGAATAAGCTCGGTTCGGTTCGGTTTGGGTTCGGTTCGGTTCGGTTTGGTTCAGGTAAGAACCGAAGTAGAAGACTAGGTACAAAGTCGATCCAAAATATAGAACATAACACCCTAAACCAAACTAGAATCAAACTAAACCGAACCAATTTTGACCCGAATCGAACTAGAACCGAATTAGAACCGAACCAAACCTAAAAAATCGAACTAAGATATGCTATTTTTATCATTTTGAACTAAAATCATTCAAACTATTCGAACTAAAACTTGCAAAATGATAAACAAAGCAATACAAAACTTGCAAAATGGGATTTAAAGTTACATGGGTAAGGCTTAGTAAGGTATTTTTTAATTTTTAATTTTTATATTAAAATATATCGGTTACCCGAAACGAACCGAACCGAAAACCGAACTAGCCAAAATCTTAAACCGATGACCGAACCTAAATACCGTTAAAAGGTTCGATTCGGTTCGGTTTTCAGATAAAAACCGAATTACCCGAACCAATGAACAGCCCTAGTAAACAGGCCCAAGTACATTCAATTGATTTGTTTTTCTTAAGGAAAGTTCTTCATCTTGTAAACGGATCTAGGAAGGAACAGAGAGAGAATCAGGACGGAAGAACGACGGACTCGGGTGAAAGAATCCTTCACCGTCGGCATATCTTCTCTGCCTCGTCAAAGTCTACAGATCGTCTCCAAAATTGATCGGTTTGAACTCGTCCTTCTCAATTGAATTTTGTTTCTAATATCTTTATGTCAACTGTGCTTCTTATTTCTCAATTGAGAAAGATCCAAATTTTCCATTGTTTTTGTGCCACTGGCGCGTGGCTGAGAATTCCCTGCCGCCGGTGGGGGCGGCCGCCCCACGCGTCCCCACCTACCTCCGCTACTGACTTCCAGGCTCGGTTTTCTCCAAACAGACCTGCCCATCTAGATCTAGTGACACCCTCAGAACCACACCTGCACGTGATCTCGTCTAAAGTTGTGCTGTTAGTTGTTCGATCGATGGATTGTTCATGCTACATAACCATGGATATCCTAACAAACTCAAGTTAATGTTATGCAATCCCTCCATTAGAAAAACTCGAATAATTTGTCCCTAGAAGTGGCCTTGCTTCAGTTTACACAATTGGAATTAATTCCTGGAAGATGATTACTTTCCAAGGCGAGGGGTCCTCCAGTTGGCACCAAGATGTTCCGTATTCTTATGGACTAAGAACTGTTAGCTTAAGGGGTATTCTATATGCCATTTAAAGATCTTTGAACTTGGTGGTGTCATTTGATTTGAACTGCGAGATGATTGTGTCCACCCGATTGCCTGAACATCCTTCCGAATCATTTTTGTTTTCTCAGACTCCAGCAATAGTTGATGGTGGGAGTTGAATTGTATGGGTGTCCGAAATTTTGGGAGATGATATCAAGTCCTTGTCTCCTTGAGTTGGACTCAGTGCTACTCCTTTAACATGATGGCCCTTAACAATCGTATTTCTTCTTTGAGGACTGATTTGTATACCTTAAGAAGAACGGTGAGATGCTGTATGAGATTGCACTGTCAGTTGACAAAAGTATGTTGACGTCCTACAACCTAGAAACTCGCAAAAAAAGTATTCTGTTGAAGAGCATTTCACTTATAGACATTCCATGGCCATACATGGAGAGTCTGATACTGCTTTAATCATATCATTAGTAATGTCGAGTTTGTCTAGTCTAACTTTGAATGTGTTGTCAAGCTGGTTGATGAAGAAGAATGGTAGTCTTATTTAGTTCTTGTGTTGTAGCATTGTGGACCCGACCTACTTGTGCACCATTATGATGGTTTTGGGTTATCTCACTTATTGTAAGCCGATTGCTTTTTACAATGTACCTATCCTGCTTTTAAATCACTATATTTGTTGGTTTGTTGAATAATGATCAATTGACCCTGTTCGGTTGATCAATTTTCTTTTGAATTGCTAAATTAGGTCAATTAGTGGATATAAGCTTCACCCATTTGCCTCCAAATCCATTTCGACCCTTATCCCAAGTTTAACATCTGATTAGTTCACCCTTTCATGTTATTGTCATGCTTAATTACCGAGGAGATATTGGATATTATAGTATATGAATATGATTACAGTGAGCTGCATATTGAGGGAATTAGAATTTAGAATCACTTTTCAGCTTCATTCCCTTACTTTGAATGTCCCAATCCAATAATACTTGTAAAATAAATACAACTTAATTATCCTAATTGAATCATACTTGTGAAAATAAGTGAAAACTTTGCTCCTCCAAATGATAGAAGTGGAAGTGAGGTTTGTGATTTTGGTATTTCCTGTCCAAATCCTGTATATATAAGATTTGTAGCGCTCGTGTTAGTTATAGACGAACATGGCTGAGCTCATTTATGATTTGCATCAAGACTCCACCTTTATTTGGCATACTTGGGCCAATGATGTTTTGCTTAGAGGTCACTTGTTTTGGAACAGCTCGTGCAAGAGTACTGCGAGTGCCTCATGGAAGTCCATTCTTAGGGATGACACTATGCAAAAATTATTGAGAGTGACTCGATGCAACTGGTACTGAGATCGATCGAAGGAAAGTATGACAGACAAAGCATATATGAAGCATTTAGAAATCAAGGGGATGCTGCTGATTGGAATGTCTAGATTTGGGGTAAAATGATAATGCCCAGAGTGTCTTTTGGGGTAAAATGATAATGCCCAGAGTGTCTTTTGTTAGCTGGATGCCTTGAATGCATTTTTTGTTGTTGTTATGGTTGTGTCTTTTGCTCTTCCTGGATAAAACTCTCATATAGATTATATTATGGAACAATTATTTTTGTCATGCTAGTATTATTGTTGACGGATGATCTATCTTTTTGCATTGTTAGGTGAAATTCAAGGCACACAAGATCTCTTGATTTAAAGGTCTACAACTGGTAAAACATGTCTGCTCCTGTTCCACCAGGGGCACCTAGACCTGGAAATTCACAACCAGGCTCTCCTTTTGCTAATTATAACCCTAATCTCCAGAGAGCCCCAGATTCATCATTGCCCCAGAATTTTCAGAATTTAAACATCAACCAGCCTCCTAATACTGCTGCACCTGCATCTTCACTTGGACATGGTCCTGCTAGGCCGCCTTTTGCAGGTCAGGCTTCTCCTTTTCAATCTTCTGGGCCTCCTTCTAGTTTTCCTGGGCCTTCACCTGTCTCCAGGCCAGGACCTCCACCACCAGGTGTTGTTCCTAGGGCTGTAGTAAGCCCAATGGGATCTCAGCAAATCCCTTCTGGTCAACCTCCGAACTTCCTACCCGGTAGACCCTCTTCTGCTCCATTAGTAAGCCAGCCTCCTTCATTTGCCTCTAGGGCTCCACAAGGATCATTACCTATGGGTGCTCCTCCGCCAGGATCATTGCCCATGGGTGCCCCTCCTCTAGGATCATTGCCCATGGGTGTTTCTCCACAAGGACCAGTGCCCATGGGTGCTCCTCTACAAGGATCAGTGCCCATGAGAGCTCCTCCACAAGGATCTTTTCCCATGAGTGGATCTGCAGTGGCACCTCCTCCCGGGGGCCGTCCGTCAACACTTCCTAGCTCTATGGTTGCACCTCCACCTTTAAGTGGTCAGTCGAGTGGCTTTGGCTCTCCTCCGTTCTCTGTTGGCTCGGTTGCTCCTCTCTCTTCAACACCTCATTCGATGATTAATGGGCCATCAGGAACTTTGCAAGGCGTCCCTCGTTTTCCTTCTCCTGGAGGTTTCCAGCAGCCACCATCTGGGCCACAACCAAGTATGATTCCTACGAGGGCTCCGACAATGCGCTCTGTTCTGGGAGGTGAGAGCACTGCTCCTCCAGGCACTCCATCTCAGCCAACTTCTCCCTTTTCTGTCGCATCTCAAGGCTTAGCGCCATCAGTTGGTGCTCCTTTTGGGTCACAGCCATGGCAGACACAACAACACCAGGTAGGTAAGCTTTGCGAACAAATTAGGGATGCTCTACTTAGGTTGTGTTCTCAATTATGATTAAACTGAAGAGTTAAGTGTTGGTCATATGAAACAAAGCTCAGTGCATTTCTGGAAACTAGGAAAATTTCATTTGGTAGTAGACTATAAGATTGCAATATTTTATTTATTTTTCCTGATAGTCGAGCTTTGTTTCTTCAGGCTCCTTTAGCATTTCCTGGTTCTGCACCACCTCCTTCATTCGCCTCAGGTGTTATGCCAAATCAACACATTGCTCAACCTGCTATGGGCCAGACTGGTCCAATGGGCGGACCCAGCAAAATTGATCCAAACCAAATCCCACGCCCTATTCCAAGTTCTTCAGTGCTCATATATGAAACGCGACAAAACAATCAGGCCAATCCTCCACCGGTATGCTATATGGTTCATGGTTGTAATTTCACAAAATTTGATCCAACATTTATACATTGCAATAATTGACACATCACTTTTTCTCTCTGTTCTTCCTTTCTCCAACTATATAGCTGGTTCCATGGGATATTTTGAGCTAATCATTTCTTTCTTCTTTGTATGTTGTGCTCATGTGATGTTATAGCCTGCTACTAGTGAATACATTGTTAGGGACACAGGAAATTGCAGCCCTCGTTACATGAGGTGTACTATTAATCAGGTAACTTGTTATTGTAAAAGATTATAAATGGGGATGAAGTCTTTTTTTTTTTTCTGTTAGTGCTGTAATTGGTTACTTGTTTTTCAACAGATCCCATGTACTAAGGATCTTTTGGCTACATCTGGAATGCAATTGGCTCTATTGGTTCAACCATTAGCTCTTCCACATCCGTCAGAGGAGCCTATTCAGGTGGAATAGCTTGTATCTTGGTTTTACTTTCTTTTTTTGCCCGGCTTTGAAAGAAAGTGGACAACAAGCATCTATGGGATTTTACCATAGCTTCTAACAAATTTAAAGCAAAACAGTTGAACTATTCAGAAGGACACTTTGAGGTCCTTTTATCTATGTGGGCTACATATATTTTTCTTGTATTTGGAGCATGAATATATGTATTTAAAAGAGTTGGGATGCCTCGAAAAATTTGTCGGCAATTCACTTGATTTTTAACACTTTTTTTCCTAAAACTTCTTTTTTCAGGTAGTTGATTTTGGAGAAGGTGGTCCAGTGCGTTGTTCACGCTGCAAAGGGTACATAAATCCTTTCATGAGATTTATTGATCAGGGAAGAAAGTTCATTTGCAACTTTTGTGGTAAGATCAATTTCTTAAAACTTCTGTCTCTCAATTGCGTTTATATAAAATCAAGTTGTCTTAGAATAAATTTGCAATGTCTCATTTGTGGAGAAACAACGCTTATTTTGATAAATTGGTTTATTTGACTTCTATGTACATTAACTTAAGATAAAAGGTAAAATTTGCTATAACAAGTGAAAAAAAAAGTGGCATCAAAGAGGACTGTCCTACAAAGCAAATAGGAACAATAAATGGTAAATGAGATATGTTGACTTCCCATGTTCCCTTAGAAAATTATATTATTTTCTCCAAGTAAAGCCCCCTAAAAATGATAATTCAAGTACCATGCAGCAAAGTTTGACCTATGGTCAACAAATACACAATGAATGGCAGCAAGTAATCTGCAACAGTCCCTACACACACTCACTACTATGCATTATAGCACCAGGGTTTCTACTACGGGGATGTGGTAATTGAACAAGTTGAGAACACAAGTCTGTGCTTATGTTAGTCATTCACTTTAATTAGGCTTTTGAGACTTGAATTTATAGCTCATGAGTCTTGTAAAATACATATGTAGCTTGTTTGTGGGAGCTTATGTTTATTGATTGATGTATTTCCTCGCCCCTTCTTCTTGCAGGGCACACTGATGAAACACCGCGTGACTATCACTGTAATTTAGGACCTGATGGTCGGCGTAGAGATGCTGATGAAAGACCTGAATTATGCAGAGGGACAGTTGAATTTGTTGCTTCCAAAGAATTCTTGGTTAGAATATAATCTTTCCTGCTCTACAATACTTATAGTTAGTGCATGTGGCATTTGATATGGAAAGATTCAACTAGGCAAATTTTAGTTGCCTATACTTGGGATAACTTTGTTTTCCCTTATACAACCTTGTGCATTTAAAAATCTGTGATTAGAATCATATTATATGTAATTATGTATGACTAGTATTGAGTTTCTTTCTTACCTTCTGTTTCTTCAGGTGCGTGATCCAATGCCTGCTGTTTTCTTCTTCCTCGTTGATGTATCCATGAATGCAATTCAGACAGGTGCCACTGCAGCAGCTTGTAGTGCCATTAATCAAGTTATTACTGATCTTCCGGTAAGTTCAAAACTGCATAAGTGGTCTAATCTATAATTGCTTCACTCTTATTATGTAGCATTCATCAAGTTGGGTATTGCTACATACTAACTTGGTTTATTTATTATAAAGGTAATTAAAATAGTGTTGCATGGACAAAAACCATTGTATGACTAAGTTTGTGGCATAAATATTGATTCGTTCGACACAATGAAAGGGTGAGAAATGGATCTTGATGGTTTTCTTAGTTTTGATTGATTCAACCGGAGAGGATGCAAGATGGTATTGATAGAGGCAAAAGGGTGTTCAAGGGGTTTTTGGAGTATTTATTTTTTCCTTTTGATGCAGAAGAATATTTAATCGTGCATGTTCATGTTACTGTACTGCTTATCTTAAGCTGCAAGGTGACTTGATGTGCAATCATGTATCTGAACTCTGTCATTTGCGAAATCTTCATGGAAACTTAAAATCTTTAGGCAGACATTTGTTATTCATGTGATGCTGTATGCATAAATCTTACCTTGGGATTTTATATGCAATTCCTATTAAATAAATCTTGTGTTTCTAAAAATATGGTCATTGTAGGGGTTTTCATAGTTTTGTTTTTAAAGGAAGTTAAAAATGGAAAGTATCTCTTTCTTTAGTTATTGACAGCCTTTTGCCATTACGTTACTTTTAATACTTGAGGTCTAACTGTATCTACCCTAGTGGAGTTAAGACCAATTGTGAGTTTAGTTGAAAATATAAATGGACAAAAGGTACTGAAGAGAGAAACTTTGACAATTGGAGCAAGATTTTAATTGAATTTTGAATCAAATTCTTAGACCTAAATTGACAATAGAAATGGAGTGGAATCTCGTCAATGTGCCTTGGATCTCAAAGTTCTATTATGAATGGGGGCCTTGAAGTATCCAAGTAGAGGCAGGGTGATGGAAGTGTGGAGTGATCAGGAGACTTACTTAAAGTTTATAGGTTTTTGATTTTTCAGTATTAATCAACTTACCTTCATTTAAATTGTGTCAATGATACACGGGAAAATGCCCATGCTTCTGGATCTCAAAGTTAATGGCAGTAACTTTTTTAAGCTAATCTTCCTTTTTTTTGCTTGTAAATATATAAAAGCTATACTTACTGTAAACTATAAGTTTATTCTTTTGAACTACATGCTTTTGTATAGTATGTGGATGTGTCATATGCATTTACGAAATGAAAGGACATTTGCAGCTTTTGAAACATGATTCATTTTCCATATAATTTTCTGATGCAGGAGGGCCCTAGGACTTTTGTGGGCATTGCAACTTTTGATTCTACAATACATTTTTACAATCTGAAACGTGCATTACAGCAGGTTTGTATTGTCTGACTACCTTCATGTATGTATATAATATTCTGAATATGTCTGTGAAGACATTTTTGTCTGTTTTAGTTTTAGCAAACTTGTTTCCAATTGAAACCTTGTACATAACGGTAAGAGTAATGTAGACTACCAACTTCACGTTCTTTCCCATGTAAATTTTTTGCAAACAATCTGCACAAATCAAGCTACTAAAGAATATAAATTTGTGCTTGGCTTTCAATTACTCCAAAAGGTAATTCAATTAATTTGTGGGGAGTTCCTAACATATTTACTTTATTTTGTGATAAATTGCAGCCTTTGATGCTTATAGTTCCTGATGTACAAGATGTGTATACTCCTCTTCAAACTGATGTTATCGTTCAACTTTCTGAGGTTAGCTCTTGAAGTATAAGTTAAATATTTTTAGCTCTTTCATCTGCACTGATCCCATAACTCTATTTGCTGATTGATGTCAGTTTCAGTTCCCCTTTATTAGTATTCTTTATTTCCCTTTTTCTTGCAATTCCTTATTATTATTTATGGTATTTGTTGTGAACTCAGTGTCGTCAGCATCTAGAGTTGCTGCTGGAGAACATCCCAACCATGTTTCAGAGTAACAAGATTGCTGATTCTGCCTTTGGGGCTGCAATCAAGGTAAGAATTACAGATTGATTGTATACATTGCTTTGTTTTTTCTTTATTTTGCTACATCTCCTGGTATAGGTGATCTTTAATTCATTTTTGGGTCCTGATAAAGAATTTATTGTTCGGTGTTATGACTTGAATATTTTCTTGCATCCAAGAAAATATTCTGGATCATGCCCTAAGACTAGCTGAAAACTCTCCATGACGAGTTTGTTTGTGTATTTGCATTAGTTTGTATGTAGTTTCCATATGCCTCCACAGTTATGGTATTCTGGATCATGCCCAGAGAAGCATTGTTTTTTTTTTCATGATAAACTCGTGTCTTATGTGTTTGTTATCTGTCGAAATTTCCGTGTTTGATTTTGCTGGATCATCCTCTGCAGGCAGCATTTCTGGCAATGAAGAATGTAGGAGGAAAGCTTTTGGTATTTCAGTCAGGTAACTTCTTAGGCATATTCTACCTTCTTGCATGTCAGATGTGGAATTTGGTTGCATATAGTCAATGTCTCCATGAGGACATGTGACTATAATTTCTTGCTTTTCGAGTAACTAAAGAAGAGCCAATATTAATTCATTAAATTTTTTCACAGGCTTGAAACAGGTATAATGTCAGTGCTTGCTTTCTATTCTTCTATAACCTCACCTCTTCCTCCCTAAAAAGTTCTGTTTGCCTATCAAAATAATGAAGATCCGTCTGTTTGAATGTGAAAAATGCTTTTAATCCAGTATGAAAGGTTAAGGTGTACTTGTGGTCAGTTTGTCAGTGCTATCTATCTCTTACTTTTGTTCAGGCTTCTTATTCCTTTACTTCTTTGAGAAAAACTACTTGGCCCAATATTTAGTTGAAGGCCTAGGAATCAGCTGCTAATAAACACTTGCTCCCTTCTTTGCTGCTGATGGTTATTCTTTTGAAAAAGTTTAATAATTCAGCTAGACAAACCTCCTCATTAGTTTCTTCGCCCCGATGCTAAGGCAACCTCTCGCCTGGGTCCCAGGTCATAGCTCTCTGGAACAATCTTGCTGTGCCAGTATAGTAAAATGTGCAGGAGAGAGCACTGTCAAAGAATTATGGTGGCTCCTTCCAAGCTTTGAATAACTAAAATAGTAAATGTAATATTATTTGGCCTATACTATATATACTGCAACTTCCTAGTAAATTCCCTAACCACGGGGTCTGGTGTGTTGAAATGTATGCACCCATATCCCAAGCAAGCCCGGGAGGATGTTTCCGATAAACCCAAAAAGACTATAATGATTCAAGTTTGTTTTTGATAGTCTGGTACATATATGGTATAGGTTGGCCAATACTATATACGTACCAGAAATTTTCTACTCTTTGGTATATGAATTATTGATTGACTATCAGCTCTTTGCATGTTTCTACTTTCAAGTTCTTATTGGTGTGTAAAAATCCATGCTGCTTCTGACTCATTAGCAATAATAAACATATTATAAGGCTATAATGAATCTAGTTTGGTGAAAAAAGGTACTTTTTGACATTATAATATACTCCCTCCGTCCCAATATGTATGGGGTTTTAGTCTTGTGCACACATATTAAGAAATACTTTACTTTTGCTTTAAAACAAATAATTATCCCTCTTTTTACTTAAAAAATAAATTTTAATTACTTGAAAAGAGTGTCATCCTCATTTCCATTGGATAAAATTGCTTAGAATGACAATTACCAAGAAAGACATGCATAAATAAACTCAAAACCCCATATATTGTGGGACAAATAATTTGGCCTAAAAACTCATACAATATGGGACGGAGGGAGTATGAATTTGAGTCTGATGGTATTATTCATGACCAGTCAACAACAATTTATGAATATGGAGTTTTTTTTATACAGTCTTGCCTTCTGTTGGGATTGCTGCTCTTTCGGCCAGAGAAGCTGAAGGTAGAAGTGTTGTTGGTGCTGGAGAGAAGGTACATTTCATAGTTTGCTTTATCTTTTGTTATATGTTTTGTGATTGTGTTTATATAAAATGGTTGATTCCTTCAATCTTGTATTAGTTCTTGCTCCTTCCCTGAGAACCACCTGGATATCGACATTTAAGAAAAAGGTGTATTAGCTGGTTTGCATTAATTTGTAATCGTGGTCATAGCAGTAGTGTCAGGAGCTATCTGAACTTATGAAGGATAAAAAGCTACAACTGGTCTGGTTCAGTCTCAAAAGTGGTCATATCATCCACCATTCCTGAAATATAAAAAGGAAGCTAATCAGTATGATGCTACTGCAGCCTTCAACATGTAAGGTGCAGAGCAGTACTAAAAGCAAAATGAACACAGCTGTAAACTACTGTGCTCGGTCGGTGCATGTTTTGTTATCTATTAATATGCAGCCACTGAGCCCAGTGAAGAAAAAGGCGATAGGCGAACAAAAGCGATAGGGGTCCTATTGCCTAGGCGCTAGGCGTCAGGCGAAAGGCGAGCGCCTTTCGGATCAAGGCGCTCTTTCTTGCAATTCTTTCATTGTAGATTAGAACAATGCTATAGAAGTCATGAATTTCTATTATATGGTGTATTTTTATAAGCTAGGTACCCTAGAATATTTTCTAATGATTTTCTTAAATTGCAACATGATCTTCTATAAGGCAGAAACATATAATGATGACATGATGTTTTCTAATGAAAAATGTTGGGTCTTTTAGGAATTAGAATCATTACATGATGAAATAAAGGGATAAAATCAGATTAATTAACTAAGCAAGCATACTCACATTGTGGTATTGCACAATAGAAAACTAGTGAATATGTTAATTAAATAGACAAATAAAAACAAACCGAGAATCAGAGATAAGAGTGAGATTAGAAAAGGAATGAGCAAGTAAAAAAACTAACTAAAATCAGAAAAAATATTCAACTTTGTATAAAATAGTCCTTTAGAAGCACAACAGTCATCGTAGGAGGGAGAAAATCATAGCCTAAAAAGTAGAACTCTATCAAGTAAAAGCTAGAAATATAGCAATATTATTTTAAATTTTTTATTTCCAATTTTTTACCCTAAAAATGTACCCAAAACGCCTTAAGCCAAAAGGCGCTCGCCTTTCGCCTTATCGCCTTGGCGCCTAGGCGCTCAAAGGCGCTCGCCTTTTGGAAAACGCCCGCCTTGACCATCAAAAGGCGTTTTACTCATCGCCCTAACGCCTAGGCGCTAGGCGAGCGCCTAGGCGTCGCCTTTTTACTCACTGACTGAGCCACCTTAGTGGGGGTGTTTACATCCATCTTACCTCTCATAGATCTGTTATAATGGGATACAACTCGGTTAGCTGTAAACATTGCTGTATTACCCCTTGAAACCCTGGCATTAATCTATGAGCTTACTTGAACTTGTTTCTGCGATTAGTGCAACAAAATTTTACAAAATCATTTTTTTTTGTTGCATAGAAGCTCATGTCATTTATGTTTTAATTCTCTAACAAAAACCTTCATGCCTCAGAAAATGCAGCTGTATATTTAATTCTGTTTGTTTTTATTTTCAGGAGCCACATAAGTTGCTCCAACCGCAAGATAAAACCCTGAAAGAAATGGCAATTGAATTTGCCGAATTTCAGGTGCCCTTCAACATTTTTTAGTGTACCTACATTTTGTTTTATTTTCTATGTCACTGAATGAGATAAGTACATTAATTCGTGATGTTATTTTTGTACATACGTAATTCTTAGATGATTTATTTGGCTGATAATGTGATTTTTTCTCAATGAGGCCAGGTTTGCGTTGATGTTTTCTTGACTACCCAGTCCTATGTAGATGTTGCTTCTATCTCGGTAGTGTCAAGCACCACTGGTGGGCAGGTATTCATGGAATCTCTCTATATATTCTAGCTCTGATCTCAAATACATGCCTGTGTTGGTCTTGTTTTTACAGAGATATATTAGATTCTCTTTATTTTACAGTTGGATAACATCTGATTCATTGCCTTTATAGAATAGTCTTTAATTTTTTTATGCTTGGTCCTGTTCCTTGGTGGTAAATTTCTCGTATACTTGTATTTTTAGCTGTTTAGTTGTCCAACTATCTGACATGCTGTGGACAGAGAAAAGCAATGCTGATTGCATATGTATGCACACGCTACTGAATTATAGTAATGAAGTTTTAATGGCTTGTTAATGAAAGAGATCAATTTCCACCTGTGAAACTAAAACTTTTTTTAATCTTGCTTTCAATAGGCCACTATTCCAAGTCTGACCTTCAATTTATCGATCTTAGACTCATATAATAGATGCTATGATGCCGTAGTGTGTGAGAAATGTCTGATCCTTTTTGATATTTTACTCTTTTTCTGTTTTAAAATTTATTGACCTAGCTAGGGTTGGGAATGGTCAGGGAAAAATGCGGTTGTGCATTAGTTCATAGGAGTTGAATGGTGATCATATTATAGGCAGCAGATTAACTGTCCAATAACTTAGGAAGATGTCTTTTTCTTCTCATTTGGATATAATACTAGAATGCTATCTACCATGCTGTGTATATCATAAGAAACCCTATTCATGTCTTTTTACTTCATCTTATATTTAATTCAACTTTATTTTCATTTGATACTCAGGTCTATCGTTATTTTCCATTTTCTGCTGTCTCTGATACTGCCAAGCTTTACAATGATCTAAGATGGAATGTCACAAGGCCTCAAGGTTTTGAAGCAGTCATGCGTGTGAGGTGCAGCCAGGTTTGTTGAGATTTAAGCTTTCTGGTCCTATTGACTCATTTGTCAATCACAAATCTTATAGTATTTCCCCCTCAACTTGCTTAAGCTGATCTAAGAATCCTGTCTCCAAATGCATTTAAACCACTAGTCTGTCATCACTTTCATGCTTGACTTGTTTGTTTACTTTGTTCGAAAATTTGGTTATTTTGATTGGTAGGGACTTCAAGTTCAGGAATACTTCAGAAACTTTTGCAAACGTATCCCAACCGATGTGGATCTGCCTGGGGTTAGTATATGTTTAATGAATTCTTTTTGTGGTTAGGCATGTTATCATGTTACATCTTTAATATTTCCATGAAATTATTTTTAGTGCCAATGTACTCTTTCTCAATATTATTTCCCCTTTTAAACAAGAATCTCAAGTGATACATTAACTTTGCAATGATGATACATTGATGCATATTTCATGCCATAAGATAGATTAGCCTCAACCTATATTTCTCAAAATCATAAGGTTGTATGAGGGTTTTACTAAGCTTGTACTTTGTGGCCTTTTAACCGAGCTTTTTTCTCCTGGCAGATTGACTGCGATAAAACCATATTAGTTACCTTAAAGCTTGATGAGAAACTGCAAGATGGTTCTGAATGCTCATTTCAGGTAAGGATTTGTTAGGTTATGTGATTGCTTCGTAAGGTGTCCCTACATGTACATTTGTTTAAGAATGTCATAAATTATTGTTTTTCCTCAATGCTGAGTATGAGGATAACATTTTACCATTGTTATCAGTAACATGATTCTAGTATTGGATCATCAAGGGACCTAGGATTGGATTTTTAGGATCATAAGATTCAATAGTAACAATATTTGATGTTTTATAAAGATATTATGGTAATAGTAGCTATATTTTGTGACACTATATTTTGTAAATAATTACTATAATTAACCTTTTTTTAATTCTTAAATGTTAGATATTTGAAAATAGCAAAAAATCTCACATTACATCAACTATTGTTAGTATTATCATAGGTATCAAATGCCATAAACTATACAATAAAAAAAATTGATGTTATTTCCTACATCAAATTGGTTAGGTGTCTCATCTCATGATGGGTTTGTTGGTGTGCAAACAGTAAAATCTCTACAATTCTGCCATGAGCCTAATACAATTCTAATAATATCTGACTTCATCATCTGATCCCAGATCGTTTGATCAATTGCTGGTCACAGGATTAGGATCGTACAACATTGACTGTGATTTTTAGTAACTATGCTTACTGTTTAAATTATTCTGTGTTTCTAAACTACAGAATTCTCTTTTACTCTACAGTGTGCTCTTTTATATACAACTGTGTATGGTCAAAGAAGAATTCGTGTCACAACTCTCTCTCTTCCATGTACAAGTATGTTGAGCAATCTTTTCCGTACAGCAGATTTGGACACTCAGTTTTCATACTTCTTGAAGCAAGGTAATATTTATCTGTTTGATACACCCCATCTTGATTGGTTGGTGTCTTTGGCTTGAACTAAATCTCTCTCTCTCTCTTGCCTAATCTATAGCGGCAATTGAAATCCCAACAACTCCACTCTTGCAAGTCAGGGAACAACTTACAACCCACTGCATCAACATTCTGCATTCGTATCGGAAGTTTTGTGCAACAGTATCATCATCTGGGCAACTTATACTTCCCGAAGCACTCAAATGTTTGCCTTTATATACCCTTGGTATGTCTAGCTCTACGTACTTGATTTTAGGATTTCATATCTGGTGAATTTATGTTAGATCTCTTGGACAAGTTTCATATAGGTGGTTTTTGATGTCTTATACGTGTATGTATACGTATGTGGAAGTAACTTTTGGACTCACATTCGGCAATAAAAAATGTTGTAGGGCTGAGGCCCCCTCATTGTCTTCCTTCCACCATGTCTCCTCCGCCTCGGGGTTTAATTTCATACTAGCATGGGAATTATGGAAATATTATTATGATGGCCCTAAAACCATTGCTTATCTCTCACTCATATCAATCTATTTCTACTATTAGGTGTATGATTCTCTAAGCCTATCATTTTAGGATAAATGTTTGGAATTATACCTTCCAAGTACAATTTGAAGCATATTTACTGTTAAGAAGTCACTTCTCATTTGAATGCTTGCTTTGATGATACGTGTGGCTTATTCTCAGCTTTGATCAAGAGCACTGGTTTGCGAAATGATGGACGGATTGACGACCGTTCCTTGTGGATAAATTATGTATCTTCCATTTCGGCTCCATTGGCAGTTCCATTGGTGTGTCCTAGAATGATTTCTGTGCACGATCTTGCATCTAAGGTATGAGCATCACCTGATGGTTCTTGCTGTTAAAAACAATCTCTATTTATGTGCAGCTGTTGAAGTTTTTTTTTTGGCTTTATTAACAGGAAACTGGGACAACCGTTATTCCTAGTGCAATTCCTCTTTCATCTGAGCATGTTAGTGATGAAGGTATCTACCTTCTGGAGAATGGCATGGATGCTTTAATATATGTTGGGGGCTCTGCAGATCCGAAAATTGTTGAACAGCTTTTTGGCACTTCCAGAATTGATGAGATCCCTACTCAGGTAATATGATTTTTGAACTAGTTTGGCCTCATTTCATTGATGCTGTTCAGCTGCATTTTTAAGACCCTGCACAAGATGAAAAGCAAACCCGACGGTGACTTAATTCTGTAGTACAATTAAGTGCACTTGTGACATATTTTCTTTTCTACTCAGCTTGTGCTGCAGCAATATGACAATCCATTATCCAAGAGATTCAATGAAGTCATCAATGAGATACGACGGGAAAGGTGCTCCTATCTCAGGTGAGATATCTGTCTGCAATGTGGTTATTTAGGAAATTTCTTACAATCATTTTATCTTAATCTGTATTTATTCTCTTGCAGCTTGAAGTTATGCAGGAAAGGAGATCCCTCAGGTGAGCTTTAGTTATGTGCCAATGTGCTGAAAAGATAGATAATAATCCTATTTCGAGCTGCTCCCTTTGAAAGCTAAACTACTTTTATGCATGTGGATTAAAATTAAGTCCAAATCTCATTTTTATCACTGATAACTTATCAGACTTTTATTTTTTACTTGCCCATTTCCCCAAAAATGATTTATTTATTGGTATTTGGTATTTGGTATTTGGTATATGGATTGATTGATTGATTCATCCCTGTAATTTTGGTCCCCACCTCACAGGAATGCTCTTCTACTCATATATGGTGGAAGACAAGAGTCCATCTGGCCTTTCATATGTTGAGTTTCTGGTGCATATACATCGACAGATCCAAAGTAAGATGACCTAGTTCCATTGAGCTTCGCCACTTCTTACATACACACACAATAGTCTTCAGAGTCTTGTACCTGAAGCCACAAGGGAATTTTTCTTCTTCTGAAAGATCTAGAGTTGATTGAGCTCTGTTTGTCCCTTCTTACTTATTGCAGACTGTAAGGATGGTTTTATCTGGCAACTTTGATAGGCGTCAGAGATAATCTCTAGAAGATAAAGTGATTTTGTGTATCCTTTGACTTTGATTTTTTTTTTGTCTCTTTTAAGGTTTATTGCGACTTGTTTAGCATGAACATTATATAGGTTGAGTGGTTTGAGTTTCTCCGGGAACTTTGAAATGTGTTTTTGTAATTGGATTTCATAGACTATTATGTGGTGGAAACAACCCTTGAGGACGTTTAAGTTCTATAGATTTTTGAAGGCCTAACTTTCTTGTATGGTATACACAATGTCAGCCAGTATTCGAGATTTACTATACTTGCAAACCACCAAGAGAAGAAATTCCTAGATAAAGTTCCAGAAATGACTAAAAAATCACCAAAGGGAAAAAAAAGTAATCTCGAGCCAAGGGCTGCTTGGTGTAAAATTTATGAAGGTTTTGTTTTTTTTAAAGTTTGTAAATTTATAACGTAAGTTATTTAACTGATTACCGTAACTCTTTGATGGATGGATCAAAAAAAAAAAAAACTCTTTGATGGAAGGATTTTTAATTGATAATTGGTAATGATAAAGCTTCACTCTACCAAAAAATCTGCGCCTCTAGAGATACCTTTTTGAAAACCTCCCAAATAATCTTTGCTTTGTTCAAATGATGCTTGAGAAGCATGTCAAACTAGAGGATTTTCTTAAGGAGATTCACCTTTTTTTTTGCACTGGTAATAACTAAAGTCGCCATTAACATTCCTATAACCCATTCTACCCACTAATATTTGACTTATTTTTTGAAATAAATATAATTATAAATATGGTCTTTCTATAGTGTGTTCTAAAGACACATTATAAACAACCTAAATTTCAAAACTAAAGCCCTAAAATAGAACTAATAAACCCTAAGGAAAAAGAATTAAATTCATCCTAATTAAAATATTACACAATCTTTCCGAAATCTTCTTATAAGGGCATATATTATAGAAAAAATCCTTACACTTCAATATTAACACATTTATTGTCACCAAATAATCTTGCTACTAGTCTTCACCAAAAATAACGTTGCTCCTAGCTAGATAAGATATATTAAAGGGTTTTAATCTTAACAAGTAATAAATAAAAAATGTATAATAAATATGTGACAAAGATTTGATAATCTTATGACCAGATTAACTTTCCTTGTTAGACCCAAAAAAACTTTCCTTGTTAAAATTATAACTTTTTTAAATTTAAATTTAAATTGTATAACAAGAAGTCAAGAAGACCCATATAATTATATCTCCTTATATACACAACTACATTCCATTAATAAATACGGAGTATTGACATTGCAATTAAAATTAAACTCGTTATAATCACAGGGAATCTTTTCAATTTTAGCAAGAAAAAATCACATTTATTGTATAAATACCCTCTCAATCTTCCCCTCCAACCCTAAACCACGATCAATTACACTTGAGCACTAACCCTAATTTTCAAAAACCTCATCAAATTTCTTAGAAATGGCTCATTGCCATGTTGTGTATTGGTAAATAGTCACAATCTTATATGTTTATTTATACTCTATCCACTTAATTCTACTTATTTTTCTAGCTTTAAAATTTTGTTCATTATTTTTTTTATATTTAAATAATATGTTGGAAAATGTTTGTATTGATTTGTATTTCTCTCTATCTATTAGCTCTAAATAACTGTTAGTAATAAATCAGTTATTACATTTAGTAAATTTTGGATTTTCAATAGTATATTTTATATTTTCAATAAACTTTTTAATATATGTGGAAAAAAATTAGAAGGAAAATTAGAACTACACAAAAAGAGTATTTATTATCCTCTTACTCACAATCTTATTATTTAATTTAATTCATTGTTTTGTGTAGGTTTTTTTGGAATGGCAATTGGACAAGAACAAAATTCAATTTGTTGCCAAGAACATAACTTAGCCTCTGGACCATGTACCGATGATAGCAGGTGTAATGACTATTGTTCATCTTCGTGTAGGGGAGGAGAGTGCAAGCTTCGCAACCATAAGCATGTTTGTCATTGCTTTTGCTAGATATATCTATAATTACTTAGCATATAGCTTAAGTACTACTAATTTATGAATAATGCAATTTCTTCAAGAAATTATATTTCTTTAAAAGAATGTAATTTGAATATTGCATCATTTTTAATTAAAAGTTATTATTGATTAGTATGATTGATGTTTTTAGGGCAACAATTGGTTAGACTCTCTCACTCTTACTTACAAATTTTTTTTCAAAGATATTGTCCATATACTAAAGTTCTAACTGTTTGACTGAAGGCTTCTACGTATATTCATCTATTGTGCTTAATTATTGTTTCATTTGTTTTTATGCATGCACGCATATGATAAAAAAAAATGTATATGATATATCGATTCAAACCCCCTAAAACGTAATTACGAAAATATTTTATGTATCAATTTTTTAACATATGTCCTAAGGATCCTTACAAAAATATTTTATATAATAGATTCAAACTCAACTTAATTACAAAAATATTTCGATTTAAAAACTAAAATTCTACAAGGAAATAAATAAATCATATTTAAAATTATTAAATTACTCTAAATAAAAAAATACTAACAGAATCTTTTCATTTCAAGTGTCTTTAACCTAAAAATCGTTTATATATTATATGATATAAGAACAAATTAGATTACTCTATATATAGCATACAATTTAAATATGCAATAATTTTTTTAATTGAAATGTTTAAATTCACACATTTTTAAACTTTGCTTTTCTCCAAATATCGTAAACATCCTCACCCTCTTTTGCACCCTAATATGTATTTATCAAAGTAGTATGAGTCAATTTGTAAAGTACGTAATAACTTTTATATAGATATCACAATTTAATTTGTAACGGTTTTGGAAAGTATTTCAATCGTGGCCTATTGAAATATTGATGCAAAACAAAATTTTCTAGCTCAACTGGTGTTATATGCAACTATCAATGATTATCGATCCATTGTACAAGCAAAATGTCTTTATCATTCGATAAACCAACCTTAATTTATAACTAGCTAGGCACATATTTAACGTTGATGAATATAGTATATGCTCTAGGATGAAGGCTACATTTCATAAACCCGAAAGACTTAAATCATTACTTATTCAAGCTTAAATCCTATCGCTTTTCATTACTTATTATACCGGATCCAGTTTTATCTTGATTGAAGGTACGTTTGTGCAGATTTTGAATTTTTGTTTTGCATCGGGCACAGAGATCGCTCCTTCTTCTTCTTCCTAAACTATTTGGTGAGTAGTCATTAACTACGAGGGACAGATTAGACATGCGACCGGTTTTGTGACACCCTTATACCCTATGACGTATACTTTGTAAAACGTATCTCTTATATACATAGATAAAAGACATATATTAACTATCCATGTAAGCATATATCAGACTTTAACAACCATAAAAGGTTGCACACACACAGTTATGTCGTTACTTTTCATACTAAAACATCTATTACTCTAACTTCTATTACAACCCATATGTCTATTATGCAAAATGAGGACGAGAAGGTTGCATTGAGTTTCAGCCGGCTGACCTGTATGAATGTGACCTCTAAAAGAGATACACGCCAGTAAGTTCTAGCTGAGCCTGAAAAATTGTTTTTGCGATTTACGTGAGTCGCATACTCAGTGAATATAAACCATCATCAATAATTTCACATAAAGCCAAACAATTGGTCAGTATACATATTCATACATATTATATATGTCATATATGACTTTACTATGCAAATGCAAATGCAAATGCTGATGTTTCCGATTCTTTATTCTGCGAACTGTTCAAGCTTGAATCTGTCCCGGGTTTCCATTACCGACTCTATTCCATTACCAACTTTTCCTTCTTTTTTTCCATATACCAACTTTTTTTTTCCATTACCGACTTTTAGGCATCTTAGGCCTCATTTGCTCATTTACCATCTCTTAGGCATCTTAGGCCTCATGTATGACCCGTAGGTCTCCTTGTATACAAATTCAGGGCAAGACAGTCACATGTCCTTTTAATCTCATTGCAATATGCTATGCAATCAAGTGCATCATGTAACCATATATCATGTGCCATCTGTTAACATACTTTTTGTGCAAACAACTCTGAAAATTTCAGAGCTATCATATGAAACACATATAGCAATATAGCTCATGTAGCACATATATCCATATAGCACATATATCATATATCCATATATCCATATAACACATATATCATATATCCATACAACACATATAGCACATAGGGTTGAATCTCCGGTCTATACTCACCTGTTCAAGACAGATACTATATCTCTCCCCCTTGTTCTTGACCACGATCTATGATTGGTGCTCCTATATGTAACCCAATGCAAAAAAAAGCTATTTACTCTTACAAACTTTAACCCCAAATGCAATGAAATGCCAGAATGCATTATAACTTCTTGTGCATAATTCCAAATCCTTTAAAACTTGACATCAATAAACTATATATATATATATATAAAAGAACATTTTTCTAGTTCAAACATTTCTGAAAAACTTGATCAAAGGGCTCCCTAATATCATTACAAAGCAAAGCCCTAAAATTTTTCTGAAATCTTTTACCGAATATAAATCCAATATCGAAAACACCATCTGAGAACTATAAATCAACTGATTTTCGAATCAAAAGCAACTATAGATCTAGATCTGGAAATATTAGGAAAATCCAGATAAACCATTAACTAATTAAAAACTTACCAAATCAAGCTTGTACTTCGAGATTAAAACCCGATAGAAGAAATCTTGTACCAAAATCAATAAAAACAACCACCACAAAATCCTTTCGTTCTCTCCTCTCTTTTTCTCTCTCGGCTCTTCATTTTTTTTTGTCTTTGGATCCTTCGTAATGAAGAATACAAAGAAAGGATGGATATGTATATATCTGCAAGGTCGGTTTAAATTTAGAAAAAATTTCGTTTTTCACCCTCAAATCTCCTTTACTACAAACTTTACCTTGAAATAATTATTAATTAACTTTTACTTAAAAACTTTTTAAATTATAATAAACTTAATTAGAAAATAAATATTACTTTTTAAAAATCCACTATATATCATGCCAATATGCTATGCATATGCTCTTTATATTCTATTAATGCAAAATGACGTATGCACTTGGGTTGGAGATGTTACAGTTCAGGTTCCTCGGAACTATGGAACAGGAACCGAAACCGGCCTTGGGCGGATGCCTCCAGGTTCCAGTTCCAAACCGGAAATATTAAAAAAAAGTCTATTTTTTTATCTCTGAATGAAAACCGCGGTCGCGGTTACGCTATTTTATTTTTTATTGGTGGAACCAGCGGTTCTCCGGTTTCGGGGATGGAGTGGTTTCGGTTCCGGTTGGTTTCCCGCCGGTTCCGGAACCGATGATTCGCCGGTTCCGAGGAACCGAAACCCATGTCTAGGACATACTGAAGCATCTTGTGAAAGAATATTATCCCGCGTCGAAAATTCTTATAATACTTTCCCGATACAAAAACTTAGAATCCAAGGGCATGTGTTGCCACTTTTACAAACCTTGAGGGACCATTTTTGTAATTATTGGAAAATGGATTGATATCGAATTCATTCTTCGTTCTCAAGAGAGGAGTTGTGTAATACCTCTATTTTGCAACCAAGGTTGTTACCGTCAGTGACCTTGAAATTTACCATCCAAAGCCACCCAAGGCTTATAGGTAACATAGCACAATTTATAATAAAGCAGAAATTAAAGAAATTACATTACAACAAAAGCGCTAAGGTTCGAGATACACTTAAAAAAGTATTACAATAAAACCTCTATAAATTAATAGGGTTGGGACCATGATATTTTATTATTTTATAGAGATATTAATTAACCGATAAATTAATATTTATTAATTTAAAGAGATTTTTGTAATACGAGCGTTCAAAATGCACTATCATACAAGATTTTATTGTAGGATTTAGAAGGCTATGAGTTGGGACAATCTGATCCATATAAGATTAATGTTTTGGCTGCTATCAATCACAGTCTCGACTTGGATAGTTAATGTTGAGCACGAGGCAATAGCAAATTGTTTTAAACACTGCAAAATTCGTTCATGAGATGAAGTCTCAAGGAATGATTATAGTTGACATTGCAAAATTTGCTTTCAAAACAACTCTAGAAATGTTGGATTTAATAAGAAAAGTTAGAGATGAACTCTAAATAAAACTAAGAAAAAACAAACAACAATCCAATCATATTTCATTAGATTGGGTGTTGTTATGACTATGTAACATTTTATATAATTATTAATTTATGATATTAATGGGACCTTATATTTATATAGTCGTTTTTTGAAAATATATTATCTTATTATCTTATCGAAATTTGTTAAATTTTGCATTGGCCCAAGTCGGGACCGGAGGAAATTATTAATTTAGAGAGTTTATTAATTTACCGAGTATTAATTTAGAGAGGTTCTACTGTATTACAACTTCATTGTTTGAATAAAACATAGTACGGAATTTGATAAACAGCGGAATTAAGCCAAATATAACATATTATATTGTTCTTAAAGCAACAATTGGGACCCAAAACATTTAAATACTTGTGAAAAACGTCTTGTGGTCTTTTTTTTCCTTCAAATCTTCCCGCCTCCGCGAAAAATCTTCAAATCTTGTGCTCCTCTAGAGTTTGATATTTCTGCGAAAGTCAGAAAATACAATACAATTGCAGAAAAATAAATGAATTAGTTTAAGAAGACTAAACAACTGGGGACGAATAGTTCTCATGGGTAGAGATTTATAAATAATTACCAAAATTTAAAAGATTAAGGAATTCGAGAGCGATAACATGTATGTGGAGTTTTATGAGAACGAAATGTAGTTCATCTTAAAGTGACAGAATTATAACTCTTACGAGGAAAAGAGATACTACGAAAATCGTAGCTCCTTCAGGAATATAAATATGGTTGGGAACTTTTATTTATTTCACATCAAGTTGTTGAAAAGGCTCCGTGGACTTAACGAATCTCAACCAACCTCAACTTCTTTGGAGCTCCAGGGGTGGTCGCGAAAGCGCTTAATATCAATCTAAATTTTATGCATTTTAGTGTCTTAAAAAATAAATAAAAAACTATTTAAAAATATCCAATTCAAGTGAAATTAATTTTTTAATATCAATCTAAATGTAAGGTAAGATCTCAACAAATAATGAAAAAATATTTAATTGCAGTTGGTTGAGATTAATTGCAGTTGACTCAGGTTTGCATACCCTCATCCAATAGGATGCTCTTGGGCGGTCACTAGCCTATTATGGACCACCCAAATTCCTTTCCTTATCAAAAAAAAAAATATTTAAATATATTCAATTAAAATATAGGATATGATTAAAAAAAATTTATATCTTAAATAATTTTAATTACGATATTATATACATGTATTTTATATTTATATTAATTTTATAAAATTGTATATTTTTTAGTAAATTATCTTGTGAATTTTACTTTCAACTAGTTTACGATTTATGACATATATCGATCCGTGTAACCTGAACGTCCATTAATTAGATTTCAAAAGTCTTCCAGAAGTATTATGAGCAGACTTTTATAATATTTTTACACAAATTGGTTTTGTTTGTAACTTTCTGTTATTGAATTTTGTTACTACGTTCATTATTTGGACACCACGAAGATTTATCTTCTACGATGGTCTCGTCAAAACAAGGGAAAACCCAAAAAGGCAGAGAAGTGAGAACGGATTGATTTGGAGTTTATTCGTTGAATTAGGGATGCATTTGTCTTCGTCAAGTAGCTTGATTCGATCCATTTAAATTGTATACATTTCTACTTGTTTTCTTTTGTTTTTATTTAATCTTTTTTCTTCAAATTCTGATAATGGATATATACCAAATTTCTTCCTTTGTAATAAATCGGACAAAAATGTAAATCTTAATTTCGTTATTGTCAATCTTAATAATTTTCACACTTTTTAAATTTGGTATTGTTATTATGTGTATAGACACACATCTAAAAAATCCATCTATCTATAACTATATATTAAAGCTATCCCTTTTCGAGCCACCAGAACGATTCCGGCCCCACTTCATATTTACAAAATTAATTTTTATCTCTAATATTTTAACTTTTTCCTATTAAATTATTCTTTAACTATTTGAATCTATCTTTAACATCAAACAAATATCTATTTAGTATAACAATATCTTTTGAAAACTTCCTTATACAAATATTTAAAATTAAAGATAAAAAATTAAAAATATTTTAAATAAGTATAAACATATTTTATCTTTTAACATGATGTCTTTTCGCGAAATTATTTATAGATATTTTTTTTCTTTTATAATAAAAAATTTAATGATAAATACTTATAATGTTTTAAAATAATAAAAATAGGCAATATCTATAACTATTTATTAAAGTTGTACCTTTTCAAGCCAGCCGAATGATTCTAGCCTCACAGCATATTTAAGAAATTAACTAGTTTTACCCGTCGTACCATGTACGACTACGATTCGATATTTTATAAACATTATAAATAGGATATTAATAAATATTATATTCTTCATATTTTATTATTTTGTATGTACGTAAATTTAGAGTTTATCAAATATTTCAATATATCTATTAAATATTTTATTGTCTATTTTTATTAATTTTAAAAATTATAAATATTTATCATTAATTTTTTTTATAAACGAAAATCACTAAATATCTATAAATAAATTCGCCAAAAGATATATGCTAAAATATTTATATTTATTTTAAATATTTTATCTTTAATTTTAAATACTTGTATAAGGAAGCTTTCAAAAAATATTGTTATACTAAATAGATATTTTTTTGATGTTAGAGGTAAATTTAAATAGTTAAAAAGAATTTAATAGAAAGAATTTATAATAATAGAAATAAAAATTAATTTTTTTAAATATGAGGTGGGGCTAGAATCGTTTTGGTGGCTCAAAAAGGTACAAATTTTATATATAGATATAGATATTACCTATTTTTATTATTTTTAAATATTATAAGTATTTATCATTAATTTTTTGTTATAAAAAAAGAATATATCTATAAATAAATTCGTGAAAAGACATCATGCTAAAAGATAAAAGATATTTATACTTATTTAAAAATATTTTAAATTTATTATCTTTAATTTTAAATATTTGTATGATGAAGTTTTCAAAAGATAATGTTATACTAAATATATATTTGTTTGATGTTAAAGATAGATTTAAATAGTTAAAGAAGAATTTAATAGGAAAAAAGTTAAAATATTAGAAATAAAAATTAATTTTGTAAATATGAGGTGGGGCCAGAATCGTTCTGGTGGCTCGAAAAGGGACAGTTTTAATATATAGTTATAGATTTTTATTTCTATTATTATAACTTTTTTCTATTAAATTTTCTTAACTATTTAAATTTATCTCTAACATCAAACAAATATCTATTTAGTATAACAATATTTATTGAAAGCTTACTTATACAATTATTTAAAATTAAAGATAAAATGTTTTAAAATAAATATTAATATTTTAGCTTATATCTTTTGATAAATTTATTTATAAAAATATAGGGATTTTATTTTATAAGAAAATTAATGGTAAATATTTATAATTTTTAAAATTAATAAAAATATATAATAATATATTTAATCGATATATTGAAATATTTGATAAACTCTAAATTTACCTACATGAAAAGTAATAATATATGAAGAATATAATATTTGATTAAAAAATTATATACATTCTACGAAAAATAAATTACTTATATTAAAGTTTATACTATATTTTTATTCATTTATTGATTAATATTCTATTTATAATGTTTATAAAATATCGACATAGTCGTACATGGTACGACGGGTAAAACTAGTATATTTAATATGCATGTTGATTAATTGTATAAGATATCTAATTGAAAATTAATAATTAATTTTTTATATAAATAACTAAGTGATTTTTCTAAAAATACAAACTAATCCCAAATCAAAAAATAAACCCTATAAGCAAATCTTAAATAATTATAAAAAATTACACACCAAAAACTCTTTTCAATTAAATGTTTTTATTATGCGTTCTTAGTACACATTATAAACAAAATCCTTAGTTAAATGACCATAATATTGTGGAATATATTACAAACATATATAATCTCACTAACTATATACTTTTTTTATAAGGAAATTAAGGAATTGAGGGGTGAGGGATCAATGGTTCATTAGACGCCCTAGAACATGAGATCTTTTAAACCTTTCAACGGTGCATAACTCGGGGAGGCGGTTGAATTGATCTGTCACAAGATTGGATCAATCGACGAACCTCAAACCTCTGGAGAGAGACCAAAATGTTTATCACGATAATCTCGACTTTCTATGGGCAACACCAAATGCCATTGAAGACATTATTGAGACTGAGGTTGTCACCTTCAATTTCGATCCTAGAGTAACCAAGGCGAAATATTTCATTGATTTCACTTCAGAGACCAAGAGCCTCACCCATAAACGCAAATTGGTTGTCACAACTTCCGTTTCTCCCACGTGATGGATTTTCTAATCCATTTTATGTTTTTACGCTCCATTTTGTTTGCTATCTGTTTCTACAGTCGGGGTTTGTGTCGGAGTCATCTTATATATCAATATTTGTATAGATTTTCAATTTTATTGTTGTTTGTGAAAAATCTTACTACATCTTTTACATCTTACTCATTTTGACACTGAAATATATTTCAATTTCATTATATCAAGAAATTCATTTTTAAATTGCAGAATTTTTGGTTAAGTCTTTTGTTTTTTGCCCTTGATCATATATTAGAGGAAAGATTAATTGTATAGGACATATTTAATTATTTCCATGTATTTGTATATCTTTTTCCCTGATCATCTTTGTATGAATTTAGTCCTTGAAGTCCTAATCAATATAGAAAAATATTTCCCATATTCTACTGTTTCATGGTATCGGAGATTTCTTAATCTAGTTTTTTCCACCGCCCCACCAATTTACCTTTAAGGTCATAATCAATATAGACTATATTTTCCAAATTTATCCTTTCATCATTTCGTTTCTGAGTCTATTGAAAACATTCTCTTAACTTATTTAGGGTAAGAGATTTCGACCTCCCTAACCCTACTTTAACGACTTCAACTAAATACATTAGATTTATTGTTGTTGCTTGTTGGGGTTCAATTGTGAATCCCACATGAGAAGTTGGGAGAGAAAACAAGCTAGTATATAAGGAAATGAGTCACTCCTCCTATTACCAATTAGTTTTGGGATGAAACGGGCTTGTATACTAGGCTTGGCAATTGAGCCCATCTCCCCCGTAACAAGTGGTATCAAAGCCGATGGTTCGGTTTGAGGACCGGGAGGGTCCGCCGTTCGGGTTTGTGAGGGATTCACAAGTGAGGGGGAGATTGTTGGGGTTCAATTGTGAATCCCACATGGGAAGTTGGAAGAGAAAACAAGCTAGCTAGTATATAAAGACACAGGTCACTCCTCCTAGGGTTGTCCAAAACCGGTTAACCGTTATTCGGTTAACCACTAATTTGGTTAGTCAAATGTATAAACCATAACCAAACCGTAAAATTCGATTAACCAAGAATTGTTTAACCAATTTTTCGGTTCGGTTTTAGTGGCTAACCAATAACCAACCTAGTTGTTATAAATACAAAATAGTCTCCTGTAATTGATCTATTGTAAGAACTAAAATCATGAAAAGTCAAACATTAATGCAAACGACTAGATTAGATTCAATTTATACATACTTGGCTGCCAGTTCACTGTTCAATAACTACATGCACAACTACATAGTTCATAGGTTAATTACATACTAGACAAAAAACTCCACCGCCAAAATAAACATTACGTAGGCCAAATATGCCTGTACAGTTAGTAGCAACAAAGATAGCAAACATAGCAATAACAATATGGCCAAAATTAACAAATTAAAAACGTGAAGCTTATTTTAGTATTATTAGTACATGATCGAACCTACTGCATGTATTATGATACAAATTGTATGTCAATCACTAAATATATTGTGTAATGTAATTTTAAGAAAAAATATTAAAATATATTTCGGTTCTTCGGTTAACCAAAAATATGATAACATTAAACCGAAACCGAACTGATAAACTGAAATATTTTCGGTTCGGTTAACCAAACCGAAATTTTAAAAAATGTAGATTTAGTTAACCTAACAAATAATCGGTTTTTCAGTTTGGTTTTTCGGATTTGTTTTTTTATGGACACCCCTAACTCCTATTACCAAGTAGTTTTGCAACGGAGTCCTATGACCTTGTATACTAGGCTTGGCAATTGGGCCCGTCTCCCCCGTAACATTGCTGTTGTAATTGCATGTATGTGACGATGGAAGATGGACATGCCGCTTCATAATTCAAAACACATAGCTATACGAAGCTCGATTTCAACTACTTAATTAGCCATAATCCTTCTCCAATAAGTCAACTAATACGTAAATCCTCCCATAATAAAAAAAAAGTAAGTAGTTTTTGACCGAGCGAATTATTGATTGACAATTATTATTATTATAGACTATCGATAATCGATTTGTTCCTGTTCAAATTATTGACTATTGATTAGAATTAACATGTCATGAATGAAGAATGTAGTTGGTAACCCACCCGTGAAGTTATAAATGATTTGATCGATCAAAAGCAGCCGCGGAATTAGCATGATATGAACAAGGAAATTAAAATAGAAGTTACGTTAACTTGTTGTACCCGTTGTATCATTATGAGTACGATTCGGTATTTTATACATGTTATTAATAAATAAAAATATCATATATGTAACACCCCTATTTTGCAACAATAGGTGTTACCGCCAGTGACCTCGGATTTTACCATCCAAAGTCACCCAAGGCTTTATAAGGTATTAAGTTAAATAAAAACATGCGGAATTATAAAGTTATTACAATTAAAAGTGTTGCTCATATATGAGACTTTAGAAGTACTAATTACATACCATGGTTTAGTTTAGCAAAACATAAGACCTTAAGGGTTGTTTGGCAACGGAAATGAAATAACATTCTTTTTGCATAAGCGTAGAGTGATCCGAAAGTGAGCAAAACACCATACTTGGTTTAAAACCGACCTTCCTTCCTTCACTTGATTGATCTTCGTCCTTTACGCCTTTAGTGGAGGTTTCCTGGATTCTGGCATTTGGCGCGAAAGGCGGAAAATGCCAGACAGAAATGCGGAAAAACAAAATTAGTCTAAAGAGACTAAGCAAGCGAGAACGGACATCCTTAAGGTAGTTTGGAATATCGAAATTATTACGAGGTATTCGAGATGTATTTCGAGAAGTGTATACTTTAAGTGGAGTTTATTAAGAACGAAATGAGTGAATCTCAAGACGAGATAACTCTTAAACCGAAAAAAACGAACTACTAGATTGTAGAACGTCTTAGAATAGAATGAATGTTGGGAACGTTAATTACACATAAGCTTTTAAAAAACCTCTCACGCCCTTGCGGACCGAGAGCCGGATCAATAATTTGAGACCGGTCCGGTTTTGGTTTCTTTTAATGTGCTTTAGCACTTACTTTCTTTCGTGATCAAAACCTTCACATTAGTTAACGATTTTTAAGAGTGTGGGGGGCCATGAATGGGCCGACGTACCACTTACGGGAACTGAGTTCCGGCACCTAGCTAGGGTGCACACGTCCCTCCTCCGAGTAGGAGCAGACATAGATCATGATCCGTACAGTCGTAGGAAAGTTGGTATTTCACGATACGACTTAAGAGTTATATAGAGGTGTCGGGCCGGGCCCGCACCCCTTACTACACTACTTACGAATTTAATTACGAATCTCGAAAAGAGATTTTAAACAAACAAAGGTCACACTAACAAGCCTAGCATTATATCTACTAACAACAATAATAGTAACAATGCTAACAATGTCATTATTTCTAACAATCGGTATTTCCTAGGCTCGTTTTTATTTAGCAAGCAAGGTGTTCCCAACATTGAACAAGTTAACGGAATTTGCATTATCGAAAGGTTCAAGTAGAATGTCCACTTGCCTTGAATCTCTTTCGTAAGTTTATGAGACTTGGAATTTTGGACGACTTAGTGAAGTTTGTACACTTCGACCTATTTATTCGAAAAGGTAACGAACGAATAAATATTAAAATCCTTATTTTAATTTAAGTCAACTTTTCTCTTATTTTCCTCTTCTACGAGAAGGAATGTTAATCTAAATTATTCGGCTTAATAATTTAGATAGGAAAATATGAAATAATAATTCTTTTATTATTATTTTCAAGGTGATGTTCTTGAAAGAGTTTTATAAAATTTACAATATTTACTTTAAGGAAACATGCAAGGATTTACTTAATCAAATGGAAAAAATCCTTTTCAAAACACATGCAATGAATATTTAAATGGGCTAAAAATATGGTTTGCATGAATTTCATTAATTTCTAAAGTCCATTTTTATTTTATTCCAAAAGCCTATGTGAAATGGTAATTTCCACATGCAAGAAAGTTTATCACCATAAAACCTTTTTCCAAATATAAGTATTTTTATACATTCCTTCTTAAATGAAAATTATTCTCATGGTCACGATTGTTTCTAAAAAATCATGATTAATTTATTAAAACATTATAGTAAAGTCTAGAATGAACATGCATATATATATATATATATATTACTTCATAAAAACTCTTTTTAGTTCCCATGCATAACTCATTATGTTATTTAATTAACTTGTGCTTATGAAAAATCTCTTTTTATATCAAGAAGGTTATAACAATTTTATTTCAACTTTTTAATAAGCTCTAAGTTACATGCAAGAATGGATTAATCCTTAAAACTTTATAAAATGCACATGCAACAACTTATTTAACTTACTAAAAGAGATTAAATCTTTATAAGTATACTTTTAAATTGAAAAGGTCACAACTAAATTATCTAAAATTCATTTTAAGTCTAAGTTGACATGCAATGGAGGTTTAAGTTATAAAAAGTCTTTTTAAGCTAGATGCAAAGACTTATTTGGATTATTTAAGCATATTTTATTCTTGTTAAATTTACTTTAGTCAAAAGTTCATACAAAAATTATTCCAAAACTTATAACATGATTTAAAAGACATGCAAGAAGGTTTCTTCCATAAAAAAATTCATTTTATTAAATTCTTAAGTCATTTCTTTCATAATAATAGAATACTTCTATAATAAAGGAAAAGAAGTCTAAAATTCATATTATCTTTAAAAATTAGAATATTCATGTTAAAAATTCCCTTTTACACTCCTAAGATTTACAAAATTTATTTTCTAATTTATAAGATCATTTTTCATTGAAAACTCATGCATGCATGCTAGTTTCCATTAAAAATATGTACAAAACTATAACTTATAAAAATCTGATTTTGTTTTCTCTTCTCTAGAAAAAAATCAGCATAATAATATGTTCAACTAACTCTCAAATTATTAAAATCAACAAGAAAAATAATCAAAATAAAAAGAAGGAAAGAACCCTCACTTTGGTGCTAAGTTTGCAATAAACCGAACAAAGGAGAGCGGAACGGAACGACGAAGGGTGGGCTGCAGCAGGGAGGCTGCTGGTGGCTCCAGCGAGGCGGCACAGTGGCGGCGAGCAGCAGCGCAACCAGGGGCCGGTGGTGTGGTGGCTAGGGAGTGCCAAGGGGGGAGTCTAGATGTGTTTGCATGTGAAAAATCAACCTTCAAAGACAAAAATATGGCTGATTTTTCTCTTGTTCTTAAGGAAAGAAAAGAGAGTGTTTAAATGTAGAAAAGAGAGTGTTTGAAGGATGAAAGGGAGTGTAGAGAAATGGTGTGTCTTTTTGAGCAAGAAGGCTTTAAAAGCCAACTATACTAGTAAGTGGAGTATCATCCTAATCATGATCAAAATCTTGATCATGTGAGTGGGATATGGAAGGAGATTGTCTTTAATAAAATATTCAAACAAGTGAGTGGGAAATCTCTACCCAAACCTCACTAAATCCCCTTCTTTAAATGATCCAACGCGTCGCAAACGGACCGAAAGTCGGTTTGAAACGCACACCGGAACGATCGGGTTTTACGAATAGGATTTCCGTTGGTTACGAATTTATTAAATTCTATCTATAATAAATTCATTTACTCGAATAAATATTTCATAATAATATTATAATTTATTTATTTTAGAATGTCTATAAAAAAATTCAAATTTATCCGAAAAATCACGGATATTACAATATATTTATTGCTCGTAGAATGTATAATTTTTTTAAATCAATATAAATGGTTAAATTTAATGTTGTGAATGAAGATATATGATTCAGATAAAATAATTATATTTCTCTTTTTCTTTAATGATATTTCATAGATATGTAATTAAAAGAAGAAGATAAAATATAAATAAAAGAATTTATATATTCAAATATGGAAAAGATAAGAATTTAAAAAATAATAGTTAACTTAATAAATAAGATATAATAAAATATGAAAGATAAAGATAATTTAATTATATAAAATATTTAAAATTTAATTAATTTAATTTAAGATGGGACCAAACTCATTTTGTGGTTTGATAAAGTAAGGATTAGATAAGATTAAATATTATATTATTCATGCTTTATTACTTTCCATGTATGTAACTTAGAGATTATCAAATATTTCAATATATCTATTAAATATGTTATTATTAATTTTTATTAATTTTAAACATTAAAAATATTAAAAATTATTTTTTTATCATAAAATAAAATCAAAATATATCTATAAATAAATTTGTCAAAAGATTTATATTTATTTTAAAATATTTTATCCTTAATTTTAAATACTTGTATAGGGAAGCTTTCAAAAGATATTTTTATACTAAATAGATAGTTGTTTGATGTTAGAGATAAATTTAAATAGTTAAAAAAGAATTTAATAGAAAGAAGTTATTATAATAGAATTAATTATTTTTTAAATAAAAGGTGGAGCCAAAATCGTTCTGGTGGCTCGAAAAGGTATATCTTTAATATATAGTTATAGATTCTACTTGTCTTTTTTAGAGTTGGATACAAATATTAAGAAATTTTTGAATTGAACAAAAATACTCTTAATTAAAAATTTACTTTTTACATTGAAAATAAAAATGTAACAAATTTAGTGCATTTTTTTAATTAAATGTAAGGATTAAAGTGGAAAAATTGTGTCCAAAAATATGTAAGAAGAAGACAACTTTTTTTTTTGAACAAAATTTAGGTCTAACAAAATTTTATACTGAGGGAGTATATTAAATTTGACCAAAAAATAAAAAATAGAAAAGTATACCTAGCAGCTAGACAACGTGGAACTCCTAGAAGCAGAATTTGGTTAGCTTAAAACATATACAGCCCCCTGAACTTGTGTCAAATTGTCATTTAGACACCCCACCTTTGGTTTGGACCTATTGAACACTTAAACTTAACAATTTGGACTTATTAAACACCTGATCGCTGATGTGGCAAAGTGCGTGTAAGCCAAACGCATATGTGCAAGTGAAAACTCATATTCTAGTTGACATGGAATTTATATAAAAAAAACAAAAGAAAACCTTTTCAGTTTTCATCGTATAACAAAACCCATCCTTTTTCATTTTTTTTCTTTTTTCCATATTTACCTTTCTTCCATATCTATCTCAAAGACCAAAAACCTTCGATGAGTTTGATAAAAAAAAAAACCTTTGATGAGAAGGCTTGAAGATGAGGCCACCGGCGGGCTCGTGGCGGCGGAGGACGGGAATGTCGTGCCTCACCCCGACATCCACTTGTGTCGTGTGTCTACCGGTGCCGGATCTAGGAACTCGGCGGCGGAGGACCGAAAATCTGGGTTGTTGGAGGATTGGCGGTGAGACGGAAAACCTTCCGAGCTCATTGGAGCGAGGCGGCGGCGAGGCGTGGATCTACTGGTGCCGGATCTAGGCTGTCGAAATCTGGGTTTTTCTTCTCATTCCGGATCTGGGTCTTCATTTTGGCCATGTCGGTTCAAGGAGTTTGAAATCCTGGTTCGAGAGGTTGCTCCAGCTTTGTCCATGTCAAGATTTGGTGGATCTGATGGAAGCCATGGCGGATTTCTTTGAAGATCAATTGCCCGAATTGAAGCCGAGAAGTCCTGATTTTGTCTCTATTCCATATCTAAAAATCAACCTCCATTAAAACTTCCCATCGAGCTTTTGAATTCAAAATTTGAACTCTCTCACGCCGAATTTGTCAAATCTAAGCCAGACCTGAAGTACCCACCTTTTATTTACTCAAATCCCTCTCTTTCCCATCAAATCGCTGACAAGATGCAACTACCACCATTGTTGCTGCTAGTTCAACATGAGGAAGAAGATGCTACGAATCAAACTGACGAAGGAGTATTATATTAGGCAATGAAATTAATTATGGAGTATTATCACCCTCAATGAAATTAATTATGGACTAATACATGGAGTATTCTTTTCTTCCTCTTTAATATTATTATTTTAATCAATTATAACATTGAAATTTTTAATAAAAAAGCAAAAATAATTATTTATGGACATGACATCTATGTGAAGCTGATGTGGCAAGAGAATTTTACAACTCATCGCGCGTACAAAACACTCACTGATGTTTCTGCAAGTCAGGTGTTTAATAGGTCTAAATTGTTAAGTTTAAGTGGTCAATAGGTTCAAACCAAAAGTGAGATGTTCAAATGACTAATTCGCACAAGTACAGAGACTGTATATATTTTAAGCCGTTAATTAACCACATATTGCAATACGTAATTAACAACATACGTACCCACGGCGCCAATTCATATGCAGAAATTTTAAATTAGCTAAGTCACGTGCAATACAAGTGATAGATTCCATTAAAAATTTTAAGTCCATAATATCATATCACACATCGCAATGCTTTAAAGACAAATCCTAAAATGACATATATTTATAAGCAGAGGGAGTAAAAGTTTATTAAAAATTCATTAAAAATTAATTATTAATAAAAGTAATCTAATGAATTATATATTAGATTTTGATTTATAAAATTTCATTTTTACATGTCCCCTCAAGTGCAACTGGGTTGTTCAATCGATACTTGGAGATAGTCGATTAGATAAGATAGATAATAACGGGATGGTAGGAACAAGATAAGCCCAATCTAGATAAACAAGGTAGATAATAGGTGGGTAGCAACTCACCAAGTTCAACCCATGTAAACAAGGTAGATAACGGACGAGTAACAACTCACTAAGCCCAACCCATATATGTAAATAATTAAAATAGATAATAGGTTCAAGATCAATCCGCTGTGGTATCATGATAAAGTCCGGTGGATCGATAATCCGAGAGTCGTGCGAATAACGGGCCTAGCATACAAGCCCAATAAGGTTTTGTTAATGTGTCTTGAATCTAGTACTCGCCAAGGGTTCAGGGGCAGTACCCCATGACGGTGGTTCCCATGAATGTAGTAACTCATTGTTAATAACCACGTTACTCTTTGTGTCTTTTTTCACGTTTTATTATTGTCGTTACAACAAGTTCCAACCCTAAACCATATGAAAATGAGTAGAGTAATCAGATTATATGCTAGACAATTTAAAGCTTCGTTTTATGTGTTCGGCAAAATTTGCTTATTTGAAATAAGTTATTTATATCCGATACTTATCTGCTGAAAAAATAATCAACACCTCCTAACCTTATGTCAAATAAGCTAACTTATCTACCAAAATATAAGTAAGCGGGACCCATGTGATCTCCAATTAAATTAAATTTTTTTTATTTTTTTACCCTTCATTGATCTATTTTAGCAATTTTACACATCTTGCTTAAAAATCAGCAATTCAGTTTACCGAACACATTCCAGATTATTTGGAAAATAAAAAACTTATATAAGTATCTCATATCAGCATTCATGATCAACATCAACAACCATAAGTATCAACATCAACATCAACATCATCATCAACACCGATAAGTACCGATTTACCGAACGGAGCCTAAGTCTAAATTTTCCATGTGGGAAATACTCTCTCAACACACCCCTCAAGTGCAATTACCTACGTCAATTATCACTTGGACAGAATCCCTCAAGATTGGCGAATCATCACTATATAAATTGTTTGAATGTGCTTATAAGGCCGACAAGCTTGAATTTTACCACAAGGCTAGCAAACTGCCACGCCTTTATTGGGTGAACTATGGGCCTATGAAGGCAACAAGTACAGACTCTGAAGCCACCGAACAACACCAAAATATTATCTCAAACTACGAAGTAAATCACGAACTTCCACCAGAATTTAAAGAAGGCAAAGAAAACCTTGAAATAAAATTGGTAAGACACCATATCCGTTATAGGGAAAAACAATTTTTTTTGTTGTATATATAATTTCATGTTGAAATATTTGAAAGTTCGGTCATTAAGACGGTTAAATTACCGGTCGACGGGCAGGGCTAGGTCCTCGAAAAAACTGCCTAATCATTTACGTATGTTAGTATGCAGAAAGATGGATGGAATTTTGACTCTGTCTTCATATTAATGAAATCATACATATGCATTAATTACACAAAGAAAAGGTTCAATCCTTATCTTCATCTTTATAAAGTCGTAAATTACCTAATCATTTACGAATATGAAATAAAAATATTACTACTATCATTCGGAGACTAGCTTTAGCTTTCATTAGGTGTTTACTATATATATACTTTCTCATAACTAAACTAATAGTGCGCTTCTGATTATTCAAGGATCAATCTATATTAAACGCGTATATATTAATTAATGTAGATCGAACATGTGAATGAAAATAAAGTTTCCAAATCTGGAAGCAAGCAAATGGAATCAGGTTTGAAAATTATGACGAGAATTTCATTTTGTTTTGATCACATTTTTGAATGTTCATATGTGGAGACTGACCATTCTTTTGGCTGCTTTCTAAATAAATTCTCTCTCTATATATACCCTAACACCACCACCATAACTAACCATTCAAATATCAAAAACAATAATCTCAATAAGACTTCACAATGAAGCTTCTCATTCTCCTCCACATATTCGCTTTTCTTCTCTTCAATGGCTTCCTTTATTCTCATGCTCGATCTCATTATACCTTTGAGGTTCGGATACATCAATTACTCGATCTCTTGAGTTCATATATCCATGCAATGTTCTAATTAAGAATGTCACGTATATATATTATTATTATACTACTATATATGCATGTCTTATTTATATGCTTATAATGTTGTTACATGCAGCTTCGAGAGGCCTCGTTCACTAAGCTATGCAGCACAAAGAACATTCTAACAGTTAATGGACAATTTCCTGGACCTACACTTTTTGCTCGAAAAGGCGATACGATTATCGTCGATGTTTATAACAGAGGATCCTACAATGTCACAATCCACTGGTACGATATTAATTAATCTATCACGATTCTTTAATATCATAAGATACTAATCTAATTGTCAACTGATTTTGAGATGGAACCTCATTGAGCTTCTAAATTGATCGAGCTTCACAGTTGGGCACATCTCATCGTAACATATGATGATTATCGAGTGGTTATATATGCAGGCACGGAGTAAACCAACCAGGAAACCCATGGTCAGATGGACCAGAATACATTACTCAGTGTCCGATCCCACCCGGGGGAAGGTTCAGGCAAAAGGTGATATTTTCGACCGAAGAAGGAACACTTTGGTGGCATGCTCATAGCGACTGGACAAGGGCGACCGTTCATGGTGCCATTGTTATTCGTCCGAAGATCGGAAGTAGTTATCCCTTCCCTAAACCCCATGTTGAAGTGCCTATCATTTTGGGTACGTAAAATATTTTGTTTGTTTACGTACATACGTTAATGTTGTTCGGTCTTGTGTGGATCGTGTTATAATAATTGTATTTACACATATATATGGTTTGGTTGAGTAGGGGAATGGTGGAAGGAGGATATTCAACAACTATACCATGATTTTCTTAGAACAGGAGGTGACCCTAATAAATCTGACGCTTTCACCATCAACGGTCAACCAGGGGATCAACATCTTTGTTCTAAAAAAGGTATTTATACATAGTAATTATAACTCCTGATCACTTCATAATTATCCTTCTTATGAACAATGCTTTTTTTTTTCTCTACGTGTTGAAAATTATATAATCTGAAATTGATTAGTTTAATCATATTGTAATTTTCAATGGCCTGGCCTATTGATAATCAAGGTGTATTTTTTTATAATTATATTTACAAAAATTATCAAGAAATACAATAATTTCAGAATTTGAGTTTTTTGGATACAAAAAAAAGTGTAAATATTAGATTTCTTACATGCATGATATAGGGTCATTCCAAATCATTTGTATGTTAATAATGTAATAGTATTGAATTTTCCAAAATCTATTTACTTTTATGCATTGAACTTAGTATATATTTAAAAAGTAACACAGTCACGCAACCTTTGGCAGACACTTTCAAGCTCATGGTGGACTATGGCAAGACATACCTACTTCGTATGGTGAACGCCGGATTACAAGAGATCCTATTTTTCGCCATAGCCGGCCACAACCTAACCATTGTAGGCACAGACGCAGCCTATACCAAGCCCTTCACCTCAAATTACATCACCATCTCTCCCGGCCAAACCATGGACGTTCTCCTCGAAGCCAATCAAGATCCGAGGCAATACTACATGGCGGCTAGGGCACTCGAGAGCACTCCGGGCATCCCATATGATAACACAACCACAACCGCCATCATTCAATACAAAGGAAACTACTCTAAATCATCTTCCATACCTCTACCAAGACTCCCTTCTCACAATGACACCAATGCATCTGCAAACTTCACCGGAATGCTAAGAAGCTTAGTCGACAAGGATCATTCAATTGACGTCCCGAAGAATGCACAAGCCAAGTTCTTGTTTACACTCTCGATTAATACATTCCCATGCGAGGCGAATAAAAATTGTTCGGGGCCTAATGGAACTCGCCTTGCTTCAAGCATAAACAATATATCTTTTGTTACCCCAACCATTGACCTATTGCAAGCTTATTACAATAGGATTAATGGAGTGTACCAAGATAACTTTCCCAACTTCCCGCCATTGGTTTTTAACTACACTGCTCAATATCTGCCACTTGAGTACGAGTTACCATCACAAGGAACTAGGGTTAGGGTTCTCGAATATGGCACGACTGTGGAGCTTGTTTTCCAAGGGACAAATGTAGTTGCGGGATCGGATCACCCTATGCATCTTCATGGATTTAGTTTCTATGTTGTTGGATGGGGTTTTGGGAATTTCGACAAGGATAAAGATCCTCTTAGTTATAATCTCATTGACCCGCCTTTGCAGAACACTATAGCTGTCCCATACAATGGTTGGACTGCTATCAGATTCAAAGCCGACAATCCAGGTAACCATGGCACAAATCTCTTAATCTCATTGCTATGTCATTAATTAAAGCTTGATTAACAAGTGACTCTTAATCTTTGATCATGTAGGGGTTTGGTTCCTCCATTGCCACCTAGATCGACACGCAAGTTGGGGAATGGAGATGGCATTTATAGTGAAGAATGGAAAACTACCAAGGCAACATTTGCTACCACCTCCACCAGATATTCCTTCGTGTTAAAATGAAAGAGAAGTCAATATACACCATACAAGTTCATAATGTTTAAATTATTGATTTTTTTTCCTAATTTCATTCATACACTTTCCTAAGATTAATTAGATTATTATTCAAATGTAATGCAAGTCTAATGCAATTTCATCAAGTTCCTAATTCATATTAGGAAGATAGAATAAGGCTTTGTTTTTAAACAAAGAATAAACATTTATTAGTATGATTGTTATTCATAAAAGTATACATATTTCAATTCTTTGTATGGAAAAGTTTGTATGTATATGAAATTTATAAGAGTTACGGTGAATTCATTTAATTTTGTCAAGCATTCAATAATTTTTTAGGAATCGTTTGGCACACCTGAATCAAAATAAAAATTGAGTGGTGTAAACGATTTTTTATACCCCAATTAATCAGTCAAAGCAATTAAATATTAAAAGACTAATTATAGACTTTAAACGATGAAGGCCCAACGCATTAAAGAAGCCAAATGCCTTAATAAGGTGATAAAACCTTGACATCCTTTTTTCTACTATTTAAGGGTTGTCTATGTTAATACGAAAGGGTATTGAATCAAATGGAAACACATGTTAACGTGAAAATTGAAAATCAGTTGTGTTCGTTAGATTAGGTATATTGTATGGCTGTGATCAACGCGTGTATTTTTTCAATTTTTAAGAATCAAGGGTAAATTTGTTATTTGGCCTATCATCTTCTCCAAATGGCTACAACACACCAACGTACAATATTTCTATTCTCTTCTACAGGGTACAGATTCAAACGGTTCGTCTTTGTATTTGCGCTCTCTTATCTCCAATTTCTCCGTTCGATTGATTCTGCTTTGTTTTTCCTTCTTAATGGGTTCAAATTAAGGCATGTGATTTGATTTTTTCGAGTTTTATTTTATTTTTTTAAACTTTGGGTTGATTTCAAGTTCAAAATCAAAATTGACAATATGAGATCGAATTGGTAGAAAATTACAAGTATTTAGTGTTATCATGTTGTTTTTCCATAGTCCATTGTCCAATACTTTGTTTTTTCGATTTATTTGATCTTGTAGTTTGAGATACATACAACATGTTCGATGAAAGTCCTGAGAGATGAGAGTTTGCTTCTGTGCTGAATTGGATTTTACGTGAATGTATTATGTTGTTACGTGAACTTTATATATTTTTGCATGAACCTTACAGATTTACAGCAAAATGTGCGTTCTTTTATTAAATTTTGTGTACATTCACCCTTTATTGTAGGTTTTCCATCAACTTCTATTGATTTGAGTGGTGAAATTTCTTATGCTTGTAGTGTAGATAGTGTTGATGGCACGATGATTTAGAATACAAATTTAATTGGCTATCATTAAGTTCATGAACCTACAATATCTTGGTTATTTGCTTGTTGTCACTAGTAATAATCATGAATTATAACTCCATTTAACTGGCTTTAGCATTGTCTATTAAGTATGAAGGTTTTGAGTTCGTATTTGCATATATGCAAGATCATTGGTGGGTCATGGTAAGAATTTCATGAGAGTATTATTTATTGTGCTTGTGTAATCCTTGTAAATTTGTAGAATTTCATTGATACTATACTTGTTGGTTGTCCAACTATAATTAGTGTCGATACATTACAAGTAACTTGAAGATGGCGGAACCTTGTTTTGAGGATGAGAGCTCTAGGTCCGAGGAGTCTGAAAAGTCGGAGATGAAGATCATTGTGAAGGTTGTAGACAATATCATCGCCCTTGAATTGGAAAGATCTTACACAATTGAAGATGCGATGACCATAATTCAAGCCAAAGAGGACATTTCAAGTGATCACTATGTGCTAATTTTTTACCATACATGGTTGTGAAGTTGGAGTATGTCTAAATCAACCTCGAACTACTCACTCACTTTAAGATCCATATGCAGATCTTTGTGAATATCCTCATGGACATGGGCTATACCATCATACTCGATGTGAAAAGATTTGACACAACTAGAGACGTCATTTCAACTCTCGAATTCTCGGAACTGATATTACACTTTTTATCCATTTTATTTCAACTCTATAATGAACGATACATCTTCATTTGAATTCTCATTGAGTTTTTTTTATAATTCATGTGTTTGATATAAGAAACTTGTGCTTCTGGCCTCTTTTATTATGGTTAGTAGTTTAATTTTTCATTTCATACTATATGTGAACACAAGTCTTAAATATTTGAATACAAATGCTAAATATGTGAACCTACAACTACTATATACGAACATTCCCAATTTTTGGTTCAATTTCATTTGTTTTTTAACTTTCATGTATCAAGTTCTGTTACAACCTTTGCTATCTTAATTAATCAATAAAAATATAAATCATAAGACCAAGCTTGTTATATTAATGTGCATGAAATACAATAAAATAAACATGAACATACATAATAAATATATGAACGTCGACATAATAAACATGAACCTAACCAAACTGGGTGTCAAACTTCATATGTGAAATAGTTTTGTACCTTCTTACAAATGTCATTCCACATCTTTCTATTTTTCTACTATCCCACCAACATAACTTCATCTCAGTTTGTTAGCTTAACATCAACCATCTAGATTCTATATCATCATAACTAGCTAGTTATTTTCAAAATAATTGCTTTCTTCAATGTTTTCCATTCAAAATAGAAGTAGACAATTTGCATCCTCCAACTTTCTTTGGCTTTTTTGTTGGTTGAGTCGCAAGATCATTCAAAATTTACTTCTTCCAAACTTTGGTTGCTATCATCTCCAAAATCTTCACCACCAACTTGTTCAATTGGTTTGTAATTCTGGTCTTGACTATCATAATTTGATAACACGCCACTTTTGTTTTCTATATTTATATAAAAAAAAGAAGAAGAAGATATAAGATATTAGCTTTTTTCAAACAATACAAACATATGGACAAAATACATAAACCTCTTAGTGTTATACATGAACCTTTAAATAAAATATGTGAACACCTACCTTTTATGTAAAAAAAATTTGGGTTGAAACCTTTTCTATAAATTATATGAACCTTATTGATATTTGAACATTCAAACTATGTTTATGAACATGTAAACAAAATAAATGAACCTTTAAAAGAAATATGTGAATATGTACAATAAATCACATTCAGACCAACAATACATGTATTGAAAGCTTGGAAACAACTTACATATCAGTCAGAATAAGCTAAGAGAATAACGAATTCTCTCCATGTTTACAAACTGAATAAGATTCCAACAAGTTCAAACTTCCAATGTTCCTCTCAATTTTTAGTTTCTTCTCAAATCTCTTTGTATCATCACTACTCAAATCTACACCACAAAACTCTAAAAATTCAGCACACCCATATCTCAACTCCATTTTCTTTTAATTAGTTTACCAATCATCACCCAAATATCAATTTAAGCACACAACAATGCACCCAAAATAAACTTTCTAGGTTTCTTTCAATTTCTAGAATCAAAATCTGGTTTGGATATGAACCCTAGAATCAAGAAATTTGAAAAAAGAAGGTTTCTTACCTTCTTTGGACCGGATTTTGACGGTAATTGCTTGTAATATGTCAGGAACATGATTTTGATCTTCAATTAAGTCTTTGAATGAAAGGGGAGATGGGAGGAATTGAGGGATTTCATTCGATTTTGGGAGAGAGAGCTGATGAGCGTTCTATTTGGAGTTGGTTTGTGAAGATAGAAGGGTATTAGGTACTAATTTAGAATGCTTTTTAATGATATTTACAAAAATGCCATTAAAATTCATAAAAGAAGCGTGTGCCTTTCTTTTTTCTTATTTCCTCCGCATTAATAACAGCCTTTCATTTATTCCATCTAATGGGCCATATTCATTTTCAGTTTTTAGGATAAGCCCCATATCCACTAGAATCAACCTCAATACGAAAGACATAATTTATTTTTCACGTAATTTGTTCTTCTCTTTGATTTTCTACCCCCTTTCCACCATAATAATTTTTGTAGAAATATTTGGCACCGTCTGTAGTAAAATAAGATCAATCCCGCACTCACCATATGGGTTAAACAACCAAGCCACCGGTTGACGAGTCCACACGAGAAGGCCGCCCTCGATCAAGCCGTGATCCAGTTCACTCGAGCCCATTCGCGACTCACCGCGTCAACCGCTAGCCCGATCAATCGAAGCCTGCAACTCGACTCGAAGAGGGTAACCGTTCGAACCTCGAGTGACCCCGATACAATGTCGCGATCAAAGCCGCTTGCCAGCCCATCGATCTGACTCGAGGGGACCATCTAACCTGCAGCCGTCGCTGATCCGTTCACCGAGTTCTCACAGCCCAAAGAACGAGGCCGCTCGTTCTAAATGCCCCTATCAGGTCCGAAGATGAAGCTGAAGCCGGTAGAAGCTGAAGAAAACCCGAATTGAAGACGAGACCACTCAAAGCCCTCGGGCTTCTATTGAATCGAGAAATAAGTTTGATTGCAATCCTGATGTTGCCTTATCGATCAAAAGCCGTCGAAAAACCATCGTTGTCGCGTCAACAAGCCCTATTGCACGAGAAAGGTCGTCATTGTATTTGACGAAACCAAGTTAAACCCGCCACCCCTAATGTTTGAAGTAATACCAAAAGATGAATTGGCAGCTATCCAATAGGCCGAGAGATGGGAACAAGAGAAAGAGCTCGTTGAGGCCCGAGATGAGATAAGGCGATTGAAGGTGTCCCTAGAAAAAGTACAGGGAAAGTGTTTGATGGAGGTTGTGGAGACATATAGTAGTACGACGGCTCTTCTTTGCTAGCATTATGGAGGGCATAGATCGATGAGCCTTCGTATCCCCACGAGATGTAATGAGTCATGTGCGGTGGAGGACAAGAGACGAGAACGAGGATGAAGATCTCGATCGCTGACACCCTAGGACATGCAAAGCTCGTCGTGAGGAAGAAAATCGTGTCCGTTCGAACTCTTAGGAAAACGTGGATCTTTCCTTGGAACACGAGGGAAGTGAGCATTACGCAAGAAAGCATGGTCGAGATCAAGTGCAACATCGCAATGAGAACCCTAGGAAGTGCTCCCAAAATGAAAGGCCATCTTAGTGAAAAGCTAAACAATTTACAAAGCACCAACGAGGGGAGAGAATTGAGCTTGAAATGATAGAGATCGAAGACTCAGAAGAGACTTCCAAGGAGGAAGAGGAGTGGAGAGAAGAGTTGAATAGGAGGAACAGGAGCTCTAGGCGCCGAACCTCTCTAAGTATGGGGAAATTTGATACACTGTAGTTTCTTTAATGTAACTAGGACTTTTTAGTACACTTATATAGAGAGTTTTAGGTGTTTTAGAGCTTTTTATTGAATATCAAGATTTGAAAACCAAGTGTTTGAGATTGCGGTTTTGAAGTGAAGTTCCGAAGATGGACGTTCAACTGAAGAACTGCAAACATGGGTACCACTACCGCGACTGTGATAGACGTCACTAAAGCTGCAGAACATTCAAGGCAAAACCGTGACCGTTGCCATGAAAACCGTGATCGTGGTGGTGTAACTGAGAGCAACTGGATTGAAGGTCGTGCCCACGGTATCACACCGCCTCGGAGGGTCAAAGTAGTCAAACCACGACCGCGATTTTACCGAATAAGACGCGTCGAAGACTTTAAGAGATTATCTTTTATTTGCTTCCTTTCTATCATTTTAGATCTCGTTTTTCCTTAGTTTATAAGACTTTTTGTTAGACTTTGTTTGAGAGTTATGCATTGTTATTTTCTACTTTTCTAAGTTTTAGAGAAAACTTCTATGGAGAACTACAAACCCTTATTTATTTCTGAGTTAAAGCTTTTAAATTCAAGCAATTTGTGAGATTCAATTTCAAGTTTTATTCCTTTGATTAGATTAATTGCTCTTGTACTTGATTGAATTTGAAGGTTATTGATTTTTTTCTTATTTGGCCAACTTGTTGAGATTGATTACACTCTATTGCTAGGATATAGGTTTTCTCGATGATAAGTTTAATCTTTGTAGCAAACTTATTGTTTTAGGAGTCGTTAGACTAAAACAATTAATTGCATGCATATTTTCTGTTTTTACCAAAAACTGAAAATTTGTCAAGAATCATTTGCCCTAGTAACTAGCAAAAGGGGGGCCATACTCGCGATGCCCGACTATGATCGACTATATTTTCGTACCGGTGAATCGGTTACGCACATAATCATTTGACATTTTGACCTGGTCTTCGCATTGATCAAATATACATTTATGCATTAAATCAAAAAAGAAAAAGTGCTTATCTTCAACTTTTTATATAGTTATAGCTATACCTAGAACACGTATCTTAATTAATTGGCACTAGCACTAGGTCGATCATACAGTTAATTGGTGGACTTTTTTAACGCACATTAATACAACTATTCATTCATTCGAGTATATTTCAAGGATCAATACGTGTAATTAATGTAGAACAAGTCAGAAATATACTTTCCCAATCTGGAAAACTTCAAAAACCAGACGAAATCAATGGCTCTTTTGGCAGATGAGGTTTGAAAATTTTGACGATAATATTTCAATTTGTTTGGTCGAGTTTGTTGATCACATTTATGAATATCATGTGGAGACTAAGCATTCTTTTGGCTGCTATAGCTTGATTAGCTTCTAACTAAATTCTTTCTATAAATACCCTAAAACCACACCATAATTAACCATTCAAATATCAGAAATAAATTAATCATATAATAATAATCTCTGATTACGTACGTTCACAATGAAGCTCCTTATTCTCTTCCACATGTTCACTTTTCTCCTCTTCAATGGCTTCCATTATTCCCATGCTCGAGCTCATTATACCTTTGAGGTTCGAATCTTCAATTCATCATGTATGCATATATATACATGCAACATTGTAATTAAGAATGGATGGAAGAATGTATAACATATGCATGTATACATCTCATTTTTTATGCATGCACTAGGCCACTAGTACAAAAAGGCGTTTTTGAGACGGTTAGTTTTTACCACGGTTTCGTGTTTTGGTGTAGTAAAGTTGGTAGTTAAGCAAAATTACCACGGTTGATAGGCATACATATGATGTCTTAGTAACTTATATGCTTAAATTGTGTTACAGATTCACGAGGCCTCGTTCACTAAGCTATGCAACACAAAGAACATTCTGACGGTTAATGGACAATTTCCCGGACCTACACTTTTTGCTCGCAAGGGCGATACGATCATCGTCGACGTTTACAACAGAGGATCCTACAACGTCACAATCCATTGGTATTATACCCCGATCTAAAAAATCGATTCATCTTACTAGCTAGATAAGATGTTAGCACGTATGCTAGTTGAATTCTCATGTCATACACAGATTTTGTTTGAACTTCTGAGTAAAGTCTATCTAGGATCTATAAAAAAAAAAAAAAGCATTATAAACGGTTACATCAACTAAATGAATAATAGACTGATATACGATAAAAGAAAGTTTTCTTTAATATATAAGTATGGATGTACAATTAATCTATTGAATTGATTAAAGTATACTATATGATGATTATTGATTGGTTCTACATAAATGGCATGTAGGCATGGAGTGAACCAACCAAGAAATCCATGGTCGGACGGACCAGAATACATTACTCAGTGTCCAATCCCACCTGGAGGAAAGTTCAGGCAAAAGGTGATATTTTCGACCGAAGAAGGAACACTTTGGTGGCATGCTCATAGTAACTGGACAAGGGCGACCGTTCATGGCGCCATTGTTATTCGTCCGAAGATCGGAAGTAGTTATCCCTTCCCCAAACCCCATGTTGAAGTGCCTATCATTTTGGGTACGTAAAATTTTAAAATCCATACAAACAAAGGGTTAATTAATTTGATCATCATAATATAAAACTTACGTACATTATTAATGTTGTTGCATGTTAAAAGAATTAATTGCATGTGTATATGGCTTGGTTGAGTAGGAGAATGGTGGAAGGAGGATATTCAACAACTATACTATGATTTTCTAAGAACCGGAGGCGACCCTAATACATCTGACGCTTTCACCATCAATGGTCAACCTGGGGATCGATATCCTTGTTCTAAGAAAGGTATTTATTACACATAATCATTACTTAATCCCCTCTTAATATAACAACTACAAATAATCACAACCTATTCCAGACACTTTCAAGCTCTTGGTTGACTATGGAAAGACATACCTACTTCGTATGGTGAACGCCGGATTACAAGAGATCCTATTTTTTGCAATAGCCGGCCACAACCTAACTATTGTAGGCACAGACGCGGCCTACACCAAGCCCTTCACCTCGAATTACATCACCATCTCTCCCGGCCAAACCATGGACGTTCTCCTCGAAGCCAATCAAACTCCGAGCCAATACTATATGGCCGCTAGGGCACTCGAGAGCACTCCTCGTGTCCCATACGATAACACAACCACAACTGCCATCATCCAATACAAAGGAAATTGCTCTAAACCATCTTCCATACCTTTACCGAGACTCCCTTCTTATAACGACACAAATGCGTCTGCAAACTTCACAGGAAAGCTAAGAAGCTTAGTTGACAAGGATCATCCAATCGACGTCCCTAAGAACGTACAAACCAAGTTTTTGTTTACACTCTCGGTTAATACATTCCCATGCGAGGTGAATAAAAATTGTTCAGGGCCTAATGGAACTCGCCTTGCATCAAGTATAAACAATATATCTTTTGTTACCCCAACCATTGACCTATTGCAAGCTTATTACAATAGGATTAATGGAGTGTACCAAGATAACTTCCCCAACTTCCCGCCATTGGTTTTTAACTACACTGCTCAATATTTGCCACTCCAGTATGAGTTACCATCTCGAGGAACTAGGGTTAGGGTTCTCGAATATGGCACGACTGTGGAGCTTGTTTTCCAAGGGACTAATGTAGTTGGAGGATCGGATCACCCTATGCATCTTCATGGATTCAGTTTCTATGTTGTTGGTTGGGGTTTTGGGAATTTCGACAAGGAAAAAGATCCTCTTAGTTATAATCTCATTGACCCGCCCTTGCAAAACACCATGGCTATCCCATACAATGGTTGGGCCGCTATCAGATTCAAGGCTGACAATCCAGGTAACCGCGACACAATCTCTCAAGTTCATTGTCATGCCATTAATTAAAATCTCAACAAGTAATTGATCAATTTTAGCTTTGTGCTGGAATATGTCCATCCCACATTTGAATTTGGGGGTAAATTGGACTAGTATATAACTCAGTAGATTACTCCTCCTATTGTCAATGGGTTATAGGATGGAACCCCATTGGGCTAATACTTTGATTATAAATAAAGTATAAGCCTTTACTAACCTTCGATTATGCAGGGGTTTGGTTCCTTCATTGCCATCTAGAGCGACATGCGAGCTGGGGAATGGAAATGGCATTCATAGTGAAAAATGGAAAACTACCCAGGCAACAAATGCTACCACCTCCTCCAGATATGCCTTCGTGCTAAAAATGAAAGATAATTCAATACATACCACAAAAGTTCATGTTGTTTGAAGTGTTATTCTTTTCTTCTTCCTTTTTTTTTCAATCAATTTCATTCATACACTTTCTAAGATCAATTAGATTGTATTTCAAATGTAATGTAAGTCTAATGTAATTGTATTTTTTTTTTTCATAGCTCAAAATAGGAAGAAAGAATGAGCATTTGTTTTAAGGAAACTATAAACATTTACGAATGTTGGTCATAAAAGTGTAGGTTCTTCAATTCTTTGTAGGGAGAAGGATGTATGTATATGAAATGTGTGACAATTATGATGAATTCATTTTCTTTTGGCAAGTATTTAACAATTTTCAGAAACCGTTTAGTATCGAATCGAAATCAAGAATGGGTTTGGCATGTAATAAACGACTCATATCCATTTGGATGGTTAGCACGAAGATTTTTATGAGGAGAGGGGAAATAAATCTGAACCCTTTATCTGGCTTTAATCAGGCAATCTCGAATCAACAATTTATTAGCATACAACTTTTCTATATGTTCAAGGTGCCAACAAATTTTAAACATGTTATAATTAATGCACAGAAACAACAATCCAAAATACATGACAGTAGAGCTGTCTCGTATCCATGCCACCATATATAATGTCTTGTTCAGATTCCGTAAACAAATATAAATCTCATTTTTCTTTACCAAATAATTCGATTTAGATGGTCTACAACCTCATTATCTCTTTTATTTTCGGAGCTTAATGCAACAATCCAAAGAATAGAACACTAATCGACTAACAACGCCCATAGCACTTGCATCCGATCACTCCAACATGCTAGCCGAGCGATGTTCATTGAGTGATTGAAAAATCATGGGAATGGCAATTATCCTTAAAGTCCCTGTATTGACTCAAGATTAAAAACCTCGGAAGATGCAGCCGAAGGCGTACCCACATCGTTTTCTTGGTCCACTTTTGATTTCTTCATGGCATCAAGTGTTTGGAGGTACGCGTAGGAAGGGGTACGACTTGATGAAGAGCTTGGGTTGCTCATTCTGCTTGCCAGGAAACGACGAATCAAGCCTCTTAAAAATGGTGCCATGGTGTCTGGCTCGTATTCCAGGTAGTACATTATTCCACCCATACAAGCACTGAATAAAGCAACCTATACAATATTTTTTTAAAGATTTAAACAAACAAAGAAGATTATGAATTTTTAAAATGAAAATAAATCCATAAATCTCAGATCAATTGATACCTCAGCGTTCTTGATATCTGGGAGAAGATGACGGTTCACCAAAATGTACCACAAGGAATCACAAGCTCTGGGAAGAACATATAAAGCAAGCTCGCTCCTTCTACCTTTCTTTTCAAGCAGCACTGAAAGTGCTGCAATTCCGCCAGCCATCCAATATACGAGTTTGTGGTCTTTAGTTGCCACTTTTCTATGCAAACAAATTACCCCCTTCGAAACATCAGAGCATAGTCAAGGTGTGATGTTTAGGAATCAAAACATGGCGATTAAAAAAAAAAGCAGCAGTGTATTTTCTACCTGAAATACTCCAACAAAGGCAGACAAGAAAGTTGTTGAGCGAACAGCGTTTATTACAGCCCGCCAGCAAGTTTGAATTGGAGCCTCTGTAAACTAGGTAAAAAAGAGAAAAAATTTAGAACTCTTCAGCAAGAAAACAACAAATGAAGGCACTCAATACATGACCAGCTCTAAGAACAGAAAAGTTATCAGACTTGTAATGTGAGACAGTGTGCTTGAAAAGTTGAAATGGATGTTGCGACTCCAAATATCATTTTGATTTCCACATCATATATATCAGATTTTGCTTCCATTTAAATATACTATCCCCAAGTGTATAGATATCATTTGACCTAGTGTTGTCTGATATCCCATACGTAAAAAGTATACACTAGGCAGTATGGAAACATTGGTCACAAGTTCACAGCTTGAGAAACGAACACCTCCCCTCAAAAATAAAATGAAATGATGATGACAACCAACCCATATTGAGCAGTTATCTACTGCATTTAATATTAGATGTACCACGGCATTCCTGTTTGCAAACCCCCGAATATGAGTCATCTTAAACAGTGTACCATGATTAATGCCATGTTCCACACAATTTACAGCATATTGAGAGCACAAGTTTTTAATCACAGAACATGATCTTTGTAAACGGGAACTTCTAACCCATATAGCTAAGTAAGGCCAATTACAGACTATAGTTCCAGCATTAGCACCTCTGTTAGAATTAATAATACTTGTGCGCCTTTGCTTCTGATAAAGGTATTGTCACAAACAACTATTCAAACATGCTATGTAATATAGGACAGGCTCTAGAAACCTCACATTTGAAGGAAGAGATAAGATGGAACAAAGGGACCAGGAATTAGACAATACCAGAGGAGAGTAGTCTTACTTACTTTGGGATAAGGATATAGAAGACAAAGTCGGCATTAGAAGAAATGCATAAAAAATTAAAAATGAATACGGAAAATAGAGAGTAGAAGAACAATAGAAACATAAAAAGTATACAATCTAGCATTCTAGAACCCTGCGAATCTTCTTGACATGACAAACCTACTGTATTTATTGTAACAAGTAAAAATATATAAATTGTCTATAACTTACATATAATTTTATATAATTAACTTTCCAGAGTATTCTACACTCTGCTAAAATCATTATGAATCTTTAGTTGAGTTCTTATTACCCTTAAAAATTTCATTATTCTATTAATCATTGTAAAGTTGTTGAAATCTTTGTATGCGTTAGATTCCAATTTCTGCAAGATCAGATGAATCTTCCTCCTGTTTATTATGTCTTCTTTTTCTATCTATTTCAGTCTATATCATGTGCATGCCTCATGTCTTCTCTGCTTCATAATCAACTACACGAAGATAATCATGCTTTATGCCTTCATCTCATCTCCATGCATTTCGATTTCATTTTTTTACTTTTTCAGGCAAGAGATGTCCATTGCAACATGGGCTGGTAAATTACAGCATCAACATCATCTCCCAGTATAGGCCCACTCAAGCGGAATCTCGGGGGTCAAGATGGGGGCACCCATAACCTGAACATGTCAGGAGGATGCGCCAGATAGGCCCAAGAAAAACTGAAATTCAGCTATGTGACAATAATAACTGAATTTATTTTGAATGTACCAAAATAGATATAGGGGCTAAATGCATCTCAAAGGCACTATATAAAAGCCAATGAGCATGGGCTGGTAAATTACATGCGTAAATATAGTTACTTTGGCTAATTGAAGAAAAGCAATCAGCAAGCAGATACAAGTTTGATCTTATTACAGAAGAAACATCAAAAATATCATGTACCTTTTGTAGGTGCAGAACCACAAAGGGTACCAATGTCAAGGAGAAGTAAAGAGGAAATGTCTTCTTGAAAGTAGCTGATGCTGCCTGGATATCACGAGCTACGCAAGATGTTGTATCTGGGTGGATTAGAGAACAGGGAATTATGGAAGGAAACTCATGTAACTGAATCTTCTCAGACATTTTCCTGCTGGACAAATAAGTAGATAGTGAAGCTATATCTACTGGTGTCCCTCTACAGCAGTCACGAACAGCCTTATATACTGGCTTTGCAACAGGTCCGGTTTTCTGAATGAAATCATGATATGATTTTGGCAGGGTCTCAGGACGCATGATAAATGCATACATTACCTGTGAAGTAATACAGAACAAGATCAACAAGCAATTATAGTTGTTTACTCAGTGTAAGACAACTGTGAGTTTTTTTTAATCATATACTCTAAATTTCTTAGCCAAAATCATGTTTTTTTAATCCTAAATATTCACATGGGAGAAGGAAAAACAAGATATAACAAGTAAAAGATATAACATAAATATGTTATGCCAACTGTGAGTTTTTGTCATAAAATATCATATTAGAGATAGCCATAACCTACCTGTGCAGATGCCAAAGCAAAAAGTAATGAATCACCATGTCTCCAATGACTTCCCCAGAGGTGAAACTTATTCTTTGCTTTTGCAGAATTATAGGCACACTGACGAAGTATAGATGAAAAAATTGCAAAGTCAATACTAATGAGGTATTTACAATCGCAAACATTTTTTAACAAAAAGCATGGTTAAATCACAAAGGAAAATAATCAACAACAATAATAAAAGGATCTCGCACCTGGGCAACCCTAGCAAGAAGATAGAGAGCAAGTGTACGCCTTCGGTTAGGATCATCTAGTGCTAAAATTGACAAACCAGCAATAGAACCTGCTAACATTCTGCTCCATCATCACCTTTAACAACGTTACAAATTTGAACAGATACAATTGTGTTTGACAATGCTCAAAGAATTATGAAGCATTATTTGGAAGACCTACGCATTAAAAGGAGTCTCTTTCTTCCTCAATTTCCTGAGTAAACATCGCAAGGCATGGTAAGATCCCGTAAAACCACCAAACAGCAAACCGATACGACAGGCTTCTTCGCGAACTATTAGATCCTTCTCTGAAACCAGTTGCTGAAATGAAAGCAAAATCATCATGTTGCAGGTCATAGGTTTCCTACAATTAAGAAAGTGCACTTGAAGGAGTCATACCAAGAAGAAGACAAAAAATCCAAAAAATCAATGATCACCTAACAAAACATGAAAGGGGACTAAAACTGACATATTAGGTAAACTAAAGGTCGAAGTCCCATATGAACAGAATGAGATGTCCAGCTGGTTGACATGTTATATGGTTCCATCAGCCCTGGACTGGACTGGACAGTACAATTTAACAGATGGGCCATCTCCCAGCCAATGCTAGTATTTTGTAATAGGTTAGATTTCTCGGTATTCAAACCATTTGCTACTAATTAAATCTGAATAGTATCATATTCTTAGACAGCAGCACATCGAAGGGTAGTTGTAGATCAGAGCCACTAGGCGAAGGGTTTGAGGCAGGCTAAGTTTTGTACAGTTAAAAAAAAACCTCACATGGAACTTGACCTCTAACATTGATGGATGCTACTTTTTCCTTAAGAAGGTATTACTTGTGTTATTCTTATCGAAAAATGAAAATTGAGACACTTCTCTGATGCATTTGGTTTGATATTAGTCCTCACTCCTCAGAAACCACTATGGGCATTTGGGAGTATGTAGGCATAGGTTAGATATGATCCGTTGCATGCATGGAACATCACTAAAGGTAAATTACCCATGTGGTGCTCGGACGTCCCAGCAATCTCAAAAACAAATCAGGGTAAGTCAATTTGGATCCCTGGTGGAAAGGACAAGATGTAAGTTATTCATTTCATGCAAGGTTAGTGGTTTTAGATCTGCTACTTCCTATGACATCCTCTTAAAGCTAAAAAGCCATCTGATTGTTATTATATAAGACATTAGAGAAAACTACAGGTTCTAAGAAGTTCCTTTGGTAAGAGTTATATCGAGTCATATCTTGTCATAAAGGAAAAATATATTGTATATTGAGGTTCAACATCAACATGAAGAAATAATGTATCTATTTACTCTATTGTAGAATGCAGTATACATGGAAGTTGGAACATTAATCTTTACAAAACTATTGCAGATTCGGATTCCACAGGCTGAAATTACTCTCATGGCCACCAAATTGTGCATAGATGCTTACTTTTCCAATTCAGTGACAGAAAACATAACCATATGGTCCATATTAAAGACCAGCGACTATGCAGCAAGAAGAAAATAAATATATGGAAACAATTTGCTTAGATACCAGCTCCATTGACATAAAAGTTTCACAAGATCAAGGGTTTAAAAATATAGCCATTCTAAACAAGCTAAACCAGCCACTATGCCAGATTAACAGTTAAATAATGCGTTTGTCCTCTTTTCCATTTTCAATAGACCGAATTCTTTACAAATCTAACGAGTGAAATTGCCAATTAGATCTCAGTATCCAATAAAAATCAAAATTTCAGGATGAAACCTTGAGATCGAGGATTGAGGAATACGAATGTCCACGAGCAAGCTTGAAAGCGCGAAGGAGGATTCCGACGCCAACGCGAACGCCATAAGAGAGGAGGAAGGTCTGGCAGAGGTTTCCAACTGCGTGCGCTAAGCAAGACTCATCATCGGCGTGGTCACACGGAGGGCAAGGTTGGTGGTGGTGGACGCCACGGTTAGAAGTTCGCTTCTGGCGGCGCTGGAGCTCCTCCATGGCTTCTCTAAGGCGCTCCTCCGCCTCCCGGAGGCGGCGCTCGGCGGCTGCATCGGAGGTATCGTACGGAGATTGCGGCCGCGGATTCTCGCGGCGAGATGATGCCATTTTTTTCTGCACCAACTGATAGAGAGATGATGGGACGACGGAGGCCTCGCCTTTCTTTTTCTTTTTCAAAACGCGATCCAAAACTTCTATTTTCATAAACGGGGCCCTAAATCTAATCAAATTATTTTCATTTTAAGATTTTGGTCAGTAAGCTAGCTGTGTAAAATAAGGATTTTAGGAGGTGGAATTCTACCGAAGACTTTGTTTTTGGTAGAAGGAGAGGTGGAAACTCTGCCGAAGACTAAAATACTTATAATTAGTGTAAAGTTAACCCTGTTTTATGGGTTAAAAGAAATTTGATAAGAAGTCAGGATTTCTGAAATGTGGGGATAACAAATGATGATTTATGGGTATGGAAAGCCGTCTTAAAAATCAGGAACCAGATTGAGGTTATGATGGTAACCACATCCTTACAAAGACCAATGGAAAGGTGGATTGTAGAGTGCTATATGATCTGTTAAGAGATCATTACCCCCCTCAAAGATTGGGGACCGTTGATTTGGCATGGCATTCATTCTAGGAAATGGAGCTTCCATAATTGGTTAGTAACTCTTCAAAGGCTCCCTACAGCTTCGAAACTGATCAGGTTTGGTAATATTCAGTCTAGCAACTATATTCTTTGTAATCGAGAAGAAGAAACAGAAGCGCACCTCTGGTTTTGTTGTGATTTTGTTAAAGCAGTTGCAGATAAAGTCTGGACCTGGATTGGCATCTCCATAAGACATGGGTCAGTGAAAGAATGGTGGAATTGGTTTAACAGCTGTTCCAGGAAAAAGAACAATATTTTTCAGGCTAGACTTCTTGCTTGTATGTGAATTCTTTATCATACTTGGAGACTCGGGAATGATATTATTTTCAACAATGTAATACCTGATGTGGAGATATGTGCTAACAAGATTATAGAAGATTGCAAGTTGAGAATTATAACTAAGCTCAAACTTACAGGCAGAAGAGGGTTGGCAATGAGAAGGAATCTAGGTCTTTGAGTTTTAAAGGTATTCTTAGCTTATTTTCTTAGCTTGGTGGGTTGGGTTTAGGTTGACTTTTTTGGCTGTTTTGAGAGTTCTTTCCTTCTTTATCTTTTGTTGAGTGCCTTTTTGTTGTGTAACAAAGAGCATGATGACGCATGGAAAACATGGCCTTCATCCATGCATCGTGACCCTGAGTTCCATCTATGTGTATTACATGAGGATGAGGGAGCGATGGGTCCTTGCAGGGCTTTGGAACATTCTCTCCTTTTCTATTTCTTTGGGGTTGGTGGCTAGTTTTCGGGTAGTGCTGTTGTAAAGCTTTCCCACATCACTTGGTTGTTGAGTAGTTCTTACTGATGTAAGACTATGAGGATACATAAAAGGATGTGACCCTTCTCCTAGGCTTAGTGCTCATGTAAAGGGACTAGTGTTTACATTGGCATGTTCCTTGACATGGGCCTTGTCGGGGTGATGGATTGCTTAGGTTTTTGTGATGAGTGTATTTTCTTCATATATTTGTGGTTTGATATATGGTTTGTATTCTTTCCCCCTCTTATTCTAATACATGTTTACCATTTGCAAAAAAAAAGAAATCCTGTTTTATTTTATAAAATACTTTTACAGACGCAGTTCTTCTTTTTTCTCAAATTTAGCCCTCTTTGAATAAACAACCTATCAATTAGGAATGTATCAATTAGCGGTCAACCCGACTAGCCCGCAATTTTAAAGATTACGGGTCAGATATTTTTAGTTTACGGATTACAAGTCGGGTGATAGGTCTGACTTTTTAGTTTACAGGTCAACCCGTAATATTAAAAAATTAAAAAAATATTATTGTTGGTAGTTATTGAAAAGGAGAAATAGAACTTTATGGGTCAAATGGATCAATTTTATGGGTCACCTCTACATGTTGCGGATCGGGTCAACCCGTTAGACAAACATACTATCAATAAGTTATTAATATATAGAGTTTTTTTTATAGAAAAGACTTTAAAATACCAAACATACCCACTAAATTGAGAAATCGAGAGGAAACTTGATAGTGGAACAAACTGACATTAAAAGTCAACAAAAAAAACCCATCTAAATTAGTATATAGATGTCATGGCTTTCAAGTCTCACAAGTCACAAGTTTGTTTCAACATTAATACAAGCAAACAAAGTGACGAAATTACAAAACTGAATAGAAATACTTTCTATACACTATAGTATGTCATCCGCCAAAATTGTGGATTTAATTATGTTTTTGTCAAACTGAAGCCTTTATACGTTTTCGGACATTTGTTTAAATGGTTAAGCTTTTGGGGTAATATCTCGAGGTCACCGTTTCGAACCTTACGTACGGCGGTTTGCCCATTCCTCTCTATAGTTATTAGTTAATGACCAGTTATGTGGATGCTCTAGACGAACCTAAGTAGTACTTGTGACGACACTAATCCTTACCCTATAAAAAAAATGAAACCTTTATACATCTTTTTTTTTGTCAAACTGGACAAGCCCGTTAAAATTTTATTAAAAACTAGTCTTAAATAGGAGGATAATCATCTATAGCAAGCAAACGAGATGCCGACGATAAATCCGAAAATTAGAATTCAGAATACATTGACAATAAAATTGAAAGAATCTTGGGCCAAGCTATCGGCTACTTTATTAGAAGATCTCGGGGCATGCTGTATCTTCACCACCCATCCTTCATGCTCCATCAGCCGCCAGCACCGTAAAATTAGATAGAGATCCGGATGCGTCGGTCACTTTTGGAGGCTGTAGCAGTTTACAAGCAACAAGAGAGTCACTCTCAACAAAGCTTGGTGATGATGTGTAGGTCTAACGCCATTTTCAACCCATGGTAAATCGCCCAAGGCTCCGAAGTGATCGCTGAAGAATACCCACATTGGAATTTATAAGCCCTTATAACCGAACCATCAGTGGAACGAATTAGTTATACGCCAAGTGGCGTAGCCAGGCATTTGACCGGCTAAATTTTTCCGGATCAAATTCCTGGCTACTAAAAAAAATCATAGGTAGAATTGATGGAGGCCAGAAATCATTTTATTTTATTTTATTTGTTTGTTTTTCCTAGTCAATTATATACTCCAATATAAAATTATAATAATATGAAGTATTAAAAGGGTTGAGTATGGATCAATTCAAACCAAAATATTAAACCGAACTGACTGAATCAAACTAAAATCGATATTGTTTTGGTTTTTAGTTTGAATTTTCCAAAATTTAATTTCGGTTCGGTCCAAATTTTCCAAAAAAGATAATCTTCTATCCATCTTAAACCAATCAAACTGAACCAACCTAAATATGTTCAACTTAATTTAAAAAAAATATTGTTTAAAAATATTTTTAAAAAATTATTATTATTTTTTTAAATTTCAATGGGGGCTACAGCCCCCACTGGGCACAATGTGCCTACGCCCTTATACGGGCACTCGCATATACAGCACAGTGCTTGACAAAGACCACATGGAGTCCTTCCCGTCAAAGACTAATTGGTTTCGAGTTTTCCCGGTATACCAAAGCATGACCGCAAACATGGAGGCCCGTTTATCATCGGCTTAAAACATATACAACCCCCTGTACTTGTGCAGATTTGTCACTTAGACACCTCACCTTTGGTTTGGACCTATTGAGCACTTAAACTTAACAATTTGGACCAATTTGGACCTATTAAACACATGGTCGCTGATGTGGCGATATGCGTGCAAGTGAAACGCTAATGGGCGAGTGGTTCTTTCAATCTCATTAAATATAAATGTGACATGGCATTAATAAAAAAAACAAAATCCCTCTAAAAAAACAAATTCGTTATCAAAATCACAGATCTTGAACGTGAGTGATTGCGTGATTTGCATCAGCTCTTACCCTCCCTAGCTATTCACAAATTTGTTCCAAGTTAATCAAAACCCTTAATAAAACAAATCCATTCTTAGTTCATCAAAACCGGCCTTCACCACACCCAATTCGCTGATATGGAACACCCTTATCTGGGGCCACTCACTGGGATCTGATCCGATTGGAGCGAAGTCGGGGGCAGTGGTTCAGGGAAAGCAGATTCATGGACGTTTCTCCCGGATCCGCAATCAAGAGCGACTGGTGGTGCAAATTTCTCCCAGATTCGACTATGGTTTGGGTGAGATTCCCTAAATTGCAACTAGGGCTAGTTTCTCTCAGATCCAATTCATCAAAAAAAAACCCAATTATTTCTAGATCTAAATTCATCAAAAAAGCCTCAACTCTTTATAGATCCGTCGATGGAGTCGTCATTCGTCGTTCTCAAAAAGCCCCAATTCTTTCTGGTTTCTTGCTTCGCCGGATTAGTCACCGAGTTCGTCGTTCCGTCCTGGCTCTCTCTGGATCTGATTCTTTTCTAATTGCTATGCTGTCGTGGGTGAAGAATCTGACTTCTTTCTCTGATGGAAATGGTGAGGGAGCCATTGGCGGCAGTGGTCCGAGAAGGCTGGTGAGGGTGAGAATTGGATCTGGGGTGCTCAATAGCCCCATTAATGGCGATTTCACCCATTTGGCCTGGCCTTAATCTTTTTTTGTTTTAATCAAAAAAAATTAATTCACCTTTTTTGGTAGAAAAAATTAATACACATTTTAAATGTTATGTGGCAAGTTTTGGGCTGATGTGGCAAGTTTTTATCTTATGTGGCACACACTTGGACAAAAAATTAGGACATGTCAGCTTGCGTGTTTCACACTCACCGAGATTGTCAGAGACCAAGTGCTTAATAGGTCCAAATTATTAAGTTTAAGTGCTCAATAGGTTCAAAACAAAGGTAAAGTGTCTAAGTGACAAATTTGCACAAGTACAAGGGCTGTATATGTTTTAAGACGTTTATCATCGCCGGTTAAATTCGAATTGATCCAATTTTGGATATTCATTTTAGTGAAGAAGCTAGGGGGCAAATTGTTACCTGAAAGACCGAGCCAAACCGTGTCTCGCAACAGATGGGTACTGGTTTCTTCTTGATGGCATCTCGGGCAAGCTGTCTTCTGATCTGGTTAGCATTACATAGAATAGCATTGTGCGCAGCCAGGTGAACAAAATGCTTAACTCTTTGTTGAGCTTTGACGCCCCCATATCTTCTTCCAAACCAAATTCAGTTGAATAGTGCTGCTGTCCCTCATCAGCTTGAGAACAGATCCAGTGGAGAACGTTGCCGTCGGATTTGGTCCCCAGTAGAACCTGTCCAATGCCTCCTCATGTTCTTTCACAACAACAGATGCTATCTTACGGCAAGTTTCGTCGAAGAGATGGTTTTTCAGAATGTTCCAATTCCAACCAGTGCTCGACCATAACTCTCCAACCGTTGCATCTTCAAGATCAGTCCCCAGCGGAACCGTGACAAGCTCGGAGAGAGGTTGAGGTTCAACCCAATTGTGAGACCAAAATAAGGTTGACCGGCCATTCCCGATCGTTGACCTTATTCCCTTTTGCAGGATTTTGGCTCCCTCCGTGATCCCTTTCCAAGTCCTAGAAAATCTGGGCCATTTGTAAACATATCAATATCGGCTCGTCCCTGGCAAGTCCTAGATGATTCTTGACCACAACGAATTTGGTTCATGAAGGGTTCTCCAACTCAGCTTGGTTAACAACGCTGAATTAGTATGGCGCATTTGTCGGATGCCAAAGCCCCCTTCATTGCTCATTTTTTTTGGAATATCATAAACATTTTTTTAAACAAAATTTTTAAAAAACAATAAGAAAATTTTAGAAAACCTAATACTCCATTACAAAGAAGTATCACAGTCCTTTCTTGAACCATACTCATTTTTTTTAATTGTGCACAAAACCCTAAGCCAAAAATCATGGTTATGGTTAAAGATGCTCTTCGAGATCAGTATAACCATCAAAAGATTAATTGAAACCCCGAAACTTGAAATACAAAGGAAGATAGAGGATGGAAAGCTAACCTATAAGAGAGTTCAGATAACAGATAATAATGCTAAGGGATCTTCTGATACAACCTTCTATATAATTTAGATCCTTCAAACTCGGCGTGAATCTCCCTCTCCGTCCTTATACCCATGGGATTGTGCAATAGCCAGCCATCAGAATCACAAAGCAGTGTTGGGTCAACTGCATCAATGTGTTGCAGTAGACCAGGAAAAGTATCAAACTGATTTCTCATGTCAAGTGCCACATCAAGCACGTCTGATTGCACAAAGACCTGTTCGAGTTCAAACCCTGGTTATGTGAAAGGCTTGGGGAGCATAACATAAATGCAAAGATACTTGAACCTATGATTACTCAATAACAAAACTGATTACTATGTACCAATGTCCAAGATGAGTATGAGTAAAGAGCATGTTATTGTTTAAGTAGATAAAATGGGACAATATCATCTTCTGAGTGCTTGAATAAACTTGAAGATGGATGCATTAACACATTGAAAGACATTCAACCAAGTTAAGTACAATAAACTAATCAAATTTAAATAAACATAACAAAATCAGAAGCCAACATATATAACTATCAACATCGGTTAGAAACTTTATTTGAAAAATACTATGCTAGATTTTTATTGCTTTATGGTTATTTATAGGATTTGTTGTTTTCTTCTTAGGGCTTAGTTTCTAAAAGCGGGATTTTTAATATATGCCCTTCTTAGGAGAGCCATCCATATTGAAGATGAGTAGAGTTGACAGGATACATACAATCAACTTACACAGTGAGCTCTAGCAAATAGATGAAAAGATGAGAATTACCTGTCCTCCTGATGCTAGATTATTCACAATAGAGTCTACCAAATTGCTCTGGACAACCCTTCTTTTGTGATGTCTTCTTTTAAAATGTGGATCAGGACACTGCAATTTACATGATTTTGAGTCAAGTTAATCAGCAAAGCAACAAAAATGCTAGGTCAAGTCATTTCTCAGCTACATCGTCAGAATCACTAGTTTAAACATATAATAAAAATAGTTTAAGCACATCTTTATTCAGTAAGCTTACCAGGATAGAAACTAACACTAATGGTCCAGGATACGAGGATACTAGCTTCTGGAACGACACAGTAGCATTGGTAAACAGGAAATGCCTGGCATGCAATTTATGATTCAGCAACCGCAAATATGGCATATTGGTTTTCCTTTATTTCAATTAGAGCATTTTTAGAACACTTACGCATTGCAGAGGGTGAGGTCTTTTACCCAAATATTAGCACGACGAACCAACTGCACATACAGGATTCCCCGGTGTCATGAAATAGTAGTGCAAATACAAAGAATTCAAGCTTAATCAAGAAATATATAGATCCACAAGAAGCTGCACATATGCTTACTGGCTACTGAAATACCTTTTGTCGTATTTCAAGACCAAGATAATTTTTGAAACCGGAATTTTTTTTCGCAAGCCACAAGAGAAATCTTCCACTGCCTACAAGCAATTGACAATGGGCAAGATTTCAATTATCAACGTTTGCATCTGTCACCAATTCCCTCACAAAGGGAGGAAGACCGTCAAAGCAATGACTTTGACTCTAGAAAAAGACAAATGTGAAAATCCAGGTAAGTTTCAAAAGCCATGACAACCCAAAGGTCTCAACGGTAACAGTGGCTGATGATAGCACAAAAAAAAGCGACCGAAAGATGTAATGCAACCATGCATCCCCGTTATATGCCCTATAGCACACTTCTGACCGGAAGTAATGATCCCTTCTTATTTAACATACACTTTTAAGCTACACTTGAATAGGGCATATCAGATGATAACACAAGAGATGTTTAAACATTAGTATTGTATTGTTAGTCCACATAACTAGAGTACCAAATTATACAATAATCTTCTCCAAGTTGTTAGCCACGAAATACACTATATAACCCTTTCTTGATTGGAAGACTATACCATATGTATGGAATGATGTTTCTGTTGCAATTCTAGTTTAGCAACAATACGCGCAGCCCTTCCCCCAAAATATTATATAAAGAAGACATCACAGAAGAATTTGTTGGTGAAGGACAGGAGGAAGTGGAGGATTGAATTAGAGAGGCTAAAGATAAAAACTCCAAAATATTTTTAAACCCAAACAAGGGTCTTCAAGTCTGAATACACAGTTGATTAGTATCAGTTCCTTAACCCATACACCACTTGCTGCATTTCAAATTGATTAGTTATGTATCAAAAAAATTGCAAGCTGAATGGTTTTTTTATTGTATAAAGCTGCAATATAGAGCATCTCCTTGTAGTTTCTTTTTTTTTATAACAACAGTTGCAGCCTTGCTTCAAAACACTGAGTTGGCAACCATTATTCGATCCACGGAAAATTAACTACAAACAAGCTATAATTGTCATTTTGACCGAACAATGATTAATGTAGCCGGCCCAAATCCATTCTCTGGATGCAACACAAACCTCTAAGTTTAGATCAATAACCAAGATCCATCTAGATGCAGCAGACTTGCAAATATAACAAAACCAAGAGCATGACATTCTTCTTAGGTTCCAACCTAAGAAGAGTAGTTTTCAAGTTTCAACCCCATTCACTTATTTCTCCTTGGTGATTTTGTTATTGAAACTGCATTGAATAAGAGCAGCTAGTAGACTACAAAGAACATACCACAACCAATATCCACTACCAGTGGCAATGTCGAATCCCTGAATACATCTTTCCAGTCAGGTACTTCTGCTGGCACCTGCCAAATTGTATACAGATTTTCTTAGGTTGAAACCCGTGTAAACTAAATTGCAATTTCGAAACAAGGCTATTGGTTTTATTAAGATATTAAGAAACTAGAAGCACTCAAAGAGTTAACAAAAACCTAGAGAGAAGATCTTACAGAAAAAGATGAACTCAGAGGATTGACATGTTGCCGGATTCGAACGTGACCTACATCCTGCAATCACCAACGCCAATTTCATCTTTTTTCTTCTTCTTCGAACTCAATGAAATTAGAATGAAAACAAAAATGTGAGAAATTCGTACTTCTTCGGGTTTGTAAGAGAGATTGAGGTCGGCGTACTCAGAAGCGACGAGTTCGGGGCTACGAACGAGAAGCCCCCTTTCGGCAGTGCAGCGAACGCCGGCGAAATTCCGAACGCCAGTGAAGGATAAGAGGTTGGATGGGAACCGAAACTGAGAAGAGAGCATGAAAGTAAGCCTGTGGCAAGAGAGCAGCGCAGGCATCTCCTTCAGAAATCGGCTCAGCAAAACAAGCCACCATGGGGATTTCAATGTAGCAAGAGATTTTTTTTTGTTTTTTGAATAGGTAAAAATTAGGCATCAGCCTAGGGCATTCTTACGGATGAGGGGTCAGGACCCTCCATGGTTTAGAATTTGATTGATACTACAATCGTGGTGTAGTTTCGCTGATGTTTGGTAATGACCACCTCGAAAGACTGCAACATGACTAGAATATCCGCTATTAACATGTCAATTGTTCAGGGACTGGATCGACTGCCCTTAAGCGCATTAACTACAATTAGACTATCACTTTCAATTTCTATGTACCGAAGATTCCTTCTATGAGCTTCAAGTATGGCCTCAAATAACCCCATAGCTTCTGTTTGTTCCACTGTTCAGAAGTCATTCTTCTTTGCATTTATACTTATAATATTTCCAAATTCGTCTCTTATAATATACGCAGCAGTTGCTTTTCCATTATCTTTTTTCGACCCATCGAAATTTATTTTTACAAACCCGTTTTGAGGTTTCTCCCATTTTCTTTTGCATTTTCTTGGTCTTGCTTGTTGCACTCTAGACGACACATTTTCATCTTCATTGATATTCTTTCCTTTATTCCACCGCATGATATGGTTTTGAACAAATTCATTTACACTTCTACATGAGCCCGTATTGTCTTGATTACAAACCACTTGGTTCCTCCAGAACCAAATTCCCCACCATGCAATAAACATGTAGCAAGAGATATTGTTTTCGTCAATTTTATAACAAACCATATTTTTTTATTTTCATTTAATAATCACCCTAATGCCCTTAAATTTTTTTTTAAGCAAAGAGGTTAGGATGACCACTAACAAGCTAGTGGTCGTCTTAGAACATTATGTCGGATGAGGGTAAGCAAATCCGAGTCAACTGCAAACGGGATAGAGGAGACACATCTAAAGGATCCATCACTGAAATCCACCACAGAATTGCACTCACGAAAGATATGAGATATACTCCAATCCTGGAATCGGGCGAGCAAGCAGTTGATGTCCGAACGCAACAACTCAATCTCCCACGGGCTGCGCCAGTCACCAAGAACGGTCTAGACCAACTGCAAATTATCACCTTCAATCTAGATAAGGGGCATGTCACGCCGAATGGCCTCGAGAAGTCCCTGGTGCAAGGCGATGGTCTCGGAGATTATGATAAACTACCGACCAATCAATCCTCAGTCAAAATGGATGGGGAGCCACTAAAGTCCCTGAGGATGAACACGAAACAAGACACACCATTTGCACACACTGCACCATCAAAGTTCAACTTAATGTAATTCCTCTTAGGTTTTGCGGCTTTTGCCCACTTAGCAAGCTTTCTCCCTACTCCAGCCATCACAATGTGCGAGAGCAGGGGGATTCAAAGATTCCTACTAATTTACATTCTTTAACCTGGTTTCGAGTAAACTCACTTAGGTTATCGACATTATTCAAGTTTGTTCCGTTGTTGCTGTCAAAGACTCTCTTATTTCTAGAGAACCATAGGCTCCACCAGGTATTAGTGAGGAGTTCTATTTTCTCTTTTGTTGTCATTGTCCTAATTTCCTCCAAGACTTGGTGTGGCTTTTTGTCGTCCGGGGATACTTGGCCGACAATCCAACGTAGTTTTGGACTTACGGAATTCACGATCACCCTAGTAAGGTGGCATGAAAGTAAGATGTGGTTTGTGTCTTCAACTTGGTTGTTACACACTTCACAACCTTATGGTACCAGAATATGATTGGTAGCAAGCCTCGTTTTGGTTGGTAGGCCGTTTTGTGCCACTTTCCATAGAAAATTCTTCAGTTGGGGGTATTGAACTTGTTAATCTATTCTAGGTTAATTTTTTGTTCACCTTTGAATTGGTGGAGCCACTGCATGGTAGAGTGGGTAAAGTACCAACCATTTTTACTTGGTTGTCAGTACAATCTATCCGAGATTTTATTAATGAGATTAATAATTTTGGAATTTTTTCAAGGTCATCATGATTATTGATTAACGACCTCATTCAATTCTTCAATGTTCCATGAATTGTCCTCATGGAGGTACGCATCAACATGTTCCTCCCAATTAATGGGGGTTTCGACCTCAATTTTTTGGTTAAGAGGATCATTGTCGATTCAATTATCTTTCCAAAATCGAATGGTTTTCCAGTCTCCCACTTGCTAGATGAGCCCCTTCACGAACATGTCTCTTAGGCCTAATAGTATAGACCATTGTCATGATGTGTTATGTTTTTTTTCTTGTAGTTCAAGATACTTTTTGTTTTGAGGTATTTTAATGTCATTATTTTAACCCGCAGGTTGTTTGGTTCCGCTAAGATTTTCCATAGCAGTTTCATTTGGAGTGCTTGCTTCATTTTTTCCACCTTGGTGATTCCCGCCCCTCCATGGAGTGGATGACAAATGGAATCCCAACTTACAAGTGGTTTTTAGTTGTTTTTCTTGTTACAAAAGAAATTCTTGTTAATTTGGTCTAGTTATTTCATAGTTGCTTGAGGTAGCAAAAACGCTTGCATAATGCTGAGAGGTTTGTTTTGATTAGGGCTTTACGCCCTTCCTGAGAAAAGGCATTTGCTTTTCATATTCATAATTGGGATCTGGTTCGCAAAATTAGGGATTTAAAGGTGTTTTGTGTTACTCACCCGTTCCTTCTTATTCATTATCCTAGATATTTGTCCAAAGCAATTGTGTTCGCTATCTAGAGAATTTGTTTTATTTGTTCCTTCATGTTGTTACTTGTGTTTTTGGTGACCTGGAAGGTAGATTTGTGAAAATTGACTTTCTAGCAGAAATATGGCAATAGTCATTGACAATTTCTTTAATGTTTTTGCAGGATTGGCCATTAGTTTTAACAAAGATGATGATATCATCTACGAAGGTCAGGAATGGGATTTTTGTTCTATTTCTTGAGATTTGGATCCCGATGCCACTTTTAGGTTGATACTCAATAGGTGGAGTTGTTTCGTCAGGATCTCGGAGGCAAGAATAAATAAGTATGGTTTCCATTTCTTGAGATTTGGATCCCAATGCCACTTTTTGGGTTGGTGCTCAATAGGTGGAGTTGTTTAGCCAGGATCTCGGACGCAAGAATAAATAAGTATGGTGATAGGGGATCCCCTGCCTAAGACTCCGTTGGAGGTAGACTTGTTCTGTTAGTCCGTTGTTGACTAGGACAAAGAAGGAGACCGTTTCAACACATTCTCGGATCTAACCCTAAGTCCTTAATCAAGTGATGGTAGACTTTGAGCGTTTAGTATGGAGATTCTGTGTTGCGAGAAAATTTTTGTTATGAATTATGACCATAATATAATAATGTTATACTGTACATTTGATGAAAAATTTACAACACTCTACAGATTTACATATTAAAATTTCACACCATAAGGTGACACTAAAATCACATATATACACTATCTCGACGGAATAAAAATTTAAAATGTGAGCTCATAAATTTGATGGATTGAGTTTCTTTTCCCCTGAAAGTAAATCTCATTAGTCATTACTATACCAACATACAGAAAAAGGGTCCACCAAAATGATACATTCAGGAGGGACAAATACTAGTACAGACAATATCGCACATTTATTACCAACCCAAGGATGGAATGCTCGATACAGGTATATATGAATGGTGAATGATTAACAGAGTTTGATCTTTCTTCCCACCACAAAGAAGTGAAATAGCTTTTCTACACAAGTTTGAAACAAAATTTTAACTAGTACAAGAGATCTTGTACGGATCAGAAGGAAAGATCTGATATAACTCTGATATTTGATTCAGTCAATGCCCAAACTTGAGTATGGTTCAAAGCCACCCTGAACATTAAGGGGGGAAAAATCATCATCATCATCATCATCAAGTTCACAAATCAGCAAATCCCTTGATTAGAATAGAACATTAAAAGTTTAACACAAGGTGGGTCATAACATTGTGATACAGAGGTTTACAGAATAGAAAGAAATTGACCTGGGAAGATATTGAAATGTTGGACCCTTCGGGTAAAAAGTGAAAAAATGAATGGGGAATGAACAAACGATTTACCCAAAATGAATCCAGAAGTTTATGTTAAGGAATTAGTAAGTAAATTTTATTTGATGGAAGAAGAACTCACAGCGCAATCATCATGAACACGCCAGATGGTCTCTCCAAGGAGGTTCGCCACAGACAGGACAGTCAATTGTGGAAAGTAGTTTTTCTCCGACACTGGAATGGTATTCGTTATAATTACTTCCTGGAATAAACCACTTGACAACCTCTCTATAGCTGGAGGACTGAAAATAATTCAAGCACTAGTCAAAAAACAATGAGATGCATTTTCAATGCTTAAATAAAAGGCTCAAGCCAAATGACTCCATAATGTGCATAACTCCCGAACAAATTATATGGCAAGTTTATATAGAAATATAGAGGCCATTTAACACGGATTGAAATCTCCTACAGTATGTTACTCCTTAACAAACTCATTGGGTGCCTTTTAGGATAAAAATTTTCAAGTTACACTTCAATTGTTACATTTTGGCATTAGATCCCATCTAACAAAACCATACTAACAAAGTAAGCATATATGCAAAGTCATGCTACATGGAGCATTTAGCCTACCTGAAAACAGCATGAGTGCAGCAAGCATAAACTTCCCTAGCTCCTTCTTGATGTAACAGGGCTGCTCCTTTAGCAATTGTACCTATACGTGTATCATGAAAAAACAACTTTAGCACCAAATGTTTAGTGAATTTAAACTTTGGAAACCCAGAAGTGATATGTTGATTTTGTCCAGGAAAGCTTTTCAATTCATGAGAATGAAACCCTCGGTACCCAAAGCAGACTCAAGAACATAATTTTCAGTTAAGCATACTTGTTGCCTTATATATTATTATATTTTGACTATCTTGGGAAGAAAAAAACCCAGAAGAATCTGCATATTATAGCCACCAGATGTCATGTTGCAGTTCCCCTCTAAAGTCAGTTAAAAAATGGTGCATTTGTTATAACGTCACCTGAAACTCTCTCCCTCCCTCTTTATACACGAGTCAAAGGCAAAGAAAATTGAGGCTACCACTGGAATGAAAGTTTTATCTACATATCAGAGAGCAAAATATAGACGATGATGTAAAGGATTTATGTTACTTCATTGCTATCATAACTATAACCTAAAGCCGAGGTTAAAAAAATTATTAAACAACATATGTCGCTTTTAGATTTGACCACATCACCCTTTTTTATTAAAAAAATAATATTTTATTTTTGGATATGATAAATTCTTATCCATATTTTTAGAATATAAGATAGAATATCCCATTATTACACAATTTTTTTATTTTTGGATATGATAGATAAGAAGACCATTAGGATATTTTTCTTATGCTATCATACAAATTCTAGAATATTTATTTTATTTAAGTTATGATAAGATAGAAAATCTCATTATTAAACAATCTTTTATTTTTGACAATAAATATAATTATTTATTTAAGATATGACTTCATATCTCTCTTCATATCTCTATAAATTATTAAACGACACATGTTTTCAGATTGGACCACACCACCTCTTTTTTTTAAAATAATATTTTATTTTTGGATATGATAAATTCTTATCAATGTTTTTAGAATATATAGTAGAAAATCCCAATATTAAACAATCTTTTATTTTTGGATATAACAGATAGGAAGATCATTAGGATATTTTTTTATGCTATCATACAAATTCTAGAATATTTATTTTATTTTTAGATAGAATTTTTTTTAACTAAGATATCTTATTTAATTATTTTTAACTTTTTATATTTATATGTTAATTAAAATAATCAATATATTAGTTTTTTTAAATATCTTTACATATATTAATTTTTATTTATTATTTATAGATAAGATAATATTTTAAAGATAAGATATGTATAGTTTTTTAGAAATATTCTCGCCTATATTAATTTATAATTATTATTTTTGGAAATAATAATTTTTTGTAGATAAAATATGTATAGTTTATTAAAAATATCCTATATAAAATGACACATGTCAACAACATATTGAACCACATCATCCATCTTTTTAATATCCTATATAATTGGGCTACTTTTTTATTGGTTAAAATCTAATTGCAGACCAATGTATAAATATTTTATTTATATCTTAAAAAATAAATTCTTTATATTTATTTATTGATGTTTTACACAAAATGAAAAAATTGAGTCACATAATTTAGTTAAGATAACTTGATTTAATTAATTTTTTAAGTATTATTCAATTTGAATATTAATAATAATAAAAAGTTTTAAATTCTAGAAACACTTAAAAGACAATTTTATTAAAACAATTTATTTAAGATAACTTGATTTATTATTAAATTGGGATATTGCTAATAAAAAAGGGTTCTAGATTATAAAAAACCTATAAGTTTATCTTTGTTATATACAAATTATTAGAATGCATTCCCACATCTAAAGTTGGGACATATCTTGCCTAGTATATATACCCTTGGGCTACTCCTCCTATTGCCAATTGGTTTTAGGATGGAACCCCATTGGGCTTAATACTATTATTAATATTTTGTTTAAGCAATACCCGTACAAGGTACGGGAATACATACTAGTTACCACCCTAAGAAGAAAGGGGAAATTCACATAATCAAACATGCACTAATGGAGAACTGACCAGCAGTGTCAATCATATCATCCACCATAACTGCGACCTTACCCTTGACATCACCTATCAAATTCATCACCTGCCACAAAAATCTACAAAGGTCAATAGTGAATACACCAAATTCTATTTTAGAAAGAGAATATCACTACTTCCACCAGAAAAAAAAAGAAGAGAATATCACTACTAGTTTACCACCAAGGTCTTAGAGCATCATTTAGAAAAACTGATTGCCAAAGATATGCTATATAGATTTAACTATTTAAGCAATCAAATGCCCAGAATATTATCGAATTTTCTACTAGCCTGGTAATCCTCAGCATGCCAATGTGTGCACAAATCATCATGAGTTATTCTTGCACAAAAGAAATAAACTATAATCCAAATATATAGGAAAGGAAAAGAAGAGATTTGCCTCTGCAACATTGTGCCCTTGACGCCTTTTATCCACAATAGCAAGAGGTGCATCAGACAACTTTTTTGCAAAAGCACGAGCTCTTGCAACTCCTCCAACATCAGGGGACACGACAACTAAATCATCTGAAGATATTCTCTTGCTGGCTAAGTAATCGAGTATGACAGGCTAGTGGATCACAAAAACGCACACAAATTAGCAGACCAACTTCACACATAAAAGACTATGTATTCAGTTTTTATATCAAAAACAGTATGCATAAAAACATTACTACTCCTTTCAAACACTTATCCTAGTAGTCACAAATCCCCCACTGAGCATAAAAAATTTCACTTTTAATATCACAAATCAATAAGCCCTTTCTTATGAGAAACAAACTAGAGTGATGAAAAGACAATCAAGAAACAATTAGGAGCCTAGGAGATGATCCAAGACTACCGGACTAGAGGAATTAAGATTGCTCACAAATAATTATAAGGGTGGAAGGTCTCAAAGATGAGAAAAAAGATGAGAAGTAAGAGAACGGGCCTCATGGATTAATGAATCCAATGTGAGAGTGTGGTGAAAAGGACACGAGCTTAGTAATCTGGTACCAGGATAAAAGGGTGACGGCACCAATGATCAAGATCGAGAAGGTTTTAGTTTCATTCCAAAACGGAAAAGAAACATCGGGTTTGGATAGAGACTACAACATTAGATATGTACGCCGTGGTGGAGGCATCCATTTCATTCTCATCTTGGCTTAGAGCAACCTTTCAAGATAACCATTTCAAAGCCATGTAGACAACATGCTTGGATTGTAACTCTTATGATGTGAATGTTGGACTATGGCTGCCTTCAATTGATCAAAAGTTGGCAAAAGCTATTTATCATTAGTTGCTTTTAACCCCAAAAAAATTTGCTAATTCTTCTGATTTCCTACTTCTATGTTTTGAAAATAAATTGATAATTTCCATGACATTCTTCTCGGAACACTGACTTTATAGAAACCAGAAATAAGCATGAAATAGTCTTCAAAAGCTAGCAGTAAGTAAGAGCAACTTACAGGATAATAGGTAGCATAATAGAAGTCGCCAAGCCAAATAAAATAATTTATCACCAACTTACCTGACCATAAACATGGTCCACTGGGATATCAAAATAACCCATTGATTGCCCAGAATGTAAATCACAAGCAAGAACTCGATTTGCACCTGCTTCGGTTATCAGATTTGCCACAAGTTTGGCTGCAATAGATTCACGTCCTTGTGTCTGAAATATTATTATAAAACTAACCAGATTATAGCAAGCAAACAAAATGTGAACTCAAGGAAAGTAAACTAATCAGCTATGCATCTTAAAGCTAGTTAGCTCTACAGTCTACATGATGCAATATGTAGAAATATTTACCTATGGCTTCCAATTTTAACTCTTATGGAAACTATTGAGTCTAGTATCTGTAATTTGTGTGTTCAAGAATTTAGTTGAAGAGGTGTTCTACTAAATTTTATTTTTATCACATCCATACAAGCAAATTCCAATTATGATTTCTACCACCAATCATGTGAGAGAGGGTTCATGGTACACTTGGGCCAGCCAAAATGCAATTCTTTATGTAAAGTTGATCACTGTACTTTTTTTGAATTAGGTAGGTCGAAGGAAGATAGAGGGATGAATTTTTAGTCTTAACTTTGAAGGCTAAACTACACCGGATACTCAAATCTCACCTTTCTATCAGCTCTAGCATAGCCAAAGTAAGGAATAACAGCCGTAATATTCTTAGCCGAAGCTCTCCTACAAGCATCAATCATGATCAAAAGTTCCATAAGATTCTCATTTGCTGGAGGACATGTAGGCTGAACAAGATACACATCGCATCCTCTAACACTTTCTTGCAGCTGGACATATATCTCACCATCAGCAAAGCGTTTTATTTTGATTTTACCAAGCTCCAAACCCATGTAACAGGCAATTTCCTATGGCACAATAAAAAGCAAATTGTCACAATCAAACTTCATGTGCCTAAGATTTGTAGAAACACATAAATAGAAAAGGCAAATCAGATATTCCCTATAGAATAGGTGAATTGGAGATCATTCCATCCCCATGATATATGTGCAACAAAATACTAATTTTGTCATAACTATCACCAATGGATCAGTGGATCTGCATTAATATTTATAATTTTACAGGTGAGCACACATTGTTAGTGGATGAGACGAGTAGAAGTGCAGAGAAATCCTTAACATAAAGCAGAGCAAAAAAAAATAGTAAAAAAAACGAGAATGAAAACCCGCAGTTGAAGATCCAACGAGAACATATCCAGTTTTCACCAGTTTTCAAACATAATAATGGAGCAAATGATATCAGGCACATGGTTAAAGTAATTCAAACATAATAATGTCTCCAGTTTTCACCGATTAGAGCAAATGATATCAGGCACATGGTTAAAGTAATTCCAATGCTTAAAAGAAGGACAAATAATGGAAATGCCAAGACACACAAATGTTTGATAGTAACCAGTCAGCAAGATCATCTTAAATCTATTTCCAAACTAAATAATGGAAAGCGATGGAACAGCTGACCACATATGAAAGCCAAATCATTCTAGTTGGTCTTAAAGATTCATCAAGTGTCACCAGCACCAAATCCTTGTTCTTTGCTGTCAAAGTTGCCACAGATATACCGAAAGACATTTATTCTCTACAATTCCTACTTCCTAAATCTTTCAAACTGACGGATTCTTCAATTTCAAACTCACAACAACACAAGAACGGTATCACAGTATAGAAGGACGACATCAAGAACGGAGAATTCCTTACCTGTGAAAGAGCAGGGTTTGCAGTGCCAGAAAATATCCGGAGACGAGTAAGAGCATCATTCTTATCATCTAAATGCTTACTGGAAGCCAGGAAGATAGGGTACGATGGATCCGCCCCGGTAGGAATGCGAGGATAGCGGCCATTATCCACTTTCAACTGCTCCGCCAAACTACAATTCTAATGCACAGAAATTCAATTCCAAATCTACAATTGAAAAATCCAATACATTATCGACAGACTCAGAGTCGGAAAACTCAAGAAAGAAGTGTTGGGGAAAGAATCTTAAACTTACGACAGCAGAACGACGATGAAATCCGCAATGGTGGACGTTCGGCGACAAATTCGTGGAGGTGAGAGCGGGAGGTGAGGTTTTTGAAGAGTAGGAAAAGGGATTTGGAGAATAAGCAACGGCCGCCATGAGAGGAGGAAGGGTTTAGGTGATGCAGCTCTTCAACAGTTCAGCCGCCGGACGACTTCCCTGTGTAAGTACAGCTGCCTTCGTTTTGCTTATTCACTAGTCAACGTCATTTTCTTCGGTCAAAGATATTTTCCTATCTCTAGGCCTTGTTTCACTTACATTATAAAAGCACTTTCTATCGTGCAATTCTCTATATTTTTTACATTTTTTAACACACAAAAACTCCTTTCAATATACAAGTGAAACAAGACACTCTAAACGGATAATTATTGGACTAGAATTTCGTTTGTGTATTTCACTCTAAATGGATAATTATTGGACTAGAATTTCTTGTGTAAATAAAAAAGATGTAAACTATCCACTAGTTATACATGCACCACATTCCAATTTATGGGCATGTAACGTCCACCTAAACTTGTGTAAATTTGTAGCGCTGTAATCGAACCGAATCGAGTCGAGCTTTAAGTTGCTCAAGCTCGGCTTGGTTAAAAATAGATGAGCTCAAGCTCGAACGCAAACTTGATTCGAGCTTAAAATATTGGTTGAGCTTGGTTCATTTAAATATCCACTGAGCTCGAGCTTGCTCGCAAAACTCTCATTTAGTTTCTTCGAGAGACAAATATGTGAACAACTCGTTTCACTTGATCAAATTATACAAGAAAATAAAACTAGAGTTTAAACTGCATGGTTTGAGAAATACCACCAAAACTATGTAATTTAACATAAACTATATATTGTATATAATATAGGTATTGAATCAAGAGGGCGTTTCAGGTGGAAATATAGCTTATGGTGAAAACTGAAAATTAATCTGAGCCGTTAAATTTACTAAATGAGAGGCTAGGATTAAACAAGAGAAACAAAAGAAAAACGAGAAACGCGGATGAAAACTCAACAATAATGGCAATTTTGTGAATAAGAACAAAAGGATATCCAAAATGGTAAAAAACCCACCACGATATCCTACCCCCTTCTCCTAAACAGAACCACCCCGCAAAAAAAATACACCGTTCACACAAAAAACCCTCAAAAAGCTCCCAAATCGCCGATACCATTTTGAAGCAAATTCAACGAAATCAAACCGAATTCAAGCTTATCGATGGCAGATGAGGAGCAAGAGTTGACGAATTCAGCTTCCGAAGAAGGTAAAAATGACCCTCTATGCTTCAAATTTGTAGAAAATCGAAAACATGGGGTTAGGGGTTTTGCAAATTGAAAACTCTGAATTTGACCATCTATGTTATGGAGAGTTGGGATCCTAATTTCGATTTAGGATGTAGTTCAATTTCTCCATTAAATAAGAGTATTTGTGCAGATTTAGACAAATTTCCACCAATATAGCTTTTTTTGGTTCGCTAATAGATCTTGTTTGGCAATTTTGATGTCAAAAGAAGAGCACTTACACTATTGAACGATTTAATATATTTTGCTTTGTAGCTGCTGCCAGCAACTGTCTTCTTTTCTTAATGTCTTCAGAAGTTCACAAAGCAAAAACCGAGTTTTTGTCTATGTAACTTATCTCTTTGAGGCCTCTTCCTATGTTCTGGTGATATCATCTTGTTATCTGCTGGTTTTTACCTGGTTCAAACTCTTGTTAGTTCACAAAATTAATTTGTCAAAGTATATTCATATATTTCATATTAATGTTCATGTATAAAACTAATAAATTAATGTATTTAACACACATGCTTATATTATGTAAGAATGTAAGAACTAATCTAACTTCTAAAATTTTTCAATTCATGTGTATGTTTTACATGTTCATATGAAGTGCTTGTATGAACTAGAAAGGTGTTTGAATTGACACTTTTATGTTGCAGTGGGTATGTATCATTGTTTCAAAACCATTCTCTTTCTAATCAAATTGTTGAAAACTTATAAAATTTGGGGTTTAGTGAAAACAAATGCTTTGTAAGATAAACAATGGTAGTATCAACTATAGAATAAAAAGGATTGATGGATCTCTAAAAGAATTTAGATGAAATTTTTTAGATATTCACTTATTTTATTTAAATGTACATTAATAAGACTTGATCGTTCATGTGATTTTGTATGGTCAAATATATAGAGAAAGTGCATTTAAGATCATACATATTTTTAAACTCATAGTGTTTGCATCAATAAGAATTGATAAAACTTGCATGTTGCTGTGAAAAAACAGAACTGGGAAGATAGGCTTGATGAAACCCGAAATAAACCGCTCGCTAAAAGACAAGATACGGGATTATTATATTCGATCGTGCGAACACTTGCTTCTTTATTTATGATTTTCTTTACAACGAGGTTGCGAGATTGCGAAGTCACAAGCCAACGAGATTACAAACTGACGAGGTTACAAACACTTGAAGTTTACACCCTAGACCCCCTACGATTGTCCGAGATCTCGACCTAACAATGTTCGAGATCTCCTAATTTCTAGACAATTCTAAGTATAGCTTGTTTGACCTTTTGAGCGAGGTTGATCCGGCAGGGCGAGGTTGATGACTTGCGAGATTGGGCAGCGAAGTCCTTGAAGTGAACGAGAGTGAGGTGTAGACGGTTTGCGGGATAGTGTAGCGAGGTCTTTGATGTGGGCAGAAACTCTGTGAGACTTGAAGTCTTTTTGTGGACTTCACTTGTCTATAGCGAGGCCTTTTGACGATGTTTCGATCACGTCGATCTTCAACGAGCAAGATAGTTCTTACGTTCAAGATGTTTTTCGACCCCTTTTCCATACAAGATTCTCCTCTATTTATAGAGGATTGGGGAGTCGAGTTCTGATCATTGTTCGATGTGGGACGTCCGAGATCAAGGGCTCTGATTGGTTTAGCGGCGAGGCAGCTTGTGATTGGCTCGGGAGAGTGGCGCTAGCTGAGTGGTTCTGGTGGGCGGGCGCGTTGGTAGAGTCGGTTACGAGGTGTAGACCTCGTTCCAAGGTTTCAGAGGACCTCGCGGGGGTAGGAATTTTGTTAAAATAAAAGGTGGATATGGTTATGGGCCCCAGGATCATCCTTGGGAGGCCCGTTGGGTTTGTATGTTCCTCGTACCCCGGGCCCACTTCTTACTTTACCATTTTGAGCATCATCACAACCCCATGGCCTGGGGATCTCGCCCCGAGGGCCGCAGGGCATAAGTTCTCAAAGATCACGGGGTGCGAGGTTCTGAGAGGTGGGTAGGCATTTTGCGAGGTTTCAAGGGTTCCGAGGTTCATGGGGGGCATCCCGCGAAGCCCTCTTTTTGTGAGGCTCTACCCTTAGCTTTTTTTTTGTTTGCAAGGGTGAAGCTTTTCTGGGCTTGCTCCTCATATCTTGCTTAATGGGCCGTTCAGGAGGGACAAGCCCAATAAGCCTCTCTGGGCAGGGGAGGCCCAAGCCTGCTCTTTATAAGAGCGCATTTCACACGCTTCCCTTTCATCTTCTCTCTCAACATTTTCGCCCTCTTTTTTCGCCTTTTCGGTTTCTTGCTAGTGGTTCTCTAGACGGTTTCCGACGAGCCTTCGCCTCTTGCCAGTCTGCACCACCGCCCTTTCTTCGCCGTTTTTTAACAAGTAAGCTCTCGTCCTCCTTCTTGTTTTTCGGTGTTTTTTGCTTTTGTTCTTCCCTTTCTGTTCTGTGCCCTGGAGGGGCGATGGCGTACCGCCTGGCGTTTCGCTCTGGTGTCACGGCGGTGCCCTAGCGGGTAAAGGTCGCTTCTTGGTGGTTTGCGCCAGCGCCATGGTTGCGGGATGGTGGGGTGAGGGTGGCGATCGCCATGCACTCGAACCCCTCGCCCTCCATCTGACGGTTGGGTCTCTGCGCTTTCTTTCGGCGGTTTTGAACTTTGAGACCCTTGGGAACCCAAATGTCTCGACGGCTGATTGATGGGACGTTAGGGTCTCCGCCGCTGTTTTCCACCGTTGGCCTCCATTTCTCCTTCTCTTTCCTCTTTTTGGCGCTTCGACTTCTCTATTTCCGTCCTATCTTGTCAGAGTAGCCCCTAGGGTGCCACGTGTCTTTTCGTCTCTTATGACCTCGAATTCTCTTTCTCCCAGACGCTGTCATGACCTCGCGTTGTTTTTCCTTGGTTATTTTGCCCGATGTTTCAACACTTCTTTCTTTTCCAGGTGCTAGCCTTCCGCGGCCTGGACGTCGTTCTTTTCATGCCTAGGAGAGCCTCTGCGAGCCCTCCGCCCGGCTTCGCTTTCAGAGTTCAAGAGGGTTTTTACGAGGAGGTTTCGGAGTTCGTGGGAAGCGTAGAACTTAGCGACTCCCAGAACCCGAGGTCTCCTTCGCTGGTTTTCAGTGAGGCTTCTTCAAGCGACTTCGAGGCCTCTATCAATTCGCGCTTCCCCCACCTTCGAACGTCGTCGGGTGTTAAAATGGCCTCGTCTTCTACCCCAGACGAGGTTGTTACTGAGGTGGAGGTGCGACCGGATGTGGGAGCGACCTCGGCGCCTCCCCCTTATGTGCCCCCGAGCTTTCCTGCGGCATACATTACTGATGCCGTGTCTCGCGTTCCGCCTGTCCTCGAAGAATGGATTCCCATGACCCCGGGTACCCCTGAGGCCTATCTATCCGAGAGAATGGCCACCGAACTCAAGCGTGAGGATCTCGCGAAGATTGCCAAAGACTTCGCGTGGCCCGAGGGAGTTGAGCTGGCACTTCCCGAAGAGGGGGGCCGGCCCTTGGCGTCCTACGAAAGGTGTGTGGTCGTGCACCTCTTCAGTCTTCAGACGGGTTTCAGGCTACCTCTGGCCCAGCACATTGTCGAGTACCTGTGGGCCATGCGGATCTGTCCCGCACAGTTGTTCCCGAACGCTTGGCGGCTGTTGTGCGCCTACACGATTCCCAGTCGTGAACTCGGGGACGGGCCGAATCGTGATATCTTGTCGGCTTTATTCCTAGCGAGGAGGGAACCGCGGTCCTGCCTCATCAACCTCAGCACTCCGAACATTAAAATCACCACGACCCAATCGAACGTCAGGCCGTGGAAACCGAATTGGTTTTTGGTCCGAGATTCCACCGGGAGATATCTCAATTTTCCCGTGGTGTCGGGCACCTTTGTTCGGTGCGTGTGCCCGCATACGGTTGACGAGCTTAAAGCCCTCAAGGCCCGATACGCCACAACGAGTCAGGCACCGTACCAGGTGTATCTCTCTCAGGACCGACTTGAGTGGGCCGACCTGAGTCAGCCTCCCTCCTAGCGAGGGCAAAGAGGGTATGCAACCTCTTTCCTGATTTTCTTATTCTCTTTTTTCCTGTTGCTGGGAAGCGAGGTTATAAACCTCGCCCGCCCGTTTTTGTTTTATAGTCGTCTCTAGGCTACGAGGGCATAATTCTCCCCTTTTTTTAACTCTTATGCCTTTTTTGTTTTGGCAGTGGACCTACTTGGCGCTCTTACCTCGAAGTTGCAGGGAAAAAGGCCTGTGACTTCTGCTTCTACGACCCCCATTCCCCGAGGTCAGAAGGGGGTCGTCATTAATGAGCCGACGCCTCAAGCGAGGCCTCCCGCTCCGCAATTGAAGACGACAGCCCCTACGCCGAAGGCGCCGGAGGCGAAGACGAGCGGGGGGCGGCGTCTAAAGGGGACGATGCGAGGGCGCCTTCTCAAACTTCCCGAGGATCCGGTGACAAGGCCGGGTCCAAGAGGAAGGACGGGGGGTCTCCCCGCAGGGAAAAAAGGAAGAAACATAAAGGGGATGGCCAGGGGGCACCCCAGGGGGCGAGATGATCGAGCGCCCTGGCTCGAAGAGCCGAGTTGTCTCGGCCACCGGGCCTCCTGCCGACAAGTTCCATTGCCCCGGTCCTTCCCGGGGCGTGTCCCAAGACTGGGACAGGACAGCCTGGAAAGAGGAGGTCGCGTGGGGCAACAACCTCTCGGAGGCCGCTCTCAACGACGAAATCCTCCGTTATTCAGCGATGGTATGCCCTATTCTCACGAGGTTGTTTTTTACTGGCTTCATTATCATTACTCTTGTCTTATCGTGCTCTTCGCTTGTTTCCGAATTCCTTCTTCGCGAACTACAACTGTGGTCGCGTCAGCCTCCTTCACAAGAAGATGGATAGGCTAGAGGTGAGGCTCAAAGAGCGCGACACCGAGGTCGAGAAGAGGGGAAAAGACCTCGCGGAGGCCGAGAAGCGCGTTCGCGCTGCGGAGATCGCAGCGGCGGACGAGGCCAAGGACGTCGCGCGGGTCAAGGAGGAGTTGAGGAAGGTGAAGGAGGAGATTAAGGATTTGAAGGGCGAGAACGGGGATTTCAAGGGCGAAGTCGCCAAGCTCAAGGGGCAGCTAACCGCGGAGCACCAATTTTTCTGGGAAAAGGAGGCGGAACTTCAAAATGCTGAGGAGAAGATCTCCAGGCTCCAACGGCGTGTTGTTGAGCTTAGCGAGGAGGTGGAAGCCGAGGGGCCCAGGTACGTGAACTCCGAGACCTATAAGGCGGAGTTGGTAGAAAGTGTGAGGAAGATGTTCCACCAGTCCGTCCGCATGGGGGTTAAAAACAGGCGGTCGCGAAGTACGGGCACATTGACCCCCGCATTAAGTTCTTCATTCCCAACTACGAGGAGACTATGGGGGAATTTGATGGGGAAGAGCCCGAGGGAAAATGTGAATTCTTTCTTAACGAGGACGGCACTGTGGCCAGCGAGGCGCCTACCTTGGCAGACATCGCTCGGGAAGATGCACCAAGCTCCCAACCTTCTGCCATCCCCGCCCCTGCCCTGGAGATTCCCAAAGACCCTACTGCTCAAGCCTCTGAAGATCCTACGAAGGCCTCCGACCCTACCGCCGAAGCCTCGAAGATTTAAAGGATGTTGTTGTTTGTTTTTGTTTTTTTGTTGTTTTGTTGGTGGCCCTGCAGGGCTTGTAATTAAACATCTGGGCACATGTGCCCCAACTTTTTATGTCATTTTCCTTACCTCATGATTGCTTGTTTGTTCTAGCTTACTTGTATACGCTCGTACATATTTACCCAACCGCATGGTCCGAGTGTCACAACTATTGTGGTACTCGGGCCACATCGGGTGTTTCTAATTCTGCATCGAGATTACGAGCTTTACTCGGATCTTCACAAGAATTCGTCGAGGTCCCGAGCCTTGCTCGGACTTCGCACAATGATTACGCCGAGGCCATGAGCCCTGCTCGGACCTCGCATATTTTGTTCGAGTTTTTCCAACCCCAAGCGGGAAGCGAGGGATGGATTTATCGAGATTCTCCAACACCAAGCTGGGAGCAAGGTTTGGACTTAACGAGATTCTCCAACACCAAGCGGGAAGCGAGGTTTGGACTTAACGAGATTCTCCAACCCCAAGCGGGAAGCGAGGTTTGGACTAAACAAGATTCTCCAACCCCAAGCGGGAAGCGAGGGATGGATTTATCGAGATTTTCCAACCCCAAGCGGGAAGCGAGGGATGGATTTATCGATATTCTCCAACACCAAGCTGGGAGCGAGGTTTGGACTTAACGAGATTCTCCAACACCAAGCGGGAAGCGAGATTTGGACTTAACGAGATTTTCCAACCCCAAGCGGGAAGCAAGAGATGGATTTATCGAGATTCTCCAACACCAAGATGGGAGCGAGGTTTGGACTTAACGAGATTCTCCAACACCAAGCGGGAAGCGAGAGATGGATTTATCGAGATTCTCCAACACCAAGCTGGGAGCGAGGTTTGGACTTAACGAGATTCTCCAACACCAAGTGGGAAGCGAGGTTTGGACTTAACGAGATTTTCCAACCCCAAGCGGGAAGCGAGGTTTGGACTTAACGAGATTCTCCAACCCCAAGCGGGAAGCGAGGGATGGACTTATCGAGATTTTCCAACACCAAGCGGGAAGCGAGGTTTGGACATAACGAGATTCTCCAACCCCAAGCGGAAAGCGAAGGATGGACTTATCGAGATTTTCCAACACCAAGCGGGAAGCGAGGTTTGGACATAACGAGATTCTCCAACACCAAGCGGGAAGCGAGGTTTGGACTTAACGAGATTTTCCAACCCCAAGCGGGAAGCGAGGTTTGGACTTAACGAGATTCTCCAACACCAAGCGGGGAGCGAGGTTGGGACTTAAAACCCGAAGTTTCTATTTTTGAGAGAGATTTTGAAAGTTCAACAACCCTTTATTCACAAAAAGATGTAACAGAGTTCAGAGAGTTTACACAAAATATTTCTTTAATCGGTCGACGTTCCACGTCTTACTGAGGGTACACCCCTCGTTGTCTTTGAGCTTAAAGGCTCCGGGAGCGACCTCCTCGCCAAGGATGTATGGCCCCTCCCAGTTAGGGTCCAGTTTGCCACCTTCGGTTCTTCTCAGGACGAGATTGCCTGTGGCCACGAACCGAGGTCTCACCTTCTTGTTGTGGTAGACGGCCACGCGGCGCTTGTATTCCCTGGAGCGGAGGTCGGCTACTTTGCGTAGCTCGTCGCGGAAGAGCAACTCGACCCTGAGATTGGCCTCGTTCTCTTTTTCATCGAAATCAAACACCCTTGCTGACGGAACCAGGGTTTCTACCGGGACTAGGGCCTCCGCCCTGTAGGTTAGGGCGAAAGGCGTTTCTCCGGTCGCGCGGCGCGCGGTGGTGCGGTACGTCCATAGGACGAGTGGGAGAAGTTCTGACCAACGACCTTGTGCCATGCCCAGTCGTTTCTTCAGATCGGACTGGATGCGGGCATTGACGTTCTCTACTTGGTCGTTGGACTGAGGATGGGCCACGGAGGAGAACTTGAGGGTTATGCCCAGGTCTGAGCAGAATGTCCGGGTCTCTTCGCAATCAAACTGGGGGCCATGGTCGGTCATGATGGTCATGGGAACGCCGAAACGGCAGACGAGGTTCTTCCACAAAAAGTCGCAGACCTTAGTCCCCGTGATCTTCGTCATTGCTTGTGCCTCAACCCACTTTGTGAAGTAGTCGACAATGACTAGGATATACCGCACCTGACCGACAGCCTTGTGGAAGGGGCCGAGAATGTCCATCCCCCACATCGCGAAGGGACATGACGCGTGGATGGAGCGTCGCTGCGAGGTCGGGGCGTGCAAGAGGTTACCGTGCTTCTGACATCCGTCACATCGCTGGACATAAGCCCTTGCGTCTTGCCGGAGGGTGGGCCAGAAGTACCCTAAGTGGGCGATCTTATGCGAAAGGGTTCGCCATCCTGGGTGGCCGCCACAGACCCCTTCATGGGCCTCATAAAGGATGTGCTCCGTGGATTCGGTCGAGACGCACAATAGATTGGGCTCGGCATAGCCTCGGCGATAAAGGCAGCCACCTATGACGCAATATCGTGTTGCCTGCATTTTCAGCTTCCTAGCCTGTGCGGTTTCCCGCCAAAGCAGTTCCAACCTCCGCCGCCGCCTCCGCGGTTGTTGTTCCGGTTATTGTTGTTGTTTTTGTTCCGGTTGTTATTGTTGTTTCTGTTGTTGTTGTTGTTGGGGTTATGTGCCTGCGTCACATACGCATCGCGCGCAGCCGGCGCGGCCGCCTTTGCCTTCCCCTTGGCCTCGGCGATGATCTCTTTGTCAGTTCGCGGTCGCGAGCTCAGGTTGGCGGCATCCTCGGCGTATACTTGGGCCGTGATCCGGGCGCACAGGCTTTCGTACGTCTCCGGATTCTTCAAGAAAATGTGGTTCTTGAAATCCCCGATGCGCAGGTTGCCCATGAGGGTGTCACGCACCGACGACTCGTCGACGTGTGCGATCTCCGCCACAACGGTCGTGAACCTCGTGAAGAAGGCGCCCAAAGACTCTCTCTCCCCCTGCTCGATTCCGCGGAGATCCCGCATGTTCTTCTTGCGCTTCCTGGAGCCGCTGAAGTGAGTGACAAAGGAGTCACACAGCTGGGCGAACGAGGTCATGGAGCCGACTTTCTTGCTTGAGAACCATGTTAATGCGGCCTTTTCCAGGGTGGTTGGGAAAACCCGACAGAATATCGCGTCATTATAGGCATTGACGTTCATCTGGACCACGAAGTATTTTACGTGCTCCTCGGGGTCCGCCGAGCCGTCATAAAGCCCCATTTGTGGCCTTAATAAGCCCTTGGGCATGGGCGCGTTCCGGATCGCGTCCATGAACGGAGAGGTGATCTTGGCCTCCTCTTGATTTTGGGGCGGTGGCCTTGAATTGTGCAATCGAGACCTCGGGTAGTGCATCGCGCTCCCCGCTGTTTCGGACAACTCCGGCTCTTGCAGCCTCGATCGTCGCGATTGAGACCGCGATATCTGCATGGGATCTCGGGGAGGCCTCTCTGTTGACGAGCCGTTGGTGGAGGACTCGGGCTCCGTCGCTCGCCTAGGGATGTACGCGGGTACGTACTCGGAGTGAGGTTCAATCTGAGGGGGGGAAGGGGACGTACGAAGGGGCGAAGCCCTGCTGGTATTGCCCATAAGCCGGGTAGGGATATGGGTTCGGGGGCGCGCCGCCCTGCTCAAAGCCTTGGAACGGGAGTGGGTTTTGCGGGGCGGCGTACGTCCATCCCGGAGGGACCACGAACGGGCAGCCCAGAGGCCCCACGGCTGTCCATTGCGTAGTTTCGGGCATGTTGTCGGGGTGTTGAGGGAAGAAATTGTTTGGGCAAGCCATTTCGAGGGGATCGAAGCTAAGGTTTGCACGAATCAAGGAACTACTTAGGATGAAGAAGTTCCCACAGACGGCGCCAGTGATGAAACTCGAAATAAACCGCTCGCTAAAAGACAAGATACGGGATTATTATATTCGATCGCGCGAACACTTGCTTCTTTATTTATGATTTTCTTTACAACGAGGTTGCGAGATTGCGAAGTCACAAGCCAACGAGATTACAAACTGACGAGGTTACAAACACTTTAAGTTTACACCCTAGACCCCCTACGATTGTCCGAGATCTCGACCTAACAATGTTCGAGATCTCCTAATTGCTAGACAATTCTAAGTATAGCTTGTTTGACCTTTTGAGCGAGGTTGATCCGACAGGGCGAGGTTGATGACTTGCGAGATTGGGCAGCGAAGTCCTTGAAGTGAACGAGAGTGAGGTGTAGACGGTTTGCGGGATAGTGTAGCGAGGTCTTTGATGTGGGCAGAAACTCTGTGAGACTTGAAGTCTTTTTGTGGACTTCACTTGTCTATAGCGAGGCCTTTTGACGATGTTTTGATCACGTCGATCTTCAACGAGCAAGATAGTTCTTGAGTTCAAGATGTTTTTCGACCCCTTTTCCATACGAAATTCTCCTCTATTTATAGAGGATTGGGGAGTCGAGTTCTGATCATTGTCCGATGTGGGACGCCCGAGATCAAGGGCTCTGATTGGTCTAGCGACGAGGCAGCTTGTGATTGGCTCGGGAGAGTGGCGCTAGCTGAGTGGTTCTGGTGGGCGGGCGCGTTGGTAGAGTTGGTTACGAGGTGTAGACCTCGTTCCAAGGTTTCGGAGGACCTCGCGGGGGTAGGAATTTTGTTAAAATAAAAGGTGGATATGGTTGTGGGCCCTAGGATCATCCTCGGGAGGCCCGTTGGGTCTGTATGTTCCTCGTACCCCGGGCCCACTTCTTACTTTACCATTTTGAGCATCATCAAGGCTTAGGGAAAAGGCAAAAATTATTGAAATAGCAGTTGGGGAGATGGAGGAGGCGTTAGTTGATTTACCAGAAGAGTTGTTTGAAGATACAAGTATAAAGAATCAACTACAAGAATGTCTGAATCAATTGCAAGGGGCTGAAGTACCAATGGAAATGATAAAATGGAGAATTGAAAGCAACGAAGACATGAATACACTTGAGAGTATAGAAAAAAGGCAAGAAGTTCTAATCAATGAAGAGCAAGTCCACCATAACACAACTGAGAAAGTGGAGAAAGAAACTGATCAAGAGCTCCTACATAAAGAAACAGAAACAAATACTGATGTGTAGGAAGTTCAACCAAAGAAGGTCAGTCTGCACATATTTTCTATTAAGCATTCACATATTTACTAATGGTGTTCACAAATTTGTTTTTACATATAATAAATATTTTAAATCCTTCTTACCTTCTAATCTTCTAAACAAAATGCAGAAAATGGGCAAACAAGTGAAAGCATTGAGGGTGAAGTACTAAAGAATGAGGGCGATGGAGACGTACATGGGAGCGGGATTCAAAAAATGGGAGGAAGAGATTACTAAAGGTAATGCAAGAAAGTGTGTGAAAGTATTGAGGGTGAAGTGCTTGTGCAAAATCTTGAACTCAAAGGCAAATGAATTGACAGAGAGCTTCACACCAGATCTGAAGACATACAAGAAGATTCACCCAAAACTAAAGAAGATGGTAGTTCATGGATAACTTTTGCTCGAGAAGGGCAGTTTGTTTCAACTCTAATGTAGTAGACATAACTAGAAACTTGATGGTATGGTATTTTGCCAAAGAGACATGAAATTGGAAGTTTTATGATGTACATTTTGCACTAACTGTTGATGATAGCAGAAAACTAGAAAAAGATGGCAATCTTGTGAGGTTGCTAAATTTTGGTTGAACTAAAAGCACAATTGAATTTGTGTAGTGAACTACTTATGTCTTATGTAGAATATTTGTAAAAAAATGGGTGATTCTGCTAATGTCTCTGTTTTTGTTATATTTGAAAAAACAAGTCTGCCTCTCTTGGGCGCAGAAAACAACTTTTGGGCATAAAAAAGTGTTGTTGTGATTAATTCATTTTGCTCTCTTATTCAGTGCTTGTGTTCACATATTGACAACTTTGGTTCACGTATTTACTAATTCTGTTCACCTATAATTTTTGCTCACGTATTTGATACTTGCGTTCACATAATTAAAACTTCTGTTCACATATTTTCTACCTGTGTTCACATAATTTAAAACTTTTGCTCACGTATTTTAGTATTTACCACATGTTTTCACATATTTATTGCTTGTGTACAAATATAAAATGAGAGAAAAATTGTACTAACCAAAATCAAATATCCCGAAAAGACACAAAGTACTCCAAATATAAAAACACAATAAAGTATTCAAATGACAAAAAATTAGAACATGGTGATCACTTGAAATGCCTTCTTTGACTTTAATTATGGTCATCACATCTTCAATTGTGTAAGAGCTTTCCAACTCAATGACGATGATATTGTTTGCAACCTTAACAAGTATCTTCATCTCCAACTTTCAAACTCCTCATACCTAGAGCTCTCATCCTCAAAACAAGGCTTCACCATCTTCAAGTGACTTGCAATGTATCGACACTAATTGTAATTGGACAACCAACAAGTACAATATCAATGAAATTCTAGAGAACAAGGATTGCACAAGCACAATAGATCATACTCTCATGATAAAATTTATCATGACCACAAATAATTAGAGGTAGGTTCGGTTCCACGGAACCGTAGAACCGAACCGGAACCGAACCGGAGGAACCAGTAGTATACCGGTCCCGGTCCCGGTTCCTCCTTGAGAAGAACCGGAGAACCGGCGGTTCGGGACCGCCGGTTCCACCGTAAGAGCAATATGGAACCGCGACCGCGGCGTATAGATACCGCAGTCGCAGTTTTGCCAACAGAATCTGCGGTCGCAGAGAGGTATACAGCGGTCGCGGATTTGGCCGCGATCTCGACTTTCACACACCGCGACCGCGACCACTGTTCCAACGACTATATTTTCTTTTCCAACGGCTATATTCCAACGTTCACATGAATTCCAACGACTATTTTCCTTTCATTTACCCATATAAATACCATATTTCACCTTCAATTTCATTCACACCAATCTCATACTGTCTTATCTCTCTACTACTACTACTCTCATAATTCTACAAGCTTTCAAATTGCAAATCCTTTCTTACTACTTCCCTTCCTAATCTCTTAAATCATTCCTAATCTTTTTGAAACATGGAAAACCAAGGTCAAGGCTTTATTGATTTGTTGGCCGAGCAATTCTATGGTGGTGTTGGTGGTTCACAAGAAAGTCAAATGCATCCTAATGCTTATCAACCACAACCACCTTATCCTCATATGTCTATGCATATGCCCATTCCTCCACAAGTTCCTCCTTCCGCTCCTATTCATAACCAAGGTCCACAAGGCAATGAGGAGGGCGATGGGCAACACACCGACGAGGATGAGGTCCATGAGGAGGAAGAGGGTGAGGGGGCATCTACGGCCAACCAAGCCCCAAAGGTGTTGAAATCCGACATTTTCATAAAACACTTCACCAAAGGAAATGTATTGGATGAACTAGACCGATATGTTGTCAAGTGCAAGTATTGTCCCTCGAAGTACAAATGGAAGCGCAATGGAGGTTATTGCACCTTGAACAAGTATTTGAAGGCAAACACTTGGATAAGTTGGGCATGATGCGAGGTCAAACACAAATTTCGACTTCAGGGTTAGCAAGTTCTTCCTCTCAATCTCCCTTGTTTACTTATAATCATGAGCGGAGTATTTATGCTTTGTCCGAAGCTATTTGTGTTGATCATTTGCCATTTCAGTTTGCGGAAAGTGTGGGTATAAATGATTGGGTTTCCAACCATTTGCAACCCGCTTATAAACGAACAACAAGAAAAACAATTAGGAAAAATGTGTTTAAAGCATATGCGAATCGTAAAAAGGAGTTGTCTCGGTTTTTTGCTCAAAATGATATTCGTGTTTCTATTTATAGTGATATTTGGAGTGATAACTATCAATCTCATTCATACATGGGTATTACATGTCATTATATTGATGATCATTTTCACATGCAAAAACAAGTTGTGGCTTTTCGAGTATTTGATGGGGCACATACCGCTTCAAATATTTGTAACATTATACGAACTATTTTAGATGAGTATAGACTACTTCATCGAGTTTTCACTATTTCATTTGATAATACATCTAACAACACCGCTTCTATTAGTGAATTGATTCAAGTTTGTCAACCGGTTTTTGGAAACAAATACTTTCATGTAAGATGCTCTTGTCATATTTTAAACTTATGTGTTCAAGATGGTTTGACACTTTTAATGCCATATCTTGAACCTATTAAGTATGTTGTTAGCTTTATTTGGATAAAAAAGAAGGCTAAAAGTGATTGGGGGAGGTTTTGTCAATCGAATGGTGTTAAACCCATACTTTTTTCAAAAGATGTCGGTCATCATTGGAATTCTACTTATAAATTACTTCATCAATGTTTACGTTATAAAGAACTTTTAGCTTCAGTTGCCGCTCAACATATCCCGGGTTCACAAGCAATTGAAGCTTGTTGGGATATTTGCTATGATATTGTGGAAATTTTACAAGTTTTTAATGATACAACTTATACATTTAGTCAAACATATACATCAAGTGGTCATTTGTTTGTTGTTGAAGCTTTGAATGTTGCGGGTGCCTATAAGGAAGGGCTTTCACAACCCGACCGACCCGACATTGTTGAAGGTATTTTACATATGAAGAGGAAGTGGTTGAACTATTACAAATATATTCCCGATATTTATCTTGTTGCTTGTGTTTTTTATACAAGATTTAAGATGCAAGGTTTGCAAGATACTTTGTATCAATACTATGAGTTTTTAAATTTAGAAGAAGAACATTATGATAGAAATTGCAATGTTGATGTCATTATAGAACGTGTTAAATCTCTTATCTATGATTTGTACAAAACTTATAGCACGGGTGGTGAGGTTCCTTCTACGCCTCAATTATCCCCATCCTCCTCCTCATCTCGTCGTTCTTTTCTATCCGCCGGGTCTCGTATGTTGCAAAGTCTTACAAAAAATCCGAGATTCACGAGCTCACATACGGAGCTCGATACTTATCTAACCACTACCTTTGAGTTTGTAGATGATTTTGACATTTTAGATTGGTGGAAGCAACACAAGAACACATATCCAACACTAGCAAGGATCGCCGCTCAAGTACTTGCCTTTCTCGCTTCAACGGTAGCGGTGGAGCAAAATTTTAGCCAAGGCGGCCACATCTTAGACGATAGGAGATCAAGATTGGCACCTGAAGCATTGGAAACCCAATTTGTGTGGACGATTGGAAGAGGGCGGAAATTAGATCACAATTAATGAACTATACGGAGTCATCCGATGATGTAATAGAGGACGACGCAAGCCAAGCTTCTTCCGCCGGTTCCGTCGGGTCGTCTTAGGTAAGTTGCCAAACGGGGTTTCATATCGAAGGTAATAGAACTACGTGGGCTTTGATTTCTCTATGACCCCGAGAGGATACGTAGGCAACTTAATATCAAGTTCAAGCCCTTCTTCTCCCACCCCTTCTCTTCCCAAACCGGTCGGAATAGGCTAAAATAGCCATTAGAACCAAAACCCGCGATCGTTGTACGATCGTGGAGGACGGACCGCGACTGCGGTGATCTAACACCGCGATCGCAGCCTACATCCCGCGATCGCGATGCTTTAACACCGCGATCGCGGTTCCATTCCAACAACTACATTTTTTAAATTCAACGGCTATTTCTAATCCATTTATCCATATAAATACCATATCTCTCCTTCAATTTAATTTACACCAATCTCATTGACTCATACTCTTTTATTTCTTTTGAATACTTCATTTCATATTCATTTTCAAGTATGGAAAACCAAGGTCGAGGGTTGAAATTCGAAATTTTCACAACTCACTTCACCAAAGACAACGTATTGGATGAACGAGGCCGATGTGAGGTTAAGTGCAACTATTGTTCCAAGAGGTACAAATGGTGTCCGAGTGGAGGTTATGGAACCATCACTCATCATTTAAAGACCAAGCACGAAATCCACCTTAACCGTAGGTAAGTCGCCAAGCGGGGTTGCATATCGAAGGTAAGAGAACTACGTGGGCTTTGATTCCTCTATGACCCCGAGAGGATACGTAGGCAACTTAATATCAAGTTCAAGCCCTTCTTCTCCCACCCCTTCTCTTCCCAAACCGGTCGGAATAGGCTAAAATAGCCATTAGAACCACAAACCGCGGTCGCTATAAGATCGCGTAGGACGGACCGCGACCGCGGTGATCTAACACCGCGATCACGACCTACATTCCGCGACTGCGGTGCTCTAACACCGCGATCGCGGTTTGAGCAGAAAAATTCAATTTTTTTCAATTTTGATGGAACTGAACCGGAACCGGAACTGGTCCAGGAACCGACAGGAACCGAAAAAAATCGGAAACGAACCGGAACCGAGGAACCGGGGGGTTCTCTGTTCCGGTCCCGGTTCCGGGGTTCAGAGAAACCGGAACCGCCGGATCCGGAATCGGACACACCTCTACCAATAATCTTGCATATATGCAAATAAATAGAAGCTTAAAATTAATCTTCATACTTAATAGGCAATGCTAAAGGCAGTAAAATGGAGTTATAATTCATGATTATTTCTAGTGACAACAAGCAAATAACCAAGATAATGTACCATGAACTTAATGATTTGAGTGATCAAATGTCTTATGCTTGTAGTGTGGATAGTGTTGATGACACGATGATTTAGAAATACAGTTATAATTCATGATTAAATCTGTATTTCTAAATCATCGTGTCATCAACACTATCCACACTACAAGCATAAGACATTTGATCACTCAAATCAATATATAGAACTTGATGGACAACCTACAATAAAGCGAGAATGTACAAAAAATTAAATAAAAGAACGCGCATTTTGATGTAAGGTTCACACAAAAATATATAAAGTTGACGTAACAGCATAATACGTTCACGTAACAGCATAATACGTTCATGTAAAATCTAAATCAGCATAGAAGCAAACTCTCATCTCTTAGGACTTTTATCGAACATGTTATGTGCATCTCAAAAATCTTCCACCAAAACATCATAGAAACAATTTTATGATATGAAAGCACTATATACTTGAAACTTAGGATCGATTCACACTTTCAACCTAAAAAGGATCGATTCACACTCATATTTATGCCAATTGAGATTCAAAAGGTGAAATTAAATCTAAAATTTAGTAAAGCGAAAAAACAAAATCGAAAGAGAATGAAACAACATACCTGGATTTGGATTCATAAAAAGCAGAAAAATTAATTGAATGGGCATTAGAAGCTGAGTAACGATCCAAATTCAAAATCCAATCGAAGAGAACGATCGAACATACTTGAAAGTTGGAAGTCGGTCGTCTATGTTGCAGGAGCATGGTTGATAAGAAAATTAGAACATGATAAATGACGTTTTTGCCCCTAAAACTTAAAAATTAAAAGAAAGTACGCGTGAATCACATCCGCCTATATTACTTAATCTAACGGAGTAGAATCATTTCCAAATTTTAGGATAAGCTATGTTTTCATATGATTCACATGAAAACCTTCTTTATCATGAAAATTGAAAATGTTTTTCATCTGTTAGATCTTTCTCAATAAAGGGTTGTGACTGACACACATTTTATTCCAATTTTTAAATTAAGGGTAAATTCGTCAATTTGCACATTCTATCTTCTTCCTCAAACAACGCTTGTTTTCCTTGAATCCATTGATTGTTTCTTTGCCATTCGATTGACCCCTTGAATGCCTTTTCTTTCGATCACACCTTAACTAGCTTATCTCCCATTCAATTAGTTTTTCTCTTAATATAAATTCAAGTTCAAGTATGTCTTTTGTTCTTTTTTCGATTTTCATTTTTGTTTTCCTTAATTTTAGGTCTGATTTCAACTTTTGAATCTAAATTGACATCAATATGAGTTTGAATCTGCGCAAAGTTTTCACATATTTCGTGTTTTCATGTTGTTTTTCATTCTCTAATGTCCAATATTTTGGGTTTTGAAGTCTTTGATCAAGTTATTTGAGATGCACATTACATGTTTGATGAAAGTCCTTCGAGTTAAGAGTTCATAAAAAAGCATAGAATATGATCATATTTGGAGTGAACGCCATACACTTTTGTGTAAACCTTACATACCAATGTATATTGAATTTCAACTTGTTTGTTTGTTATTTTTATAAATAGATTTGGTTTGTTAATTGAATTTATTATTCTCTAAAATTACTTGTCAATTGCATTGAGTTAACTCCATCGTAGGTGGTGGTGGAAGTGAAGAACAAGGGTGTGTATGAAGACTTTTTGCAATAAGGAGTTTAAATTTCGATTGCAAAACATCAAACCATTGATCACGATAGCTCTTTTGTGACCAATGGTGCTATTAGTTTGCCATTTGGATTTACCTTCAACATATAAGTAGATTTTTGGAGAGTCATGGTAGAAAAAGTATATGCACTTTTTATGATCATTAGCCTTTCTTGTACCATAAATGCATTTTCTTTTGAAGGCAAATTCTTCTTTGCTCATCTATACTCATTTTATCTTGTAATGACAATTTAGATGTGGATTAAGTTCTTATCATGGTATTTGACAACTTAAAAGTTGCTTACCTTGACAAGTATAGGCATTCTTCCTTTTGTATTTTTTTTTGTGATGATTAGGGAATTAATGTGTATGAATCATAAGGCTTGAATGAAAGCCAATACTGAGAAATTACAACTTAAGGCTTGAATGGTAGTACTACCTAACTTCGTAAAATATAGGGAACTTGTTTGAAAATATGTGAATATACATAGTTAATATGTGAATATACACAATCAATATGTGAACATATATAGTCAATATGTGAATACGAAAGTAATATATATTTATGAACATCAAAACATGGTTGTGCAACTTCATAAATTTGACACAAAACCTACCATTTTAAACCTGTATTGAGTATTTAAACTATAGAAAGAGAGGAAACAAAGAAGCTAAGAGATGTTATCAATGAGACTTTGAAACAAGGTTAATGTAGTAAGGGAGGCCACTATGAAAGTCAAGGATGAGAAATTGCAGCTTAAGGCTTGAATGGTGGTAAATGACTTCGTAAAATATAAGGACGTTGTTCAAAAATATATGAACATACATAGTCTATATGTGAACATGCAAAGTCAATATGTGAATGTGAAGGTAATATATATGAACTTGAACATGATACAAGAGAACTCAACTTTGAATTGAAATATCACACGCATTATATGTAGCCCATGAGGGATTTGAACCCACATCGATGTATACAAACATATTGCTCTACCATTTGAGCTAATAGGCTATGACAAAATTATTTATTTGTACATATAACACATGAGTCCTTGTCTTTTCTATTGATCTAAGTAATTTCATTATCAATGTGAAGAAACTAGCAAGCATTACACACACAAAAAACAAAGTAGTGACCAACAAAAATATAGTAGCTATTAGTAGAGAAAAGCACCAATAACATTAGTAAAAGAGGGGCAACAAACGTAGGAACATGAACATTTTCAAATGGCTTTATACGAACCTTCTATGAATATATGTGAATAGTCTAATGTAATACTTCAATACAACCGTCCACAAAGTCTATTAACTATCGTATGAATCCCAAATTGAATCTAGAAACCAAAGTTGAAACTTCAGAAATTATGTCCCTAAAATTAGAAGGAAAAATCAACCAAAATTTCAAAAACAATAATCAAACAAGCTCCCAATGGTTCACACAACAAAACATGAACCTCATAGTCACTGCACATGAACATATAGATAAGATACATGAAGTCAAACGAAAAATAACATAGTGGCGACACATAACTAATCACGAGTCTCATATCCAAAACATCATGAATCTATCCAAAATTCAACTTATTATCAATCCTAGAAATTCTTTCATCCATTCATGAATAATAGAAATACAAATTGTTTTTAGAACCCTAGATTCAAACAATTTCAAATCGAAAATCAGATCCAAATTCATCAAAGAAACCTTAGATTCAAACAATTTCAAATCGAAAATCAGATCCAAATTCATCAAATAAACCTTAGATTCAAACAATATCACAAACCTAGAAGGTATAAACCCTATAACCACAAATTCGAAGTAAAGAGAGTGTTCTTACCTTCTTTGAAGCCGAATTTGGACGATTACTTCTTCTCATCTTCCATTGAGTCTTTGAATGGAAGGAAACAAGCATTGGGGATGTTTTTGTTAGAGAGTTTAGAGGGAGATTTGAGTGTGTGAAAGAGATGACAATCTATAATTATATATTAAAGTTGTACCTTTTCGAGCCACCAGAACGATTTTAGCCCCACCTCATATTTACAAAATTAATTTTTATCCCTAAAATTTTAACCTTTTCCTATTAAATTCTTCTTTAAGTATTTAAATCTATCTTTAATATCAAACAAATATCTATTTAGTATAACAATATCTTTTGAAAACTTCCTTATATAAATATTTAAAATTAAAGATAACAAATTTAAAATATTTTAAAATAAGTATAAATATCTTTTATCTTTTGCATTATATCTTTTCATGAATTTATTTATAGATATATTTATATTTCTTTTATTAAAAATTAATGATAAATACTTATAAAGTTTAAAAATAATAAAAATATGTAATAAAGTATTTAATAGATATATTTAAATATTTAATAATCTCTAAATTAAGGTACATAGAAAGTAATAAAAAAATATAAAAAAATAAAAAATACCAAACTATAGTCGTGAATGGCACGACGGGTATAACTAGTTTATGTTTAGTGGAATAGAAGGATGAATTTTACTACTTTAGGACGTTTTTTAGTGATATTTACAAAATTGCCATTAAAATCCTTAAATCTAGCGTGTCTCCTCCCATTTTTCTTGATTTCTCTCACAATAATATCAACCTTCCATTTTTTCAATCCAACGGACCATATTCATTTTCAGTTTTTAGGATAAGCCTTATATCCACTAGAATCAACCTCATATAGTATATATAGTATAGCTTATTCATGAACGTATAGTCTAGTTTTTTATGAGTGTATAATCGAGTTTGCTCATGAGCAAACAAGCCGAGTTATATTGTGCTCAAGCTCAATTCATTTATCTTTAGAGCCTTAAAATTGTGCTCAATCTCGGTTCATTTACAAACGAGCCGAACACAAACAAGATTTAACCAAGCTGAATGCTGAATTTTTTACGAACAACTCTGTTCATTTTCATACCATCAAATTTGTCATTTAAACACCTTACATTTGATATATTCTATTAAACACTCAAACTTAACACATCGTGTTCTATCAAGCACCTGAGCGATCAGACTTTTGTGGTGTATTTGGCACTCACGCTGACATGGAAGAAGCTCGAATTGGTAAATATATAGAAGGGATTAATAATATACAAGATCAAGACTTGTAAGCCAATTCTCACTAAGAACCCAATCATGAACAAGCTCATGGTAAAAGACGCACAAAAGCCCAAAAGCAAGTAAAGCACTCACTTAAACCACCCGCGAAGCCCCCTACACAAGATGCAACTCGGTAGGGTCACTTCAAAAAAAAAACCAAGAACCAAAACCCATCATGATAACAAAGCTAGTTTAGTGCCGCCATAAGTTGAACAAAAGCTCGACCATGAGGCAAAGAAGCTCGGTTGAGCTTTATTTGTCACATCTCGAGTTTTTTCAACAAAGACCAAAAGCTCAGCCATCTCACCAAAAGCGCGGCTGTGCAAGTGGCCTTGTTTCCCATGCTTCCTCAGCATCCCACACCATCATCCTAGAGTCCCACGAATCCTTTCCACTTCCTTCCATTCTTTCCATTTAGGCCTATCTTGCAAGTCACCCTCATTCTGCAAGCCTATATGATGCTCAAGAAGCACCTTGTTGCATTGGGCTCCACCCCCTTATAGATCACATCATTCCTCATCCTCCATATGAAGTAGACCAAGCACGTGAAAGCTAAAAGTCGTACCTTGTAGCAGACCACTTCCTTGGCTCTAGACTCTTGGAACCAAAGCAACCAAGCCTCCATGGAGCTCTTCCTTACCCCAATGTTCAACCAAGTAAACACTCAGTTGGCTACCTTACTAGTTTTCGGACAATTGAACCATAGATGCTCATTATCCTCCCTCCCTTGTTTGCAAAGCACACAAGTGTCTTCCACCGAGATCCCCCAAGCATACAACTTCACCCTCAAAGTCATACAATCAAGCCCGACCATCCAAGTTTGGAAGCTCCATCTCTTATTGTAAAAGCGCCCCTCCACAAGCTCCCCCAAGCCAAGGTAGGATTTTTCTCTCTAAGGAAGTCGTAGAGGACGCTTGTAGCATACTTCCCATTAGACTTAAGGAGCACACTCAAGTCAGCCTCCACCCCCTCTCCAACTTGGCGAGGTGTCCCCATACCCATCAAAACATCATCTTGGGCTTTAAGAATGCACCTCCACACCCACGAAGCCCTCTTCCTTGCCACAACATTCAGGAAAGGCTTACAATCACTTAGGTTGTAATGGAACCACCTTGTCCAAACATTAGTTCTTCAAATGTGGATATCCAACCCAAGCTTAACAAGGTTATCCTTATTCCATGCTAGAAGCTCCCTAAATCCTAGCCCCCTTCTTCATAAGGAGCAACTAGGGCATTGCAAGCAATCGGGATCCTCCTAGATCCTTCTTTCCCCGCCCAAAGGAAATTCTGACATAACCCCTCAATCTTCGAAGAGACACTTTAAGGGAACAATGTAGATTCGCACCAAAAAGTCAACAACCGATTGGTCACCGCTTTGATGAGTTGTATCCTCCCCGCATAAGAAAGCTTCCTAGCCGACCTTCCGGAGATGTGGGAAGAGATGGTCTTTAGGAGCGGTCCAAAGTCTACCATGGGAGACTTCTTGTAATTTAGGGGGAGGCCTAAGTACTTCATGGGCCACACACCCTTTTCAAAGCCAAGAGCATCTACCACTATCTCCTTTTCCCCTTCCATCAAACCCCCACAAAAGAAGAGACTCTTATTAGGGCTCAACATTAGGCCGGACTCTTTCTCAAAATCTTCCAACGTACGCCTCAAGACCCCCACCAAGTACACATCTGCTCTACAAAACAGAAGCAAATCATCCGCAAAATCCACATGACACATCCTCATTTCATCGCAACCCGGATGAAAATTGAACTCAATGTCTTGACTAGCCTCCCCAGCTGCCTGCCCTAATCTCCTACTTAGCATCTCCAAGACTAGCACAAAGAGGTAGGGGACAACGGATCTCCTTGGCTTAACCCTCTTCCCCCTTTAAATTACCCCTCAATCTCTCCATTAATGAGGACCGAGAAAGAGGTCGAAGTCACACATTCCATCATCCATCTCACCAAAGGGAGAGGGAGGTTGAAGTGCACAAGTGTCTTTTCCAAGGAAGGATCAAGACACATAATCATAGGCTTTGTACAAATCAATCTTCATCAAGCATCTCGGTGAAATCCCCTTGTGGTCATAGAGACATAGGAGCTCTTGGACTAAGGCATGGTTATATGGGTAATCGACCTTCCTGGAACAATGTCCCCTTGAGCATCGGATACCGCATCCTCCACCACCCCTTTCAACCTCTCCACCAAAATCTATGAGATCACTTTAACGGTAACATTGCAAAGGGAGATCGGCCTAAAATCATTCAAAAAGGCCGGGTTATCCACCTTGGGCACCAAGATAATAAGGGTAGCATTTTGTTGCTTAAGCAAGGAGCCCCTCACAAAGAACTCTCGAACCGCCTCCACCATACTCATCCCTACAATATCCCAACATTCCTTATAGAACTTGCTACTAAACCCATCCAACCCCGGTGATCTCTCATCCCCTATGCTCCATAGAGATGGCAGGTCTAATAACTATTTTGAAAAACGTTTCCTTTAGCTTAAGCGGTACTTTCTTGTCACACAGAACCCCTAACGTCACCCTCCATTTTTGCCAACCTATTTGGATCCGATGCGTGATGTCCTTGTCTATGCCTCCTTCACTCTATAAGATTGACCCTAAATACATGAAAACTCTCCTTCTTCAATACTACTTTCCCTCCTAAAAGCACTTCATCGCTACAAACTGCACCTTGCCCGAACTTGAACTCCATATTCCGTCTTGGTACTGCTCAGTCTGAAACCCTTGGACTTCAACTTCTCTTTCCAAGTTTTAAGTCTACTACTAACTCCGGCTTTGGACTCGTCCATCAAAACCATATCGTTTGCGAACAACATACACCACGAGATCTCTCCCTAAATCTCTCTCGTCAAAACGTCCAACACCAGCGTAAAAAGGAAGGGACTTAGTGTTGATCCTTGGTGTAGACCTGCCTCCACCTTAAAATACTCTATATCTCCGCTTGGGGTACACACTGGACATCGAGCCCTCGTACATGTTTTTGAAATCTTGATAAACATGCTAGACACTTCCTTAGTTGCCAGACTCTCCCAAATCAACTCCTTCAGTACCCCGATCATACACTTTCTCCAAATCGATGAAGACCATGTGCAAATTTCTCTTCCTCTCTTTGTATGCTTCTAGTAGCCTCCTCAACAAGTGAATAGCCTCTATAGATGAACTCCCAAGAATAAAACCAAACTATTTTTCTGACTCTTTGACTAGCCTCCTCAACCTCAACTCGATAGCCTTCTCCCACACCTTCATTGTGTGAGTAAGAAGTTTGATACCCTTGTAGTTGTTGCATTGTTGCACATCTCTCTTATTCTTATATAATGGGATCAACTTACTAAGCCTCCACTCCTCCGGCATCTTGTCGGTCTTGAAAATAACATTAAAGAGCGCTGCTAATCACTATAGACCTCTCACTCCCAAACATTTCCAAACTTCCATCAGAATTTCGTTCAACCCTACTGCTCTCCTATTACCCATTTTACTGACCACTTCTTTTATTTCCTGCTTGGAGAAACGCATGTAAAATCATATAGGGTTCTCTTTGTTTTCTAGGCCATCGAGTCGTGTCGTCTCTCCTCCGCCTCACAACCCTCATTTAGTAGACCACAAAAGTACCTCTCCCATCGCTGTTTGATTTGTATGTCCTCTACTAGCAACAACCCTTCCTCATCCCTGATACATCTCAACATGTCTATGTATCTACTCTTCTTTTCCCTTGCTTTGGCCAACCTATACAAAACTCGTTCCCCACCCTTTCCATTCAGAGCGTTGTACATTCCTTCGAACACTTTTCTTTAGCGGCCGCCACAAATATCTTGGCTTCTTTCTTTGACGCCTTGTACTCTGCCAACCTCGTCTCCCTCTTCGGCTCCATACTACACAACCACGATTTATAGGCTAGTTTTTTCTCCTTAACCTTCTCTTGAACCTCATCATTGCACCAAGTTGTGGCCCTTCTATTGCCAGAAATGCCTCTCGACATACCCAATACTCCACACGACGCTTGACAAATGCTTTCCGACATCTTGCCCCACATCTTGTTGGCGTCACTCCTCTCTTGCCAAGCTCCCTTTGCATTTGCTTCCTCGAATATCCTTTCCCGCAGGTCTTGCACGTTAGATTCTTAGAGACGCCACCACCTAATTATCAGTTGAGATGTCGTGTTTGCCTTCCTCTTTTTTCACGTCCACTTCAAATCCCAGACCAACATGTGTTGTGTCGACATGCCCTCAAAAAGAATAACTTTCCAATCCTTACATCTTTCCATGTCCTCCCTTCTAGCCACAAAAAGTCAATCTGTGTCCTTCCCAACGCATTCTGGAAAGTGAACAATTGATCTTCCCTCTTTCAGAACTAAGAGTTGACAACCAAACAATCCAAAGTTGCTGCAAAATCCAATAGTGCTCGTCCTTCGTCGTTTTTGTCTCCAATTTTTCTTGTGTATCTTGATGATGTCATAATTACGGGTGATAATAACATTGAACAAGAGAAGCTCAGGCGAAAGTTGGAAGCTGAATTTGAAATTAAGTCTCTTGGCAAACTTAAATATTTCCTTGCAATTGAAGTATCTCATTCTTTTGAAGAAATATCTATTTCTTAGCAAAAACATATCATCGACTTGCTGGAAGAAACATGTAAGAGTGGATCTAAATCAACTTCGACAACCATTTATCCAAATCATAAACTTGGAGACTTCAAAGGTGATTCGGTTGTGGATAATTATTAAAGGATGTGTGTGGGAAACTGATTTATTTATCCCATACAAGACCTGATATTGCTTACCCAATATATTTCATAAGACAATGTTTGCATGATCCAGGACAGTCTCATCTCAATGTAGTATATTGGATACTTCACTACTTAAAAGGGTGTCCAAGAAAAGGGCTATTCTCCAGAAGAGGAAACAAGCTGACTATAGAAACCTTCACTGATGCTGATTATGATGGTTCAGTTGTTGATAGAGGATCTACCTCTGTGTATTATATGTTTCTTGGAGGGAATCTTGTTACTTGGAGAAGTAAAAAGCAACATGTTGTAGCAAGATCTTCAGCTGAAGCAAAATTTAGAGCTCTTGCACAAGGATTATGTGAGTTGTTATGGTTGAAAATTATCCTAATGAAGCTGAGAGTTATCTGCAAAGAGCCAATGGTCTTAAATTGTGACAATCAATTTCCCATTTAGATTGCATATAATACTGCTCAACATGATAGAACCAAGCATGTGGAGATTGACCGACACTTCATCAAAGAAAAATTGGAAGAAAGGGGTGGTAAGGATAGCATTTGTGAAATCGGAAAATCATCTTGTAGATTTGCTCACAAAAGGATTTCATTGCACAATATTTGAGCATTTGACTTCCAAGCTTGGTTTGATATATCTCTACCAGTCTACCACCCAACTTGAGGGGGAGCGTTGAGCTATTTAGTTTATAATTCCCTTAGGCCATGAGCAACGAGGTACAAGATGGACACATAAGGGGGTACAAATAACATTTTTAAAAAAGAAAAAGGATAAATCGGTTGTACCATGATAGCTATATTACTACCCATTATGTAGCTCCTTTTTTGGCTTTTCCTTGCCAGATGACATGTTTTTATTAGTCTTGACTTTTTTTAGTTTGCAAATATCTTTTAAGCTTATAAAATTAGTTATGAGTATTTTTAACATCTCTTTTAATCAAGTTTTTAATCATAAAATATACTCCGAAACCCTTTCCTCGTTATTCATGGCACGAAGTTGGAGGAGTTCTCGGAGATCCCGCAGAGCAGCAACTTTCGAAACCCTTTCCTCGTTATTCATGGCACGAAGAGTTCCGGGATGAAAGCACCAATTGATACGAACCCGGTGTGGATTCGTATCGGAAGCCCTTGTTGGTCAAGGGAGTTGAGCCTAATCCGGTGTGGATTCCGACTCGGGATAAACGTGGTTGGTTGCCACGGGGTTGAAGAACGATAAATTTAGAGATTTTAGGAAGATAATAGAAATAACTTTTCTGATTTCTGATTGATTCCTCCATAAAACTAATACATCAGTATATATAATAAAATTCTAACCCTAATAGCTAACAAGCTGAGATATTACAAAGATATTATTCCTAAAAAGATAAAATCAAATCTAGAAAGATAATATTCTAATTATCCTAATTAACCTAATATAATGTAATATATTCTAGCGTAACAATTCTCCCCCGTTGAGAATCGACTTGTCCTCAAGTCGGAAATCAGGAGGAAACTCATGAAATAGATCGTGGAGTTTAATCCGCCAGGGTCCCATTGAACATGTAGCATAACTTGAGTCAGCATCCGAAACTCAAATTGTTCCGTAACATAGGTCCTAGACTTGATATCTTGACGGACGTTTGCCCTGCGCTTTTCACGGAACGGTTGACGGACAAACAAATCAAAACATATCTTCAAAGACCGTTCTTCGATACCGAGTTGGATCTGGTCTCCCATTGTTGAATCAGACGCCGGAAAAGCAGTTCCCGGGCCCAAAATTGTTGGAGAACACGGCGGTAGCAGGCACGGCCAGGGGAACGGGTCGGTAACGACCTCATCCGGTTCGGTAAGAAACTTCACTGATTCGGTATCGAAGGCGAGAGTGGTGTCGTCGGGCGCGGTCTCAGTTGCCGTGGGCTCGGGCTTGGTCGCTTGAATCACCTCTTGAATCAGAGTGTCAATCTCGCTTGATATGCTACTGATTCGATCATCAAAGAACAACTCAATTCGACAGTATCCCGCGTAGATGTATAGTCCATTGAAGCGATTGAACGCCTCAAGGGTTGAAGCACGACTTTGAAAACGGACATGGAATTCAGTTTCGTCATCCAGCGGTATTATATCTTCGATGGTTCCGACGCTTGAGAACAGTTGCGCCAAGACGGCACTAGAAACCCGATAGAATTGGGCATGGATCTTTACATACAGAATAGTTTGGAGGAGTTCTCGGAGATCCCGCAGAGCAGCAACTTCCGTAACCCTTTCCTCGTTATTCATGGCACGAAGAGTTCCGGGATGAAAGCACCAATTGATACGAACCTGGTGTGGATTCGTATCAGGAAACCCTTGTTGGTCAAGGGAGTTGAGCCTAATCCGGTGTGGATTCCGACTCGGGATAAACGTGGTTGGTTGCCAAGGGGTTGAAGAACGATAAATTTAGAGATTTTAGGAAGATAATAAAAATAACTTTTCTGATTTCTGATTGATTCCTCCATAAAACTAATACATCAATATATATAATAAAATTCTAACCCCAATAGCTAACAAACTAAGATATTAAAAAGATATTATTCCTAAAAAGATAAAATCAAATCTAGAAAGATAATATTCTAATTATCCTAATTAACCTAATATAATGTAATATATTCTAGCGTATCAATTCTCCCCTGTTGAGAATCGACTTGTCCTCAAGTCGGAAATCAGGAGGAGACTCATGAAATAGATCGTGGAGTTTAATCCGCCAGGGTCCCATTGAACATGTAGCATAACTTGAGTCAGCATCCGAAACTCAAATTGTTCCGTAACATAGGTCCTAGACTTGATATCTTGACGGACGTTTGCCCTGCGCTTTTCACCGAACGGTTGACGGACAAACAAATCAAAACATATCTTCAAAGACCGTTCTTTGATACCGAGTTGGATCTGGTCTCCCATTGTTGAATCAGACGCCGGAAAAGCAGTTCTCGGGCCCAAAATTGTTGGAGAACACGGCGGTAGCAGGCACGGCCAGGGGACCGGGTCGGTAACGACCTCATCCGGTTCGGTACCCAGGTCGGTAAGAAACTTCACTGATTCGGTATCGAAGGCGGGAGTGGTGTCGGCGGGCGCGGTCTCAGTTGCCGCGGGCTCGGTCGCTTGAATCACCTCGTGAATCAGAGTGTCAATATCGCTTGATATGCTACTGATTCGATCATCAAAGAACAACTCAATTCGACAGTATCCCGCGTAGATGTATAGTCCATTGAAGCGATTGAACGCCTCAAGGGTTGAAGCACGACTTTGAAAACGGACACGGAATTCAGTTTCGTCATCCAGCGGTATTATATCTTCGATGGTTCCGACGCTTGACAACAGTTGCGCCAAGACGGCACTAGAAACCCGATAGAATTGGGCATGGATCTTTACATACAGAATAGTTTGGAGGAGTTCTCGGAGATCCCGCAGAGCAGCAACTTCCGAAACCCTTTCCTCGTTATTCATGGCACGAAGAGTTCCGGGATGAAAGCACCAATTGATACGAACCCCGTGTGGATTCGTATCGGAAACCCTTGTTGGTCAAGGGAGTTGAGCCTAATCCGGTGTGGATTCCGACTCGGGATAAACGTGGTTGGTTGCCACGGGGTTGAAGAACGATAAATTTAGAGATTTTAGGAAGATAATAAAAATAACTTTTCTGATTTCTGATTGATTCCTCCATAAAACTAATACATCAGTATATATAATAAAATTCTAACCCTAATAGCTAACAAGCTGAGATATTAAAAAGATATTATTCCTAAAAAGATAAAATCAAATCTAGAAAGATAATATTCTAAGAACAACTCAATTCGACAGTATCCCGCGTAGATGTATAGTCCATTGAAGCGATTGAACGCCTCAAGGGTTGAAGCACGACTTTGCAAACGGACACGGAATTCAGTTTCGTCATCCAGCGGTATTATATCTTCGATGGTTCCGACGCTTGAGAAGAGTTGCGCCAAGACGGCACTAGAAACCCGATAGAATTGGGCATGGATCTTTACATACAGAATAGTTTGGAGGAGTTCTCGGAGATCCCGCAGAGTAGCAACTTCCGAAACCCTTTCCTCGTTATTCATGGCACGAAGAGTTCCGGGATGAAAGCACCAATTGATACGAACCCGGTGTGGATTCGTATCGGAAACCCTTGTTGGTCAAGGGAGTTGAGCCTAATCCGGTGTGGATTCCGACTCGGGATAAACGTGGTTGGTTGCCATGGGGTTGAAGAACGATAAATTTAGAGATTTTAGGAAGATAATAAAAATAACTTTTCTGATTTCTGATTGATTCCTCCATAAAACTAACACATCAGTATATATAATAAAATTCTAACCCCAATAGCTAACAAGCTAAGATATTGAAAAGATATTATTCCTAAAAAGATAAAATCAAATCTAGAAAGATAATATTCTAATTATCCTAATTAACCTAATATAATGTAATATATTCTAGCGTATCAATTCTCCCCCGTTGAGAATCGACTTGTCCTCAAGTCGGAAATCAGGAGGAGACTCATGAAATAGATCGTGGAGTTTAATCCGCCAGGGTCCCATTGAACATGTAGCATAACTTGAGTCAACATCCGAAACTCAAATTGTTCCGTAACATAGGTCCTAGACTTGATATCTTGACGGACGTTTGCCCTGCGCTTTTCACCGAACGGTTGACGGACAAACAAATCAAAACATATCTTCAAAGACCGTTCTTCGATACCGAGTTGGATCTGGTCTCCCATTGTTGAATCAGACGCCGGAAAAGCAGTTCCCGGGCCCAAATCTAGAAAGATATTATTAAAAAGATATTATTCCTAAAAAGATAAAATCAAATCTAGAAAGATAATATTCTAATTATCCTAATTAACCTAATATAATCTAATTAACCTAAGATAATATCCTATTCTCTTAGAATACTGATTAGAAAGATTTGCTTAGATTTTATATATTTAGTATTTTAGCAGATTTTTTACAGGGTTAGTTTTTTCAATTTAGGGAAATAGTTTCCAAATATAGGATGCCGACAAATGTTTGTACTAATATATGAATAAGCACAAATTTAGTACAGATTGATCGAAAAAGATGCTAAAGGAAGGCAAAGTTATAGTAACATCTTTAGTACCTTTGTGCTTCTTTCCGTATACTTGGGGTCCCTCAAACAAAGTGGATAAACTTTCAGGAGCAACAACGAAGAAGTTTGCCAAACTGAGAAAGAAAGGGAAAAAAAATTACTTCAGTTGAGAATTACTGAACAGAATTGTATTTCAAAGCTATGAAAGAAATCACGTGGAACTCACATTCCCGGTAATTAAAACTTTTCATCAATAGAAGGAGCATTGAAGGTGCGGACAAATTCCCCGTACTCGGTGACGTCACGCTTCAATCGTAATCCTCCACTGCAACCACTATATTTTGGTGAAGACCGCTAATCACACATATATAACACTCTTTATTCTACAACATCCAAATCGATGTAGCAGTTCAACTTAAAGGCCCTCTAAAGCTAGACTCTATAATCACAATTATAAGGGTAAGGACTAAGGATGTCTAATATCTGATCTTCTGCAAATCATACTAGTATCTAAGCCGTATCTTGTGTATGTCTTATAGTATGCCAAAAAAAAAGTGATATTGCAAGCCTCAAACCGGTAACACAATTCAGAAGTAAATGACATCAAACAATCAAGACAGAACCCTCCCATGCAGAATTATAAGAGATTTAAGAAAGTTAACAAAAATAAAAAGGGGAAATCTACAAGATGGACACAATGACAATGTCAAGGAACCGACGAAATTGTAATGGCCCAAAATGGATCAAGAGAATTAGAAGGGAAATTGATAGAGATTAAGGTAGAGAAGAGAGAAATTAAGGAAGAAGATTAGGGAAAAGGGAAGTTGCAGTTTAGAGTAGTAGTAGGAGAAAGAGATAAAAGGGAAATATAATTTTTCATTAATTCATTCATATTTCCGTACAAGTGAACAGGAATCCATCTCTTATAGGCTTTAGCTTATTTACAAATTGTGCCCCTATTTTCCTTATATTTTACATTCCTAACAGAAATCAATCAAAAATGTTTGAAAAGGTAAGGCGAAAGCACAATTAGGCACACTGGGCTGGGCCAGTGCCGGCCTAGCCTCGGGCATGGAGGCCATGACTAGGCAGTGGCTAAGTGCACAAAGGCACACCCTATCAAGGTTAGATGTTTTTCAAGTACCTGAATTTCAATTAGGATCATGCAGTAGTAGTAAACAAACAGTGTGCCACCAAGAGCAAATGGTTGGATGTGTCACATTAACTAATTATAATATGTGATTCATACAAAAGTACCACCCAAATTGTGGCTTCATGTGAAGCTTCAAGAGCAAAGGTTGGACAAGCCAAATCATATAGATCATAAGCATTCTTATAAGTTTTGCAGTAGAGGTACATACTGATTGGCACTTGATACAAGAAAAATGAATCAGAGCAAGATAATTTAATTGGAAAGGACATATAATATATGATCCCATGGACACATTGTTTTGGTCAATTTCCGACCGATGATAATCAAAGATGAACTTTTGGATTTTTGGGAGCAAACTAACCGATAAACGCAACTTCAATTATCAAAGCAAGTGTTTGTATTCAAGAAATTGCGGATTACAGTAGATCGATTACAATGTTTTTCCGTCCCCCCTCTTTCTGGGCTAATACCCCTATTTAAGTACTACTTCCCGCCTCAACTTCCGTCTCCCAGCTTTTGCGATCGTGGCCCCATCCCTTCACGTCTCAAGCTCCACTTTCTGGGTGGTTGCTACCGAGCTCCAACTGCCGAATTCCCCGCTCTGGAAGATGATCTTTGCGATCCGAATCTCGCTCTTGGGCCTAATCGTTGATGGGCTGGGCCGATGGATTGACGGGTGATTCTTCGGGCCCAACAATAGCCCCAAAAGATTTGGATGAATTTGAATTCACCAGATCTTTTCGTCTGTTGGCCTCCGGGATCTTGGCTATCTCGAGTCTCTCACGTGTAAGGCTCGGATCTCTCTACGCGTTTTGTTTTGCAAATGAAAAGACGTTGGCCCTCTTTATTTACCGCGTCTCGCGAGGATTACTCATTTCACTGCTCTGTCGATCTCTCCCGAGGTACGAATCTCTTACCCTTCTTTCCTTCTTCTTCGTTTCCCTAGTTTTTTTCTTCCGTTTCCCATGGCTAGAGATAGGGCCTCTTCCAGGCATGGCTTCTCGCCTTCTGGTATTCTCCAAGAGTGTGACAGGGTCCCGAACACGATGACTTTAGAGGAGATAAACCAAACTCTCTTAGAGGGGGGGTTCCCTGGGGGTGTAGTCGCCTTGTGCCCTGAGGCTGAGCACTCGGACTGGGTTCGTCCCGTCTGGGTCTGTTTCTTTGAGTTTCCTTTCACTATCTCATGGCGATTCCCTTTTCCTCCCATTGTTCAAGAGTTTCTGGCGCGGTTCAAACTTTCCCCTGCACAGCTTCTCCCTTCTGCCTGGAAAATCCTTTCTTGGGTGAGTCGAATGGCAGAGATTGCGGGTGTAGACTTTACCGTTTCTGATTTGCTCCAAGCCTATCGTATCACCACGGTAAGGAAGGGGCGATTTATTCTGCAATCTCGAACTGCTCGCCAGCCTCTTGTTTTAAACACTAAGGTCAACGGGAAGGGTTGGGCAAGCCGTTTTTTCTTTGTCGAGATCGCGTCTCTGACCCCTGAAAGCCGTCTGTTTTTGCATGACAAGTGGAATCCCGCTAGTAAGATTTTTCTGTTCTTCTTCCGTGTTGGGCGATGACCTTCTCTTAACGCTTATTTATCCTTTGCTCCCTTGACTCTGCCGGTATCCCGGACAACGTCGAGCCACCGAGTGGTTCGGAGAGAGTTTTGTCGAGGCTTTTCAGGCTTACCTCCGCGCAAAGGACGTTTGGAACGTCTCTTTCCGAGCCATCAGACGAGTCCTCGGGGAACGAGGGTAGCGCTACTTCATCAGATTCTGGAGAAAAGAGCGAAAAGGTTTGCCTTCCCATTGTCAAGATGTCCACTGTGCCGACTTCGACTAACGCTTCTGGCCCTTCCGTGGGTGCGTCTTTTTACTTGGCTTACTTTTACACAGTTGCTTCGATGTTGCTTGACTTGCTTTCTTCTTTCCAGAGACTCGGGCGCGCAGGTCAAGTTCTTCCTTTTCTGAGACTTGATCCTCAAAAAGACTCGTTCTGGCGACTCAAAGCCCCCAGCTGCTCCTGTAGTCAAGAAAGAATCATCGGACGCCCTTGGAACCTCGCGAAAACGTCCTGCTCGGAGCAATGATGATCCGCTGGATCTCCAGGATGACGCTTCTTCCGACTGGCAGTCCCTCCAGCGTTATCGGGATCCCAACTTCAGGAAGTACCCAACCCCTGTCTCCGCACATGCTATGGCAACTGAGGTAGGCGTGGGAGCCTGGAAGGTAACTGGCCTCTTACTTTGCTTTGATTGATTCGTGACTGGCGGTTCTTCTGGGGTTAGACCCTGACTCTTGCTTCTCATTGCATGCAGCTTTTTCAGGAAGTCGGCTTATTCATTGATGAGATGGACAAGGAGTTTGTTGAACACGAGCGGAGGAGGCAGGAGGTCGCCAAGCACCGTGAGGAGATTGACAAGGCTCGAGCGCAATCTGCCGCTCGGGCCAAGGCCTTAGCTGCTCAGGAGGAGGCCGCGAGGGCGCGGGTCGCAGAGCTGGAATAGATGATTGCTGCTCAGGAGGCCAAGATGAAGGATCTTGAGGCGAGAGCTGCCAAGGTGCCCTCTATGGGGAAGGCTGACGCGGAAGATATTGGGGCATTTTTCAGTATGTTGGCTCGACTCGAGACCATCAGGGAGTTTGAGGCAGGGAAGCTTTCGGTCGGTGATGCGGACAAATTTAATGAGCAGTTCTTGGATTCTTTCCCCGGCGGAGTGCCTTCGGCCCGCATCGCGTCCCTGCTGAGCCCCCCGTTAACCGCAGCGGAGCAACTGAACCTGGAAGGCGGCGAGCAGATGGAGGAGACGGGAGTTTCTGGAAACCCTGCATGATGGCCTTGCGATTGTGAAGAAGTCTGGCGGCTCAGGCCGTCTGTAAAAATTATCTTTTGTTTTTCTGGGGATAATCTGGTAACAGACAAGTAGTACCTCATCGCTGTGCCGTTCATCGGGCGTCTGGTGAGGGTTTCATGTTATGCTGGCGTGGCCACGGATATTACGTTTATGTTTTTCCCCCCGTCAAGGGGCGGGTTTTTTTATCTACTGTTGTGCTCCTTGTTTTATCGTATTTTGCTTGTGCTTTGTACTGGCGTTTTTGTGCAGGTGCTTCTCTGCTACGTGCCGACTGGTGTCCAAGCAGCCTCTGCAGAAGGCCGAATGCTTAGGAAATGCATAGCTATGGCTTAAAGGGCGAGGAGAACCTTAACCAGGGTTACAGATGACTTGGGTTTTATTTTCAAGCCCCTGCTGGTAGAAAGGGATCACCTACCTGAAGGCGCGCGAAGGACGGGATCCGTCGTTTTCCGTAGTGCCCTGACGATCACCGTCGATGGTCTGGCGATTGCTTGTGGAGCTGGCGACGCGGGAGCTTATTCCATACTACCGATTGGCGAGCTTTTGCGAAGCGGCCTCTCAATGATACTTATGGCTGGCGAATCTGCCTGATAGCGGGCGTCTAGGAGATTACTTCTTGTGCCATGTAAACAAGCTTGTAAAAAATGTCGTTTTGAATACAAGCAAAGTATTTAGAATTTTGGAAGGCTTTGTTACCGCTTTATCATTTTATTTCTAGTTTCGTTCCCGCTCTTCAGGGTTTTTCTTTCCTAGCGATGGCTGCCGAGAGTAACTCCTTCGGGAGGGTTTTTTCCTTTTTGCGGTTATTTTCTGCCATTGTTTTCTTTTTCTGGAGATATGTAACACGCATGTTTGGAATTAAAAACGTTTCATCCGATTGAATCTTTTCGAGAGAGTTCACACCATAGTTTAGATCTTACTTGGGTTTATTTGGCCGTTTCTGGCGACTCGATTGCTTTTCTAGAAGTGGTACCTCCGCAGGTGCGTGGCGTTCCAGCTACGCGGGACGGATTTCCCATCTTTAGATTCTAGTCGGTAGGCTCCCTGTCCGGTGATGCCGACTATCCTGTAGGGTCCTTCCCACGCGGGGGCGAGCTTCCCGGCGTTTATTTCAGCAGTGTTCTGGAATACCTTTCGGAGGACCCATTCCCCAATGCTGAAGGCTCTGATCCGCACGTTCTTGTTGTAGCTGCGGGCTACCTGTTGTTGATGTCTAGATAGGTGTAGCCGTGCTCTTTCTCTCAGTTCTTCCAAGGTATCGAGGTCGGCTGCCAGCTCGGCGGCGTTCTGATCGGGCGTTTGTAGCCCATACCGCGCAGTCGACACGGTGATCTCGGCAGAAGGGTGTTTGCATCCATACACCAAGGAGAAGGGTGACTGCCCCGTGGCGACTTTTGGGTTGGTCCTGTCGGCCCATAGGACGTAGGGCAACTCGTCGGCCCAGCGTCCCTTAGCCTTCATCAGTCGCTTTTTGAGGTTGTTAATGATAACCTTGTTGCTAGATTCTGCTTGTCCGTTGGCCTGTTGATAGCGGGGGGTGGAAGTTACTAGATCGATGTTCCACTGTCGGCAGTAGTCACGGGTTTTCCTCCCGATGAACTGTGACCCGTTGTCGCAAACGATCTCTGAAGGTATCCCGAAGCGGCAAATAACATGCTTCTTGATAAACGCCACCACGTGGGATTCCTTAATCTCCTTGTATGCTTCTGGCTCAATCCATTTGGAGAAATAGTCCGTTACTGCTAAGAAGAATACTCGCTGTCCAGAAGATGGCGACAGCTTCCCCACGATATCCATCCCCCATCTCATGAAGGGCCACGGGGTCAGTGTCGGGTGCAGGGGCTCTGGCGGCTGGTGAGGAGTGGGAGCGTGCTTCTGGCAAGCCTCGCATTTCTGAGAGTACTCCGCGGCGTCCTGGCGCATGGTAGGCCAGTAGTAACCCAGGTTGAGAGCTTTGTTCGAGAGGATCCGTCCTCCTGAGTGGTTTCCGCACTCGCCTTCGTGTAATTCTTTGAGTATCCTAGGTACCTCTGTTTTCGTGATGCAGCGGAGAGAAGTCCCCACTGCGGATTGCTTGAACAAGACGCCGTTGTTTGTACTGTATCGGGTGGCTCTCATTCGGAGTGCTCTTGCCTCGGATTTTTCTGCCGGCAACTGTCCATGATCGACCCACTGCAGATAAGGTTTCGTCCAGCACTCTGGATCCTGGGAGGTGCTCGAAGTGCCGACTGTTGGACTGATGTCGCCGGGTATCCTTGCCTCTTGGGAGTCCTCATTCCCTGATCCCTCGGGATCTTCCCTGCTGGGCATCTCTGGCTGCTCGAGATCGTCGCTGGCGAGTATCCTCGGGAGACGGTTGTTTTCCAAGATCCTCTCTACTTTGTCTCCGGCCGTCGACAATCTGTCCTGAAATTCTTGTTTTGATAGATCGGCTTCCCGTTTGATTGCTGGAACTAGCACGTGGACCAGGGGAACTGACGTGAATTCTTCGGGATCTAGGCCGGAGGCCAAGTTGGCCAGGGCGTCAGCCTGTGCATTCTCTTCTATAGGGACTTGCTGGATAGCGAAGCTCTCAAACTCGCGCATGATTTCCTTGACTTTCTCCGCGTACGATGCCATCCTGGTGTCTCTCATGGTGAAGATTCCCAGAATCTGGTTCACGACCAGCAACGAATCGCACTTCACTTCTATTTTTTTGACAGTCAGATCTTTGGCGATCGTTAGCCCCAGTATAAGAGCTTCGTATTCTGACTCATTGTTGGTGGCTTCGAAAGCGCACCGTACAACTTGAGCTATCTTGTCCCCCTTGGGTGATTTCAGCACTACCCCAATCCCTACTCCTCGGATATTGGAAGCCCCGTCTATATGCAGAGTCCAGATTCCGGAATATTCTTCCTCTGTCACGAAGGCTTCTTGCTGTCTGGCTTCTTCGTCTAATGTAGGGCTGAAATCGGCCACGAAATCGGCCAGTGCCTGGGCCCGGATTGCCGCCTTTGGCTCGTAAGCGATATCAAAACCGCTCAGGTGTATTGCCCATTTAGCCATTCTGTCGGTGATCTTTGGCTTCCTCAATATGGTTTTCAGTGGGTAATTGGTGCAGACCGTTATAGGATGGGATTCGAAATACGGTCTCAACTTTGTGGAAGTCATGACCAGGGCAAGAACCAACTTCTTCAAGGGTGAGTAGCGCGTAGCGCGTCTCTGCCGCGAGCAAGGTGCGACTGACGTAGTAGACGGGAAGTTGGCTGCCCTGATCGTCGCGCACCAATACACCGCTAATAGCAGTCTCAGTCACCGCCAGATATAAGAGAAGATTCTCGCCTTCCTCTGGTTTGGACAGCAGCGTTGGTTTGGATAGATAGTGTTTGAGCTGCTGGAAGGCTGTCTCATGGGCTGGAGTCCACTCGAACTTGTTCTTCCGTAGCACATCGTAAAACAAACGGCACCTGTCGGATGACTTGGAGATGAAGCGGTTTAGGGCCGCCACTCTCCCCGTCAGTTTCTGCACATCTTTCACACACTTGGGCGACCGCAAGGCTGCTATGGCTCGAATCTGATCAGGACTAGCCTCGATCCCGCGCTGGGTGACCATGAACCCGAGGAAGCGGCCTGAAGTTACCCCAAACGCGCACTTGGCTGGGTTCAGCTTCATACGGTAGTTGTCCAGGATCTCGAAGGCCTCTTCTAGGTGCTGGACATGGTGCATAGCCTGCTTGGATTTTACGAGCATATCGTCGATGTAGACCTCCATTGTCCTGCCGATGTACCTCAGGAACATACGGTTGACCAACCGCTGATAAGTAGCTCCGACATTTTTGAGTCCGAAGGGCATTACCCTGTAGCAGTAGGTACCTTGGCTGGTGATGAACGAAGTTTTCTCCTGATCTTCTTGATTCATTTGAATCTGATTGTAGCCGCTGAAGGCATCCATGAAGGTGAGCATCTCGTGGCCGGCCGTGGCGTCTACCATGGCATCGATGTGTGGTAGGGGGAACGAATCCTTCGGGCAAGCCTTGTTAAGGTCCGTGAAGTCGATGCAAACTCTCCACTTACCATTTTTCTTACTCACCACCACGACGTTCGCCAGCCATTCTGGGTATTTTACCTCTTTGATTTTCCCTGTCCGGAGTAGGTTCTGTACCTCCTCATCTACGATCAGGTTCCGCTCGGGCACGAACTTTCTTCTCTTCGGTTTGACTGGGGGGTGGCGAGGATCCACATTCAATCGGTGCGTGATGACGGCGGGGTCGATCTTGACCATATCCTCGTGCGACCAAGCAAAGCTGCTGCTGTGTTTTTTGAGGAAACTGACCAGTTCGGCTTTTTTCTCCGGAGACAAGTCCTTCCCGATCCGCACGGTTTGCTCGGGCTTCTGTTTGTCGAGGATGATCTCCTCGATCTTGTAAGCCTCGGGGTCCACTTTTGGTGCGGGCGCGGGCCCTTTGGATTCCTGTAATTGCTATGCGGGGTGGGCGACGGTCGCCTTCAAGGCGGACTTGTAACATTCTCTCGCTAGCCTTTGGTCTCCCCTGATCTCCCTCACTCCCCACGGTGTAGGGAATTTTATGGTCTGGTGATAGGAGGAGGGGACCGCTTTCATGTCGTGGATCCAGGGCCGCCCCATGATGATGTTGTAGTAGGACGGGCAATCGAGCATGGAGAATCTAACTTGTAGGTTGATTCCTTTAGCGTAAGTGGGAAGGGTTATTTCCCCCAGGGTATGAGCAATCTCCCCGCTGAACCCCACCAGTGCTACCGACTTTCTGAGGATACTTTCTTCCTTCAGCCCCATCTCTTTGAGGGCGTCTAGTGTGATCATGTTGGTGGAGCTTCCGGTGTCGATGAGGATCCTCCTCATCAGTACATTTCCCACTGACAAAGATATGACTAGACCTTCATGATGAAGTCCCACCAGGCCAGCCGAATCCAAGTCGCTGAAGGTGATGGTATCTCCTGGACGCCCATCGGATTGGCGAATGTTTGCTATCAATGGTCCTTCTAGGTTCCCCCGAGCGTGGCGTTTGGCTGCCGAATAAATGACACCACAGATATCAGATCCGCCGCTGATGACGTTGACTACTTTGGCGTATTCTGGAGATGACGGAATATCCATGGGCTCGGTCAGATTCTGGCTGGCGGGCAGACCAGGGTTAGCGGATATCTCTGACAGCAGGCCTCTTGAGTGTAAATATGCTAGCTCTTTCCTGAGAGCGAAGCACTCGTCTGTCTCGTGCCCGTAGTCTTCGTGGAAGGCACACCATTTAGTTTTGTCCTTCTTGGGATTCGGGTTTTCTGCCTTCTTTGGCCACCTGATGCGATCTCCGAATTTCTCCAGGCCCTTCACGATCTCGGCTTTTCCCAAACCCAGGTTATACTCATGGACCTTTGGCCGATTGGGTGCGTCTTTCTTCCCGCTCGGCTGTTTGATTCCTACTGTGTGGACTCCAGGATCTTCGGGCCTACTTTTTGGATATGGTTGCCCTCGGCGCTCCCTTCGCTGGTCGGAGGAGGCTTTCCTTTCGACTCTGTCGAAGACTGAAGCGGCTCGCACGGGTATTTCGTCCTCCTCGAGCCGGATGTGTTCCAGAGCCTTCACTTGGACGTCCTCGAAGCTATGGCACGGGTATTTCGTGAGTTCCTTGTAGAGTTCGCTATCGGGCAGCAGGCCTCTCCGGAAGGCTTCTATTGACGTGGGCACGTCACAGAGCGGTATCGCTACCTTCTCCTGGTTGAACCTGTTCAAAAAGGTACGCAGAGATTCCCCCGGTCTTTGGGCCACGCGGTACAGGTCATTAGACTGCTTCATGAGTTTCCTGCTACTGGAAAACTGCATCCGAAAGGTATCCACCAGTCCTGCGAAGGACGAGATTCCCCCTCTGGGGAGGTTGATGAACCAGGTCAGGGCGGCGCCGGACAGAGTGGCGCCAAAACCCTTGCACATGATCGCCTCTCGGGATTCTCGCGGTATCGAGGTGGCCATCATTTTCTGCTTGAAGATGGCCACGTGCTCGTCGGGATCTCCCGTCCCGTCATAGGTGGGGACTGCTGGGACCGTGAATCTCTTTGGGATGTCTACACTGGCAATCGGGGTTGCAAAGGGGGATTCATCGTAGCCGTCTAAAGCTTCTTTCTCAAGGGGCGGTGGTACTCCGGGTATCTGAGCGATCTTCTCTTCGAGCCCCTTGAGCCGATCCTGCATATACTTATTGAAGAGTACTTCTAGGAAAGGTTCAGTGGGGGGTACCTGTCTCCCGGATCCTTCGCTGTACTGGGGGTGGAAGACTCCCGTCCCTGCAGTTCGGTTCCCCGGTGTCTGGGTGCTGGGCACTCCAGGAAGGGTGGCCGCCGGTGTGGCCATGTTCATTGTGGGGGATGGCCCCCCGATCTGCGAGTTGAAAGTTTCTCCTAGGTTGAGGCGGACGGTGGCCTCTCGGACAGTTCCGGTCGGGCGGGGTCCGTTGTGCGACGCCGAGGCCGCTTGCAGTTGTTCGCGGAGGCTTGCATTTTCCGCAGTGAGCTGTGTGATATGGTCCATGTGGGTCTGGCTGTGATCCTTCTGGCTGACCATATCCTGCTGAAGGGCGGATATCTTGGTTGCGAACTCGTCCAGAACGCTGCGCAGGTCTTGGACCTCCTCAGGGGTGCCGTCATCGACGTTCTTTTCGAGGTGGGTGCCCCGACTTCCCCCTTCTCCTCCGTTGGTGGGGGAGGATGGTTGTGAGTTCGTCATCTTCCCGAGCGAGAATGTTCCTACTTTGATCGAAAGAACGAGCGAAACCGGCTAGGGCCCCACGATGGGCGCCAAATTGTTTTGGTCAATTTCCGACCGATGATAATCAAAGATGAACTTTTGGATTTGTGGGAGCAAACTAACCGATAAATGCAACTTCAATTATCAAAGCAAGTGTTTGCGTTCAAGAAATTGCGGATTACAGTAGATCGATTACAATGTTTTTCCGTCCCCCCCTCTTTCTGGGCTAATACCCCTATTTAAGTACTACTTCCCGCCTCAACTTCCGTCTCCCAGCTTTTGCGATCGTGGCCCCATCCCTTCACGTCTCAAGCTCCACTTTCTGGGTGGTTGCTACCGAGCTCCAACTGCCGAATTCCCCGCTCTGGAAGATGATCTATGCGATCCGAATCTCGCTCTTGGGCCTAATCATTGATGGGTTGAGCCGATGGATTGATGGGTGATTCTTCGGACCCAACACACATAAAGATTTTTTGTAATAAATTCAACATATATGATCTACAGGTCATTGATTTGCATGCTACAAATATTACAGTCATTATTGTGCAAGATGCATAACAGGTCACCATTTCGCATGCCAAATTTAATATCACGAGGATTAGTAGTCAGGAAAACATGCCCACCAACCAAAGTAAACATTCACAAAGATAAGTTCCCATACCAATTCTGTCAGAAAGGCCTGCTTATTGAAACCTTCTAAAGCAGTGAATGCAAAATCAAGCACACTGGAAAGTTACGCCACAACTCTGTCAAAAAATATTAAGTCATACATATTAGTAACAGAATTCAAGGACTATAAAGCTACCAGTTGTAGCAAATCATACATTCAAGAATCATTACTACTTGTCCATGAAAGAAAAGAACTCTATTCATTAATGTAAGAAAAAACAACATTTATCACTTAATAAGAAACAACAACATATAACACTTAATTTCTAGCACAATGTTGAACAGTCACCATGAAGGATCTGAAACTACTTTCACCTGCTGCAGCAGCAGTTTCTGCCTACACATGACCAATTAATATTGATTGAGTATCACAAGAAAGAAGAAAAAACCCTTGTGTGTGATCTCAATGTGCATATGTAAAAGTAGTGTTAAGAAGTAATACAACAGAAGCAGCGGCAACAGCCACTCTTCAGCTAACACTGGTACCTAACACAAATCATACATTTCCTCATCTTCAATGACCTCGGCTTCATCCTCTAACTCCATCACATACAACTGTCCATTCTTATGTACGAAAGAATGACTCGAGGAATACTTTTCATCACAAAAGTAACATAACCCTTTGGATCTCCTCTCATTCATCTCTTCTGTCGACAAGAATTTCCTAGTTGCTGCAGTACCTTCCTTGTTCTTGGACATTTCTGGAGGTTTAGTAGCAAAAACTGGTTTGGACATATTGAAATTCTCCTTCTTAGAAGAAAAAGCCCTGTTCTGATTAGCAGATCCCTGAACATTAGAATTGCCAGAACTCATTGTTGGATGTGCAGTTTCATAGAGTTTTGCTAAGGTTAAACAATGTCGAATTGTTTGAGGTTGAAACATGCGAACATGCATCTGCGTATCTGTGCGCAATCCAGCCAAATATGCACTAACGAGTTTAACTCTTGTTCTGATCAAATCAAATCGATTATGATAATCCATGATACCACTTATTTCTCGTAAATTCATAAGCTCTGTTATAGGTGATGGTGCGCAAAATAACCGCAATAAAATTAAAGGGTAATTAACAAAGATAGAGAGGATAAAATAACGCGTTACATCTGCTTACCCATACTCGAAATTACATACCCTCGTTTATGTTGGTGCGCATGATGGAGTTGACGTATCAATTGGACCAATTGATATATATTAAAAGTTAATGGTTTGGTCCACTAAAAGAGTGCACCACAAATGTGTGATTTGATGGTAAATGTCCACGTAAATGCATGGCCATGTCATCACTTGTATTCAAAAGTGATATTATTTGCATCCCACATCGAAGGATGAAGTACAAGCTAGCAGCTCTCCGACAGTATTAAGTAAGGGGAGAAAGATACAATCTAAGGATCGAAAAACCTATCCGGGTTAGTAATCTTTTCCTGTACCTAGATTCGATGTATCTCCGAGTGAGATCGCGCTATTTACGGTATAAAGTCCAAATGACTTTGACTTTAATTGTAACGAGGTTTACAAAACAATCAGCTGGAGGGCGGGAAGGAGGAATAATCTACGTATAAAAACCGTTCGGTTGTACGAATTCCCGAGAGTTAGTAATTTTATAATCCCGTTTATAGCGCAGTTTATTTCGGGTTTCAACAATAGGATCGCCAATTACTTCTCCAAATCGTTCCATCAAAGGTTCCTTATAACGCCTCCAATCCATCAACATGTTACCTTCTTCTGAAATCACCGACTGATGCCATTGAGCAGCTTGACCTTCCAAATGAATCGGTGCCAAAGAAATCTTTAAATCTTCTAGAGTACGATCGATCAGAAAAAACTGATCGCACTTGAATATCCAGTCCTTCACTGCATCACCACTAAAGCGTGGAAAATCTAGTCGCGACAAACGCGTGAGACCAGAATATGCCCCCAAATTCCCTAATTCACCTGGGCGATTAATATGGAGATTGCGACAAACATCTTGCATCAAATTGACAGGCGGAATAACATTCTCTTGTACTTGATCTCCTGGCAACGCCGGTGGTTGACGAAGAATTGGAGTATTTGCCACATTTCCCCCACGATTGGTAAAAAGATGGAACGCTTCAAACAATTCAGCAAGCTTACCGTCAATCTTTGCATCCATCTTCGCTATCTTCCTTCAACAAGTTCATCTATCTTGGAGCTAAACTTGTCTTCGATTTCTTTTAACGCAACTTCCTTCAACACAACTGATTATTGCGCCAGAAAACTGAAACGCTAGTTTAACGAATTTTTCAAGCAAACGGAAATTTCATTCATATCCATATTGCATAGGTACATTTAATGACGATGAATCGCGAATCGATCGTACATTTATTTCGCTATTGAAAAAGCAAACTAGTCGGTGAATGAGAAATTGAAATTTCGTATATGCACTCGTTAACTCAGTGAGTTAACTCTAGTTACTACTGAATGAACGAATCGCGGAACGAAATCGCGAATCGATCGTACATTTATTTCGCTATTGAAAAAGCAAACTAGTCGGTGAATGAGAAATTGACATTTGACAGGCGGTGGAGAGAGAATAAGAACGGGACGGATGATGAGGCCTAGCCGAAAAATGGATCTTCGATGGTGAGATCTGCTCCAGCGACTCCGGACGGCGGTGCCTTCGCCGCTCTAGCAACTGCTTCAACGACTTTGGCCGGCGTTGCCTTCATCAGTGCGCTCCCGTCGCTCTGCATTTCGCTGGATGCAATGTCCTTCTCAGGACTTGGAATGTCATCACATGTAGTCTCTTTGAGAGCCTTATCCTCACCAGAAGCAGTTCGATCAATCAAATCAGAAACCCTCTAGAATACAAGTACTATTTATAGAGACTAACTTCCTGCCCAACATTTTTTTGTTTTGAACCTGCACACTGTGATCGGAGTAGGCTCACAGTGGTGATCACCGAGTGGATAATTTACATCTTTTTTATTTACACGAAAGAAATTAATTACTCCATTAATTATCTAACTTTATGTAATAAACAATAATATTCTTTATATGTAAAAATAAAATAAAATATCTATTTTATCTAAAAACACAATCATTTTCAAAAAAAATTATTCGTCTAGAGAGAGCAAAATATCTTTGACCGAAGAAAATGCGGCTAAATATTGCGCACTCAGGTTTTTCGGATGCGTAGTCCGGTTTTGGGCTGATCCTAAATCTACCCATAAATATATGACTTTTTTTGTGCGGGTTTGAAACCCGCTCATGTATTTGTGACATTTTCTTGTGCGAGTTTGAAACCCGCCCATATTTATGCCATTTTTTGTGCGGGACGGAAATCGGTCCATATCGAAGACATTATTATGTTTGAATGCGATGATTCCCATATACTATACCACAGTTTGACTCATTAAATAAATACTATAATCAATCGGTAATATATACATTATATAGTGAATGTACTTTCTTATAATCTGAATGAGTATTAATGGACTTAACAAAACTCATCTACAAAAATTTCAATACTGTTTCAAGAAGAGGGAAAAACCATTTGCTTCTGCAAATGTGAAAGTTGGTTAAGGTTCTAAAGAGAGAGAAAATCACTTAGTTTCAAGTTTTCTTGTTTTCTATGATAACTATCATTCTATTTGGCTCTTCATCCCTCCTATGAGTTTCTTTTTTTTATATTTGATTGAATGAATTTGTTAATTATTCATTCTCGTAATAGTCTTTATCCTCAGTGTCTTCTTATGAGTCTTATGTGCCTTCTCCAAATATATTTCTGGAGCTACCTTGAAATAAAGAGGAATTTCCTCTACAATGTTTGATGCATTTTTTTTAACATTTGGTACTCTTTAACAAAAGGAGTTGTTCTTCAAGAAACAAGGATATGTTCTCGTTGGATGTTCAACTGCAGGTTTTCATTCTCGTTTTCTTACTATTTTGTTTTGCTCTACTTTATGTCAAGGATTTCTCTGCACTTCTACTTGTCTCATCTCATCCACTAACAACTGCTCACTTGTAAAATTATATATATTTATTCAGATCCACTGGTCCACTGGTGATAATTATGACAAAATTAGTCTAATTTTTTTTTGCAAATACATCATGAGGATGGAATGATCTTCCATTCATGTATTCTATAGGGAAATATCTGATTTGTCTTTTCTGTTTATGTGTTTCTACAAATCTTAGGCACATGAAATTTGATTGTGACAATTTGCTCACTATTTTGCCATAGGAAATTGCCTGTTACATGTGTTTAGAGCTTGGTAAAATCAAAATAAAACGCTTTGCTGATGGTGAGATATATGTCCAGCTGCAAGAAAGTGTTAGAGGATGCGATGTGTATCTTGTTCAGCCTACATGTTCTCCAGCAAATGAGAATCTTATGGAACTTTTGATCATGATTGATGCTTGTAGGAGAGCTTCGGCTAAGAATATTACGGCTGTTATTCCTTATTTTGGCTATGCTAGAGCTGATAGAAAGGTGAGATTTGAGTATCCGGTGTAGTTTAGGCTTTAAAGTTAAGACTAAAAATTCATTCCTCTATCTTGCTTCGACCTACCTAATTAACAAAAGTACAGTTATCAACTTTACATAAAGAATTGTATTTTGGCTGGCCCAGGTGTACCATGAACCCTCTTAAAACGACGTGTGAAAGTAGTATGCGTATGTTCAATCTTAAAACGTTCATAACTTTTTGCTCGGGTGTCAGATTTGAGCTTATTACCTATCAAATCGAAGCTATCGACGAGAGGAACCTATATATGTAAAAACAATATTGGATTGGGTAAAGAAATCGCACAATATTGCCTTACGCTTCGTGAAGCGTGTCATTTTGCCGATTCTGTAAAAAATCCGCTCGGGTATCCGTATATGGCTCGCATTATGAAGCGACTCGCTTCATGAAGCGGGCCAAATCTTGTGCGCGGAGAAAAAAAATACATGTGTATATATCCTCAGCCTTATTATATTATGGTCATAATTCATAATAAAAGATTTTCTTCCAACATAGAGAATCTGTGTATATATATAAAAGATTTTCTTCCAACATAGAGAATCTGTGTGTATATATATAGAGAATCTGTACATGTATATATATATATATATATATATATATATATTCAAAGCTAGCTTAGTCGTTGGTTCGATTTCTTGCCTTGGGCTGAGCTAGCTTTGAATTCTATGTTTCATGAAGAATTGGGGATGTCCCCGTTCAAGGCTCTGTACGGGCGTGAGGCACCTCCGATTGCATGGGCTACGATACCGGTGGGACCTCCTTCGCCAGCCACGGAAGCCATTCGCGATCGTGAGCAGGTTCTTGACCTGATTCGTTCTAATCTCACGAAGATGCAACAACGTATGTCCTCCCAGGCTAATAAACATCGAAAGGACGTTGAATTTCAGGTTGGTGATCTCATCCTCTTAAAACTTCAGCCTTACCGTCAGCATTCGGTGAGTCGACCTCTTTCTGCCAAGCTTCCTCGTCGCTTTTACGGACATTTTAAAATCTTGGAGCGCATTGGTCCGGTTGCTTATCGTTTAGAACTTCCCGCCTCGGCCCGGATTCACAATGTTTTTCATGTGTCCCTACTTAAGCCTTTTGTTCCGGACGGATCGCCGATTGCTACCGCTGCATTACCGACCGAATTTTTGTATGACAGACCCCTTTCTCGGCCTTTGCGTGCGACGGCTGCTCGTGATGTTTTGCTTAATGGACAACGAGGGACTGAATGTCTGGTTGAATGGGACGATGGTCAGCCACGATCTTCCACCTGGGAACCGGTCGACATGTTGCAACGCTCTTTTCCGGACTTACGGCTTGAGGACAAGCCGAATCTCATCGGGGGAGAGAATGACACGGGCCAGATTACTAATACGAGACCGTCTAGAATCCGTCGTCTACCAAGACGATATGATGATTAATTAATTGTTATTTTTATATATATTTATTAAAAGTGTAATTTTTATAAACTAGAGCTTTGCTCTCTTCTCGGGTTTTCTTTACGGTTCTTTCCCGGAACGCCTTTTTTGAACCGTTAGGGCTTAGGAATATATACTCTTGGCTTGCCTTTCTCATAATTTATCCAAGAAATAGTTTGCCCTAATTTTCTTTAGTTCTCTTTTATTGTTATCCCGAGTTGGAGACCACACCAGACTCCGCTCAAACCCTTGCCCAACAAGGTTTCGATACTAGTCCACACCGGGCTCTTATCAGCCACCTAGGATTTCACCACATAAGATTTTTTATTTTGAGAATTTATATAGTTAATATTATTTTAGGATAATATAGAAATAGGATAAATTAATCCAAGAGAGATTCTATCTAAAATAAAGATGTTATCTATTATATATTAGAAATTAAGATAGATCTAATTTTTTTTATCTAAAACTAAAATAAATTATAGAACATTTTATATATTAAGATAGATATATTAATTTAGTTTTTCCAATTAAATTTCTATCTATTTATATGTTAAAAATTAAATTCGAATTTTATTTAAAATTAAAGAAAATTATTTTATCTTTATTTTTTTATCTATTTGTGTAAAAGATTTATCTTTAATAAAATTTTGATGAAAAAAAGAATTTTCAATCTAGATAAATAGACTTTTTGATAAAAAATTACGCTATTCTTAATTTTCTCTTTGAATTATTAATGTAAATATAAATTATTTTCTTATAATTAAAAAATTCATTTTTTATTTATATTTTTTCATCGTTTCTTATTAAGTATATTTTTAATTTTTATTTAATTTTTTAAAATAATTGAATTTGATAAAAAAATTACAAGAATTTAGATTATTTTTAACTTTTTATATTTTTTGTAAAAGATTTTTAAAATTAAATGATTCTATTTCATATAATTTTTATTTATATTTTTGCATAAAGTATCATCAAGCCATCAAAATTATAGTGGACTCACCTTAAAAATTATAGTCCCATTTCACATGACACAAGTTCTAAAAGTTTATATAATTTTTTATAATAAATAAGTTTTTTTAATATTAAATTAAAATCATATTTATTAAATAAATTAAGTATTAAATTTATTTAGTCGTGCAAGACACAACGGATATAGCTAGTTTCCATACTAAACGCTCAAAGTCTACCATCACTTTATTGTAATTATATCTTTTTGACTGTTAAAAGATAATTTTTACACTACTAGGGGATCATCCCGATTCCCCGTTCGAATGGTAGATTGTTACATTATTTTTATATAATATTATAAATAAAAATATTAGTTGTATATTTTGCTTTGTAAATTTAATAATTTAAATGTATCCTACAGAATTAGTTGGAAGACATGAGCATTTGTGAAAAATATGTAGCTAATAGTTTAAATAAGTTAAATCAAATATATTAGAGATTTAATAATTTGGAAGACATGACATATATAGCCATATTAATTTAAAAATTATCATATATAGCCATATTAATTTAAAAATTATCATACTTATTGATAAAAAAATATAAATAATGGATAGAAAATTAAAAAATTTCCATTCTTATGAATAGAAAATTCATATAAGAAATCCAAAATTTACTTTAAAAATCCCTAATTAAAAATATGGTCCCTATTAATTGGAAAACATACTTATGGATAAATATTAATATAAAATATATCCAAAAATTAATATAAAAATTTATAATTAATAATATGGTCCATATTACTTCTAAAAATTGCCATATGGATACCGAATTAATATAAAAAATCTATAATAAAAAAAATAGTGATTGAAATATTGAAACTAAATTACAATGTTGTCCATAACTACTTCAGATTTTAAAAAATATATTGATTCCATCATATATACATACAAGAAAATTCCTACACCTTCATCGAAGGAAAAAAACGTTTAAGGACTTAGGGTTGGATCCGAGAATGTGTTGAAACGGTGTCCTTTTTTGTCCTAGTCAATAACAGAGTGACGGACCAACAGAATAATTCTACCCCCAACGGGGTCTCGGGTAGGGGGGTTCGTTATCACCTTACTTATTTATCCTTGCCTCCGAGATCCTGGCGAGACAACTCCACCGATTGAGCACCAACCTAAAAAGTGGCATCGAGATCCAAATCTCAAGAAATGGAACAAAAATCCCTTTCCTGACCTTTGTGGATGATATCATCATCTTTACTAAAGCTAATGGCCAATTCTGCAAAAATATTAAAGAAATTGTTGATGACTATTGCCATATTTCTGGACAGAAAGTCAATTTTCACAAATCCGTCTTCCAGGTCACCAAAAACACAAGTAACAACACGAAAGAATAAATAAAACAATTTCTCTAGATAGCGAACACAATTGCTTTGGACAAATATCTAGGATATTCGATTATCAATGAGAGAGTAACACAAAACACCTTTAAACCCTTGATTCTACGAACCATATCCCAATTATCAAAATGAAAAGCAAATGCCCTTTCTCAAGAAGGGCGTAAAACCCTAATCAAAGAAAACCTCTCAGGACAACCAAACTATATTATACAATCGTGTTTGCTACCTCAAGCAACTTTGAAAGAACTAGACCAAATTAACATGAATTTCTTTTAGAACAAGGAAAAAAACTACAAACCACTTATAAGTTGAAATTCCATTTGTCGTCCACCCGCTCATGGAGGGGTGGGAGTCGCCAAGACGAAAGAAATGAACCAAACACTCCAAATGAAACTGCTATGGAAACTGTTAGCGGAACCAAACAACCTCTGGGTCAAAATATTGACAAAAAATACATCAAAACGAAAAGTATCTCGAACTATAAGAAAAACATAACACATCATGGTGGTGGTCCATACTATCAGGCCTAAGAGACATGTTCGTGAAGGGGCTCATCTGTCAAGTGGAGGACGAGAAAACCATTCGATTTTAGAAAGATAACTGATCGACAATGATCCTCTTAATCCAAAAATTGAGGTTGAAACCCTCATTAATTGGGAAGAACATGTTGAAGCGTACATCCACAAGGACAATTCATGAAACATTGAAAAATTGAGTGAGGTCGTTAATCATGATGATCTTGAATTTTTTTTCAAAATTATTAATCCCATTAATAAAATCCCGGATAGATTGTATTTGCAACTAAGTAAAAATAGTTGGTACTCTACCCACTTTACCATGCAGTGGCTCCACCAATCCAAAGGTGAACCCAAAATTAACCTAGAATGGATAAACAAGCTCAACACCCCCTCCCCTCAAAATGAAGAATTTTCTATGAAAAGTGGCACGAAACGGCCTACCAACCAAAACGAGGCTTTCTGCCAACCATATTTCGGTACCACATGGTTGTGAAGTGTGTAACAACCAAGTTGAAGACACAAACCACATCTTACTCTCATGATCCCTTACTAGGGCAATCCTTAATTCTGAAAGCCCAAACCTACGTTGAATTGTCGACTAAGTATCTCCGGACGATAAAAAAACCACACCAAGTCTTGGAGGAAATTAGGACAATGACAACAAAAGAGGAAATGGAACTCCTCACTAACACCTGGTGGAGCCTATGGTTCTCTAGAAATAAGAGAGTCTTTGACAGCAACAACGGTACAAACTTGTATAATGTCGATAACCTAAGTGAGTTTACTCGAAAACAGGTTAAAGAAATTGAAAATTAGCAGGAGCCTTTGAATCCCCTAGCTCTCGTACTTACATTGCGAGGGCTGGAGTAGAGAGAAAGCTTGCTAAGTGGGCAAAACCCAAGAGGAATTTCATTAAGTTGAACTTTGATGGTATAGTGTGTGTAAATGATGAGGCTTCTTTCGTGTTCATCCTTAAGGACTCTAGTGGCTCCCCCGTCCATTTTGACGGACGATTGATTGGTTGACAGACTGTCATAATCTCTGAGACCATCGTCTTGCGCCGGGGACTTCTCGAGGTCATTCGTCGTGGCATTCCCCGGATCCAGATTGAAGGCAATAATTTGCAGCTGGTCAAGGCTGTTTTTGTTGACTAGCGCTACCCGTGGGAGATTAAACTATTCCGTTCGGACATCCATTGCTTGCTTGTTCGGTTCCAGGATTGGAGTATATCTCATGTCTTTCGTGAGTGCAATTCTGTGGCGAACTTCATCGCTAGATCCTTCAGACGTGTCTCATCTATCTCGCTTGCAGTTGACTCGGATTTGTTTAACTTCATCCGACAAATGCGCCATACTAATTCAGCGTTGCTAACCAAGCTTAGTTGGAGAACCCTTCATGAACCAAATTTGTTGTAGTCAAGAATCATCCGGGGTAAATATTGCCAGGGACGAGCCGATATTGATATGTTTACAAATGGACAAGATCTTCTAGGACTTGGAAAGGGATCACAGAGGGAGCCAAAATCCTGCAAAAGGGAATAAGGTCAATGATCGGGAATGGCCGGTCAACCTTATTTTGGTCTCACAATTGGGTTGAACCTCAACCTCTCTCCGAGCTTGTCACGATTCCGCTGGGGACTGATCTTGAAGATGCAACGGTTCGGGAGTTATGGTCGAACACTGGTTGGAATTGGAACATTTTGAAAAACCATCTCTCTGACGAGACTTGCCGTAAGATAGCATCTGTTGTTGTGGAAGAACATGAGGATTGAGGAGGCATTGGACAGGTTCTACTAGGGATCAAATCCGACAGGAATTTTCTCCACTGGATCTGTTCTCAATCTGATGAGGGAGAGCAACACTATTCAACCAAATTTAGTTTGGAAGAAGATATGGGGTGTCAAAGCTCAACAAAGAGTTAAGCATTTTTGTTCACCTGGCTGCACACAATGCTATTCTATGTAATGCTAACCGGGTCAGAAGACAGCTTGCCTCTAGTTCTGCTTGCCCGAGATGCCATCAAGAAGAAAGTATTTCTATTCAGTTTTGTTATTTCGTCACTCTATTTGCTTGTATTAATGTTGAAACAAACTCGTGACTTCTGAGACTTGAAAGCCATGACATCTATATATTTTAGATGGTTTTTTTTTTTGTTGATTTTTAATGTCAGTTTGTTCGACTATCAAGTTTTCTATCTGTTTTTCAATTTAGTAGGTCTGTTTGGTATTTCAAATTCTTTTTATAAAAAACTATATATTTTAATATTAAGAGTAAGTGTTCAAATTTTTGATAAAAACTTATTGATAGTAGGGTTGTCCAACGGGTTGACCTGACCCGCAACCTGTAGGGGTTGACCCATTTCGACCTATAAAATTGACCATTTCGACCCGTAAAATCCTATTTCTCCTTTTCAATAACTACAACAATAATGTTTTTTTTATTTTTTATTATTACAAGTTGACTCGTAAATTAAAACTCAGTCCTGTCACCCCACCCGTAATCTGTAAACTAAAAAAAATCTGACCCGTAATCTGCAAAATTGTGGGCTGATCGGGTTGACCGCTCATTAGACCGCCCTAATTGATAGGTTGTTTATTCAAAGAGGGCTAAAATTGCGTATGTAAAAGTATCTATAAAATAAAACAAGGTTAACTTTATACTAATTATAAGTATGTTTAGCACGTGCACATGGCTCAACGGTTGAGCCTCTTGCACATCGTTCGAGCAGCCATGGCGGCGACCCTTCTTTCTTATAATTGGTTAGTAAATCAGTTCTCATCCGTTTACGGGTGCTCTAGGCTAGTACAAGTAGTAATTCGACTACCCTAAAATCTTACCTAATCAAAAAAAATTATAAGTATGTTTAAGTGTTTAACTCAAACTCAAAGTCTTCAACAGAGCTCCACCTCCTAAAAACCTTATTTTACGTTTCGAGCTTACTGACCAAAATCTTAAAATGAAAATAATGAAAATAATTGATGGCGGATTTGCAAGGGTACCCCATGTATAAAAAAAGGTTGCAAAAGTACCCAATATTATAGGAAATTGCAAATCATGTATTTTTGGCATTTATGCAATTTTATTTTTCATTATTTGACTTTAAATTTGTATGTTTTTTTGGAAATGAATTATTAAATTAAAAGAATTAAAATCAAAAAACAAAAATTGAAAAAATAAATAAAATTCAAGTGAAAAGATATTTTTAAATTATCTATTTTTTATGATCTTAAAGTGTTTACGGAAAATAAGGAGTAAAAAAGGAAAAAAGAAAAGTCAAAGATATGACAAAGATACTAGTTGGTTGAGATTTCCGTCAAAGTATACTCGGGTTAGATTTTATATTGTCATGCTTGCCTATTCTACTGTCATACCTCTCTATGATCATGTCACGTATTTGAAGAGGAAAAGGAAATTGCAAATGAATTAGATTTGTTACGAAATATTTTGTTTCCTTTAAATGAGAAATATAACGGATATTACAAAGATAACAATCTTAAGAGATAACAATATTAATGGAAACAATAATAACCTATTAGTAGAGGATAAAAGAAAAATCAAAGATATGACAAATATATTAGTTGGTTTAGATTTCCGTTAAAGTCTACTTGGTTTAGATTTCAGTCATGCTTGTCTATTCCACTGTCATACATCCATATGATCGTGTCACGTACTTAAAAAGGAAAAGGAAATTGTAAACGGATTAGATTTGGTATGAAAGAAGAAGATGATGTGTTTTGTTTTTGATCTGCTTTTAATTCATTCCTCTTAATTTAATTTAAAATTTTAGATTTTGTATTTTTAATTAGCAGAAATTATTTTAAGTTTTAAATTGAAAACAAATTTCGTAATTTAAAGTTTCAAAAAAATGAATTATTTTAATATTTTCTAAAAAAGGAAAAGATATGATTTTGGACATTTTACTATATTTTTGAGCATTTATGCTATTTTTTGGACATTGATGTAACATTAAAAATAAGAAGGCATTTTTGCAAACAAATTTTCAAAATGGGGTATGGGGTTCTAATTTCTCATAATTAATTAGGGCCCCATTTATGAAAATAGAAGTTTTGGTTCGCGTAAAGAAAAAGAAAAAGAAAGGTGAGGCCTTCATCGACCCATCTCTTTCAGTTGGTGCAGAAAAAAATGGCATCATCTCGCCTCGAGAATTCCCGGCCGCAATCTCCGTAGTCCGTACGATACCTCCGATGCAGCCGCCGAGCGCCGCCTCCAGGAGGCGGAGGAGCGCCTTAGAGAAGCCATGGAGGAGCTCCAGCGCCGCCAGAAACGAGCTTCTAACCGTGGCGTCCACCACCACCAACCTCGCCCTCCGTGTGACCACGCCGATGAGTCTTGCTTAGCGCACGCAGTTGGAAACCTCTGCCAGACCTTCCTCCTCTCTTATGGCGTTCGCGTTGGCGTCGGAATCCTCCTTCGCGCTTTCAAGCTTGCTCGTGGACATTCGTATTCCTCAATCCTCGATCTCAAGGTTTCATCCTGAAATTTTGATATTTATTGGATAGTGAGATCTAATTGGCAATTTCACTTGTTAGATTTGTAAAGAATTCGGTCTATTGAAAATGGAAAAGAGGACAAACGCATTATTTAACTGTTAATCTGGCATAGTGGCTGGTTTAGCTTGTTTAGAATGGCTATATTTTTAAACCCTTGATCTTGTGAAACTTTTACGTCAATGGACTAATGGAGCTTGTTTAGAATGGCTATATATTTATTTTCTTCTTGCTGCATAGTCGCTGGTCTTTAATATGGCTATGTTTTCTGTCACTCAATTGGAAAAGTAAGCATCTATGCACAATTTGGTGGCTATGAGAGTAATTTCAGCATGTGGAATCCGAATCTGCAATAGTTTTGTAAAGATTAATGTTCCAACTTGCATGTGTACTGCATTCTACAATAGAGTAAATAGACACATTATTTCTTCATGTTGATGTTGAACCTCAAGATACAGTATTTCTTGCCTTTATGACAAGATATAACTCGATATAACTCTTGAACTCTTACCAAAGGAACTTCTTAGAATCTGTGGTTTTCTCTAATGTCTTATATAATAACAATCAGATGGCTTTTTAGGTTTAAGAGGAAGTCATAGGAAGTAGCAGATCTAAAACCACTAACCTTGCATGAAATGAATAACTTACATCTTGTCCTTTCCACCAGGGATCCAAATTGACTTACCCTGATTTGTTTTTGAGATTGCTGGGACGTCCGAGCACCACATGGGTAATTTACCTTTAGTGATGTTCCATGCATGCAACAGATCATATCAAACCAAATGCATCAGAGAAGTGTCTCAATTTTCAATAAGAAAAACACAAGTAATACCTCCTTAAGGAAAAAGTAGCATCCATCAATGTTAGGGGTCAAGTTCCATGTTTAAGTCTTCCCGAGATCCACACGAATGAGCGCCGAAGAATCCGAGAACAAGGTTGTTGTTTGTGTTTGTATGAGAGATTTGCAAGAGAGAATTGAAGAGAAGGAGAGACTTGAGATTCAAAGAGAGTAAAGGCCAATGGAAAGAGTAATCTCAATTTCCAATTAACCAAAACTAGGTTTTACAAAAGAGTAAGAGGCTTTATATAGAGAAGCTCCTTACTAGAAAAACAAGGACTAGTCCCGATATGCGAAACGAGACACACGTCTGATAATAAAAATAAACATAACGATAATATAAATAATGTCAAATTATGCAATAAAATAAATAAATACATAGGCACCGATTAAGGCTCGGCTAGGCCAATAATGATCCGTCACATAAAGTCGCTACCGAGCATATGGCGATGTCTGGCTCGACATGCTGAGTGAACTGTAGTCGAGCTCTCAAAATGACTGGAGTAGTAGCCCTAGCAATGGCCTTAGCCCGAGAACGGGTGATATGCCCATCTGAGCGAACACTCATAGCCTCCTCCTCCTGCTCAGCTGACATAGATGTCGGTGTGGTGTCATCAACCAATGACCCACAACAAGTACGCAACAGCTATAAATGAGGTGCTACCCCTTGTGCAATCATCCTCATCACATGTGCCTTAAGCTCGTCAGATGGAAGGCCACGGGAATCATATCTACGAAGGGTCCGCTCATCAATCAAGAACATCTCCATGACCCGCATATGAAACTCCATCTCAGAGAACTGCTCGCCGACACACTCCCGTCGATCGGCAAGCCTAAAATGCGCTCCACATCATGCAACGTGATCGTAATCTCACCCCATGGAAAATGAAAGTTGTTAGTCTCGGGATACCAACGCTCAATAAATGCCGAAATGATGGCATGGTCCGATCCTCGATAATCAAGACCCCCTATATGCCTCAATCCACTACGCCATGCAATATGCCACGACATACCCGGCGTATCAACTCTGTGGGGATCAATATCAGTCCAATCCAACGGCCGTAAGTATGCCTTATACAACTTCCTCCACTGTCACAATTAAGAAAATAATTTAGATTAGTTAATTTATGTCAATACACAGAAAAATTTTAAAAAAATTCGTAAATAAGCTCACCAATACATCTTCAACAGTTGGTGCAAGAGGATCGACTGCGACAGGAGGGTCCGGATCAGCTGTAGGCTCGACGGCGGCATGAGGGGCCGGACCAGCTGGAGGCTCGACGGCGGCAGGAGGGGCTGGAGCAGCTTGAGGAGTCCACCTCCATATCGACTCCGCAGTATGCGTGGGGTAGTGTCGAAGGAGGCCGGCCAACCGTGGTCCTCCTGGCTGCCACATGGGTATGTCAGCAACAGGAGGGACCGGAGCGGGTGGAGGGTCGATAATGGGAGGATTCAGGGCAATCGAAGCCTGAACAACAGCATCCGCATGAAGTGGAGGCTCAAAACGTGGAGTCTGTATGATGGGAGGGGTCTGAGAAGGTGAAACCGAGGCAAGTGGAGGAGTCATATCAACATCCCTAGAAAGATCCTCTTCGGTGCCAATTGGAGTCTCTAAACTAACTGAATCGATCTGCTCGGACACTCGTCGAAGGGTGTGATGATGGGTCGGGGAAGACGGACCAACGTCCTTTGCCGGATCAGTCACAAAGACGTCCCTCAGAATCTCCTCAGCAGTCTCAACCGGAGCAGACGGACCAACGTCCTGCTCTATCTGAATATCTGCACCATCATGCGCTGCCTCGTCCCGCTGTAGCTCAGATATCAACGTATCAGCCCCTAATCTCCTATCCCTCTATTTCGGCGGAGGGGCCTCAGCACGATCAGACTGCAGTATACCTCGTGCCTTCTCAGTCCTAGTCCTCTTCTTCTTCTGTACATGACGAGTCGAGAGTACGCAACTCCCGACTCAACTCCTGAAACGCCTGTTTACGATTTTCATTATTTGCTTACTTTTTGTGTTACATTCAATTGCTATGTTTTTAATAACTTTTTATACTTCAGTCTTCAATTAAATTTTCTTGCATTTTTATTTACAATTTAACTTCAGTTTTCATATTACATATCTTTTATAAATAAGTGCTTATTTACATACTTATAAGCTTAAAGGCCTATAACTACATTACTATAAGTCTATAACAAAACCAACTTAATAAACTTCAATCATATATCACAACTAATACAATAACTAATATATGAAATTTTAAAAATTCTAATTTCATATTATTAATACTGAATTAAAGAATACATACCATCATGGTAGCCTCATCCCAACCATCCCTCGTATCAGCATGAGTCGGAGAACTCCCGCCAACAGTCTTCAAACCATCATCTCCACCAACAACATCATCAACCCTATCACTAGCCTCAACAACCATACCCCCAAATGTACAATAAAAATAAAAAAATTACTATAAACAACATCACTTGTAAAAGGAAAAACATTTTATATCAACTTTACATTTCTGCATACATTTTCTATGAACTTTACATTTTCTAGGAAAAATTATGTCATGTCTCCATGACAGCCTTGATTCTGTGATGTTGCTTCTTTTGTTGGCTACTTTTTTTAATCAACATTCTCATCCTTTTAGATTTAAAGGCGTACTTGTTTGAGAAATGACCTAATTTTACTCTTGACATTGTGAAAAGCCTATGATTGGTTTCAAATATAATTCTAGAAGACACATTATTTGCTGAATTAACAAAACTAATGGGAAACAATGCTATAAGACACATTCTTATGCACTAAAATGAAACAAATTCTTCTCTGTAGCAAATGAGAACAACAAATTTCATTAAGCAACAACAACATACAGATCATCATCCAACAAACCATACAGAACACTAGGAAAAGAAATGTGCTGGACTTCTAAGAAAGGAGATAAAGGCTTCCGTTAATGTGCTAGCCAATGTGCCACCTTGTTAGCTTTCCTACATAATCAGAGCTAAGTTCAACTATAATAGCAATCAACGAGCCTAAACATGATCTTGGAAGCTCCACCAATTGAAGTTTTTGCACCAAATATAAGCAGTCGGACTCCACCAGAATATGTGTGATCCTTAGAGACTTGGCAATTCTTAAACCTTTAATCAGTGGCCTCTACCTTAACCTCAACAACTTCAACTAATCAACCCAAAAAATGTACTTCACCAATCGGCATCTTGCAAACAAAACCAACTCCACATCCATGATCAGAAATCGATGTATTGCAATTTAATTTCATCCAGCCAGGACCTGGTTTGCGTCACCTTGAATCTGACTTGTGATAGTAAACTGGCTTGTTCTGCATCTTAGCCATTTTAACAGAGAATTCAACCTGCAGCTGCAAGCTCGACTCAAGAACAGACGTCGAGTGTTCAAATACACCATCAACAATGTATCTGTTCCTTGCTCTCCAAATTCCACTAACAATAAAAGCCCACTGAGCCACCAGTTCAGCTGAGAAGTGTGAGAAAAGTCTTCAATCCAATCCAGCATAGAAGTTGCACCCTTCCCCTCAGAGCCGACATTTTAAATATCCAAATTTATCGTGGCAGCACATAGTAATACACAACATGGAAATTTGTTTCAATTGAACCACAAAGCTGGCAGCACCAGTTCAGCTACAATTGATGCTATTGGGTCACATTCACTCCCATGTAAGGGATGTAATATTACTTACAACCATTTTGGCCAGGGTCTTTTCCAGAGAATGTCAATGTATGTAAACAATGACTACATCGATTGGGAAATGTACAGATTCCCTGCACTTCGTGATAACTCCTCGTTCTGCTTCATGGAAATCCAGTTCAATGGAAATCAATACAACAATGGAAAACAGAAAGAGCATCAGTTTGGTGTTGTCAACCAGGTTTTCCTATAACTCCAACTAAACAAACCATTGACGAGAACACAACAATCAAAAGCACATGCTTCAGAAGTTCATTAATTTAACCTTGATGCCCCTAAACAACCATTATAAACTACATGCTCAAATCCCCAAATTTCGTCCAATCAAATAACTAGGGTTTCATGTTCGATTCAATTTGGTCGAATTTAATACCCATTGGTAGTGCAAACTGCAAAATAATCTGAATTTGACAATTACCTGGTGAATGCCTGATTCTCTCCCCATTGGCCTCCACACCAGCAACCTGCACATCGTCGTCGGTGAATTGCTCTGTCACAGCATGTCCTCTGCCAACACCAACGATACAACCTTGCACAACACGCACCATTTCTTCAATAGGGACTATATTGTGTTCGAACATAGATTTCGCCTTTGGTTTTTGGTTTCAATATCGGGAGGAAGACGAAAGAGAGGAGGAAGATGATGGCCTAGCGCTTTCAAAAGCGTTTAAAATAACTCCATCGGTATGCTTTATGAGGCGTCACCCATCTTCACGCTTTACGAAGCGCGCACTCCCGGGTATGACCCGCTGGAAGGGTACCCTTTGCTTTGTACGCTTCATGAAGCGTACGCTTCATGATGCGTGCAATCTCGTGTGCGCGAGGCGTTTTTTTCGTGTGCCTAAAGATTTTCCGTTATTTTACGGAAGTGAAATTTCCAAATGAATGAATGATTATAGTATGTGACTGGACTTTTTTTTAAATGGTTTTAGGACATAGGTTAAGAATATTTGATATAGAAATTAAAATTTTAAAAGGAAATTGATGAATCCTATAAGAAATTAAAATAATCTTAAATGATAAAATTCAATAAATAATTTCTATTTTAAGGTTCTTAACCTTTGCCCCAAGGGCATAGGTTAGAAAAATTGTTTTTAATAGGGTAAAGTAGGGGATCTATTGAGCAAGATCAAAATTTTCCAAGGCAAGAAATGCGTGGCACAAAGTTATCGACTAGTGCATATCAGTCTCTTTAAGAGATACAAGGATAGTCTAAGTTTTTTATTCTCTCCACTGGAGTTTTATTGAGCGCATCCTAGCCTACTTCAATTTTCCTCAACCTCTTATAGCTAGGATCATTATAACTTGCATTTCCACACCCTCCTTTTCCAACCTCATTAATGACCAACTGAGGGGCTTAATGAAGGGCAAAAAGGTATTTGCTAGGGCGACCCTCTTTCCCATTACCTCTTTGTCCTTGTTATGGAGTTCCTTAGTCGTATACTAAAAAATCTAGAAAATAACTTTTTTTTAGATTCCACCCCTTTTTGCGAGGCTACACGTATTACTCATCAAGGATATTTTGGATAGTTTTGGGGCCATGTTTGGGCTTGTTCCGAACTATGAAAAAACTAGAATCTTCTTCGGAGGTGTTGGAGATAAAAGACAGCAAGAGATTCTCAATGCAACCTCCTATACTCAAGGCAACCTCCCCTTCAAATACATAGGCGTGCTTGACGAGCAGTTTTATGTCGCGGTAAAAGCACTATCAAAGAAATATCCTAACTTCCGAACCTAGGTATAGTGGAAGCAAGGGGTCGAACCCACAAGGACTCAGATTATTTGTATTTAAATAATATTACTCGGTTAAAGGTTTTTTTTTTATGATTGCAAGTAATAGATCTAAGTAAATAAAGCGAAGAAAGTAAAACAGTTAAAGATTCAAATATAGAGAAAAGCGTCCAACTAGTTTCGTATCCATTGCATACATGAGTTTTGATCATTGATTATTCTTATTTCGATTTCCCTTGACTAATCTATTGTGAATTTATAAAATTCGAGCTTAAAGTGGTTATTAATATACACTGTCTTTAACAACCTTTTTAACCAATTAACCTAGAAAACTTTCTATGTCAAATTGATCATGCAATTAAGTTTAAAGCATTCAGTAGAAACATAATTCATGAATTCCACCGTCTATTCATGAAGTTTTGTGATTAAATTCTCCGCCTTTGATTAATCTTATTCCACCATCTATAAGTTTAATCAAAGGATTCATCCACGAATAACCAAATTCCACTGTCTATTTAGTTATTCTAGTTGTAATTCAACCTAGAAATAGAATAGGTGATCAAGCTATTATAATCCTAAGTGAATTTAAGTAATCAAGCACAGAGAGATTCAATCTAGTCAAGGCAAATATAAATAATTCAAATCTCACAAACAATCATGCATACAATTTCAACTATAAGTAGTGTGACATGAGAAAATTAGCTAGAAAAAGACATTAAAGAAGAATTAAACTTACAAGAGTTAGATTTCTCTTCAATGTTGCAAACTAGGGTTTGTCTCCCACAATTCTCTCTAAATTGAGATTAACGTAAAAACAAAAGCAATAGAGTAGCATATCATTCAAAGAAATCCTAAGAAAACTATTTATATCATGGCTAAAAATATCCAAAAATACTACTAAAGTCGGCCCAAAAGATAACACGAAGGCCCAAATCAGCGTCGGATCAACGCGCCGAAGCGCGGTTTGGTCCCCTCAAAGCGCCACCGCGGAATGGCCTACTTTGCCCGCGCTTCAGCTGCAGAAGATCCACTCCTTCGACGCTGGCACAACGCTCAAACTGCGGCTTGGAACAATCCTCTTAGCTTGTAATTCTTCATTCGGTTCTTCTCTTCAATGCTCACCACACGTCCCGAGATCCGAGCCTTAGCCTCTCATCCACCATGTTTTAGCATCCAACCTGAAATGAGGCACACAAACGCGTAGATTCTGAACTAAACTAAAATAAAACCTAAACTACAACTTAAAGCGAAATTCTAGCTAAACATGCATAAAACGGGAATAAAAACATGCTCTAAAACCTATATCTATATGCTCTATCAATGCCCATCGACTCCAAAGCTACGTTGGTTCGAGATTATAATGCCATGATTGACAACATCACTACCAAGGTTTGCTCATGGTCAGCTCGCTTCCTCTCATATGTTGGTCGTGTTGAGCTAATCAGAAGCATCATCTATGGCATTCAGAATTTTTGGAGCTGCATCTTTCTCATCTTGAAGAAGTTCCTTTCTAAAATCCAAACCATCCTTCGATCCTATCTTTGGTATGGCAAGGAAAGATCACTCAAAAACCTGATTGCTTGGAATAATATATGAAAACCAAAAGATGAGGGTGGCATTGGCTACAAGGAGTTGCTCTCTTGGAATAGGGCATGTCTTGCTAAATCTATTTATTAGATCCATGTGTGCCATTGTAATATCTGATCAAGATGCGTTATGTCCAAATTCTCCCCCACTGTCACTGATACCATTTGGAATGTCCAACCCAAGTGCCATGATAGTCGGGTTTGGAAAAACCTCCTCAAAGTCCAAACTCTCCTGCTAAGGCATGCCATGACCTCTCTCTTATAGGTGATATCCTCATTGGCAGGACATGTAACTTCTCTACCCACTACGCTTATGATTTACGGCGTGAAAGAGCCCCAATCTATAATTGTTATGGAGCTATTTGGAGCAAGTTTTGCACCCCATGTTACTCGTTTATTGCCTAGATTGATACTCACTCAAAACTCCTCACTAAGGGTAGATTGCTCAACTGGAATCTTGTGGAAGATGCCACCTGCCCACTCAGCCTTATTAATTAGTGTTGAAACTAACACTCACATTTGGGGTGATTGCAACTTTGTAAAGAATGTTCTTGACAGATGGCATGTTTGGTTAGACATGCTCGACCTCCCGTAAAATGATACTCAATGGATGTAATCGGTTGGTTCAAGACCCTACAAGCGAAACATCAAGCACCTAGTTGCCGCCATGATGTCTAAGGAATCAATTTATTTTGTCCGGAAGATAGGAATGATGCGGGTTACAACCAAATGATGCCTTCCATTGATCTCTGCTTTGTAAAGATTCAAAACCATGTTAGAAATACCTTACTTGCTAGATGTGGTAGAACTAATACTAGGCAATCGCTTTTATCAAATTCAAAGACTCATCTAACTCATGAGCTTGCCTTGTCTTTCTTTTTGTCATGCAATCGCTTTTATTTTGTTGGAGTGTTGGATGTCTATTTTTTTTTTGAAAAAGGTAAGGATTAGGACTTCCGGACGCCCTAGAGAATCCTTGTTGATGAGAGCTAGAAGCTCTGGATGATTCATAATGTTTTCTAACGGCAAGTTGTGGCCCAGCTTTGATGGTGCCCAAAATAGTAAAATAGGAAGTGGGCCCGGGGTACGGGGAATAAACGGACCCGACGGGACTCCCAAAGTGGATTCCGGGGCCCACAATTATATCCGCCTTTTAAATTAAACAAAGTTCCTACCCCCGCGAGGTCTCCCGACGATTCGAAGCGAGGTCTAAACCTCGTTCCCGACTCTACTGACACACCCGCCCATATGAGCCACTCAGCTGGCGCCGCTCCCTCAAGCCAATCACCGACTGCCTCGCCTCCGGACCAATCAGGAGCCCTGATCTCGGGCGTCCCACATCGGATGAAGGCCAAAACTCGAATCCCCAATTCTCTATAAATAGAGGAGAACCTCGCAAGTGAGATGGGGTCGAAAAACATCTTGAACTCAAGAACTATCTTGCTCGTTGAAGATCGACGTGATTGAAACATCGTCAAAGGACCTCGCTAAAGACAAGTGAAGTCCACAAAAAGACTTCAAGTCACACAAAGCTCTTGCTCACATCAGAGACCTCGCTACTTAATCTCGCAACCCATCTTCATCATACTCTTAGCTCTGCCTCGCACCAAGATCTATCAAGTGACGCCGAGGTGGTAGAATCGCATAGAAATTAGGAGATCTCAGACATTGTTAGGTCGAGATCTCGAATACTCGTAGGAGGTCTAGGGTGTAAACCTCGTTTGCTTGAAGGCCTCGTTGGCTTGTAAATCTCGCTTGTTTGTAGGCCTCGTTGGCTTGTAACCTCGTTGTAAAAGAAATAATAAATAAAGAGCAAGCAGTTGCACAATCGAATTAAATAATCTCGTTTCTTGTCATTTAGCGAACGGTTTATTTCGGGTTTCATCACTGGCGCCGTCTGTGGGAACTTCTTCATCCTAAGCAGTTTCTCGATTTGTGCAAACCTTGGCTTCGATCCCCTCAAAATGGCTTGCCCAAACAATTTCTTCCCTCAATACCCCAATAATATTGCTCGAAACCGCGCAATGGACGGGCGCGGGGCCTCCGGGCTGCCCGTTCGTGGTCACCCCGGGCTGGACGTACACCGCCCCACAAAACCCATACCAATTCTAAGGGTACGAGCAGGGCGCCGCACCCCCGAACCCATACCCCTACCCAGGTTATGGGCAATACCAACAGGGCTTCGCCCCTTCATAAGTCCTCGTTCCCCCCGGGGGAACCTCACTCCGAGTACGTACCTGCGTACGCCCCCGAGCATGCACCGGGACATGAGGCCTCCACCAACGGCTCATCAACAGAGAGACCTCCCCGGGACCCCATGCAGATCTCGCAGTCCCGATCGCGACGTTCGAGGATGCAAGACCCGAAATTGTCCGAAACGGCGGGAAGCGCGACACACTACCAAAGGCCGCGATCACACAAGTCGCGACCACCGCCTCAGCCCCAGGTTGAGGCCGGGAGCACCTCTCCGTTCATAGACGAGATTCGGCACGCGTCGATGCCTAAGGGCTTCCTAAGGCCACAAATGGGGCTTTATGACGGCTCGACGGACCCGGAGGAGCATGTGAGGCACTTCGCGGTCCAGATGAACGTGAACGCCTACAACGACGCCATATTCTGCCGAGTCTTCCCGACCACCTTGGAAAAGGCCGCGATGGCGTGGTTCTCCAGTATTAAGATCGGGTCTGTGGCCTCATTCGCTCAATTATGCGGGTCCTTCGTTGCACATTTCAGCGGCTCGAGGAAGCGCAAGAAGAACATGCGGGGTCTCCGCGGAATTGAACAGGGGCAGGGTGAGTCTATGGGCACCTTTTTCACGAGGTTCAAGACCGCGGTGGCAGAAATCGCGCATGTCGATGAATCGTCGGTGCGAGATACCCTCATGGGCAACCTGTGTCCGGGTCCTTTCAAGAATTTCATTTTCTTGAAATTCCCAACGATGTACGACAGCATGTGCGCCCGGATCACAACCCAAGTATACGCCGAGGATGCCGCCAACTAGAGCTCGCGACCGAAGACCGACAAGGAAATCGTCGCCGAGGCTAAAGGGAAGGCAAAAGTGGCCGCGTCGGCCGCGAGGGATGCGTATGTAACGCAGACCCACAACCCCGTCAACTACAACAACAATAACAACAATAACAACGACAACCGGAATGACCACTATAACAACCGCGGAGGCGGCGGTGGCGGTTGGAGCTGCTTCGGCGGGAGACCCCGAGGTTATAGGGGCAAGGATAGCCCAACGTACAACCCGAATGAAAAGGGGTGCTCCAACCCTGCATCAGGAGCCAACACCATACCGCGAGGCCCGAGTCAGGCTCGAGCCAACAACGTCGAGCAGCAGGCTCCCGTGAAGCAGGCCCGTTCCGGGCAAGCGACGCCACCCGATGGGTAGATCCATACCATCTCGGGCGGACCATCGCTAGCTGGATCAAGCCAGGCAGAAAGAAAGAGGTACGCGAGGGCAAGCCACCATGAGCCCTCGGTGTTCAGCGTCGCCCAAACCTCGCGGTCTCACATAACCTTGGCCTTCTCCTCCGAAGATGCCGAGGGGCTCCACATGCCACACTCTGACCCCTTGGTGGTGCACGCTCAAATGGGCTCGAAAATGGTGAAGCGAGTGATGGTGGACACGGGGTCCTCCATGGACATCATATACTTCGGCGCATTCGAGCTGTTGGGCATCTCTGAAACATCCTTGAAGCCCTACGCTGGGAAGCTCACCTCCTTCTCAGGGGACGAGGTTGACGTGGCAGGTCTCATAGACCTTTGGATGACGCTAGGCACCAGCTCCACAAGGAGGACCGAGATGGTGGAGTTCACGGTGGTGCACCTGCCTTCGGTGTGGAATGCAATCATCGGGAAGGTCTCCCTGATGAAGTTCCAGGCGGTGCTTTCCATCTATCACCTGAAGATGAAGTTCCCCGTTGACGGCGGGGTTGGAGAAGTAAAGGGCAATCAGGAGGAGGGTCGCGTTTGCTATGCAACCTCAGCAAAACAAAAGTGCCCGGTGTTCATGGTGGAGTCCCCCGGCGAGGCCGACCTCGAATTCCGGGACTTCATGATCCCCACCCCTGAAATAGAAAGAAGGGTGATATCCTCCTTCGAGAGTGTATCCGAGAAGATCTACCTGGGAGAATGCCTCTGCGGGACGTCAGCGACGTCGTTGGAAGCCTTGCTTGCAGGGTCCCGCGATGTGTTCGCCTGGACCGCGAAGGACCTCTGCGGCATCCCGCGGACCGTGGCCCAGCACTCTTTAAACGTCGATGTCACCACTCGCCCTGTGTTGCAGCAACGAAGAAAAATGAATGAAGAAAGGGAAAACGCCGCAAATAACGAGGTGGCAAAGCTGCTGGCCGCGGGGTTCATTCGCGAGGTCCAGTACCCCCGATACGTCGTGCTGGTCAAAAAAGCCAGCGGGAAGTGGAGGATGTGCGTCGACTTCAAGGATCTCAAAAAAGCCTGTCCCAAAGACAACTACCCCCTTGCCCTTGATCGACGAGCTCGTTGACTCAACCGCATGTCACAGAGTATTAAGCTTCCTCGACGCATACTCTGGATACAACCAAGTCCTAATGAACCCGCGGGACGAGGAGGAGACGTCCTTCATCACCCAGCGGGGCACTTATTGTTACAAGGTCATGCCGTTTGGCCTAAAGAATGCGGGGTCCACCTTTCAACGCCTCGTCGACCGCGTCTTTAAGAATCATCTGGGAAGGAACGTGTCGGCCTACGTCGACGACATTGTGGTCCGGAGCAAGACCCTAGAGGAGCATTTGGTCGACCTCGCTGAGGTCTTCACCACCCTCAGGCACAATCGTCTTAGCCAGAACCCCGAGAAGTGCATCTTTGGCGTATCGTCGGGGAAGTTCTTAGGCTTCATGATCAGCGAGCGCGGGATCGACGTCAACCCCGCCAAGGTTGGGTCGATCCTCTCAATGAGGTCGCTGCGATCTCGCACCGAGGTGCAGCGGCTCAACGGCGCCGTCAACTATCTGGGGAGGTTTTGCTCCCGCTTGGCGAAAAAGTCTCTCCCCTTTTTCGCTATTCTCAAGAAAAACGACAAGTTCGTATGGGATGAGGCGCTCGAGCTCGCCTTCTCTGAGTTAAAGGCCTTCCTGTCGAAGCTCCCCACATTGTCGCCTCCAATAGCGGGCGAAGACTTGCAACTATATGTGGCGGTCAACCCGGAGACGGTCAGTGCGGTGCTAACCAGAAAGGCCATGCACCCGGTCTACTTCGTGAGTCGCGTGCTCCAACCCGCGGAGCAGCGATACTCCCCGGCGGAGAAGATGGCACTGGCAGTCGTGACCGCCGCAAGGCGTCTACCCCCTACATCCACGCGCATCCTATTCAGGTCCTCTCCGACCTCCCACTTCGACAAATCCTCCACAAGCCCGCCCTCTCCGGGCGAATGACGAAGTGGGCAGTTGAGCTCTCCGAGTTCGATATCAGCTACCTCCCGAGGATTGCGATGAAGGGACAGGCCCTCGCCGACTTCATGGTGGAGGTCACCTTCCCCGAGACTGACGCGAGCTCAAAGGAGTGGAAGGTATTCGTTGACGGCTTACGATGTGATGCCGGTGGCAGGGCTGGCGTATTCCTCGCCGATCCCTTAATCGAGATGGAGTACACCCTAAACTTCGCATTCGATGCCACCAACAACAAGGCCGAGTATGAGGCCATGATCGTCGGGATTGAGATGGCGCTCCTTAGTGGAGCCCGCAAAATCAGGGTCTACACCGACTCCGAGCTGGTTGCGCATAAGCTCAACGGGCAATACGACACCAGAACGGGGTTCCTGCCCGCGTACCAAGAGAAACTCAAGGCCTTGGTGTCATTCTTGGAAACCTTCGCGGTTGAGTCCATCCCGCGAACCTCGAACACGAAGGCGGATGCATTTGCGAGGTTGGGATCCGCCCTACCCCTGGAAGTAGGGAATCACGTGATGGTGGAAAGGAAACTCTCGCGGAGTGTGACCGGTGAGGTTCTATCTGTTACTACTGAGGATTGGAGGATCCCGATAACGCGATATGTGGAGAGCGGTGTCCTCCAAGAGGACCCCGCACAGGCTAGGAAGCTGAAAATGCAGGCGGCGCGCTATTGCGTCGTCGACGGATATCTCTATCGCCGAAGCTATGTTGAACCCAACCTGTTGTGCGTGCCGACCGAGTCTACGGAGCACATCCTCTATTAGGACCATGAGGGGGTCTATGGCGGCGACCCAGGGTGGCGAGCTCTATCACATAAAATCGCCCACTTGAGATACTTTTGGCCCACTCTCCGGCAGGACGCGAGGGCCTATGTCCAGCGATGTGACAAGTGTCAGAAGCACAACAACCTCCAACACGCCCCGACCTCGCATCTTCGCTCCATCCACGCGCCATGCCCCTTCGCGATGTGGGGGATGGACATCCTCGGCCCCTTCCCCAAGGCTGTCGGCCAGGTGCGGTACATCCTTGTCATTGTCGACTATTTCACGAAGTGGGTTAAGGCGCAAGCAATGGCAAAAATCACGGGGAAAAGGTCTGTGACTTCCTGTGGAAGAACCTCGTCTGCCGCTTTGGCGTTCCCATGACCATCATGACTGACCATGGCCCCCAATTCGATTGCGAAGAAACCCGGACCTTCTGCTTCGACCTGGACATAACCCTCAAGTTTTCCTCTGTGGCCCACCCTCAGTCCAACGTCCAGGTAGAGAACGTCAATGCTCGCATCTTGTCCGATCTAAAGAAGCGCTTGGGCATGGCACAAGGTCGTTGGGCAGAGCGTCAATGCCCGTGTGCCGCGCAACAGGAGAAACGCCTTTTGCTCTAACTTACGGGGCGAAAGCACTAGTCCCAGTAGAGACTCTGGTCCCTTCGAGAGAGTGTTTATTTCGATGAAAAAGAAAACGAGGCCAACTTCAGGGTCAAGTTGCTATTCCGGGACGAGCTGCGCGAGGTGGCCAACCTGTGCTCCAGGGAATACAAACGACGCGTGGCTGTATACCACGACAAGAAGGTAAGACCTCGATTCCTGGCCACGGGTAACCTCGTCTTGAGGCGTACCGAAGGTGGCAAACTGGACCCCAACTGGGAGGGGCCATACCTCCTTGGCGAGGAGGTCGTGCCCGGAGCTTTCAAGCTCAAAGACAGCGAGGGGCGTACCCAGAGCAAAACATGGAACGTCGATCGGCTCAAAAAGTATTATGTGTAAACTCTCTAAACTCCGTTACATCTCACAAGTTTTATGAATAAAGGGTTGTGGAATTTTCAAATCTCTCTCAAAAATGAGAATCTCGTGTTTAAGTCCACCCTTAGCTTCCCGCTTGGGGTTGGAGAACCTCGTGTTTAAGTCCACCCCTCGCTTCCCGCTTGGGGTTGGAGATTCTCGGTTTTAAGTTGTTAAATCCACCCCTCGCTTCCCGCTTGGGGTTGGAAAACCTTGTGTTTAAGTCCACCCCTCGCTTCCCGCTTGGGGTTGGAGAACCTCGTGTTTAAGTCCACCCCTCGCTTCCCGCTTGGGGTTGGAGATTCTCGGTTTTAAGTTGTTAAATCCACCCCTCGCTTCCCGCTTGGGGTTGGAGAACCTCGTGTTCAAGTCCACCCCTCGCTTCTCGCTTGGGGTTGGAGAATCTCGTGTTCAAGTCCACCCCTCGCTTCCGGCTTGGGGTTGGAGAACCTCGTGTTTAAGTCCACCCCTCGCTTCCCGCTTGGGGTTGGAGATTCTCAGTTTTAAGTTGTTAAATCCATCCCTCGCTTCCCGCTTGGGGTTAGAGAACCTCGTGTTCAAGTCCACCCCTTGCTTCCCGCTTGGGGTTGGAGAATCTCGTGTTTAAGTCCACCCTCGCTTCGCGCTTGGGGTTGGAGAACCTCGTGTTTAAGTCCACCCCTCGCTTCCCGCTTGGGGTTGGAGAATCTCGTATTCAAGCCCATCCCTCGCTTCCCGCTTGGGGTTGGAGACAATCAATAATCTTGCGAGATCCGAGCGAGGCTCGGATCATGGCATAAAGACAATCATACGAGATCCGAGCAAGGCTCGTAATCTAGGCATAATTACCATTGTCCAAGATCCGAGCGAGGCTCGGGATCTGAGCATAAGACAAGCGCCTGATGTGTCCCGAATGTGCCACAGGTATTGTGGCACTCGGGCCATGGGGTTGGATCGGGATATGTATACAAGTAAATTAAAACAAGAAACACAAGCACAACCATAAGACAAGAAAAGTTACATAAAATGAGGCCACAAGGGCCGAAGTATTCAATTACAGACCCCGACAGGGCCACCAAAATAACGGAAGTTTTTTACAAAAAAAAAGAACATTAAGAGGTCAGAGGCGTCCTTCATTCTTTCGGGGCGTCGACGGCGGGTTCTGTCAGAGCCTCGGCGGTGGGTTCCGTGGGAGCTTGAGGGACTGCCGGGTCGGAGATCGCAGCAGGCTGCGAGCTCAACACGTCAATCGCGGGATGGGAGTCCGCATCAGCGAGGTCCAGACTTCCCTAACCGAGGTCCTCTGCGGGCGGTGCCTCGGAGGCCACTGTCCCATCCTCCTTAAGGAAGAACTCACATTCTCCCTCGGGCTCCTCCCCGGTCTCTTCCCCCATAGTCTCCGTGTAGCTGGGGTTGAAGAAGGAAATTCGGGGGTCGATGTGCCCGTACTTCGCCACCGCCTGCTTAACCCCCATGCGGACGGCCTGGCGGAACATCTTGTTCACGCTACCCACCAGCTCCTCCTTATACTCCGCCGACTCCACATATTTGGGTTCCGCAGCCACCACCTCCTAGTTGAGTTCGCTAACGCGCCCTCGGAGGTTGGTGATCTCATCCTCGGCCTTGAGGAGCTCCGCCTCTTTCTCTTTGAAGAACTTGTGCTCAGCGGAGAGTTTACCCCGAAGCTCCACGTTCTCTCCCTTTAAAACCCCGGCTAGGGCCTTTGCCTTGTCCTCCTCCTTCCTCGCCCTCGCCGCCACCTTGGCCTCGTCCTTCACCGCAACCTCCGCGGCTTTGACCCGCCTACTAGCCTCGATGAGGTCCTTCTCGTGCTTTGCACACTCCGCTGTGTGAGCCTTGAGTGCCGCCTCCATTTTTTCCATCCTCGTCTGGAGAAGGGTGATGCGGCTGCGGTTGTAGTTCTCAAAAAAGGTATGCCGAAAATTCACGAAGTTAAAGGAAAAATAGAGAACCCGAAATCGAAAACAGAAACGAGATCAGTGGAAGCGGAACGTACCATCGCCGAGTAGCGGGCGACCTCGTCGTTAAGGGCCTCCTCAGTGAGATTATTAGCCCACGAGACCTCTTCCTTATAATCCTCCAGATTCCAGCTCCTAGAGGCACCCCGGGCTGGCCCGGGGCAGTGAAACTCCGCAGGAGAAGGACCACGGACGTCGATGGCTCGTCCCTCGAAATTACAACTAGGGATGATCTCCTTCCCGGACGAACAGCGATGGCCGTTCACCTTGTGCTTCTTTTTATCCTCGCGGGGGGACTCTGCGCCTTTTCTCTTGGACCCGGCTTTATCGTCGGATCCTCGGGAGGCTTGGGAGGACGTTTTCGTGACATCCCCCTTGGTCGAGGACCCCTCGTATGTCTTCGCCCCGGACGCCTTCGGCGGCGGGGCTGTCACCTTCCGTTGCGAGTTGGGTGGCCTCGCCTGCGGCGTCGGTTCCTTTATGACAATCCCCTTTCGACCTCGGGGAACCGGGGCAGTGGAAGTGGAAGTCACAGGTCTCTTTCCCTGCTCCTTCGAGGTTAGAGCGTTGAAGAGGTCCACTGTAAAAAAGAAGAAGAAAGAAGACATAGAAGTAGGTTAGATAAAGAAACAAGACATAACAACAAGTCAAGTTAGCATGCATCACTAGTCGAGCGAGGTTTCAACCTCGCTGCATGATATGCTGTGTTTTGTACAGCATAACTAGGACTTTTTAGTACATATATATTTGTGTAGTATTTTAGACCTTTTAGGAGCATTGATGAAGAACAGATTTGAAGGCCGAGAGTTCAGAATTATGAAGAATTTGAAGTTTTCGAAGATACTGAAGGCCGCGATCGCTGCCACCCTTAGGGGCAATCGCGGTGGAAGTCGCCGAGGAAGATCAAGATCGTCGGGAGGACCGCGATGACAAGAAGGCCGCAATCGCGGCTAGGTTCGACGGTGATCGCGGTTTTGAAGATCGCCGATGGAGTCGCGGTGTGAAGATGAGCAGCGATCGCGTCTCTTTTGGATGGCGATCGCGGCCCTTCTAGATCTGAAGCGCGTTCATATTTATCTGCTTAGTTTAATATTATATTTTTTATATCTTTTAATTCCGACTGGTTCGAGACTATTTTAGGTTACTTTTCAGCCTTTGTTTGTATTCACTTAGACCTAATTTTCAGACTTTGGTATTTTCTCTCTTATGGAGAACTAAACTTCCTAAATTCTATTCAAGTTGAAGCTTTTCAGACTCAAGTTGTTGTGAGATTCTACTTTACAGGTTTATTTCTACAAGTTATTTAACTCTCTTGTGCGTAATTATTATTGATTGTATTGATTCTTTCAGGCCTAGCTAACTTGTTGGAATTTAATACTTTCTATTGCTAGATCTAGGTTTTCTCGTAGCAAAGCCTAATCTTTGTAGCAACTCAATTGGTTTAGGACTCGTTGGACTAAAATAATTGACAAAGAGATTTGAATGCATGTTAATTGTTTGACTCGTTGGAATTCAATTGCATGTATCCTGTTTATCCTTGTTCTTAATGCTAATATCCTTATTATTTATGATCGTTTCATGAGTTGTTTGGATATTAAGTTTGCATGTCTCGTTGCCATGTTATATTTGAATCTAGGATCAATAACTTGAGGAAGAAAAGTGGATACTTGAATAGGATTGCTTTTCCCTAATGATAAAAATCCAATCTTTTTCCCTGTTTGATTCATTGCTTTGTTTGTTTCAATTCTCTAGTTTTAGTTTACAATTACAAAATCACCCCTTATTATTCTTGAGTTGATAACAATATAATTCTGAATTACAAAGTTTCTCTTGGGTTCGACCCCGACTTACCAACTATACTAGTTGAGTAACTAGGGAATTATTTTTAATTTGGCATCAACAACTTTAAGCCAGTCACTGCATAAAGCCAAGGGCAAATAGTAAATAAAAAAGACCACAAAGAAGAAATTAAGTACCCTCTTCGCCCTCGCAGGGTGGAAGGGTGAGGCTCAGGTCGGGCCGCTCAAGCCGGTCCTATGGCAAATACTTCTGGTACGATGCTTGACGCTCCGGAACGTATCAGGCCTTGAGTTCCTTGAGCTCAGAAGGTTTATGTGCGCCCTTGGGCCGAACGAAGTTGTCTGATGCCGTGGGAAAGTTCAGATACCTCCCATTAGGGTCTCGGACCAGGAACCATTTCTTCTTCCACGGCCCGACGTTCAAAGGAGCCGTGGTGAGTTTAATACCCGACATGCTGAGATTGACGAGGCAGGAATCATGCTCCCTCCTCGCTAGAAGTAGACTTGACATGATGCCGAGGTCCGGCCCATCCCCAACCTCGCTGCTGCGAACGGTGTAGGCGCACAACAACCTCCACGCGTTGGGAAACAGCTATGCAGGGCAGACGCGCATGACCCACAAGAAGTCGACGATGTGTGGGGCTAGGGGCAGCCTAAAGCCAGCCTGACTTACCAACTAGGGAATTATTTTTGATTTGGCATCAACGACTTTAAGCCAGTCAAATTTTGGCGCCGTTGTCGGGGACACTTTTGTTTAATTCTAAGTTTTTATTGTTACCAACTCTAGTGTGGACCCTAGTTTATGGTCCACACCCGTGCTACTGATTCTTCTATTTTGCCTTTGGATTCAGAGATGGAAAGGACCCTTGCCAGGTTTAGACGTGAAGCTCGGGAACTACTCCGTGAATTACCTTTCAACTTGAATTCTGCTGAAACTGAGACAATGGGAGATCGTACTTTGAAGCAGCTAACTGCTCCAAACTTTCAACAACAGGCCCTTGTTGTTCAGTTTCCTGCGCTGAATGACGGTGTCAAGTTTTAATTGAAATCAGGGTTGATCCATCTCTTACCCCAATTCCATGGGCATGGTGGAGAAGATCCAAACAAGCATCTTGCTGAATTTGATCAGGTCTGCTCAAGTATGAAGCCTGCTGATGTAACTGAGGACCAGATCAAGCTGAGGGCATTTCCTTTCTCTCTGAAGGATTCAGCCAATGAGTGGCTCTACTATCTTTCTCCAGGCTCCATAGATACCTGGACTAAGATGAAAGCGACATTCTTGGAGAAATATTTTCCTGCCACCAAACAAAACAGTCTGAAGAAGAGCTTGAGCAATATTGAGCAACAGGCTAGAGAGAGCATGTATGATTATCATGAGCGATTCAAGAGACTGTGTGCTAGTTGTCCATATCATGGGTATTCTGATCAAGACCTTGTATTATATTTCTTTGGTGGATTACTGGATGAAGAGCATAGAATGGTGAATGCATCTTGTGGTGGAAGCCTGATGAACAAGACACCAGCAAATGCCCTTGAGCTCTTTTCTGAGCTATTTGAGAACTCAAGGCAATTCAACAAAAGAATCGGCACTAAAGGAGTCAATGCTATGGACTCCTCTTCTGTTATAAGATCTGAGATGGCGGAGTTGAAAGATATGATGAAGAGGTTCATGTTGCAAGGAACCCCTCAACAACTGAAGGCATGTGAAATCTGTGCTGACACACTTCACCCTACTGATGCCTGCCCACAACTCCCAGAACCTCAGGCTGAGGTTAATGCTGTAGGAGGATATGGACCTCCTAGACCTCGTTTTGATCCCTACTCTAATACATACAACCCAGGTTGGGGGGCTCATCCAAATCTGAGATATGGGAATCAGAATCAGCCTCAATACAATCAGCAAGGAGGAAATCAGCAAAACAGGAAACCTTATGTTCCTAGACCTTCAATTCAAAATCAAAACAACTCATTCAATCCTGAAGAGATGTTTGCAAAGCTAGCTAACACAGTAGACCAGTTGGGACAGAACACTCAGACTAGTTTCTAGTCTACTCAAGCTAGTATCAAGAATATAGAGACTCAGATCAGTCAACTGGCTACTGCAGTAAGCAAATTGGAGGCCAGAGATTCGGGAAAATTGCCAGCACAGCCCATTAATCCTAGGGAGAATGTAAGTGCGATCACATTACGAAGTGGAAAAGAATTACCGGAAGTTAACGAGAGATCGGAGGAACCGCAATCGCCGCCACCAAAAGGGGCGATCGCGGCTGAAGAGACCGCGATCGCGGCCCCCACCATAGGCGATCGCGGCCCCTTAACTGAGGCCTCGGGATTTGAGAAAAGTGAAACCGCGATCGCGCCTACTCCGGGCAGCGATCGCGGTGGCGGTGATTCCCGAAAAGTTGAAGAACCGCGATCGCGGCTTTCTGATGGCGATTGCGGCCAGGCTCCAGATTCCAGCGATCAATATGTTCTCCCGGATTTCCCTTCTATGGTTTCCCAGAAGCCACCTCCTCCATTTCCTGAAGCACTGAAAGACACAAGGAAGCCAGAGAACGACAAGGAGATCTTTGAAACATTTTCTAAGTGCGAGGTAAATATTCCTTTGCTCAATCTGATTAAAAGCGTTTCTAGATTTGCTAAATTTCTGAAAGAGTTGTGCACTATTAAGAGGAACCAAAAATTAAAAGGGAAACAGAAAGTTAAGGTCAGTGAACATGTTTCAGCTGTATTTCAAAGGCGAATGCCTAAGAAGTGCAGTGATCCAAGCATGTTCAGCATTCTCTGCATAATTGGAGACACTAAAATAGATAAAGCCATGCTTGATTTAGGTGCTTCTATTAATGTTATGCCTTATTCTGTTTATACTTCACTAGGCTTAGGACCTTTGCATGAAACTGGTGTTATTGTTCAATTAGCTGCTAGGTCCACAGTCTACCCGAAAGGGGTTGTTGAAGATGTCCTTGTCATGGTTGATAATCTGATATTCTTTGCTGATTTTTATGTGCTTGATATGGATCATGATGTGCATGCTGCACCCATTTTGTTAGGACGTCCTTTCATGAAAACTGCTAGAACAAAAATTGATATGTGTAAAAGTGTCCTAACTATGGAGTTTGATGGGGAGAAATTTGAATATAGTATGGATAATGCTATAAAATACCCCCAGAATGACCATTCTCTTTGTTCTATTGATGTAATTGATCCCATTGTGCAAGATGTCTTTGATACTACTTATGGTGATGAGTTACAATCTGTTTTAGAGAATGACATCACAACTTCATGCATGGATTATGATTTGCCTAATAGATATCATGAAATCCTTGCTGATTTAAGTGCTTGCTGTGAATCTCCTGCTGATGCTTTAACCATTGGGCCCATACCACTAACTCTCCCTAGTGAGAAGTTGCTTCCCTTTGTAGTACAGGCACCTGAAGTTGAGCTTAAACAGCTCCCTGAGCATTTAAAATATGCCTTCCTTGGAGATGGTGACACTTTGCCTGTCATTATTTCTAACAAACTTTCCAAGGAGCAAGAAGAATTATTGGTGCAGGTACTAAAAGAGCACAAGACAGCTCTAGGTTGGACAATTGCTGACATTAAAGGGATTAGTCCCTCTACATGTATGCATAGGATCCTCCTAGAAGATGGTGCCAAGCCATCCAGACAGCCACAGAGGCGGCTCAACCCACCTATGATGGAGGTAGTAAAAAAGGAGGTATTGAAGCTCCTATAGGCAGGTATGATCTATCCCATATCTGATAGTCAGTGGGTTAGTCCGACCCAAGTTGTGCCCAAAAAGGGAGGCATTATAGTGGTAGAGAATGTGCATGGGGAACTAGTCCCCACACGAGTCCAGACAGGTTGGAGAGTCTGTATTGATTACCGTAAGTTGAATGCGGTAACCAGAAAAGATCACTTTCCCTTGCCATTCATTGATCAAATGCTTGAGCGACTTGCCGGTCGTTCCTATTATTGCTTTTTAGATGGCTATTCAGGGTACTTTCAGATTGCTATTGCACCGGAGGACCAGGAGAAAACGACATTTACATGTCCCTTTGCCACTTTTGCATACCGTAGAATTCCATTCGGATTGTGTAACGCACCCGGTACGTTCCAACGGTGTATGGTAAGCAGCATTTCTGAATATATTGAAAATTTTATAGAGGTTTTTATGGATGACTTTACAGTACATGGAGACGACTTTGATGCCTGCTTAAACCATCTCTCCTTAGTCCTTCAAAGATGTGTAGAAACCAATTTGGTTCTAAACTCTGAGAAGTGTCACTTTATGGTTGAGCAAGGCATTGTGTTAGGTCACATAGTGTCATCCAGGGGTATTGAGGTCGATAAGGCAAAGATTGATATCATTCAGTCTTTTCCTTATCCTACTAATGTGCGTGAAGTGCGTTCTTTTCTAGGCCATGCAGGTTTCTATCGCAGGTTTATTAAAGACTTTTCCAAGATCTCAGCCCCATTGTGTGATCTGCTGAAGAAGGATGTGCCTTATGAATTCAATGAGGCATGCAAAAAGGTGTTTGATGAGCTTCAAGTCCCGGATTGGTCTCAACCTTTTGAGATCATGTGTGATGCAAGTGACTACGCTGTTGGGGCTGTTTTGGGTCAAAAGGAAGATAGAGCATCTCATGTCATACATTATGCTTCCATGACTCTAAATGATGCCCAAATGAACTACTCCACCACTGAGAAGGAAATTCTTGCTGTAGTGTTCGCCTTGGAGAAGTTCAGACAGTATTTGTTGGGTACAAAAGTGATAGTTTATTCAGACCATGCATCACTTCGTTATTTAATGACGAAAAAGGAGGCTAAGCCGAGATTGATAAGATGGATCCTCTTGCTGAGTGAGTTTGATATTGAGATACGGGATAAAAAGGGAGCCGAAAATCTTGTAGCTGACCACCTGAGCCGGGTTGTACATGTGGAAGACAAGTTAGAAAGTCAAGAACAGATTCAAGGACGATTCCCTGACGACACGTTTTTCGAAGTCGATATTGGTGCCAAACCGCAATCGCCGCCAAAAGAAGTGGCGACCGCGGCCGAGTCAACCGCGATCGCAACCCACATAAATCGCGATCGCGTCCCTGGAGGCGACCGCGACGACGAATCGCGACTTGAGGAGTTCGTTTTCGGAATGCACTCGTTCAGGCCATGGTATGCAAATCTAGTCAACTATCTCGTCTCAGGGGAGTTTCCTCCTAATTTTACCAAGGCTCAGAAAGACAAGGTGCGTCATGAATCCCGATTCTATGTCTGGGATGATCCTTATTTATGGAAGCACTACACAGATCAGGTAATCCGACTGTGTGTTCCGGATTCTGAGGTACAATCTATCCTGTCTTTTTGTCATTCCTATGCATGTGGGGTCACTTTGGGACTAATAAAACTGCTAGGAATGTTTTAGAAGCTGGTTTTTATTGGCCTCATATTTTTAGGGATGCATATGCTTTCTGTAAATCATGTGATTTTTGTTAGAGGGTGGGTAATATTTCTAAGAGACATGAGATGCCTCAATCTCGTATGATATTCTGTGAAGTTTTTGATGTTTGGGGCATTGATTTTATGGGACCCTTCCCTTCTTCTTATGGGAATCTGTATATTTTACTTGCGGTGGACTATGTTTCCAAGTGGGTGGAAGCAAAGGCCACCAGAACTGATGATTCAAAAGAAGTTGCAGGTTTCCTTAAGGACAACATTTTTTTCCAAATTTGGGATTCCAAAAGCTCTAATAAGTGACAGGGGTACTCATTTTTGCAACAAGACTGTTAGTGCTTTATTGAAGAAGTACCATGTCACTCAGAAGATCTCTACAGCCTATCACCCCCAGACCAATGGACAAGCTGAAGTATCCAACAAGGAGATAAAATCAATTTTGGAGAAGACGGTGGCGCCTAACATGAAAGATTGGAGTTTGAGACTCAGCGATGCTTTGTGGGCCTACCGTACTGCTTATAAGACACCCATCGGGATGTCTCCCTTCAGATTGGTTTATGGCAAAGGCTGTCACTTTCCAGTTGAGCTTGAGCTTAAAGCTTATTGGGCGGTCCAAAAGTGCAATTTCAACATTAAAGAGAATGGAGAGTTCAGGAAATTACAATTGCAAGAGTTGGAAGAGTTGAGATTGGATGCTTATGATAATGTTGTGAATTACACGAACAAAACAAAAGCATGGCATGATAAGAACATCCTAAGGAAGGAATTCAAAGTTGGAGACAAGGTCCTTCTATTTCAATCTCGTCTCACATTCTTCCCAGGAAAACTCCGTTCTATATGGGCTGGACCGTATACAATTACTCAAGTCTTTCCACATGGGGTTGTGGAATTATTGGATGGGGACTCTCAAAATGCGTTTAAGGTTAATGGTCAGAGACTAAAGAAATTCCATGAGGGAGTCAGCCAGGAAGTGCTAGAGGAGGTGGGTCTTGATGATCCAACCCCAATTTCTAATTAAAAAGGGCACGGATGTCGAGCCAACGACATTAAACAAAGGCGCTACTCGGGAGGCAACCCGAGGTAAGATTTCTTTTTTTTCCTGTTTTTGTTTTGTTTAGTTTTTATTTTCAATCTCTTGAGGCTAACATGCAGGTACTAGGTTCGAAAGAACATTACTGAGGACAAACCGCGACCGCCCCTTAAAAAGGACGATCGCGGGGCGTTTTTCGGAAAGGATTTGACGGTACTATGCGCATGCCGCGATCGCGGCCCCCACAAGGCAGCGATCGCGACCCTTGGAGATATAAAAAAAATAATAATAACACGAGGCAGTGGGCCACTCCCACCGCCGGCCCCACTCCTTTTTATTCCGCCATCTTCTTCTTCCTTCCTCCTCTACTTTTCACTTCTTCTTCAACCTCCATCAAAAACCTCCATTAACACTCCCTTCTTCAACCTCCATTAACCTCCTCAAAAATTTCTTCCAAACTCACTAAAAGACCCGGATCTACAATCCTCACCTTGTCCTAAATCCAAATCCGTTCACAAAATTTCTTCTACCCCTCTACTTTTCTCCCAAAATCAAATCTAAAAACCCCAAAAATTTTCTTTCCATACCTTTCAATCCACCACATCAATCCCTCTTGGTCCATTGTTTGGTTGTTGAAGTCGAACCAGAGGCGTGACCGCGACTCGGAGCTGAAGAGAACCGCGGCATCGGAGTCCATCGCCGCCAGAGAACGCCGATCGTTCTAAGACCGCGATCGCTGCCCCCGAACCACCGCGATCGCGGGCTTGACCCAGAGGCGATTGCGCCCCACACCAAAAGCGATCGCGACCTCTCACCAGATTGCACGATTTTCGGTTTCTGTAAGTTGCTTCTTTGCCTATATTGCTGAGCTGATTAGTTGAATTACACATGGCATATCCTGTTAAGAAGTTAACTATTGCACAGAAGAAAAAATGGGATTCTCTGGCTAAAGGAAATTCACTAGTACTAAGTTCTTCGATGTTGGGATGCTTAGGACGCTAGGCATGTATGACTTTACTTTGAGATTTTTGATGGAGGGTGGATTAGGGGGTTTTATTGATCTGAATGCCCCTACATATAGGAATATTGTGCTGGAGTTTCTGTATACGTTTCAGGATGATGAGGGTTTGTTCAAATTTAATATTCTGGATGAATCATATTATATAGACAAAGCGGGTTTGAAAGGAGTTTTTGGGATTACTGGTGTGCCTACTGAGAATTGGGAGGCTGTTAGTAGAGAGTCAAGCTTTAATGATTTTTGGGAAGCGATTACAGGTTTTGGGTGTTTGTCTAAGAAGGGGGAATATAACTACTGCATTACCCATCCCTGTATTAGATTATGTCATAAGGGGTTGTCTATGAGTTTTCTGGGGCAAGGGGAGGTTAACAAGGCACCTCGCTTTGACATGAGCATGATCTGGTGTTTGATGCCTATGAAGGATACAATTCCTGATTGGGTTGAGTTGTTTCTGGGGAGCATTAAGAAGATCCTGAAGAAGGATTCAGGCAAGATTGCTATAGGAGGGATGATTACTCTGATTGCCAAGGTATTTGTGAGTGAGGAGAGGTTTGGACGGCCTGATAGTGTTGAGTCTAAATTTAATGAGAACCAACTTAAGAGGGCTCACTGTTTGAAGGGGTCAGCAGAGTAGGGTTATATTTGGACTTGGGTCATCCAGCTGAGGATTATTTGCGTCTTCCCAGAGTTATGCCCATTGGTCCTAGATTAGCTTATCTGTACATCACGTCTGATTTTGCTGGTGGAGGTGGGGCTCAGTAGGAAATGCCTGCTCCTGATGTAGCGATGGAGGATCAGGATGATCATGATGGGGATGATGGGGATGGTGGAGGAGATGTTAGAGATGGTGGTCTTGGTATTGGTTTTGTGCCTAGAGGTGGTGTTGGTACTTCAGGTGGTGTTGGGACGTCGTCAGCTGGATGGGGTGCTAGTTCTAGTACAGCACCTGTTGGTACATCTAGTTGGGCGACAAGAGGATATTCTGGCTATGGTGATGGTGGGGTTGCTACTTACAGAGGTGGTTATGGAGGATATGGCGATACTTCTGCATGGGATGCTCCTGCAGGTAGAGCTGGATGGGGTGTACATTCTGATTCCGATTGGCAGAACCGGATGTTTTGGGAGATGGGATGACTTTCTGTGTCCTTGAATGAGATAGTTGCCACCCAGAGAGAGTTGGCAGCTCAGCAGAGTGCTCTTGCATCCACCGTTCAGTCCATATAGCAGATTCAGGGGCAGCAACATGAGTTTTTCAGTCACATGTGGCCAGGTTTTCCTGATTGGTCACAATATCGTCCACCAGGTCCACCATAGTGAGTCTTCTGTTTTCCCTTCCTTTATTTTTATCTGATTTGTCTTTTATTTCATTGAGGGCAATGAAAGGTTTAAGTATGGGGGAGGGAGTACACACTGTTGTATATATGTACAAATGCATTTCAGTTTCTGCATTTTAGAGTTTAAAAAAAAAATTAAAAAAAAACATTAAATCCTATGCTGAGTTGAAAACCCAAAAGGGCGGCTCAGGCAAAATTGCAAGGGCCCGGACCGGCATTAGGTTGGGGTAATAAGAGGCTAAAAAGAGTGAAAGTGAGTTGGTGAGCACATCTATAGAAAAATGAAATGAGCGGTTAGGTGAAAACCCGAAAGGGCGCATAAGCAGGATGAGTGAAAAAAAAGAGTGCTTAGGATCATTTCTGATGGGGCTTGGGGATCATTGTTTATTGATCGCCTCTCAAGTTGTGCGCGAGGGTCAAGAGATACAATTTATAACCCGACCCCGTTGTAGTACGTGGTGGGTGTCGAACACTCGGGAAGTCTACTCGATCGATGTGCCTAGACACTAGGGAGCTAGAAAGGAGAGCATAAAACAAAGGAAAACAAAGAAAACAGTCGGGACCGACACAGAGGTCACGTCGGGCCCGAGGTTGGCGACAAGAGGAAGTCGGGACCGACGTATGCTAAGTCGGGCCCGAGGTAGCTGGGTTTGTCGAACTTCAAAGATTAAAAGTAGATCTTGGGCTTTTGGGTTCCTTCCCTAGTGGATTAAGGCTTATCCACCCCAATTCGAGCAATGAGTGATGATCGGACTAGGATCGAGTGCTTTCGCTCTCGTTCCAACCACTTCTACACATCGATCATTGGGGAAATCCCCTTCGAAGCAAGGTCTTGAGATTGACACATGTTCACTTTCGCTACTTTGCCAATCTCAAGCCTTGATTCCCGACTTTCGCAAGGAATTGTAGCTCTATGTAGAGTGGGTTCCTTAGATCAAGCACTCAAGGCTATGGAATTGGGGTTTCTAGCCCAAACCTAGCTAGGGTTTTCCCCCATAACCCAAGATCAAGGAGATCTACTCCATGTGGCAAACAAAGAAAGCAAACAAATCAAAAGGGAAAGCAATCAACATCATCAATCTTAGGCACATGTGGCTCGGGTAGGTTTCGGCCACTTCTCAATCCAATTGCCCGGACTTCATTTTGATTGTTTTGAGCTCGAGGATTCTCCTCGGGTCGGCCCGGAAGTCTTCCATTCTCTCTCGGGGCTTGAGTTGCAATTTGGGCAAAATTGATTGTCGACTTGCCTCCTCCATGCACCAAACTCATTGAATTGGGTCCTCATCTCCTTGAACCCATCTCTCATCTCTTGAGCAAATGTTTGTAACTCATTGAATCCCGGTGGTCTATATGGTGGTGGTGGCGCCCTTGGCTCGTTTTGGTTGAAGTTGTTGTTGTAGCCTTGAGCTTGACCGTTGTTCCACCGGCCATTTCCACCATTGTTGAAATTACCTCTTCCACCGAAATTTCCTCGCACATAGTTTGCCTCCTCAATTCGCTCGGCCAAGCGCACTTGGCTCTCATTCGGACAAACTTGTGTAGCATGTGCAAAGGATCCACACTCCTCACAAGCTCTAGCATTTTGCTTGTAGTAGTGGACTTGCCTCTTAAGCTTGCTCACTTCACCTTCAAGGAATTGGAGCTTCACATCCCTATCAATGTCTTCTCCCCTTGGATCATATAACTTCCTTGCACCTTCACCTTGAACTTTCACCTCCTTGCTAGCTTGACTCACCCCATACATGGCCTCATAATCGGATAGCTTGTCAAGTAGCTCCCAAGCTTGATCCGGTGTCAAGTCTATGAACCCACAATCGGTGTGGAGATTGAGCTTGTCCTTCGTTACCGGATTGATGCCTTGGAAAAAGATGTCTTGAAGCACATATGGTTGTTGGCCATGAGTAGGACATTGGCGCAACATCTCCTTGAAACGCTCCCATGCTTCGAAGAGGGGCTCATTCGGACTTTGTTGAAAGCTTGCAATCTTCCTTCTTAACTCGGTTGTCTTTGAGGGCGGGAAGAACTTCATCAAGAAAGCATCATAGAGTGTCTTCCAAGTTGTGATTGACCTAGGAGCTTGGCTCTCGAGCCAATGTGTGGCCTTGCCCCCAAGTGACCATTTGAACGCCTTTAGAAGCACATACTCCAATGTCTCCTCGTCGGTGGAGATCGTCTCACACATATCCACAAATCGTTTGACATGCTCTATGGGACACTCATGTGGACGGCCCTCGAATTGATCACGCTTGATGAGGGAGATGAATTGCGTCTTGATCTCAAAATTCTTGGCAACCTCGGGAAGCACAATAGCCGGCTCGGGTACCCTCAACTCCGGATGCATGTATTGGCGTGCATTCCGGGGTAGAGCGTTGAGTTGAGCCTCGGCTCTCATCCGTTGCTCCCGTTCTCTTCTTGCCACCTCCTCTTGATTGTCCCTCTCAAGTTGCAATCTAGCCATTTCGGCCCTAAGTCGAGCCAACTCCTCATCAACATGGAGAGCTTGATTCTCCATCCTTTTCCTTCTTCGGGCTTCTTTGAGAATACTTTCCGGATCACTTACAAAATCAAGCTCAAGTGTTCCTCGGGAGGAACGAGCTAGCATACACCAAATTGGCACTCAATGCACTTAGACTTCCCCGGCAACGGCGCCATTCTTTTGATCACCTCTCAAGTTGTGCGCGAGGGTCAAGAGATACAATTTATAACCCGACCCCGTTGTAGTACGTGGTGGGTGTCGAACACTCGGGAAGTCTACTCGATCGATGTGCCTAGACACTAGGGAGCTAGAAAGGAGAGCATAAAACAAAGGAAAACAAAGAAAACAGTCGGGACCGACACAGAGGTCACGTCGGGCCCGAGGTTGGCGACAAGAGGAAGTCGGGACCGACGTATGGTAAGTCGGGCCCGAAGTAGCTGGGTTTGTCGAACTTCAAAGATTAAAAGTAGATCTTGGGCTTTTGGGTTCCTTCCCTAGTGGATTAAGGCTTATCCACCCCAATTCGAGCAATGAGTGATGATGGGACTAGGATCGAGTGCTTTCGCTCTCGTTCCAACCACTTCTACACATGGATCATTGGGGAAATCCCCTTCGAAGCAAGGTTTTGAGATTGACACATGTTCACTTTCGCTACTTTGCCAATCTCAAGCCTTGATTCCCGACTTTCGCAAGGAATTGTAGCTCTATGTAGAGTGGGTTCCTTAGATCAAGCACTCAAGGCTAAGGAATTGGGGTTTCTAGCCCAAACCTAGCTAGGGTTTTCCCCCATAACCCAAGATCAAGGAGATCTACTCCATGTGGCAAACAAAGAAAGCAAACAAATCAAAAGGGAAAGCAATCAACATCATCAATCTCAAAACAAAGCAAAGTTTCATTCAAATCCAAAGCAATCCACAAATTCCAATCAAGGGTTTCCAAATCCACAAGATCAAAACAAATCAAAGCAAATCTATCAACCAAACCTACCAAATCTTCCTCTCCCTTGGCCGATTCTCTCTCTTCTCCTTCTCCTCTCCTTCCTCCTTGCTCTCCAAGAATCCTCTTGGCTCCCTTGGAACCCCCCCCCCCCTTTGTGAGAGAGCCCCCCTTTTTTTTGTGTGTGTGGGAACCCTCCCCTTTTCTTGTGTGAGAGAACCCTTTTGGAACCCCCTCTTTCTTTTGTTGTAGGGAAGAACCCCTTTGGAACCCCCTCTTTCTTTTTTTGTAGGGAAGAACCCCTAAATTAGAAGACAAGAGGGCCTTTTATGGATTAAATGAGGGGCAAAAGTGGAAGTCCACAAATTCGTGCCTTGGAGCCCAAGTAGTCCGCTGACCGACTTGGACCGACACGGAGGACCTCGGGCCCGAGTTACTATGCATCTCGGACCGAGGTTGAGCAAGTCGGGCCCGAGGTTGGTTGCAACTCGGTCCTGACCTCGTTCCACCTTCTTCTTTATTGGCTTCTCTTGTTCTTCTTCATGGCTTGCTTCTCTCCTTCCCGCTTTAGCTCGGCCTTTGCTCCATGTCTCGACCCTCCTCCAAAACGATCCTCGATTCATGCCAAATTACCTACAAAACACATAAAATGCGCGTAGTCTCCAAATCTCATAGAAATACGGGAACTAGGCTAAAAAGGAACAAAAGGCACAAGAAAAGGGGAAAAAGAAACATATTTACAAAGGAAATCACATATGAAAACACCACCAAATAGAGAGACATCATTTATGGGTTTTTATCTTTACTATATGTATTTTGTCTTGAGTGATAGATTGTGCTAGGATTTCATTGTATGCACTTTCATTCTTTTACTTGGGTTCGGGTTGTGAGCTTATTTTGGGTGCTTTTTAGTTTTAGATCATTTTCTCCTATTGTTGATTTGTCATGCTTGATTTTATTTTGAGCTTACTCGAGGACGAGCAAGGTCTAAGTATGGGGGAATTTGATATGCTGTGTTTTGTACAACATAACTAGGACTTTTTAGTACATATTTGTGTAGTATTTTAGGCCTTTAAGGAGCATTGCTGAAGAACAGATATGAAGGCCGAAAGTTCAGAATTATGAAGAATTTGAAGTTTTTGAATATACTGAAGGCCGCGATCGCTGCCACCCTTAGGGGCGATCGCGGTGGACGTCGCCGAGGAAGATCAAGATCGTCGGGAGGACCGCGATGACAAGAAGGCCACGATCGCGGCTAGGTTCGACGGCGATCGGGGTTTTGAAGATCGCCGATGGAGTCGCGGTGTGAAGATGAGCAGCGATCGCGTCTCTTTTGGATGGCGATCGCGGCCCTTCTAGATCTGAAGCGCGTTCATATTTATCTGCTTAGTTTAATATTATATTTTTTATATCTTTTAATTCCGACTGGTTCGAGACTATTTTAGGTTACTTTTCAGCCTTTGTTTGTATTCACTTAGACCTAATTTTCAAACTTTGGTATTTTCTCTCTTATGGAGAACTAAACTTCCTAAATTCTATTCAAGTTGAAGCTTTTCAGACTCAACTTGTTGTGAGATTCTACTTTACAGGTTTATTTCTACAAGTTATTTCAATTCTCTTGTGCGTAATTATTATTGATTGTATTGATTCTTTCAGGCCTAGATAACTTGTAAATTTAATACTTTCTATTGCTAGATCTAGGTTTTCTCGTAGCAAAGCCTAATCTTTGTAGCAACTCAATTGGTTTAGGACTCGTTGGACTAAAACAATTGACAAAGAGATTTGAATGCATGTTAATTGTTTGACTCATTGGAATTCAATTGCATGTATCATGTTTATCCTTGTTCTTAATGCTAATATCCTTATTATTTATGATCGTTTCATGAGTTGTTTGGATATTAAGTTTGCATGTCTCGTTGCCATGTTATATTTCTGATCAGGATAGGAATAACCAAAAGAAAATAACTTGTTTGAATCTAGGATCAATAACTTGAGGAAGAAAAGTGGATACTTGAATAGGATTGCTTTTCCCTAATTGATAAAAATCCAATCTTTTTCCCTGTTTGATTCATTGCTTTGTTTGTTTCAATTCTCTAGTTTTAGTTTACAATTAAAAAATCCCCCCTTATTATTCTTGAGTTGATAACAATATAATTCTGAATTACAAAGTTTCTCTTGGGTTCGACCCCGACTTACCAACTATACTAGTTGAGTAACTAGGGAATTATTTTTGATTTGGCATCAACGACTTTAAGCCAGTCACTGCATAAATCTGAGGCCAACCGCGAGGTCTTTGAGCTCCAAGTTGAGGCCAAGCAGCCCTCCCCCTCGGGAAGCGCTAGCTCGACCCCCTCCGGCCAAGCGAAATCCTTGGCAGCATCCGCGAGGTCTTTGAGCTCCAAGGTTGTGGGCTCCCCCTCGGATAGAAAGGCCTCGTTCGAGTCTGAGGACATGGGGATCCGCTCCTCGAGGACGGGCGGGACGCAGGACACGGCGTCAGTAATGTGCTCCGCAAAAAAGCTCGCGGGCTCGTTGGAGTCGGACGACCTCGCGATAACCTCAGCGACATCCTCATCAGAAATCAGAGACGACGCCATCTCGACACCAGACGACACGCGAAGTTAGGAGAAGCAAGAATTGATGGAAATAACATAATCGCTGGAAGAAGGTTCGCTGAAGACCAAAGAGGGAGACCTCGGGTTTTGGGAATCGATCGCTAGCCTTTACACTCCCTACGGATTCGGAAACCTCCTCATAGAATCTCTCTTGAGCTTTGAACACGAAGCTTGGCGGCGGGCTCTTAACCTCTTCGTAGGATCTCTTTTAAGCTTTGGACGCGAAGCCTTGCGGGGGGCCCAAAGAAGCTTCCCTAGGCATGAAAGAGCGACGTCCAGGCCACGAAAGGCGAGCACTTGGAAAAGAAAAAAAAGAAAAGGGGGGTTGAGACATCGAGCAAAGCAACCAAAGAAAGAGAACGCGAGGTCATAAGGGGAGAAGGCCACGTGGCACCCTAGGGGTACTCTGACAAGTGGGGGAGAAGTTGAAGCGCCAAAATGAGGAGAGAGAAGGTGGAATGGAAGCCAATGGTGGAAACCAGCAGTGGAGGCCCAAACGTCCCGTCAGTCGGACATCATAACGTTTGGGTTTCCAAGGATCTCAAATTTCAAAACCGCAAAGAGGAAACCAGAAACCTAACTGTCGCCACCCTCACCTCGCCGTCCCGCCACCATGACGCTGGCGCAAAACGCCAAGAAGCGATCGTTGCCCGCTAGGGCACAAAGCAAAGAAGGAGGGAGCGCAAAGAAAAGACGGCAAGGGCACCGCGCAGGAGCGCACGCCGCCCTCACTCCCTTCGTTTTGCCATCGTAACGCCGGCCCGAAACACCAGGGAGCGTTTGCCTCTCGCTAGAATAGAGGGAAGCGAGAGGGCGGCGAGAGAACGGAGAGAGAACATCGAAGATGAGAAAAGAGAGTTGGGTACTTACTTGCTTAGAGTCGGCGTGGAAGAAAGTGGTGGCGCGACTGGAGGATAACGAAAGGTCGTCGGTAACTGTCTCGATAACCGCTCATCGGAAACTGGGAAGACGAAGAGAGAAAGAGAGGAAATGTCGAAGGAAGAAGAGGAAGGTGAAGAGGCGTGCGAAAGACGCCCCTTATAAAGAACCGGCTTGGACCGCTCCCTGCTCCCAAAAGGCTTATTGGGCCAATCCTACCTGGACGGCCCATTAAGCAAGATACGGGGAGCGGGCCCAGGGAGCCTCACGCGTACGAGCGAGAGAAAAGCTTAAGTGTCAGGCCTCACAAGAGAATTCCTCGCAATACGCCCTCCCAACCTCTAAAAGCTCGCACCTCGCGATAAGCCCTCCCAACCTCTTGAAACTCGCAGAAGAATCCCTCACGAAATGTCCACCCAACCTCTCGACCTCGCATCCCGCGACCCTAAAGAAGTACAAACCCCGTACCCCGGTCTTTGATGGATCAAGTGCCCTTCATGTTTATGACCCGGGGTCCTCGGAACGAGGTCCCTAGGCCATGGGGTTGTGATGGTGCCCAAAATAGTAAAATAGGAAGTGGGCCCGGGGTACCGGGAATAAACAGACCCGAGGGGACTCCCAAAGTGGATTCTGGGGCCCACAATTATATTCGCCTTTTAAATTAAACAAAGTTCCCACCCCCGCGAGGTCTCTCGACGATTCGAAGTGAGGTCTCAACCTCGTTGCCGACTCTAGTGACACACCCGCCCATCCGAGCCACTCAGCTAGCGCCGCTCCCTCAAGCCAATCACCGGCTGCCTCGCCTCCGGACCAATCAGGAGCCCTGATCTCAGGCGTCCCACATCAGATGAAGGCCAAAACTCGACTCCCCAATTCTCTATAAATAGAAGAGAACCTCGCAAGTGAGAGGGGGTCGAAAAACATCTTGAACTCAAGAACTATCTTGCTCGTTGAAGATCGACGTGATTGAAACATCGTCAAAGGACCTCGCTAAAGACATGTGAAGTCCACAAAAAGACTTCAAGTCACACAGAGCTCTCGCTCACATAAGAGACCTCGCTACATAATCTCGCAACCCATCTTCATCATACTCTTAGCTCAGCCTCGCACCAAGATTTATCAAGTGACGCCGAGGTGGTAGAATTGCATAGCAATTAGGAGATCTCGGACATTGTTAGGTCGAGATCTCGAATACTCGTAGGAGGTCTAGGGTGTAAACCTCGTTTGCTTGTAGGCCTCATTGGCCTGTAAATCTCGCTTGTTTGTAGGCCTCGTTGGCTTGTAACCTCGTTGTAAAAGAAATAATAAATAAAAAGCAAACGTATGCACAATCGAATTAAATAATCTCGTTTCTTGTCATTTAGTGAACGATTTATTTCGGGTTTCATCAAGCTTTGCAATTTTGTCGGCCACAACATTACAGTTCCAGCTAATATGATTAATACGAACAATATCAAAGTCTTGGAGAGATATTGAAATATCTGAAACAATTATATCAGTGTCCCAGGGGCATTGACCTTGTTTCTTGATTGCATTAATAATTGTGAGATTGTCACCCTCTATTTCCAGGTTTTTGGATCCTATGTTATGGGCACGTAATACACTTTCTCTAAGGACAAAAGCTTCAAGAAAATCCACAGATACCCGACCATACTTAGTAGTTCCTATGTGAATGACTTCCGCATTAGATCCCCGTATCACTACACCTGAAGACGCCGACCCATTACTTAGCTTGTATCCATCAACGTTTAATTTACAAAAATTCCTAGGGGGTTTTTTCCTAAAAAAAATTTTATGTCTACCACCTCTCGGGCTATGTTTGGGCCTCATCGGTTCCTCCTCGCTCCATTTTTTTGCTCCATCCCATGCCATCATTTGAACTTTTATATATTGTGCTAAATCCGGGATGAAGTCATTAGGTGCTTGTTGAAACACAAGTTTGTTCCGTTGATGCCAAATTCCCCACCAACATACGGCTAATTCTGTGAAATCTTTTATACTCATTTATTGCTTAAGTTCACTCATTATTTGTCTTGGAGACTTATTCCTAGTATCGAATTGTTGTAGAATTTGGTCAATTTTTGGGTTAATTTTTTACAAATTGTGTGAATATGTGGGCACTTGATAAGAAAATGGTTGATGTCTTCATACGTACAATGGCACATCAAACAACCTCCCGGGACTGGTACATGTTTCTCTCTAAGTCTTGATTTTGTAGGTAATCCATTATTATCAATTTTCCACAAGAAATTTTTCACTTTGGGGAATGTATCAAGTTTCCATAACCAACTGTTCGAGGTTGAGATAATGCTATGTATTTTTGTTATATGATCTATGGCCGAATCTGTAGAAAACCACCCATTTCTACTAGGTGCCCAATAAAGGCAATCTTTTATATCAGTTTTTGGCAAATTAACTTCCATAATTTTATCAATAATATTTGGTGGTAATTGTTGACTGAGAGCACTAGTATTCCATGTTTTATCATTATGCAGAAAGTCGGCAATTTTTTATCTAGATTATTCACATGCTCATTAGCAGCATAATTCTTCAAGGGCTCATTGAGAAGCCATCTATCGGACCAGAAGTTAATGGTTTGACCATCACCTACTTTCCATCTAAGGCCTTCCTCAAAAGAAGGTTTAAGCGCTATCAATTTTCTCCATTTCCATGACGTGTTCCATTAGGGTTTGTATGAAAATAAATCCTTATTCCTAAGGTATTTCTCCTTTATTAAGCGTACCCAGATGTTAGTTGGTTCTACTAGAATTTTCCATAACAATTTCATTTGAAGTGCTTTGTTCATATGTTCTATTTTCCTAATTCCTAACCCACCATGGGATTTGGGCTTGCATACTCTATCCCACCCAATCATTGATTTGTATGTTTGGCTTTTATTCCAAAAGAAACTTCTATTTATTTTATCAAGCTCATTATGAACGCTTGTGGGTAGCATAAAACTTTGCATTAAGTAAATTGGTTTAGCTGCTAGGTTTGATCTGATAAGGATTGTTCTTCCTTCTTGGGATAGTGAATTATCCTTCCATTTTCTTAATTGATCTTTTGTTTTCCCAACTGTATTGCTGAAAGATTCCTTATTAACAATACCACTAACGATCGGACATCCCAAATATTTTTCTAAATCCGTCATTGTTGTAATACATAGGGCTTGCTGTATTCGTTGTTTTTGTTGGTTTGATACAATTTTTGACGTATGAAAGGCTTATTTATGATAATTAACCTTTTGGGCCGAGATTGCATAATATTCGTCAATTATATTTTTAATAGAGATACATGTCGATTGTGTTTCTTTTGAAAAGATTATTATATCATCCGCAAAGGATAAAAAGGGAATTTTTGTTCCGAGCAAATCCAACTGTCTTGTTTGAAGACATACATTCTTGTTGAAGTTTCCTTGCCAAGATTTTTGTGCCTAAGATAAAAAAGGTATGGGGATAATGGCTCACCTTGCCTTAATCCACGCTCAGGGAAGAAAGGATCAGTGGGTCCATTATTTACCAATACTGAAAATGATACTGCTTTAACACATTCTTTGATCCAGCCTATGAATTTTCCCTCAAATCCAAATTTTTCCAAAACACTAAATAAGAACTCCCAGTCTACTCTATCATATGCTTTCTCCATATCTAGTTTTATAGCAACCCATCCATCTTTATTTTTTCTTCCTTTGAAAGAGTGAAAGATTTCGTGAGCAATTAGAATGTTGTCCTGAATTGCTCTTTTGGCCACAAAAGCTCCCTGGAGGGGGTGAATAAGTTTTCCAAGAACCTTTTTTAACCTCTCTGTAATTATTTTAGCTATGATTTTATAGACTGTGGAACAAAGACTAACAGGCCTATAATGTTTTGTTGAGTTCGGGTTATCTATCTTGGGAAGTAAAGATATAAAGGTGTGGTTTACTTGTCTCGGCATCCTGCCCGAGTGAAAGAAACTTTTCACTGCTTTAATTACTGACGGACCGACAATATCCCAATATGTTTTGTAGAATTCCGCCAACATCCCGTCAGGACCAGGGGATTTGTCCGATCCGATGCTCATGAGTGCGTTCTTGATTTCCTCGTTCGATACTGCTTTTGTTAATTCCTCATTTTCTATATTTGTTATTTCTCTGGTTATTAGGTTTAGATATTCCCTTAGGAGTACTGAATTCATAGGTTCCTTACTATATCTTTTTTTGAAATCGTTTTGAATCTCATTTCGGATATTTGTCTCCCCTAGGATTTGTGTACCATCGCTTGCCTTGATTTCCCTTATTATTTTCCTATTTCTTCTTCCAGTAGAAATCTTATGAAAATAACCAGAGTTAGTATCTGTGAGTTTAATATGTTTTGTTTTTTCTCTTTGCTTCCAATATGTTTTATGAAAATTTAGTATGCATTCTTTTTTTCCAATTAAACGTAGTTGTTTTTGTATTTTATCCGGCGAAGGGTTTGTGTGGATTTGGTTTTGAATTTCTAAAAGATCTTCTTCAATCACACATAATTGCTCAAAAGTGTTACCAAAGTTTCTTTTATTCCATTGCTTAGCACGATTTTTAAATATTTTAGTTTTACTTACTAGTTGGAACATAAATGATCCTCGAAAATCGACCTGCCAAGCTTGTTTAACTATATTTCTAAAATCTTTTATCTGATTCCACATTTTTTCGAATTTGAAAGATTGAGCCTTTATTGTTTGTCCATTTGTTAGATCAATCTCAATTTTACAATGGTCGGATGAAGATAAAGCATAGTGTTCTGTAATGATTTCTGGAAACCATTTGTTAGATCCTTAAATTGTGCATACCAGCAGCCTTTCCACATTTTTCCTCTCTGTTTCTTCATTTCATCTGCTTTTCTGTTCATGTAAAAGCACAACACATCTATGCAAGAAACAAGTATGAAACTTAACTTCATCACTGTCAATATATGTATTAGATAGCTTTCATAATTTAAACCTTTCAAAAATTCCCCTTTTCTTAGGTGCATCTACCTGTCAAGATTGTTTATTAATCTGTTGGCAATTCTGTTTTACTTACTAATCCATGGACATACTTCATGCAAGGAAGCTATTACAATAACTACACCAAGCAATGGCAAAGGCATCATTTTATAACCAGTGTTTTGTTGCAGCACATCAGGACTTTTCAAGTAACTTGATCTGTAAAAAGACCTTAGAAATTGCTCTAAGGTTAGATAGTTTGTAGTTCTACAGATCACAATACTAGATTCAATTTCATTTTTTATGGTACATAAATATATAAGGATTAGAATTCCAATGGTTTGATCATCAGTTTCATCATGTCTTCTACATATCCAGAAATACGATAAGTTCCAGCAGACCTTCCTGAATTCAAGCACATTCTTCCAAACAAACATATATTTTAACAATTCCATTTTCATATTTTTCTTGCAGCAAAGTATCCATTCTTTTTTGAGGTATTGAATCTAGTGTTGATGTTTTACACAATTGTTCATCGCAAAGGCATTCCATAATCTATGCATATTGGTTTTTCTACCCCATATGTAGAGTTTAAGTATCCCATTCATCATATGATAGTTTGTATCTGCATTGCTTCCTTTGTCTTTATTTTTCCACATTTTCCAAATCCAACTCATGTTCCCTTTCTTAAGACTGTAATTCCATTCCCGTAGACATATAAGACAAAGCCAAAGCTACATATTAGTCTGTAGTATATTATTTGTATAAAATAAAGCCAACATATCTAGCTTGGTTCTTCTCTTATTCTTTCCTTTCTTAGACCCCGAAGGGCCAACCTCATTAGGCAAAGGTGGTTTGCTACCCTTCAAGGTCGAATTGACCATGGTAGATTGAGACTTATGCAGAGTATGAGAAAGGTCATACTCCTCCTGTTCTTTATAGAGAGAGACATCAAAGCAAGTTACCTTCTTAAAGGTTTTTCCATTGTTCTTCATATTATCATTTGGTTTCTCCATGAGATCTTCAAGCAAATAAGAGTTCCAGATGCAAGTAAAGTGACATTTAGAGAGAATAGAGTTAAGAATGGAGAAGTTGGAGCATGTGAATGTGGAGACAATAAATCCCCAACATTCCCTTATATAGGCACAAATTAGGCAACAATCATAGATAAGCACATCAGAGATTACAAACTCAAGATTTGATAAGGATTGTTTTCTTACTTGCACAAAAGAACCACTTTTCAAATACCAATCATTCTTTAGTTCGGTTCTAAACCCATAGAGGGAGTTTTCTTTAAGGAGAGGGGTGTTTTCGTTAACCCACAAAAGCTCAAGATATGCAGCCATATCAAATATGGCAATGCATTTTCTCCTTTTTTTTTCTTAGTCCAAGGAGGACTAGCAACATCTTTGTGTTTCTGAGCACTACTATTTTGGGTCTCCTCGATCAAAGTAGGCAAGGGTTCAAATTTTTCATAAGGGTTTACATGATCAGCTGTGATGCGACCCTGCCCTAGCTCGGACCCAGCTCCGACGGACCCGAGACGGCCTAGACCTTGGAGACCCCCTTGGATTAGGATTTAGTCTCATATTATGTTATTATTTATATTTCCGTCATTTATTTCCGTCATTTCCCTTTTTAGGCGTGTCTTCCATTCTTGTAGGATGGTCTAGCCTTGTTATTTCCCTTTCTAGATAGTTTCTATATTTAGTATGTTGCTATTAGTAGTATTTTGGGCTTGGATATTGGGCCTAGCATGTTGCTAACCCTAATCCACTCCCAACTAGCTTCTAGGGTTTTGTGTGGCCTCCTCTATATAAAGGAGCCACGCCCCCCTTATAATAATTACGTCCAATTTGAGTAGCCAGAGCTTGAGTCGAGAATCTCCTCCCTTTGGCCCCAGGCGTCACCCCTTTCTATCCCTTTTCCCTCGCCCTTGATTCTGCCTCGCCCCACCCTCGTTCCGACGAGCACTAGAGGTCCGCGAGTCCACTTTGTGGTCTCGTATTTATCCCGTTACGATTGTCGGAGAAGAATCCGGACGTTTCGAGCCTAGATCCGTCCCTTGCCAATCGAGGGTCACATCAGTGGTATCAGAGCTTAGGCGGTTCGAACGGTTTCTTCTCCGTCCCTACAAAAAAAACGAAGCCGACTCTTCTGTCCAGATTTCAAAAAAAAAATTATTTTTTCTGCAATTGTTTTACATATTACTGTAGGTCTTTTCGATACAAGTCCGGGCATATAAAATTCGCCCAAAACGGACGTCGTTTGCCCCTTCAAAAGGCCGAAATACCAACATGTCGCGCGAGTACGGCGCCCAGCCAGCCAGCGTGCCGAGGATCCGAGCCTGGCATAGCCGCGGCCCTGCAGCAGTGTGCCGACAGCGCGCCAGCACCGCGCCGAAGATCCCTAGCAGCCTCGTGCCAGCCCGCGCTGTGACACCCCTATACCCTATGACGTATACTTTGTAAAAACTTATTTCTTATATAAACATATAACTCACATATATCAACTATCCACGTAAGCACATAGCGGAAATTAACAACCATAAAAGGTTGCACACACAAAAACATCTATGTCGTTACTTCTCATATTAAAACATCTGTCACTCTAACTTATATTACAACTCATATGTCTATGATGCAAAATGAGGAGGAGAAGGTTGCTTAGAGCTTCAGTCGGCCGACCTGTATGAATGTGACCTCTAAATGGACACACGTCAGTAAGAACTAGCTGAACCTGAAAAATTGTTTTGCGATTTACGTGAGTCGCATACTCAGTGAATATAAACCATCATCAATTATTTAACACAAAGCCAAACAATTGGTCAGTATACATATTCATACATATTATTTATATATATATATATCATATATGAATTTACTATGCAAATGCAAATGCTGATGTTTCCGATTCTTTATTCTGTGAATTGTTCAAGCCTGAATCTGCCTCGGGTTTACTATATATGGACTCTTATGGTCCCTGTAAGAATTATGACCCGTAGGTCCTGTATGATCCGTAAATCCTGAATGATCCGAAGATCCTGTATGACCCGTAGGTCCTGTATGATCCGAAGATCCTGTATGACCCGTAGGTCCTGTATGATCCGAAGATCCTGTATGACCCGTAGGTCCTGTATACAAATTCAGGGCAAGACAGTCACAGGTCCTTTTAATCTCATTGCAATATGCTATGCAATCAAATGCATCATGTATTCATATATCATATGCTATCTGTTAACATACTTTCTATGCAAACAACTTTGGAAATTTCAAAGCTATCACATATATCCAAATAAATCATATAGTACACCTATCCATATGGCTCATATAACACATATATTCATATATTCATATTTCACATATAGCACATAGGGTTGAATTTCCGGTCTATACTCACCTGTTCAAGACGATTACTATATCTCTCCCCCTTGACTCTGACCACGGTCTATTACTTGGGCTCCTATATGTAACCCAATGCAAATTAGGCTATTTACTCTTATAAACTCTAACCCCAAATGCAATGAAATGCCAAAATGCATTATAACTTCTTGCATATATATCCAAATCCTTTAAAACTTGACAACAATAAACTATATATATAAAGGAATATTTTTCTAGTTCAAACCTTTATGAAAAACTTGATCAAAGGGCTCCCTAATATCATTACAAGGAAAACCCTAAAATTACTCTGAAATCTTTTACCGAATATAAATCCGATATCGAAAACACCCTCTGAAAACTATAGATCAATCGATTTTCAAATCAAAATCAACTATAGATATAGATCTGGAAAAATTAGGAAAATTCAGATAAACCATTAACTAATTAAAAACTTACCAAATCAAGCTTGTACTTCAAAGATTAAAACCCGATAGAAGAGATCTTGGACCAAAACGAGATCAAAACCACCAAAACCTTCAATTTCCCCCTTCTCTTTTCTCGAACTCTCTTTGTGAACTTTTTGTTTTATTGTTGTTGCTTCTTAGGAAACTTAACAAAGAAGAACAAGATAGCTTTATAAATATGCACGAAGGGAGTCGGCTTAACTTTAGCCCAAATTCCACTTTTCGCCCTGAAATCTCGTTTACTACAAACTTCACCCTAAAATAATTAATAATTAACTTTTAGTTAAAAACTTTTTTAAAATATAATAAAATTAATTCAAAAATAAATATTACTTTTGAAAACTCACTATATATCATGTCAATATGCCATGTATATGCTTCTAATATTATATGAATGCAAAATGACATATGCACTTTGGTCGGGGATGTTACACGCGCCGAACCCGGAAACCCTAAATCTCGTGATTATTTCCGAGATCTCATGGAATATATCGGGCGCATATCTTGCTATTTTAATTTTTAATTATTTTACATTTATTTTGTTTTGATTTTTTTGCCTTTTGTACAGATCTTATCTTATAAAAGATCTTCTAGTTATTTTTTATTTCTAGGATAGTTTATTATATCCGTTTTTAACGAGATCTTTCGGATTGTGGAAGATTTCGTAATATTGTAAAAAAAAAGGAAAAACAAAAATGAAAAACAAAAAAAAACCGAGAGCCCGAGCCATGTCTTGGACTTACTCAGTAGTATGGGACGATTCGGATTCTTGGGATCGGCCTCATCGACGAGTCAACACTCGTCCCTATAGGCCGCTTCCGAGGGACGATCCGGATTGGATCCCACCATATAGACTCCCGGAGAATCGGGCCCGCTATTACGGTGAAACTCCAAGACCCCGACGTCGCTCATACGTTGAACAGGATTGGAGTCCACCACCTCGGCGCCCGCATTCCCGATACGAAGAGCGGGATTGGAGTCCGCCCCCTCGGCGCATGCGTACCCGATACGATGAGCGGGATTTGAGTCCGCCACCTAGGCGATCACGTCCTCGAGACCGAACCCCGGAGGCCCCAAGGTCTCCCCCGGCCTGCGCTCAAGCCCTTCATTTGAGTCGTGGACCGCCGGTACCGACCCCTAGCGCCAACACTCCGACCCTCTCCGAGAACCAACGGCACACACACTACGCCATGACCGCGGAGCAAAGGATCGCGGAGCTCGAGCGCCTTCTAGCCGAGGCCAACCGAGAGTTTCAACCATGGCCGGCAGCCCACGTGCCGATGCATGAGTCCAGCCCAGCGCCAGCCGAGGTCCTTACCGAGGCCATTGACAGCCCCGAGCCGGTGCCGAACGCTCTAGTCCTTACCGAGGATCCTCCCGAGGTTCTTTCCGAGGTTCTTTCCGAGGTTCTTCCCGAGATCCTCCCCGATTCCGACACTGACATCGAGCCCAAGCTCGCGCCTGCCCCTGTGTCGACACCATATTTACTCGAGGCTACACAAGTCGATGGCAAGGCTTTACTGCGATCGTCGCCTTCTTCCCTTGTTCGACCCACGTCGAAGCGAGGACGCTTCGAAGCTAAGCAGGGGAGAATGATGCGACCCTGCCCTAGCTCGGACCCAGCTCCGACGGACCCGAGACGGCCTAGACCTTGGAGACCCCCTTGGATTAGGATTTAGTCTCATATTATGTTACTAGTGGTGATGCCCGTGCATACACACGGGCCAATTTTTTTTGTAAAGATATATTAATGCATTTAAATATTCAAATTTTATATTATTTTTTAGACTCGTGCATTTATCTTACTTTATTTATAAATATTTTAAGTTTACGTTGCAATATTTGGTTGTATAATTAATAAACACTCATTCCATATTAAAAAGATTAGAAGCAAACTTTTCATTTTTTTAACTTGCAAACTTTATTTTCTTATGTCTTCTTTCCAATTGCTCTAAACTATGTTACTACATTTAAAAATTGTTATCACATAACAAATTATATAATAATAAAAGGAATACAAAATATTTTATACATTATAAATAAATTAGTGTCATAAGCACCAAATTTATGAAAGAAAAACAGTAAAGGTGTTACCCTTCTTTAATCATTGTTTAAACTTTTTCATTTAATCTTTACTTTTTTTTATTTTCTTACAAAAGAGAATTGCTATTAAAATGAGTTTTAAGTATTTTATAAAATGAGTTTATTTTATTTTAGTTTTCATTAATATATTTTTTCTTTAGGTAACTTAAATTTCCATCTTAGTGCTTTTTATACTCTTGTATAAAAATATTTATATTTATTCTTAAAAATTGTTAAATCTATTGAAATTCATCAATACATAAGTTATGTTAATGATTTAATTAAAAAAATATGGAAGCTAAAAATAATTAAATTTTTATGATAAAAATATTTTAAGATAAATAAAGGTTTTATAGTAGTTTACTTCTTCAATTCTTAGATACTTATGTCATAAATTATAATGTGGCCTTTTATATTGAAAATATTGGAGGTTTAAAATTGCGAAAGGTTGGTTAAAAATAGAAAAGTTGGAAGACTTTAATAGGTATCCATTTAATTATAGAAATTAATGGCTCCAAAAGGGTTATTGTTACACAAAATGGTAGGTCAAAAGTCTTTTTTTCTTAAGAATATTTATTGGATTATTGTATAATAAGCCTTATTTATAGATTGGCTATTGGTCTTCTTAGCTTAGTTGTAAAATTAAACTCTATACATTTAATTAATAGAATTATTCATAAATAACCAAAATTTAATCTTTATAGTATATATATATAGATAGATAGATAGATTGATGTGAACATGTATGAGGATATGAGATATTGGCATATTCCATATGAATATTTGGGTGACGATATGAAGTAGATGATGTGGCCTTTTATATTAGAAAAGTTGGTGGTTTAGAAATATGAAAGGTTGGTTAGAAATGAAAAGGTTTGAGGACTTTAATATGTATCCAATTAATTATAGAAATTAATGACTCTAAAAGGTTTATTGTTATCCAAAATGGTAGATCAAAAGTCTTTTTTTAAGAATATTTCTTAGATTATTTTATAATAAGCTTTATTTGTAGATTGACTCTTGGTCTTCTTAGCTTAATTGTAGAATTGAACACTCTATATTTAATTAGTAGAATTAGTAATAAATAATCAAAATTTTCTTGTTTATAGTATAGATAGATAGATAGATAGATAGATAGATAGATAGATAGATAGATAGATAGAAAATTTATAAAAAATAATAATATATTTGATAGATTTTTAGTTGAATATATTGTGTAGTACTTTGATATCTAAGTGTCGAAATTATATTGCCTAGTCACTTGTCACACAATTTAGCATTTTTTTAAAGAAAGTTGTAGAACTCCTCTTCCTAATTAGGCTCTTCACTCATTATTCTCTTCATTCTTCTACATTTGATGAAATGTGAAATGTGAAATGTGAAATGTGAAATGTGAAATGTGAAATGTGAAATTGATGAAATGTGAATATGAGAATTTTTATTTTGCAATCATTTAGAAACAAATTTTTATGCCCAATCATGAAAGAAAAATGAATATACTTAAATATGTTACATTAAACAAAGAAGAAAGATATACATTATCCAAGAATTATACACTTATATATATAATTTTCTTGGATATGCTCCCAAATTTGGAGTTGTCCAAATTAATATTCACCTTCGAAAAGAAATGACACTTGTTCTTAGACATTTGCGTATCCGCACCAACATATTCGCTTCTTCCTCGCCACTATCAACCCAACTTCTTGTAAATACTTCCAAAGCTTTCCACCAATCTATCATTCTTTCACTTTGTTGTAAATATGTATGTGGATAAGAGATATTACATGTGTGTATTTGAGTGTAAACATTGAGAGGATGGTGTGACTTTTTATATTAGAAATATTGGAGGTATAGGAATATTAAAAGGTATTTAGAATTTGATATTATTATAAAGTAATTAATTAGATCTAAACTTTAATATGTATGTTACAATTGTGTATATTATGGGCATTTATTTTCAAAAAACTTCTCTTATTTTTTTTATAGAAGATGGATAAATAGATGGATTAGAAAAAATTAGAATTAAATATTTAAGCCATTTGAATGAGGTATTAATTGACCATATTTTTCTATTTTATAGTATATATAGATATATAGATTATTTATATTTCCGTCATTTATTTCCGTCATTTTCCTTTTTAGGCATGTGTTCCATTCTTGTAGGATGGTCTAGCCTTGTTATTTCCCTTTCTAGATAGTTTCTATATTTAGTATGTTGCTATTAGTAGTATTTTGGGCTTGGATATTGGGCCTAGCATGTTGCTAACCCTAATCCACTCCCAACTAGCTTCTAGGGTTTTGTGTGGCCTCCTCTATATAAAGGAGCCACGCCCCCCTTATAATAATTACGTCCAATTTGAGTAGCCAGAGCTTAAGTCGAGAATCTCCTCCCTTTGGCCCCGGGCGTCACCCCTTTCTATCCCTTTTCCCTCGCCCTTGATTCTGCCTCGCCCCACCCTCGTTCCGATGAGCACTAGAGGTCCGCGAGTCCACTTTGTGGTCTCGTATTTATCCCGTTACGATTGTCGGAGAAGAATCCGGACGTTTCGAGCCTAGATCCGTCCCTTGGCAATCGAGGGTCACATCAAGCTGGTTCACAACCATCAGAACATATACCTTTGTTCATTGTTTTTGCCCTAAGACACTTAAAAAGGAACTTCAACCATCTAACTATATAACCATGTAGCAAAAAACTACTAATCGTTATTATGAAATTTAAATTAATCAAAGAGTAGTAGTATGGAAACGACCTCAGTTTGTTAGAGATTTGTCGCCCAAATCTTCGATTCTCGGGAGGAGATAGAATCACCTCCATTTGGCATGTCGAATGCCGCGTCCCCCAGAGAATCCGGTCTCCAGCGCGTCCGGCTCTTACTCCCCACACTCCCCGTGAAATCTGGCTTGCACAAAGCCATACCAACACCAACCCTAGGCCCCAAATAGAACGAGGCACACGAAGATACAAGCTCGCCTTTTGTGTTGTCGTCGTTTCTTGACCGAATTAGGGAGCCCATCATTCCACCTTGGTTTGTGGATCCTCTTTACCAAAGGAAATCGTCGGAACCGACATCTACTCGATTCGCATTTACCCCTAAATATGCGCTCAAACAGAGGAAGAGCCCCATAGAGGGGATAATCTTTGTTGCCAATTGAGATTTGTGAGAGTAGAATACAAAGAACAAAGCCAATTGAGACTAGAATTTGGTGTCTAGGGTTTCGATTTAGGGCTCGCTGGTACTGTTCAATTGTCGGGGAAGGGGTAAAGGGGAAAGGGAGTGAGGGCGTCATTTCTTCATGTCGCTATCCATGATTGCATTCTTTGTTGGATGTCTATGGCTTTTTCCATGCATATGAATATCCTTTCTAATAGCATGTATATTTATATTATTGACCTAACTTATTGTACAAGCAGCCTTATTTAATATATTTACCTTAACCTTAAAAAAAGATACAAGGATAAATGATCATAAATTGATCATTGACCATTGTTGCAGAAGTCATTAGACATGAGGATGGTAAAATCCGGTCCGGACCGGACCGGACTGGACCGAGGGTATACCGATTCGGTCCTCAATCCATGATTTTTTAACATTTCGTCTCGATCTCGGTCTCGGCCTCGGTCCTGGTTCGGTTTCGAATCTGGACCGATATTTTAATAATTCTTTTTTGTTTTCTTAAGAGGAGAGAGTGAGATTAGGGTTTTAATTTTTTTTTCAATTTTTTACACATCATCTCTTTCAATTCTAAACCAAGACCCATCTAGATATGTAGATCCAGGCGGCACCGGCGAAGGCCGATTGGCGACTGCAGTGGGAGCCACTATGGGATTTAGACTATTTATGTTTTTGGTCAAATGATTTAGACTATTTATTAAATATTCTAAATATTATTTAGTGTATTTTAAAATTCGGTCTCGGTCCAAAACTTAGAACCGGTAGAGAAAAACAAGTAAGTTGAGGCAGGTGAAAACGGGTCCAAAACTGGTCCAACCTCGAATCGGACAAACTTATTTCGGTCCAATCCTCGGTCCAAGAACTTCAAAATTTCGGTCCCGATCCAGTCCAGTCTTGGACCGATGCCCAAGTCTGTATTATGTTCATATTCTCACAATCGCATAAAGACCCCCGCTTCTCCTTTGAATCATTCTTTCAATTGCTTGTAAGAAAATCTCGAAAAGTCTCTCTAGGGAGTAGTCTGGCTTATGACCAGTTCAAGTCCATTCCGGTGGCGGTTACCGCCGGCTTCCAGTGGTTCCCGATACTGCTTTATCGGTTCTTTTCCCCTTCTCCAGTTCTTTCTTCTTTTTCCATGGAATTCCCTTTGATTTAGTTTATAATTCCATGTTGTCCTTTCCTTCTTCTCCTTTCCTTTCTCTTTATCCTTCTTGTTCGTTCTTTCATGGCTTCCTTTTTATTTTTGTCTACTTTTACAACCATGCCCATTCCTCTTCAATTATTTGTCTCCAATCCAAAAATTGTTGCCCTTTCCAATTTCGTTCCTACAATATTGAACCCTAGATCTGAATGTTTTGTGGGTGATCTTTCTACTGGCATAATTCCCTTTTGGTTTGAATTTCACTATAACCAATTGCATTTTTTCTACTTTGTTTGTGGAAAATTTGGGAATGTTTTATAAAATAACCGTGTTCAAGGATTTGAGCAAATCCAGACAATTTCTATTACCTTTGGCTTATGGTTGCTTGAAATATATCAAGAACATAGGTGGTTTGTCAGTTTCTCGCCTATCTCCGTATCTTCTACTGTTTCGACACCAAATTCCGGTAATACCGATCATTTTTTGGTTTCAATGGATATTCCAGGAGGTGGCACACCCTCGGGTACAAACTATAATGCTCATCCTTTTTCTGCACTTATTATCTCCTCACCTCCGCTTCATATCGATCGGGCAAACTTGCACGAATGCTAAAAAAACTGAATTTCTCAGTATATATGAACGAGCATCTGTTCGGAAGAGTCATATGGCAATAACAAAGGTTTGTTTTATCCGTAACATATCATCTCAGTGGAATACATCTTTCTTTGGTGCAGATGGATGCTCATTTGGTTTTGGTTCTTATTTGGATGTCGATTGGGTTCACACTCCATCGTCAGTGTTGTAATACCTGTTTTACTTTCGTTTGCTTTTTGTAGACATGTCAATAGACATGAGAATATTGTGACTTTTTATGTAGCTCGTTTATGTAACGAGCAAATATTTAATATATAATAATATCACAATGTTCTTCATCAAAAAAAAATCTCGAAAAAAAATGGGCTAAATATTTACGGCCTGCTAAAAATGGGCTAATTATTAACCGGGTCAGTTCTGGTACCCAGGCAACTATTTGAAAATTGTCATAACCTCCTCTAACTCAGTCTGGATCCTCCGTTTCCATGCATGCTACAAATGCTGCTACAACCAATTAAATGAGACCACTTGTCCCTCTATTTACCACTTTTATAATTCAATCAATTAAATTGTAAAATTAAATTAAAAAAATAAATAATTGAGTTATCTTATTTCCTCTCTTCGTCCAAAATACAGGCTTTTATAATTTGTGCTATTGATCAAACGTAAGTGGCCTTGTTTAGAATTCGTGTTATGGACCAACCACATGAAGAATGAAATTAAAGATTGGCTCAACAAAATTGCCATGTAATTGTACAAATTTCAGTTTAATTTCACATTTTCACCCATATCAAACTCCGATGATGTATCAGAGGAGACGAAGGCAACCGGTACCAAGCCGATGAAGTGATAGTATATGCTTTTATTAGTAACAAGTTGTAACAAGTCACGCTGGACTATAAATAGCTCTTGTACGATACTGTTTCATTGCATACAGAAATACATAAAAACAAAACACATTTTCCCGCCTTCTCTTTCTTCTTCTCCAAGCTTTTCCTCTCTTCTGTTTCCTTTCATTGCAGTATGGTATCAGAGCAAATCATTTAAGATCCTGTTTGTTTCTACAACAATCTCAGCTCGATTGAAGTTTCCGATCACTGTTTATATCTTTGGTGATCATTTTCTTTCGATCGACGCAAGCAAACAATGACAGGAACAAAGAGTATCGACACGAACGATCCGTATTATCTTACTTCTAGTGATAATCCTGGTCTCAATCTTGTTTATCAGATATTTGATGGATCAGGTTATGGTGAATGGAGAATTTCGATGCGAATCGCTTTATCAGCGAAAAATAAGATTTGCTTTGTGGACGGAACCCTAGCTAAGCCTCCGATCACAGATCCAAAGTTCCAGCGGTGGATTCGATGTAACGACATGGTTAAATCCTGGATTTTGAACAGTCTGAGCTCTGATATTCGCCGAAGTGTGCTGTATGTTGAAACTGCAAAGCAAATTTGGCATGATTTGGATGATCGATTTGGTCAATCCAGCGGAGCTCAGCTCTACACCATCCGGAAAGAGTTGCACAATTTAACTCAAGGTGCGTCCTCGATTTCGTCTTATTACACAAAATTGAGGTCACTATGGGATGAAATTGACAACTTCCAAACCTTTCCAATTTGTTCTTGTGGATCTGTTCGAGAAATTCTGAAGCATAATGATGATCAACGTCTAATTGACTTCCTGATGGGATTGAATGAGCAATTCACTTCTGTCAGAGGCGCAATTCTAATGATGAAGCCTCTTCCAGCAATCAGTATTGCTTATTCTCTACTTTTGCAAGAAGAGACTCAGCGCGAAGTGCAGAATCCTTCTCAGATTTATGATGAGTCTGCTTCTATGAATGCCAATATCAAACAGAACAATGGGAGTGGAGAAAAGAAAGGCTTCTATTGCACTAATTGTAAGAAGAATAATCATAATGTGGATAAGTGCTATTTTCTCATCGGATTCCCACCGAACTACAAGAAGAAAAAGCCATCTCAGGAGAACAAATTTGTTGGTCATGCTCACAAGAATGGAACTTCTGAGAATGAAACTGGAGAACCAGAATTGAAAGCTTCTCATATTATGAGGCTACTTAACCTGCTGGAATCTACTTCTTCAAAGGGGAAAGAAAGTGTTCAAGATGATTTTGCCGGCTTTGCAGGTACAACTTTTACCACAAAACTGTTTCATAATTCCACATGGATCATTGACAGTGGGGCTAGCTGCCACATGTGTTGTGATATTGCTATGCTTAAGAATCATCAACAATTGACTAAGCCATTTGTGATTTCCCTTCCAAATGAAGCTACAACAATTGTTAAAGTTGCTGGTACTGTGCAAATATTGCCTAATCTTGTGTTGAGAAATGTGCTTTTTGTTCCAGCATTCAAGTGCAATTTGATCTCAGTTGGAAAACTGGTTAAGGATCTTCAATGCACTCTAGTTTTTACACCTACTTCTTGCTTGTTACAGGGTCCTTCCATGAGGACGCATGTGGAGGTTGGTAAACCTGAAAAAGATCTATATTTTCTAGTTCCTAACACTCAGCAGGAACTCAAACAAGCTAAGAAGAATAAGGTTGTGAGTGTCCCATTTTCTAGTCATGTTGATTGCAACATTTGGCATGGCAGGTTAGGTCACGTACCCTACCAAAAACTACAAAATTTCTCTTTTGTTAAACCTTTATCTACCAACAAAACCACACCAGCTTGTGATGTTTGTGCCAAGTCCAGACAAACCAGGCTGCCTTTTCCTTCTAGTTCCATCAGTACTCAGTATGCTTTTCAACTGATTCATGTTGATACTTGGGGACCATACCATACTCCTACTTTTAATGGTTTCAAATACTTCATTACCATTGTTGATGACTTTACAAGGATGACTTGGGTACATCTGTTGAGAGTCAAGAGTAATGCTTTTCCAATCCTGAAAGAGTTTATGTCTATGGTAGAAAGACAGTTTGGGAAACCTGTTCAGAAGATCAGATCCGATAATGCTTTTGAACTCGGTTCCAGTGCAGATAATATGGCCTTTCTGAAGGCCAAAGGAATTGAACATCAGACTACTTGTGCAGCCACACCCCAACAAAATGGGGTTGTGGAGCGAAAGCATAGACATATACTAGAAATTGCTCGATCTCTTATGTTTCAATCAAAACTTCCTCTCAAGTTCTGGGGAGAAAGTATTCTCACAGCTGTTCACATTCTTAACCGTCTACCATCTTCCATCCTTCACAATCAAACCTCTTTTGAGCTATTATACCACACAGAACCCTCCTATTCTCATTTGAGAAATTTTGGTTGTCTATGCTTTGCTTCTACATTAAAGCAAGGCCGTGACAAGTTTCAAGCTCGAGCATTGCCCTGTATTTTTCTAGGGTATCCCTTTGGCAAGAAAGCTTATAAGGTCTATAGCCTTGATAGCCACAAAATCATACTTTCCCGGGATATTGTCTTTCATGAAAGTATCTTTCCTTTTCATGATCCAAATCTGTTACAACCTTCTCATACTCTTTTTCCTTCCACACCTCATATTCTTGATGATGATTCAGGTACGAATACTGATCATTCTACTTCTGATAACAACATACCAGTGAGGAGATCAACAAGAGCAACTAGACCACCAGGGTATTTGACAGATTATGTGTGTGGTTTAGCATCAGCAGATGTTTGTTTTTGTGCTCATACATTGGCTTCTACAATTCAGTTTCCTTCATTGTCTACTGATACTTCTTTTCAGCCAGATTTTGAGCCTTTTTCATATGAGCAAGCTTCTCAGCATAAGGTTTGGCAAGATGCAATGCAAGCTGAATTTGATGCATTGGAACTCAATCATACATGGGATATTGTAGAGTTGCCAAAAGGAAAGAAGGCAATCAGTTGTAAATGGGTATGAGTGAAAAGGAAGGCAGATGGATCCATTGATAGACACAAGGCACGACTTGTTGTGAGAGGATTCACTCAAAAAGAGGGTATTGATTATCATGAAACATATTCACCAGTAATCAAGATGACAACAGTTCGAGCTCTTGTATCTGTTGCTTTAAAGAAATCTTGGCATATTGCACAACTTGATGTGAATAATGCTTTTTTGCATGGGGATCTTGATGAATAAGTGTATATGAAGATCCCATCTGGTTTGAGTGTGACACATCCTTCTTTGGTTTGTAAGTTGCAAAAGTCTCTATATGGTCTTAAGCAAGCCTCCAGGCAATGGTATGCTAAGTTGTCCAATGCTTTGCGATCCAAAGGTTACACTCAGTCTTTAAATGATTACTCTCTCTTCTCTAAACAATCTTCTTCAGGTTTGGTTGTTTACATCGCTGTTTATGTAGATGATATTTTGGTTACTGGAGATGATACTCAAGAAATTCTACATTTGAAGGATTTCGTGCATTCTACATTTAAAATCAAAGATCTGGGCTCTTTACACTATTTCTTGGGGATAGAGTTTATTCCTGTTCCTGAAGGATTATTGATGAGTCAAAGAAAGTTTATTGCTGAGTTGTTGTCTGAATTTGGGCCACTTGACAATCCTAGAGCTAGTCCTCTTGATCCGAGAATGAGACTGTTGCCTACTGATGGGGAACTTCTGTCTGATCCTTTACTGTACAGAAAACTCATTGGCAAGTTGAATTTTCTTGTGCATACTCGACCTGACCTTGCTTATCCTGTTCAGTATCTTCGCCAGTTTAATAGTGCACCGAGGCAACCACATTATGATGCAGCTTTGCACGTTTTAGCATATCTTCAAGGAACTTCTACAAAAGCACTTTTGTTGAACAAGACTTCAGATTTCAGTTTACAAGGTTTTTGTGATGCTGATTGGGCTACTTGCCCACATTCACGAAAATCTGTAAGTGGTTTTCTGGTCTTCTTTGGTGGCAATTTGGTTGCTTGGAAGTCTAAGAAACAGCAAAGTATTGCTTTATCCTCAGCAGAAGCTGAGTACAGGTCTTTGAGAAAGCTTTGTTCTGAACTAGCTTGGCTGAGCAGGGTATTTGCTGAATTGGGTATACAAGAGCCCTTCCCATTCCAGTTAAATGTGACAACCAGGCGGCTATTTACATTGCTCGTAATCTAGTGTTTCATGAGCGTACCAAGCACATCGAGCTTGATTGTCATTTTGTCCGGGAAAAATTGTTAGAAGGGTTGATTTCTTTATCACATTGTTCAAGTTCTGTTCAACTGGCAGATTTCTTGACAAAAGCATTGCCTGGTTCTCAATTACATACTTTGTTTCCCAAGATGGGGATCTTAGATCCTCCATCTTGAAGGGGGTGATAGTATATGCTTTTATTAGTAACAAGTTGTAACAAGTCACGCTGGACTATAAATAGCTCTTGTACGATACTGTTTCATTGCATACAGAAATACATAAAAACAAAACACATTTTCCCGCCTTCTCTTTCTTCTTCTCCAAGCTTTTCCTCTCTTCTGTTTCCTTTCATTGCAATATGAAGGAGGGAGAACGGTTTCCAACTGATTAGATTTTGCAAATCCGGGAAGACGATAGCTCTATGTAACTATGTAAAGCGGTGGATGAAAACAAATACTGTATATAAATAATTTGATAGACATGGTGATATCTACAAGATGGAGAGAAGAAGGCATCGGAGCGTGGATAAAAGAGAAAGAAGACTAGAAATATGGTAATTTAATTATCCACTTTTTCTTTAATTTCCATAATTTGATTGAATTTTAAAACGATTTTTGGGTTAAGATACTTGAAATGAAAAGATTTTGTTGATTTTTATCATATGGGATAATTTAATTTTTTCTAATAGGGTTAATTTATTTTTTTATAGGGTTTTAGTTTCTTAAATAAGAATGTTTAACCTATGTCCTTATCGATTTTAAAAATAGGAAATAGAGAGACATTGTAGCATGCTTGGTAGTAGAGGATCGGGACTCTCTAACTGCTCTTCCCATAGGAACTTTCTCAATTTCTGCAACTTCCAAAATTTCTCAATTTCTTCCCTCACTCCTTCAACACTCCTTCAACATCAAGCGTTTCGAAAAACTGCATATGAATTCTTGTTCTCTAACATCGCACATGATTCAATGAAAATGGGGGATTTCTACGGGTGGAGTTTCTTGTTCTACTTCTCCGCCTTACTCTGCATTTTTAGTAACAATGGCGTGTCCAGCGTTCAGATTCTTTCGAAATCGAAACTCGAAAAATGCGAAAAAAGTTCCGATTCCAACATCAATCTCAACTGCACCAAAAAAATCGTCATCAACATGGCCGTTCCCAGTGGTTCTGTAAGTCGCATTTCCTTCAATTTTGAAAAATTCTTCGTTCTTCCCCTTTTCCCCCATTTCTAAGAGTTCTTTGTATGTTGTGAATTCGATCAATTTCTCAAAAAAACAAAGAGTGGAGGAGAAGCGTCGATGATTGCAGAAGTAGTCGAAGTGGAGGAGAACTCCACTGACAAGATGCAAACCCTAAGAATTCCGCCATTGATCACCATCAACAAGAGTTCTGCCTATGCAATTTACGAGCTCACCTACATCCGAGTACGCATTATTAACAGTAAAGCATATCATTCTCTGAATAGGCTTATGCGCCCTCAATCTATTTGATTTGCTACCAACATTTGTTAGCATATTTAGAGAGTTTTATGGGTTTGAGTTTGTTACTTAGCAGTTTGGTGTTGCAGGATGTGCCTTATAAGCCGGAGGAGTTCTATGTTCAGACGCGCAAGTGTGAGCCTGATGCTGATGCAAAGGTGGTCAAGATTTGTGAGAGGTACGAATCAGTCTTCTACTGATCTATTTGTATAACCATTTTCCTCATCTTTACTCTTGTCACATTTTGCTCTATTTTATCTTATTAGAAAATTTGGTTTTGTCTGCATCTAGTTTTCTCTATCAACATTCATGAGTTGAAGTTGTTTGCAAGGGATTAAAACTTGCTTTCTTAATATTTATGCAACCATTCCTTTTCTTCTACTTCATAGGTTGTATGACAGAAACGGTCATGTCATTGAACATACTCAGGTAATATCCTAAATTGTATGTGAACCTACTAGTATTGACTGTGGCTGTTGGAAAATTACAGCCAGATCACTATGTTGTATTGCCTTCAAATTTTGATTTTGCTTGATCTAAAAATAAAAGTTGTTTTTATACATTATAATTCATTTTTTCTTTACTTAATTTGCACTATCTTGCTCATTGCCGTCATTGTATAGCCTACATGCTGTCCTTGTGGAGATCAACGACGGGTGCCTTCTTCATGTGGCAACTTCTGTAAGTTCTCTTACTCTATAGAGAAAAGTTTCACAGTCCTAGAGTATTTGCTTTAGAAACTCTTTGTATCTAATTCACGTTTTTTCTAAATCAGTTGATAACCTTGTGAAAGGAAAGCCAAACTCAGCTCATTGTCTGCGATTCCCTGGCGATTGGTATGCCTTTCAGGTTACCAAATTCTTTTTCATCGCATTGACAAATCCACTGTTTCTTTGTTCACCATGTAGAACTTTGAATTAGGCATTTAGGCCATTGAAATGCTTACAGTATAACTAGCTGTATAAATAGGGTTGTGCACATCTTAGCTCAAGTGCCATTTGAGCATCATGGTCTAATGAATGTTCTCTGTTGTGATAGGTTCCATGTGTTTGGTATTGGACAACGGTCAATAGGATTTACTGTAAGAATTGAAGTGAAGTCCGAGTCCAAAACATCAGTATGTTTAATCCCTCATCCTTTTGTATCACTATATTCATTTCTCCAAGTGTTCATCAAGTTAAAAGTGGCCTGTGTTGTTTCTTTTATGTCAGGAAGTGATTGTAGGCCCTGAAAACAGAACAGCAACATCAGATGATAATATCTTGAGAGTCAATCTCGTCGGCGATTTTGCTGGCTACTCTAACATACCTTCATTCGAGAACTTCTACCTTGTTATTCCAAGGCAGGTACACTTTACTTTGCTCCATCTGAATTACTTCATTTTTACTGTCAATGAAAATTTAATTATTGAGGTGAGATTGCTGAGAGCTTTTTTTCTCACTGAAGGGTGCAGAGGGTCAACCACAAGATCTAGGAAAGAATTTTTCTATGTGGATGTTACTAGAGAGGGTCAGATTCACCTTGGATGGTCTTGATTGTAACAAAATTGGAGTCAGTTACGAGGCATTCAACGGGCAGCCAGACTTCTGCTCCTCCCCCTTCTGGAGTTGCTTGCACAACCAGCTGTGGAACTTCCATGAAGTAAGTAAAAAGTACAAGCTTCCTTGTTTGAGATTTTTTGCTTAATACTAAACATTTAAGTCGCTCTTTATTTCTTCTGTAAAAAAATGTAGCTGTACTAAAGTGGGTCCTAGGATTTCAGGTCAAAATTGTAAAGACTTGTTTGTAGATATCAATTCTCTCCCTCCAACTTGAAGATATTAAGTCTTCTCTTATCCTTTTGAAGGGTTTTATATGAGTTTCTAATTTTGCCTTCATAAAAAATATTTGTATAGGCAGACCAGAACAGGCTGAACCGAAACCAGGTGCCCTTGTATGGTGTGGAACATAGGTTTGAGAGGATCAACGAGCATCCAGTTAAGTTATATGTATTAGGATCTTACGACCATTGTTAATCCTAAAATAAATCCAACTGCACATGCTCATTCTTTGCAAATGAATGCAGAATGCAGGATCTCATTCATTCTCCATAGGAATCACTGAGGTTCTGAATACTAACCTCCTCATAGAACTAAGTGCTGATGACATCGAGTATGTCTACCAAAGGTAAATCGCCATTGGATTCTGCTTCTCTGTAAGATTTTTTCTGATTCTTGCTTGAATTGATTCTGAAATAGGTATGTGATCACTGTCATGGAGGAGAAGTAGATGTGAATAGTTGAAACTGTATAAAATGACTTCTTTTTTTAAATCTTGTGTTTTTTTGGTAACATTTTGCTTAATCATTGTGAGTCAGGAGTCCTGGGAAGATCTGCAGCATTACTACTCCGACTTTTGAAGCACTCTCTCAAGCTGGAATTTCAACAATCACTGCTACAAACACTGGTGAAGTTGAAGCTTCATATAGCTTGACGGTAGATACTTGCTTTAAACTTGCTATATGAACACCTAAATGAATTTGTTTAGAATGATTTGAACCATGTCACTCTCAGATGTAATATATCATTGATCTAGCAGCCCCATCAGAATCAGCATGTGTTTGTTGTTGTGTATCTCCTTGTAAAGTTAACTAAACCTGTGTTTGTTGCAGTTTTCTTGCTCACAGGGGGTGACAGCAATGGAGGTAAGTACTTCTAGTGCTTAAAAAAATGAACAAAATTTCTCATTGAAAAGGAATCTTGTCACTATATATAAAAAAGAGAGCGATGCATGGGTGTATCTAATTTTTTCATTAATCCATGAAAGAAGACAATATCTCATCTGAATAGATGTGACTGCAGGAACAGTTTTTCATCATGAAACCAAAAGAGATGACAACGCGATCTTTCAAGATCTACCCGACCACAGATCAAGCTGCCAAACACACATGTACAGGTAAGCATGTGTACTAAATCATCCAGCATACTACTCTTCTAATTTCAAAGAAGAATTGTGATGGAATGGAGACAAGATCACGCCTTTTGAGTGATTCATTTGTGGATGCAGCAATTCTCAAGGACTCCGAGTTTAAAGAAGTTGATAGAGCTGACTGCCAATTCACCACTACAGCCACTGTTCTTGAGAATGGAACCCAGGTATAAGCATATTTGGAAATGTATTATATGCTCTACTGCTGAATTGTGAAAAGAAAGTATGATTGAATAAGACCAATTCGGAAAGCTTACTTTTGGATTAACTAAGGTGAATGTATTCTCTTGAAAAATTCAAACAGGTTGCTTTTGTGCCGCCAAAAACTGGCACACTCGGTTTCTTTGACTCCATAAGAGACTTGTGGAACAAGCTCTGGAATAGTCTGATGGACTTCATCACCGGAAGATCTTGCAGGTAGAATGCTAAAGTGACTATTCAAATAATATATTCATAGCTGTTAACATTTGCTTGTTATTTTGAGCAGAAGCAAATGTGACGCTTTCTTTGACTTCCGCTGTCACATACAATACATATGTATGAGCTGGCTCATCCTCTTCGGCCTATTCTTTGCGATCTTCCCTACAGGTAATCCTCAAAAGGCTCATTATTTCCATTCAACTCCATTGTAATTTTGTTTACGCTTTTGGAGGCATAGGTTAAGAACCCTGAATTGGAAAGATTATGTTAGTTTTTATTTATTTTTGGATTTATAAGTTTTTTTATAGGGGTTTTCATTTCCTTTTAGGGCATTAGTTTCTAAAAAACAGAATTCTTATCAGTCACAAACTTCTTTCTGTTGTGATATTTAGTGCTTGTGCTGTTATGGCTTCTGCACCAGAAGGGACTCTTTGATCCTCTCTATGACTGGTGGGAAGCTCATTGCATTGAATCCGGAGAAGATAGATTCCTAACTCGTAGACACAACAGAACCAATTTTGATCATTTGCCCATGACACACCATAGGCATAAGAGGAATAACATTCATGACATTCATCAAAAGCATGAAAGGATCCATGGCGATCATCCAAATCACCACCACCATCATCATCATCATCACCATCACCATCGTCATCGTCATCATTACCATGAACAACCCGAGAAAGGGAGTGATCCCACGCGTTATTTGCACCACGTTCAGAAGGATAAGCACAAGCATCATGATGGCCATAGGAAGCATGCACATCAAAGAGAGGAAAGACAAAGATATGGGAAGGAAAAAGCGGCATTGAAACTGAGAAGAAATGATGTATAGAGTAAATGGATGGATCATCTAAGAAGAAAAGTATAGGCTGTGCATTATTTGTTTTCCATTGGAGTGGTACATTCTCATTTGTTCTTTTGATATTGTTATTGTTATGGTCATAGGAGTTTGATCAGAATCTTGATGAGGACTTGGTTTGTCATAATCCTCAATATTTCCTACCTAGTTCAGTATCAGAAGCCTAAAATTATAATTGAATTGACTGGGATTCTTTCATTAATTCTATAATTTCATCTTAACTGCTTCTCCACGCTTCACAGAGTACACAGCTTGCTTTTCTCGACGAAGGCCCCCTACAAATTGAGGTGAACGGGTTAGGTGGAGTGTGGACACGTTCGTCCATCACCTCATCGGCTCTTGGTTTGTCCGAATCATTCCATCTGCCCCGCTTGCTTTTCACATCTATTCATCTCTCTCCTTATATAACACAACATAACATAACATAACAAAACATAACATGTCACACCCGCGAAGGCGGTACCTAACTCCTCAAATCCCAATTCCCAACGCCGTTTGAAATCAAAATTCACAAATCCCGCCGTCGCCTCCTCCTCCTCCTCTCCGCCGCAGTGGCGATCTCTCTCTTCGCGTGCTCCTCCAAGACCGCCGAGGGAGTGAACAATATGAGCGCCCCCGCCGAGATTAGGGATACCTTTTACATTTCCCACGGATCGCCGACGCTGTCGATCGACGAGACGATTCCGGCGAGGCCCTTCCTTCAGGGATGGAAGGATAAGGTGCTTCCCGCTGCCCACCCCAAGGCTATCCTTGTCATCTCCGGCCACTGGGAGGCCGACGTACCCTCCGTCAACGCCGTCCAAGGTCCTCTTGATACCATCTACGATTTCTATGGCTTCCCAAAATCCATGTACCAGGTTCATATTTGTCTTTTTTAGCTCCGGATCTGATTAATTTGCCTTAAGTTTATTCAATTTCAAAGAAAAGATCTGCAGTAAACTTAATTAAAAAACATCCAATTTTGTAATTTTATAATCCAATAATATATGGGGTTAGGTAGACAAGGTAGTTCAATGTCATTTCCATGCAACATAAATTCATACCCGTCTCAATCTGATTATGCTGTGTGATCAACAGATGCCTGTTAGCTGTGTTGGTGAGGAGAATCAATTTGAAAGAGGGGAGTAGTTTGTGCTGTCAGTTTTGTATTTTATCTTTTAAAATAGGTGACTTTGCTGATGAGTTAATGTGTTCCACTCTCTGATGTCAGATCAAGTATCCAGCTCCAGGGGCTCCAGAGCTGGCTAATAGAGTGAAAGAGCTTCTAATGCAATCTGGATTCGATCGTGTTCGTGTGGATAAAAATCGAGGGCTTGATCACGGGGCTTGGGTTCCCCTCATGCTTATGTATCCGGAGGCTGATATTCCTGTGTGCCAGCTATCCGTGCAAACAAAGAAGGATGGTACTTACCATTACAACATGGGAAAGGCACTCACTCCATTGATGAATGAAGGCGTTCTTATATTCGGTTCTGGTAGTGCAACTCATAACTTGAGAAAGCTTCAGATGCATGATCCAACTCCTGCTGTGTGGGCTGCTGAGTTTGACAATTGGCTTGAAGATTCACTGGTTAACCAGAGGTAATTTCTGCATCATCTACTTTAAACACTTCTTTTATGCTAATTCATATGCTAATTGAATGTTTGAAGATTCCAATTCATAGACAAGCTCATCTGTAGTAAGCTTTTTTGTTTCATCAAAAAAGCTTAATTGTTAGTGAGCATCGTAGCTAGTTTAGCCTGTTATTATGTTAGACACAATTCAGCTTTGTTTTCTTTCAGTCAGAGTTAATCTCATACAACAAAAATTCCCAAATCGCATTTGTGAGTTCTCTCTCATCCGATAAACAACTAACGTAGCCTTTTTTACGTGTCCTTCATCCTTTCGTTCTTGCGTTCATGGCGATTCATGGACTTGTGAATCTTGCCTCAAAATTCGCACTGTACACCTTCTTTCGGAATTTCTTTGATGAAATCTTGGTAATTTGGCGGTGAAGCTTGCCCAAAGAAGCTGAATTTGTTTCCTTAGTTTGAAGTTTTGTTCATGTAAATCAAAATAGAGCAGTGTCATTGAACGATGATATCTCTTCTATGAAGGTACGCAGACATAAATGAGTGGGACAAGAAAGCACCGAATGCTAAAACAGCTCACCCGTGGCCAGACCACTTCTATCCACTGCACGTAGCCATCGGAGCTGCTGGTGGAAACCCGAAAGCCGAGCTCGTACATCGCAGCTGGGGACTGGGAACCTTGTCTTATGCCTCCTACAGGTTCACTAAAACCTCCACCTGATACCACGACTCATATTTGATTGGTTGAATCAATTTGCTTCTAAGTACGTGATGATTTCTTTCAATAATAAACTTCCTCCTTCAATTTGTTGTAATTCGTGTTTCTAGAGAGGCTTTGGAAGTTACATTAACTAGTTGTACCGTCGTGTCATGTATAGTACTACTATGATACGATTTTTAAAAATTTTAATGTTTTTTATAAATAAGATATTTGTAAAGTATAATTAATTTAATATAACATGGAGTCCGAATCAGGTGCGAATGGGCACACAAGTGTGAAATAAGAAAGAACAACAGTCGTTAGATGGAGAAAAATCAAGGGCGTTGATCATTTCACTTAAAAAGAGAAAAACGGAACATACAAATTTTTGACAAATTATTCGCTTATTTAAAAAAAAAAGGATAGAGGGTGCACATCCAAATTGTTCATCAAAACTATGATTTTGTTCATCAAAAACTGTAATTTTGTTCATCGGAACCTATTGTTTGTGCATCAAAACGGTGATTTTGTTTATCCAAACGGTGATTTTGTTTATCAAAATTGTGATTTTGTTCATAAAACAAACTATTGTTTGTGCATCAAAAATATATTGTTTGTGCATAAAAAAATGATCAAATGTGTATCAAAATTGTATGCATTATAATCAACCGTATGCGATATAAAACTAATTGTTTTGATGTCAGTCTTGGTATTGTGTTGCTTGACTTGTTTGGATTCATCATTGTTGTTGTTGTCAAACGTGTGGCTACTTTTTGGAATTTCAATATCACTAAGGCACAAACACTCCTCTTCGGTTAGCAACTGGCTCGTTCTCTTAACGTACATCATATTATTGCAAAGTCAGATTCTTTATCTATTATATATCTTTGCATTCAATCTTCTTATATAGGTACTATATTAGATGACAATTATGTAGCTCACTTTATTATACATTTGTATCTTAATTTGGACATGAACAAGTTTTTGTAGCTGATATTCCGCCATATATTAATGAACACAATACTAGTAGTGATGGTAGTAATATACAAAGTATTGATAGTAATGCATGCACAAACTTCATATGCATTGATATATAATGAAAAGTTAAATTTTTTTTTGATGTACAAAGTGCTGACAGTTATGCACAAACATATTGAATTAATGAACAAATATCGGTATATCAATGAACAAATAAGAGTATATCAATGAACAAATAGGGGTATATCAATGAACAAACAATGGTATACTAATGAATAAAAAAGTTATATCAACGCACAAGCAAGGGTATACCAATGAACACATAAGTGTATTTTAATGAACAAACACGAATATATCAATGAACAAATAGGGGTATATCAATGAATAAATATATATGAGAATTTCTAGCTAATCCCTCAATTACTTTCAATTATTTTTTCTTATTCCAAGTACGAATGAGGAATCCGAGATTAATGTTCAACATGATGGTGGAGCAGCTCGACGTGATGTGTCTTAGGCTGAGTGAGCGATGTTTGTCAAGTGTTTTTATTTCGAATATTGGTTGATGAATTCTTTTTAGATTTAAATGGTATTTTGTGTGGGTCGAACTATTGGTTAATTAATGCATTCATGGCTTTAGCAAAAAATATTTTTAATAAATTGCGAGTTTGGATGTTTTTATTTTATTTCTCGTCGTGCCTTTGTTGCAAGATTCAAATGTGAATTTGTTGTGGAACTAGCCTAATTGAACCCATGTGAGCTCTACTACGGAGTAGCTCCGGTTTGAAAGTCGGGGTGTAACGTAAACTTATTGCATGCACTTCTATTCTTAAAATTAGATGTTTGTGTCGTGCAAGAATTTTCCCAATCCGGGAGGTTGCTAAGGTATTGGAATGACACATCCATGAGCCTAATCCCAAAAATGGACATCCCCTTCCTCGTAAGAGATTTTCTCCCCATCTCGTGTTGTAATACCTTCCTCAAGGCAATCTCCAAGCTCCTTGTTAGCCGGATAAGGTCACTACTTGACAAAATCATTTCGGTAGGCGAAGGATCCTTAGTTCCCGACCGTTCCATTTCTCATAACATCATAGTTGGTCAAGAGTGTGCCGCCAATTATGAGAAATGACATTTCTCAAAGAGATACCTTATACAAGATGACTTGCACACAAGCCTTTAATAGTGTGGATTAGGGCTTCTAAGATATTCATTGAACTACTTCAGCTACCCATCTTAGCTCATACAACTTGTGCTCCAAAATATGACTACGCCTCGTAAGTCGTTACTCGATCCTCGTCAATGGAGAGCTAAAGGGGTTCTTCTCTCGAAAAAGGGGTCTTCACCAAGGCAATCCCCTCTCCCCCTTCCTCTTCGTGTGAGTAATGGAAGTATTAAACCAAAGGCTAGCAAAGGCAAGCAACAAAATGGGGTTTTCTTTCCACCCAAAATGTTGACAACTAAAACTCACAAACATAGGCTTTGCCGATGATCTCCTCATTTTTTGAAAACCCACCCAAATTACCCTAAAAGCCATCAAAGATAGCCTCCTCGATTTGGGAAAGCCTCAGGCTTATAGCCAACACCCATAAAAGTAGAATCTTCTTTGGGGGAGTCACCTCGTAGTAGAAAAGAAGCCTTGTCGAGATCGTGGGCTTTGAGGTAGGAAGTTTCCCAATGAGAGACCTTGGCGTGCCACTTCACTTCGAAAAACAAAAAGTTATAGAGTATGAACCTCTTCTCAACAAGGTCACCAATGTCATAAAGCGATGTGGAGCCTACATGTTCTCTTATGAGGGGCGGCACAAGTCATACACTCCATGTTAGAAGGGCTACTCTCCTTTTGGGTCCAAACCACCATTATACCCAAGGAGGTAGTCACAGGGATTGAAGCCTTATGTAGATCATTCTTTAGTGTGGAACAGTAGGTGGGAAGAAAGCTTTAGTTGCGTGGGTGTGTGTGATCAAAATCTATGATGAAAGTGGACCAAATTTCTAAGAAATACTACCTTAGAATCGAGTGTTACTTTTCAAGCTTGGGCATAAGGTGCATGTGAACAACTTGTGGACCAAGTGGGTTGCACACAACCACACGAGAAGGAGGGGACATTTCAAGAATATAAGAGCTAGAAGTGTGGAGTCTCTAGCATGGAAAAATCTCCTCAAGCTAAGAAGGTTAGTCATATAAGTCGTTCAACCGGAAACAAGCAAAACCGATCCAACCGCCCTCAATGCCCTTACCCTACGAAATGGTAAGCTTGATGGTCGCACTCTCTATGAATTACTCTGGCGTAAAGGACCTAAACATGCTTCGAGTGAGATCATTTGGATAAGAGTGAGGGTAAGAAAATCGAGTCTTAGGTTTTGGCTACTGCATCTTGGTAGAATCCCAACTCTTATCCTACTCAAGCAAACGAATCCACAAGTTAATATGATTGTGTCCTTTGCGGGAATGGGAGTAAATCCTCTAAGCACCTTTGGGGAGATTGCACCTTTATTAAGGAAGATATGGATCGAGTATGGACTTGGCAAGGAGTCCAAATTAGGAAGCCGAACCTTGAAGGGTGGACTGATTGGTTCACACACTCGCCTAACCAAAACCGCCCCATCTTCAAGGCTAGGCTCATTACCCTCCTTGGCATCATCTATCACGTTTAGGACGCTAGAAATGACATTCTATTTAAGGATCTTGTTGATGAGGCGGTGCAAGGCAATACCGACACTTGATCCAAAGGTAAACTTCAAGGGAAGGTGGAACTCGGTGGATGGACTTCTTTTGGGATCACAAGGAAAGTTTCACCTCATAAAATGATTTGAGAGTATATTCACGACTAATTCTACAACTAATTACCCTTTTTGCGTTTCATGGCTGGTTTTGTGGTTATCTAAACCAACAAGGTTAGTTAACAAGCTTGACGAGTTCGTTGATATCGTTGTAAACTCTTCATTTAAGGCAAGTCAGTGGAGAAGAGAACCTTGAACATAGTCATGTGGCGTGTGGAGACCACCTTATAAAATTTGATTGTTTTGGCAAGTGCTTTAGTAGAGGCTTAGCCGAGGAAAAAAGGGTGATGGAAAAGAAAATGGTCACGTGTAGAGGATGCGCACTGACCTTGTACCATTTTTCGAAGGCGGGTTTGGGTTGCTTGAACTAGAAAATGATTGCGGATTGGGTTACGGAGAAGTTATTGGTGTTTATGATATATGTGGCATGAGAATTATATTTATTAACCTCGCGCTTATGAGTTGTTGTTGAAATGAGTGTTGGTTTAAAAATTAATATGTTAGTCTATATACCTATATGACGTGCTATTGGTATGCATATTAATTTTTATATATATGAATGACGACTGATTGCATTATTTTGATAATCTATGTTTGATTTTCAAATTTGGCCCATACCTGGATTGTTGGCTAATGTGTTCATGCTCTAATGTTTTTTACGTATAGATCGTTGTATGGGAGATGTGCCAAGATATCATTTCTAGATGGCGATGTTCGTTCTTGATGCGATGTGTCATATTCAGGGCATGTTAGGTTAAAGCTTTTAAGTTATCAATTGGCCTAGCGGGTTTTGGTGGTGTATTAGAATAGATGTTGTTGTATAAGATAGTAGTTGAGTGGTCGACATTTGTTTTTTTTTTAGACCGTTAGGTCATTGCATACATAATGCTTTCCTAAAACTGATTACTAAATATAAGTTGGATGTTTTTCTTGATTTTTCTCATTGTGCCTTTGTTGCAAGGTCCAATATGAGTGTGTTTGTTGCCAGGCTATTTATGGTGGACCCAAGTGTGGTCCACAACCAGGTAACAACCTGGATTACAAGACGGGGTGTTACATGTTGGTATTTGAGCCTAGTTTGACAACATGTGCACAAGGTGCTAACAACAGAGCACGTGAGATCCAACTTAGAGTTCCTTTTAACCAAAACCCTGATTTTTGGGGCATTATGAATTAGGTTAGTGGTCTGTGCAGATATTTTTATCATGAGGTGAATTTTGAAGATTTTCTGAAATGTTGAGAGTTGAATTTTTTCCTGCTATTGATAAAGATGCTTGAGCTCAAGAATTTACCGATGCAAAGCCTGAAAATATCTTTATTGCAGAAGCTGCTCAAAAGTATTAAGCAACGTATTCATGCCTTCTCCAAAAGGATGAAACAGGAGATTCAATAGTACGTTGTTGGATTCCAATGCTCTATGTTGAGGGATTATCGAAATGTTGCTATGACATATGAATTGGAAAATCTGACTTTGAGGTCACCCATGGATGTGGTAAGAGATATAAGACCCCAACAAGATTCAAAGATGATAGGAGGCCAAGCTTTAGTCCTTGTGGAGGTAATAGCTTTGGTACAAAGTAAGGACAACCATATGGCTAAAAAGGTCAACAAAGTCAATATCAAAAGTCTGAAGTTTTGGCTGGACCAAGGAAATGCTATAATTATGAGAGTACTGACCATTTGAGAAATACTTGGCAAAATATCATCAAAACGGCCTACTTTTCACGTCGCCACCTACGCAACTTTATATATGCCCAACTACTCAGAAGAGGAGCTGCTCGTTTAGCATGGAATGGACTTCTAGGTAGTGGGTCGCTCGTCAACCATGCTCATACAGCTATCAAGTCCCTTCGCTAACCTCGACTCCCCACATGATATTTGGAATTGGAAGTACCACATGTGTTGTGATGGAATTCTGCTCCTAACCCAATACACCAGCCAATATGGCAATAAGCCCGTCCTCTTATGGAACCCTTCGATTCATGACACTGATTCCCCGCATCCGCCCCTTCCACCACAGTGCACCCTTGAATCAGTTAGACAGGCCAACCTCGGCGACACCTACGACAACACGGAGTCATGCTACAAAGTCTTAAAGATGCTATTCCACAAGAGAGGGATGTCTGAAGTAGCGTTGTACAATGTTGACACGCAAAAGTGGAGTGTTATTATGCACATCGGCCCGATGATTCGGTGACAAGACCAACTACCCTACACATTAGTGTTCTCGTATGAACAACACCTGATATGCACTTACTACAACAACACTGCCAAAACTATACACCTCCTCTCCTTCCACGTCAAAATTGGCATCATGACAATGATTGATGAAAGGGATCGATGGTGTAGATGAACTCTCATCATCATCCTCCTCTTTAAAAGGGTTCATCCACGAACCCAGTTGACCTACAAAACAAATCAACACACAAACCTCCTTTCCAAGCACAACATGATATGATAAAATGTATGCACAAGCTATGCCACTTTTCTTCCTATTCTTATGGGTACATCTCATGATAAAACAATGAAAAGATGGAAAATAATTAGGCAGCAATGGAACATTATGACCTATACACACTCCAAATGATATGTATTGGGAAAGTGAACTAAAATGGAAACAAGAGTACTTAGTCCTAGATGTCACAAATGCATGAAAGACAAATAAAATTCTTTGATCAATTGCATGCAACACATCCAACACATAATCATCAATATGAAATAAAGGAGTGCAAGAAACTTCCCTAAGAGGTGCACTTGTATCAACATGTTAGCTCAACAATGGAGGTAGTGCTTCTATATCCCATGGTGTGACATTTTTCAGGACAAAGGCATCTTTCTTGGCCTCCACAAGCAAAGAAATGTAATCACTGCTTGGAGTGAATAAAACAACTTCATCCTCCTCATGGAGCAAGTAGGGCAAACATGAAGGAATCATAAGCAAGGCATCTAGCCATGGTGTAGCCAATCAGTTCATGGAGCTAGGAGTGATGGTAGGATGACACTTGATTTTAGGAGACGATTCCACAACTTCCTCCTCTTCTTGCAATATGTGCATCAGCTGTATTGGACACTTGATGGTGATGACTTGTTCCAATTCATGGAAAAGAGCCTCTCTTTTTGGTTGTTTTGTGTCACTCATCACTCTTTGTTGGAAGGAAGTCTCCTCCCCTTCAAAAGGGTTCGTCCTCGAACCTTGATCCTGAACATCCTCAACATATTCATTAGAAAAAGAAGGAACAAGGTTAGAAATGCTAAATACCTCATGGTCGCCACATCCGTTGAAAGTGTGAACAACCTCTTCTCGTGTCTTCTTGATCTTCCCCACTTGAGGAACTTGTGTCCTCTCGTCCAGCCCTAGGATTCGACTCTCCAAGGCATCAAAGCATGCCTCCATGCGTGTCTCCATGGATTGCATAGATTGTTGCAAGGATCGCAATATGGATTCCACGGATTTGGAAGACTCATCAACCTTTTGTTTTTCTTTTTCATCACCTACACTTGTCATCTTAACAACCCACGTGAAAAGCAAGAGTATAGAGTGCACTCGAATTAATCACCAAAACTTGCTCGAGATGGAAATCCGACAAGTTGCAAGTAGGAGATGAACAATAAAAGACAACAAGAGGAACTCAAACACACTACACACTTTTCAAAAAGGAAACAACACTAGGAAGCTGCTAAACACCAAGAAAAGTTAAGCATCACATCAAGAAAAGATTTAGGCCTTTGCTCGGGTTCTTTTCCTCATGGGGTCCGACTTTTTTGTGCCCGACCCCTTATTAGCTTTTTGCCGCCGGCAAGGTTTTTCTAGCCTTGTTTCTTTTTCTCCTCGAGTCTGACTTTTTCTTTAAGGCTCAAATTTCTGATTTTTTTATAAATTCCAATGAAAATTAGACAAGTAAGCAAGATGTTACTTCTTGGTGTCGTTCATGTATCCTAGAGTCGAACCAACTCAATAAGCATGCAATGAACAACAATGGGAACGTTTTTCCTCTCCCTCAACCACTCGTTTCAGCACACACACACACAAAGTCAGCCAACAAAAATTCAAGACACACTTAAGTGGAAGAGTAAATTCAAGTAAAAAACCACACAACCTTTCAACTACTCAACCAAAAAAGGACCTTTGGGGTTCCTTCTTCAAGTTCGTGTACACAACAACTCATCCATGGCTCATGTGAATTTTGACCTCCATCAAACAACAAATCAAGGACGGGAAAGGTCACACAAAGATGCAAGACACAAAGGCAAACTCTCATCAACGAGTGGTTAACAAAGTCGAGACAAGATTTAAATGGTGATACCTTCGCGTGGCTCTGATACCACTTGATGAAAGGGATCGATGGTGTAGATGAACTCTCATCAATGATGGTGTGCCCAAAAGGAGCAATTGAAGCAGCTTAGAAAGGGCGCCTTTTCAAACTGGTCGTGTTTGACCATGGGGCCACATTAGGTGTGGAGAATTTTGAGACGTGCTTGTGGTCACTGACACCATCTGTAATGTCATTATAGAATCGAACATGGGAATGCCGATACATTTTAGAATGCACCCAGCGTGCACGGCTCGCGTCACATTCCACAACGAGCTCATCTTACAACAAAGACACACCGCACCCAGTGGCGTAGTTATATAGTGGCCAGTGGGGGCTACAACCCCCACTGGGATTTTAAAAAATATAATTTTTTTTAAAATATATAAAAAATGATTTTTTTTTCCTAATTTTAGATTTGTGTTAGGCTTTTAGCCTCAATTTTAGATTAAATTTTATGGATTGATGATTTGATGAATTGTGTGTGTTGAATTTCAGATTTGTGTTAGCCCCAATTTTAGATTTGATGAATTTGTGTTAGACCTAATTTCATCTTCTAGGGTATTTGTGTTTGTGTGCTGAGTCGATAAATTGATGATTTATGTAATTGTTTATGAAATGAAGAGATTTTTTTCAATCTATTGGGGGTTCACAAAATATAGGTTCTAGTTTTAATCCCGATCCATTAATTGTTTCGGGCTAGCCCCCACTGGCTTCGATTCCTGGCTAAGCCCCTGACCGTACCACAATACGCCCTCCTTGTCGACAACTCCCTGGTCCAGTATACCAAAATTGGAAGGCGTTTGTCAACTTAAGCAGCACAAGGCCTGCAACATCATCTTGCCTTCCCAAGATTTCGCCTAATTCCAGTGCATTCTGCCTCATATCTAGAACATCGCCTTATTGAACAACAGTGTAGCCAAAATCGATCCTCCCTCTACTTATCGCTTCAGGCATCCTTATATATGCTACCCCAGCAACCGTTGAACTCCTCTCCTAGGAAAACATATTCCGAATTTATTTATGTCTTTACTTATTTAGTAACTCATCTTATATCATTAACAATAACGTGAATATTTGTCAATGCATATAACACCTAGAGAATGCATGCTAGACTACATGACTTTGTTGTCGTGTCAGTGGTATATCATTTTCTATTCCTCTTTGGTAAAAAAAAAATACTCCTCTAAACAGCTACTCACAATCCTTTTACTTAATTAAATGCTTATTCTATTGCTTATTACTAACATATTTTCAAACTTGTAGTATGACCACTACATGTGGACATATGTCATCTCTCCCAAGCCTTTGAAAAGACGCGTTGTCACAATTATTTTGCTCTCTATTTGTATACTCGTACCAAACTCTGTCATTAACTTCTGCCTTTCCTTGTTTCTTCCTTAAGTGTATGAAATTTCGTATCCTCAGGTACTCCAAACATTATGTTATATTATAACAATTATGACCTTTTGCAACTCATCAATTCCATTTTGGTCAGTCTATGTCATAGCTCATAATGTTCTTGGTTCCGTCTTATAGTATTCCAAAACATGTATTCGTGTTTTTTCTTCCATAAACATTTTATTTTAAACACATTTTATAAAACGCCTTACCTTTTTTTGTCTCGACACATCAAAGAAATAATATACAAGATATACACACTTTCACACTGCTAATAACATTACCAAATATAATAAATTAACAATACCTAAGTAATATGACAAACTTATTCCCAAAAGTTAAAAACTTTCAAATAATATGCCATGAGTACACAACCATTAAGCATTCCAACGAAGGAATTGGGTAAAACAATTATACATATTCAACTTATTAAAGACCTCATTTCACCTTCCTAGCCTCCAAATCACGCAATCATATAATGTCGACATCTCAATCAAATATATACAAACAAACGCATACACACACATATACATTTTGTTAATTAATATAACGATGTAGACCAATTACCTAGTAAAAAAACTATATTATAAGGATTTTAATAGTTCTGATGCCATAAACTTTATGTTATACTTCAATATTAAAATACTTTATTAACCGAAAAATTTTTAAAGTACTTTTTCTTTCTATCAAATACCATTCATAAGAGTCTAACAAAATCTCATGATATTATTAACAACCCTAAATCTTAAACTATATTTACTATATACCTACAAATCAAGCGGCCCATAAACTACAAAAAAAAAATTGATATTAATATAATAAGCCATAGTGAAAGTTTGTTACTTGTTTTGCGGTGGATTGATGTCGTTTGTTAAGTAAATTAGTTCAAAGAATTTTATTTATTTATTTAGAGATGTTTACATTCCATTTTATTAATGTGAGATGAGAGACTTTGTAATATATATATATATAGCGTTTTTTTGTTTTAGATATTAAATTTGAGTGACTTTTTGTAGCTAGCTTTAAATTTTACCTTAGGTTTGAAATACATGGTTTTTATGCTGAGACAGTTAAGATTTATAAACATTTTTTTATGTTCTAGTATTGTTTTTTCAATAGGAGGTGACACCATGGGGAATTGCATGTGGTGCAACTTATCGTCAAGGTCATCGAGGCTCTCGATCGAGGTCGCATGGGATAAGCCCGATGAAATTATTATCTTACCTATAATATCGATGCCTCCATAGGCTTGTTGCATGGTGCAACTCCACACAAATTGTTTGTAGTCAGGCATGTGGACTATTGAAACGTCAGACGAGAGTTGGTCTTGGGCGATGCCGGAAAAAGCGTCCAAACGCACACTCCCTATAATCTAATACATGTTTTTTTAGAAGCACAACATGCTACTTCAGTTGATGATATGCTTTTCGCCTATCACATACTATAAATTTTAACACACTACATGCAATCCTGCAATTAACAACGCGTTTGTGTTTGGGTCTTGGTGGTGGAGTCATCCAATTTCCATAATTGCCCTTCGCCGACGTTTGATTCGGAAGTGTGTTATTTGCCCCCTTCGGCGACGCGTTTCTGTTCTCCTTATGCTTACTGCTCTCTTGTTCTGTTGTGTGGTTCCGATCTTGCGTTCCGTTGTGTTCTCCCCCTTCGCCCCTTGTTCCGGCACCGGCGCCCGCCGTCAATATCTCTTTTTTCTTTTTTACCGGACAACTTGTTATGAGGTGACCATAGATTCCACATTCATAACCGATTGTATGTAGTCCCTCATAGGTCACGAAGTATTTCTCACCATTAATTCCTAAGGTTCCCTTCAATGGTCAGCGTAGGTCGACTTCTACGCAAAGTCTTGCAAATATTCCTCTATTGGCTCCCTTGGTTCTCTGGTCCACCTTTATCGGTCTTCCTAGGCCCGCTGCGATGTCCAGCAATATCTATTTGTGGTAGTAGATCACTGGAAGGTCCGTGATTCGGACCCGCACTGGAGTTGTATTGATGGAGTCGGTAGTTGAGTTGAAATCCGGCTCCCAGGACTTGACTAGCAGGTAGTTTCCGAACACGATCCAAGGTCCTCCTGTGAGGGCTGCTTGATATTCATCTTCTCTCTCAAAACGACTGAGTAAGTAATTTCTCGGGAGGTCCAACACCGTCATCCCTCCTTGCAGCTCCCACATGTCACGGATCTTGCGATCGAAAGTTGGGAGAGTTATACCCCTTCCTAGCACCTTGGTGATTATGGAAAGTTTCCATGTGCTTGCCATTGCGTCAATGTTTTCCTGCCCAATGGTGATTTCCAAGTCTCCTTCCCCATTTGGAAACTGGACCTGGATGTTGGACACCACTAGTTCATCGTCGAGTAGGATTTCTGGCATGTGGGTGGCTCCCCTTGTCGCTCTTTCTGCCCAGGTCGGCGTTCTGTTAGGCGGGTCTCCTGGTGGTCGTAGCCCACCATCAAGGTCCTGCATGACGGTGTCCCCTTCGTTGGGGGCTTGTGTTTCCTGAACCACACTCTAGGAGTGTTGGGAGTGCTGCATTGCTCCGTCTAGCAAGAATAAAGGATTGTGCATGCAGATAAATAAGCAACAAGTACACCTCTAGCTACAACTTCCAACATGGTAAAAGAAGCTTCCAGAACATCAGAATTTACACTTTCTATGCCTCAAGGCACAAGAATGGCATCCAAGATTCCAAATCCAAGTCCAAATGTTGGTATGAAACTGAATGAATATTATCCACAAAGCAATCAAGCAAAATGAAGAGTAAACCACTAGCTGTGTATGTGGTTACTTATCTAGGAGATGGTCAATCCATTGCTCCACAACAGCAGGAGAGCCATACCACGGCCTCGAAACATCGTCAGAGCCGACAAGAGAATGGTAAATGCCATCTAGGCTTATGTTCAATGCGCCTTCCAGAAAAGCTGATTCTTCAGGCACAACTCCATCGCCCCAAACATCTGCCCGTCCACATACCTACAGTAGGTTGCAATTATATGATGCGAACAATACATTAGCTGAGAGATCACTACTTGCAAGCATCATTTCTGAACCAGCATATAGTATTTCATAGCAATCATACTATTTGTTGATCTATATGGATTGTCATTGGACGTACTAGTTGTCCCCGTCGTGCCAAACACGATTATGACTCGATATTTTTTAGATATACTATAAAAAAAGATATTAATAAATAAAAATATAATATAAAATTTAATATAAGTAATTTGTTGCCCGTAATATATATAAAAATTATTTTATTTTTTAAAATCAAACAAAACAAATTAAATTTAGATTATTAAGTTTAAAATTGAGAATAAACATGTATTATTAAAATAAAATAATCTACATTGCTCATTTTCCTTGACAATATTTCATAAATAGGTTTAATTTAAAAGAAAGAGATAAAATATGAAGAAAATAAAGCAAAAAAGATATATTTTGAAAATATGGAAGAGATGAGATTTTGAAAATTAATAATTAATTTAATAATAATATATGTAATTGAGTATGTTTATCTTTTAATATAAGAGAGAGTAAGAAACAGCTAAAATGTAAAAAGATTAAGCATATATATTTTATTGGCTTATAAGAAAAAAATTTAACCATTAGTTAAATTCTTTTAGTTAAGATATTATCTCCTACCAAAAATTAAGATATTATCTAAATTTGGGAAATAAATAAATTTTTAATTAAGTGGAAAAAATTTGCCATGTGGAATATGAAGTGGAAAGAATAATTAATATAAAATTTTTATGGAGCAAGGATTAAATAACATGTGGCAAAATCCTATGTTGATTAATAATAGAACGAACATGTGGAAAAAGCTGATGTGGCACGACATGGAGGCTCCAAATCTTATTGCTTTTATATATATATATATATAGTAGATTGAACACTGCTTGTAAAGCTATCTTTGGCATTTATTTACTACATTAATCACATTAGACAAGTAACTGAAGTAAGACAGATTAGATAGAATGAACTCTTCCTAAGGCCACACACTAAAAGATTAACTCGTGAAAAATATGAAAATAGATCACGTAGTATTAGATCTGAAATATTGCAAATTTATTCCATTTGATCTAAGCCAAATTAGCCAATATTGGTTCATCAGGTCTCATGACTTTGAAGAGAAATCTAAAGGTATTGAATATTTCATTTCAAGTTTTAAAATGACTAAAAAAAAAAATAATTCAGCCTAGACTTGAAATGGAGGGGTCTGCCTTGGCTACTGAAAATTTGTAGCAAAATTTAAATTAAAATATATGATAATAAAGCATTCATTCACCTGCTTGTAGCCTTGTCCAATGAATCGAGCACGAAATGTGGTAGTAGTTGAAGCAGACATTGCTGTCTCAGCCATAGTAGCAATTCCAACCAGCTCTTGGTCATTGTTTTTGGAAGCAACATACTGGGCATCTTCAATAACTTCAGATTGTTCATTAAATATGCGAGATCCTTGGATATACCTGGAGCATGAAAGTTCATCACATGAAGATCCCATTGTAAGAGGACAACCACCTGTCAACTAATCACAAACACATGAATTGTGATAAGTGTATTAAATATTAACTGGAAAAAATATCATATTTACATATTTTCATTCAGCAAGTAGCAGTTTAGCAGCAGAAAATAACCACTCTTCAGCATGCTGTATTTTACAGCCACTTAAAATATGATTGATTGGCCACATTTAAATTGCCAACTCAAAATGCAAGAGTAGTTATGAGCATGACTCATATAAGTCATAAGCATACCTTCCAGCAATACAAACGTATTTTAATTCTGGTGAGTACACAGCCTTTGCGCACTGCTTTTGAACATAATCCAAGAGCCCTCTTGTTTGATCAATCACCCCAGAAACACCCTTTGGAGGTGGCCTGAAAAAGAAGAACAACAAACTATGGCCCTCACTCTTCTGCATCAAAAACTATCAGTGTCTTGAATAAAACAAATGAGGGACCTCATAGAAAACAAAGCAGCAAGATGTGATCCAGACAAACCACTTAGAAGCATTACGTATGAGTATCAGAATGGAGGATCCAGAATAAGAAACAATATTAAAACCTACGTGTGAGGAGTGCCAAGAGTCAGCAACAAGGAGATATCAGATGCTCCAAACTCTTCCATGTACACACGGGCCAACCAACCTCCAGCTGAATGTCCAATTAATGACAGAGTCTTACCTAAAACAAGCAATTGATGAATAATTAGACTCGTTTTCATTAAACATTGAAACAAATTGTTCCCAAAATGAGTATATAATCATTCATCAGCAAAAGCACACAACAAACACCCATACAAATACCAAACAAACACCCATACAAAAACCAAAGAAATGGCAAGATCACTTTATTTTGTGGTGGAAAGCAATATAGTACGCAACACCACATTCTTCATTGAGTTTATTTTTCAGTTTTAACAATATACATTCTTGCAAACTGAAGAGCTAGAACATATCAAAATTACAACGGCTAGACATATAAGAAAAGAAGAGAACCTGGGACGAGTTCCTTTGCCTCACGCACGGCATCATCTACCCTCTTGAGATACCAATCAAGAACCGGACGAGGACGGAGTGTGCCCCTCCAGTAATTGAGGTCTAACAAACCAGCAGCATTCCTCAACCAATCAGGTCTTGACACATTTACAATGACACTAGTTATTCCATAGCCTTCCAAGAGAGCTTGTAGCTTTAGATAATCTCCAGTATTGTTTCCTAATCCCTAACACCAGACCAAAAACATATAACTGAATGGCTGATGGCAGAAAGAAACAGAAGGGTAATGTTAGAGAAAGTGAGGAGATTTACAGGGAGTATGATGGCAGGGCGAGGCTGATGTACAGAAGATGAACCGTTCGAGGATGAAGAGCAGGACAAGTTATTTTGCAATAGTAATTGTGGTAGCTGCATACAAAGATCAATTCTATGGCATTCAATTCAAATAAACAAGATCAATTTTTCTATATTGATTTTGTTAGGGGTTTTAGTATCCAGACGAATTGAACAGTCTCTTCTCATCAATTACGCGAAATTTAGGGGTTATCCAAAATTTCAAGTTGTACAGAGAGCAAGAGATGAGCTAATTACTTGAGTGGAATTAGGATGAAGCAGATGAGCCGTTTCTCCAATTCGAATAATCATCCTTTCCCTCTCCCTTAAAACTGCGGGAATCGGCACCGGCGGGAGCCATTTTCGGGCGGCGTGCGACACCGGCGATTTCTGAGTCAGAGAAGAAATGCAGATGGCGGAAGAAGCGGCCGGTGGATATTGGAGGAGAGTGATTGCCATTGAAACTGAGCAGTAAAAGAAGAGAAGAGACTAGTGAGAAGAATGCCATGATACCGAGTAACTGATATGGTTGTGAGGGAGAATAACAGCCACGGAATCTGAGCAATAATAGTAGTCCTTCGGCCCATACTTGGACGGCCTGATGCGTGGCCCAACTGAGCTGGACCGGAGCTAGACCGGATTAAAGTTTTTTTTTTTGGGGTCTGAAGAGCGTGTTAAGTGTTAACCCAATTCTGTGATAGAAAAGACAACGAACAATCGCAGAGCAAGGAACCGAACGAAAACGAGAAGAGAAGGTTAGAATTTTGTGATCAGGGTTTTAAGAATTCAATATAAATTCTTTCATATCGGTCTCTCCTCGATTCGTCCACTGAGCTTCGCCTTCCATTAATTCACTAGCCCGGCAATTAGTGTTTTCAATCTTTGTTTGCACCTCGATTGGTTTTGCTTCGGTCTCCGATCCCGAAAAAGGTAGAATTTTGTGAAACTTGGTTCAATCGGGGGTGGATTGACGGGATTGGGAGGTAGAATGTACCAATGGAGGAAATTCGAGTTCTTTGAAGACAAATATGGTGGGAAATGCAAAATCCCGGAGGAGATCAAGGGGGAGATCAACTGTTCCTCCAGCGGCCGAGGCAAAGTTGCCGTTGGATGCAACGATGGGACCGTTTGTCTTCTCGATCGAGGCCTCAAGTTCAATTCCGACTTTCCTGCTTACTCTCGCTCCGTTCTCTTTCTCCAGCAGCTCAAGGTCAATCTCTATCCCTCTCTCCAATTATCCTTCGATGAATTGGAGCGTAGTTTTAGAAAGAAACACACTAAGCTTGGTTGTATCAGGATTTATGGTGGTATTGGGGCTTTTGCTACTATAAATTGGAAAAAAGATCAATAGGAATGAGGATATTCATGGTTCTGAATGTAGAAATATGGTTATTTGAGAGGCAATTGCATGTAATTTTTTGTGTTTTACTGTTAAAACGGGAAAGGAAAGACTTGAGGGGAAGTATTGCCGAATCAGAGTTATAGGAGAACTCGGAATGGGAGTTCAAATGATTTTTTTTATGAGCATGTGTAGTTTATGAACCTCTGTATAGAATGATTTTCAGGTGAGCTATCCAACTAGAGAACTTCTATCTAGAATAGAATATGGTAAACTTTTGGGTTGTCTGTAAGAAAAGGGCAACCAGGAAAGAACTTTCAAACCTTTCTTTATATTGACAATTCAAATAGTTTTCATTTTGATGCATTGTCGTCACCCTTTATTACTTTCCATAATAAGGCTGGGTTAGAGGAGTGCATTACAACCTTTAACTTTCAAAATTTACCTTCTTCCACAAAGTATACACCATTTTCAATATATAATGCTTCAATAGTTGAAGTAGCTCACTGTCAATCACGTGAACAGTTGCTGGGAGAAAATAACTGAAGATTGAGACTTGTAAAGAGCTTCCTTCAAATAATAAAAGTTCTCCAACTAAATGATCCAATTTCATATCGACCTGCTCTCAAATGGCTCTTAAAATGATCATATCTTGTAATACACCAAATTCTTGGGGGTCTTAACATCTTTTTCTTTTAAATTCACTAACCTTTTAAATGGCACATTAAGGTTTTGAATTTATGATATTGTGGGAAAACTAGTGACCAACATTCACCAAAAATCAAAGAGAAATCAATTTGCAAATTCAGAATTCTTGAATATCTCATTATTTTTTGCATCTCAGGACCCTTCTTAATTAACTTGATTTGAATTATTTGAAAACCAAATATATTATTCTGAATCGAGGGAACACTGTTATTTTTCTTTACTGAACAGCAACGCAATCTTCTTATTACCATTGGAGAAGATGAGCAAATGTCACCACAAGTATCACCCACTTGCTTGAAAGTGTTTGATCTTGATAAGACACAGTCAGAGAGTACAAGCAGAGCAATCCCTGAATGCATCCAGACATTGCGGGTATTTACCAACCAGTATCCAGAAGCAAAGGTACTGCAGTATAATTTTGTACATCTTGATGTATATTTTTAACTTACATCCCTAGTAAAACAGCTTCTGTGATTTTTTCAGGTAACATCGTTTTTGGTTCTAGAGGAAGCTCCACCAATATTACTCATAGCCATTGGATTGGACAATGGCAGCATTTACTGCATAAAAGGAGATATAGCACGTGAGAGAATTACACGTTATCAGTTTCAGGTGGATAGTATTTCAGATAAGAGTCTTTCTGCCATTTCAGGCCTAGGGTTCAGAGTTGATGGCCAAGCACTTCAACTGTTTGCAGTAACTCCATCCTCTGTTACCTTGTTCAACCTTCATTCCCAACCAGTTAGAAAGGAAATATTAGATCATATTGGATGTCATGTTAATGGTGTTGCAATGAGTGACCGCTCGGTATGCTGTTCAAGTTATCCCAACTAATTTCTGTTTTATATCATACGATGCATTTTAATGGATCAAAGTTGTTGACTTGTTGTTATCAGGAACTAATAATTGGGCGGCCTGAAGCCGTGTATTTCTATGAAGATGATGGCCGTGGTCCTTGCTGGGCATTTGAGGGAGAGAAGAAATTTGTTGGTTGGTTCCGAGGATATTTGTTGTGTGTAATTGCTGATCAAAGAAATGGGAAAAACACTTTCAATGTTTATGACTTAAAGAACCGCTTAATTGCCTACAGTATGGTGGTTGATGAAGTATCACACGTGCTCTGTGAATGGGGTAACATAATTCTTTTCATGAGTGATAATTCAGCTCTGTGTGTTGGGGAGAAGGACATGGAGAGCAAGCTTGATTTGCTTTTCAAGAAGAATCTCTATACTGTAGCTATTAATCTTGTTCAAAGTCAACAGGCAGATGCTGCTGCTACCGCTGAAGTCTTAAGAAAATATGGTGATCATTTGTATGCCAAGCAAGACTATGATGAGGCCATGGCCCAATATATTCTCACAATTGGTTACCTTGAACCTTCTTATGTGATCCAGAAGTTTCTGGATGCACAAAGAATCCACAACCTGACTAATTACTTGGAGAAACTACATGAGAAGGGCCTTGCTTATAAGGACCACACCACTCTTTTATTGAATTGCTACACCAAATTGAAAGATGTTGAAAAGCTCAACTTCTTCATCAGAAGAGACGGCGGTGGAGAGCATAAGTTTGATGTTGAAACTGTCATAAGGGTCTGCCGTGCTGCTAACTATCATGAGCATGCAATGTTTGTTGCCAAAAAGGCCAACAGGCATGAGCTTTACCTAAAGATTTTGCTTGAAGATCTTGGAAGATATGATGAAGCATTGCAATATATTTCCAGCTTAGAACCAAACCAAGCCGGGATGACAGTAAAGCAGTACGGAAAGATTCTCATAGAACATAAGCCAGAAGAAACTATTCGAATTCTCCTCAAGCTGTGCACAGAGGAGGAAAAACCTGCAAAAAGAGGTTCTTTAATTGTTTTGCCATCTCCTGTTGACTTTCTCAACATTTTTGTGCATCATCCAGAATCCCTCATGACATTTTTTGAGAGTTACGTTGACAAAGTAAAGGAATCTCCTGCACAGGTAGAAATTCATAATACATTGTTGGAGTTATATCTGTCCAATGACTTGACCTTCCCCTCAATGAGTACCTCAAATGGCTTTCTCAGTGAATCAGTAAGTAGGCCAATGGGAGCCTCTGTGTCAAATGGAAAATTAATTGCTGATGAAGAAGATTGTGCTAAAAGACAAGAAAAGGGATTGCAGCTGCTTAAAAATGCATGGCCTTCTGACCAGGAGCAACCACAATATGATATTGATCTTGCCATAATCCTATGTGAAATGAATGCCTTCAAGGGTGGACTTTTGTTTTTATATGAGAAAATGAAACTCTACAAAGAGGTTATTGCTTGCTACATGCAATCCCATGACCATGAAGGTTTGATTGCATGTTGCAAGAGGCTAGGTGATTCTGGTAAGGGCGGAGACCCCTCACTTTGGGCAGATCTGCTCAAATATTTTGGTGAACTTGGTGAAGATTGTTCCAAAGAAGTAAAGGACATTTTGAGCTACATTGAAAGAGATGACATTTTGCCTCCTATAGTTGTTCTCCAGAACGTGTCTCAAAATCCATGTCTCACCTTATCTGTGATTAAGGATTATGTTGCCCGGAAACTTGAGCAGGAGTCCAGGAAGATTGAGGAGGATAGACGGGCCATTGATAAGTATCAGGTAAGTTTCTATGAATTTTAAAGCTAATCTTGATATATTCACTTTTATGGCAGGTTATATTGTTTTTTTTAATCTGAATTCCTTGCCACTTCAGAAGAGATGCACCTTTTTGGTCATTTCAGACAAATCAAATGAATTTGCTTTGATAAAATTTGTTTTTCTAATCCAAGCAAGCATATAAATTTTGCTATCAGATTGGTAGAAAAGATAACTGTTTTTTGTTTGTCTTGTGAACCATCTACAACTAAAATCTATTCTTCCTTTTGGGCTTCTCAGCTACATGATTTCTTTGCCAACAATCAACTCTCCCCTTGCCATGTTCTCTATAGGATTCATATGCACGTGATCACGTCCAAGAATAATAAGATAGCAGCACAAAATATAGCATATGCTGAAGAATTGACCAAATTTATTGATGACCAAACCCAAAGAAAACCGAAAAAGGATATATAATATTTTATGCCCTCGAAAAAGTAAACTTTGCTTCCATGAGAATTCTTCACTCAGGAAAAAAATGCTGTAATGCAACTATTGAGATTTTGATAATACCCTTTGTGCAGGAGGAGACTTTGGAGATGAGAAAAGAGATTCAAGAGATGAGGACGAATGCAAGAATCTTTCAGCTAAGCAAGTGCACTGCATGCACATTCACTCTTGACCTTCCAGCGGTTCACTTCATGTGCATGCACTCATTTCACCAGCGATGCCTTGGTGACAACGAGAAGGAGTGTCCAGAATGCGCTCCCGAATACAGAAAGGTCATAGAGATGAAACGAAGTCTGGAGCAAAACTCAAAAGACCAAAACCAATTCTTTCAGAAAGTCAAGAATTCAAAAGATGGGTTTTCTGTGATTGCTGAGTATTTTGGCAAGGGGATCATTAGCAAAACTAAACCTGTAGAAAATGCTGCACCTGAGGGAGCTGAATAGCTGATGGAGACTGGTTATTAATCCTGTAAAATGTTTATTGTTTCAATTTCTGTACATTCAAAGAGGGATGAGAATGACTTTTTTCTCCAATGAGAGTGTCCGACTGTCCGAGCGGAGTATCACTTGATCCTTGGCTAGTTTGTGTTTGATTGCTCATCTTCTTCATTTCTTGATCCTTGGCTGGTTTGTATTTGATTGATCATCTTCTTCATTTGCCCACCGTACGTAATGTTGAAATTGTGTTAGAATATTGAAGGCATGTAAGTTCGATGGTTAACGTACATGTATGGTGTTTAACTTGGATGAATCTTGGATATGTTGTATTTTCATCAGTAGTTTTGAGTTCAATTGCTTTTGGTGCAAGAGATTTGAGTTCAGAATCAGGTTGAAATGAGATTGGCTTAGGAAGGTAGTCTACATTTGTGGTTAACTTATGAGCATTCTTTTTTGGTCGAAAAAGTTATGAGCATTCTGGCATTTTCATTACTTGTAAGATTACTTCAGCTCCCGTGGCACTTGATCATGTAACTCATGAGGAACAGATCAACAAGACAAAATCATAATGAGACTCAGAGCAGCATACAAATAATGAGAATCGAGAGAACGGATGTAGTGACTATAGAATAGGAAAATTTTATTGAAGGGGTTAAAAAGGAAAATTTCAGGCTGCAATAATTGACTGAAGTCAATTTGTACCCAAACTTCCACCTTTGCCTAAAACTGGTTAACCCTAAAAAAACCAATTTTGCAGTAAGCCGGTAAAATCTTAGTCCATGATTTATTCGTCTCTTCGAAAGTGAAAAAACTCTGAAGATTAAGCTTATTCGAGGAAAACTTGAATTCTATCTCCCATTCGGTCGCGGAAATCTAACAGTGTCCCTCCAGAGCTCTCAGCTGCATTATTTATGAGATCTTTGATGTTTACACCAACCAGAGCTGCACACAATAGCAGAATCTCACCATTAGGCTTCTCAACTGCTTATTAATTATTATCGTTAAAAATCTGCAGTTCAATGAGAATAAGACAATAAGACATTACCTGGAACTATATTTGTGACGCCATCCAAGAATCCAGCCTGAGAAAGAAAATTTTGGTCTTTATTCCACATGAGAGAAAATATGAAAAAAGGTAACAGCAAGGAGCATTGAAATAGTGTTTAGCGACGTCATAATGGCCATTTACGATCATGTAAGGCCACATGAAGAACTTCATTAGACCTGTGCAAAACAAGCTTCCATCTTTTGTGGATTTTTATCTGAATAAAATGCATCCAAAATCCTTTGAATACTAAAAGGGTTAAGAGTTTAGAATGGCAGATTTTTTTAGCTTCCCATTCCATAGCAAAAAATGCAGGCAATGCCACAATAGTTTGACCATGCATATTTTGAATCTCAGCTACTTTTGAAGTTAGCTTGCAGAATGTTCAGTTTATAGGCAAGTATGAAAGATTGTATTTTACAAATAACACAACACAAAATGGGAGATAAATAGAAATGATAATGGATCAAGCAAAATAATTAATGGGAGTGAAGGACAAAGGGGTTAAAGAGGCAACTTACAGGGATCCTAACGTCAAGTTTCTCAAGTCCATCCCTCCCAGTAATTTTAATTCTCAAAGTCCGAGACCAGACTCCAGATAGCAGACCTCCGGAACCATCTGCATTAGAAGGACTAATAACATCAGGAACTATGACTTCAGTTACAGGAACTTCTTGCGCTGGCTCTCCCTGACACATGTCATCATCATCATCCTTTCTTTCTGGGGCATCAGATATGCCTGTTGCTGAAATGCCATTACGGTTTCGTAGTATCAGATAGAAGGAATGGCTAACTCTGTTTTATGACTGTTCAGAGCATACATTCAACTTCTACAGTTAACAAAATACCTCAGTTGATCAACCTGGTATCTCTAACCATTCAAGTAGGTTGGCAAGACTGCTTAAGTTATGGCTAGAAAGAAGAAAAAGTAATAGCTTCCAAAACATGAAAAAGAAGAAAAAAAAACTCATCCTGCAATTCAATATAACAGAAATCAAATGAATTTTGTCTCTCTTCCAACTGATAAAAGGTTATAAGGGAAAACATCGAAGGAGCATGGCAATGAAGTCAGAAGCATTGAAATGAGGTATACAATCCCCAATTGTGTTTGTAACTAGGAATATTGGAATTATTCTAGCAACAAAATTATCATTATCTACCTAGATAAAACTCAAATGTATGATAAGAAAAACCGTGTAGAAGCAATCCAGATATATTCAAGAAAACTTCCCATATAAGTTTTTTCAGTTTGAAATGTTAAAAATCTTCCAAGTACCTTAATCTTCAACTTTGTTTTCAAAGTTAAAATCCACAAAAAACATGTATTTCCAAATCATTGAATCTGGTTTCTAAAAGAAAAAAACTCAAATGAAAATTGGAGATAACAAACAACAAGCTATCTTAATTTCTATGAAGAAATGCCAAATCCATCTTATGTGCATTCACCTCTTTGTGCAAAAGGCTCACTGCTAACTAAAGCATACCGCTTCTCTTCTTCATAGTAATCATTAAAACCTAAAACATCTTTAATCTCTTCAAATGACGGAAGACTTCCAGGAGGAGGAAGCCTACCACCCTTGATAGCATTTAGTGCATCCTGCAGAAAGTTTATGGCAGACTATGTAAATGCTCAAGGTCAACACATTGAAAAAGTACAACCAGCTGAAGCCGTATAGCTTCACACATTATGTTCCAAATGCAATTTTCAAGAATTCTTAGTATTACCCCATCCATCACTCGATGCATAAAAATGAGGGGCATTATGCTTTATTCCATTTTTAAAAAATCATTTTACTTTTAAGAAATTTGATTGGAAAAACTAACATTATAGATGGCATATCATCATTGAAAATTCCAAAGTAGTTATTTTGACTTGTCAACATTGGCAAGCGTTTACAGACATGCAAATAACAGAAATTTTGATGAGAATGTAGGGACAAAGGGAGTAGCATCCAAAATTCCAAATTAGATCATGCTTACCTGCATTGCTCTAATGGAGACCCCAATCAATGAAAGTGGATAAGACACAATTTTAAATCCAACATCCTCGAGCTCCATGGGATTAAGAATAGGTGTTTTTCCTCCTCCTTCAAGCATGTTACCCTACAGAACAAAGAACATGGTCATAAAAATAAAAAGAACAATGTTTAAGTCGAGAACATAAGACTATTCCTTGATGGATTATCCATATTAGTATTTATACATTTGTGAGAGAGGGCTTCTTTGAGTTTTCAAATACAAAGGCTTAGTATCTGTTCTAGCAGTTGTTTCTGGTCATTTGCACTTATGCACAGAGTAATCAAAAGGACTAGACAGCAATTGGAACAAAATGCAGTACCATTTTGGGCACCAGAGGTGAAGTTTTACAGAAGGCCTTCATTTCTTCTCTGGAGGCGAGAGCATCAGTAAAGAGAACGTCTGCTCCAGCATCAGCAAAGGCTTGTGCTCTCCATAATGCTTCATCAAGAGAGGCTGCTTGACGGGAATCTGTTCTTGCAACAATGACAATATCTGAACCTGTTTCTTCTCGAGCATGGACGGCTGCTTTTATTCGCATTACTGCTTCTTCTCTTGAGACAACTTTCCTCCCATGTGTATGACCACAGGCTTTCGGAGATACCTACTCAGAATATAAAAAGAAATCACTGAATGTACAAGAAACCCTCAATACATTTAACATGCTTGAAAGAATATGTAGAAGAGTTCAGTAAATTTTTACAAACAGTGCTTTTTGAGGTTTAGTTTTTTTTTCTATGAACATAGTATAAACTCTCAAAATCAATTCTGATATCATGAAAGATTGGCAACCTGATCTTCAAGAATGATTCCTGAAAATCCTGCTTTAATATATCCCTTCACAGTTCTCTTGACATTCATTGCATTTCCATATCCATTGTCACCATCCCCGATCACAGGTATTGAGACAGCCTCAGTAATTTTTTGCCCTTGATCCACCATCTCTCCATAAGATATTAGTCCAGTGTCCGGCAATCCCAGTCTAGCAGCTGATATGGAGAATCCTACAGAAAGATACGCAGAAAAATCATGGCATGATATCTTTTTTTCTCAACAACCGACATGCTAACATACGCTTCACAGAGTTGGAGGTTAAAATACCATTAAGCAACTTTGTCCAGACTCCATCATAGATAAACTTTGTTACTTGTGCTATAAAGAGTTTCTACCATTATGTGTATTTTCAAATATTAGCATCGGATTCATAAAATCACATCTTATAGTCTAGAAAGGTATTTTCACGAAACAGACTCTACAAAAATATTGATAAAGCTAGAAAAGCATCCTAAAATGGATATGGATGGTATCTTCAAGGATTAAAACTATTCCATTTCATCACAAGAACAAAGATTACTGGTCTTCACTATCTATTTCAACCAAGCATTTTGGGAGAAATCATATTTTGAATACTGTAAAAATCAGCTATCAAACACAGCTAATGCATTCAACTCCGGAACTATTCAATATAAATTCAGCTACGGATCACCTTACTCGCAATCCAATGTCGATCAAAGCGAGAAATCGAAAGAATAGAGGAAGAGAAAGCGATTACCGCTAGTGAAGCAGAAATCAAAGCCAGCCTTTTCGACGAGTTTGGCACTGAGAGCATCGAAGCAGGCGGGGCCAAGATGAACCCCAGGGGATTCAAGCAATCGCCGAAGCGCCTTAACAGGGGGTTCACAATCGCCGGTGCCGACTCTCCCGGAAGACAGTGAGGCGACGGCGACGGAGAGCGTTGTGGACCTCCTTCGGAATCGGAGGGATGTTCTGGCGCTCCTTTCGCGGGTGAAGCTGCTTCTCAATGGTGGCGGAAGCAGCAAACATCGTTGGGAGAAGGCGGTGGATTTGCGATCTCCGATGGCCGGGAGCTCCATTTCACACACTCTCCGCCAGGTTCAGGACTTCAATCTAGAAGAAGAGTCTGGTTAGGTAGTGAAAATGTGAAAATGAAATCTTAATACGGAGTATTTACTGCATTTGTCCCAGTTTTACTACGGCAATTAACCAAAAATAAATAAAAATAATTTGGGTTGGTTGTATTATTTTGTTTTTTTAACAAGGGATCTATTTTTGGTAATAAATCTCGGTCCGTGATGGTACATCTAACATGAAACCTCTCAAATTTCTAACATTCTTCATATCTCTTACTATTAGTAGACCACTCCATGTGAGAGTAAGTTGGTTGTATTATGGTTTTACAAGAGTAAATTTTTCTTGGTGCACTGAATTTAAAAAAAAAAATATCAAATACTTGAAGATTTTATAAGTCAAAATTCACAAGTATGCCAACTATAGTTTTGGATTGTAGAATCTCGCAATAGGTTTAATAATCATTAAGTATTTTATTGTTACCTCAGTTCTGTTCTTTCCTAAGTTTCGGGACGAAACTTTTTTAAGGGGGTAGTATGTAATACCCGTATTCGTTTTAGGTCGTGTAAGTCGGAAAACGGATTCCTTCGCTTACAAGCACTCGAATTTCAGGATCCGCAAGTAACCTCGTAGGACAAATTAATTAGTAATTTATTCTTACAACCATCCAACTACACTTTATCCTTCCTTCCCTTATATAAATTATATATAATATCCTTATATAAGTTATATATAATATCTTTATATAAAATATATATATATATATATGATCTCTGTACAAGTAACAATTATACGGCTATATTAACCCACTCACCCGAAATCCTAGATTGTTGACGGAAATCTATCCAAATCAGTATCTATCTAACTAGACCTGTCAATCGGGTCGGGCGGGTCGGGTTCGGGTTTCGGCATGTCGGATTCGGGTCAATTTCAGGTCGGGTCATTTCGGGTCACAAATTTATCGGGTTCAAACAGGTCGGGTCACTACGGGTTTGTTGCGGGTTCGGGTCGGTCAACGAATTAAATAATCTGGGTTTTCCTATTTATTTTAACAGTTTATTTGTTATTTTTTAGTTAATTTTTTTTCATTCTCGCTTATTTACCTAAAAAGTTATAGTATAATCTAACTTGAGCCTAAATATAAGGATTTGGATTTTGGAAACAAGACGCTCAAATTTTGTATTCATTAGTATTATTATTTAATTATAAAATGGTATCTCACTATTTTAGGAACATTTTTGTATTGGCTCAAAAAAAAAGGAACATTTTTATAACCAATCATGTGTTATACTAAGGGGGTGAATAAGCACAATGACAAGTCCCAATTTCACATTCATGGTGCTCGGTGGCAGAAGAATTTCAACAAGAAATGATTGACCTCAAAGTTCAAATCGTAAGAGATTCAAAATTGATTATGAAGAAAAAATAACACATGACCTCATAGAGTTCTTGTATGCATATACTAGGAAACATATATCAATTCAGAATAGGAAAACTTATAATCCACGTATTATTAAAAAGTATGGTATTCCCCCATTTTGTATATATTTCAGCTTTGATAAAGTCATAATCATTTATGTAACCTAGAGCATCTTTAATCGATTGGCTATTAATAATTTTAATTGGTTACTATTAATCGTTTGCCCAAACCTTGAGAAGTATATATACATTTTTTTCGGAGATATTAACTTATAACATCTTCAACTAATTGGTTTGTTTAATGTTAATAATCTAGAAAATTAGTTTTTCAAGCAATCGATTGGAGTCAAGTTCAACTATTGATTAGAGGAAGGAACGAGACTGCAACCAAACTTGACTTGGTGTGAATTTTTTTTTCACCATTCTCGCTTTTTAGTTTGACCCAACGGGTTGAACCAAACCCGGTCGGGTTTGACCCAGAAATTTCTCGGGTCATCGGATTCGGTTAAAATCGGGTTTCGGGTTAATTTTTCGGGTTATGACCCAAAAATTTTCGGACGGGTCGGGTCGGTTTTTCAGTTCGGGTCATATTTTGACAGGTCTATATCTAACCAAATCTTTGCTTAGCCGTCCTATTTAACAAACTCACCTTCTGATAACGCCGAAAGTACGATTCAATCAAAGCTTTTATTCAAACCTTCTCTCCCTATTTTGCGTAAAAGTACTGGGAAGCGAACCAAGCCTTCGCCGATCGTCAACCGACCAGACCGCAGTCCGAGTTTTTCCAACGGTCAACCGCACCATCACCGGTAATACTTCCTCCTCGTCGGCAGTTCGGTACTGACGGTCCCGGTGAGTTATCACCCTCTTTATTCAGCACTTTCCTCTGTGTTTTTCTTCGGGTTGGTTAGGATGTCGTCGTGGTAGAGTCGGGAATGGGAGCGGAGTTGGTCACTGAGGCGGGAGATTTGTGCAGACCACCGACGAATTTAACGGGGAAAGGTCTGGCTTTGGTGGAGGAAGACGATAGGGGGGGTCGCGTGTATGGTCGGCTTTAATTTCCTGGGACAGATTTTGGGTTTTTTTCTTCATATTATTAGTTTGTGGGTGTAGTTAGTTTAACGTAAATGATGGGTAGAAGAGCTTGGTGGGTTAGATGTTGATTTGCACAAATCATGGGTGTTGTAATTTAGTAAGTTATTTAGTTTGGGGTTACTTTGATCAGAAAAAATTGAAGGGAAGGGACGAACAGAGACGAAGTTTCGCTCGACATTAGGTTGAAGATGAAGGAAGGGGTGGGCCCGTGTAGATTAGTCAAAGCGCGGTTGTTTGGTCACCAGATTAATTTGGAGGGGAGACGGGTTAGAGTTGGGCCAACTTTGTTAAAACGTTGGACTGGGCTGTGGGTTTGGATTAAGATTTTTTTTACATATATATTCTTTGTAAAATTTAAATTGATAGAGGTACGTATTATAATAGGGTGTACGTAGTCGTTCGTTTATGTTAGTAATATAATTATGTTAGTAGTTAGTAGATAGATAAGTCGTTAAGGGTATAAAGTATATAGTTGATACCCGTTATGATAACGAGTGTGGTCGATCAAGTATTTAAGTGTGCTCATAATTATGTTTAGAGAACTGCTTTTGCTCAAGATTTTAGTTTTGCCACGCCAAGGAATCCCTTGTCTGAGGTAAGTCGTTTTTCGACTTGCTCGGTTCTTCTCTACCTTGTTAGATTGCGTATCGATATTGTAGGGCGGGTTTTGGGAACTAGTCCTGAATGCCTTTATAAACTGTTTTGAACGTCTCGTGTTGTTGTGTGTAAAATGGTTTTGAATGTGTTTTATCGAAAGGATATTTTTGGAACGTTTTCTCTGTGTTGGTACCGTTTCCGACACGGCCCATCGTAGCTGGCGTGGAGGAAGAGTTGGCTATCCGTGTGACTGGGAAACCGTGCCCCTTCAAAACGAAAATTATTATCTGTGTGTTTTTGGCAAGTGCTCCAGTGGAGGCTTAGCCCGGGGTTTAGAAGGGAGATTGTGAAGTGGAGTGGGAGGGCCTGCCTCTGCACTCGGCGCGGTGATGAGCGCCTTGGACGTCGGATTGTGGAAAAGGAGGAGTTGCTTTGTTATGAGATTGTGATTGTAAATGTGTATGTGGCTGTGTGTGACTGATTATAACTAATTTAGGTATTGGCCTTTAGAGTTATGATTGCGATTGTGGATTTGTATGCTGACTTTAGAAATGTTTTCAAAACGTTCTGCAATTTCCGTATTCTCTCTAACTTGGTAGATTAGAAGTTGACCCTTCGAGGAATATTTTTCAGATCCAGGTATGAACCAAGGAGCCGTGCAGGCACCGAGGCCAGATGGCGGGCCGGAGCGGTAAAGAGCGCGTGTCATAGTGGGATTGATTTTACGCTAGTTCATTTATGATAGTTAGGTTGTTGATTTTATTATTGATAAGATGAAGTTAGTATTATGTTTCATTTATTATTTTGTTTGATTAGTTCACTATTAGTAAGCGTTGTGTCGTATTTGAATATTTATATTTTTCGGGAATTCATGCATAACTACGTTTTCTATACTTTTTATAAAAGAAGGGTTGAATGTTTTTATTTCGTTTTCTCGTCGTGCCCGCGTTGCAAGATCCTAAAGTGTAGTTGTCAACCTATTTAATAGTACCTAGTAAGGTCTATAAGGTCTATTTCTTAGTAGCGCCCCGTCGGAAGTTGGGGTGTTACATGGATCATGTGAGAATCACTCTTGTGATAAGAATTTTTCTTTAGATTGAGGACTAAGAGTGTGTTTGGATCTCATAGTTTATAAACACATTTTGTATTATAGTTTATTTTATTTTATGATGTGTTTGGATGGATTTTAATTTTAATTTTATATATATTTTTAATATTTGATTTGATGTTTGATGTAATATTTAGGTTGTTGTGGGAAAAAGTAAAAAGTAACTAGAAACTTCTTTATTAAAAATAAATGCTATTTACATATTCAAAATTAAAGTAATCCAAACAAATCTTATAACTTTGAATTATTAAATTAAGTTAAATTAAATAGAATGCATTATAATGCATAAACTAATGCAATCCAAACAGACCTTAATTTCAACTATTATATTTACATCATCTATAACCATATATTAAAGCTATACCTTTTCGAGCCACCAGAACGATTCTGGCTCCACCTCATATTTACAAAATTAATTTTTATTTCTAATACTTTAACTTTTTCCTACTAAATTCTTCTTTAACTATTTAAATCTATCTTTAACATCAAACAACTATCTATTTAGTATAACAATATCTTTTGAAAACTTCCTTATACAATTATCTATAATCATATATTAAAGTTGTACCTTTTCGAACGACCAGAACAATTTCTGGCCCCACCTCATATTTAAAAAATTATTTTTTATTTATTTTATTATAACTTCTTTCTATTAAATTTCTAAATTTTTTTTAACTATTTAAATTTATCTCTAACATCAAACAAATATCTATTTAGTATAACAATATCTTTGGAAAGCTTCCTTATACAAGTATTTAAAATTAAAGATAAAACTATTTTAAATATTTTAAAATAAATATAAATCTTTTAGCATATATCTTTTGACGAATTTATTTATAGATATATAGTAATAAACTATTTGATTAAAAATTATAAATTCTACGAGCAATAAATTAATCATATTGAAGTTTATATTATATTTTTATTAATTTATTTATTAATATCCTATTTATAATGTCTATAAAATATCAAATCGTAGTCGTACAAGGTAAAACTAGTTACTCTATATTGTACGATCAATGTTTTTTTTAATATTTTTTATTTTAATTTTCGGGATATTTTTACCTATTTTATATTATTTTTATTTTTAAAAAGACATTATAAATCTTAAGTATGACAACTCAATTTTTATACTAGAATCATTTTTTCGTGTTAGGAGTTCATTTTTTCTGTATTGTATGAGTTCATTTTTTTATATTTTACGAGTTTATTTTTTTTATCTATGATAAATTCATTTTTATTTTCTTTGAGTTCATTTTTCATGTAATTCGATTTTAACATAACTAAAAAAAAATTAAAAAATAAATGAATTTTTTTTTTTTTTTACAATTTTCAAATTATTTTTTTTACAATTATCAAATTATTTTTTACAAAATATGTATTATAAATCTAAAATGCGGTAGTTCCTTTTTTATAAACCAAGAGTTCATTTGTATATGATATGAGTTCCATTTTGTATATTGTATGAGTTCACTTTTCATACTATATGAATATATTTTTATCTATTATGTGTTCATGTTTTTTGTTTTTTGTGTTCATTTTTCATATAATTTTATTTTCACTAAAATTGAAAAAAATAAAGTTTCATATAAATTGTTTTAGTTGTCATATGTGTATTGAATTGGTAATATATGGTCTTCTGATGTACCCTTAAATTGTGTCATATAATAAGTTAGGTGTTTTTGTTTTTTTGTTGAAGAAAATTACTCATAAGAGTCGAACTAGAGACCTCTATGTACTACACTTGAGGCTTAACTGTTTGACTAAATTGCAAAGTTCTTATGTGTTTTTGTTAGACTGGAATGTATTCGTTTTTGTCAAATGATCGGATTTAGAACCTTGACTCTTTTTTTTCTAGCCTTTGAACTTGGTTTTAAACTAGGCTTGCGACTTGCGAGCATAAATAAAATTGTCAACAGATCATAAAAATTAATTATGACCAGCCCCTAAAATTGGTTTTAAGTCTGTTACACTTTGATATATATTTCGAATATATATGAAAGTCACACTTTCATATATATTTCGAATGATGCGTTCTTTCAATTGCTATGTCATCGTCACCTATGTCAAAGAGTCCTAAGTCTGTCACCATCTCCCACGAATCTTTACCCGAACGAATTGGTCGTTGGTGACAAAATCTATTCAAGAGATATAAAATCATGCAAAGCAGCATCTTACCTTGTCACCTGGACGGGACGAGTCGTCTGTTATCAGCACATGCCTTGTATTTTTGGGTCGTTTGCACAGGCATTTCGCACACGTGGAAGAGGGACAATCATTAGTACCTTTGGGAACGAGGGCAACACTTATTGTGCCATTATTCCCGGTCTCACCCTGTACAACAATAAAAACAACATCAACCCAAGTGGAACCCGGTAGGATACGGGATCTAGGGGGTCGAGATGTACGCACCCTTACCCCGACTCGAAAATCAGGAGAATATCTAAATGTGGGCCCAAAGCAAAACTGAGAGCCGACGGATATCAAAAGGAAAGAAAAGAGTAGTAAAAAGCGAGAACGGAAAAAACTCTTGCAAACCTAGAAAAACTAAAAACTATAACAGAGAAACTAAGACAAATAGGATAAAAGAACAAGGCATTCCCTCCAGGTCGGCCCCACTAACGCTCTATCACTGTAATCTTCTCACGCCATTGGTCCCTACATAGAGCCATATCTGCTGAGACTACTAAGGCTGCGAGGTCTTATTTTATGACTTCCTACCAAACTCTTCTTTGGCCTGCCCCTCTCCCTGTCTCACCCTGTATGAAGAAATTATTTCTATCTCTACTTTCATGGTGGAGGTTTCCGACAGTGTTAGTATCTGATTAGAAGGAATCGATGAAGGAGATATATACCGATATCCGTATGAGGTGGTGGTGGAGAAGCAGTTTGTCAACGTGACCTTTAAGGATTGGCATGCGTTCAAACTGATGGATTGGGATTGTGTTGTGAGGGAAAGTAGCCCTTGCGGTCTTGAAACCTGCTTCTTGTATTCTTCAGTCCATTGCTTCTCTTGATTACTCTGTTGTGTATCTTTGTAGTTGGGTTTTACTTGATCTTTTTGGTTTGCCGTCTATTTGTACTTGTGTAACCATCCTTGAAAGCTTTGATAATGGATTGGGAAGGGTCTCCCCACTGAGACTCCGCGTACGTAGGTGTTATCACCGAACTGCGTAACCATTCTTTGGTGTCACTTGTTTTTAAGCTTTCGTTCGATCTTGTATGTTTGCGTGCGTTTCTATCTTCGATAGCGATAGATCTAGTTTTACAACGTGGTATCAGAGCGTTGCTTTGTAGATCCTTGGCTTTCTGAGTGCTTCCGCTACTTGTTTTGTTTTTTAGTCACTGCATCTACCTCTTCAGGTTAAAGCAGGGGAACCTTGATAGACGGGTGTCGACTTGTGTCGATTTCATCCCACTGTCGGGTCCTACACCGTCTCCTTGTGTGTTTTCTTGTCAGTTTTTTTTAGTAGGTGTTGCTAGGGGTGTTTTCTTTTGTTCTTTAGGTTGTGTCTTGCGTTGTCTGTCTGTCTCATTCTTCTTGGCCTCCGTTCTGACTTGGTAGTATTTGTGTCTACAGGTACAAAAATGTCAGAGCAATACAAAGTGAAGCCTTATGATGGCCTACGCCATGTGGAAGGTGAAGATGAGGGCCATATTAACAAAAGAAAAATGCTATGTGGTTGTAACAGAACAATGGTCGGTTGAATTCTCTGATGCACGAAGGCAAGAAATCAAAGACCAGGCTCATGCTGAGATCATGCTTCGTCTAAATGACGAAGTTGCAAGACAAGTGGTTAGGCATACTGATCCTAAACCTTTGTGGGATGCTCTTGATGCAATCTATCTGACTAAGTCCTTGCCTAGCCTTATCTCTACTCTCTGTAAGTTCTTTAACTTTAGGATGGATACCAATCTCTCCCTAAATAAAAATTTAGAAAAGTTTCTTAAACTGGCTCAAGATCTTGAAAGACGCGATGAAAAGGTTAAAGAAAGCTATAAAGTAGGTATTCTGTTGAATACAATCCCTAGTCAGTTTGATGTTCTAAGAGATGTGGTTCAATTTGCTAGGGATGATCTTATTGTTGAAAGAATAGTGGAGTACTTAACCCAGAAAAATGACTCCCTGAAAGTCTTTAAGAGCAAAAATGGTTCTAAAAATGATCAAAAGACTGAGTCTAAAAATGAGGTTATGTTTACAAAGGGAAAATGCAAGAATAATAGGCAGAAAAAGAAGAAGAATAAGTCAATGATAGCAATTCTTCTAACAAAAAGGACATGTCATCAGTAAAATGTTATTATTGTGGGGTAGTTGGGCATTATTCCACTGACTGTAACAAAAAGAAAAAGGATGACAAGAATAAGGAAAAAGATACTAATGGTTCTTCAAATGTGTTTGAACACTGTCCTCAATATTCCTATGAACTATTGATGTGCTCTTATCATGATGATGCCTTGATTAGTACTCATGAATCTGTTGTGAGTGATGACTGAATTCTTGATTCAGGGTGTACTCTTCATGCTACTCCTCATAAGCATTATTTTAGTGAACTAACTGAATCTGATGGTGGTGTAGTAATGATGGGAGATCATACATCCCTAAAAATCAAAGGCACAGGTACAGTTCCCTTGAGAATGTTTGATGGTAAGGTAAGGGTCCTCCAAAAGGTCAGGGGGGTTCATGATCTTAGGAGAAATCTTTTGTCTGAGTCTGTCTTAGATGATCTAGGCTGTCAAATTGTCACCTCAAATGGAATAAGAGATGTTATTAGAAATAAGAACATCCTTATTAGGAGCATCAAAAAGGAAGGGCTATACTATGTTATAGCCACTCCTGAATTGAATGTCTCCAAAGGTAAAGTACAATCTGAAAATCAAGATATCACTAAGATATGGCATGATAGGATGGGGCATATAGGCAATAAAGGGTTACATCACCTGTTTAAACTTGCCATGATATCTATAAAACCTAAAGTAATTGACTTCTGTGAGGATTGCATTCTAGGTAAGAAAATTGCTCACAGCTTTAGCAGGTCAACCTACACTGCAGGCAAGCCCCTGGAGTATGTTCATTCAGATCTCTGGGGGCCTGCCCAAGTAGATACAATTGGAGGTAGGAGATATTTCCTATCTTTGGTTGATCACTACTCAAGAAAAGTGTGGGTCTACCTACTAAAGACAAAAGATGAGGCTTTTGATAATTTCAAAAATTGGAAAATAATGGTAGAAAACCAGTCTGATCATAAATTGAAATGCCTTAAGACTGATAATGGGTTAGAATTTTGTAACCATGCCTTTAATGATTTCTGTAAAACACATGGTGTTAAAAGACACCTGACTGTCCCTGGCACACCTCAGCAGAATGGTACTGCTGAGAGGATGAACAGAACCCTCCTTGAAAAAGCTAGGTGTATGCTCATCAGTGCTGGAATGAAAAATTCCCTATAGGGAGAGGTTGTAATCACTGCCTCTTACCTTATAAATAGGTCACCCTGTTCTGTAATAGGGTTTAAAACACCCCAAGAAATGTGGACAAGAAAAATTCCTAACATTTCACATTTAAGGCCTTTTTGTTGTACAACCTATGCCCAAATTTCACAGGGCAAGCTACATCCTAGGCCCCTAAAGTGTGTCATGTTGGGGTATCCAGAGGGAATAAAAGGATACAAGTTATTACTTATCCAACCAAGAGGTTATAAGGTAATAACTTCCAAGTCTGTCACTTTTAATGAAAAGGATTTTCATTTCAAGACAATTCTAACACCAGTGGTTGAGAATACAGGTACCCCACAGACCCTAAAGATAAAAATGGCACATTCTTTGAAGACCATAACAATCTGGATGGTGATGAAGAGTTTGACATAGGCCACTCTTCCAGTGCCCACCAAGGAGAACCAGAAACCAACAACAATCAAAGTGAAGGTCAAAATTTCTCAAGTTCTGACAATAATGATTTGCAACCTCACCAATTAGGTGGGGCAGTAAGTAATTCTGATCCCTCTAGCTCGAGTTCTAGTAGTTCTATGAATAGCAACAACCCGCATGATCATGATTTTGATGATGTTGTTGTGCCTAATGATCATGATTTTGATGATGTTGATGTGCCTAATGAACATGATTTTCATGAACATAACATACATGTTCCTGTTGCAAATGATTTGGCTGATTACCAACTTGCTAGAGATAGGGAATCTAGAGTAAGAATCCCTAATACCAGATTTGCAGACTTTGTGAACTTACATGACTCACCTATATCAGAATTACTCTAAAATTGTTGAGTTTGCCTTCCTTGTTGCTGAAGTGGTTAGAAATATTGTTCCTGATTCTTATGAACAACCAATAAAATGTGCTCATGCTAATGACTGACTTAAAGCAATGCATGAAGAAATTCAATCCATGTATGTTAATAACACCTGGATTCTTGTTCCCAAACCTGATAAAGTCAAATTGATAGACTGTAAGTGGATTTATAAGCTTAAAGAAAGAGCTAATGTCAATGATCCTCCCAGGTATAAAGCCAGGCTTGTAGTCAAAGGCTTTACACAGAAAGAAGGGATAGATTACAATGACATGTTTTCTCCTGTAGTCAAATATAAAACTATGAGATTGCTTCTTGCCATGACTGTTGTTTATGACTGGGAACTTGAACAAATGGATGTTAAGACTGCTTTTCTGCATGGTGATTTGATTGAAACTATTTACATGCGCCAGCCTAAAGGTTTTGTTGATAAAAAACCTGAGCATGCTTGTTTACTTAAGAAGTCCATATATGGGTTGAAACAATCACCTAGGCAATGGAACAAGAAATTTGACTCCTGCATGCTTAAAAGCTTAAAATGAACTTCACTAGGAGTAAATATGACTTTTGTCTGTACTTCAAAAATGTGAAAACCCAAACACCCTTGTATGTGCTTCTTTATATTGATGGTATTCTGCTAATTAGCAGCTCTAAGGTTGCTATTACTAGGGTTAAGCATGATCTTAAAAAGAATTTTGATATGAAAGACTTGGGTCCTGCACAAAAGATCTTAGGAGTCAAAATTATAAGAAACAGACCTAAGAAGACTATTTACTTGTCTCAGTCTGACTACTTGCTCAAGGTGTTAGATAGGTTTGCTATGAAAGGATCCAAGCCATCTCCAATACCATTAGGAGGGCACTTGGAGCTCTCTAAAAAGGACTTTCCTATGTTTGAAGCAAACAAGAAGAAGATGGAGAATGTTCCCTATGTTGTAGCAATTGGTTCCATTATGTATTCCATGTTATGTACTAGGCCTGATCTAGCTTTTGCTATCTTTGTATTAAGTCGATACATGTCTAACCCAAGAGAAAAACACTGGGCAGCCATGAAGTATCTATTGAAATATGTAACAGGGACTGTGAATTTTGGTTTAGTATATGCTGAGCATAAGCCGAGAACTGACCTACAAGGTTATGTTGACTCGGACTATGCTAGCAATAAGGATAACAGGAAATCAACTACTGCCTATTTTTATACTTGGGCAGGAAATTGTATTTCCTGGAAGTCCCAACAGTAGCCTATTGTTGCATTGCTTCAACTGAAGTAGACATTGCTGCAATCGAGGCTTCAAAAGAAGCTACATGGATGAAGGGAATATTGTTTGAGATTGAAGGCAAGAAATACTTGCCTATACTGAACATGGACAGTCAAAGTGCCTTGTACTTATGTAAGGACCCAGTCCTACATGAGAGAACAAAGAATATTGATGTCCGTTTCCATTATATTAGAGAGCAAGTTGAGGAACATGAAATTTCTGTGAAGAAAATCCTCGGAGATGTAAACCCTGCTGATTTTGGAACAAAAATTGATCCTTCTAACAAGTTTCTGTTTTGCAGGGCAACACTCCACATCAATGATGTTACTTGAGATGTGGGGATGAGTCAATGATGGAGGGAAACCTGTACTAATCCACTATTAAAAGAACTTTCTTCCTAAGGCCCTAAAACTTGGTTTAGGAGGGCATTTGTTAAGCCTAAGTAAATCCAAGTTAGAGACCTTAGGTTATATAGGATATGGTATAACACTTTGAAAATATTCTAGGTAGATCCAAGAGTCAAGAACCGGGTTCGAGATTACTTAATAAGCTTGATCAGACCTTGAACCGGATGTGTATGCCACCCCGGTTTACCGGTTTGGAGGCAACAAACCGGTCTCATTATCAAGTAGAGCTATTACATTTATCTCGATCCTGGCACAATATCACACTGACCCAAAATGATGAAGTCGGCCCATTTCCTAAGCTGAAGCTCGCGTTAAGTGGAACAACGCGTTTTGAGAATTGAGCTCGAGAAGCTTCATGACCTATCTATTTAAGCTCGTGTTAGCTTCTTTCGGAGCTCATTCGCCGCTTTGCCAAACCCTAGATCTCAGAGTGAAAGAGAGAGAGCGAGAAGGAGAAGAGGGAGCTCGACACCGGAGTTGAAGAAGGCGATCGGAAAGGCGATCCCCGTGCCGGAGAAGAACGTTGAAGACTCTCGTCAAAGCTTCTACTTGAAGCTTTGCCAGCCTCTGGGGGGCCGAAACCCTAGATCTTCTTCCTTAGCCTTTGCTTCTCTTGATTACTCTGTTGTGTATCTTTGTAGTTGGGTTTTACTTGATCATTTTGGTTTGCCATCTATTTGTACTTGTGTAACCATCCTTGAAAGCTTTGATAGTGGATTGGGAAGGGTCTCCCCACTGAGACTCCGCGGACGTAGGTGTTATCACCAAACCGCGTAACCATTCTCTAGTGTCACTTGTTTTTAAGCTTTCGTTCGATCTTGTATGTTTGCGTGCGTTTCTATCTTCGATAGAGATAGATCTAGTTTTACACAAAGGGTGATCGAATCATAGAAAATGGATTATTTTTTTCAAATGAATGGTAAATTGTTTCTTCTTTCAAGGGGACAATGCCAAATGGACAAGTAGTTGCCCAAGAGGTTGTCAAGGAGCTCTGGACAAGGAGTAGAACAGTTCAAGAACGAGGTCGTGTTAGTAGCCAAGCTTCAGCATAGGAACCTCGCTCGCTTGTTGGGATTTTGCTTGGCAGGGGAGGAGAAGTTGCTTGTCTACGAATATGTTCCAAATAAGAGCCTTGATTCTTTCCTATTTGGCATGCTACTTACTAAATAAGTCCTACCAAAAAAATCATTCATTTTTGAAGTATTGGAGTTCCTAGATTGATGTTGAATATCTTGGCTTTTTGTAGATCCTACTAAGAAAGGGCAATTGGATTGGTCTAGGCGCTATAAAATCATATCGGGTGTTGCTCGAGGGATGTTGTATCTTCATGAGGGTTCTAGATTAAGAATCATCCGCCGCGACCTCAAGGCAAGTAATGTATTGTTGGATGATGATATGAACCCGAAAATTTTAGACTTTGGTATGGCTAGGAGTTTCGGCGGGGATCAAACCCAAGGCAATACAAGCATTGTTGTTGGTACTTAGTAAGTCTTTAAACTCTACTTCCTTCCATCTTCACTATTTTCATTCCTTGTCAAGTAACATAAAATATGATGTTCATGGTTGTCTTGTATGTAGTGGTTATATGTCTCCCGAATATGCAATGCATGGACAATTCTCGGTGAAGTCAGATGTATATAGCTTTGGCGTATTGGTCTTGGAGATAATAAGCGGCATGAGGAACAACACCTTCCAAGTCTTGGGCTATGCAGAGGATCTCTTGAGTTATGTGAGTACTATTTCATGAGACTTGGGCCTTATTTGTGGAGGACATTTCTTGTTTTGAGGTTCAATTTTACTCATTTCGTTAAACTTTGAGTTTCCAAATTTTTGTCTTATAGTAACTGGAAACTCGATTTGTTAGTTTACCTTAGATCTATTGGGCGTATCCTCCTACATGTTCAGAGAATGGCTGCCCCCATCTTGACCCTGCAAATCCTGCTTTTGCGGGACTATAATTGGACGATTATGATTATGATGATGAGTAACTGAAAACTCGAACAAAGTTGAACCAAATATGTCGTTAGAGGATTATTTTAGCACTTTGAAAAGTTTGGGCTATATTCAACTAAGTTGTAATTGACTTGCTAAAATCGGTCTTCAACTTTCACAGGCTTGGAAACTATGGAGAGAAAGCAGGCCTTTGGAGTTGGTGGATTCAACTCTAAGAGATTCATGCTCAAGTAATGAAGTGATGAGATGCATTCAACTCGGCTTGTTATGCGTTCAAGATGATATAGACCAAAGGCCTACAATGGCATCAATAATGATCATGCTCAACAACTACTCGACTACTATGCCATCGCCACTCCGACCTGCTTTCTGCTTCACATGCAGTAGGATGAATCCTAACTTTTCGACCGACAAATCGACAACCAAATCGCTTATGCCGTCGTTGGTGAATGATGTGTCAATCACCGAAATTGAGCCCAGATAGAGCCAGCAAATGAAGTGATTAATAAGCATATAGCCTTCCAAATCAATATTGACCGGTGGTGATGTAGTTGAAATTATGTCCACTTCAAACGTATATACTATATAGATACTCATGATACAATATCCTAGCAAGGATTTGGTGCAACCGTCTCTAATTTAATGCAACTAGCATTGACTGTTTATTACTTCCAACAAGTTGTCAAAATACCTATAGAGCTATGTTGCACGGAAACGAAAACGGACACGGGAAACGGAAACGGCAGGAAACGGGGAAGCGACAATTTCAAAATATATAGGAAACGGAAACGGCAATATAAATTATACATCATTTTAAAGCTCTAAAGATAATGCATACTTGTATCTTACTTAGAGCAATACATATATTATCTAATAACAATCAAACCATAAAAATATAATGACATAACATTAAGTCAATAGTGCAACATTTTCAGTCTTACAAACCAAATAAAGATAGCAAATCAAATACTAACTTGTGAGTTTGATGTAGACATATTAAATTAACCTAAAAATAATAATTAACATCAATTATCAATATCAGTATTTAACCAAATTAACCCCATTTGGCCATTTCTACGGTTCTGCCTAATATCCTTAAGACCTTAACACATGAAATCACTCAAATAAGTATTTAGTATTTACAAATACCAATCTCAGTAGCACACCCCAAAGAACGAAAAAAAGGATTAAAAGTTTAAAACTAAGAAATAGGGAAAAAAGAGAACTTGGCTTGTAGATCTAGGTCGGGCAGGAGAGACGAGAGTAGAGAAGAGAAGATGGTCACTGCTCGAGAGATGATGGCCTCTTGCTGGAGAAGATGGTGGCTAGGCCGGTCGGACCGCCGGAGTTCGGATCCCGATAGAGGATCGAAGTGGCTGGAGTGGTGCGCCGCTCCTTCCTTTGAGAATCAGAACTGAGAAGTGCTCTCAGAGAAGCGGACTAGCAGAGATGGAAATTAGGGTAATATGACTTTTTTTATTTTTTTATTATAAAAAATGGGCGTTTCTTCCTTCGGTCCGTTTCCATTATTGAGGAAACGTTTCTAGAAAATCACCGGGTGGTGTCCAAACGTTTCTCCTATACGAGAAACATTTCCGATCAACCGAAAACGTTTCCGACGCGTTTCCCCCGCGTTTCCGCCGTGTTTCCGCGCTTCCGAGTTTCCGACACGGCTGGGACTCCAAGTTTCACGTTTTCGTGCATCATAGCTATAGAGTCGATCATCTAGGAAAAAACTTATCAATCGCCAAGGTTATGCATACATTAGTAGCACCAGTAGAACGTAGTAATGTGTTGGGTCATGGGTGTGTAAGTAGAATTAGTAGCTCTGAAGAAACAGGGCGGCGATGGCGGATGGCACTGGAAGGCAGTCACAACCGGTGTGATGTGGATCCACTTGATTGCTTCTTCTCTAGAGAAATTATCCCAAAGCCTCCATGCCTGTTCTACGTTTGAAGTTATATTGCTACTTTTGGAAACAATATTACATCCATATGAAACAACAAAGTATGTTGAGGAAGATAAAACATGAAAGTACTTAAGTAATACTTGGTGTATGTACTATGTAGTAGTGGATTCTTCATAATGTGGGCGGTTCATGTACTTTCTTTGTCCGCTCACTACCTCCAATTTACTATGACTCCAAAGGAGCAAAAGATACAGCATCCCTCGAGTTAGCAAATAATTCTTCATTTACGAAAAGAAAAACGAGCAAAAGATAAGAAATCAACTATCATGAATTTTATGAGTGATAGCTAGTGAATTTCATTTTTAATGGGTTCAAATATTTTTATAAAATATATTTATAAATCTATTAGATCTTATATCCATTTTCTTATATATAGTTTGACTTACAATAGATAATATCTGAATAGTTTGACTTAGACCATAAATATTGACGAGCCGATAAAACTCTATAAAACCACTTTTTTTTTTATTATTTCTTTCTCTCCCGCATCAGAGTTTGGTTCAAATAAAACAAACTTTTATCCTCAAACGAATCCTTATCCTGAAACGAATGTACTTTTTATAGTTAGTAGTGCACTTTTCCTACTTTGGAGTGCACTTTTTCGCATTTGCACTTTTCGTAATTTTTGTAGTGCACTTTTTCGTATTGCACTTTTTGTATTTTTCAATGCACTTTTGTATGAAAAGTGCACTACTAACTAGGAAAAGTGCATTCGTTTCACGTTTTAGGATAAGAGTTTGTTTCATTTGAACCAAACTCTTCCGCATCATCCTATAATTCTCCAATTTCATTTCACAAAATCACTCTAAATATCAATAAAATCATGAAATTACCTTTTCACTTTTCTTAATTCTCAACAACTACAAATATACCCCCAATTCATTATTTTATATATATCTTACCTAGGTGATAGGTCACATAAATTTTATTAAATTATAATTTTGATTTTTTTTTTTCAATTATGATTGTAAATTTATTTTAAATATTCAAAAAAAAAATTCTCCATTAAAATATAATAAGGGCATAAAACAAGAGAAAAATTATAACTAAATCGAGCAAACATATTTCATTAATTGAACCGAAATATCAAACATGACATAGATATGTTTAATTTTCATCTATATGTTTAATTTTCATGTACTAGTAATGTTGTCTCGTGTGTTATTAAATATTGTTACAATGAATTATTTAATAAATGGCTAAATATGTGTTTAATTACCCCAAAATAACCTCAAAAACTAATTTAATTTTAAAATAATTCAAATATGTACAAAATTAGTATAGATAAAAAAAAGTTAATTTTTTGGTATAATTACTTTTAAAAAATTAATTAACCCAAAATAGCCAAAAATAATAACTAACCTAATAAATAAATCACCATATGACAAATGATAGAATGATTAATTACAAGAGGGGTCCCCATTCGAGCCCTCACTCTCTTCCACTCATTTTGCCGAACACATTTTAGAGTTTCACCCCATTAATTTGTTTTTCTTTTTTATTTTGAAATGAAACTCTAAGTGGGAATTGGGCTCAAAACGCCCAATATTCATGATCTTATAATTGATAAAAAAATATCATGAATTTTACGTGTCACACTTCACAAAAACTCCTAAGGCACGAGGGGCGATTTCCGATGCCTGTCTTACAGTTTTCTGATTGCTTTCCTTTCTCTCCGGTCTAGGACCGTGGGAGCCGGGATCCTCCTATCGTTATCGTGCGGGTTTCGCTAGTGTGGATTTTTATAGTGGAACTTGACATAGAGATCACAAAATTATGGAAGGGGGAGGGAAGAACATAGACTTGCAATTTACTGTGGATGAGGTCGAGGAGTTTGAGATTCCGGTGGTGGAAAAAGATGGTGAAGGTTCTGGGAATAACTTGGTGTTGGTGGGAACCCTAATGACATCGAGGCCTTTCAATAGCTTTGCACTCAAGACAACCATGAAAGCAGGGGCGGAGCTATGTTGGGACGGGTGGGGCCCATGGCCCCCCAATCCAAATTTTTGTTTGTATATATGTTCCTCTTGTCAATAGTTTCGATTTGATATATTGTAAGCTCAATTCTGACATTTGAGCAAAAAGTTATGAACGTTTGAAGATTGGATACTTTTAACAAGTCATTTACTTAGTTATAATGCTTTTATCTTTTGTTAATCATCCTACTTTCATAATGTGATTGAACCCAAAAACTTTGAAACAAGGGTTTTAGTTTGGGTTTTATTTTTTAGTTACGAGCTTTTAATATTTATAGATTCAATTAATTTGTATTTTGAAACATTTTTGTTTTCTTAATCTAAATGTAGTCTAAAACGTAATTCATAATTATATAAGTTGTCATTATAAACTCTTGTATTCTTAATGTAATTATATTTTGAAATATATATTTTAGTCCCTCATCTATAAAATATGTTCTCTTTTTTGTCTAAATTTGTATTTTTTATTTCTACATCTTTCTCGAAGCGTACATTAATTATGTTGGAAAATTTTGTCGGCCCTTACAAATATAAATTTCTGGCTACGCCCCTGCATGAAAGGAGCGTACGTGGAGTCATGATAAAAAAAATTTTATTGATTAATTTATAAGGTAAAATCATGATAAAAATTAGATGAATTAAAAAAAAATTATTTAACTACAATATTTTTCAATTAAATAAAATTATTTTAATTTTTTAAATAAAAGTAATCTTAAATCCTTTTTATTTTTTAATTTTTTCATTAAAGTTAAATTAACCTTTTGGGACATAAGGTGAATTTTGTGTAACTATTAAGGTTACTACACAAATATTATAATCAAATAGTTTATGTTTGTATGATTTGCAACATTTTATTTTGTTTTAGTTATAGGATTAATAATGCTATTTCATAATTCAATTCAATAAACTCGAATTTAGTACACTTAATCATATGTTATAATTTCCAAAAACCTAGACATTTAAAGTAGTAAGAAATATAAAATATAATGTTTGGCCCGTCCAATGGACGGTGTTAGCGCTCTAGTACATATATATATATGTACATTTCCACATTTACGGTCATATTTATTACACTTAATAATTATTTTACAAGTAGTTATCATTATAATTAAATAAATCAAATAATTCTATACAGTTTAGTGGTAAAGATTTTTTTAAATACCTAAAGATCATGACTCAAATCTTGCCAAATTTTTTTCTTGTAGGTAACACAATCTTAATTTTTATGTCGTATATAATATTATGTGTTATCAATTATAAATAAAGCTTAATTATAATTGGTATATATAGAGGTTGGTTCACATGAAAATGATTCTTATCATGAAAACTAGAAATAAATGAGGACCCTTGGATTTGAGAAATGGATGTCTAAGATTAAAAGAGATAGGTGTAAAATGATAATTTTGACAAAAAAAAATTAAAAATTAAAAATTTTTTTTTTTTAAATTTTTTTTCTTAGTTTCGCTTGTTTTTGCCAAAAACACGAAATTTGATTTTTTACGTTACATTCACATATTTTATGCATATGTTCACACTATTATAAGACATGTTCACATATTATCATATTTTTCAGTTCAACGATTTTATAATACGTTCACATATATTACAAGTGTGTTCACATATTAGTATTGTTTGTTCAAGTTTTATGGTCATATGTTCATGTTCAAATAAAACATAATACATGCGTTAAACAAATTAAAAAAATTTGACAAAAAATATAAAAAATAATTTTTTTTAATTTTAATTTTTTATTTTTCGCTTATTTTTGCCAAAAACACGACGGTTGACATTTTACGTTCTGTTCACATATTTTATACACATGTTCACATTATTACAAGGGCTGTTCACATATAACCGCATTTTAACTTCAGAAAATTTAGTATACGTTCACATATAATATATGTACGCTCACATATTAGTATTGCATGTTCACGCTTTATGGCCTTATCTTCATACTCGATTTATATCATTCTACATACGTAAAAAGACTTTAAAAAATAAAAAAATAAATTTTTTTTAAGGAAAATTCCTTTTAGTACCCTTGAGGTTTGAGCTTTTTCTTTTGATGCCAAAAAATTTTCGTTTTCCTTTTGGTACCCTCCTGATTTTAAAACTTTCCTTTCGGTAGTCTAAATACCCCCAAATATGAAATTCCATCCACAAATGGATATTCCATCCGTTAAAAATATTTAAAAAAAAAAAGAAAATCCTCTTTCTCCCATTCAACAGTAGCGATGCAATGAGTCTTAAAAAGCTATTGTTGGTGCATACTGAATCATCGATATTTCCCAAAGTTTTCATGATAAACCCCATTTTAATTTGATTCAATATCTTGATATGTATTATTATAAATTATCATCCTTTATTGACAATTTGTTATGAAGTCCAAATTTTAGTCCACATTATCACACTACAAGTTATCTATTGGCAGAATACATCAACAAACCCCTGTACTTACACTTTTTTTCCTATTGGATCCCGGTACTAAAAAATGTTCAAACAGACCCATGTACTGCCCCCAATTTTGCCTATTGAACACTTTCAATCTTATTTTCCTTCCAGTGTACATCACATGCCTTATGTGTCATGTTATTTTGCCAAATAAGCCAAAATGGTCAAATACGTACATGTTATTTTGCCTATTGAACACTTTCAAGTCTTCACGCGCCTTATGTAACATGTACGTATTTTGCCAAAATAACATGTATTTATTTGACCATTTTGGCTTATTTGGCAAAATAACATGACACATAAGGTGTGTGATGTACACTGGAAGGAGAATAAGATTGAAAGTGTTCAATAGGCAAAATTGGGGGCAATACAGGGGTCTGTTTGAACATTTTTTAGTACAGGGGTCCAATAGGAAAAAAAGTGTAAGTATAGGTGTCTGTTGATGTATTCTGCCGTTATCTATTTACACACACATGTATTACACATATTATGTATGAACAAGTGTATAATGGAGGAAAATTGTGCAAGGTGAATTATTCACCTTCTTCACCTCCTTATTTCCATGCATAAATCATGGAGATTTACCAAAGTTTTACCCCACTCTTGGCCTATAAATATGGCCATCATCCATTGTAAAATTTGCACCAAAGTAGAGTAAGAAATACACTCTCTAAAGTTCTTACTCTCCCTCCCTCTCTTCTAATGATCTAAAAGTTATCATAAAGTTTGTTTAAGTGTTCTTTCCAAAAGATAAAGTGGTCTTGCTTTTATAATCATTTCATAACACGTTATCAGCACGAGTCTCTAATTACCAATTGAGCTTCACTAATCACCAAGGTACAAAATTCTATCTCTTCCTAACCTTAATCATGCAAGAAGTTTATTTCTTAAAACCGTTTTGAGGAGTATGCTCTATAGTTGCCCGATTTGGGATCTTCTACATCAGAAACTCGTTTTTCTTCCTAGATTTGAAACGATTTCTTACCAAAAAATAAATCATGTTTTTGGATATGAACAAGATACAAACAAAACATTAAATTTGCTTACCTCTTTTGAAGTATAAACCGATTTCACCTCCGAACTCTTCACTTTCACTACTTGGATTGGAAATAAGTTTTAACCAAAATGATTAAGAGCATGATGTTGGTAATCACAATAAGAACAAGGCAAATGAAAAGCTCAATAATAAATCTCCTATTACCGGCCTTAAGACGACGCATAATCTCGTCGTCGGCCATGGAGAATGTCGAAAGAAAAATTGGTAAAGGTGGTCGAATATGGAAGTGGAGGAAGGAGATAAGGTCGGAAGTAAAAAGGGTGAAAAAAGGGGATGAAGGGAATCGGACTTTAGGGACTTCGGACTTTGGACTTAAAGGACCTCGGACTCTAAGGACTTTAATGACTTCGGACTCTAATAACTTTAAGGACTTTAAAGACTTTAAAATTCCCGCTATATAATTTTCTTTCATTTCATATGATCTCTTACTTTTGTCTTACGATATTGTCTATGCCTATATCTATATTGATTACTTCTCTGACTCATGCAATCTTTCTTTATGCATTCTGAATATATCATCTACATGCATATATTTATTGTTTGACATGACATGTCCTTCAATCGTCCCATACACGACTCATGCATTATATTATTGATTATGTTAACCTTTAATTTGCATATCTTTATATGTAGCAACTAATGGCAAGCATCACTAAAAGGGAGTTTGACATCCTTGACCTATCGGGCCAGAAATACCTCGAATGGAGGGTAGATGCCGTGGCTCACCTCAAGGCAAATGGCCTTGAGGAAACAATTGTGGCAAACAATAGTGCCACCCCACAGGAAAAGGCGAAAGCCATTGTGTTCCTCCGTCACCACATTCATGAAAGTCTCAAAACTGAGTACTTATTTGTGGAGGATCCTAGAGAATTGTGGGAGAGCCTGAATGAGCGCTATGCTCATCAAAATGAAATTTTGCTCCCACAAGCAACACATGAGTGGAACACTATAAGGTTCCAGGACTTTAAGTCCATCACTGAGTACAACAGTGCTATCCATAGGATCACTTCTCAATTGAGACTATGTGGTAAAACGATCACTCAAGAAGAGATGTTGGAGAAAACTTTCTCCACTATGCGTGCTTCAAACATATTATTGCAACAACAATATAGAGAAAGAAATTTCAAAAGATATTCTGACTTGTTGAAAGTATTGTTGGTTGCTGAAAAGAATAATGAGCTCCTAATGAAAAACCACAACCTAAGGCCTACTGGCTCAACAGCTGCCCCAGAAGCAAATGCTATGAACAAAGCGTTCTATGATAGGAACGACAATGAACGTGGGCAACAATCACGTCGTAACAATGGGCGTGGACGAGGTCGTGGTCACTATGGGAGCCGTGGTGGCCGTGGTGGCCATGGGCGTGGCCGAGTCTACAACAAAAGCCACGATAATCACCGTGAGAACCATGGATACAAGGGGGATGTGAAGCAAAAGGTCCAGACGGGTCCATCAGGATCCTCCCAGAAATCCAAATCAACATGCTACAGATGTGGCGTGACTGGTCACTGGTCAAAGGTATGCCGCACAGCTGCACACCTAGTGAAGCTCTACCAAGCTGAAAAGAATAAAGAAATGGCTACCGAGACCAACTACATCGATAATAAAGATGTGGATAGGTCACTAGTGACTAGTCTGGATGTCAATGACTTTCTCAACCTTGAGAATGATGATGGCTATGCCTTAGGGGCTTAAATGAAAAGCACGAGCCCCTAAATATCTCTACTATCTTCCATGTTATTTGCAATGTCTTTTATATTTCATGCTTTAACCTTTATCTCGTAAGATTTGTGTAATAGGCCTTGTATAATAGAACTTGTGTAATAGAATTATCCTTAATATATGAAGCTTTTATTTATGTCTTAATTCTCCTTTTCTTTATATTTATAGAAAACATGGACTCACATAAAGTGAAACCCGATGGGAAGGAGCAATGTCTTTTGGACAGTGCAACAACACACACCATCTTGAGGAGTAAAGAATACTTTACCCAATTAAGAGCCTTTGAAGGCAATGTCACTACAATATCCGGTGTGTCAAAACTCATCGAAGGCTCTGGAAGAGCTGTCATTCTACTCCCAAAGGGAACTAAGCTAGTAATAAATGACGCACTATATTCGAGTAAATCTCGAAGAAATTTACTGAGTTTTAAAGATGTGCGTCTAAATGGGTTTCATATGGAAACCATGAATGAAAATGGGAAAGAATACTTGTGCATCATAAAACATGAGTCTGGCCATAAACAGATTCTCGAAAGGATGCCAACGCAAACCTCCGGATTATATCATACATACATTTATCCGTTTGAGGTCAATGTAGTGTTTAACAAATGGTCATATGACCAAGCTGCATTCACATTATGGCATGACCGATTGGGTCATCCAGGTGCAGTAATGATGCACAAAATCATAAAGAGCTCACTCGGACATACATTAAAGAACATTAAGGTTCTTCCGTCCAGTGATTTTAATTGCACTGCTTGCTCACTTGGAAAGCTAATTATCAGGCCTTCTAAAAACAAGATTGCAAGTGAGAATCCTGCATTCTTAGAAAGAATCCAAGGAGATATATGTGGGCCAATTGCTCCACCATGTGGACCATTCCGATACTTTATGGTGCTAATTGATGCATCGACACGTTGGTCACATGTAAGCCTACTATCAACAAGAAATGTTGCATTTGCTAAACTCCTTACCCAAATAATTCGATTGAGGGCCCAATTTCCGGATTATACAATAAAGATAATTCGGCTCGATAATGCAGGAGAATTTACATCTCAAACATTCAATGACTATTGTATGTCAATTGGGCTTGATATAGAGTATCCAGTGGCTCATGTTCACACACAAAATGGTCTCGCTAAATCATTGATAAAGCGATTGCAATTAATTGCCAGACCATTATTGATGAAATCAAAGTTACCACCATCGGCATGGGGACATGCAATATTACATGCAACAACCTTAATTCGATTAAGGCCAAGTGCAAACCATGAACATTTCCCTATGCAACTTGTGTCTGGTAAGGAGCCAAATATTTCACATCTAAAAATATTTGGATGTGCAGTTTATGTTCCTATTGCTCCACCTCAACGCACAAAGATGGGACCACAAAGGAGATTGGGAATTTATGCTGGTTTTGAGTCTCCTTCGATAATCAAATATCTTGAACCAACAACTGGTGAATTATTTACAACAAGTTGCTGATTGCCATTTTGATGAAAATACATTCCCAACCTTAGGGGGAGAAAAGAAAAATGGGGACCCACATGTGAAATAAATCACATGGAATGCAACCGCATTATCCCATCTTGATCCAAGAACAAAAATGTGTGAACAAGAAGTACAACGGATCATTCATTTGCAAAATGTTGCAAATCAGTTACCATATGCATTTATTGATACAAAGAAGGTAACTAAATCACATATACCTGCAGCAAATGCTCCAGCAAGAATTGAAATACCCAATGGATTGCCAGATGCATCCATCGCAAGTGAGTCTGCAACACACCGAAAGCGTGGTAGACCGTTAGGTGCAAAAGATTTGAAACCGAGAAAGGCAAGGAGCCAAAAGGGTATAGCATGAGAAGCCACAATGGATCATGCGAATGATGATAAAGGCAAAGATATTGAAAATGAGAATACCTCAATAGAGGGTGATATTCTAGACAAGAATAATGATATCGACAATTTTGAGATTTCCATAAACTATGTGTCCACATGCACACAATGGAATCGAAAAGATGTAATTGTCGATGATGTATTTGCCTACTCAGTGGCTAGTAATATTGTAATTGAAGATGATGATTTTGAGCCAAAATGGGTCGATGAATGTCGACGAAGAAATGATTGGCGAAAATGGAAAGAGGCTATTCAGGCAGAACTAAAATCGCTTGAAAAGCGAGAGGTCTTTGGACTAGTAGTTCGTACACCCAATGGTGTGAAACCAGTCGGCTATAAATGGGTCTTCGTGCGCAAACGAAATGAGAAAAACGAAATTGTAAGATATAAAGCAAGGCTTGTAGCACAAGGTTTTTCTCAGATCCATGGAATTGATTATGAAGAAACATACTCTCCGGTAGTTGATGCAACTACGTTGAGATTCCTAATTGGTCTGACTGTCTTTGAAAGTTTACAAATGCGCCTCATGGATGTCGTTACAGCATATTTATATGGATCACTTGATATAGACATCTACATGAGAGTCCCAGAAGGACTCAAGCTGCCTGAAGCCAATAATTGTGGACCTCGAGAAATATTTTCCATAAAATTGAGGAGGTCATTGTATGGACTAAAACAATCAGGGCGAATGTGGTACAACCGCCTAAGTGAATACCTCATGAAAGAGGGATACAAAAACGACACCGTTTGTCCATGTGTTTTCATCAAGCGATCCGAAAAGGGATTCGCTATTATCGCAGTTTATGTTGACGATTTAAACATCGTCGGAACTCCAAATGAACTTCAAGATACTGCAAAATATTTGATGAAAGACTTCGAGATGAAAGATCTCGGACAAACAAAGCTTTGTCTTGGCTTACAAATTGAGCACTTAAGGGATGGAATCTTTACCCATCAGTCTAATTACACTGAAAATGTTCTTAAAAGATTTTACATGGACAAAGCACACCCTTTGAGCTCTCCAATGGAAGTTCGATCCCTCAACGTAGAAAAGGATCAATTTCGTCCCCGAGAAGAGGACGAAGATGTTCTTGGTCCCGAGGTACCGTATTTAAGTGCAATTGGTGCTTTAATGTACTTAACTAACAATACAAGACCAGATATTGCTTTTGTAGTAAATTTGTTGTCCAGGTATAGCACTGCACCCACAAGGAGGCATTGGAACGGGATCAAACATGTATTCCGCTATCTCCGAGGCACACATGATCTTGGGTTGTATTATCGTAACCAAAGGGATGCGACCTTAATTGGATATGCAGATGCAGGGTACTTGTCTGACCCACACAAAGCCAAATCTCAAAATGGCTATGTGTTCACATACGGAGGCACTGTCATCTCTTGGAGATCAACAAAGCAGACTGTGACTGCCACATCATCAAATCAAGCAGAATTGATTGCACTATATGAGGAAGGAAGAGAATGCGTGTCCCTGCGAGCAATGATTCAATTCATCCAGAAAGAAAGTGGAATGAAGCCAATGACTAATGATCCAACAATATTATATGAGGATAACTCAGCATGCGTTGCTCAAATGAAGAAGGGCTACATCAAAGGAGACCGCACAAAGCACATATCTCCCAAAATTCTTCTCCACTCGTGAATTGGAAGAAGCTGGTGAAGTGGACATCCAACAAATTCGGTCAAATGACAACTTGGCTGACTTGTTCACAAAGTCTTTAATCCCCAAGAAATTTGGAGAACTAGTATCCAGAATTGGAATGTGCAGACTTCGAGACATATGTTGAAGTCAGGGGGAGTATCATACGCGTTGCACTCTTTTTCCCTTCGATCAAGTTTTTATCCCACTGAGTTTTGCTTGACAAGGTTTTTAATGAGGCAGCATCAAGACGTACAATGGGATCAATGGTTGCACTCTTTTTCCCTTCGTTCAGGTTTTTATCCCACTGGGTTTTTCCTGACAAGGTTCTTAATGAGGCAACGTCTACCCATATCCTACTCCATGAAAAGAATGTGAATATTCAAGGGGGAGTGTTATGAAGTCCAAATTTTAGTCCACATTATCACACTACAAGTTATCTATTTACACACACATGTAGTACACATATTATGTATGAACAAGTGTATAATGGAGGAAAATTGTGCAAGGTGAATTATTCACCTTCTTCACCTCCTTATTTCCATGCATAAATCATGGAGATTTACCAAAGTTTTACCCCACTCTTGGCCTATAAATATGGCCATCATCCATTGTAAAATTTGCACCAAAGTAGAGTAAGAAATACACTCTCTAAAGTTTTTACTCTCCCTCCCTCTCTTCTAATGATCTAAAAGTTATCATAAAGTTTGTTTAAGTGTTCTTTCCAAAAGATAAAGTGGTCTTGCTTTTATAATCATTTCATAACACAATTGTTATTTTGTTGCATATATTTTTTTAGTTGATATACTTTTACTATTTAATCCTTAGTATATTATATTTTAGGCACTATTATGTATAGTTAATTACAATATTACACTACTTATATAATAAGGTAAATTATTTTCGATTCGCCTTAGTTTTTATTTTTAAAATTTATAGCATTCAAAAGTTGTGTACAAAGTGAACATATTAAATTTGTGAAAAACATCTCACTCATATTATGTCAATTGTATTATATGTCAAGATGAATGTTTGGCTTAATGGTTGAAGCTTTGACAATTATATTGGAGATTTAAGGTTTGAGTCTTCAAATTACTTTGGATAATTTATTGCCATAATCAAATCACCATAGACAATATATTAAATTCACTTTGGGTTTGCTATTTAAAGTATGTGAAATTATATATAAGAATTTTATTATGGTAATATTAATTTTCACATAATCTATATGGAAAATGATATTGATGAAACCCGAAATAAACCGCGCCATAAACGGGAATTAAATAAATACTAACTCTCGGGATTCGTACAACCGAACGGTTTTCGTACGTGGATTATTCCTCCTCCCCATCCCTCAGCCGATTATTTTTGTGCTCTTTACGAATAAAGCCTTTAGATTTTATACCGTTTATAGCGCGATCTCACTCGGAGATCAAACACGTCGAGCTTTGGCAAACGAGATAGTTCTCGAGCGAGAGAGAATTTTCGACCTTTTAGATTGTACCATAAGCTTACTATATATAATGTTTTGTTGCTTGTCTGTTTTGAGTTTGGTCGATGTGGGACGGCTCACATATATAATCACCAGATTATTTCACAACCTATTAGCGTATAAACATTTGATGGCCCCACGGTGCATTAAATTGCATGCATTGCCAAATTCAGCCTTATGAATTTGGCTTATGAATTTGGTACGTGAATTGTGGGCCAAGCCCACTTGTGCTCCCACTTACATATGAGACGCATCCTTACATTTGTTAATAAACTTGGCCATGCAACTTAGACTATCTACCACCTTGTACGCATATGTTATTTCTAGACGTGTACATACAACGTAACGAGTTGTTTCTTGTCTTATATTTACTAATCACCCCTTGATTATTTAGCGGTTATTTCGTGCACCATCAGATATATGATTTTGATAATTGTATACCAATCCGTTTGATTACATATAGTTATAACTTGACCCAAATCATTTCAAACAGTTAAAACATTTTTCTATAATCATTTTAAAATATTATAATTTTTATTAAACATAGGAGCTAAGTTGTATGTTCAAAAAAACACAAGATAATGTAAATTAATGTGTTAATTAATATATGATCTTAATAAGTATACACCAATCCATTTGATTATCTACAATTATAAGATGACCCAAATTCTTTCAAACAATTAAAATAATTTTATTATAATTATTTTTTAAAAAATTTAATATACTTTTATTATATATAAAAATGCATTTAAAAACATAAATGGATCTCTTTTGATTTATCCCATACATGCCAAAGGATTAAATTAAATGGTAAATTGATATTAAGAGAATGTTAAATAATACAATAAGGAAAAATCATTACATCAATGGCCTATTGCTCCTTCCATGAACATGATTTGATGAACTCGGATATAGATCTTGCAACTAGTATACGGCCTCATTAAAATTCCTGTTCATGAATATCTAACACAAGTGCGAATCCCCCCTTATAATCCTTGAACGAATTTGATTTCTAGCATGAAGAAGGCTTTTAAATGCAAACTCAATTTAGCCAGAAGTGAGACCACATGCTTCTAGAGTGGAGCGAATAGTGCTCCTCCATAGAGATTAGTTGGTGCTATCAAACTTAATAGCCAAATTAGGAAATTGAAAAGCGCCACCAGAGCCAATAGCAGCTGAGTATGGAGCAGATGCATTGTTGATTGGCGTGATAGACATGATCATGAGGATCGAAAAATCAAGAGGATCGAGTTAGGCTAATACCATATGAAACAATAAAATTAATAGGGAAAGATATTATCTATAAATATAATTTCGTTTTGATAATATCAAAAATTATATCTTAACAACATCCTTCCTTAGTGGGATAGGTTTTTGTTGGGAACTCAGGTTCTACATCATTACGGAACAAATGGGTTATATCCAAGTATTTTAAGGGAAGTCCACGTCAAACAAATATTCTCTCATTAAGGGAACTCAGGATTAAGATCGTCAAACTAAATGGAAGATAATGAAGAAGTTCTTGTCAAGGGAACTCATGATTGATAAGTTCCCATGACAAGGGAACTCACATGTGAAAACAAAGACTAACTCAGCATGTAATACAGAAGCCTGTTCCAGACATAACATAGGCGCAGTCTGTTCCTCAGACTGAGCCGATTGATCCAATGATCCGATGAGCTTAAAGAGTTGACAAAATTCAAATTGAATCACATGTGAAGAAAGTACACATACTTGGAGAGCAAGACAAGGACATTTCAATCGAATGTACAAAAGGATAAGATTGAGCCCCAAGCATTACACGCCTATATAAGCTCATGAATAGCGCTCTTGCAAATTATTTCTCACAAAGCTTCAAACAAACCCTAAAGGAAACAAGCTAGAAAGAAGAAAGTGATCTGGAAAAGTCCTCGGCGGCAAGTGTCTGATCTCGACGACGACGAAGAGTGTGTTCCTTGAATCTAGGGAACTGAGTAGAGGTAAAGCGAAGGGTGTAAGGTTTGGTTCGTATTTTAGTTGAGTTTGTTAGGAATTATGTAAGTCATGTATATAAGTATAAGTGACATAGAGATTGGTAGAGCAATGTATACATAGTTAAATGGTAGAGAATGTATAGATTCAAGAACCGGGTTTAGAACATAGGTTCAAGTCTTATTTATTAGTGAACCGGATCGAGAAAAGCCACCTCGGTTTACCGGTTTGGAGGCTGAATCGGTCGAGGCTTACTAATGGGCTGGATGACTTAGACCGTGTTCATCTCCGGATATTGAAGAAGCCCAAAATCAAGCTAGTGGCCCAACAAGCTCGAGCTCGCTTCTGCTTTAGTTGAAATGCAGCGTTTGGAGCTTAAGCCTCTATATATACTCGCTAGCTTGTCTCGCGAGCTTAACCCTAGAGCTAGCGGCGCTTCGAGAGAGTTCTCAGAAAGAGAGAGAGAGAGAGAGAAAGAAAGAGAGAGAGAGAGAGAGCGAAGTCGGAGAAGGAGATCTCCGGTGAGGCCAAGCGGTGGAGTTCAAGGTCGGAGTTCAAGGCAACGATCCTTGCTCGTTGAGATCTGCGGTGGCATCTTCCTAAAGCTTCATCCAGAAGCTTTGTGTAGCCTTTCAGGGGGCCGAAACCCTAAATCTTCTCTTCTTCTCTAGATCTCCTTGTAGTTCCTTGTTTCTGAAGTATTCTTTGCCTTGCTGTGTGTAGGATTGTAATCTCTCTTGAACTTGATCATTGGATAGTGGATTTGAGACGAGTCTCCTCACTGAGGCTCCGCGGATGTAGAGCTTGCTCGAACCGCGTAAACAAGATCTCGTGTCCTTTACTGTTTTCTGCTATTCTTGCTTGTTTACTTCTGTTCTTGAGTTGTCTGAGGGTTCGAATCATATCAAAGTGGTATCAGAGCCAGGTTCTCTGATTTCTGCTTAGATCTTGCTTCCGCTGTTATGTTTTGCTTTGATCTGTTGTTTGTTGTTGGAGAGTCAAGCTTAAGCGGGGTTTCTTGTAAACTGGAGTAACGGATTGTTCCGGTGTAACTCCTTGCAGGCCCTACAGTAGAAAGAGTCTAGGGTTTTCTCTTCTATTTTTGTGTATTTTTGCTTGATTCTTTGGGTTTTTCAGTCGCTGTAATTCAAGTAAGCAATTACTTGGAGAAGCAGGGGAACCTTGATAGATTGGGTTTCGACTTATGTCGATTACTTTCCTCTGTCGGGTCCTACAGTAGAGTCTAGGTTTATATCTTGACTTGCTTGGATCTTGTTTCTGTTGTTACTAAGATCTAGATTCTGTTTTCCCTTTCTTGAAGTTAAGACTAACTTCTTGATTGTATTAGGTACAATCATGGGAGATGCTTACAGAATCAAGCCCTACGATGGGCATTCTGATTATGCTATGTGGAAAGTGAAGATGAAGGTTATCCTCACTAAGGAAAAACTGTGGCATGCTGTCACAAACACTTGGGAAGCTACTACTACTGAGTTCCAGAAAAAGCAAGCCCAAGAACTAGCACACACAGAAATTATGCTTAGGCTATCCGATGAGGTAGCCAGGCAGGTTGTAAGTATTACTCTTTCTAAACCCCTATGGGATGCTTTAGATGAGAAATACCTTTCCAAATCTCTGCCGTGTCTTATCTCTCTTCTGTCTAAGTTGTTTAGTTTTAAAATGGACACCAGTCAGACTATAGAAGAAAATCTTGATAGGTTTCTTAGAATAATTCAAGATCTAGAAAGATGTGATGATAAAATTAAAGACTCTCATCAGTTCATGCTTCTTATGAATTCCCTACCTGCTCAGTTTGATGTGTTGAAAGATGTCTGTCAGTTTGGTCGTGATGGTATGACTGCTGCTAGGTTGTCTGAGTTTATAATTCAGAAGACTGATTCTTTGAAAGTTTTCAAGATTAAGGGTGGTAGCTCTAAGACATCTGAGAAAACTGAGACTAAAAATGAAGTAATGATGGCTAAGGGAAAAGGAAAATTCAAGAAAAATAAGAAGAAGAACTATAAACAAGGAGAGTCTAGTAATAATGACAAGAAAGACATGTCTAAAGTTAAGTGCTATTACTGTGGTATAGTTGGTCACTATTTCAATGACTGCACTAAGAAGAAAAAGGATGAGAAAAATAAAATGCATGATAATAATGGTGCTTCAAATGTGTTTAATCTTATCATGACTTTCCTACATATTCTCATGAGCTTCTTGCTGTTGCCTCTCCTACCTTTGAGCATGAATGGATTCTTGACTCTTGTTGTACAATGCATGCTACTCCAAATAGGAGTGTCTTTGATTCTCTGTCTTTATGTGATGATGGCATTGTCATGTTAGGAGATCATACAACTTTACCTATTAAAGGTATAGGAAATGTACCCATGAGAATGCATGATGGTAAGATTAGAATTCTGCAAAAGGTTAGATGGGTTCCAAACGTGAGAAGAAACCTGTTGTCTAAGTCTGTGTTTAATGATCTACATTGTCAAATTATAACCCAAAATGGAATAAGGGATGTTATCAGGAATGGAACAATCCTTATTAGGAGCATTAAGAAAGGAGGTCTATATCATGTCATTGGATCTCCTGAACTTAATGTCTCCAAGGGAATACTTAATTCTGACAATATAGAACATACAAAACTCTGGCATGCTAGGTTAGATCACATAGGCAATAAGGGTCTCATGCATCTGCATAAACATGCTATGATTGATGTGAATCCTTGCAATATAGACTTCTGTGAAAATTGTGTGCTTTGAAAGAAAACTGCACATGCATTTAGCAAATCAACCTATACTGCTTCCAAACCCCTTGAATATGTACATTCAGACTTATGGGAACCTGCACAAGTGGACACTATAGGTGGCAGAAAATATTTTTTGTCACTCATAGACCACTATTCAAGAAAAGTATGGGTTTATTTACTAAAATCCTAGGATGAAGCTTTCATTAACTTTAAGACTTGGAAAAATATGGTTGAATCACAGACTGGTCTTAAATTAAAATGCCTAAAGACTGATAATGGACTAGAGTTTTGTACTAACTTGTTTGATGAGTTTTGCAGGAATGAGGGTATTAGGAGACATTTAATTGTCCCTGGTACTCCATAATAGAATGGGACTGCAGAAAGAGTGAATAGAACTCTACTAGAAAAGGCAAGATGTATGTTGATAAGTGCAGGCATGAAAAGCTCCTTATGGGGTGAAGCTGTAATTACAGCAGCCTACCTTGTCAATAGATCCCCATCTTCTGTGATAGGGTTCAAAACCCCACAAGAGATGTGGACAGGTAAGAAACCCAGCCTGGCACACCTTAAGCCTTTTGGATGCACTGCATTTGCCCAGGTCTCACATGGCAAATTGCAACCAAGGGCTTTAAAAGGTGTGATGCTAGGTTACCCCCCGGGGGTAAAAGGGTATAAGATCTTGCACATACAACCTGGAGGTTATAAAGTGATAACATCCAGGTCTGTTACATTTAATGAAAAGGAATTTTATTTTAAAAATAAATTAACTAGGTCCACTGTTGAGTCCACAAGAAACATATATGAAGAGCAACAAAACACACTACCATTATCTCATCTTGGGAACTTCCTCAATAATGATCAACTCCCACTCAATGATGAAGAGGACTTTGATATAGGTCATTATTCTGCTTCAACATCCTCTTTACACCAAATTGTCAATGAAGAGGGCATGAAAGCTGATCAAGGAAACACTGAAAATGAAGAGCAAAATGAAGAACAAAATGTTCAAGATCAAGGAAATCAAACTCACCAATTTGGAGGGGGAGAGATAAGTAACTCTAACTCTAATTCAGTTTCAGTTTCTGATTCTTCTTCTTCCTCCTCATCCCCTTCTTCTGATTCTTCTCCTTCTACCTCTCAAGTCTCCTCAGTCTCTGAGCAAGCTCTCATGCCAGAGCATGATCTTGCTGATTATCAGTTGACTAGGGATAGGGAGCCTAGGATTAGAATCCCAAACAGAAGGTTTGAGGTCCCAAACCTGAAAAAGCTAGGTTAATTGATTGCAAGTGGATATATAAGCTTAAGGATGGAGTTAGTAAAACTGATCCTCCTAGGTTTAAAGGTTGACTGGTTGCTAAGGTTTCACTCAAAAGGAAGGTGTAGATTATAATGACATCTTTGCACCTGTTGTTAAATATAAAACCATGCGCCTATTACTTTCTATGACTGTTGTGTATGATTGAGAGCTAGAACAGATGGATGTTAAGACTGCTTTCCTTCATGGTGATCTGGATGAAACTATATACGTGAGACAACCTAAAGGTTTTATAGATAAAAATCATCATGATTATGCCTGCATGCTTAAGAAATCCATATATGGCTTAAAATAGTCACCTAGACAATGGAATAGGAAGTTTGATTCTTGCATGATATCCCTTGGTTTCTCTAGGAGCAGCTATGACACTTGCTTGTATTTTAAAGGTGTTAAAACTAAGTCTCCTTTATATGTGCTCTTGTATGTTGATGACATCTTGTTAATATGTAACTCTAGAGTTATTATTTCTGGTGTCAAACATGACTTGCAAAAACACTTTGACATGAAGGATTTAGGCACTGCTAAGAAAATCTTGGGTGTTAATATAATTAGAAATCGTGCTAAGAAAACTATCTATTTGTCTCAAAGTGACTACCTGCTGAAAGTTGTTGACATGTTTGCAATGAAGAATGCAAAACCATCTCCAATACCTCTAGGAGGGCACTTGGAGCTAAGCAAAAGGAATTGTCCTACTACCTCTGAAGACAAGAAGAAAATGGAGAATGTCCTTTATGATGTTGCTATAGGATCAATCATGTATTCTATGATTTGCACTAGGCCAGATTTAGCATTTGCCATAAGTGTATTAAGTAGATATATGAGCAATCCTGGAGAAAAACACTGGGCAAGCATGAAATACCAGCTCAAATATGTAACAAGGACTGTTAATATAGGGTTAGTGTATGCTGAGCATAGTCCAAGGACCACCTTGTGTGGTTATGTGGACTCGGACTTTGCCAACAACAAGGACAATAGAAAATCAACAACTGCATATTTCTACTGTTGGGCAGGAAACTGTGTTTCCTGGAAATCCCAACAGCAGTCTATAGTTGCTCTCTCCTCAACCGAGGCAGAGTATATAGCAGCTATTGAGGCTTCGAAAGAAGCTACTTGGTTACAGGGCATCTTGCATGAGATAGAGGGCAAGTCTTACTTGCCTACACTTTATATGATAGCCAGAGTGCCTTGTACGTTTGCAAGGACCCTGTCTACCATGAAAAAACCAAACATATTGATGTCCGATACCATTACATAAGACAAAAAGTGGAGGACCAGAAAATAACCGTGAAGAAAATACCTGGTGAAATCAATCCTGCTGACTTTGGGACTAAAATTGTTTCCACTAACAAATTTGTCTTTTGCATGAAGGAACTCCACATCGATGATGTCACTTGAGATGTGGCCTTGAGTCAATGAAGAAGGGAAACTCGTTTTAAATCCACACTATTCATTTTGTTAGTTCCTCTTAACTTCTATACGTGACTTAAGAGGGCATATGTTAGGAATTATGTAAGTCATGTATATAAGTATAAGTGACATAGAGATTGGTAGAGCAATGTATACATAGTTAAATGGTAGAGAATGTATAAATTCAGGAACCGGGTTTAGAACATAGGTTCGAGTCTTATTTATTAGTGAACCGGATCGAGAAAAGCCACCCCGGTTTACCGGTTTGGAGGCTGAATCGGTCGAGGCTTACTAATGGGCTGGATGACTTGGACCGTGTTCATCTCCGGATATTGAAGAAGCCAAAAATCAAGCTAGTGGCCCAACAAGCTCGAGCTCGCTTCTGCTTTAGTTGAAACGTAGCGTTTGGAGCTCAAACCTCTATATATACTCGCTAGCTTGTCTCGCGAGCTCATTTGCAACCCTAGAGCTAGCAGTGCTTCGAGAGAGTTCTCAGAAAGAGAGAGAGAGAAAGAAAGAGAGAGAGAGAGAGCGAAGTTGGAGAAGGAGATCTCCGGTGAGGCCAAGCGGTGGAGTTCAAGGTCGGAGTTGAAGGCGACGATCCTTGCTCGTTGAGATCTGCGGTGGCATCTTCCTAAAGCTTCATCCAGAAGCTTTGTGTAGCCTTTCAGGGGGCCGAAACCCTAAATCTTCTCTTCTTCTCTAGATCTCCTTGTAGTTCCTTATTTCTGAAGTATTCTTTGCCTTGCTGTGTGTACGATTGTAATCTCTCTTGAACTTGATCTTTGGATAGTAGATTTGAGACGAGTCTCCTCACTGAGGCTCCGCGGATGTAGAGCTTGCTCGAACCGCGTAAACAAGATCTCGTGTCCTTCACTGTTTTCTGCTATTCTTGCTTGTTTACTTCTGTTCTTGAGTTGTCTGAGGGTTCGAATCATATCAGAGTTGTTGTCTTAGTACTTAGGTTGAGAAAGTTCATTATTGTTCCTAAAGTTCGGAGACTGTTAGGAACAGAGAAGTTTAAACTTTGTCTTGTAGTAGCTAAGAGAACGATCAATAAAAGAAGGAAATCATTCAAAATCCTCCAAGGAGGAGCGGTAGATGTACCCATACAACTAGTTGGTTGTAGTGAGGTTCCTCTATAAAGGAACTGTGTCCCATTCTTTTTGTTTTTACTTGTGATTTACTTGTTCCTGCTGCCTTCGGAATAGCGCAACTGTTGTTCCTAACTCTTCACTAACATGTACTATATAAATGAAGTGTGAATACCCTTACAAAAAAATCTACTAGATAACATTAGCAAAGATGAAATTTATGGAGGATTTGCAATGTGCTGATTCTTCCGTTGGAAATTAAACTATCAATTATAATTTTTTACTTTTCTTCCCATATTTTTCTATATTAAAATTGTAGGGAGATTGAAAATCGTTGGAGACTCTTTGAAAGAGAAATAATCCTTTTGGAATTTTTTCGTAGAAGTAGTATTCATATTGTTTTAGGGAGACTAATAATAATGAAGATCATCTGTTGCAAAGCTGTATTAAGACTAGGCTAGCGAAGAACTTGGAACAGTCTTTTGTATCTCAGATAATTATTAAATCAATAGTGGTCTATTGCAACAAAAAAAATACAAATATTAGTGTTCTATCCATCCTGTCTCTTACTATTTGTTTAGTGTGTTTTTATCATTATGCCAACAAAATGCCTTGAACTCTTCCATTTATCATTCGGAATAGATCTCCTTGCTTTCTCCATCTACCCTTTTCTCTCCTACAGCCAAGAGATCTTCTACAACGGTTTCCAGCTCGCAAAAGACGATCTTACCCTCAGCGGGGCTGCCCAGATCGAGAGCAATGGCCTTCTCAAGCTAACCAACTACACCCCAGGATTAGTAGGTCATGCCTTCCACCCATCTTCCATCAGAATAAAGGAGTCTCCATCTTCCCCTGTTCTCTCCTTCTCAACTGTCTTTGCATTCTCTATTATTCCTCAGTTGCAGACACTTGGTGGGCATGGCATGGCTTCACCATGGCCGCTGACAAGCAGCTAAATGGAGCATTTGCTTACCATTACTTGGGCCTTTTTAACTCAACTGATGATGGAAATCTCACCAACCATGTGTTTGCTGTTGAGTTTGACACTGTCATGAACCTTGAGTTTGGAGACATAAATGATAATCATGTGGGTATTGATATTAACAGCCTGCGTTCCAATGCCTCTGTGGCAGCTGGTTATTTTGTGGATGGCAACTCCACATTTCAGGATCTCCTTCTTCGGAGTGGGAAAACAATCTTTGCTTGGATTGACTATGATTCCAAGAAAACCAAGGTTGATGTTGGGCTGGCTTTGTCTTACCAGAAGCCAAACAGGAGCATCTTGTCATTTGAAGTTGATCTTTCAACTTATTTGGATGAATTTATGTATGTTGGGTTCTCTGCTTCTACCGGATCGCTGGCAAGCTCACATTACATCTTGGGTTGGAGCTTCAATGTCAACGGACAAGCTCGCCCTCTTCAGCCTTCTCCTCTGCCCTTTTCACCTCTTCCTTCTTCACCTATGCCTTCTCCAAACCCTAAAGGTAATTCAATTTGGGTTTAGGCCATTTTGGCTGGTTTTTCCTTTTAAGTTTCTGTAAAGGTTTCTTCGATTCCCTCTTCAAAGTTTATGTTCGTTACAAATTAACAATTTTTCTTTGCTTTCGACGTACACATAAATCACTTGTACCAGATTCTCCTTCAGAAATGAAGAGAAAGCATATTCCTCTAATGCAAATAGTAGCTGTTTCATCTTGTGTGCTGATTTTATTGCTTGCATCATCTCTTGGGTTCTGTATTTACAAAATGAAGACCAAACAATTTTCCGAATGTGAGTAGTTTTCCCTACTACTCAACAGTCAACACTTGCCACCTTCAATTGTAGCCACCACAAGAACAAAATATGTGATATTATTTTAAAGATTGAGTATCATTCATGCTGAAAATCATTGCAGAAGATGTCAGTGATATCACAGCGGTTGAATCCTTGCATATGGAATTCAATATAATCCGAGCTGCTACGCACAATTTCTCTATTGACAAAAAACTCGGACAAGGTGGATTTGGGCAAGTCTACAAGGTAATTCTATTCTTTATATTGATTTTGGCATAATAACACAAGTAAAATTGATTTTCAGATTAGGATGCATATATTGAACGTGATTAGTATCATAGCTAGTATGCATATGATCGTTCTTATGGTCCTAAAATACTTTTTGGTTGGTAGGGGACACTTGAAAATGGACAAGATATAGCAGTTAAGAGACTTTCAAAAAACTCAGTCCAAGGAAGTGTAGAGTTTAAGACGGAAGTTCTTCTAGTAGCCAAGCTACAACACCGGAATTTGGTTAGGCTCTTGGGATTTTGCATATCTGGGAAAGAAAAGATTCTTGTCTACGAATTCCTTCCGAATTCCAGTTTAGACAAGATTCTTTGGTATGCATACAAATTAAATATACACATATATTCTTCACTTATATACCAACTTCTAACAAGTAAGCTTGAATTTTAGATCCAACCAAGCGGTTGTCTTTGAATTGGGAAACAAGGTTCAAGATCATTTCTGGAATTGCAAAAGGACTACTCTACCTTCATGAGGATTCCCGTCTAAGGGTAGTCCATCGTGACCTCAAATGGAGCAATATATTGTTAGATGAATCAATGAACCCAAAAATATCAGATTTTGGATTGGCTAAACTTTTTAGTGTGGATCAAACTCAAGATGCCACTAACACAATTGTTGGAACATAGTAAGTTAGTTTGCTCATAAATTCACCTTATGCTACTTTTCTTAACCGGAGAACTCTATGCTAACACCCATCCTACTCAAATACAGTGGATATATGGCTCCAGAATATAAATTCACGGGTCATTACTCCGTTAAATCAGATGTATATAGCTTTGGAGTCATGGTATTGGAGGCAGTGAGCGGTCAAAGAAACTACATGAACCGTCCACATTACGGAGAAGCACTAGTCCACCAAGTAACCCCTTCATTACTTCCATACTTTATCTCCCTTACTTCATGTTTTCTCTCTGTCAACTTCATTTGTTTTTTATATGTATTGAGTGTTTCTAAAAGTAGTAATAACCTCAAATGTGGCACAGGCATGGAGACTTTGGAATGAAAACGCAACATTGAATATGGTGGACGAAACATTAGGGGATAATTACTCAAGAGAAGAAGTAATCAAGTGTATCCACATCGGCTTGTTATGCATTCAAGAAAATGCTACCAAAAGGCCTAACATGACAACCGTTGTGGCTTCACTAGGAGGCCAAGCTATCACCCTTCCCTTGCCATCACCTCCCAGTTTCTTTGCCGCCACTGATCCTACTTCCATAGTCAACATTAGTGTTTGTGAAACTTCAGACATTTCTGAGTTGTATCCTAGATGACACTATATATATGGGATTTGCACAAATTGTTTTTGTCTTTTTAATTGGGTCATGTAACTTCATTATGTTTAGTCATATATAATGTTATGTATTCAAGAGATCGAGGGTTGTTCCTTGCAAGATACATGCTAGCTTTTAATAATTCATACTGACACATATTTGTTCTTTCACAATTCAATCGAAGTATCAAGTCCTAAATTAAAAATGGGAGATGAAAAAGGGTCCAATCTGTAAAGAAGGGTTCACTATGTAGGTCAGTATTGATCGAACTAGACATAGTTTTTCTTTTTCCAAAAATGAAAAAGAGAAAGATTAGAGTTAACCTACAGCAAGTCAAGACAAGGTAAGAATTGGATGATTTCGCCATCCTACAGCAAGTACAATAATTGAACAATGAGCAACAAGTTTAGTATCATTACCAAGAAGAACTTCAGGATTCTTCCGAACATCTTCCAAGCTCCTGAACAATTGAAAGGATTTCTCTAATGAGCTGAAAGTTACACATCAAGCTTCACAAGTATATGTAACTTCAAACAAGTACTGTGAATGTGCCATTTAAGTAGCAGATAGCATTGAAGCATAAGCGATAGGCAAGTATCTCAGTTCTGCAGAAACTAAGAAACAAAAAATTACTTCAATTGATTCAAACAGGAGTATAAGCTCTCTTAAAATTATACACGATGCTTTGACACTGTACAGTATTCAACTTCAATAAACCAAGTTGCACCACACACACAATCACACATACACATTCTTGTGGATGCTTCTCAAAAGAAAAGAAAAGAAAAAATCATGGGGATGTACACAGGAATGACACAACACATAAGTAGATCCAGAAAAGAGATCATGAATTATTCACAAAAAGAACAAGATGAACCCAACCGGTAACTTGATTCCCAATTGGTATTGGTACACACGCTCCTTCAAACTCAGGGTGCCTAGGGATTATGCAAACTCTGGATTGAGTGCTAAGGCTTCCTGATAGATTGTCTCCTTCATCTGTTCTTCTCCCATGACTTGTCTTTCAAATTCAAAGGAGAATGTCTCGGGGCAGTTTGGTTCATCCTCAATATCATGTAGCCTTGCCAAATAAGGATGAGCTAACGATTCTTCAACTGGAACGAATGATGAAGTAGCATTTTATGTTATAAGATATCAATTGAAAATTAAAAAAAAAAACAATAAGAATCATTCTATTCCATTGTCACTTTAACAGGCTTAAAATTGAAACATGTCCATCTTTACCCCAGAAAAGTAGGGCAATTCCTTGTTGTCACAATAATTATAATGAGGACCACTAAGTCAGATAATTATGTCCGATGGATGATTAGACAAATAAAAGGATTACCTGTAATACGTCTGGTGGGATCAAATGTCAACATTCTCTCAACGAGATCAATTGCCAATGGATTAATATTTGGAAAAACCCTTCCTAACTGCTGACGAGGTAGTGGGGTCATTTGTTTTATGTATCTTCTGGCATCTTCATTCCGAAGGAAGACAATATCAGATTCAAGGGGTGTCCCAAGAAGCTAAGTAACAAGAATGAAAACATTCAAGAATATCAATCACCATAATAGTCAATCAAGATACAGAAACAAATGCTTAATTAGTCCCAGTATATATTACCTCTGTCAATAGGTGCATTTGGTGCACATGATCTCTTCCTTGAAACAAAGGCTTCCTATTCATCAATTCCATAAAGATACATCCAACAGACCAAATATCAATGGCAGATGTATAATCAGAAGAGTTCAGCAAAAGCTCGGGCGCTCTATACCATCTGGTGACAACATATTCAGTCATGTGATCATTCCCACAAGTCGGACGTGCCAGGCCAAAATCACATATCTTTAGATCACAACTGGCATTAATTAACAAGTTGCTTGGCTTTAAATCTCTATGAATGACATTTGCAGAGTGAATGTACTTTAGACCTCGAAGTATCTGATATAAAAAATACTGCAAATCGAGTATTCTATATTACATCAGCGAACTATCATGAAAACAGATAACCATTGTGGTTGAGAAGTTTACCTGACAATGCTCCTCAGTTAAAGTCTGGTTGGATCGGATTATTTGATGAAGGTCGGTGTCCATCAGCTCCGTTGCAATGTAAACATCAGTAAATTCTCCTCTTAATGGTGGAGGAACTACGTCTCTTAAGCCAATGATCTGTTTCACAAACAAAATCAAAGGTTAAAATTAAAGGATGCACAATTCTTGAAAACATTTGCTGAATTAAGTTACAGTGGGAGAGAAATAGGGCTACATACATTCTCGTGATCAAAATGGCGGAGAAGCTTAATCTCCCGAAGCGTACGCTTGGCATCCATGTAATTATCGAAAGCGTTGGCAATTTTCTTCATCGCCACCATCTCGTTCGTCTCCGAATTCAACACAGAGCTTCAATTGATCAAAATTCAAACCAATTCCCCAACCAATAAACATCATCAGCGTTGAATCTCAACAGAAACTGAAAAAAAAAAAAACCACAACTAAACCCCCAAAAGGTTCAGGAAAAAAGATTACCAGACAATTCCGTAAGCACCTCGACCGATCGGCATGATCGGAGGCCGATACTTGGCCGTGACCTCGAACATGTTTCCGAAGATGTTATACTGTATAAACTCGCCGCCATGGGTGAAAGCCGCTGGAAAATCGGGAAATTGACCGTAACTCGCCGGTGGATTTTGTGCCGCCACGTCAGCCATCGATCTCCAGTGAAGATTAGCTCGATCTCTCTCTCAATTAGGGTTGTAGACACTGCTTACGGGAGAGGAGATCGGGAGTGTTTGGTCAAGTGTTGAATTTGGAGGGCTTTGAGAGTCTGAAGACTTTTGAGGAGGGAAAGAAGAACTAGTTGTTGTTGTTCATCTTTGCCTGGGAAATTCAAAGGGGAGGTGAAGGAACGCGCGACGCTGCGTTTTGGCTGGGGCGAGGAATTGAGATCCGACGGCCAATGGTGTAATCGCCTTTGATCGACGGTTCGTATTGATTTACGTCTACCCTTCAACGATTTTGTGGGGATATATTTTCTCCCTTAATTGCGGCGAGTCAAACTATTTGTGCATGATGCATGAAGTCGCAAAGTCAAACAAAATAATTATTGGAGAATGTACTAAAAAAATGATGGTACTAAAAAAAATGATGGTATTACAAAATAGGAGTGTTCAACGGTGGATTCATACTGACCCGACCTGACCTGCAATTGCCATTGCAAATCTTCTTAGGGAGCAAGGTCGATTGCACGACATATAAAAGAAGACTTTGAAGCACTTAGCTAAGTCTCTCTGCCATGGAAAGTGTATGGGATTGCCAACCGATTACTCATATTCATGTGTTACTCATATTCTCAACTGGTGTATCGGACTAAACATGACCACATATATGTTCATGAGTTACTCATATTCTCAACTGGTATTATAACGGAATCCCACTAATTAAGCTTATGTGTTAAACATGCATATGTGCACGGACTGTCGTATATATGGACCCTTCGCGTTAATGACCCACACACTCTAAGGCCTATTTTCCAAATGTAAACTAGGAAAGGTCAGTTCCACTTGCGGAGGCGTGTTGATAATATGCATTCCCACATCTGAAAGATAGGATCGGAATAAAGAAGATCAATATATAAGTTCATGGGTTATTCCTCCTATTGCTAATTGGTTTTACGATGAAATCCATTAAGCTTATGTGATTGGCCTACATGCATATGTGACAAGATTATGATTATAAAAGGTCTCATGGATCGGATCATGGAATATATGACATCCACAACAACCTATATAATATATGATAGTCTTTCCATACTAAAAACGAAAACATATGATGATAGGGGATCGGATCCTCTTGTTGGACTCCTCTTAATGGCTTGTCCTCTATTCATGGCATGCAACAAAGATAAGGGTATTAATAATTCTAGAATCTAGCCAACATACTAGAGTATTTTTTTTCCAGACCCCCTTATCAAATACAATGTTCTTAAACTTATAACATTCTTATGATAAATAACGATTGATGCTCCAAACAAACACCAAGAAAAACCAGCTTAACCTGGATCACATGTCATAGAGGTACTCTTCAAAGAGCTTCATGGTGTGCTCATCCTTCAAAGCAATAGCTAGAGAGAAGCTCCCGTCACTCACGGGGCTCGGTAACATGTAGGCAGAGCCTTCGAATGGGATCTCAGCGGGTCCCATAAAGGCAGGCCGGCCCCATCCAAAGTCCGAGTCATGAATTCCCATCTTAGTCCAGCTGGTGATGGAAAGATTAGGGCACTTGAATGTGTTGGCTCCACGGGCAAGGATAGTCGGATCAGGCTGCATCTCAAGATAATCGATTGCGGACCTCAAGTAGTCGTTGTCCATCCTCGTGACTGCCTCATGGATCTTGTTGGCAGCATACCAAGCAGGCTTGGACACGAGCTCTCCTACTGTAGCCATTGGGGTCGTGCTAAAGATGGCATTGCCAAAGTATCCTTGCGGAAGGGGTGGCTCCAGCCTGGATCTTGCATCGGTCGCAATGTAGAGTTTCGTCTCTTGATCGTTAGCTAAGCCACGTGCCTTGCTTGCACAGCGCCATACGTGGCCCGAAAGAATCTGGTAGGAGGAATAGGTGGTCGCATTATCGTGTTTGTTAGACATGGCCTTTAAAGCGTCGATTTGGTCACGGGTGATCTTGAAGATGCCAATGGTTGGGCGAGAAGAAGGCTTTGTTGTCAGGTCGACGATTGGAGTTGTGAGTTTGGGAGGAGGCTGGTACTCAATGTGGTGGAACTTGGGTCGGGGTGGGTTCCGACCTTTGAGGAGGGTCCGGTCTACGAACGGCAGGATGGTGAGGTCGAGTCCTCGGGCCATGTCGGCCCAAGTGTTGATGAAGTGTAAGGCAGACATGCCATCCGCAACAAGGTGTTGCATTCCAACGCCAAGTGCAACTCCTCCGCATTTGAAATAAGTGAGCTAATGCCATGTCATGGAAAATAAATTTGTGTAAAGCATTAAAACATGTTGTTTAACTTAGAGATGATAAAAGAAGAGAAATTCTATTCTTAACTAGATTCATATTACTAACTTACATTAACATAACATCAACTATTATTATTATGTTTTTTTTGTCATAGATACGTAAAACATTAATTGGCAATATAGACGCGACTGCCTTTAATTTGAGGACGCGTTCCAGTTTCATTCATACACATGAAAGTTTCTGTTAGGAGTCATACCAACCATATATTAAATCGATAATTTAAGCTAAAACTTATTTTCTGATTTCCTGCTCGATCTTCCTGTATTCTTACGTACATTTATTTCTCAGCCTTGTTAGGGATGATCAGCCAATTGTAGCAATTAATATTCCTCACTGACGAGTCACTGTCTATACTTAATACATATACAACTGTAAAAGGTCCATGTATACATGTCTTGATAGATGACTCTATTAAATGAAAGCAACTATATACGTCAAAAATAATATATTTAATTTTCCAACTGTAAAAACATTAATGTTATACTATTATCTAGAATGAGGTTAACTTTAACGCTATCTCCCTCTAAATATAAAAATATAGATTTATGATCTAGAAAAACGGCTTGTTGGGAAGAAATCACTGTTTTGGAAAAACGATATTGTGGATCGTTATTAATATTCATCCTACCGCTACATATATTTAATTTAACGTAACTGATATTTAAATTACTATTGAATATTCAAACTAACTACTAGTATAATCAAACATTTTATACCCATCTAATATTAATCGTATATTCAAAATTCTATGTATTTATACTCACCATTCAATACCAAATATTCAATTAATTTTTGATTACTCATGTTCAAATTAATTAGTAAATATATTCAAATATTTTTACAATTTACAATAATATTTATATATTCAAAACCCTATGTGTTTATATTTACTATTCAATATAAAACTCAAATACTAAATTATTCATAAATTATATATATATATATATATATATGCATTCAAATCCGTAGTTATTCATGACCCTTTTTTTCCCTACTAATTGCTAAATGGAATACAAATTCCTTAATCCATATACACATATTCGCTCGGACAGTCACATTCTCGATCAGTCCATATGGGGCCTTCGAACTTTATCATTTTAGTGAATCCATTTAAATTATTTCATTTTACATACAATCAATGCGTTGATAATGTATGCTAGTGGAACTAGTGATTTATAATATTATGTCATTTTCAGGGCCGTTCAATAATTTTTAGATCCCATCTGCAAAAATTAATTATAAATACCTAAAGTTGATTAAATATAAATTTTATTAATTTTTGGCTAGTAAAATTTTATAATTAGTAAATTTATTAAACATAATTGTACTATTAATTTGTGATTGTTCAATCAAAATAATTTAGTGTTATCGATAACATGTAAAATTATCCAAAGAAAATTACATATATAACTAGTAAAAAAGTTGAAAGTATATGTTTATTTTACCCATACAAATAAAAATTAGTAAAAATAAGATGCTCAAACATATCAAAATTACACTACTAAGTAACTATTTAGACAATAATTTTACTAATCAATTAATAGATAGCATTTTAATTATATGCTTAACATTATTCAGTAAATCAAACATTGGGGTCTGTTCGTTGCAAGATGGATTATGCACAAAAGGTATTATTTTTGAAAAGAAAAGTCTAGGCCAAACACCAACCAATAAATTAGGAGAAAAGGGATCCACTTTTTCTCTAATTATTACATGGTTTTATGTGCCTTGTTTGATTTAAAAAATATCTTCTAAAAAATAATACTTCGTATATTATACTGTATAATATAGGTGTGTCGAAGAGGCCTTAAAGTTGTACAAATATAAACATGTTTTGCTAGTCACTAAAATATGAAATGAAATATTAAAAGGGGAATGATTAAATAATGAAGGGGACCCACGAGTTTCAAGAAGGGTAAAAAACAGAAGCAAAGCCTCCTTGTAAGATTCACTGACATTATTCCATTTTTAGAATTTGGAGGCTCTGTTGTTGTGTGGGAATTTTTTCACATGCCACGGGCCTAGTCATTTTTACATATGATCAAGGCGGTTACATATTATGTTATTTCTTGAAGGACGACTAGAATAGGTGCCGTTTTTATATGAACCAAAATTCAACTAAATTACCCTTAACCTTTTATCCAAGTACTAAAAACTGGTATCAAACCTTTTGCTCGAGTTTATTCTTTTCTCATTCAACCTTTTTTTTTGGTCCAAGTTTCTCATTCAACCTTTTATATGCACGTAACGTAATTGCTATATTATACTCCCTCCGTCCCATTTTGTTTGTCCAATTTTCATTTTAGTTGTCCCAAAATGTTTGTCCAACTTTTTTTCTTTTCTTTTATATCCAACTTTTCTTACAATATTACCCCTATTCAATCTCACTTTTTACCTATATTTTCCAATAAAAAATCTACCCCCAATTAACTTTTTAGTCATTTCCTTTTCCTTTTTCTTTCTTCCCATCTTTATCCATCAACATCATACACTCTTTTTTCTCCCCATTGATTATTTTTTCTCCCATTCCACTTTTTTAATTTGTGTGAAAATTGTCCTTTTGGACAAACAAAATAGGACGGATGGAGTATTAGCTAGAAATAGTGTAATACTGATTCCATGCAATTAAGCACCCTAAGATGTAACGAGCGGTTTAATTAGCTAGGGCAAACTAATATTTGATTTTTTACAATAATTTAACTATAATATGCATTTATTTATTAATGTATGTTCTAATTTCAACAGATATTTTTTTCAAAATTATACTGAAAATATCGATAGATTTATAAAAATTTCAGACAATAAATTCTTCTTATTCTCATTTTAAGCTAGTTTTTAAAAAAATGTGAAAAAAGACAAAAGATCATCTATTTCGAATCGTATATACCTGGAGAAGCAAGAGAGGAGAAGCCGAAATCCCGGCAGAATAATCAACGGCGGGGATCAAACTGGTGAGCTCTAAGGTGGGAACGAAGTCCCCCAAATCCTCTAAATCCGACGTCGTTTCAGCCTCCACGAACAAAGCCCCGTCGCCATTGCAATCGATCTCGATTCTCCCGCCCTCGCCGTCCCTCCTCAGCCGCCCCGCCAACGGGTAGAACGGCACCAAAGCTCGGGCTAGACTCGCCTTCACCTGGTTCGGGTTGAAGAAATCGTCGGGCGTCGTGGACCCGTTTGGTTTGTACAAGAAAACGGTCCCAATGTGGTACATGGGTATAACGAGGTCCACGTTGGAGAGCCACAAGCTCCGCTCCGGCGTCTTCTCCGCCGGACGGACCACCGTCGTGTTCTTGATCGTGGTTTTCATTTTCATTTTCCCGCCCAATGTAACTAGTGCTAGTGGGCTTCGTTCGATCTCAAATGGATGTTATTGATATTATATATAGAGGCTGACCCCTGACGGGGTAGGTTTGAGATGTGGTTCCTTTTTTCATACTTTCTTTAAAAGGAATAGTATTTCATTATAATTACTGATGGAAATCATTCGCGGATGATCAATCCGCACACCCGATTCAAATATATGGATAAAATCCGATCTAAGACGGATTATAGATGAGTGACGGATGAATTAAATAATTGGTGGGTTGGATGCGGATAAAGGGTCATCTGACCCACAACCCAATCCATCACACATGCAACCACCCGACCCGTTTCATCTGCTTAATAGTTCTATATACATTTGAATTTATTCTTTATTTTGTTTTAATATATTGAATTTGTATAGAATATTTTATAAATTTAAATTATTTATTATATTTTATTAGGTTGAATTCTAGATAATAGTTTATCGTTATACTTCTTTTTGTATTTTTTATGCACTACACTTGTATTTTTTATGGTGAAATAAAACTATTATACATGTTTTTATGGGCTAGACCAAAAAAATATGTAAAATTAAACACCAATTATTTCACACGACCCACCGGAAAACCCGACGGATGATGAACGGACGGTTGACGGATGATGACTTTCACGGGTGGTGGACGGGTTGGGTGGAACATTTACTTCGTGAGTCAGGTGATGGTATTGGGTCATCATCCATCCATAACCCGATCCATTTCCATCCCTAATTATAATCATCCATATTACTAAAATTAGAGCCATTCCTTCAATATTTCAAAACCTATGCTCGTGGCCTTTCCTTTACCAGTTGGTTTGGTGTTGAACTGTGTTGTTGATTTTTACGTGGCTTTTTCAACACCTTTCATTTGGGATTTGGTCTTTTCTTTTAGTGTGTTTTGGGCCTTTCATCGCTTTTTAGTTCTTTTTTTGGTTTGTACTTTGTAGGCTTTTTTGGAGGTTATTCTGCTCGAGTTTAGTTTATGTGCCTCATTGTGATTTGAAATTGAGTTTGGGTTTGGATTGGTAGGTATCACTGTGGTGCTTTAATGGTTTTTTGAAGATTTGTGGAGGCTAGGTCAATGATTAATTGAACATTTTTTTGGGTAGTTCAGGGTTGATTTGCTTTGATTTCTTGAGCGTTCTCTCCACTATCAAACCCGTTTTCGTTTTCTTTTTCACTTATTGTATCTTACCTTATTTATGGTTTCTTCTGTGTATGCTCTTGCCGGTCTCTCGGTTTCTGTCTCTTGACGGCCTTTTGAGTTATTAGGTTTGTCTGGTATCCCGAATATTAATACCTTTTGGGAAAAAATTATGTTCGTGTAGAAATTTAACGCTTCCTTAAGCCTTCGAACATTTAGTCAAATGGTTATGGCTTTATGTTAGTACCATTTGGTCTTTGTATCGATTCTTATGGGAAGTATCCTCGACTAAAATTTGTTCACACATAATCGTCCTCTTAATCATTTGTTTTAAACCTTAGAGCACCAAAAAAAGCGAGAAAAAGACATTAGTAATTAACCAGATTTCACTAATTAATTCCTATAGTATATCCTTCTTATATAAAATTTCAACTAATAACCTCTTACATAGAAAAAGACTAATTTACCCCTATTCTCCAAATTTTCACTTCCAATATCAAAGATTGGAAATTTCATAAGATCCAATCCACCACTCTCTCGCGGATTTCACTCATTTCCACTTCCATTGTTGGCCTTTACATTCGCGGGAGCCGCTCTCGATATCCACTTGTTTGGCAAATTTCACGAGATCCATCCCTCGTTGTCATTTGCACAACCACTTCTCACTGGATTAGGATTCATTGCCTGTTCACGATCACCTCTTCGGTCATCCTCCTTGCCACCAGGATTCATTGTCACTGCACGTCGTCCTCCTTGCCACCGCCGACCCTCCTCCTTATTGTAGTTATTGTTGTGTTACATAAATTGGTAGGCTTTTATAATACTATAAAAATTATTAGTATTGTCTTGTTGTATTAAACTTATTAGGAATTTCATGAATTTGTAGGTAAATAATTTTGCTTTACAATTATATTAAAATTCACGTGTACATGAAATTAATGTAAGAATCATATTAAATTAATGTAACAAAATTCATGTAGACTAATTATAATACATACACCATAAATTTACGTGAAATTTTTGTGCACACAAAAAAAGTGCCCGACGCACATCGAAATTCACTCTTCATAAAGAGTCACACTTCATGAAAAGTGAATTCTATGGATACCTGATGGACAAAAGTATCACGCTTCGTGAAGCGTGTATCTTCATTAGGGTTGCTCAATGGGTCGACCCGGCCTGACTTACGGGTTGCGGGTTGACCCGCTAAAAAATTTATTGACCCGCAATCAGATCCATGGGTTGCAGGTTTTGCGGGTCGGGTCTTGGGTCGACCCGTTTAACACACACGAAGACAATTCCGAATGTCCCACAAGTAGGGGTGCTCAACGGGTCGACCCACGAGTTTTTTTTAAAAAAAATACTATATTATTTCATTAAAGAGTATTACTTGCAGGTCGACCCGTTGAGCACCCTACTTGTGGGACATTAGGGATTGGATTCGACATGACTCGATTGACCATGTCCGTAGCACGGGCTGACAAAATTAGGGTTTTGATATCGATTTTGGTTATGCGCGGGCTGCGAGGTACGCATCTGCGTTCGGCAAAGGTCGCGACTCTTTGGGGCACGGTCGCTGATTTCCAAGCAGCGGTCGCGACTACGATGCGCCGCTGCGGTTGCTCGTCCTAGTTTGTGTGATTTCTCACGCATTCGATTATTCTCGGATTCAGAAACACACATTGTTGAGTCCCATAATTGGCCAAATTCATTGGATTCGGATCATGTAATGTTACGACCGTCTTATCCATCGCTTGATACGGGCCCCTGACAGGTCGCGCAATGAGCGGTCATGCTTGCAAGAGAGGTCGTATCACGGTTCAAGTCGTCTTCAAGCAATGCGATTTGCTCGATACACGCTAGGGTTTGATCCTCCGACCGAATATCGGAGTTTGTGTGATCGGTGCGTGCTAGAGCCAGATCCTCCGACCGAATTTTGGAGTTCACGCGATCAACCTGGATGTCGCGGTCATGGATTTCGACTTTGCGCTCTCGGTCTTCTGTTCCACGGCCGAGGATGTCTATTCCGCGGTCGCGGATTCACTCGCTGAGGACATCGCGCTCGATTTCGTTTTGTGCGATTGCCTCAATACTTTGAAAAGTTACTTCTTGCTCTTCTGGGATCGATTACACCACCATAATTGCATGGATCGATTTCTCGTTTCCCACGGACGGCGCTAACTGTTAGTGCACAAAAATTCGCCTTTAATGCACTGATTGAATAACTTGACCCTCCTCTTCACCTTCCGTTCCAAGCTCCTCTTTGATATCCGCCTTTTTCTTTGGTTTTGTGTCTTGTTTTGAGTCGTTTGTGTAGGTTTTCGTATTTCCTTAAGATATGGAGTTTACATAAACTTTGGTGGTGTTTTATAGGTTTTGAAGCTATTTTGGAGCGGTTTTAGGAGTAAAGAGAAGCCCGAAGAAAAGCACTCAAGGAATGAAGCCAAGTGAGACATTAAGATCAAGATTAAGCCATGAAGGAAGTTAAGAGACCCGTTACCGAGCCTAAGGATGAAGAATCGAGCCAAAACGAAGGTTAACGACCCCCTGCAAAGATGCACCCTCAGTTACGAAGCAGTTTTCAAGGCTGAAGGGGGTCGGTAACAAGGCTGACAAGGTCGGTACTGAGGTTACCAGGGTCGTTAACGAGGCACTCAGGTCTACTGAGGGTCCTAGTGTCGGTATCGAGGCATCCCGTGTCGGTAGGGACAATCCGAGTCGGCGCAATTAATGACTTTTATTCCATATCTTTATACTTTTAGATAGATTCCTTAGGGGATATATCTTTTAGAAGATTTATTTCCTTAGGAGTAGCCTAGCTTTTATTATAAATACCATTGTCTAGCCTTAGTTTTAGATATCCTGCAATCTAAAGAAGCAAGTTTAGGGGGAAGAGAGAAGAGACGAGTTTGGAGTTTGAAGAACAAGTTTGTTTTGGATTCGGTTGTAAGTTTTCCTTTAATTTAATTTAGTTGTTTTTCAATTATGACTTGTGAGTAGTTCTCTTCTCTCTAAGGTTGGGGTTAACTCAACAATGGTTGTGTATGTTTGCCTTTGACCATGTTTTGATTGTTTTTATCCATGAATCTATTCTCTTGTTCTTAAATCTTTGAAACGAAAGTGGAAAAGGAATTTCTTGTTCATAGTTGAAGCGAAAGCGAAAACTATTCGAGAATAGTCAATTATGGTTTGAAACGAAAGTTGATCAATCCTAGTTGCAGTAAAAGAGATAGATAGTCAAGTTTGTTAATTTAACGAAAGTTGGTTGATTTACTTGTTTAGTTGACGAAACTTGATGACTTTATGTGATAAAAGTATGATCTATGTGTTTCATTGGCGTTTGCATGCATAATTGTTGTTGTGGTGATACCTAGATCTTAGAATTTTCCCTTTCATTGATAAAAACCCAAACTTTCTTGATCACTTGCGCCCTAAGTTAACAAAACTTGATACTGACTCTCTCTCGTGGACGAACCTGACTTCGCTGTACTCAGCGAGGTCTTGATCTATAAATTTATTTGTTGGTCAAGTAAAACCCTTTCAACACTCTTCAACCTAGAACCTGCAAAACAATGAACACATGGGGCCGGGACCCCCCTAGTTCACCTTCGATGCCTAAGTCAAAAGAGCAGTTTGTTGATCGAACGTCGAGGTAAAGGATAAGACTTGCGTACGAGCTCAGCGAATATGAGGTGCTCATCATACATGGCGAAGATATATATATATATATATATATTAGAGGAAGGGAGAGAGAAGATCGAAAAACTCTATCTCTTAAGGCGGACATATAATGCTCCTAGCCCAACAAGCGATTTTTTGCTCCCCAATCCAAGTGGAAATTCTATCTTTCAACAAAAATAGAATCCTCCGTCATAATGAATAACCACCATATATAATTTTACAATAAAATACTCAATTAAAAACAAGCATAATAAATTCATAAAAGTACCTTATGGCGGATAATAACGAAATTAATTATGAAAATTAATTTTACCCCCTCACATTGATATAAGTAAGGATATTTTTAAGAAACTATATGTATCTTATCTTTAAAAACTATCTTATTCAAAAATAAAACTATTATATTAATATTTTTTTAAATATAAATATAACTAATAAAAAATTATCCAATTAGATTTATTTAACAAAGATGAATGACGTGGTTTATTGTGGAACCATTTTATATATTATTCTAACCTCCGTTTTAGTATATAGTGATGATCGCTTAATTCATCGCTACGTTTTTAGTGACAAAACTCATCCACTAGTTCTTCATACCAAAAAGGATCACTTGGCCCGTAATTAAAATTCGACAAAATTAGAGATGTCAAAAGCTGACCAAACCCGCTAACCCGACCCGAATCGCCCGATAATTTTAGGGTCAAGACCCGAAAATTTGAACCCGAAATCAACCGAACTCGATAGAACCCGAAACTCGTTGGGTTGAAACCCGAAAATTTAGTATATTTATAGAATTTTTAAATTTTATTTTGAAAATTATAGTATATTTTATTTTTAAAATAAATGAAAATAATATATTATAATTAAATATTATTATTTAATTAAAAATTGATTTTAATAATCATAAAAAACGGATATTTTAGACCCGCTGGTCAACCTGACTCGACCGAAAACCCGCTAAAACCCGACTCGATTGAGCCGTGACCCATAATGAACCGAACCCGATTTAAACCAAACCCGAAGTGACCGAACCCGCCCGACCCGACCCGATTGACAGTTTTAGATAAAATCAATATAAGGTGAGAATATGTTAGGAAAAACACATAAATCGTAAAATAGATTGACAATAGGAAAATAATTACAAAACTTATATTATTATTTTTTTATAATTTAAATATGAGATTACTTTTTTTTTCTTTTTATCTCAACATTAATCCACTAAAACAACTTTATTCGTTAGTAGAAAATCAGTCAAATTCAAGGGAATGTGTTTCCCATCAAATTATGACCTAAGGTCTTCACGCGTAGCGAATGAAAAAACGTTTATCTTTGACCCAAACAAAGTCCACCGAATTAAGGTCAAACTAGTTGAAAGTTGAAACCGAGTGATATTCACGAAATAATTTTATTAAAAAAATATAATTTTACGATATTAATTTAAAATACTAAATATATTTATATAATATTATAATAAATTATGTAATAGACAAATTATTTTTTATATTATACTCCATATTTTAATTGAATGTATTTTTTAAATATTTTTTCATTATTTTTAGAAATCTTGTCCAAATTTAGATTGAAATTATTAAAATATTAATTTTACTTTTTATTGAATATTTTTAAATAATATTTTCTTATTTTTTTAGACACTAACATGTATATAATACTTGGTTTTTTATAAATATAATAATAATTAGGATAGGTTATCTACAAAGCATAATATAATTTATTAAAATATTTTTTAAAGTTAATTTATTAAAATTATATATAATATTAGGGTTCTTATCTTTTACTCTATAATAATAAGAATGTTTGTAAATATGAAAAAACTATGTATATATATAAAAGACGCAAGGAATAAGGCCACCACGTTGCGCCACCTAGGATTTTCCTACGTGTCGTTCCTACGTTAAGCCACCTATGATTTCGCCACATAGGATTTTTTATTTTAAGAATTTAGGATAATATAGAAATAGGATAAATTAATCTAGGAAAGATTCTATCCAAAATAAAAATGTTTATCTATTATATATTAGGAATTAAGATAGATTTAAAAGATTTTATCTAAAATTAAAATAAATTATAGAACAATAGATATTATATATTAATATAGATATATTAATTTTTTTTCCAATTAAATTTCTATCTATTTATATGAAAAAAAATTCGAATTTTATTTAAAATTAAAGAAAATTATTTTATTTTTATTTTTTATCTATTTATGTAAAATATTTATCTTAAATAAAATTTTAATAAAAAATAAAAGTTTCAAGATAATTACTTGCCTAGATTGACTTTTGATAAAAAAAAATTACGTTAGATTTACCTTAATTTTCGTTTTGAATTATTTATGTAAATATAAATAATTTTTCTATCATTAAAAAATTCATTTTTTATTTATACTTTTTCATCGTTTCTTATTAAGTATATTTTTACTTTTTATTCAAATATTTTTAGAAGAATTGAATTTGATAAAAACAATTACAAGAATTTAGATTATTTTTACCTTTTTATGTTTTTTGTAAAAGATTTTTAAAATTAAATGATTCTAATTCAAATAAATTTTATTTATATTTTTGCATAAATAAATTATCATTAAGACATCAAAATTATAGTGAGCTTACCTTAATAATTTTGGCCCCGTTTGACATGATAGTATGACACCAATTGTAAAATTTTCTATAATTTTTTTTCTAATAAATAAGTTTTTTATATTAAATTAAAATCATATTCATTAAATAAAGTAAATATTAAATTCATATAGTCGTGCATGGAACGATGGGTATAACTAGTACAATATAAAGATTAGTATAGAAGAGAACATTGTCCTTGATTTAAGAGATAAAATATAGAGAAAATTATATATGTATTATTTTGCAAAATTCAATCCATCTATAAAGTTGTTTTCCATACTAAATTTACATAACAAAGAAATAAAATATAAAGGAAATTAATGTATATAAAAATTTACAAAATGCAATGTATTAATCAACCTATCATCTATATTAAATTACAAAAAAAAACATAGAGATAAGAAAATTTAAATGTAAGGTGGGGCTAGACAAAAAAATTCTATATTTACATAAATAAAATAAAAAGGAAATTAAGAAAAATGTTATGTAATTTTTTTTTATCAAAATTCAATTAAAGTAAGTATTCATCAAGATTTGTAAATTTTTCTATTTTTTTTTATCAAACTTTGATTTAAGAAAAAATCTTTAATATAAATGCATAAAAAGATAAAGAAAATCTGATTTTCTTAATTTAAATTAAAATTCGAATTTGTTTTTGACATTTACATATAATCTTAGTTATCAACATAAAATTATATCTTTTTCTCAAAATAAAAATATATCAACATAACAAAATTTATTATTTAAAATTATATCATTATATAGATATAAATTTTATACTTGGAGCTCAAGTCTTGTTAAAAGATAAAAAAAATATTAAGGCCCTAAATCTTGTTAAGAGATAAAAATATTAAATTAATATAAAAAATATCATCTCATATAAATTTATGTATATAAAAATTATATGAATATATTATATATTTTAGTAAGCTAATACATAATTCCTAGATAGAAAATTATATACATAAAAAATTATATAAACATGTTATCTATTTAGTATATATAGCAAGAATAGTATAAGTTGTTACAAAATTTATTAAAATATAATTTCACATTAACTTATCCAATAATGCCACGTGGCGCAAATTTTACAATAGACTTGGGTTCTGCTTTATAATATATTAGGGTAGATATATTGGCATATTAACTTTTTCGGAAATTTCATGTGGTAACCCTGAGATATTGTGTAATTCACGAGGTGTACCGAAGTTTAACATATTTCGTGTGGTAACCCTTAATTTTATACCAAATTCACCCTATACCCATAAGTAGAGCTGTCAAAAGCTGATCCGACCCGAAAAACCGACCCAAACCGCCCGAAAAATTTAGGGTCAAGACCCGAAAATTTGAACCCGAAACCCAAAATAAACCAAACCCACTAGACCCGAAACACGTTGAGTTCAAACCCGAAAAAATCGTTGGGTTGACCAAATTTGTTATATTTTAAAAACATATAATATATTTTGAAAATTATAATATATTTTATTATTAAAATATATAAAAATAATAGATTTATTATTAAATATCATTTTTTAAATAAAAATATTTTAATAATTGTAAAAAAAATCAACTTTCTTGACCTGTTAGGTCGACCCGACCTGCCCGACAACCCGCAACGACCCGACCCGATTTGACCGGTGATCCGTTACGACCCGAACCCGACTCAACCCGGACCCGAAATAACCGAACCCAAACTCGACCTGACCGACCCGTTTGACACCTCTGCCCATAAGTGTTGAACTTGCTTAAAAAAATTCTTAAAAAGGTTAAAAAACATTTTTACATAAAAAGAAACTTCTCCCCGTAGAAACGAAATTGATCATCTCCTCCACATTCTACAAATCTGATACACTAACTAAACCATCGCTGCCTCTACAACCATCTAATTGGCTGCCCACTTTTGACTTAGATTTGAATTTGATCCTAATTACCCACTCCAAGATGAGAGAAATTCCTCCTATAGGCTGAGCCAATGAAGCCACCGCCTTGCCACCGCAACAATCAACCGCTCCGGCGCATGTTAAGGAGCAAATTTGGACTGATTCTCCCCCGCATACTCAAATGCCTATGGACGACTTACCTGACTCTTCTATTCGATCCAAAGCCTCGGAGAAGTCGAGCTCGCCTTCCTCCAAGGGCGGCGGAAATGCCTTCGTCGCTGTTAAAACGTACTACTCACCTTTGCAGTTGCCGCTCCCCGTCACTCCTCCCCGTCCTCCGACGGACCAACACACGGATAAACAACCACGCTAGGAAGACCAACTCTTCTCCCGTACTCAATCTCGATTGCATAGTGAGAACCAACTCGTCCACGCTGGTGGTCGAAGAGACGGGGGCGTAGGAGGGGGTGTTTGGGTTGAGAAAGTGGAAGAAGAAGGTGAAGTAGATCGGGTTCTGAAAATGTAGGTTTAACTTTTTCTTATTTTTTAATTTGTCTTTTTATTTTTAAGCAAACAGTAAAAGTTAAATTTAACTTTTTGGGTATGGTACGAATTTGATATAAAATTCAGGGTTACCACGTGAAATATGCTAAACTTCGGCACACCTCGTGAATTAGGCAATACTTTGGGATTACCACATGAAATTTCCGTAACTTTTTTTTTTTTGCAAGAAAAATGTCTTGTTCAAGTAAAGACCATAAATTTCAAAGATTGAGGCGTCCTCGGTGAGGAGGATCCCTAATTCTTACCTTTCTAAAAAAAAAAAATATTAAGTAAATAAATTTCAAGGATTGAATGTACGAGGAATCACTTTGATCACTTCAGTCAAGTCAACCAATTAGTGTGCTTCCCATCAAGTTGAATGTAGAATTTATGAGATGAGAATATATCCAAGCATCAATTAATTTAAGCTGGCCCTCCTCGGTCATTTTCGACATAGCAATTAAGAAATACTCCAAGAATTTGCTCCCAGAATTGCACCATGAGATACGAAGTTCGTACTTTCAAAAGATATGGCGTTCTCGTGTATTTTTTTTCTAGAGGCCTTGTCAGGCTTCTTATTAGCGCTAGATTTCTTCTGGATTGCGCAATATGCAAGATTTTTGATAGGGGTTGAGTCGTGGAGATATATCTGATTTTTCAAGGAGCTGATGGTACTTTGATATTTAATGGTCAAATTTGTGTTTCTTCAGATGAGGAATTAAGGCACAAGATTTTTCAGAAAGCATATGTTACACTATCCTCAGTTAAACCTAGAGAAAGTATAATTTACTTGGATTTGAGACTACATTATTAATTGGTGGAACGACAGGAAGCCGAAATGTATTTAGAATTGTGGTTAAGTGTTAAGTTGTTAGTAAATGAAGGTCAAGCCCAGAGATCGGGTAGACAGTTGCGATTACTTTTCATTCCAAAATGAAAGAGGGAAAATATCTCCATGAATTTTTGTCATTGGGCTAAAGAATAGCAGAGTTGAAGATGATGTTTGGGTTGTTGTGGATAAATGGACTAGGATTGTCTGTTTCTTGCCAATCATAGGGATCTGGCTAGTATACAAGATAGTGAAAGTTTTCTGACATTATAAGGTTGTTTGAGGTACCTAAAAGGAATGTACTGTATTATGATGAATATGTTATTTCTAGATGTTGGCAGCATTGGCATGATGCAATGGAAATGAGTTTGCATTTAACGTGTCAACATATCATTCGTAGACAGATTGTTAGATTATAAGAAGATTCAGATTATAAAGGATATAATCAGATCTTGTGTGTTGGATTGGTGATGTAAACGGTCTGATTACTTAAAAACTGGTAGAGCCTGCTTACCATGGTAATCCTTGATACAGATGGCACCGTATGAGGTTTTGTATGGCCACAAGTGTAGAACGTCATTGTATTGGAATGACCCATTAGATTTGATAGAGAAGGTGGTTAAGATTCGAGAGAGTATAATACTTGAACAAAAATTTTAGCAATCTTATGCAGATAAGGGGGGACGACCATTAAACATGTGAAGTAGAAGTACAAGTGTAGTAAAAAGGATTTGTCTACTCGTGAAGTTAAAAGATTTGGGATGAAAGGGAAGTTGAGTCCTTGGTACATCGGGCCATTTGAGATTCTCGAAAGGGTAAGTGAGGTGGCCTACAAGCTAGCATTGCCACCAACCTTGGATGGAAGCAATTGAAGGACACTGGTTAGAGTTATGTGAGAATTAAAGCTTCACATAAGGTTCATAAGAGAGTAAGGGTTGGTATACCATGATTAAGGGTAAGGAAAATTTGAGTAGAGTTGAAATTTCTTCAGGACCACAAAAACCAAGAGTTCCAAAGGAAGAAGTAAGTAGGCTAGGGTCACCACAGTGGAGCACAAGGTTGGAAACTTATACCAAATGGTTTAGTATAAGGAGAAAAGCAAGTGAAAATGAGAAAGGAAAACGTCAGGAAATGGATCCAATTTTAGTCGATCGCAAGGGTTTATGGCGGTGTTAGTAGGGCTATTGGAGAGTTGTAAGTTATTGACTGCGAAAGGGATATGCATAGGATATACTTTACAGAAAGAGATCTAGCCTAGTAGTAAAACTAATAGGGACATGAGGATCAAGAGATGAATGGCTTTATGATTAATTTGGACAAGGATGATGGTAATGAAAGATTAATCCAAGGTGAGTTAGGGATATTATCCTATACGTAAGGAGAAGTTAGCCTGTTAACATGAGTTGTGTGGTTTAATGTGAAGTGTACGGTTTAGTTGAGACATGTCCTTCACGAGTCTTGTAGTGTAGGTTTTTCCTAGATAGCTAGGTCAAATGAGCATTGGAATATATCTTCATGAAGAAAATTGCAGAGTAAAGAAATGTCGATGATATTGATTCAGTGGACTCAACGAGGAGTTGAGACGGCCGCTTGGGAGACCGATATGAGAATATGATAAAGCTATCCATAGATATAGTCGAGTTTAGTTAAGACCTTAAAGAGTAGAAGTTTGAAGTGTGCGAGAGCCTAGCTTATAGATGGTAACTAATTGTGTGCTATGTTTGACTTGACTTTGTGTGCTTGACTTGTTTGATAGTTGTTGCTTTTGATGTACTAAGGGTATGATCTACGTGTTGTTTGACTCGTGTGAATGATTTAAGTAGTGTTATGAGTTGTTTTCATATATCTCAGGAAGTTTCGGGACGAAACTTTCTTTAAGGGGGGTATGATGTAATACTCAAGAAACTATTCGTGTTGGGATTGATTAGCTATTAAGTAATCTCGGGAAGACCTTAAAACTATATATGCTTGGAAAAGCGTGCTCGAATTAAGTGATATTTGGATGTAAATGGATAATTTTGATGCGTCTCGAAAAACGTGTCTGGGTTACTTCGCTTGTAAGTAAGCTCGGATAAGTTTGTTTCTTAGTTTTTAAGTAATCCCGTTTCTTAGTGGAATAAAGATAGACTTGTAAAAGTTTTGATCTTATCCGTTTTCATAGATATTCGTGCCATGTTATCTTATCTTCTAGATTTGTGTTCCAAGCTTATCTTTCTTCCACAATATTCGTGCTATATCTTCTAGATTTGTGTGTCATGATCTTTATCTCTTATACAAGCTGAATTGAATTTGTCTTCTTCCATTTCTCCTATATAAAGCCATGTCTTCCCTTCCATTTTTCCCCTCCCTCTCTTCCTCTCGTTGTCATGCTCCTTCACGACCTTCTTGCTTGTTGTTGGTCCTTTTCCTCCTCTTTGGTGAGTTGTTCTTTCTTGTTGGATGGTATGAGTTGTGGGTACAGTAAGGAAGTTTTTATGGCTGGATTTATGGTGAATTTTGATGTTGGAGATGGTGTAGAAAAATGGATTGGTAAAGTGTAGTTCTAAGCTTAAAGGCGTGAGTTATAGACTTAATAAAGGGGTTGAGTTTTGGTGAACGTTCTTATTAGTTTTAATCTCTTTAGATGGGTTGTTTTGTAGTAACTTCGAGTAAGAGGTTGATTGTGGGTTCAAAGTTTATGTCCATGTGAGTTGTCGGGTTAAATTATCAAAGGGTTAGAGAGATTTCGAGTTTTAAACCTTTATCGTATTCTTTTGTGTCTCAAACTTCATGTTATTTACAATACCTTATATCATGGTTTAGGAAATCATTTCGACAAGTCCTTGTTCCATTCAAGAGTTTGAATTCCCAGTCAAGAGGTAAGTCGCTTAGACTTACTTAGTTATCAGTTTTGATGTGTGCTAGATGTGTAGATATGATGTGTAGAGCTGTATTTTAGGATTCATTCCTATATATTTTATATGTCTATTTGAAAGTAATTCGTTATTTTGGAAAATATAATAGATGAATACTATTCTGTATTTTATTCGGATTTCTAAGCATTGGCACCTAACCGATACGGCTATGATTAGGGATAGTCGGGAAGGCGGAGACATCCCTAACTTAGTTGTATGTCAAGGAGGGCCCCTTCAAAATGATAATAAAATGTTTTGGCAAGTGCTCCCGAGGAGGCTTGACCAGGGGTAAGAAGGTGAATGATGAGGGTGTGAGTGGTTCGGATAAACGGTGGAGGCCACTGTCCACTACCCCGCGTTAGGCTGGAGGATGCCATACTTGTTTGAGAAATGATATTGATTGAGAGTTGATGAGTTGTGATTGAACTATTATTGAGACGAAAAGTGATTGAGGTGATACTAAAGTGAAATGATGTGTTATTATTAGTATGCATTGTATGACTATAAATATTATTATGTGCGCCTTATGATTACAAGTATTATTGTGTGTTTGTTTGTTATTGTGAATATATTATATGTGAACTATTCTATTAGTATTCTTATTATGTAATTTAATAAATTGATTTCGTCATTGCATATTGTGTTTACCATTTGGTGCATGTTAGAATTGCTAGCTAACCCTTCGGGGACTTGTATTTTTTAGTTTCAGGTAAAAACATGAGACTCATGTTGGAACCTCGGCAAAATGATGGTATGAGTCGTTGGAGGCGGTGTCATTAGGATTGGGTTTGGTTGGATGAAATGGTGGTTACTCATCTTTTATATTATGTATAATGTTTGCTTTTGTTGAGAAAAGGATAGTATGAGGTCAATAAGATGTTCACAAGTAGTGTTGTAGTTTATGTTATTTGGGAATTCATGAATGTTTTCCATACATTGATTTTATAAATATAGGTTGGATGTTTTCTTTGTATATTCTCATCTTGCCCGAGTTGTAAGATCCGCGTGAACTCGTTGTCAAGTTAGCTCATGTGGACCCAAGTGTGGTCTACTACCGAGTTGTGCCCCGGTCAACAACGATGAGAGGTGAGGCTTATTTATAGGTGTAATAACTGCGGTTTTTAAGGATATTTTTGAATTTTTTCGGATATCCTTTTAACCTCTTTTTCCGTTTTAACGCTTAATCCAATATTTTCATTGGAAATTAAATCCTAGAAAATCGTTGCTGATATCCTAAAATCACAAAGAAATGATTTTATGCATCGGTGTGAATTCTAGGATTTTTCAGTGGAAAAAGAATATTTATTGGATAAGCCCTCTTTTTAATTATGTATCGGAAAGGATTTAAAATACGAAACGGAAGCCCTAAAAATTGAAGGTAGCGAGATAAAATCATGGAAAATTGATTTTATTAGTCTACATAATTTACGAGACGTTTTTCGTTTAGTAAGTTTTTCCATCCGAGGTACATAATTTTACCGCTTTAACGCGAGTCCCGTTCCGAGACAGGAAATTCGGTCAGACCGACCCTCACTTTACTTAATGGAGGAGGCAAATCATCTCGTTTTTTTTGTGCAATTGGATAAGAGCAGAGAAAGGGAAGGTGAGAAAAGATTAGGACGGAACGATGGACTCGAGGAGATAGAATTCGAGTGCCTTCACCGCCGGCCACCTCATCTCTTCTTCTTCCTCTAGCTAGCTCCTCAATCTTCCACCTCTTCTTCTTCTTCATCTTTATGTTGTTGCTGCAAGAGGGTTGAACCAGCGAAGAGAATCATGGAGGAGAAACTGGCTCGGGAGAAAGAAGACATCACCGTCGGTCACTTTTCAACCTCACCGTCCGATGTCGTCGGCGATCGTTAGCTCCTCCGACCACCACCCATAGAAAGAGCTGTTGTCGGGCAACGCCCATCCATCCTCGGTCTCGGGGATCGAGCCAAACGAGCCATGGGCTCGAGTGAAGGTATATACGATCAAAATTAATTAGCGGGTTGATTGAGGAGCCACCGTAAGGGCCTTTTGGTTCCGCTTTGCTAATTAAATTTATGGTTTTTATAATCTTGACGTTGATACGGTTCCACAGGTTCGAACCGCTCGAGAAACGGACGTCCGGATCTTCATTTATAGCGAATACAAGTTTTGGTTACGATTGGCAGGTAAAGGACTTCGGTTAATTACTCGGGATTCGTTGTTAATCCGTTTGATCCGAGATTTAGTAACCTTTAAGAACTGTTGCTAGTGAACAATTTTTATTTAGAAAATTGTTTCAAAAGTGAAGCGGATAATTAGTTATAATTCCGCCAAGATGGCTCCTTGAAGCATGATAACTAAGGATTTGTTATATATCGATATTCGGAAATTAAATTGTTTATCGATTAGGAAGTTGTAGGAGTTGAGAATACAACTAAGAAGTGTTTCTGTGAGCTCGTTGCTGAGAATTACTAAGGACGCTGAGCACGCCTTGTAAGGCAAGTGGACAATTCTCTCTTGCGTTATTGTTATTAAATGAGGAATTGAATCTCATTTAATATTTGCGTTGGGAACAACTTGTATGATTAATAAAATATGATAGGTTGTTGTTTTGTTAGAAATAATGACCATATTATTATTCGTTCAGTTTCGCGCTAGAATTGGATTTAGGTCTGTTGTATGTGACCTCGTATGTTTAGTTGTCTCATGCTGAGACATTGATATGGATTAACTTAGTTCAGGGATGTGAGCTTAGTCTCGGAAGCATCTCTTTAAAACTCGTATTAGGCAGTATCAATATTGATCCCCTAATACTTAGGTCATGACCATTGGCCCTCTCTACGCTTGAGGGGTGACTATTCGATATGTGTTGGTAGTGGATTATGGATGAAACAGGCCCTCTAATCTCTCCATCATTGGGACCCGTACTATTCGTTGTTCAAGGATGAAACATGCCCTCTGACCTCGATAGTATTGTGTTCTATTCAATATGTGTTGGTAGTGGATTATGGATGAAACAGGCCCTCTAATCTCTCCATCATTGGGACCCGTGCTATTCGTTGTTCAAGGATGAAACAGGCCCTCTGACCTCGAGAGTATTGTGTTCCACCGGCAGTAGTTCGAGCCGATTAAAAGTTGCCAACTTGTTTGTGGAAAGTTTTGAAAGTAATACAAGATAAGTGTGTTAGGCACATTAATGTACCCGAATGGTTAGTCTATTTGATAACCATTCTTGCTCCCGGTTATGAATGATTCTTAATCAAACTTTGGTTAAGTCAATCTGATTAGTCGATGGAGGCTTTTCAAAATGTGATGTGATTAATATGAGTTCCCAACAATTGTTATGCTTCTTAAAGAAACCACAAGCGGTGGTGTTCTCTCTCTTGTTTATGCAAGTCTCCTTCTTATTATCTATAAGACTGCTAACTGTTGGATCATAATCCGAGTCTATTCGGATTTGAATGCCAATATGTTTAGTTACAACCATAAGAACCAAGTTAGATTCTCCGCTTGCTTAGTCTTTCATTAGACTAACCCGTCCATTTTCTTTTCTTTTATTTGGTTGGCTGGTTTCCACCGTTGGTATACGATACATCAGGTTCTTCTTGGAAGTTGATTCAAGAGGCAGATTCAGAGGTTTGAAGCTCCAGAAGTTGAAGAAAGGTTTCCAATGGCTATACTTGAGTGAAGATCATGATTGAACTACTTCAAAGTGAAGCTGAGTTTCAGAAATAAGAAATCAAGGAAGGCTTGATGAAGACTTTGTTCAAATAGAAGGTTGTTCTATTTATTTACTCTGTTTAAGTTAAGGTTTGTATAAGAACCTTTTGTTTGTTTTTCCGCTGTAATATTTTACTCAATTTTGTTGGGTTTTAAATGGTTTCATTTACCTTGTTTTTAGTTTGTTCAGTCAGTTTAGAGCCTTGGGTAGCTTCGGTTTAGTCTTAATCGGGGTCACTGACGGTAATACCTCCAGGGTAGGAAGGGGGTGTTACAATAGGTGAGGCCACCTCCTTACAAAGGAAGATTCTAGACATGGACTATTCTAGACTATCCTAGTCTAATGGGGAAGGGTGTGCCTATGGAAAGCCCCTCTAGAAGGAGGGTGCTCGTCCTAGAAGTCTCTAGACACGGGCTGGGGGAGGCGCGCCTGGGCGCGCCTGTTTTGGGTGCCGCTGGAAGGGGCGCGCCCCTTCTGGAATGCTCTAGAAGGGCGCGCCTGTGTGTGCCGCTGCCAGAAGGGGCGCGTCCCATCTGGAATGTTCCAAAAGGGCGCGCCTGGCTTGCCTTGTCTCCAATATGAGCGCGCCTTGCCTAGAAGGGTCCGGAATGGGCGCGCCTACTCTAGATCGTCCCGGAAGCCTCTAGAATCCCCTAGGCTCGTGCCTTGGAGTCTTCTCCAGAGTCCATCTCGGCCCGAGGAACGCGGCGTGTGACATTATCCCCCACTAAATCTCGCGACGTCCTCGGCGCGTTGCTCTCGAATGCCTCGATCTTGTCCCTAAATTGCCAGAGTGCCTCGGCTGGCTCCCAAGACATCTCGATGTCGGGTTGTCCCTTCCATCGCACTAGGTACTCGAGCCTCGGTCTTCGATACTTCTCTCGTACCACCCAGTCGACAACGATTTCTTGAGCTTCCTTGTCATAGGATGACTTGATCCCCATCGGTGCCCGTTGTGCGTTCCCTCAGAATGGATCATCCCGGTCCTCGTGATAAGGCTTGAGCATGCTCACGTGGAACACCAGATGAATCTTGAATTATGGTGGCAGCTCTAGCTTATAGGCTGTTGTCCCGACCCTCTTGATCACCACGAAGGTCCCTCGTAGCGCCGAACAAGTGCCTTGTGTAGTCCCTGATGTCGTATGATGTAGTGAAGCTTGACCATGACTAAGTCTCCGACTTGATATTCGATGTCCCTCCATCGTTGGTCCGCCCACTTCTTAGTCCGCTTGTTGGCCTTGAGTAGGCAGGAGGTGGTTATGTCAAGTTCCTCCTACCAACTCTTGGCAAACTTATACGTCGCTGGCGTTGGTCCCTTGTAGCCTGAAGCAATGGTGCTGGGTGTGCTTGGATGGAACCCCATGACGACTTCAAATGGACTCTTACCCGTGGACTCGTTCCGTTGCAGGTTGAACGAGAATTGAGCCACGTCAAGGAGCTTGGGCCAGTCCTTCTGCGATGCGCTTACATAGTATCGTAAGTAAGTCTCGAGCAAGCAGTTGGCCCTCTCGGTTTGTCCGTCGGTCTGAGGGTGGAACGTCATTATAAACCGCAAGTTTGACCCCAAGAGCTTGAATAACTCGGTCCAAAAGCGTCCCGTGAATCTCCCATCCCTGTCGCTGATGGTGGTTTGGGGCAAGCCCCAATACTTGACCACGTGCTTGAGGAAGAGCCGATTTGCCTCCTCTGTAGGGCATTCCTTTGTTACTGGGATGAATGTGGCATACTTGGAGTATCGGTCCACGAGCACCATGATTCTCCCATAACCTTCGGCTTTTGGCAGTCCCACGATGAAGTCCATACTCACGCTCTGCCATGGATGCTCCGGTATTGGTAATGGTTGCAATAGTCCCACCGGTAGTCATTGCTCCACTTTGTCTTGTTGGCATACTAGGCAAGTTTTGACGTACACCTCCACATCGTCCCGCATTTGTGGCCAATAATATTTGTCCTCTAAGAGAGCAAGTGTACGATGGATACCTGGGTGTCCTGCCCACTTAGAGTCGTGGCATTCTTTGATGACCTCTCTACGCAGTCTCCCGTAGCTCGACACGTAGAGTCGTTGGCCTTTGGCGTAGATGAGTCCCTCCTCGACCTAAAATCTCCGTGTCTTGCCGTCCTGGATCAGCTCCATCAGGTTCTTGGCAGTTGGATCCTGGGCGAGTCCCTCTTTGATGCGATCCTCCAGAGCGCCTTGCGCTCGACTAATGGCTGCTAGCTCCGCTTTGCGGCTCAGTGCGTCAGCGACAAGGTTGGCCTTGCATGGCTTGTACTCCAGCTTGTAGTCAAACTCGGCTAGGAAGTCTTGCCAGCGTGCCTGCTTGGGTGTTATCTTTTTCTAGCTTTGGAAGTAGCTCGTGGCGACATTGTCGGTCTTGACCACGAACCGTGACCCTAGGAGATAATGGCGCCAAGTCCTTAGGTAGTGGACGATGGCGGTCATCTCCTTTTCTTGTACCGTGTCACGCCGCTCAGTGTCGTTGAGTTTTCGGCTCTCGTAATCGATCGGATGTCCCTCTTGCATTAGTACCCCTCCAATGGCAAAGTCGGATGCATTCGTCTGGACCTCGAACGGCTTGGCATAATCTGGTAGGGCTAGAATTGGCTCCTCGGTCATGATCATCTTGAGTTTCTTAAATGCGGCCTGACATCCGTCATCCCATGCCCATGCCTTCCCCTTTTTTAGCAATTCAGTGAGGGGCATGGTGATGTGAGAGTACCCTTTGATGAACCGATGGTAGTAGTTGGCTAACCCTAGGAAAGATCTAAGTTTCGTCACCCTTGTCGGCGGCTCCCAGTCCACGATGGCTTGGATCTTGGCCGGATCCATGCGTATTCGTCCCCCTCCGACTATGTGGACTAGGAATGGCACCTCCCTTTGAGCAAAGGCGCATTTCTCCCTCTTGACATAGAGTTCGTGCTCCCGTAGCACTTGAAATACTTGTCGTAGATGCTCCACGTGTTCGCCAAGGGTGTGGCTGTATATGACTATGTCGTCCAAGTACACCACGACGAAATGATCAAGGAAGGGGTGGAGTACCTTGTTCATAAGAGTGCAAAATGTTGTCGGTGCGTTCGTTAGTCCAAAGGGCATGACTAAGAACTCGTAAGACCCGTAGCGTGTCACACATGCCGTCTTTGGCTCGTCCCCTTCCGCGATCCTGACTTGGTAGTATCCCAATCTTAAGTCCAGCTTGGTGAACCATTGGAGTTTACGGTCTTGATCCATCCCTGGCTCTCAGTCACCTTGAGTCCCAACTCCTTGGCCTTGGATTCCGAGATGAAGATGTCCGATGCTCCAGTGTCCACAAGAGTGCTAACCTTGGTCCCCATGATCAAGGCGTCCACGAACATCAGCCCCTTCTGGTTCGCGAACCTCTTCGTCTTGATGGCGTCTAGCATCATGGCCCCGAGCTTCATCTTGTCTGCCTCGGGTGGATCTTCTCGTGTGACGATGGTGGTGAGCTTTGACCGTGAAGGGAAGTCTCTCATCAAATGCTCTCCTCCGCAAAGGAAGCAGCTTACGGGTTGCCGCTCCTTTTTCTTGCCCTTTTCTCGATCCTTGGAGTACCGCTCCTTTGGCCTATACGAGTCCTTGGATGACTCATCTTCTCCCTTGTGTGGCTTGGTCTTGATCTTTTCTCCCCCACTTTTACCCTTGTTAAGGGAGGAGTCGCCCTGATCCGGAGTCTTGAACTCGATTAAGGAGTCGGCGACGGTCATGGCATCGTTCAAAGTCTGCACGTTACGCCTTTGTAGCTCTTGCCTGGCCCATGGCTTGAGACCGTCCATGAATTGTAAGAACGCCTCGGTCTCAGCCAAGTCCGAGATTTGGAGCATGAGCTCGGAAAACTCTTTCACATACTCACGAACAGTGGCCCGCTGCGTGAGTCGGCGGATCTTGCCTCGGGCTTCGTCGTTTGCATAGATAGGATAGAATTGTTTCCTAAACTCTGCCTCAAACTCGTCCCAAGTCGTGATTGGAGACCCGCCGGTCTTTTCACAAGTACGACGCCTCCACCAAATCAAGGCCGTGTCGGCAAGATAGAGTTTGGCGGTACTCACCTTTCTAGCGTCCTCCGTGATGCCCACACCATCAAAATATTGCTCCATGCCGTAGATAAAGTTCACGACGTCCTTGGCCGATCGGCTCCCCTTGAACTCTTTCGGCTTCGGGATCTCCAGCTTGTGCGTCGGGGTTGTAGTGATCATGCCCGTCCCCACGGCGGCTTTGCATGTATCCAGCTGCCTCTTGAGTTGGTCTACCTCCTCGCGCATAGCTAGCATTGCTGCCTTGAGAACTTCATTTTCCTTGGCTAAGTCGTCGTGGGACTCGTTGAGCGTGCGCAGTAGCTCCCCCTTGAGCTTGTCCATAGAAGACTCGAGAGTTTTGGTGTCCTTGTTAAAGTCTTCGATGGAGTCTCGCACCTCTCCCATGGACAACTCCACCCTTTGAAAGTGCTCGTCGAAGCTAGTCACCCGGACCTTCGAGGAGTCCGTAGTCTTCTTGTTGGACTTCTTAGGAATGGCGTTAGGGTCCCCTACCTCGGATACAATTCCGTCGTGGCTAGACATCGTCTCCCTTGGATCTTGAACGCGCTCTGATACCACTTGACACAGGTTGAGACTCTTCTCGAACCTGTGCGGCCCTTAGCTAAGTCGATTCCCTTCGAATGGCTAAGTCAGGCCTTGACCCGAATGCGTAGGAGCGAAAGACTAGATGGATTTGTGGGAATAGAGGACTTTGTATTTATAAGAAGGCTTTGCAAGTGTTTGCTTTACAAGAGAGCTTTGAAGGCTATGCTTAGATGGTTTGCAAGATGAGAGGTGAGGCTTATTTATAGGTGAGGCCACCTCCTTACAAAGGAAGATTCTAGACATGGACTATTCTAGACTATCCTAGTCTAATGGGGAAGGGCGTGCCTATGGAAAGCCCCTCTAGAAGGAGGGTGCTCGTCCTAGAAGTCTCTAGACGCGGGGTGGGGGAGGCGCGCCTGGGCGCGCTTGTTTTGGGTGCCGCTGGAAGGGGCGCGCCCCTTCTGGAATGTTCCAGAAGGGCACGCCTGGCTTGCCTTGTCTCCAATATGGGCGCGCCTTGCCTAGAAGGCTCCAGAATGGGCGCGGCTACTTTAGATCGTCCCGGAAGCCTCTAGAATCTCCTAGGCTCGTGCCTAGGAGTCTTGTCCCGAGTCCATCTCGGCCCGAGGAACGCGGTGCGTGACACTAGAGCATCTTGACGGATGAGAACGTTATGTTGTGGATGGATTTTAATTGCGTCAAAGGAAAGAATGTGACCTAGTTTTGCAAATTTATCGGCCACATCATTAGAACTCCTGTTAACATGATTAATCCGAACCGACGAAAATCATCGAAGAGACATGAGGATGTTAGCCATGATCATGTCAATTTCCCAAGGACAATTTGGGTAACCTTGGGCGGCGCACTTTGATGACTTGTAAATTATCTCCCTGAAGTTCAATATTAGTGTATTTGTTCATCTGTACTTCTCTTATACTATCCCGTAATGCTAAGGCTTCCTATTTGATGGCGGATGTCTTCCCATAATGTTTTAGACTCATCCCAATAACATCCCCTTTGTGGTCTCTAAAGATTATGCCACCCGTAGCATGTCCATTTGATAACCGTGACCCGTCAAAGTTGATTTTAATAGTATTTCTGCTTGGTTTTTTCCATATCAGTTTCTGAAATTGTTGTTTTCTTGTTTTATGACCCCCTCCTCTAATCGATTCTTCATCATCCTTCCAATTTTTAGCTTTTTTCCAATTTTCTATATGTGTTCGTATGTACTGGAGTAAATCTAGTATGAAGTCATTCGGTTCTTGCTAGAATACTAGTTTATTCTGTTGGTGCCATATACACCACCAGATAATTGCTAGGTTGGCAAACTCTTTATGTCCTATAAGTTGGTGTAGTTCTCCCAGGATTACTTTTATAGTTTTATTGTTTGCATCAAATTGTCGTAGTGTTTGTTGTAATGCAGGGTTTATAATCCCAACTATCTTAATAGTGTGTGGGCATTCCAAGAATAAATATTTCGTGTCTTCGTGGGTACAATTACACATTATGCATCCTGTAGGAGTCATTACATGTTTTTCACGTAGTCTAGCTTTGGTAGGCAATTCATTAAATATTGTTTTCTACAGGAAGTTTTTTACTTTTGGAAATGTATCTAGTTTCCATATCCATTTAGTGTAATCTGCATTCTCCCGTGTGGATTTTGTTATTAGTTCTATCGCTGAAGATGTCGAAAACCATCCATTTTTACTTGGTGCCCAATAAAGTCAGTCTCTAATTTTGTTGTCGGAAATTGGAATAGCCGAAATTTGTGCTACAATGTCATTCGATATTAATCGTGTTAGTTGATCAATTTTCCATGTTCAGTCGGCTGAAATCATCTCATTTACTTTTATTTCTTCATTAATAGTTTCAGGATCTAGAGTATAGTTTTTAAGTGGTTCATCCGTAACCCAGTTGTCATTCCAGAAATTAATCGTTGCTCCATCTCCGACTTGCCAAACCACATCTTTCATAAATTCTGGTTGCAAACTTATTAATCTCTTCCATTGCCATGATGTATTTGTCTTAATCTTATATGTAAAAAAATTATCATTTTTAAAGTATTTTTCCGTAACAACTTTTACCCAAATATTATTAGGTTCTCCAAGTAGTTTCCATAATAGTTTCATTTGGAGGGCTTTGTTCATATGCTCCGTTTTCCTTATGCTTAGTCCTCCATTTGATTTTGGCCTACATATTCTGTCCCGACCGATTAGGGGTTTATACTGCTGATCTTTATTCCAAAAGAAACATCTATTGATTCTATCCATTTCTTCATGTACAATCTTAGGTAGCATAAAGCGTTGCATGATGTAGTTTGGTTTGGTTGCAAGGTTTGATCTAATAAGAGTTGTTCTCCCTTCTTGTGAAAGGGAGTTGGCCTTCCATTTGGTTAGTTGATTTTTTGCCTTTCCTATTGTTTCCTTAAAAGTCTCCCTATTCACTGTTCCATTAATAATGGGACATCCTAAATATTTTTCTAGGTTTGTCATCGAATTAATCCCAAGTACTTGTTGTATTTGTAGTTTTTGTTGGTTGTTCAGGTGTTTATTTGTCTATAGTGCTAATTTGTGGTAATTTACTTTTTGTCCAGACAATCCGCATTACTCTTCTATTATCTTTTTTACTTTTGTACAGGTAATTAGTTACTTTTCTGAAAATGATGATATCATCTGCAAAGGAGAGAAAGGGAATTTTTGTTCCACCTCGTGAGATAGGAAATCCAACCGACTTTTTATCAATTTCACATTCGCTTTGAAGTTTCCTGGCAAGTATTTCCATTGTGATCACAAAAAGGAATGGAAAGAGAGGATCTCCTTGCCTCAATCCTCGTTCCGGGAGAAACGGGTCCGTAAGTCCATTGTTTACTAACACCGAAAAGGATATTGTGGTTACACATTGTTCAATCCATTCAATAAACTTCTTATCAAACCCAAATCTTTCTAGTACTTTAAATAGAAAACTCCAATCTACCTTGTCATATGCCTTTTCCATGTCTAGTTTAATGGCAACCCAACCATCTTTTGCTTTGCTTCCTCTGAAAGAGTGAAATATTTCATGGGCTATGAGTACATTATCCTGAATTGCTCGCTGGTTCACAAATGCTCCCTGCAAAGGGTGGATAATCTTACTCATTATTTTCTTGAGTCGTTCTATGATTATTTTTGATATTATTTTATATATTGTGGAGCATCAACTTATGGGCCTGTAGTCGTTTGTCGAATTAGGACTTTCAATTTTTGGTATGAGTGAGATAAATGTGTGGTTAATTTGTTTTAGTATCTTTCCTGAATGGTAAAAGCTTTTAACTGCTTTATTACCGAATGTCCCACAGTATCCCAATATTTCTTATAGAATTCTGCTCTCATGCCATCCGGACCCGGGGACTTATTAGATCCTATATTTATCACTGCTTGTTTTATTTCTTCATTTGTTACTGCTTGTATTAGCTTCTCATTATCCTCCTCTGAGATTCTTTCGGTTATTAGCTCTAAGTATTCGTTTATGTTGGATTGGTTTGTATGTTCTTTTGCATATCTTCTTTTAAAATCGTTTCGGATTTCTTCTCTTTTATTTTCCATTCCAACAATATGTGTTCTATCAATAGTTCTTATTTCTTTAATCACCTTCCTATTTCTTTTGCCACTTGCAATTCTATGGAAGTAACCGGTATTTGCATCCGATAGTTGTATATGTTTCGTTTTCGCTCTTTGTTTCCAATATGTTTTATGAAAATTAAGAATACATTCTTTTTGTTTGATCATACGGATTTGCTTTTGAATGGTGCTAGGTTGTGGCGATACTAAGATTTGTGCTTGGATTTCTATTAGTTTTTGTTCAATCTCTTTAAGTTGCTCAAATGTATTTCCTAATGTCCTTCTATTCCATTGCTTAGCGTTCTTTTTAAGGAGTTGTGTTTTCTTTACTAGTTGGTACATATTAAATCCCGACATGTTTAGTCTCCATGCTTGCTTAACAACATTTATAAAGTCTTTCCGCATCATCCACATTTTGTCTAGCTTGAATGATAGAGCTTTAGTTATTTTCTCATTATTAATGTCTATCGAGAGGTTACAATGATCCGATGTTGTAAAAGCATGATTCATTGTTTTAATTTGTGGAAACCATTGAATGATACAATGACTAACCAGTGCTCTATCCAGTTTCTAATATATATTGTCAACTTCTGTCCTATTTTTCCGCCAAGTGAGTTCCCACCGTCAGAATGTCTACTAAATCACAAGCATTTTTAAAATTAATTAATCTTTGAAATCTACCTTGATCCGGATAACTTCCTCCTTTTTTTCACTTGGATCTTGAATTTCATTTAAGTCACCTACTAAGATAATGGGTAGGTTTAGATTTGTTAGAACTTCCGTAAGTTTATTCCAAAAGATTTCCTTAAGCCCAGCGTTAGGGGGAGCATAAGCAAAACATATAGCAATGGTATATTTTGTAATTAGGTGAGTGTATTTTAGTACAATGAATCGCGGTTCCTGTATCAATGTTGTGATCTGTTCATTTATAAATTTGGTGTTCTTTCCATAGAACTCCTATTCCTCCCGCCCTCCCAATGGCGGGTGACCAAATAATGTTATCGAAACCCGATCTTCTCCATCCTTGATCGCTCGGTATATTTTCAGTTTTTGTTTCAGCAATAGCCATTATTTGAATTTTTTCTATTTTGCAAAAAGAATCGATCTCTGGCCAGAAGGATTTACGACCCATCCCCCTACAATTCCATAGACCTATCTTCATTATAAACTTATTTAATTATTAGTTTTCTAATAACTCCAACGAGTCGATAATCATTATTATTAATGTTTCTTATGTTTGTAATCAGGATGTAGTGTTTTCGTTTTCTATTTGCATTATTTAACTTAGTTCCTCTATTTTCTGTCAATTCACATACATCTCTGTGATAGCTTTCATTGGGGAAAAGCTGAACAAGACAATGACATGAAATTTCCCATCTCCAAAAATAACCGTCCTGTATTAACTTCAGCACACAAAGATGCTTAAATGCTTTAAAATACCTCAGATACATTTTTTAATGTGCTTAACATTATACATTTGATCCCCATCCAACAAATTAGTGCTAACAGGTTTACTTTATTTCTGTTCCAGGCTTCCAACAGACTATATTCATGTTTCTCCTATCTTTAGAAATTAAGTAATCTTCTTTAATCCAGTTACTTTCAACCTTGGCATAGGAAAAGAAAATTTCATTCCTAATAAAGCATTGATCAAGATACATTCAAAAGAGATCTAGAAAAGAAGTCATGAAAGGACCACCAGCTTGCTTGATTCTAGAAAACCAAGCAAGATAAAAAGTTGAAGGTGGAATTTTCATCACTTCTCCCAGTAAGCTCCCATCCCTTCTACACAGCATATTCATAGGACACTCAAGTAAAGTAATCTGGTTTGAATTCAACTGAAGAGCACTACACCTAGGGATGCACATGGGGGCGAGGCGGGGAATGCATTCCCCGTCCCCGTCCCCGTCCCCACCCCCTATTTTCCTCTCCGTCCCATCCCCGCCTAATCCGCGCCGGGGAACGGGGCGAGAAATACCCGGTGGGGATGGGCACAAAATCGGGGCCCCATTTACTATAAAATTCTTACACTAATAATTTTCCATGTCATTTTACTTTGCTCTCTTTCTGAATGTACATACGATACAACTACAAAATACATATATAAAACATGTATTCTCTAGTAGCCACCAAACAGGCCATGGAGCTTCGTTAATTATATGCTTTTTTTTCTAAAATAAAATACATATATAAAACATCATACAGTACTAATGTAATATTACGGATATGGTAAAGATCAAACCTTTCCATATTGCATATTTTTAAGTATGCGTACATAACATGTATAAATTACACTAGATTAAATTCCAATTTTTCAAATTAAGGTAAGTAAATATATCACACATATTAAGTAAGGAAGTTCCTTTTATAAAATAATACATATTTTTTTATATTCTGTACATATTAGTACTAATAATATTAATAATTTATATTAATGTATATATACCGGGGACTAAACGGGGCGGGTAATTCATTCCCCGTCCCCGCCCCGTACCTGCCCGGGGAAAATAATCCGATCCCCATCCCCATCCCGTTCCCCGTCAAGGCGGGGATTCCCCGCCCCATTAGGGTCGGGTCCCCGCGGGTTGGATGTGCATCCCTAACTACACCACATATAGGGTAAGGAATGAAAAATATTCAAATGTTCAAAAGGATAGATTATGTTTAGATGGATAATAATATGATTAATTATTCTTGAATAATTGTCTACATTAGCTATGTTCTAGTGGCATACATTTATGGTCTTATTAATGTTAAAATTTGTTTTAGAATAATCAATGCACTCTTGTTTGATCTTGTCTTTTTTGACCATGGGATAGGAATTAAAAACTTCATTAGTTCTGCAATTAGCATAACATTGATCAAGATACATCATTTTAGAGGAATACAAACTAGAAATCAGAAGAATCCACCTAAAAGCTTGATTCTAAGAATTCAAGCAAAACATGGTTTTTTCATCATTTCTACCAAGCAACTCCAATATTTCCCACATAGAACATATCTAGCACATTTTTCTAGGTCATACACATCCTTATGATATTTAACCATGCAACAACAACCAACATTAGACTTAAGAATAGTAGGCAAAAGGTAGCCTTCTACAGGCTTAAGGCTAATGGCTTCAATGCTATCACTCAAAATATAAGCAAAAAGAGAAGTCTTTTTAAGGAGAAGGATGTTATCCCTCACCCTAGACAATTGTTCAAGGAAAGCATGCATATCAAGTTTATCTTCACCTTTATTTTCTTCATTTCTAGAACCCAAAGGCTCAGCCTCTACAGGTTTAGATTGCTTTCTACCCTTTAAGGTCTCATCGACCATGGTAGATAAAGGCGGGGACTGAGATTTCAAAGATTCTTCCATATCCTGTTCTTTAGAGTAAGCATTGTCAGAACAGAGTACCTTCTTATAAGATCTTCTATTATTCTCCATAGACTTTAATTTTTCTTTCATGAGGGATTCATGAAAGAAACAACTCCAAAGAAATACTTCCCAGAGAAGGTTAAATTTATAGCAACAGGAGAGAAAGATAGATGAAGGTAGCGTGGGATATGAGAATTCCCAAAATCTCCATTTATACGCATTCAGATTCCTTTTAATAAGGATAAGACACAAGAACAATCTAGAGTAACCGTAGAGAGATCTACAAAACCTGATAGGGAACGGCGTGATGCTTCCTTGGTGTCGTTCTAGCCGAGTCAGAGAAACCCTCCAGCCTAGCCTAGCCAATAGTGGCCTCTCACGAGAGAACCACATCGCTATCCCGCTCAGAAGGAGCGCGAGCGCCACCAGACACACCATGTATAGTGCCTCATTATACCTTAATCTTACTAACCCTAGTCTCCACCTCGCTCTTAGGTCTAGCGTTCGTATCCCACGTGATTTAGGCCACCTTCAAACCATAGAGGAGGAGCTCCGGCCAGCAGCAGCATCGGAATCGAAGATGCCGCCGAAATCCAGCCACACCCCTGACGAGTACTTTTATGTCGCTGTAAAAGCATTGTCAAAGAAAATATCCTAACTTCCTAACCTGAGTAAAGTGGAAGCAAGGGTTCCTAACCTGAGTAAAGTGGAAGCAAGGGTCAAACCCACAGAGACTCAGATTATTTGTATTTAAATAATATTACTAAGTAAAAGTTTTTTTTTTTATGATTTCAAACTATTTATCTAACTAAATAAAGTAAAGCAAATAAAACGATTAGAAGTTCGAATATAGAGAAAAGCGTCCAACTAGTTTCGTATCCATTGCATACATGAGTTTTGATCCTTGATTATTCTTATTTCGATTTCCTTTGACTAATCTATTGTGAATTTATGAAATTCAAGCTTAAAGTGGTTATTAATATACACCGTCTTTAACAACCTTTTAATCAATTAACCTAGAAAACTTTCTATGTCAAGTTGATCATGCAATTAAGTTCAAAGCATTCAATAGAAATATAGTTCATGAATTCCACCGTTTATTCATGATGTTTTGTGATTAAATTCTTCGCCTTTGATTAACCTTATTCCACCGTTTATAAGTTTAATCAAAGAATTCATCCATAAATACACTCTACAAAATTTATTATATATGACGTAATTTTTATGGCGCTACTTGAAAGCGTAGTAAGATCTTGAACACGGATAGCGCTTTCATAAAAAAGCGCCATAAAATATTGGATTTATTATAATAAAATAAAAAATATATTTATGAGATCGCTTTTTTAAAAAAGCGTCTTAAAATAAAATACTCGCACATCGCTTTCCATCCAAAAGCGTCATAAGAATCCTTTCATTAATTTCCAAACTCCAATCGATCCCCTCTATATATCAGTCTATCCAGCTTCTGCGGCGTCCCTCTCCCCGGGATTAGGGTTAACCCGCCGCCACCGTTTCGTCAACCTTTTCTTCCTATCAACTTGTCTTCGTCAATCCGACACCTCCACTCGTCTTCGGCAGTCCGGCCACCACCGAGCACCGACGGTAGCCTCTTCCTTTGTCTCTGAAGTAGACACGAACAGCGGGGCAACATCGAAGGGAGATAATTCGCGAAAGGAGGCGCTCTCTCCTTCTTCCGCTGTCCTTCAAGCTTAGTGCGAAAGGTATGTAAGGTTAGGTCCGATTGTAATGCTTTTCAGTTAGGTTTGATATCTAGATTATGTTTGTGTGTAAATAGATGTTTGGAGTCTTAGAATTTGGGGTGTTCGCGTTTGAATTTTCTACCTAGGGTCACCAATTTCAGGAATACGTTTTAATCTAGTTTATGGGTTTTTACGTCAATTGAGGCAATTTGAGATTTAGGACAAAAGAATTCATCCAGATGGGTTGGCTAACCCACCTTGGATGCGGACATCCGGATTTGTACTATAAAAATCAACTAATGGCCTCATCTATGAAAGTGGGATCCAATTTTCCCAATGGGCAATCTGATATGTGATTTTCTATATGCTTTAATTTGACAGTTTATGCAATAAGGTTCTCATTTAAGTTTGTTTGCTATATCTTTTTATAGTACTACCCTCTTTTCTTTTTTCTACAATTCTTGATCAAGTATGATTGGTGAATTTGCAGAATGCTTACTATGTCAAGGTGTGGGGAGTTAACTCGTTATATAGGCTGCTGGAGATGTTGATGAATAATATTGGGGAACCTATTCATAAGCAGGTGATTGATGCAGGAGTGCTTCCAATACTAGTAAAAATAGTGAAAAAGAAGCAACGAGATCTTGTAGAAGCATAGATCAAATGAAAATATAAATTTAGATCAGTTTCCCCTATGCAAGCATCTGTCTCGAAGCCTGAGAGAGTCCAAGCTGCAAATTAAATTTGCTACATTGACAAAAACTCAAAGGCCAGTAATTAAATTTAGATCACAATTATTTCCATTCATTACCATCTATTTGTGTTTGTTTGGTAAATTACTGTTCTGCTCCAGTCAACAAGCTGCTCATCCGGGAATCAAATAAAGCTAGAGACAATTGGAAGCTCTAGGAAGCTGAGGTCACCATCTCCACTTGTTAAGCTGCCATTGTCAGCTGAAAAAGTCTCTTACTAAGAATAAGAACAATCAGAAAAGGCACTTGAGCCTAAAAGAGAATAATTTCCTAGACCTTTGAACCAAGGTATGTGCTTATGATCATGGCTATGCTATAGACGACAGTTTACCAAAGTAGATTAACAATTGAAAGATTACGATTTTTGCAAGTAGGAGATCAAATTCAGTCCACAACTCGTGAAGTGTGTTATGATATCTCTAGGAGTTCTACAGTTATCACCCACTTTTTATCTGTTTTTGGCCATATTTATTGATTAGATTCCAGGCTTAGTTTGTAGTAATGTTGAATGTCGATTGGTGAAGGAAATGGCTTTTTTGTATGTATAGTATACTGAATGGTGAAGGAAATGGCATTTTTTGTATGTATAGTATACTGAATGGCTTTTTTTTATTGATTAGATTCCAGGCTTAGTTTGTATTAACCGTGTATTTTCTGTACTGATCTGGTAAGAACATGATAACTAATGATGAACCTTTTTTTTTTTTATAAGAGCTAATGATGAAACTTGAAATAATAGCTAGTACCCAAAAAATCATAATCATCAATCGATTGATAAACCTGAAACTTATGATGTTTAATATTAGTGAACCTATTCATAAGCAAGTGCTCTGAATTTGGCAATCCTTTTTTTTTTCTGTATCCAGGCTGGCAAAAATTAATTTACACAAGATTTTGTAGAGCAATGTTCATTCCAGAAGCAACAAGTTATGCATCTTGTGATGTCTTCCAGGTATGCTCCTAACATTATATATATATTACCATCTGACATCAACTATTACTAATTCAATCTACATTTTCTCTTTTGTTATATTTTCATGATCTATGCTTTTCTATTTAGTCACTTGTATAAGGTACTTATACTTTTTATGTTTTCCAATGTAGTACTTGCCAAACTCATCGAATCGTACACACAAGAATATATTGACGAGGTAAAAGAAGTGGCTTGGGCATCTTGAAGGTCATTTGCAGATGGTAGTTTAATAGTAGGATAACTTAGCTAGTCTTAGTCATAAGTTGTTTGATGGATTTTGGTCATTTTGGTTGGACAAGTTATTTTGTTCATGTAGTAAGTTACATGTTTATCTGAATTGGAGAAGAGCTACTGGAATATATATGAGCCATTTCGATGGAATTGTTGTAGCAAATTGGCATTTTAATTTGCAAGGATTAAAGAAGCATATGTTTTGGAATGGGGCTCGAGTTATATTTTTTTTTTAAAACATCAATGACAATTATAAAAAAAGAGAGCCTTGTTATGGCGCTTTTTTACAAAAAAGCGCCATAAATGAGGGTCTTGTTATGACGCTTTTTTCAAAAAAAGCGCCATCCGAAACTACTTTTATGGCGCTTATAAAAAAGCGCCATCCGCGTTGTTTATAGCACTCGTTGTTATGGCCCCTAAAAATGCGCCATGCGTCTTGTAAAAAAAGCGCCATGTAAGTCTATTTTTGTAATTCAACCTAGAAATAGAATAGGTGATCAAGCTATTTAATTATTTTGATTATATAATCAAATTCCACCGTCTATTTAATTATTCTAGTTGTAATTCAACCTAGAAATAGAATAGGTGATCAAGCTATTATAATCCTAAGTGAATTTAATCAATCAAGCACGGAGAGATTCAACCTAGTCAAGGGAAATAGAAATAATTCAAATCTCACAAACAATCATGCATACAACTTCAACTAACTAGTTGGACATGAGAAAATTAGCTAGAATAAGACATTAAATAAGAATTAAACATACAAGGGTTTGATTTCTCTTCAATGTTGCAAACTAGGGTTTGGTCTCCCACAAATCTCCAAATTCAAAATAACGTAGAAACAAAAATAATAGATAACATCCTCTCCAAAATAAACCTAAGAAAAGTATTTATATGGTAGCTAGAAATATCCAAAAAAACTAATAAAGTCGGTCCATAAGATCACAGGAAGGCCCGAGTCGGCGTCGCACACACGCGCCAAAGGGCGGTCAAGTGCACCCAAAGCGCGGTCTCGCTCCACCTCACTCTGCCCGCGCTCCGGCCTCAACAACTCTAGTGACACTTTAGAGGCTGTTTTGACCCCCTTCGATTTGAAATTTGTACTCGGAGTAAAAATATGAATTGTAGATCTTCGAGTTAGATTTCCAGTGATACCAAATTCAGCTTCATCCGACCACTATATCTCCCAAACCAAGCATTGCAAGATAGAAGTGTCGAAATAACAATGCCAATGCATAGTCCGGATTTAAGCGTTCTTCTCACACAAGCTCTTGGGCCTTGGCTCTTTCAATCTTCACTTGTATCACTCTAAGCTTCATCAAACTCCACCATAGTCCCCTAAGCTCCGTCCCTTAGCTTCATATCCACCATGCTTCACCTTCCAACCTGAAATAAAACACAAAAGCGCGTAGATTCCGAACTAAACCGAAACACAACTAAGCTACAACTTAAAGCAAAACTCTAGCTAGAAATGCATAAAAAGGGAATAAAAAACATGCTCTAAAACCTATACCTATATGCTCTATCAACCCCACACCTTCGTTTTGCGCTCCGATGAATCGCTTGAAATCCGGGGGAAATCTTTTGTAGATCACGAATTGGATGGATTTTGTCCTAGAATCAACTTTGATAGGCTTTCATCAGCACCTTCTCTTTATAAAGTGTGACAGGCAAGTCAAAGATACGTATGCATGTCGGAGTGGTCTTGTCGTCTCGATTGGGTTGGAAGTGCGTAATTTGGGAGCCCAACTACGGACCGTCATGCATCTCCCAAACACTGTCCAGTGTCCATGGACCATACGTACGTAAGTGACATCTCATAGTCTTCTTCATGTTCAAAACGCACCAGAAAACAACCATGAGTAAGATGAGTATATGAAGACGGTAGTTCGTTCTCCACATCTCTCGGATATTTTTTTCCATGATTTGGAATGCCACCGGATGACCGAGGACTTTGACAACCACGGATCTTTGCCACATCGATGCAAGAGCATTCATGACTTCCTCATCAATTGAGATAGCTGGATCATCGTCTTCACCATCCGGCAAATCAATTCTAATCTTCCCTTCAAGAAAGTCATTGTCAAGATACATTTTTTGCGTAGTTGCATTACCGAAGACCACTATTTCCTTCCAAGACGCCTTCGGGTCCGGCGGATCCCTAGGAGGTTTATCCTTGCCGGAGTTGTTCATTTGCATTGCATCGTGGTTCACTTCCGCCACCGGAGTAGTTTCTTTGGAGAGCGTTTTTCAAACGGAGAGTGTTTTCCCACTAAGCTTAGTTTTCTCTCTTTTTTGGTAAAGGGCATTACCCATAAGAATCGAACTGGAGACCTCTGGATACTATCCTTGGAGGCTTAACCGCTAGACTAGATGCGCGAAGACAGCTTATTTTTCTCTCTTGATGATAAAAAATTGAACAACTATTGTGAATACTGTCTCACACGTTGCAAATGGAAAAACGCTTATCTTTGACCCAAACAAAGTCCAGCGAATTACGGTCAAATATATTGGCATATTAACTTCTTCTTTTAAGAAAAACGTCTTGACTGGCCATAAATTTCAAGGATTGAATATAATGTACGAGGACCCACATTGATCACCTCAGTCAAGCCAACCAATTAGTGCGCTTCCATCAAGTTTAATGTAGAATTTGAGTCCAATTTAGAATTTAAGAGATGGAAATACATCCAAATATCGATTAATTTAAGCTAGTCCTCCTCGGTCATCTTCGACATAGAAATTAAGAAAATAGTTTTTAATTAAACAAGATGAGACTAGGAAGAGGAGTCTTGTATGGCATGGTACTAATCTTGATGAATTATTGTGTATCCCGCCACATCATCGTACATATACCATGTGTGCACTAATGGCTCCTCCTTCACTCCCCACACCTCCTACGCGTCCAACCTCAACCGCCTCCTCTCCGTCCTCTCCAACTCCACATCCAACGGCTTCCACAACGCCACGTCATCCTCCTCCTCAAACGACGTCGTCTACGGCCTCTTCCTCTGCCGTGGCTACACCACCCAACCCAAGTGCGCCGCGTGCGTGGCCACCGCAGCCACAGAGCTCCCGGCCCTGTGCCCACGTGACAAGGAGGCGATAATCTGGTACGACGAGTGCATGCTAAGATACTCAAACAACTACATCTTCTCCACGCTCGACGAGTACTTTACAACACCCAAGCCGCTACCAACGCCACGTTGCTGATGGAGGTGGTGCTGGCTTCGATGGCCGAGATCTCGGCCTCCGCAGCCGCAGATAAGACATCCGGGAAGAGGTACGGAACAAAGGAGGAGGCGCTTGGGCCGTTCGAGACGGTGTATAGCTTTGCGGAGTGCACGCCGGATTTGTCTGCCGACGATTGCAAGCAGTGCTTGCAATACGTCACGGGTAACCTTGTGACGGGTTATGTGGGGTCGGTGGTTCTTTACCCCAGCTGTATTTCTCGATTTGAGCTTTACCGGTTTTTTGATAAGGCGACGACGGTGCCCCCTAGTGGAGTGGCGATTGGTGGAGGCGGCAATTCACGTAAGATTCCTTTAATTTATGTTTTATTTAGATAAAAAAATATCTTTCAACCATATATAAAAATAAAAAATATCTTTAATTACTGGGTCTCAATAAAAATGTTAATTTCGTGAAAAAATAAAAATATTAATTTTAGAAATTATTTTAAAACAATTTTCTAAATTAAAATTGATAAATCCTTTTAAAAAATTTAAAATTAATAAATAATTATCAAATCTACCAAACTTAATATTCTTATTGTGTGTCTATGGACACACATTAGAAAATTCATTATCAATTTGATCAAGTGATTAGAGCCTTAGAGAAGTATGATCTCCGTTTTAATTTTTATTGTTAGTGTCCAAGACCCAAAAAAAAAGATAAAAAAGAGAGAGTAGAAGGTTAGTCTAACTTGTAAGTTATATTAATCTTTTTTTTTTGGTTGAAGGAGAGGCGACACTCTCAGCGCTTTTAACCAAATTTATTAATATGAAAAAACAAAGCTAAGTAGTAATTAAAATGGGGGATAGTCCAACCCCCTAACATCAACAGACAACAAAGATAAAACACCCCGACAGGTCAAACAATACATGCAAGCTAATAGTAAAAGGGAAAACAAATGAAGCGAGATGATCAGCAACAACATTCACTTCTCTATAAACATGACGGAATTGGATACTTTCAATCCCATCTAATAAAGAATTGGCACTAAGACACCAAGCTAAACAGGAGGTGATGACGATCCATAGGTCTTCTTAGCAAAAGAATCACTAATTGTGAATCTAATTCTAAAAAGACACTCGTGTATCCCCGACTCCAAGCAAGCCGCAAGCCTTGTTAAACTCCCCACAACTCTACCATAAGAACAATACAAATGCCAATATGATGCACAAATCCTACATTTCGTTGCCCATCAAAATCACAAATAACTCCACCAACAGTTTCCATTCCGCTATCTTTGAATGACCCATCTATATTAACTTTGACCTAAACAACGGGGGCGTCTTCTAAGAGATATACCGCTCTTCACGGTCTCATGTATGAATCACCTCGATCAAGGCAAGGTTGGCTGAATGATATTCAACTTCCATCTGATTGACAAAAGCCACCCTATTTCCAGAAAAGGAATTCTGGTTAAAAATGCAATTGTTACGCCACTTCCAAATTCACCAAATAGACATAGCAAAAATACTAGCCCATTCAACCCCACTACTATTTTCTGGTTGCGAAAAATATTAGTACAAACCCCAAATGCAAAATCAGACTCGAAAAAAAAAATCATGGCAAGTGGAGGTTGAAAATCATTCCAAGAACGCTTTGTGATGCCACAATCGTATAAAAGGTGGATCAACGACTCCTCCTCGGTTGTACATATCAAGCATAAGACACATTTCGCAAAATAGCGTCGAACCTGCTCTTGATTTGTAAGAATGACCCCTTTAGTAGTAAACCAAAGAAACATTCGGAACCTTTCGGGAATAGCCAACTTACACAATCTTTCATATATAGCTCGGTTCACACCAACATATTGACTGCCCTTAATGATCAAATCATAAGCTGATCGAACTAGATAATCACCGCACGGAGTAGGCTGCCAGCTCAACACATCAACAACACGATTATCATTCGTCAAAGCAGTGGATGCAAGTTGGAAAAGAATAGTACTCAATAACATCGATGAAATAACGTTCCATTTCCAACCCAAATCCTCCTCCTAGTAATCACGTATCGAGCGTTGCATGGCTTCATGCAGCACATGACCCACCACCATATCCGCCAGCCGAACATTGCCTAGCCATTATCGAGCCAAAAATGGACTGTAGTGCCACTCTCAACACACCAACGAGCTCCCGACAAGACAACCTTATCTAGGCTTGATCACAAGCTCCTCCAAATATAACACGCATTTGCCCGATCACAAAGGGAGGATCCAACGTTCTTAGCCCGAATAACATATATCCATAATTTATCCGTTTTTGTAAGAAAATGCCAAGCAAGTTTCCCGACCAAGGCTAAGTTTAAATGCTTCCATCTAACAAGATGGAGGCAGTGACGGCTTTCCGCATCTCCCCAAATGAAAGAGCTAGTGATAGCATCAATCTTAGCACAAACTTCCTTTGGAAGAACCACCGTTGCCATAGAATAAGCACGTATTGACAAAATATTCGATTTAGTAAGCGTCACCCGACTAGTCATACTAAGAAAGTGGCCCTGCCACCCCTTTCAATTTCTCCGAAATCTTCTTAAGAAGCGATTCAAAAGTAGCATTGATAACTTGCTCATGAAACATAGGCATACCTAAGTATTTGCCTAAATTACAAGTAAGCCTAAAGCCACTAACCCACTATAAGCTATTTGCAACCTTAGATCTCACATTTGAGGACACAAACAACTTTGACTTAGACAAACTGACTCTTTGACTTGAAGCTGAGTGAAACTTATCCAAGATACTCTGAATCACACCCATCTGATCAACTAGGGCTTCAACAAATAATATAATATCATCCGCAAAAAGGATATTAGACATGTTTGGTCCACTACGAGAGAGTCTAATAGGCTTCCACCTCTTATCAACAACAACCCGAGAAATCATCTAACTCAACCGCTCAATACAGAGAACGAAAATGTAAGGAGAAATGAGGTCTCCTTGGCGAATACCCTTAGAAGGCAAGAAGACTCATTAACTTCACCATTCCACAAAAGCCAAAACAATTTAGTGGCTTAGCATTCCCGAATCCAACAAATCCATCTACTAGAAAAACCTGCATCGACTAGAGTGTCACTCACAAATCCTAGTGAAGTCTATCATAAGCCTTCTCAAGATCAAGTTTGAGAAGCATCCACCCCATTGTACCTTGTTTCCTCCTCATAGAATGCACAACTTCTTCAGCCAAAACAATATTATCTTGAATGAAACGACCATGTAGGAAACTACCCTGCATTTGCCTAATACGCTAAGATAACACCGGTTGCAACCTATTCACCAAAACATTAGTAATGATCTTATAGATAACATTACAAGGACTCGTCGGTTTAAACTGGCTAATCTGCTATGGTTCCTCAACTTTAGCAATTAGAGAAATCAAGGTGTCATTTAACCTTGGAGGCATAACTAAAGTCTAAACAACCCTTTCATTGTTTCAATCACAGAATTACCAATAAACTCCCAACACTTCTGATAAAAGATAGGTTGGAATCCATAAATGTTTGGAGCTTTAAGAGATCCCATTAGCTTGGAGGCATAACTGAAGTCTCAAAAAACCCTTTCATTGTTTCAATCACAGAATTACCAATCAACTCCCAAACTTATGATAAAAGATAGGTTGGAATCCATAAATGCTTGGAGCTTTAAGCGATCCCATTAGCTTAACAGCCCGGAACACCTCCTCATTGCTAAAAGGACGGTCGAGCTCCAACTAGGTGCATTGTGGTAACACTGGAAAATCTTCACATAGTAAAGCAATATACGTTCTTTCCACTGAAGGCAAATCAAAGGCCCTTGAAGAAATTCACCGCATGAGCCTCTAATTCCTCTTTATCAAACATCCACCGGCCATTCATATTTCGGAGTGTTTCAACCATAGTGTGTCATCTTCGCACTACGGTAGAAGTATGGAAAAGCCTGGTTTTTTTCTCCGCCTTGAAGCTACTGGACCCTAGATTTCTACAACCACAACGACTCCTCCCACTCCATCATTAAAGCAAGCTCAAATTTCATATTACTCTTAATCTTTCACAAAGTGAAAACAATGGGACGAAAACAATAAGACAATTAAAGCTAATTAATTTAAAGATTGGAATGTAAATCAAGCAGAAGCAAGAGGAATGTACTAGGCGGTGTGCGAGGCAAAAAGAAGAAATTTGACAAAGATCGAGATTGAATGAGATAGTCTTATCGTGATAAACGCTTTGAAAGGAAACAAATTCTGCCCATGGCAAATTGAGATGTTAATATCAGATACGTTGATTATTTTGTAGTCTTTTGAGGTTGTTAGATTTGTTCAATTACCTCGTGACTGGAATAAGATGGCTGATTTGATTGCTGGTCTACGGCATTCATGTAGTGTCCAACAAATTCAGACCCATCCAGGACTTCGTGTTCTCATCCATAAAGATGATATAAGCTTACTACGATCGGCCTAATGTTTTCCTATTGAAAAAAAATTTAAAGCTTGGAAGAAAAGTTTGGAAAAAAGTACTCTTGAATGTCAAGTTTTCCTGAAATACTTGGACATAACTCTAATGTTCCCTAGTGGTGTTTGTCATTATTAAAAATGGAGAGTTCAATCGTTGTTTCAGTTTTATAAAAATCCGGATTCCCAACACTGCTCCAACATAGAATTTTTTGTAGCCTTCTAGATATTTCAAGTACAAAAATATGAATTAACCTTCAACACTAAATAACTCTATGTTCCTATTTAGCTTGTTTTGAGAATATTTCTTAATTACATTGGTGTTTTCTAAGACGATGTACATGAAATTGTATTGATCTATATATATACTAGATTTAATGTGCATGCAATATGTTTGATTTACATGAAAACAGGGGATCTACTTTTTCTTATTATTTTCATTTGTAGTTGTAGACATTATTTTGGTTTTCGTGTTTCATAGATTGCTATTTATTTCCTACAATATCAATTATCTCATACGATAGTTTCGATTAGTTTGTTCAATTAATGAATGGAAGCCAAAACAGAGAAAAAGTTGTCGTTGAAAGTAGCTATCGGGACCTTTGTCGGAGTTGTTCTTGGGATGATGATGCTACTTTTTGTTATTATTTGTTTCGTCAAGAGGAAGGAAGAGAAGTCACAACAGGCTAATGTTACTACTCTTAACAACACCAACGACGGTATGATGTTGCTAAGATCAAATTACAAGTTTTGTTATTATATATTCTAAAATGTATGTCACTTTGTTGTGGTTTAATTTTGAATTGTTGTATTATAGTAAGTGATGATTTAGCCACTGCCGAGTCCTTGCAATACAACCTTGACACACTTCAAGCTGCAACAAAAAAATTTTCCGATGAAAATAAGATCGGAGAAGGTGGATTTGGTGGTGTTTATAAGGTAACAATCAATCGGTTCTGAGGTAAAACCGTAAAAGTACACAAATGCATTGAGTGTTTGTGTAAAGGTGTTAGAATTAATAGCTATAGTTTTGTTGCCATGCATAGTGAATGACTTTTGTCAAAAGCACTGGCACATCCTCATGCTCATTGCCTTTTATACACTGTCTTTGAGATGGATTTAGTCTCAATATCAATTTTGGTGCATTTTAGCTAAATTCAGTTATTATTGTCACATAGCTGAATTTTGATTTTTATTGGATCTATCGGGTGTACCCCTTTCCCTTGGTCAGGGTACCCCTATCTTGACCCCCCAAATTTTGTTGTAATGGAGCCTCATTGGGTTAATTATGATGATGACTTTTTTCAGAAGCAAAGAATGTCATATGGTGCAATTTTGTGAAGACTTGTACTATTCATAGTAGTTATTTTAGGATTTAATATATCTAGATATGTCTTCTTTACGAATTACGAAAACAATCTAAGCCACTACGCGACAAATTATTTCTTCTTGGCAGGGTACGATGCCAAACGGACAAGTAGTTGCAATCAAGGAGCTTTAGACAAGGAGTAGAATAGTTCAAGAACGAGTTGGTGTTAGTATCCAAGCTTCAACACAAAAACCTTGCAAGTTTGTTGGGATTTTGCTTGGCAGGGGATGAGAAGTTGCTTATCTATGAATATGGTCATAACAAGAGCCTCGATCTTTTCCTATTTGGTATGTTACTAAGTCCTAAGAAATTAAAATAAGTCTATATATATTTATACTTAATAATTAAAAGAAAATAGCTTATAAAGGTTATATATCATCTAGATACGAGTAATCCTAGAAAAGGAGCTCATGTTTGCATATTTGAATTAGTAGTTAGAGAAATAATTGAATTTTTTTTTGTAGATCCTACAAAGAAGAGACAATTGGATTGGTCACAACGCTACAAAATCATAATAGGTATTGCTCGAGGGATCTTGTATCTTCATGAGGATTCCCGATTAAGGATCATTCACCGCGACCTTAAGCCAAGTAATGTGCTATTGAGTGTTGATATGAACCCAAAGATATCAGACTTTGGTATGGCTAGGATTTTTGGCGAGGATGAAACCCGAGGAGAACCAAGCAAAGTCGTTGGTACTTAGTAAGTCTCTAGAGCTGAAATTTTCTTGCTTTATTTCTTTCAAGTATTAAAATAAAACTTTGATACTCAGTCTTAATGGATCTGTTATAGTGGTTATATGTCCCCGGAGTATGCAATGCACGACCAATTCTCAGTGAAGTCGGATGTGTATAGCTTCGGAGTACTAGTCTTGGAAATTATAAGTGGCATGAGGAATAGCAACTTCAACATTTCAGGCTATGCTGAGGTTCTCTTAAGCTATGTGAGTACTATTTTAAGAATGTACTTCTCAAAAGAAGCTATGAACTTGGAAATAATACCCCTCATAATAGAAATACTCGTCGTGTTAGCTTTTAATATAATTTTTAGGAAAATATTAACAACTTACTAAACATTCACCTCCCTTAATCAAATAATGAAGTGATGAGATGCATTCACCTTGGATTGTTATGTGTTCATGATGACATGAACGAAAGGCCTACGATGGCTTCGATAATGCTCATGCTCAACAGCTACTCAACTACAATGCCACCACCATTCCGCCCTAGTGCCCCCCTACTCGATCAACAATGAATCGATCACCAAAATAGGTCCCAAACAGATCAAGAAAACCAAGTAATAAGCATTTAGCCTTCTAAATGAATATGGATCGTCCGAGTATTAATTATATCTAGATTGGTTTTTTTTAAAACATGTTTTTTGGTGAAATGTACAACTTTTGTATCTAAAAACATGTGAAAATTTGTTACTTTTTACGCATTTTAAGGCAAAAAAGTACTAACAAGTCCTATGTTAAATAGAGTTGAATCATGTTCTAATAAGTTATAATTATGTGTGTGATTTTGTATAATTTTTATTCTTTCGTTTCCTAAAATTGAAAACACAAAGTGACACGTACATAAAGATAGTTTTCAATTATAATTCAACCAGTACAAGAAAGTTGAATACCATTTCCTTAACTAGGGTTTTTTCCTCAACAGACAATACACAATCTTTTAATAACTAAAAAATTGTAAGAAATGAAATTGCAACTTTATGTTAAAATTCAACCTTGTTAAAATATAAAGTTACCAAAATAGTAATGCATAAAGTGACAAATAGATTGATCACAATTGTCAAAATTCTCATGGCCTCATCTAGCATACAACTCAGTAATGTCTGAAGTTTTACATACACTAGCATCATTCTCTGGGGAAGTTGAATTGGTGGCACTACAAAACCTGGGTGGCAATGGCAACGAAAGGGCGATGGCTTGGCCTCCAAGTGCAGCTACAACGGTTGCCATGTTCGGCCTTCTGGCGTCATTTTCTTGAATACATAACAAACTAATATGAATACACTTGAGTACCTCATCCCTTGAGAAATTATCTCCTAATGTCTCGTCCACCAAATTCAATGTTGTACTTTCATTCCATAGCCTCCATGCCTGTTCCGCAATATTTGAGGTTATTTGCTACTAATCTTTAGAAACACATTACATATTTATAAACCAAAGAAGTTGAGAAAGCTAGATAAGACATGAAAGTATGCAAGGATTACTTGTTGTAGTAGTGCTTCATCGTCACGCGGGCGGCTCATATAGTTTCTTTGGCCACTAATCACCTCTAATACCATGATTCCAAAGCTATATACATCCGACTTTACAGAGTAACGACCTGTAAAAATATATTCTGGAGCCATGTATCCGCTATATTTCATCGAGCAAGACATGCATTAGATATAACAGTATGTTTTCTTACAACATTCTACTTATGCCTTGCTATAGTTTCTTATTAGAAAGCTATTTTTTTTATAGAAAAGCATATTTTTCTAAAAATTACATTCCAATAAGCAAACTATAGCAAGACTTTAATTTGTATGAATATAGATGTGAGCTTACTATGTTCCGGCAATTGTGCTAGTGGCATCTTGAGTTTGATCAACACCAAAAAGTTTAGCCAGACCAAAATCCGATATTTTTGGATTCATAGCTTCATCTAGCAATATATTGCTCGATTTGAGGTCACGATGGACGATCTTTAGGCGAGAATCCTCATGAAGATATAGAAGCCCTTTTGCAATTCCGGAAATGATCTTGAACCTTGTTTCCCAATTCAAAGACATCCGCTTGGCTGGATCTATATATAGTTCATTAACGTAACGCTTTCTTGTTAGGATATCTATGAAGAATATATGCGCGCCATCTGTATGTGAGATGATGTTATAATTAAGGGCAAATCGTACCAAAAAGAATCTTGTCTAAACTGGAATTGGTAAGGAATTCATAGACAAGAATCTTCTCTTTTCCAGATATGCAAAACCCTAAGAGCTTGACCAAATTCCGGTGTTGTAGTTTAGCAACAAGGACAACTTCGGTCTTAAACTCTGCAATGCCCTGGCCGGAGTTTACTGAGAGTCTCTTAACTGCTATATCTTGTCCATTTTCTAGTGTTCCCTACAAACCCAAAAAGCACTACAATGAGGATGGTATGATATATTTTATGCTAATTAAACATGCTCAATGTAATGATAATCTCAAACAATACATTATGTCATTATATATCCCAAAGTTGACTTGAGCAAAGGTCACCATTGAGTTGTTATATCATAAAAAGCTGTATGGTAAGCATGTTCAATATATACCCTAAAATGAAAAAACAATAATAAAATGCCTAGCTCAAAGGATGTTATATATAAATTGATCAAAATTACCTTATAGACTGGACCAAATCCACCTTGTCCAAGTTTTCTGTCAATTGCAAAATTTTGTGTAGCAGCTCTTATGATATTAAATTCCAAATGCAGGGATTCAACCTCTATGATATCATGGACGTCCTCTGCAATGATTTTCAGCATAAAAATTGATGCTCGTTTATATATATAGTTCATTATTAATTGAGGGGAGAAATTGCTTACCTTCATATACTTGTTTTGTCTTCTTTTTGTATATACAGAAGCAGAGCGATGATAGGAGCATTAATAAAATCAGCACACTAGCTGCAACGGCTACTATTTGAAGAATTTGTCTGATTGGTCTCGTACTCTTCATTTCTGGATGAGAACACATAGTCCAAATGAGTTTCCATAAAATACAGTATGAAATCAATGATTCCTTAAATCTTTTAAACACGAACCTGAAACTCCAAGAGCCGGCGCTGGTGCACGCGCAACGTACAACTTACGAACCTCATAGCCAAGATTGCAGCTCAAAAACAGCACCCGAACACCCTCCGTGCTACAACACGTGGGCAATTTCCCTATACACTTCACCAAGCAATCGTAGCAATCCTTATCCGTCAGATCCGGAGTACACTGGGCCGCCACGCGCACACTAAACGCGCCCTCGTAATACCCCATCTTGGCCGCAAACTTTTCCCCGCCGCTGCCGAACGCCGCCTCCGTCGCCGCCGCGCCCGCGGTGGTAGCCACCACCGAGTTCGCCCGCCGCTGGTACTCCGCGCTGAAGCTCGACGAGTTGAACCCGTTGTCGGTCAAAACCGTCGCGTTGAAAAAACCGTCGCCGTCCACGTGGCCGGATGAGAAGTAGTACCTTATCATGCACGCGTCGTACCAGATCGCCGCCGAGCGTGTGCCGCGTGGGCAGCGCGTGAGGAGGTCGGCTGACGCGGCGGTTACGCAATCCTTGCAGGTGGATTGGGGCGCGTCGCCGCGGCATAGGTAGAGGCCGCGGGCGGGGCCCGCGGAGGCGTTGTGGAAGAGGGATGCGTTGGCGGAGGCCGAGAGAGCGGAGAGGAGGAGTTTGGTGGTGGTTGGGCTGGCGGCGGAGGTGGTGGTGGTGTTTGGGCTGCAGAAGGTTTCGATCGGGTGAGGTGGCGTGACGTCAGCGGAGGTGGATTGGATCGCGAGTGTGAGGACGAGGGGAATGATTGGATAGTACATGACGATGATGATCGAAGAACTATTATTATCAAATAAAAAATTGGTTTGGCATTTCTTATTTATTTATGTATCCTTGATTTTTGTATGGTGTGCTATATTCGATCGGATGGGTCAACGGGAGACTTATGATGCAAAATTTGGTTCACTCTAAAACCATACATTCTAGCTAGTTTTCTTTAATGATTTAATGTACATTGCTAAATTACGTGGTATTTGATTCGACCAAAAAAAAAAAATTACGTGGTATTTGATAGACCGTGGGATGATTCAGATTCACGCTTTGGCGTGGTAATTTTGGGTATGTTTGTTTGGTTGTAACTTATGAAAATAAGGGAATTGTTAACTCGCTAGGTAGATAAACTGAGCATATGTTGGTACGGAAGTATATGCGCGGATGGGTCTAGCACATATATAAGCCTACGTGATTTTATCTTAAAATCAATTGATAATAGAAGGAGTAATCGAAAAATATAAATATTAATTAAGTTGGATCTCCTTATATATATTTTAAATATGGGATAGGTTATTGTTCTCAATCTCATAAAATATTAAGTGAAAATTATGACACGTCATTTCTTATAAAAATAATGAATTTGTAACTCACCAAAATAAAAACACCAAAAAAAGGCATTTAGCAACTATATTGTGGTCGTTAAATTTGGTCGATAATTAGCGACTAAGTGGTCGTCAAATTCTAACGACCACTTGATCGAAAAAATTAGTGACCAAGTGGTCGCAAATCTCATGATCAAAATTGTCCGCGCAATATTAGCGATTAGATGGTGCATGGTGGCTAAATTAGCGACCAAGTGATGACTAATGTTTCTTTTTGTTTTTTTGTTGGACATAGCGACCATTTTGTCGCTAATTAGCGACCATCTTACGTAGTCGTTAAAATATGATCGCTTATGGTGTAGTAAAATTATCTTTTTCTATATAATAAACTTCAAACTGATAATTGATTTTCAAAAAAAAAACTTCACACTGATAACTTTCCATCTCATTTTCTTCTAATCACACTGATATTAAAGTTATGAACTGAGATAAAAATTTGTGTTGATGGATCATCATGTCATTCAAGTAAACTAAATTTTTTTTAATTTTTTTTTTCATTTTCGTTTTCGTTTTCGTACAACCAAAAACCTTAATATCTTATCATATATCAAATCAATTTATAGTTCTCTCGAATTTGAATCCGATCCTAATCATAACTAGTGTCATTCCCGTACCTTGTACGGATTTAATATAAAAATTATTTTATAAAAAATGTTTTCGACTTGTTCTTAAAATAAATTTCCCAAACACATTTTTCACGACTGAATCACACTTTTTTAATGTTTTCATGTATATTGTACGGATTTAATATAAAAGTCATTTATAAACTATTATCGACGGTTCTTAAAAAAATTTACAAACACATTTTCACAAATCACTTCTTTTAATAAAGAATTACAAAATATTAGGATTTATTTTTAAAAAAAATTATTAGTCAATTTTAAAAAATGATTTGTGTTGGTCTCTTAGATGATCAATTAAAATATTAAGATATTTTTAATCAAGTATTTATTAGAAAAAGAAATTACATAACTTCAAATTTACTATTTATATAAAATTTTTAGAATAGTAAAATATTTTGGAATTAATTTTCATCAAAAAATAATTTGTAATTGTTTCATAAAAAGTGGGGGAGTGGGAAAGTGGGTAGGTTTTCTTGCCAAATTTTTTGATGGAGTGGGGAAGTAGTTTTAAAATATTTAATTTTTGGTAAAAATTATAAATTTTAATTATATATATTAGATTAAGCTACGTGGCTAAATTTTGACTAAATTTTTTCTAAAGAGTTGGATTCTCCTTTACAATTGTACTTTTTTTTCTCTCGAAAATCCTTTTTCCGAGAATCTATCCAACATTTCAACTTATAATCATAAATTTTTTTGAGAGAAATATTAATCAATTAGTTACCTTTTGGTGGGTAGTTATTAAATAAGTATATATCTTGTACATCCAAACAATGTTCAACGCAAAATAATGGGATGGGGGAGTCAAAAGTTCTTCACACGTTATTTATATTCCGCACACATTTGTGGACAAATATTGAGGGTTAGTACTTTTCATTTTTTCAATTCCGCCTGCAATTTAATGTAGAAACAAAACATGTACAAGATCAATATCGATCATTTTATTTTCAACGAAAGAACCAAACCTAAGTCCACATACATCAATTCTGACTGAACTAGATTTTATAGTATAATTAAACCTCAATTTATATGACCAACATATCTGTATCATTCATATGTTTAGGAGCTGCTAATCACCTAGTCTAGTAAATTGCTATTTTGGTTTTGTAGACCAATGGCAATCTAGTACTATATTTTTTAATGACGAAATGTTAAATCATGCTGAAAATTACCATCACAATTTTTCAATATTTTTTGAAGGGTTAAAAGTAATATATTGAGGAAAGAAAGGATATACAGAGCCACAGAGCTCACTGTTGACTATACATCACAAAAAGGAATTTTTTTTCTATAATAGGCTCAGGAAAAACTTTATTTTCGAAACTAGGCTGGATTTGAATGTATTCCTGGAGATAGGCTGGTTGTCAAGTTAGGGAGGAGGTGATCATGCTTGGTCAATTGGAGTGAAGCAATGCCATCTCCCACTTCTGGAGTCGATATGGAAAGTCAATTGGAGTCGATATGAAGAGCAAAGAACCATCTCCCACTTCTGGCATCATGCTTGGTCCACTTGACTTTCAGGCAAATCTTGGTCATAGTGATGATCTCCCCAGCACACTCCTCAGGGGTGAAGCAATGCCTTCAAAGGCCATGTGATTTCGGGCTTGCCAGGTGTAATAGACAAAATTGGCAAGCGTCGCACAAGTGGCATGGAAAATGAAGCTGGATTTTCAAGGGCAAGCTCCAAGCCATGAGAGCTACTCAGTGATGTTGTGACCAGAAATGGTGTCGCCAAGCCACTGAAGGACATTAGAGAGAGCACGAGGAGTGAAGATACAAGCACCCCAAAGATGGTCCTCACTCTCATTGGGAGACAAGCAAAGGGGGCAAGAGTCATCAGTAATGAGCCCATAACTTTTGAGCTTTGATCGGGTGGGTAGCCGTTTGTGGGCAGCAAGCCAGGTAATGAACTTGGCACGTGGGAGGACAAGATTGCCCAAAACAGTAGAACACTAGGCAATGATGGGAAGGCGGACACGGATTAGGTCATAGACATTTCGAGAAGAGAAGTTACCAACAGGATTACGCATGGCGTCGAGGACCTCACAAGTTCCTAACTCGAGAAGTTCATCTTTTATGGAGACAACGACTTTCCAGTGGGCACTGTCATTCGACTTGGCGGTGGCGGTCCAAATGGGGTGGCCCTTGAGGATATAGACATTGATCCAGCGGGCCTAGATATTTCCATGGTTGGTGGCGAGCTCGTAGATGGATCGAGCCATGCTAGCCTTGTTCCACGAAAGGAGTTTTTTAATGCCAATCCCACCTTCCTCTTTAAGTTTGAACACCCTCTCCTAGGCAATGAGATGCCGTTTTCCAAGAGCTTTTCCCGACCAAAGAAACGAGTTGAGGTTATTATTGATACAGGTAATAACCAAGGGTGGGAATTTGAAGATGTTTGCCCATAAAGATTGTATTCCTAGAAGGATAGACCTAAGGAGTTCAAGTCTGCCTACGTAACGGGGACATTTAGTAGACCAGGACATGATATGGGATGTGATTTTATTAATCAGCGGGGTGTACTCGGAGACTATAAGGTTTTTTGGGAAGAGGGGGATGCCCAAGTATCGCATAGGTAGCGTGCCAGCTGAAGACCCCAAGGTGGAGGCGATCAGGTGTTGGTCAGTGGGAGTGATCCCGCCGAAGTAGACCTTGGATTTTGAGTGGTTGGCCCGGAGACCAGAGAAAGTGAAGAAGTCGCCAAGGGCCTGCTTAAGGATGTTGACCGAGCCAACATCGGCCCTACTGATGAGGAGCAGGTCATCCACAAAACATAGGTGGTTGATCCCGAGGTTGAAGCATTTGGGATGTGGGTTAACGTCGGGGTCAAGGGTTCAGGTAGCCAGCATTCTAGAGAAGAACTCCATAGCAAGAACGAACATGTACGAGGATAGAAGGCAACCATGTCGAATGCCCCGGTGTCCAGGGAAGAAGTCATGGAGTGTGCCATCAATGTTGACAAAGAACATGGGCGAGGAGATACATTCTTGGATGAGATGAACAAAATCGAATGGAAAGATAAAGTAGTGGTGGATTTGAAAGATGAATTGGTTCTCAATAAGTCGAAGGGTTTACTCATGTCTATTTTGATAGCATAGCGAGGTGAAACTTGAGAGTTGCCATAGCCCCTCATGAATCTTGAGCAAGCTGGATGTTGTGGCTAATAGAGCACCTCGAGATGAAGGCGATCTGATGTGGACCCACCAGCCGGTCGATCAAAGACTTGATACGGGTAGCAAGGAGTTTGGCAAAGGTTTTATGTAGCAGGGAGAAGCAAGAGATAGGGCGAAAGTCACCAACAGATGTAAGGTTGGGCACTTTGGGAACTAAAGAAATGTAGGTATGGTTAATTTCTATAAGCATCTTACCCAAGCTGAAAAAGTTGAGAATGGCCTCACATATGTCACCAGAGATAATATTCCAAGAGGCTTTGAAGAAACGAGCATTAAAGTCGTCGGGACCTGGAGCGTGGTCATCTCCAAAAGAGAAGACTGCGACCTTGACATCATAAGATGTGAATGGCCAGAGCAGATCGATACAATCCCCATGGGAGAGGCACGATCCCGGAAGACAGAGGTTGGTAGGGATGGGGGGGTTAGAGGAGGAGCCCAGAAAGTCAGAGAAGTGTGAGACAAGGAAAGTAGAAATTTTGTCATGGCTCTCTAGGGAGCTACCGGCATGATGAAGAAGCCCAACGAAGTTGGAGGCAGCTCAATAGGATTGTATGGATTTATAAAAGAAGAATATGCAGTGGTCGCCAAATTTGAGCCATCGGAGCTTAGCAATTTGTATGGTAGTGGCCAGGAGCTTGGAAAATAAGAGGCACAACTCGGTCGTCGCATTGTGCTCAAGGAGGAGGGGAGATTGATCAAGGGGGAGAGCTTAATGGAATGTTGGATGGTGGTCAGGGTGTTGCGGGCATGGTCAACCGCTAATTGAAGATTTTCAAAGGAGGTGTTGGGTAGTGCTTTTAGGCAACATTTGAAAGATTTAAGTTTTTGTGTAACCCGGAAAAGGAGGTGACCCCGAACATTAAGAGTCCAAGTATGGAGGGGGAGGTTGAAGAGTTGTCCTCATAGAGACGGTCAGCTTGGCTGAGGGTGGCATTGAAGTCTCCTAGAACAATCCAGGGCCCATTAAGAGTGGAGCTGAGATTTATGAGGTTGTCCTAGAGGGGTTGGAGCCCATAGGCATCATTAAGAGCATAAATAAAGGTAGCATAGAAGGGAGGCTGAGAGGAGGAGAGAGGTAGGGGAGTAACGAGGCGGTGGATGAGTTGAGGGGAGATTTAGAGAATTTGGATATTGATTTTGAGGGGGTTCCACCATAGCCAAATTCTACAATTGCTAGATAAGTGGCAATCGGAACAATTTACCCAGCCCGGGAGAAGGAGCTTGGCGACACGGTGTTCTTTGTCTTTCCATAGTCTAGTTTCGAGAATGCCCATAATGTCAACTTGATGCTTGGACACAAACCTACAAACAACGTCTTGTTTGACATCCGTCCAAAGACCACGAATGTTCCAAGCTGTTATAGATGTGCTAATCATGAGAGTTCAATTCTTAGGGGGGGGGGGGGTAAGAGGGAGGTGGAGAGCATGGTAGAAGTTGAGGACGAGCCAGGTAGGGGAGGAGAGGAGGCTGGAAGGGAGGTAGGGCTAGTGCTTGAGAGAGGAGTGGGGGAGGAGAGGGGGAGAAGAGGAGGAGTTGGAGCAAGAGGAAAGCAATTGAGGGGGGGGGGCTTTCGCGGGAGGATGATATGTGGGGGGCAAGGCCAAAAACTGCTTGTGTTTGTGAGAGTGAAGATGAGGGGTCAATTTTGACTTAGAGGGGAGAATGGGAGGTCTAGAAGGAGGAGGAGCAGCGGAAGAGGGCTGGTTTGAGGCGGGTGATTGGGGAGGTGGTGTGGGCGGTGAAGGTGGGACGGGGGGTAGCGTTGCCCGAAATTTTTATAGGAGGGACATTGGGGTGGTAGCTAGTCGTAATGGAGAGTTTGGCGAATGATGGAACCATTACGATCCCTAAAGCAAACTTCCCTAAGGAGCTCAAAAGAAGTGGAAATCTCGACCATAACCTTTACGAAGGATAGGCGATCTTGATTAATGGAGATGAAGTCGGTTAGGACAGGCTTGCCCACTGTTGATCCAACCTTAGCAAGCATAGTCTCCGACCAAAAGCGGATATCAAGGTCCGGTAAAGTGACCAAAATAGATATTTCCTCAAGGCATGAGAGGTCTAGCGCCATTCCTGGCTTCCATCGTTTGAGCACAAGGAGGATCTGTCCTGCTAACATCCAAGGAGATTTTTCCAAAACTAAGATAAGATGAGCTTCAGCAGCAAATTGGAAAACAAACAACCCATTTTCTTTGAGAATGATTTTAGGGGTGGAGATATCCGTCTAGAGATTAGATATGAGACGTTCCATGGCCCGGAAGGTGATTCTTCCTCCCATAGGGGCACCGACAAGAGTAAGGGACCAACGATTAACCAAGCCAACAACATCATTGTTTGTGTAATCGATAATGTCATCAATGATTCCTTCCACATATGTTAGGGGAATGAGAGTTTATGGGTGCTTGCACTGTCCATTACACAACACATCCTTAAAGGACGGAAGAGAGGCCGATAGGGTTGGCGGGCCTGTGGTCGGTGGAGTCAACAGGGTCGGGAGGAGAGGGGGGTTAGAGCTAGAGGGAGGGATAGAGTTGGGGAGGAGAGTCGCACTGGGGTGGGAGGTGAGGAGCGGCGTTAGAGGAGGGACAGGGCCAGGGTAGGGGGTGCGAATCCTGTGGGGGAGGAGGATCCACACCCGCCGGGGAGGGGGGCAAGGAGGCCCAACGGAGTTGAGCAAACGAACATTGTTTGCGGAGATCAAGTCAGTTGGAATCTCCTTGAAGGGGCTTGGCGGCGAAGGGGGGAGAGAGGTAAGTCGGCCGATGAGGATGGGGATTGAACAGAGGTAGGGGAGAGTAGTGTAGACAACTTGATGGATCTCTTTTTGTTGCCCCTGCCCATGGGAGGAGGGGATCCGTCCACAAGGGACGGCGGCGGCTAGGGTTACGCCACAGGGACGGGGAGGTTTTTTTTAGAGGTATCACTGCTGGAAAACGCGTCTGTAGCCAGAAAATATTTAGCCACGAATTTTGGCGCGGGTAAATTGGGTGGAAACGGCCATAAGTTTAACCACAAATATTTCAGTTTGCAGTAATATGGCCATGAAATATAGCGTTGTGGATAGTATTGGGACCGAATAGCTCCGAAAAGTGAGCGCGGATAGATTTGGTTGTAGATTTCTGGCCATATTGTCAAGAAAACAAGCTCGTGGCTAACGTTAAGGCCCAATGGAAGCGAATTTCTTGTGCAACTAGATTCACTTCTAGAGTAGTAGCTAATTAGCCACGAAAAAAGATTCGTGTGTATATTCAAGACAAAGTTTGGAGCTGAGTACCCACATACTAGTCGTGGCTAGGTTTGTGGATATTTGTGTCGGTAATTTGAATCATTGACTCATAAATGGTCCTTCATTTCGTTAGAATTTTTTGAAATAACCACAAAACTAGCCACGAGTTCTTATTTTCATGTCTAACATAGTTTGTTTGGAAACATCTGCGGTAACAGTCACGAGATTAGCCACGAGTTCTTTATTTCGTGAGAAATCTGGAGAAATAACCACGAGACTAGTCACGAGTTCTTCGTTTCGTGTCTAACTTTGTTTGTTTGGAAAAATTTGCAGAAACAGTCACGATATTAGCCACGAGTTCTTCGTTTCGTGATAAATCTGCAGAAATAACCACGACATTATCCACGAGTTCTTCATTTCGAGAGAAATATGTAAAAATAGTCACAAGACTAGCCCAAGTACTTTTCGTTCATGAAAACCTCCTCAAAATGCACTTAATATCTGTTCTAAACACTATCTTGCACAAGCATGCCTCAAATGTATGTTCCAAACACCATAGACCTTAATTATACAAAATGCACTTAAAGAGGTCCAAACATGCATTTGGGCAAACACATAAAATATTCACAATTGAATGTCATAAGCCTGCTGAAAAAAACACATAAAATTTGGGCAGATCCTCCCCCAAAATGCACATAAACCTGCTTAAACCTGCCCAAACTTACATAAACCTGCCTATCCCAACAAAATTGTCAATGTCAACATTCATCTAACATTGTTTGCTACATAAAATCCATAGAAAAGATCACATAAAACCCTAAATGGCAATTCTCCTACTCCTACTCTTAACACTTACCATTACACTTAAACTTACTCTTACTCTTACTCTTCATCTTCCTCCTCTTCCTCTTCCTCTTGTTTGCTACAACCTACGTCTTCCTCCTCTTCCTCATCGTCACTACTCAGGCCTCTTGTTTGCTACAACACACATTTTCCTCCTCTTCCTCATCGTCACTACTCAGGTAGAACGCCATCCCTTCATCATCCATGAGTCGACCATTCCAAATACCGTCCAAAAGACAACTCATATTGGGGTCCATGCCATAAGTTCTAAAATGCTTGTAATAGCGGCATTCCTAACAAACAAGAGAAGTGCAAAGCTTAAATAATAAAAACAAAACATAAGCAGTGAAGGAAAAGGTGTTAGGCGAACAAAAGTGATAGAAATCATGAATTTCTATTATATGGTGCAAATTTATAAGTTAGGTACCCCTAGAATATTATGTAATGATGTTCTTAAATAACAACATGATCTTCTCTAAGGCAGAAAACGCGTAATGATGACATGATGTTTTCTAATGAACAATGTTGGGTGTTTTAGGAATTAGAATCAATACATGACAACAAAAACGAGGAAATCAGATTAATTAACTAAGCAAACACTCTCACATTGTAGTATTGTACAATAGAAACAAAACACTTACTTTGAACTTCCCCACCCACCACTCTTCATGACCAATAATTTTCCAAGTAGTTGAATCCCACTAACGCCCCCCTTGGTGTGGCGGAAATCCCACCATATCTTCCAAAGCCTGTAAAAGTGATAGTACCTTAATCGCGCAGTGATTCTTGTACATTGGCACCTACACTCAGCCCGAAAACGCTCATTCACATCAACCCAGTTAGGGCACTGGGTATCATCCAAGGGAGGACTAAACTCTCGAACAATCTTGAGGAAGATCAACTCTTCCTCATGTGTCCACTTCCTTGGCATTTCCACAAACTGGGAAGAAAAGAAATGCACCAGTTTAAGTAGAGCAATCAAATAGACCATTGAAGTATTTGACGAATAGAAAAAGTGTTTTGAGAAAATAAGTAGAGCAATCAAATAAATTGTTACTAAAAGGCATAAATGCACCCATTCTCATTTCAACTATCATGATCCAAACCTCAATTGACATAAACATTCTTATCTTACCAAACCTGCTCAAAATGCACTTCAAAACATTCTTATCATATTTATGTTGCAACACACACATCAACCTACTTAAAAAAAACTACTTCTACTTTTGCTATTCCAAATAAATGCATGTTAGACATTTGTAATTCTGTTACCAATCAGTTATAAGCCAATCAGCAACACTTAGATCTGTTAAAAGCCAATCAGTTTTAGAATATTCATGATTCGTTGAGATGTTTGTTCTAAGTGAACATGTAGACAAAAATAAACCTTAGATCCTAAAGACAAGTAGATCTAAATGCAAATACATTTTTTGGGTTTTAAGACATTGAAATCATTCAAAAGACATGTAAACCATGCCAATCAGTTTCAGTTTCAAATTGACATGCACAAACCATCGAGAAAAAGGGTGGAGAAAGATGGAGGCAAGAGACATCCAAATCTAATCTAAATGAATTGTGGAGATTTTTGCAACCTAAATGAATTAAACATGAGATTGACAAAGAGAAAAGGTGTGGGATAGCAAATCTAATCCAAAAATTCGAGGAATGGAGGTAGCCAAGCCGGCGGGGGGGGGGGGGGGGGGGGGGAATGGGAGCAAGCTAAGCCGATTCGGGGGTTTACCTGGAGGATCGGAGATGCTGGTGGAGAGAGGACGATTCGACACCGATGAAGCTGGAGGGAGTAGCTGGAGGCAAGAAGGAATGGAGGATCGGAGAAGCTGGAGGGAGTAGTTCGATCGGTTGTGGAGACAAGAAGGAATGGAGGCAAGAGCGAAATGGGGGAATGGAGGGAGTAGTTCGATCGTTTGTGTGGTCCCAAAACCCTAAAAGACAAGCTCAAAGAGCCTCATGAGATCGAGTTCGGTTGTGGGCTTGAAGACAAATAAAGCCCAATAAGGCTCATGAGCCTAATTTTTTTTTTGAAATAGCCCGTTAATAGCGCCCAACGTTCAAGTCGTCTCCCACATTGATGACTCGTGGCTATTTTCGTGGTTAAATTTGTGGGTAAAAAAAAGGTGATTCAGCAGCTCATTAAATGATCCATACCAACCTTCATTCAATAATCTACACCAACAATCGTACGAACTCGATCTCTTTACCCTACCTTTCTTCACATTCTCTTGCAATATCAGTTTCATCACACATTTTTGTCTCTTATTCCATCCCATTTCAATTTGTCTCAAGTAAACAAAACACATGGAAACCAAGTTTCATTGATTTCTTCTTTTGAATCTGGTACATTCTTGTTCAAGTGGTCAATTTCTCTTCCATTGTTGGTGCAAGAAAGGTTCTTGATTTTGGGAAATTTTTTAGAAGTAGGCACGAGAGTAGCCACGAAGTTTGGCACGAGTTCTTCATTTTGGGGCTAACGGAATGGGTCTTGAGAGTCGAAATCGATCTATCGTTTTCCTATCACCCATAATTGCTTGAATCTCGTATGTATGTTATGCTTATGTTTATATTTTTTTACAATAACAACATACATTGGTGATTGTAACCTATTTTAAGTGCTAAAATATTCAAAATTAACCACAAAATTAGCCACTTGTTCTTTAATTCGTTCCTAATATTTTTCTTGTTTTTGATCTAGTAATTATTACTTATTTGAATATAGGTACCATATATAACATGGACAATCGTGAGTGGATGTATGATAGATGTCTTCCTAATGGTGAAGGTTTGAGAAGCGAATTTTATGATGGTCTTGAAACATTCATTCAGTTTGCAACAGCTCAACCGAATTTCATGGATGGGGAGAAGATCAAATGTCCTTGTTTCCTTTGCAAGAATGGCAAATTTCAAGATAAAGAAACTGTTCGCCTTCATCTATTCGGAAAAGGTTTTGTTGACAGTTTTTATTGGTGGACCGCACACGGAGAATCACCTTTTGTCAACTCATCACCTCCCTTGGAAGACTTGAATCCTACTTCAAATCCCAATGATATGGATTTCTTTAGGATTGGGATGCATTTATTTGATAACTTGAATCCTACTCAAAGAATGGTTTTTGATGCAGCTGGTCCAAGTTTTGTTCCACCTTCGTGGTTTGACCCTAACAATTATATGAATGAGCCAAGTAGTAGTAGTCATGTAGAGTTCGAAAACCTTGTTCATGAAGAAGAAGAAATTAACATGGACCAACCGATCAACCATGTTCAAGAAGAAGAGATTAGCATGGAACAACCGATCAACCATGTTCATGAGGAAATGTCCTTCTTATCTAAGCGCTTTAATGATGTTTTGAGGGCAGCAGATCAACCATTATATGACGGTTCTCATGTGTCACAGTTAGCTGCAGTTGGTTCTTTTATGGAGTTAAAGTCCAAATACAATATGTCACAGGCTGGATAAAGTGCACTACTCCAGAAAGTCAATGATGTATTTCCAAAAGACAACAACTTTCCAAAACGTTTCTATGAACAAAAGAGGTTGACTAAAGAGTTGGGGTTGCCCCAGCAAAAGATACACCTTTGCCCCCAAGGTTGTATGTTGTTTTGGAAGGATGACATTGATGCCACTGAGTGTAAGTTTTACAATAGTCCAAGGTATCGACCTTGTTTGTCTAAAAAAGGAAAGCCAATACCAAATAAGGTGTTGCGGTACTTGCCATTGATCGCACTTTTGCAGCGGTTGTATGCTATGGAGGAAACAACTTCAAAGATGTGTTGGCATGCTGAACACCAAACAGATGAAGGGTATATGAGTCACCCATCGGATGTTGAGGCTTGGAAGCATTTTGATAGAACCTTTCCAAGGTTTGCATCAGAGATTCGTAATGTGAGATTATGTTTGTGTTCAGATGGATTTTCCCCATTTAATTAGTTTGGCAAGACATATTCGACTTGGCCAGTGATTGTCACCCCCTACAACCTACCTCCAGATATGTGCATGAAAGCTCCTTATATGTTCTTAAGTACCATTGTTCCAGGTCCACAGAATCCAAAGAAGCTAATAGATATTTGTATGCAACCATTGATTGATGAGTTGCTTTTGTTGTGGAGAGAGGGTGTGCCATTTGATGTTTCTACTGGAAAAAAAAATTAGGATGTGTGCAGCTCTTATGTGGACAGTGAATGATTTCCCTGCGTATGGCATGTTATCTGGGTGGAGTACTGTTGGTATTTATTCTTGTCCTCATTGCATGGAGAACACAAAAGCCTTTCGTTTACAAAATGGACAGAAAGCTTCATGGTTTGATTGCCATCGGTGCTTGTTGGAATTAGATCACCCATTCACGAAAAATAGGAGAAACTTTTACAAAGGGAGAACTAAGGATGATCCTCCTATTCCGTATTTATCAAGTCAAGAGATGTGGGAACGTGTTCAAGGTTTGCCGACCGCCATGGAGTCTCCACGTGAATATCCAGATGGCTATGGTGTAACTCATAAGTTCACAAAGAAAAGCATTTTCTGGATGCTTCCTTATTGGAAGCATAATTTTCTTCGACACAACCTTGATGTCATGCATATTGAGAAAAATGTGTTTGAGAACTTGATTAACACTGTAATGGATGTTAAGGGGAAGACAAAAGACAACATCAGCTCGAGGAAGGACTTGCGCCTATATTGTAATCGCCTAGAACTTCAGGTGGAGGATAACCATAAGGGCCCTAAACCAAAAGCAGTACGGTATGCATTAGATAGAGATAAAAAGACAACCTTGATTAATTGGTTAAGGCGCTTTAGATTTCCGGATGGGTATGTCTCCAATATTGGTCGATGTGCGCAATTGCAAGAGGGTAGACTAATCGGAATGAAAATTCATGATTGTCATGTGTTCATGCAAAGACTTCTACCAATTGCTTTCAAGGAACTTCTACCCGTGGGTGTGGGGGGGCCATTGACAGAATTGAGCTTATTTTTCCAATCATTATGTTCATCCACACTTGAGATGAAATATCTTGAGGATTTAGAACGTGCCGCACCTCTTATATTGTGCCAGTTGGAAAGGATATTTCCACCATCTTTCTTTGATTGTATGGAGCATCTCATTGTACATTTAGCATATGAGGCAAAATTAGGGGGTCCAGTACAATACCGATGGATGTATCCACCTGAGCGCTTCTTATTCAAGTTGAAAGGGAACATGATGAATCCACAAAAGGTGGAGGCATCCATAGTGGAATCATATTTGTTTGAGGAGATAACGACATTCACTCGACATTATCCCCAGCCTCAAGACTTGTATAAGAGAAAGTAAACTACCATGGAGGAGGAAACCAATGTCACTCATCCTCAAATTTCCATTTTCAACCATCCAGGGCGTGCAGGCGAAAAATGTAAGGTTGTATAGATGACCAAGGGGAGAAATTTTCACGTGGCATGGACGTATATCCTACTTAATTGTAGAGAGGTTGACTCTTACGTCGAGTAAGTGACTTTAACTTATAATATATAAATACATGTCAATCTGATTAATATTCCACTATTAATTGTTGTTCATTTTCACATGCAGAGAGTTTCAAAATAAGGTAGGACAAGGAGATCCGACTGCTATTGCCAATTGCTTTTGTGATTGGTTTCAAGATTATGTAAGTTTAAATGCACATTGAATATCTTTTGGATGTTATTATGCATTACATATATATATATATATACATATAAAAGTTTCATTAACAATATTACAGGTTTTGAATAGAAAAGTCCTACACCCCCCCCCCAGAAGAGGATCATGTGTTGATACATAGTTTGGCTTGGGGCCCATCCAAAAAGGTTGTGTCATGGCCCGTATATTTCATCAATGGTTATAAATTTGAAACTTTGGAACGTGGTGAAGGCAAATTAACCATGAATAGTGGTGTGTGTGTGTGTGTACAAGCTTCCAACGGTGATACACAATCTGATTTCTTCGGGTTAATAGAACAAATTTTTGAGTTTGAGTTCACCGGATTGCCATGCAAGAAGATTGTCATGTTCAAGTGTTTATGGTTTGACTCTAATGCGAGAGGGACGAAAGTCCATCCAGAATACCATTTTCAGGAGATTAATGTGAAGAGGCGATATAACAACCATGATCCTTTTGTCTTTGCGCAACAATGCATCCAAGTTTACTACGTAGACTTCCTTGGCACACCCCAGAGCCGTGCAGATTGGAGATATGTGTGTAAGACAAAGCCTCGAGCTAGAGTTGAGCAACGATGGACAGAGAGAAAGGAGGACGAGCCGAATGATTTAGATCCATTACAACCGGAGGAATTTGAGATTGATGGATTTGCAGGGTCGTCAATTCACTCATTACCGTTACATCTTAATGATCCACTTTCTCAGCATGAAGAAGCATACAATGTTCAAACCGACGAGGATAACTCGGACATTGCAAATGATGACGAAGAAGATGATTTTCCTTCAGATTCAAGTTCCGAAAATTATGAGTGGTAATTCATCTTACCATAGTTTCATTTATTTTATATCAACATGATTATCCTTTTGCAAAATATGCTTTGTAATTTATTTTCTACCAATTTTATTTTTCTATTAGGAGTGAAAATCATACTAGAATGGACAATTCATCTAGGAGGGAAAGTTCATCTAAGGAGGGAGGGAAAGTTCATTAAGGAGGGAAAGTATATCTCGGTTGAAATTAAGGAGGGAAAATTTGAGTGAGTTTGGCAGGCTAGATATTTGACTAGAGGGAAAATTTAGTGAGTTTGGGCCCAAAATACACCCAAGCCCATCACTTTTCTCTCATTTGATTGGAAGCACTCTTGCTAACCCTAACTTGAATCCTCTCACTTGCGCCTCTCTTTCCAGACGCCTCCCTATCCCTCTCTTTGGTTCACAGGCGCATTCGAGCTCTCTCGTGAACAAGGATTTGCTAAGAGCTCAAGGGATCTGATTTTGGTTAGAGCACAAGGAAGGATTTGGTTCTCGCTCAAGAAGGATCTGGTTCGAGATCTCTCAAGTTCTCTCTCCCTCCCTCGATGTATGTTATTGGGCTGGAATTTTGAGATTGAATGGTGATGTTGCTTCTCCTTGAACTCGATTTGGAGGGTTTAATTTGTTGGTGTGTGGCTATTTGTTTTTGATTTTGAGATTGACTGGTGATTTTGCTTCTCCTCATGTGAAACAGCTTCTCTTTGAACTCGATTTGGAGGGTTTAATTTGTTGGTGTGTGGCTATTTGTTTTTGATTTTGAGATTGAATGGTGATTTTGCTTCTCCTTATGTGAAACAGCTTCTCTTTGAACTCGATTTGGAGACTTATACCAATTTGCATGTCTTTCTTCTTGCTTCTTCTTGCTTGTATTTCATTTTCTTAGATTCAGGGTTTAATTTGTTGGTGTGTGTCAATTACAACAGATTTTCATGCTTTAGGGTTCGAAATGGTGTTGCTTGTCTTGCATGTGCTCAACTCATATGAAATTGGTGTTGCTTGTTGCTTGTCTTTGCTTCTCCTTGCTTCTTCTTGCTTCTCCTTGCTTGTCATTTGTTTTTAGTTTCATGATTAATTTGTCAGTGTGTGTCTATTACAACAGATTTTCATGCTTTATGGTTCGAAATGGTGTTGCTTGTCTTGCATGTGGTCAACTCATTTGCTCAACTCATATGAAATTGGTGTTGCTTGTCTTGATTCTCCTTGCTTGTCTTTGCTTCTCCTTGCTATTTTTTAGTTTCATGATTAATTTGTTGGTGTGTGGCTATTAAAACAGCTTTGGTTGTTGTTTTTGGTATGTTGTTTTGCAAGGTTTGGTTGAATCATGCATCACCTTGGAAGCACAGCACGAGGACGAGCCCAAAATCTCAATTGCAACTTCGCTCGTGCTCCTCGTACTTCTAAGGAGCAGCAGCCTCAAAGTCCTAAGAGACCTCCTCGGTTACAACCAACCCTTCTGGTTCGTAGTAGTCCAAGATTTAAAAAAGTTGCCTACCAACAAGTTGCTCCACAACATGTCATCCCTTCTCCAATCCAAGTTCCCCGTGCTCCAAGCACTTCTTTGAAGAAAACCAAGCCTAATCTTACTCTAGCATCTTCTTCACAACAAGTTCTTGACCCTTCAAGAACTCCTAGCCCTAATAATAGTCCAACACTTCGTCCATAATAAGTTCTCTCTAAGGAAAGGGTTCCTTCAAGAAATCCCAGCCCTAAGCTCACTCAAGTACCTCAGTCAAAACAAGTTCTCTCTAAGGAAAGGGTTCCTTCAAGAAAACCCAACCCTAAGCTCACTCAAGAACCTCATTCACTCCAAGTTCTCTCAAATCAAAGAGCTCTTGCAAACAATCCCAGCCCTACTCCCATTCTCACACCCTCACAAGTGAATGAAGCAAACAATGAGGCATACATGGAAGAGGGCTTTGAAGAAGAAAATGAACAAGTTTATGAAGACTACGGTGAAGAAGTGGAGGAAGAGCACGAGGAAGAGCATGAGGAAGAGCATGAGGAAGATGATGAGGAAGTTGAAGAACAAGTGGAAGGTGATCGAAGAAGAACAAGAGGAAGGTGAAGATGACGACGAAGAAGAAGAGTCTACTCAACCAAAGCTGCTTATATGGATTAAAGGAGATGGAATCCGGTCGGTAACCTTTCAAACTTTTTTTTATTAATGTGATTTACATTGTAAATTTACTAATTATATCCATTTCTTTGTAGTGATTTGAACCACACAAAGTTGTCTACTCCAAGACGAAGGAAATCGTGCATGGCCACTACAATGGTCCATGGACAAGTATTTCTAAAGTGTCGAGGCCAATTAAGACGTTGTGGTTTGAAGAGTTTAAGGTGATGTTGCTGTTTTTTATATTTACTAATTCTATACATTGAGTATTTCTATACATGTTGCTAAGATCAGCTTTAAGTTCATGTTGTTGTTTTTTGTAAACAAGTTCATGTTTTTTTTTTTTTGTTTAAGTACTAATGTAAGGTTGCTGTTTTTTTCAAAGAACCATTGATGGATTTTTTTTTCAAGTACCATTTGTTAGAAATGGTTGTTATAAATGAACTGCATTTTTAAATACCGTTTGATGTTGCTATTTTTGTTGGATTGCTAGACCTTGCTTCAATATGAGTGTCTTTTTTTGTAAACAATGCAGAAATTTTTTTATTGGAGGAAATCTGATGAACCGATGCAAAAGGTCTTTTTACACCAAGCTGGAAAACACATCACCAATGTCTTTAAGAAGCATCGTGAAAACAAGACCAAACCTTTCTTTGTTTCCGAGAAGAATTGGGAGAGGATGAACACTATAAGGAAAACGGATCCCAATTATGTAAGACAAGCTCAGGTGAACGCGCAAAATCGGTCATCAAAGAGGTCATTAGAGGCTGGAAATTATCGAGGAGGTTCTCGAAAGTTTACAAAATGGATGGAAGTTATGGTAAGTACATTCACTTTTCAAAATTTAAGTAAAAATTTGTTTGTTTTAAAAATAAGTATATATTTAACTTGACTTTACTCTTTTTTTTTGTAAGGAAAAGGAGTCTGGGAACATGCCGCTTATTTCTGAGGTGGTCAAAAAATTGTGGTCAAAGGAGGATGGGACTGGACTAGGGGAACGACCAGCTGCAATCATTGTAAGTTTATTCAAGTATTTTGTTCTTTTTGTGCTTGTGGTTTTGGATTCATGTTTGATTGAGTCAAAGGAGGATTGGACTCCTTCCCGCTCCTCCAGCCTTCTCCACACCCATCAAGTTGTTGAGCCTCTAAAGGATGAGATCAAGGAGATGCGAGAGGAGATGAAGACTCTTCAAACTCAAAATGTGGAAATTCAAACCCAGAACAAGACACTCAAAGGTATGCTTAGCAGTTGTTTAAACACATTGGAGGCAACATGGATAATGTCACTCTCTGAATTGTTTTACCCCTCTCTGAATTGTATGGATATTGTTGTGTTTTTGGATGGTTTGTTTGGCTGGATATTTTGGATGGTTGCTGTGTGGATATTTGGATGGTTGTTGCATGTGTGGATATTTTGGATATTAAGGGGAAGATATTGAATGGTTGTAGTGCTATTTTATCCATTAGCATGTTTTAGCTAATTGCATTATGATAATGCAATTAGCATATATTAGCATGTTTTAGCTAATTGCATTATGATAATACAATTAGCATATATTAGCAGGTTTATGGTGCATTATCATAATGCAATTAGTGCATATATTATGGCATATTTCGTATTTTTTTTATTAATGCTTATTTATTTGACCACAAAATTTGAAACCAAATGTTTTCAAAGCCAATTTCAAGGTTAAATACCAATAGCTTTTGCAACCAAATAGATTCGATGCAAATGTCAAGGCTAAATGGCCACAGTTTTCCTACCAAACGCGTTCAGTGCAAATGTTAAGGCTAAATGGCCACGAATTTTCCCACTAAATAGATTCATGACAAATTTCACGACTAATGCCCACGAAATAGGTGCGATTATGCGTTCAAATTCGACTCGAACTTAGATACAAAATACATTTGTGGCTAACATTTGATGGTGATGCACTCAAAACCAACCACGAAATTCAATTCTGGCTAATATGGTTGAACGTGACTTTCGTGGCCAATAGCCACACATTTAGCAATGAACTAATTCGCGGCTATTATTTGCAGCTAAATAGCCACAAAACTAGAATTCTGTGGTTCTTTTTCAGAGTGATATTTAGCATCGCGTGTTTTAGCCCCATGGCACCTTTCGTAGGGCAATCCGTTGGGGATGTCATGACTAACGTGATTTCGTGGTTATTTTTGTGGCGGAAGTCGTGTCTATTTTCCTGGCTACAGACGCGTTTTCCAGCAGTGTATATTATGTTGATTTTTTTTAGAAAAAGTAAAAAATCATTTTTTAACATTCAAAATGTAATTCTTCATTTATTAATATCCCATCATACTACATATTCCTTTTAAGATACTCCCTCCGTTCATAAATACATGATGTTTTAGAATTTGTCTCTAAAATTAAGAAAGTATGTGATTTGACTTAAATATCCTATAATCTTATGAAGATCTTTCCTTTTCTATTTTATATGTTTATTATTCTTTTTACGTAATGAGGACAATATTGAAAAAATTATGGTAAATTATGTCAAACATCAAGTATTATTGAACAAGAAAATCAAGCTAAAACATAATTTCTGAACGGAGGGAGTACTTTATAAAATTATTGTGTAAACTAAAGTCACTAGTAGGCGGACAAAAATATTTAGAGTTGGAGATCACTTTGTTTGAGTACTTATTTGAGAGTGTGGATTATATGCACATACATTGTTATGGTGTTATATGATGCGCTATGTCAACCGTCGGATCGTGGAGATGCTTGTTTTATCCATTTTTTTTGTTAAGCGGGAGTAGTTTAGTCTTTTTGCATGTTCTGTTCTGTTTATCTTTAATTCATCCCATTCACTAAAATTGTTGTAACTCGGCTTGCGGGACGATTTTCTCGGTAATTTTCCAACGCGCGATCGGATCTGCACGAAGATTGCTCTCATCTAGTTTGCCTTATTCTCTTTAGTTCTCTCCCCCTATTTTGTCTTCTATTTGTTCCTTCGATCAACTATACTTCCACTGGTCATAATGCTAAAATTGGGGGCAATGCTTCGATCTTCAGTCGGTATAATAATAGGATCTTCAATCCATACAAAAATCGATGCAGTTTCATTATTACTGAGATAAATTATGCTTTGCTAAATTGTTATTTTGTTAATTAATGTAAGTTCATTGTTGATATTGGTATACATTCTCCATTATGTGATGCCAATTCAGTGATGAAATGGATGAATTAATGTTTACAATTCTTTGTTCCTGGTTGATAATTGATATTGGACTATTGAACTTAAGAAAATTCTATTGGAACATATTACATAAAAAATCAATGCTGAGATTAGATTTTTTGCTTTCTATATCAACTTATTTATTTTTTAAAAATTATTTTATTTAGAGTTTATTAATTTATTATAGGGTTTTAGTACTTTCTCCATACTCCTAATAAATTCTATGAGAACAAGAGGTAATTTTACAAAACTATTGTTTTACATTCAACATGTAGTTCTACAAGTTAAGGTTTTTATACAAAATCATTTTTAACTTTCGATTAATCCTTCTAAGTGAAAAAGTGCATAATCACGTAGTCATATTTATTTGATGATAGGAAGGAAAAAAATAGTTAACTGTTAGCCAAATGGTTGCATTAAATTGAATTATATACATAGTAATAATTAAGATGATTGATGTGAACTACCTTGTACAAGTCAACGTGAATCAAAACGAGGGACAATATATAAATCCTAGATTAAAACTCATGTAAAGGCCAAACCGAGATTTTGGTTGGTTGAAAGACTGCTGTTGTTATCAACTTATCATGCTTCTTATTACATCGATCGATCACACCATGCATATTGAATTTTTCTTAAAAAGCATCAACCCATAAACTGAACTACTGATATAAAGCTTTACCAGTAATATAAATCAGACAGTCAACTCTTCATTTTATAGACAACCTCATAACTAAACTAAGCTTAACTTGTGCTAAATGAAACTAACAGAGTCTTTGTACTTCCATCCATTCCAGCACTAAAAAACTCCAACTAATTAACCGAAACTAGAGTAATTTACACAACTCAATCGAAAGATCAATGTTATGATATCTTGTAGCTAGAAAAGGCTGTAAACTTGTTCTTGTTGTTGAGGATGATACAGCAACATCTCCTTCCAAATCATCTCCCTCACCATCTCCTCATCCACTCCATCCGGGCTCTCATCGACCTCCAGCCTCACGCTCGAACGAACCCGATCCACCACCAATGGAACCCACATCTCCGAGAAGTACGGGTGCTCGAGCGCTTCTTTAGCAGATATCCTCTTCTTAGGGTCCAGCACAAGCATCCTCTCCAACAATCCGACCGCTACAGGATCCACCTCCCAATACAGTCTCCTAAAATCCGACTCCGACAAGCACGAGCACGGCAACTCTTCTAGGAGCTTCCTAGTCTCCGAACACTCCACGAATCCAAGATCCGTCTTCTTCCCAAGGTAACCGAAAATCTGCTTGACTTGCTCCACGTCGTCTTTCCCGTTGAAGATTGGCTTTCCGGTTAGCATCTCAGCAAAGATGCACCCAACTGACCACATGTCCGCTGAATCCTCGTAATCCCGACGCCTCATTAGGATCTCAGGCGCATTATACCACGTGGTCCCAATGTTAACGTTCCTCGGTCCAGACTCGTCCTTGTATAGGGTGCGGGCGTGGCCGAAATCGGAGATCTTGAGGTCCCAATTCTTGTTCACCAAGAGGTTCTGCGGCTTCAAGTCGCGGTGGATCACGTTCACCGAATGGAGAAACTCGACCCCGCGAAGAATCTGGAACAACAAATATCGACAGTGTCTCTCCGAGAGCCCCAACACCGAGTTGTCGATGACGTGGCCGAGGTCATAATCCATGAGTTCTTGGACCAAATAGACGTCCCGGAAACCCGCCTCGGAGGGGGACGAGACCATGACGTCTTTCAAGCCTATGACGTTCTCATGTCGGGTTTTCCGGAGTATCTGCATCTCTCGGAGCGTGGCCACGGCGCTGAACTGGTTGCGCAGGGCTTCTCCGATTTTCTTGACGGCGACTTGCTCTCCGGTTTCCTGGTTGAGACAAGAGCAGACGAAGCCGAACGTGCCCTTGCCTAGAGCCATGGTGGGAATGTATTTGGCGTCCACTTCAAAGAGAAGGCCGTCCACCAGATAAGCATGCTTCCTCTCGGCCGTCTTGCGGGGGTCTCGGACGAGGCGTCCGAGCCGGTCTCCGATCCCCTCGAATAATTGATGATGAGCATGATTGCCAAAGACGTTATTACCCACAACCATCGTCATCTCCTCCGTAAAGTAGCGAAGCGATCGAGCAATGTGATCAGAATTGATCGATCGAGATCCTTCGCTATTTGTAATACGTTGTAATATAGGATATATATAGCTAGCTTGAAATCCACGGCTAAACGTGGTAACCGACTTCGACTTGCCTTGTATAGTGTATACTTTAACTGAATTGATGTTTAGTTAGTAATGATTTTTTTACAACCCTTGATATGATTATTGATTAATAAAATCTGAAAAGATTACTAATATCTATCTTTCAACAAAAAAGGATATTCATGAGTTAAAAGGATTTCGGTTTTTCTAATTAGGGCATAGGTTAAGTATATACAATGTTCATGCATATGCCCTAAGGGATTTTCTAAGATTTGCTAAATTAAAAGGATTTAGGGTTCGGTTGTTTAGTTAATACTCCGTAATGTTCATGCATAGATTTGCTAAGATTTTAATTGTTAAAAAAAAATCAATGGTCAGATTCTTTCCCATATCAAAATGTAATTTTTATTTTTAGTATTTTTTAAATAGGGTTTTTACTCATTTATTATAGGATTTATAAATTTTACTTACCAAATTTGTATAAACCTATCAAATCCAAATCCTATATTGTCAAACTACTAATTGGCGTTTGCTTTCGCGATAAGATGATCCAAAGCTAGCACCCTAGTTCTATGGCACTTCAAATTTTGAGTAATTAAGAGCAATATATATAGCTAGCTTGATATCCACGCTAAACAGGATAACCGACTTGCGCGCCTTATATATAAGTTGTAATATTTGTAGTACGTTGGTAATGATTTTTGTATAATCTTGATATGATTATTAATTAATAAAATCTGAAAAAATTACTAATATCTATCTTTCAACAAAAAAGGATATTATTCATGAGTTAAAAGGACTGTGTTGGATCATGACGCGTTAGTAACAATACAGGGAACTAGTAAGGTTCCCTAGGCAGCGGAAATAAACAATAGAACACAGAATTTAGAGAGGAAAACTTTCTGTCCGACCAACAAGTCGTAGAAAGAAAAAACCTCTACCCCTGAGACTCCTTCTCAGAGGATTTTCAATAGAATACTTTTATTAAGTTTCAACGATTACAAGGCAAGTCAAGTTCCCTGGTAACTAAGGCACCGACCAAAGTTCAACCAACTAGACTTCTACAACCCTAAGCGTAAACCTAAGATAAAGTAAACTACTGACTTACTTGTGGATTCTTCACGGAAAAAAGCCACACACTCGTACACTTGAAAAGCTCTCTCTTCAAGTTCTTCGTCTTCAATACTCGTTCAACCACACTTTTAACCCTAGCTAATCCTAGCTATTTATAAGATAAGTTAAGTCTGATCTCACACGTAATTCTTGCCTAATTACGCTGATATTCCACTTAACAAATCCCACACAATAAGGAAAAAGATTGTTTGTGATTTCGGATCCTCAACCATGCCGATTCTTCCCAAAACCGAATGATCTCGGATTTCCCAAGATAAGATCGTGTGAAGATTGATCTTATCCTCTCTTTTATCTCCTTAAGCAACCGCCTACAGTTGGAAATCTTCGTAGAAGATCGCTCGCAGAAGATAAGGTAACTTGTCATTTATAGAAAGTCGCGTTCCGTCTGAGACGCGCTTCCTAAATCTGTCACTCGTTCCTTCCATCGTTCCTCACGATGTTCCGTCACTTGTGACCATGTACCTGTTTTCCTGAAACACTTACATGTAGAAGCAAGTTATATTAACTAAGTTTGTTATCATCAAAACTAAGAGAAACCATGGAACAACTATTGTTCCAACAATTTCCCCCTTTTTGATGATGACAAACCTATACCAAAAATGCATGTCTAGAAACCATAAAGAAATATAGACCAGAAAAAAATTCCTGTGTGGTTCCCCCTTAACAAATGCACTGTTATTCTTACTCTTCAGAGTTAACAAAATATTCCCCCTTAGCCAAAGTTCCCTCTGTATTTCCTGGATAGAACGCATCTATGCATTTTCCCTAACTTCCCCCTTTTGACATCATCAAAAGATCAACAATCATCAAGCAAAAACATAGAGCAAATGAACAAATTCAATTGAAACTTAAACCATTCATAAGCAAAAGACAGTTATTATTATAGATAATTGTTGTAGGGGTCACAGCCTAGAGAAAGCATAAAAACATAAAAGTCTTAACATCCAAGAAACAAAAGAAACATTTTAAACTGGAGATAGATAGGCTAGGGAACGAGAGAGGGTCCACATCATGGTTCGGAGGAGGTGGAATCAGCAGCAGCAGTGTCAGTGTCTCTCTTAGCCAGGTAACCAATGATGGTACTCAGCTGAGAGGAAATCTTTTGAAGCTCAGACAACATCTTGGCAGTAACACCTTCACTCAGCGAAGAACTCCCAACATCCATCTGGGCAGTCTTCTGTGCAGCTGTTCCCTTCAAATCACCCTGAAAATTCATCCTCGAGATATTGCGCATCTCCAAGGGTAATCCAAAGAACTCCTCTTTCGAAGGTGTGTACGCCTTTCTCTCCTTCAGTATAGCCCTCACAAAACGAGGATAAGGCAGGCTATGCTTCTTCCCAGTACACTTAGCCATCTGCCTCATCATTATCTCCGGAAGACTGATACGTTCCCTCCTTAGAAACTTGTCCAGCAGAATTATATCGTTGATGGTGAGTGTAGTTCTCTTCTCCAGCCTAGGAACAACAACCTTGATGAGGAATTGATGTGCAATCCGTGCAGTGTAGCTCAAATCATTGGTTGAATAAGGACCAGCAGCAGGAGCTTTGCCCATAACACGCTTGATTAACTGATTTTTGTTCCTGGGCCAGTTACTCGAGGTATGGACATGCCCATATCCTTCAACAGGCATCTTCAAAATTGTAGCAACAGATCCCAAAGAAAAAGAGATTTCCATCCCACAGACAGTAGCAAAGCCCATTGGACCGGTAGAGAGATCAGCTAGTTGGAAGGAGCCAAAGAATTGGGAGAGAAGAGACACATCTACCTTGACTCCAGAGTCACAGATTTTCTCCCATCCCTGAAACTTGAGAAGTTCCCAAAATTCCTCCAAGTCATGGCTTTTTAGAAACTCTTCGTTGATCACCAGAGGAGCGACAACCTTCTTTGAACCCGTCTTGGAACGGGCCGCTGGTTCCATTGGCAATTTCCCTTTTGCCTTGGCAGACTTGAGGTCTTTTTCAAACTCTTCTTCCAACTCTTCCTCTTCCTCATCTCCTTTTCCACCAGACTCTTTCTTTTCTTCTTCCTCACCCTCTTCAAACTCCGAGCCAACGTCCTCTTCATCTTCCTCTGGATCTTCTTCATCTTCAGAAGATTCCTGAGCCATCGGTTCCTTTGGAACGGTGGAGCGAAGGCCATACTTGGATCCAGATGGAGTAACCTTCGGCTTTTTGTTGGCAGGGGATGGGGTGCGCTCCGAATCAGAGATGTGAAGGATTTGAGATGGGACGGGAGGGACACTCTTTCTTGCCTTTCGCTTCCCACGGCTCGTTGGCTTAACCCACCCTGGTCGCATATGCACAGGCAAAGATTCCACCTTTTCTTGATCATCGGTGGTTTCCTTCGGTGGTGAGTTCACCTCTTCCTTTTCCGACTCCTCCTTGCTCTCTTGTACCTCCCCTGTTTCAGCAGCCTTGACGGAAGGGTTTTCTGAGGGAATCGTGGATTGACCCTTCTCAGATTTTTCACACTCAGTCTCCTTCTCCGATGAGACCTTATCAGCGGTGTCCATACCAGTATCGGAGACAACATCGAATTTGGTTTCAAGTTTCGAGATTGGGGAGGGGGAGGAAAGTTTGGCCTTTTTGATGGATTCGAGTTGGGCTTGAAGAACGGCGATCTCAGAAGCATCGAGACCGTCGAAGTTGAGGATTGGGGTGTTTGAGGAGGAAGCTATTGTTGCAGAAAAGAGAAGATTGAAGCTTTGAGGAAGATTTAGGGTTTGAGGGAGAAGAACAGAGATGCGGAAAAAAAAATTGACCGAGATAAGAGTTTATAAAGCACACCTCTTTCCTTGTTTACAAGATCATGATCTTCCCAAAGATCTTCTATCCAAATCTTTAACGGTCAAGAGTTGCCATAATGATGAATTTTCACCACCATTAAATTTTGGCTGCGCAGACGTCCTATCGTTCCCTGCAGAGTTACTGTGCAACGGCTGGAAAAATTTAAACAAGCAGTCACAACGGCTACAACATAACTGCGATCCCTGCGTTGATTGATGTCTGTTCCTTTGCAGAAAACTTTCAATTATAATTAAGGACGTTCCTTTAAAGTGACACAATTCGCAACCACAAGTTCCATACCTCGTTACCATGAGTGGATAAAAGGCTATGTTTGAACAGAAAGGGACTAGAGACGTTCCATTCAAACTTATTGTTGGCTAGGACACTTTGTGACATCCACACAATTATTCCCCGTTTAAGGTAATCAAAAGAGGTTCATAGGAAACGTTTGTGTGGACCAGGCTGGGGACAGCTTATAACCAACTATCATTTCGGCTTGAAATGAGGGATAGAATAGATCAAGTTGGTTATTTTGGGCCAAAAAAAAATATTAGATGTAAGCAATTCAGTTTTATTTCCTTTTAGCATGTAACACTTAACAATTTCTAATATATACACCATCTATGCACAGAGGAAGGATATAAGCCATTAGAAAACTTGTCAAATGATATGTAGTTACCTGAGAAGTTACCTCTTTAGTCAGGCACTGAGGGAATAGAGGACCGGGACTTGTTTACTCCAAGGAAATCATTCCTAGTAACATCCTCAGATGTTCATAGGGTTTTCTGTCCAAGGCCTTGGTAAAAATATATGCCACTTGATTTTCAGGCCTACAATGATCCATCTTAATGAAACCTTTTTCAACATTATCTCTTAAGAAATGATGTCGGATATCTATATGTTTAGTTTTAGAATGATGCACTGGATTTTTGGAGATATTGATTGCACTTGTATTATCACATAAGATAGGAATAGTTCCAAGAGACATACCAAAATCCACCAATTGTTGCTTTAACCATAATACCTGGGAACAACATGCAGCTGCTGCAACATACTCTGCCTCGGTCGTTGAAAGAGCAACCGAATTTTGCTTCTTCGATCCCCAAGACACCAAACAGGGACCAAGAAATTGGGCCATGCCTGATGTGCTCTTCCTATCTACTAAATGACCTGCAAAATCTGCATCCGAGAATCCGACAAGATGGAACGAGTTGTGTCTTGGATACCACAGACATAACCCATCGTTCCCTTTCAAGTATCGCAGAATTCTCTTCACTTCTTTCAGATGTGTTTCTTTAGGATTGGCATGGAATCTAGCACAAAGACACACACTGAACATAATATCTGGCCGGCTGGCCGTTAGGTACAATAGGGAACCAATCATTCCACGGTACATCGTTTGATCAACATCAACACCGCTAAGATCAGCATCAAGACGAGTATTGGGAGAAATAGGGGTATCAAAACTTTTTGTAGAATCCATACCATACTTCTTCAATAGTTCCTTGATGTACTTTTGTTGATGTACCTTTGTTCCCTCATCACTTTGTACCACTTGTAGACCAAGAAAGAAAGTGAGTTCACCGATCATGCTCATCTCAAACTCACTACTCATGAGATTCTTGAAGCTTTCTACAAGCTTAGGGTTAGTAGAACCAAATATAATATCATCAACATAAACTTGAACTACTAAAACCTCATCGTCTTGTTCCCTTAGGAACAATGTCTTGTCGATCACACCACGTCTGTATCCATTGGCTAATAGAAACTGAGCAAATCTATCATACCAAGCACGAGGAGCCTGTTTGAGACCATAAAGGGCCTTATCCAGTACATAGACATGGTCAGGGTGATCAACATCTTCAAATCCTGGAGGTTGTAGCACATAAACCTCTTCTTGTAGGTACCCATTCAGGAATGCTGTCTTCACATCCATTTGATACAGCTTGAATCCTCTGTGAGCAGCATAGGCGATTAGAAGACGAATGGCTTCTATTCTTGCAATGGGAGCGTACGTTTCATCGTAGTCAATCCCTTCTTGTTGATTGTACCCTTTTGCTACAAGTCTCGCCTTGTTCCTTGTGATAGCTCCGGTGTCATCAAGTTTATTCCTGAAAACCCATTTTGTTCCTATAGCCATTTTGTGCTTTGGCTTGGGAACTAATCTCCATACATTATTCCTCTCGAACTGGTGTAGTTCCTCTTGCATAGCAACTATCCAGTCAGGATCTTTTAATGCTTCCTTCACATTCTTTGGCTCTGCAAGAGAGATAAACGCATTGAAAGCACAAAAATTCTTAATAGAGGAACGAGTAAGCACACCTTTATCATATGGAGTGATGATGTTGTCAACAGGATGATCCCTCTTTTGATGGTAATTCCTGACTTCAAGTTGAGTGGGATCTGTTCTTAACTCCTCTTGTTCCTGTTGACTTGTCGTTCCATGTGAAGTTCCTTCACCATGATCTTCCTCTATTTCTTCATTTTGTGAAGTATCATCCTCAGGAACTAGGGCACTTTCTGTGTTATCTTCATCCAAGTCAAGACTTGGAGGCATAACAGCATCATTTGGAGCTTGTGCACCTTTATCTGGATCGACTTCATCATCTGAATCTGCATTTAGAACCTTCAGTACATCCTCGTGACTAGAGAGGTTCCCTCCATTTTTGGACTCGTCAAAGATAACATGAATGCTTTCTTCAAACTTCTTAGTCCTCTTATTGAACACCTTGTAAGCCTTGCTGTTGGATGCATATCCCAGAAAGATACCTTCGTCACTCCTTGGATCAAACTTGCTAAGCTCGTCTTTTCCGTTGTTGTGAATAAAGCACCTGCACCCAAAGACTTTCAAGTGGGAAATATTTGGTTTTCTGCCCTTGATTAGTTCATATGGAGTTTTAGAGAAGTTGGAACGTATGGTGACTCGATTAATGATGTAGCAAGCGGTACCGATTGCCTCAGCCCAAAAGGACCGAGGCAAGTTACTTGCCAACATCATAGTTCGAGCCATGTTCTGTAGTGTTCCATTCTTTCTCTCAGCTACGCCGTTCTGTTGAGGAGTCCTTGGCGCAGAGAAGTTCTGGGAAACTCCATGTTCATCACAGTAGCTATGGAACAAGGAATTCTTGAACTCTGTTCCATTGTCAGACCTGATAGATTTTAACTTTTGCTCTGTTGATGCTTCTACCTTCTTGATCCAGCTTTTGAAAGCCATGAACGTCTCATCTTTGGAACCTAGAAAAAGAGTCCATGTATATCTAGTAAAATCATCAACAATAACAAAAATGTACCTGCTACCACCATGACTTCTCACCCACATGGGACCACACAAATCCATGTGTATCATCTCAAGGGGATGAGAGGTGTTGGCTGACAATTTAGGCTGAAAAGATGACTTGCTTTGTTTTCCTTTTGCACACTCTTCACACAGGCTTTCCTTTTCTGTAAGAACTTTGGGAAGTCCTATCACCAGGTTTTGTGAGTAAAGTTTGTGAATTCCTCGATGATTTGCATGACCAAACCTCCTATGCCAGAGGTCAGTCTTGTCACCTAATGTTACAAAGCAAAGATCTTCTTGTGGTTGGAAACTTGAGTCGACAAAATACACATTGTTGTGCCTCTTTCCTTTCAGGACCACAAGATTTGATTTCAGATTCTTGATCATACAGCCTTCTGAGGTAAAGGATACCTCGTTGTTCCCTTGGTCACAGAGCTGAGCAATACTCAACAAGTTGTAACTGAGCCCTTTCACCAAACTTACGTCTCTAACGCTGATCTTGTCATTTAGCTTGACTTCACCTGTTCCAATGATTTCTCCTTGATTGTTGTTGCCAAAGGAAATGTTTCCTCCAGCTTTGTTTTGAAGTGAGGACAGAATACTCTTGTTCCCTTTCATGTGACATGAACACCCGTTGTCAAGGATCCAGCGGATGTTCCCCCTCACTTCAACCTGCAAGAAAGAAATCACGTTTTAACGACCCAGGCCTGCTTAGCCTTCCCGGGTCGGTTAGCATAGCTCACAGAATGATAGATTTGTGATTGAACTAAAGTAGCTTTCTGTGGGCTCTTGGAACTAGAAGTAACACTTGAGGGATCAACATAGTTTTTTCCTTTGTCAGCTTTAGAGTTTTGCTTCTTTTGTGGTTGTGGAGCTGGTTTCTTTTTATTCTGATGAGATTTGTCATACCCTTGATTTTTCTTACCAGACCACTGTTTCTTGTTGTTCCTTGTGTTCTGGTTTTGACTTCTTTTGTTAGACTCTTCTAACCTTACTTTGCAGTCTTTTTGAACATGACCTCCCCCACCACAGTGATAGCACACCCTATAATATTCGCCAAGATAGCGCTTAGGGTGTGGTTTCTGGAGGGTACGTTCCTTCGCACGTTCCTTGGAAGGAACTCTGTGCTGGTTCCCTTGAGCCTGTTTTAAGTATATTTTTTGAGCTGTTTTACCAGAATACCATTCAGAGTTGTTGTTCAGATTACTTTCAAGAATCTTGACTCTACTTTCTAGATGAGTTACCTTATCTCTAGCGGATTGCAATTCCCTAGCTTTTCTTTCCATTTTCTCTTCAAAGGTAAGTTCATCAGGAGGATATTCTGATTTGTTTTTACCATAACCAATACCACACCTAGCAGGATTAAACTCAATTTGAGTTCGTTTGTTAAGCTCATTCTCTAACTCCTCTCCTCTGAGTTTAAAGATAAGCAGATCCGATCTAAGTTCATTATTGGTTTCAGTGAGAGTCTTAATATCTTTCTTTAAATCTTCACACTCTGAACAAGGAACTACACTAGTTACAGTGGTTTCTGATAATTTTTCTTCAAGATTAAGACATTTCTCATCAGAGGCTCCTATTTCTTCTTGCATCTTTAAGTTATCTTCAAAAAGCTTTTTGACCAGAATAAGAAGATCAGATTGTTTAGCATTCTTTAAACTATCAAGGAATAGTTCAGGAGTTACCTCTGGTTCAGCATCTTCGATCTTCAGAGTCATGGCACAAACCTTTGGTTCAGATTCATCATCTGAGTCTAGATCCCATGCAGCGATGTAGGCCTTCTTCTTATCGTTCCCAGATTCGTTACCTTTGGGACAACTCTTTGCATAGTGACCCTTCCCTTGACAGTTGTAGCAGGTAACTTCCTTGATGTCCTTCTTCTCTGAGTTGATCTTCTCTTGTTCCTTCCATGCTCCTTGCTTTTTGCCTTTCTTGTAAAAAGCCCTCATTGACTTTGTTATGAGCGCCACATCAGAGTCCTCCTCTGTAGTATACACCTCTCTTCCTGCGGTGATGTTCTCAATGGCTTTTTCAACCTTGAGAGCAATGCCTTTGCCGGAACTTGAGATGCTACTTTTAATCTTTTCATATCGCTCATAATCCGTCAGCTTTCCAAAGATTTCATGAAGAGTGCAAGTCTTCGTGATTGGATTTTCTTTCAGCAAGCCTCTGGTAACAACATACTTAGGACCGAGACCATCAATAATCGCAGAGACCTTCTCTGATTGTGTGATGTCTTTCTCGATACCTAGATGATTGATGCGATTCACCAAGGCTTCAAACCGAGATTGGTATGTTGCTATGGTTTCTCCATCCTCCATCTTGAAGTTGTAGAACTCCTTCTTAGCCTCTTTCTGATGACTTTCTTTCAGATCCGTGCTACCAACGTGCATCTGCTCAATGGCCGCCCATGCTTCTTTGGCAGTTTTGCAGTTCACCACCCTTAGCAGATCTTCAGCGCCCAAGGCATTGTTGAGAAGCATTTGTGCCTTGAAGTTTTTCTCCATTCTCGTCCACTCATCTGGTCCCCATTCAGATTTCTTGTTCTTCTTGGCTTTAGGAATGACATAGTCTCCATCCTCAATGACTAACCATGCTTGGTAGTCATTGCTCTTAAGCCAAGTGGCGAAGAGGATTCTCCAGTGGTCGTATTCTCCAGGAACAAGAAGTGGAGGCTTGTTGTTTCCAATTCCAACGTTGGGAGTGTTGTTTGAATTCATTTTGTATTCCTGCACTAACACACAATCTAGAGAAAACCTGCTCTGATACCAATTGTTGGATCGTGACGCGTTAGTAACAATACAGGGAACTAGTAAGGTTCCCTGGGCAGCGGAAATAAACAATAGAACACAGAATTTAGAGAGGAAAACTTTCTGTCCGACCAACAAGTCGTAGAAAGAAAAAACCTCTACCCCTGAGACTCCTTCTCAAAGGATTTTCAATAGAATACTTTTATTAAGTTTCAACGATTACAAGGCAAGTCAAGTTCCCTGATAACTAAGGCACCGACCAAAGTTCAACCAACTAGACTTCTACAACCCTAAGCGTAAACCTAAGATAAAGTAAACTACTGACTTACTTGTGGATTCTTCACGGGAAAAAGCCACACACTCGTACACTTGAAAAGCTCTCTCTTCAAGTTCTTCGTCTTCAATACTCGTTCAACCACACTTTTAACCCTAGCTAATCCTAGCTATTTATAAGATAAGTTAAGTTTGATCTCACACGTAATTCTTGCCTAATTACGCTGATATTCCACTTAACAAATCCCACACAATAAGGAAAAAGATTGTTTGTGATTTCGGATCCTCAACCATGCCGATTCTTCCCAAAACCGAATGATCTCGGATTTCCCAAGATAAGATCGTGTGAAGATTGATCTTATCCTCTCTTTTATCTCCTTAAGAAACCGCCTACAGCTGGAAATCTTCGTAGAAGATCGCTCGCAGAAGATAAGGTAACTTGCCATTTATAGAAAGCCGCGTTCCGTCTGAGACGCGCTTCCTAAATCTGTCACTCGTTCCTTCCATCGTTCCTCACGATGTTCCGTCACTTGTGACCATGTACCTGTTTTCCTGAAACACTTACATGTAGAAGCAAGTTATATTAACTAAGTTTGTTATCATCAAAACTAAGAGAAACTTATGGAACAACTATTGTTCCAACAGACTGTAAACTAATTTCAATCAGATATGCATGCTTGTCCGTGTTTTAATTTGGTTTAGTACATAGGAGTATGAAAAATAAGGGGATCAACTGCAAATCAATTTTTTTAAGTAAACTAGTCATACCCATCGTGTCATGCACGACTATATTGATTTAATATTTTAATATTATTTTAATTAAATATAAAAAAAATTACAATTGATATAGTGTGAGACGAAACCAAAATTATTAAGGTGAGTCAAATATGATTTTGGTGGCTAAATTCTAATTTATTTATGAAAAAATATAAATAAATTTATCTTAATTAAATAATTTAATTTTAAAAATCTTTTACAAAGATATATAAAAAGGTAAAAATAAAGTAAATTCTTATAATTTTTTAATCCAATTCAATTCTTTAAAAATCTTTTAAATATAAAGAGAAAAATATAATTAATAAGAAAATATGAAAAATTATTGATAAAGATTGAAATTTAAAGATAAAAAAATTCAATATTTACATGAATAAATCAAAAAGAAAATTAAGGAAAAGATATTGTAATTTTTTTATTAAAATTCAATTTAAGCAAATAATTATCTAGATATTGAAATTTTTTAATTTTTTTTATCAAATTTTTATTTAAGATAAATATTTTACATAAATAGATAAAAAATAAAGATAAATTAATTTTTGTTATTTTTAATTAAAATTCGAATTAATTTTTTTTAAATAAATAGATAGAAAGGAATTTAATTTAAAAATCTAAATTATTAAAATTAATTAATTTTTAAATATAAGGTGGGGCCATAATTATTGTGGTGGCTAAAAATGTACAGTTTCAATAAATATTTATAGATTAGGATAGAGTTATATTATTTCTTATATTTATATTTTTGATAGAATCTTTATAATATTGACATGGAGTTTATAATATGGTAGAGAATATAACTTAAATACATTATTATAACATATATTTAGTATTAATATTTAATAGTTTTATAGTTTTTACTTTAGATAGAATTTTTTAACTTAAGTAAATTATCATAAAAAATATTTAGCATTAATATTAATGTTCATATAATTTATTTTATTTTAGATAGAATATTTTCAACATTTTAAATTGCCAAAAATACAAAATCCTAGGTGACATGAAAAATCTTAGGTGGCACATTCCGAGATCCTATGTGGCATGTGGTTTATAATGTGGTAGAGAAATAACTTAAATAAATTATTATAAAAAATAGAGTCTGGTTCAGTTGCGAATGGGCGCCTAGGTGCGAAATAAGAAAGAACAGGAGTTGTTGGATGGAGAAAAATCAAAGACGCTGATCATTTCACTTAAAAAGGGAAAAAACGGAACAGGCGAATTATTCGCGTATTTTTGAAAAAAAACGGAAATAAGACGTGCACTCAGATTGTTCATCAACATTGTGGATTTGTTCGTCAACATTGTGGATTTGTTCATCAACACTGTGATTTTGTTCATCAAAACTGTGATTTTGTGCATAAATAAACTATTGCTTGTGCATCAAAAATCTATTGTTTGTACATAAAAAATGGACAAATGTGTATCGAAATTGTATGCAATATGTTTATCAACACCGTGATTTTGTTCATAAAAACGTAAATAGGACGCGCGTCCAGATTATTCATCAACAATGTGATTTTGTTCATCAAAATTGTGCTTTTGTGCATAAATAAACTATTGTTTGTGCATCAAAAATCTATTGTTTGTATATAAAAAAATGGACGAATGTGTATTGAAATTGTATGCGTTAATATATGTGTGCATCATAATTAGCCGTATGTGATACAAAACTAATTATTTTGATGTCGATCCCGGTATTGGCTTATTTGACTCCTTTGGATTTGTCATTGTTGCTACTGTGAAACGTGTGGCTACTTCTTGAGCTCCGAACATAGCTAAATAAGGCACAAGCACTCCTCTTCGGTTTGTATTTGGCTCTTTCTCTTATCATACATCATAGTATTGCAAAGTCAGATTCTTTATCTATATCCTTTGCATTCAAGCTTCTACATCAAACTTAACTTATTTATGTACTATATTGAGCACTTCATTCGTTTTTTTTGTTGTGCTCATATAGGTAGACATGAAAATTGTGTAGCTCACTTTATCACACGTTTGTATCTTAATCCGGACATGAACAAGTTGTTGTAAATGATATTCCGTAATGTATAATTGACTTATCTGAATTGGATATTTAATATATTAACACTTTCCTCTCAAAAAAGGATTCGTATAACAACTACATAAACTAGATAAATATATGTGTGCATTGAAACTAGTTATATGGGTATGTGAGCGAAAACTAATTATATGAGTAAGGAAAAAAAGATAGCCTTAAAGCACAAAAAATGAAAAAATGCACAAATAGATAGTCCTAAATGTACAAATTGATGGTATTGACACATAAATATAAGTTTATTTCAATTCACAAATAAGGGTATAATAATGAACAAACAAGGTTATATCAATGAACAAATAGCGGTACATTCATGAACAAATAGGGTATATCAATGAACAAACAATGGACAAACAAGGCTATATCAATGAACAAAAAAGGTTATATCAATGAACAAATAGGGATATATCAATGAACAAATAGGGTATATTAATGAATAAAAAAAAAGTTATATCAATGAACAAACAGGGGTATATCCATAAACAAATAGGGCATATCAATGAACAAACAAGATTATATCAATGAACAAATAAGAGTATATCAATGAACAAATATGAGTATATCAATGAACAAATTATGGTATATCAATAAACAAACAAGGTTATATCAATGAACAAATATGGGCAATGAGACCTCTTGATCCAGGCTCGGGTTTGTCTAAACTTGATGTTTAAGCATGGAAATCCATGGAGGTTGCAAACTTGATCCATCATGGCTCTTAATGATCTAGAAGAGCATGAGTTGCATCTTGTATCTTCTTGGTTTGAGTTCTTGTGATTGATCCGTCAAATGATATTTTTAGCTTTTCCTCGACGTCATTAGGAGTCATAGACGGATGTTTCACATCAATTATTGAACTTGAAAAAAGAAGACCTTTGGGGTTCAACTTTTGCTCATATGTTGTAGACAACTTGGAATTATTGTAATGACCTTATATAGAGCTGTCAAAAGTTGACCCGACCCAAACCGCCCGAAAATTTTAGGGTCAAGACCCGAAGATTTGAACCCGAAACTCGAAGTGAACCGAAACCCGTTAGACCGCAACCCGTTGCGTTGAAACCCGAAACCCGTTGGTTGACCGATTATGTATATTTATAAAAATTTATAAAATTTATTTTAAAAAAGATAATATATTTTATTTTTAAAATATATAAAAATAATATATTATAAATAATAATTATTATTTAATTAAAAATCTATTTTAATAATCATAAAAAATTATATGCTTTTTTACCTGCTGCTGGTCAATCCGACCCGCCCGAAAACCCGCATCGACCCGACCTGGTTTAACCCGTGACCCGTAACGACCCGAACCCGACTCAACCCAAACCCGAAATGACCGAACCCGAACCCGCCCGACCCGAACCGATTGACAGGTCTAATGTCCTTATCTTTAACAATCAAAACACCATTTCTGGTTTGAAAATAATTATATGTGAATCAAAAACTAGATAATATTGTATTCATACACATATATAAGGTTAAAAAATAAAATTTTAAATTTTAAAAAGTTCGAAATCGATGAACAATGTTATCAAAAAATTCGATGCAGAATTAGTTAGTATTGATAGACAATTGGTGAATATTGATGAACAAATCGCTAGTTTTGATGAACAAACTGGGCGCGTCTCATAAAAACATGTTTTTCGAAAAATACGTGAATAATACGGGAAAAATTCATCCGTGTCGTATTTTATTGAAAAGTACGTGAATAATACGGGAAAAATTTGCCCGTGTTGTATTTTATCTGTTTTTAATGAATGTTTAATCATGGGCGTTGATTTTTTGGAAGGGACGAGCAAGATTTATTCTTAATTGTCACCTGGGCGACCATTCTCACACGACTCTTTCTCTAAAAAATATTTAGCATTAATATGTAATGTTCCTATAATTTATTTTGTTTTGGATAGAATCTTTTTAAGTTAAATAAATTATCATACAAAAAATTTAATATTAATACTTAATATTTAACATTAGATCATATCTTTATTTTAGACAGAATCTTTTCTAGATAAATTTTTCTTATTTTTTTTATATTATTCTAAAATAATATCAACCTATATAAAATTGCAAAAATACAATCCTATGTTGCTAAATCCTAGGTGGCTTAATATGAGAACGACACGTAGAAAAATCCTAGGTGGCACAATTTATATATAGATATAAATTTGAAAAGATTAACCGTGAATAAAATTTAATGGTAAGATTTTTTTAATCACCCTTATTTTTTTGTTTTATTTTTTATTTACTTTTGTTTAGGGTTTATTTATTTGTGAGAAGGTTTGAAAATTTATTATTGATTAGAATCTTAAATAATGTTCATGCATAGATTTGCTAAGATTTTGATTGTTAAAACAAATCAATGATCAGATCCTTTCACATATCAAAATGCAATTTTTATTTTTAGTATTTTTAAATAGGGTTTTATTCATTTATGATAGGATTTAGTAATTTTACTTACGAAATTTGTATATCTGAGGTTGTACAGAATTTGTTGTCAACCAAAGATAGAAGGTTTGGTGAACGACCGGTTGCTATCATTGTAAGTATTGGGTTGAATATTACTTTTCATTTACACATTAATTTGGTTGAAAGCTATTGTCAAAATATGTCTTTTATGGTTGCTTTATGGTTGCCTTTTGTGGTGGCATGTGTCATTGACTTACTTTTCTAGTCCTCTTTAGTTGAGCCTTTCATTGAGAAGGTAGTTTAACTTCTTCTTCGTTCTTTTCTTCATCAGACCTGAGGCATATGAGAGTAGGATTTATCTAATGTTTACTTACATGTAGAATGTGTAGAATTTAGTAGCTACTAAGATATTGATGCTATTATGAAATTGTTGAGTTGTTTGGATTTTGGAAGAACTCATGTTTAGTATATTTTGAAGCTAATGCTCCTTGAGTTCGCAAGTAACGATTAAATCAAGCTCAGAAGATTGAAATACTAGAAGAATGATGGAACATATTTTTTTAGAGATGACTGACAATTATAAATCATTCATTATGAATCTGTTTGTGAAAGCAATTTGCTAAAAGTTATGTTCTATGTGCTCATGTTATATGATCTATCTTGTGTCAAAGATTTATTTCACTGATTGATATTATTTTGGGATAAAGGCTAATCTTTCTTTGTAAGGTCTAATCTTTCTTGTTATGGGATCACTTAATGATTGTTAAGGGCTGCTCTATCTTGCATACTTGTTTATTTTACATTTGTTTTTACTGCATTTTTATTCTTTTCAAGGCTGAGTTTGAACACCTTGTTGCTGAGGCACAAGGGAACGATGCATCGGCTCAACCATTGTCAAACACAAAGATGATAGAATTGTAGGAAAAAGTTGCTAAGGGGCATAAAAATCGGAAGATATTTGCATTAGCCGAGCACGGGACAGCCCTCCTTCGTAGCGGCAAGGTTGGTGCATGCTTTTCTTCTCATTCCTCAGGCATTTTCCACCCACAAGAAGTGACTGAGCCTCTCAAGGACGAGATGAAGAAAATGCGAGACCAGATGAAGCTTCTTGAAGCTTAGTACCAAGAAATTCAAAACCAAAACAAGGATTTGAAAAGAATGCTTGAGAAGGTGATGGAACACATTGATAGCAATTAGCTCTCTCTCTCTCTCCATGGTAATTTAAGGTATCTTTATTGTTGGTGGTGGTCATTTGGGAACACTTGTTAGTTGTTGGTAATGCCATGTTAGATTTTTGGAATTGATGTAAGGTTTGGATTATTGGCTGTTGGTTTTTTTTTTCTTCAGAACAACTTGGAACTTTTAAATAGGTTGATCTAGCTGTTGGTTTAGCTAGATGGTAGGTGCTGGTTTTTGTTTTGAACAATTGTGTATTTGGCCATTTACAACATATGGTTTGCACATCAAACCATTTTTGTATAATGTGATGCATATGGTATATATTTAATATTGCAAATGTTAGGTGCATATTATTATTATATTATATATTAAATATTGCAAATAAATAGGTGGATTATAATAATTTTTAATATTCTGAATACGTAATAATATAATCACAAATTTTGACACTAAATGTTTTCGCGGCCAAGTTTGAGACTAAAGGGTCACAACTTTGGCCATTAAATGTATTCAACCAATTCGAAGTCAATTTTCATGCTAAAGGGCCACACATTTAGCCATTAAATGTATTCTACCAATTCGAAGCCAATTTTCATGCTTAAAGGCCACAACTTTATCCACCAAATGTATTTGAAGCAAAATTTGATACTAAATGGCCACAAAATATGGATGATGAACAACATTTATTTCTCTCGAATTTAGCCAGAAAATTACTTCGACACTAACTTTCAGGTTAAATGGACTCAAACTTAACCACGAAGTGACTCTAGCTATACCATGTATTTAGTCAAACATGATTTTCATACCCAATCTTGTAGTTAAATACACACGAATCAAATTTTTGTGGCTAGTTTTGAAAGTAGAATTTAGTCGCGGTCGTTTTAATCAAAAAGTTGCAGTCCTGGGTGCTTTAATAGCTGTATTTGTGGCTAACCCGATTTCTTGGCTAACTTTGTGGCTTATCGCGTGCTTAGGGTCATGTCTATAGGCGTGTTTCCAACAGTGATGTACTTGCACTAGACGTTGTAAAGGGACAATATGGCGATGCATTACAAGCGGAGGCAAGAGGTATGGCAATTGGAGTTCAAGCAGCGCAAGAACTGAATTACAAACGTGCTATAATTGAAGGAGACAACATTCAAGTGATTTCTGCACTACGAGGAAGTCATAGTTGCCCTTGGAACATAAATATGGTGGTTGTTGACTCGTTGACAATCTCATAATCTTTCGAGCCAATTGAGTTTAAACATGTGCCTCATTCGTGTAATACAACTTATTGGATTGCTAAACCGCATCACTCTTTATCTTTCAATCAGTTGAAGAATCATCCAGAATTGAGTGTTCTCATCCGAAAGGATATGCTAGGCTAAATCTCTCTGGTTTTGCCTAATTTTTTCCTCATCAAAAAAATATCAAAACATAACCAAATAGCAAAATCGGAATCATAAAAGACTTCCCTAGCAGGAAGAGGGTGAAGTTCATCCCAAAAACGTTTTATGGTGGCATAATCATGCAAGAGATTAATCAATGACTCCTCCTCAACTGTGCACTTCAAGCAAAGGGCACTCGTGGCTAAATGACGCCGATCCCGCTCTTGGTTAGTGAGAATAACAACCTTAATCGTAAGCCAAGCAAAAACACGAACTCGCACCGAGACATCAAGTTTCCAAATAAGCTTACACATATGACGATCCACACAAGCTTCGACCAAAGGCATAGAAACAAATCTTTAGGCAGAAGCAACCGAATACACTCCATTAGACTCAAACCTCCAGCTCAATGTGTCCTTAGTCGTCCCTTCAGAAGACAACGCTACAGCGGTGATTTTTAGCCAAATATTCTGCGAAAGTTGCTCACCAACAGCTGCCCAATTCCATTTCCAATCATCTTCCGCAGCCCAAAAATCGGAAAAAGGCCTTTATAAATCCAACTTAGCAACCAACCCATCAACCTAGTCCATTAAACAATCATATACTCCCTCCGTTTCATAATAGATGTTCATACAGACTATTTTTCTTGTTTCACAATAGATATCCATATAATTTTTTTTTTCTATTATACCCTTACTAATTATACCAAATTAATCATATACACTTTTTCCAAAGTAACTTTTTGGTGTAGTAAGTACCTTTTAATAGGGATACTTTTGGAAGAATTTTTTTTCCTTAATATATGTGCAAATTTGTCTATGGACATCTATTTTGAAACTGAGAGAGTATCATAACTATAACCAAAAGCGAAGGTTAAAAAATAATAATTATTAGGGGTATAATAATTAATATAATAAATTGAATATTTATACATTGATTATTAATATTCAAATTGAATAATACTTAAAAATAAATTAAATCAAGTTATCTTAAATAAATAACGTGAATCAATTTTTTTATTTTGTAACAAATCAATAAATAAATATAATTAATTATTTTTTTAAGATAAAAATAAAATATTTATACATTGGTCTATAATTAGATTTCAACCAATCAAAAATAGTCCAATTATATAGGATATTAGTAAAATGGATGATGTGGTTCAATGTGTGGTTGACATGTGTCATTTTATATAGGATATTTTTAATAACTATACATATTTTATCTTAAAATTTATTATTTCCAAAATAATAATTATAAATTAATATAGGTGAGAATATTTTTAAGAAACCATAATCTTTAAAATAGTATCTTATCTAAAAATAATAAATAAAAATTAATACATGCAAAGATATTTAAAAAAAACAATATATTGATTTTTTTATTTAATATATAAATATAAACAATTAAAAATAAGCAATTAAGATATCTTAGTTAAAAAATAGTTCTATTTAAAAATAAAATAAATATTCTAGAATTTGTATGATAGCATAAAAAAATATCCTATGATTCCTATCCAAAAAATAAAAGATTGTTTAATAATTGGATTATACTATATTCTAAAAACATGGATAAGAATTTATCATATCCAAAAATAAAAAGATTAGTTTTAAAAAGGGTGGTGGTCCAATTTAAAAATGACATGTTTAATAATTTTTTAACCTCCGCTTTAGGTTATTGTTATGATGATAGAAAATCTCATTATTAAACAATCTTTTTTTTGGATATGATAGAAGATCATTAGGATATTTTTTATGCTATTATACAAATTCTAGAATATTTATTTTATTTTTAGATCGAATCATTTTTTTAACTAAGATATCTTAATTGAATAGTTATCTTTGTAACCGTATATTACTATTTACTAGCAATCTCCTTGCCAATTTGGTTATTATTATAATCCAATCATATGTTACCTCATATGAAAAGATCTTGATTAGTTATATGATAATTGTCTTATCTTTTTACAAAAATCATAACAAAAATTTATATTTAAACATTTAAATAATTATTTTTCTCGGATAATAAATATATTTTAAAATATTTTATTATTAGTATTTTATTTAAGAAAAATCGTACAAGGTAGGGAATGATACCAGTTTAATTACTACGCATTACGTTGTCAAAATAAAAAGCTTGTAAAGTTTTCGAATTTAAAAAAAAACAAAACAAAAACATTTAAACTCCAGATTAAAAATATCAACAAGACTTTTAAAAAAAAACGATTCGGTTATAATATCAGTTTCAGTTTTTATTCCACGATTCGATTACAAATAAGCTATACCCAAAATTGTTGTTGTTTTCTTCAATTTGAGATCAAACTCAGAAAGTAGTTTCCGGCTGTCATTAGAGACTTTTGTTCAGTGCGAAGAGTCGAAACTGGTTCGAATTTCGTTGCTTCGTCTGTGGCCTGAGTCAAGATGAGACTTTTGGTGCTTCGTAACATTTCCAGGATCTCCGTCGCAATAGCAAGACACTCCGATGCTTCGTACACACATCGTGGCCTCCATTCCAATCGTGTCACAAGATGTGCGTTTGCCCCATTGTCTGATCCTGGTATGACTTTCTTCCTCCAACCTAACGGTTTTAACACTTTATATCTCGCTTTTTCAGGTACTAGCTGATATAGCACAACAAGTGTTTGTGGAAATGCGTCTATGAAAACAATGTGTTTATTTATGCAATTGATGATGAAAAATCTACATTGAACCTCAAATAATTGAAATATGATGTCTGCATTCATGCTGTTCGGGTGCAATTTAATTTGTTCAAGTGATAATCCGTCTTTTACATGTAGGGGATGCAGGTTATGATCGTAGTGAATTTCAGAAATGGGGAAATGGAGGTGGGATTTTTCACAATTCCGCACGCATTGATCCCACAGCATTGCTGGAAGTTGGGGCGGTAGTCCACTCAAGAGCCATTTTGGGTGCACATGTTCAAGTTGGATCCGGAGCTGTTGTTGGACCAGGCGTGGTCTTAGGCCAATCAACCAAAATTGGGTAGGCTTGGAATTAGTATCTTTTTTCTCGTTATCGAATTCCTGTCACATAAGCACTTATTGTTTGTTTGTTGACCTACCACATCTGCTCAAATAAGCTAACACTACCAAGAAGTACTTAGTAAGCAGTAGTGTAATCGATTCTTCAAACAACCCATTAAGTTAGAATCAAATCTGTGTCTATATTATATGCAGCTGTTTTGGTTTAGTGATATGATGGATCCATTTCATTGTTCACAGGTACAATGTTGCTCTCAGTAATTGCAAGATAGGTGAATCGTGTGTTATCCATCATGGAGTATGCATTGGTCAAGATGGTACAACAATCTTTTTCTTACTAATAATATGTTTAAAAGCTTGATAACTCCTTCCCCCCATGTGTTTATAGATAATGCATACTCAATGGGTTGATTAAATGTTATGGATGTTAATGTTTGTCCTATTATGAGGAAGAAGTACTAGCTGGATCATTTATGTATGTTCTTGATGTACCAGTTGTATTGAAATCTGTATTTATTTCCTGGTATGTTGAACACTCTAGATTGTATGAATGTTTGAGATACTGCTATAATGAATTTACTACTCCATCAGTGGGCTTTAATAGTCCTATGTAGGTCCTGTTTGGTACAATTTGAAGAACTGGAATCAGATTAGCCATGAATGGACCACACCCAGGAATGAATGATTCTGATAGATTTTCACAAGGTGAACACAACAATTAGTTTGGATGATTCCGAAACCGATTCTTTATTCCTAGGGTATTGTACCAAACGGCTGATACTTTCAGTGAGGATAATAAGCTAAATTGTATATCAATGCACTGTACATTTAGCTTTATGAAATCTTTTGTCTTCTGCTTTATATTTCTTAACTGATTGTCCAGTGTAAATGCTGTATCTTTTGCTCTGACTGTTTTTTTTTCCTTTTCTTATGTCACATAATGGCTTGCAGGTTATGGTTTCTTTGTAGATGACCAAGGGAATATGATAAAAAAGCCTCAAGTTGGTGATGTTATATTTGGTCAATTTGGTTTGGTCAATTTGGTTGCCTTCCCCTATTTCAATGCGTCTCTATGATCTTCTTCCATCTTATCTTAAAAAAATGCTAATTTTTATAAGCTGGCTTAGCATATATGGTTAAATATGTTTATGCATTGAAAGCAAGAGAAATATTTAGTACGTGCCTAGTTTGGCTCTGCTGCGTGACTGAACCTACTAGCATCACTTTGCAGAAAATGAACGTTTGCATAGGAAATTTTGTTGAGATAGGTGCAAATACATGCATTGATAGGGGAAGGTAAGATGCAATTTCCCCTTTCCATGCACTATAATTTCTTAGTAGATTTCTGGGCAGAACTGTATACTGCTCTTGTATTTCAGCTGGAGAGATACAGAAATAGGTGATCATACAAAGATAGATAATCTAGTTCAGGTGTGTTTTCACTATCTTCTGTATCTTAAAAATTTGCTCAAGGACTCTGGTGTGTAGTGAGCCTGATTTGTTTTACAGATAGGTCACAATGTCGTCATTGGGAAGTGCTGCATCATTTGTGGCCAAGTAGGCATTGCTGGTTCAGCGACGTATGTCAATATTGCACTGCTTACTTTTTCCTTTATTGAAGCTTGAAATATTCCATATATTAGTACATAACACCGACTTCAGACTAACTTTTAGTGTTTTTTAGTATCAAAGACTATGTTACATTTGGTGGCAGAGTAGCAGTTCGTGACCATGTCTCCATTGTATCAAAGGTTTGTTATTGCTTTTTTGTACACCTCGTTCTTATTGCGAAGCTTGCTGCTAATAAACTTCCATAGAAAAAATCAGGGTCCGTTTGCATTTCACCAAATAATGCATTATCTTGCATTATATTGTATTATATATGCTGTGAAAATAGAAGCATCGCTATCATCAGCATATCTTGTTCTGTCAATGCAATACAATGCATTATAATACAAGATAATGCATTGTGTGGAGCAATCCATATGCACCCTTAGCACCCTCCTGCATGGAAAAGAAAACCGCAATAGGATTTTGTCTGTATTGTAGAGATGCTTGTAACCCTTGAGTGATTATGAAGATTGAAAGCTGGAACAAGCAGGGAAAGCTAGTCAATTTAGTCGGACAAACTGCAATAAAACTGTGAACCAATCGACATAAGTTAGCGAACTAAAGAGAGCATAGCCTCATATCTCATTTTTGTATAATTTGTGTTTATTGAGTGACTTTATAAGAAACTATGATAATTAATGAACTGGTGAAAGTTGTTTCTCCATATGGAATTCTGTACTTTCCAGCTGCATGCTGATCTGACATCAGTAAAAGTATCAATTTCTCTCCAATTTGGCATTATGATCTATACAGAAGTTCTAATTAACTCATTTTCTTTTTGCACTGCTTATGGCATGGTTAGAAGGTGATTAGTTTTAGAATGGAAGATTGCTTATATAGTTATATACATCAATGTTAAATGCAGGTCCGGTTAGCAGCTAACAGCTGTGTCACAAAAAATATTACAGAGCCTGGTGACTATGGTGGCTTCCCTGCTGTAAGATTCTTTACTCTAATAATCTCTATGATCAAAACACCCTTCAGTGATTTTATGGTCTAAAAGTTTTCATATAAAATTCGTTGTTTTCTTTGATAAGACAAGATTACAAAATTCTCTAACGTTCAATCTCTTGCTGATGTCAGGTCCCGGTTTACGAATGGCGAAGACAAGTTGCAGGGCAACGTTGCAGAATGAAAGAAGCACAAAAACCAACCGTCAGTTTTGAAGGAGAAGGAGAGAAATAGCTTAAGTTCATTCCATGTTTCAGCATGCCTTAATGGTTAGAGAGCCGTTAAATTAGTTATTTGAAATTTTGTAAGAGGCCCTTTTGTAGAATAATGTTATAATGCAATGCTGAGCTTGAGTTACACAAGTATGTATGTGGCCAAGTGGGCTCAACTAAAGAACTAAAGGTGAGAAGATAGTTGAGTTTGTACTTTTGCCCCTGAATAATTGCTACATATTTGGTATGGACAAAGAAAATTAGGTGAGTTTAATCATAGGGATAGATCAGTTAGCCTGACTAACTCATGTGCAATGTTTTTTTTGGTCAAAACTCATGTGCAATGTTTAGTTTAAAGTATTTGTACATATATTGGAAAAAGAAAGCATTAGCACATACGTTCCAGGAAAAACATATCAAGAATCAACATGGCCATGTTTATTTATGGATGATCAAATATATTAAAAACACCACCTTTTTACTTTTTCCTTTCTACATGATCCAAACATGTTGTATATGTTTAATTAAGGGATGCTCAATTCCCAAAAGTCAAAATTATATATTCTTTCCATATCAAATTACGAATATATATTTTGGAAATTTCGCCTGGTGCCCCTCTATTTAAGGCAAATTCGTGTGGTACACAATGACTTTTTAAATTTCGTGTGATAACTCCATACTTTTGAAAATTTTCGCAGGGTAACCAATTGTTCGTTTGGCAGAGGAATACGTTAAGTCTGGATTTAGTTCTTTCTTTTTATTGCTTTTGTTGAGTTTTTCTTCTCCCCATCGACACCATTCTCATAGAGTAAGAGATGCTACTCCTCCTCTTCAAGTGTGTGAAGCCGACGATGGTGGTGGGCGAGTTTGCAGAGGATGGCGACGCCTACCGACTGGGCGACTTCAACTAGTGGACGGTGAGGCTGGGAAGGCGGTGGTTTTCTAAGGGTTGACTTGGTCTTCGACGACATCATTGGACGACGACGATGAGGATGTCTTGTACCCCGACGAAGGCCTTGGACAAAGCTTCCAAAGTTATGAATTTCGTGGTTGGCAACACTCAAAATTTGAATAGGGTTTTAAAATTAGGGATTTAGGGGTTTATTAGAGACTCAAAATTTAGGGATTGGATTTTAAATTGAAGAGTGAAAAAACAAACTACAATATGGGCTTATTTCTAGCCTAAGTTACAACTAGGCTAAAGAGAAATCTAGAGATTTAGGGATTGGATTTTAAATTGAAGGAGTATATGGAGAATTGTAGAGTGGAAGGCTCTAGAATTTTCTAGTTGTAACTTATGCTAGAAATATCTAGATTCCTCTTTAGCCAAGAGAGGTGGAAGGCTTTGCCTATAAATAGATCTCCACCCTTTCATTTGTAAATCAATCCAAGTGATTTAAACAAGAGAGTAATCAAGCTTGAGAGTGAAGTGTGAGAGGTGTGAGTGTGTCCCATCAATAAAAGAGTGTTGAGTCACCCGTGTAAGTTATTTTGTACATTCACTATATAATACAAAGTCACTTTTGTAAAATTGTGTCTTTGTGTCGGTGGGTTTCGGTGAGTGTACAAGTGTCCTGAGAGGGTCGATTTCCTAACATGTATCTACTGAAGACCGAGTTCATTTGTAAAACTCTCTGTGCTACCACAGTCAATGCTTACAAAACCTGAAAATTCATCAAAGGATTCATGCAATGATTAACTTAAGACCGCAACCTCAAAGGGCAATTTCCAACAAATTAGAGGAAGAACCATATAGAGTTTAGACATTACAAAATTAACAAGATATGGAAAATATCATATAGGTTTTCACACGCTATAGCATCACTATCAAATGTTATACAAGTTAAAAATTTACGAGCAATAGATACTCGATTCATCAGACCTAGAACTACAAACTTCCCTCAGAACTCCTCCATCATGAAGCACTAAATCCAACAAAGAACTAAAGCATTAAGATTCATCATGACTGGGTCAACAAAGAAACATACTACCTGCTTTAGAATTAACCGTTTGTTAGAGGAACAATTCATTTGTTTTAGCTAAATTAAGAGCTTGTAGATTGTTTGAACCAAGCAGCTAGTGAAAAATCAGCTATATATGCAAGGAGCTAAACTAGTCCAGGTTCTTCCAAGGATTCAAGATTTAACCAACTAAAAACCAGAAGCAAACACCTCTAAAAGGTCAAAAACATTCAAATCATATATCTTTTTGTAATAACCACACATATTTCAAAGTCAATCCCTTAGTCATGTTTTTCTCAAATGTTGCCCAACAGATTCCATGACAAAAAAAGAACAAGGGTTTTTCAGATATTTCTACAACCTCAAGCAAAAGTTATGATCTTATAGCAACTAAGAAAATCAGATCACTTGTTAACCCACTTGAAATTGAACTACACACATCACCTAAAGCATACTATATCAAGAAAAATTACCAACATAAGTCTTCAGATTAAAGCCTACTAGACATGTATGCAACTATTTCACAACCTAAAATCAAGCTCTATGCATCAAATCCACACACATGAACAAAAAAAAAATCTTAACTTTTTTGGAAAGACAAAAGAAACTCAAAAACTGAAAAGAGCATAAGGACTAAGGAGTAAGAGAACCTGGCGTCTGAGCATCAGATGAGAAGACCAAAAAAGCAGCAAAGAAGAAGAAAAACCCAGAAACCCATGTCCTCATTTCCGTCGGAATAACGATAGGGGGAGGGAGAAAGAAACTGGTACTAGTCGCAAGATGGGAAGAGAGAAAAACCCAGAAAAGGGGAAAGAAGGAAGGAGAAACCCGAAAAGGTTAACATTTGAATCATCAAAACATCTAAGAATGCAAATATTCTGTGTATTTATGGAGGAGATATATCAATGGGAAAGATGAAGATTTTTCATGTGTAGTGGAACAACAACATAGAATTCACACTTTCTATGGGTTTTTGGAGGAATTTTATTTAGGGATGAATTAAAAAACACAGTGAAAAAATGATGGAAAAAGGAACAATTTGGCATAGATCCACATTCATTATACAAGAAACGTGAACATAAGATGCATATCATTTATTAAGCATGGCATAGATCCACATTCATTGTATTGAATTTTTTATGAGAGTAAAGAATTGAAATAAACACAAGATGCATATAATGATTCACCTTTCTAAATTAAACATCATGGGTCCAAGATTAGCAATTTAATGTGTGAGTAAGTGTTTGAAGTGGGTAGCTAGAAAGGTGTCTTGATCACTACTTTCCAAAATTTTGAATCAAACATGAATGTCATTATCAATACTCGGCTCAAACTTATATTCATCCAATGAAATCAAAATTTTAGATAAATAGCATTTGAACTTTCAAAAAAGAGCATCAACAAGAAAAGTAAAACCCCTAAATCCAAGCTTAAGTCCAATACCGTAGTTGGTTTTGCATTTAAAATTGAACCCTAATTTTGACTCTTTAAAGTCCCGTTTGTTTCTATATTTTTGGGATAGGGAATCGGGTTTGGAATGAACCAAACCGATTCCAGTGTTTGATTGAAATAACTCATTTCTGGGAATGAGCCAGATGCCCATACCCCAATTTTCCTTATATTTGATACCCAATCTTTTTCATGGGTATGGGCTAAACCTAACTCATCTCTCATCCTTCATTATTGTGTTTTCATTAGAGAAGATGGAGGAAGTAGAAGAAGTTGTGAATTTAGGGGTGAATTTCGTGTATATTGTGATGGTTTGCTGTCAAGCTTGGAAAATTAGGTGATTTTTTTAAATTTGTTGAGTTTTTCTTCCTCATCTACTTCATTTTCTTCCTCTTCTGCTTCATTGGGCTTGAACAATCCACATGATGACTGAGATTTGAGAGGGGGAAGAGGAAATTGAGAGATCGAATTTGCTTTCTTGATATTTGGTTCTCACGTTTGTGTGGATTGAGATTTGGGTGTTGGGTACTCTAATTTTGGCAGAATCCCTAATTTCATATTTAAATTTTTTTCACCAAATACCAAATTTCAGGAATGAATAAACCTCATTCCTCATTCCAAGCCCATTCCCCGATTCCAACCCCATTCCATATACCAATGGTATAGAAACAAAAAGGCCCTTAAAAATGAAATTGAACCCTAAAACCCTAGATTTAAAACATGTAATTTCAGAATTTGAGTATGCCAACCACGAAATTCATACCTTTGGAAGCTTTTTCCAATGCTTTCATCGGGGTACAAGCCATCCTTCCCGCCCTTGTCGTCCAATGATGTCGTCAAAGACCAAGGTCAACCCTCAACAAATCACTGCCTTCCTAGCCTCGTCGTCCACCGGTTGAAGTCTTCCAGACGGTAGGCGTCGCCATCCTCTACGAACTCGCCCACCACCTCGGCTTCACACACTTGAAGAGGAGGAGTAGCATCTCTGGCTCTCTATGGGAATGGTGTCGACGGGGAGTAGAAAACCCCAACAAAAGTGGTAAAAAGAAGAACTAAACCCAAACTTAACGTATTCCTCTGCCAAACTAACGATTGGTTACCCTGCGAAAAATTTCAAACGTATGGGGTTAGCACACGAAATTTAAAAAGTCATAGGGTACCACACGAATTTGCCTCAAATAGAGGGGCACCAGGCGAAATTTCTATATATGTTTTCATATGAAAATTATAAATATTAGATGATTTATGTAATTTATATTTGTTTTGCCAAAAGGCTAGTTCAATGTTACAATGTGTTTTTTTAATTCTCAAAGACAAAAATAAATGAATATTGAATAAATAAATTTAAACCAACAAATTTCATTAGATTAAATGTAATAAATACGTTTAAAACAATAATACATAGTAACCATTACTAATATCGGAAACTAAAACCACTACCTAAAATACCAATTAATACATGAAATACAGAAATAGCATAAAATAGCACCACTTAAGTTATTTTATTGTGTAAAAAAAAACTATAAAATAACGATTGTAAAATACTTTGAATCTTAATCCAAAACATTGTGGTGGATTAATTTTGGTTTATGATCAATTTTATTGAAGTTATTAAAACAATCACTTGTTGGGGCGAATATATATTTATGGACCCCCAAACTTGTAACTTTTGTTCAATCATACTCCCCTACATAAAAACCTACTATTGTTAATTGTGTTCCTTCAAACCCTTTTTTTCTTAATGTGATATGTACGCACGCTCACTAGACCAACTAGTGGGATGAGACACTAGGTTCCTTTAATCGTTTGTCCAGGATTTGAGTTTGAATTTCCCTAATACTGTGTATGGAAAATTTGATTTGAAAGTTTTGTGCCAAAAAAGTTTTTACGGTCGTTGATTCAGATTAAAGTGACCCTAACCAATCGAACCGGTGGAAATCTAAAAAACAACATAAAGGGAAATAAAAAATGTAACTTGTTTTTTAAGCCCAAATGTAACTTTCGTATCAAAATACAAAACTACTTGCAAAAGTTTGGGGTGTGTTGTATTTTTTTTTGAATCGGTAAGAATAGGGTGTGTTGTATTTATATTGCATTGCACATTTGCACTCTTTCTTCTACGTTCGAGTTGAACCTATCGACTGTCGAGATTTTATTTTATTTTTATTTTTTTCTAACGAGTTTCCGAATACTCCACAAATTCTTATTTTATTTTATTTCCGTCCCTGTGTGAAGGTGCGGTGTCGCTGTCTTCTCCCTCTTTCACCGAATCGGCCTCGGCTGAATCCACCAGCCATAGTGGATTTTTCACCCCATGATTTGACAATGTGTCAGCCATAGAACCGGACTCGCGGACCGGTTCTATGAGAAACGGCTTTGAAAGCCGGTTCTATTCCATTACCACAATTCCTTTTAATAATATTACTTTTAATAATATGTAGTTAAATTAAATTATTTTAATAATATTTCTTATATACGAATAAATTAGTTTACTTTAAATATTTTGTATAGTTAATATGTAATTTAATATAGATGAAAACTAAAAATGTTATATAATGGTTAAACAAACAAAGTCAAGACAAGTTGATTAATTACAGAAATACATCGAAATAAAAACTAAAAGCACACATTGAAATAAATTTAGAAAAAGCTACGATCTTGACTCGAATATCCGTGTGGATAACTCCCACCAAAATGCATGCTCTGACGGTGAGGTTGAGGATCTTGACTTGAGCCTTCATCGAGTGGATAGAAACGACTATGATAACTGTTGTGACGGTGAAGCTCAGGAGAAGGCTGCCATGGTGGGGGAACTTGCCTAGGAGGGGGCACTTGAGGAGGAGGTGGAATAGGAGTTTGTGTCAAAGCATCATAAATGTGTGTCCACATTGGCCTCAATTCGGGGTACCGGTCCAAGACATGCATATTATCTGTTATGTAACATTTCACGTAGTTGTGGGCCTATATATTATTTAAACCATATAAGATTTATAAGATTAGAGAATAAATACTATACAATCAAATAAATATAGCAAATCATTTAAGTTATAAGGAAATTACAAATTTTATTTACGTACCACAATGATGCTATTGCCTACTTGAGGCATCGGGGGTCTTTGGTATGGATTGAATCGGTTTATAGGAGACGACCTAAGCACCTTTGTGTGAGAGCCACCCACTGAAGTTCCACACACCCCATGGATAACTCGACATTAGATCTAAGAGGCTTGTTTGTTTTGGTTTATTGTTTGTTTTGGTTTATTGTTTGTTTTGAAATCAAGTTGTTTATAGCAAACTCAACATCATGAGGACAAGGAATACTTATTATAACTTATAAGTCATTTTCCTTTTTAAAAAACTTATTATTATTCTTTTATTTACAAATTGGCACGGGTTCAATCCTAAATCAGTTTAAGAAAACGATATATATATATATATATAGGGTTGAGTTCAAGTAACGAGGTAATTTAGTGTAAATAGTTAGGAGAAATAAGGAGCATTGGATGTAGGGAGATGAATGGTACTGATTTGATAGGATTAATGATTTAAAAGAAAAAAGAATGATAAAAAAAACATATCCCGTAGATTACGGTAGTTACCAAAATTATACTTTTTTTATCTATTTTTATTTTCGTAAAATTTAAAGTAGCGTACATTTGCATCGTATTATAAGTTGTTCATCAATTAACATAGAGTTGTTCATTACAATAAAGAAATTGTTCATTAAAAAAAAATCTTCGTACATTGAACTAATTTGTTCCTTATTCACTATATTATGTTGAGTTATTGTTCATCAATTAATATGGAGTTGTTCATTACAATAAAGATTTTGTTCATTAAAAAATTTACATACATAGAACTAATTTATTCGTTGTTCACGATATTAGGGTTGAGTTATTGTTCATCAATTAATAAAGAATTGTTCAATAGAATAAATAAGTTGTTCACTGAAAAAAACTTCATAAAAAAAACTTATTATTTGTTCCGTGTTTAATATATTACCCTAGTTGTTCTTCTGATTATATCTAATTGTTCATTCATAACTAAGTAGTTGTTCATTGTTTTTTTATTAATAGGTGTGTGATTGTAGTTGTTCATTCGATAACAAGTAGTTGTTCATTTGTGATATATTAGTTGTTCAATATGTACTATAGGAGAGAGAGTTTTTTTCATCAACGCTTATATAGAAGCGATGAAAACTATAGGAGAGAGAAACTACACAAAACTTCCTGCAATTACGCAGATTGATGTTTTGCTTATATTACGGTAGTTACCAAAATCACACCTTTTTTTTTTATCTTTTTTATTTTAAACAATAAAAGTGAGTAAATCAATATCGTTTATCTCCTTAATCATGGATGAACAACTACTTATTCATGAATGAACAACTACAATTGTAGTTTGTCTTCCTCCCTCTCTAGTGCAGGTGGGTGGTGGGTACTTGAATACTTGTAACCGGTTCTGGGTAGGCAGCGTGGGTTTTGTACGAACGGAGTATATATATAATTATGGTGGAGGCTTAATCGATTATCCTTTAATCAAGTTGTAGAAAATATTTACTTAGTAAGAGGAGTTTGAAAGTTAAGTCATGAGTATAATCCACTAAGTAAGTTAACTGGCCTCATTAATATGTAATAAGTACTTGTTCTGTTCGTTTTTGTTTATATAATTTAACTAGCTTATGAAAATTCAAATTGATCAGGACAATTCAACTTGGTAACCAAATAGTTAGTTTAATTTGGATTATATGGGAGATTCGTTAGTTTTGTGTAACTTGGTAAGGGAAAAGAGTTAAATCGTTTTAATTTGGTTGAATTGATCAATCGATATTTCGGTTTTGTTATAAGCAAGATGATGTGATTCCATCGACATCTGAGCCAACAAGGGAGCACACGACGGAACACATGGAGGAGCCACGGTCTACTCTAGACGCGCCTGGCACGCCCTTGCATGGGGACGATGGTGGCGCGCCCTTGCGTAGGTTTGATGACGCGCGTTTGCCAAGGGACGGCGCGCCCTTGCAGCCACTTGGTGCGCCCTTGTGTGGGGACGTTGGCGCACCTTTGCCAAGGGACGGCGCGCCTATACACACGTTTGGTGGCGCGCCCTTGCCTAAGGCGGATTCCGGACTCGATGGTGCCAAGGCTCAAGGAACTACACCGCCTTATTTAGCTCGTATTACGCGATCCCGAGCTAAGGCCATTCTATGTCAAGTTCAAGAGGAGCTCATGGGGTACCGAGAGAGTTTATTGAAGATGGTTGGAGCCTTTTGTTGTTTCACGGTTCTAAGTGACAATTCTATGATTGAGGACAATGAACAACTACTTAATCATGGATGAACAACTACTTATTCGTGAATGAACAACTACAAAATCACAGTTAATAATATAGAAGAGTTAACGATTTCCTATAAGATTGAACGATTCTAAACGAATATAACGAGTTCTTATAAGAATGAACAACTCTTAAATAATATAATAATTCCTTATAAGAATGAACGATTCAAAAGAAATAGAGTGATTTCTTATAAGAATGAACAATTCTAAAGGAATATATTGATTTCTTACAAGAATGAACGATTCTAAAGGAGTATAACGATTTCTTATAAGAATGAACCATTCAAAAAGAATATAATAATGAACAATTCTAAAGAAATAGAACGATTTCTTATAAGAATGAATGATTCTAAGGGAATGGAACGATTTCTTATAAGATTGAACGATTCTAAATGAATGGAACGAGCTAGTTCTTATAAGAATGAACGATTCTAAAGAAATATAACGATTTCTTATAAGAATGAATAATTCTAAAAGAATATAATAATCTCTTATAAGAATGAACGATTTTTTAAGGAATAGAGGGGTTTCTTATAAGAATGAATGATTTTAAAGGAATATAATAATTCTTATAAGAATGAACAATTTTAAGGAAATAGAACGATTTATTATGAGAATGAATGATTATAAAGAAATATAACGATTTTTTTATAAGAATGAACGATTCTAAACGATTTCTTATAATAATAAACGATTCTAAATCAATATAACGGTTTCATATATTAATGAACAATTCTAAATGACTTCTTATAATAATGAACAATTCTAAATGAAAATAACAAATTCATATAATTGTGAACGCTTATAACAATTTTTTAATAATAATGAACGATTCTAAATGAATATAATAATTTCATATAATAATGAATGATTCTTAACGACTATAAGTGTTTTTTTTTTCACAAACCAAATTTTAAAAGAGGTATTTTTAACAAACCTTTATAAGTGGTCCAGCTTAACAAACTATAAGTGGTTCAACTTAACAAACTATATTATTAAAGGCGGTTTTGTTTTAAAAAAAAAAGTATAAAAAGTAGTTTCTTAAAAAACACCCATTTAAAAGGTGGTTTTTGTCAAATAACCCGATTATAACGATTTGTTATAAGAATAAGCGATTCTAAACAAAAATAACGATTTTGTATAACAATGAATAGACATGTCAATCGGGTCGGGCGGGTTCGGGTTCGATTTTGTTATGGGTCACGGGTCAATCGGGTCGGGTTGTAGCGGGTTTTCGGTCGGGTTGGGTTGACCAGCGGATCTGAAATATCCTTTATTATTATTATTAAAATTAATTTTTAATTATAAAATGATATTTTTATAATATAGTACTTTTATGTATTTTAATAATAAAATATATTATAAGTTTCAAGATAAATTTATAAATTCTATAAATATACTAAATCGGTCAACCCACGGGTTTCGAGTTTCAACCCAACTAGTTTCGGGTTTTACCGGGTTTCGGTCAACTCAATGGGTTTCGGGTTCTATCAGGTTTCGGTCAACTCAACGAGTTTTCGGTCAACTCAAAACCCTAGTATTTTCAAGATTTATTTCAATGTACGCTTTTAGTTTTTATTTTGATATATTTCCGTAATCAATCAACTTGTCTTGACTTTTTTTGCTTAACCATTATATAACATTTTTATTTTTCATCCATATTAAATACATATTAACAATACAAAATATTATTAAAATAAATTAATTTTAACCACTATATTAAAGGTTGAATGTTGGGGAGTGGAGGACCGATCTGCAGGACCGGATTTCTGTCTGACAGTTGTCACATCCCGGGGCGAAAAATCCTCTGCGCCCGGGGGGGAAAAGCAACAGCCACCCTTTGAAAGAGGAGGGAGGAGTCAGAAAGTCCTTTCCCTAAAATTCGGCCATTGTTCCTCCGACACAAATCATCTCTGCTTTACCACACCTGCGCTGCTTTCTCGCCGGATTCTCCCTCTTCTTCGTTTCCACCGTCATTCATCTGACCATCTCACAGCCATTTCAGCGCTTTCTTCAACTGATTCAATCCCGTCAGGTATGCTTGCTATGGAATCTGGATCCCTGTTGTAATTTCACGCTACCTGAATTCGCATTGCATTTGATTGATAAAATTAGATCTGCCTTTTTGATTTGTTATAGGATGTCGGTCGGCTTGATCTTTACTTTTCTTTGTTGCGTTTTAGATACGGATTTTTTTATTTATTCTGGTTTTGATAAATGCTCATGATTTGATAATTTCGACTCGTTTTCTATGACTCGTTTTCTATGGTTGGCTTGTTTCGATCTCAAACAATCTATCTTGTTTGGGTGAAATACAGAAAACCACCCCTTATCTTACCTACTTTGTAAAAAACCACCCCTTATTTTAATTTTTACAGAAAACCACCCTTAATTTTTACTCTGTTTGCATTAAACCACACGATGGGATTTTCCGTCCAAAAACTCGTTAAATTACGGTAAAAATACGAAATAGCCCCTAGGTTAAATACACTCTTTGTCTTTAAAAGCTCATTCCAACAGATCGAACGAGATAGCGAGCGATTGAGAAGAAGGGCTCGTGAAGAGAGAAGAAGGGCTCGTGAAGACCAAAAATTGGTCGAGAGAGAAGAAGGGCTCGTGAAGACCAAAAATCGTTGCTGATCACTTGAATCCATTCATCTTCTACAGGTATTAAAGTCAATTTTGTTTTACATTTACAATTCCATTATTTAGAACTTTGTTTACGGTACGTAAAGTTTTGAAAAGATCTTCTCCTTAGGTTTAGGGTTTAATTAATAAATAAGATGAGAAGAGGCAATTTTGATTGGAATGAAATATCATTCAATTTTAAGCTCTTGGTCAACTGATTTTAAAGATTGCTCAAACTGGCAATAGTATTGATCGGAATTAAATAGTATTGAAAAGATCTTCTCCTACTTTGTCTTTGACCATCTTGTTCTTGATTTTGATTAAAAAGGGAGCTCACGTCATATTTAGGAAATTTGTTAAGAATAATGGCTAGTTTCTCGATCGAGGCTCTATTACACACTATTTTAGAGTAAATTTTCTATTAGCAGTGTTAAGAATAATATTTATGTGTTACTATATATTTTTGTACTTTATTTGTTACATTTGACTTAGTGTCGTGCTTGAATTAGATAATATGAGGTCTTCTTCTTCTATCTCTTCAAATGTACTTCCAACTGAGAGTGCACAAGTGTTTTGTCACTGTGGAGAATTAGCAAGGTTAAGAACTTCTTGGACTGAATTGAATCTTGGAAGAAGATTTTATGGGTGCAGATCTTATGGGTAATTTTTCCTTGAATTGGTTTTTTTCTTAAATTTATTTATTCAGTCATGAATGTGAATTTGTAATTTCTTGGTGATAGGTTGGTTTGAATTGTGGCTTTTTCATGTGGTATGATCGTAGAACAAGCGACAGACCAAGAGCTATTAGCATTGACTTGCTTAGACGGATTGAAAGATTGAAGTCCGAGTTGGAATTTGCAAGGCGGAAGAACAAAATCTAGTTGGCATTGATCATCAGACTCGAGTTCTTCAATGGAAATAGCATCAGCCTCTTCACCAACAAGTGTGCTCTGGTCATCAACTACAACATGATCTACAAACTCTTCAAAAATGTCATCGTCTTCTTCCTCGCTATCCTTGAAACTGAAATTTGAATTGGAAGAAGAGGAATATGATTGTTGTATAATGTCCTCATCATCCGAGTCATCAGATTCTTGAGCTTGTGATAATTGAGCTACGGGTCCTTGGCTTGTAGAATTATGGTTCAACTTATTATGATTTCTCTCTAGCCATTGAGATTTTGAGCTAATAACATTCACTGATTTTTTTAGGAAGGCTAGGCTGATTTCATTCTCTCTAACAACATACACATGGGCAATTTGATCCCCTCTAATTAAATCCAATATTTCTCTGATGTCGACATCCATAATGAGTTGTTTTAGACTATCACTAATGCTTTTCCCAGCTTGGAGATACCAAAGCTCTTTAATATCATTTATGCCCTTTTCATCCTTCAAATAATCTTCTAAATCAAACTTAGAAAGCATGTCAGGGTCTAAATCTGTTTTGATAAACACCAAGCCTTTTCTATATATCAAGCGATCACCCATAAGCTCAAACTTACCACCATATTCGAACCTAATAGCAATATTCATCTTTTACCTACAATAATGACCAAAAAAAAAAAAAATCTTTTACCTACAATAAATGACATAGCAATATTTTATTCACAATATTCATGTACTGTACCATAAAGAAACATATATAGGGTAATGAGGGGACCATAAGGCCATGAAATGAAAAAGCAACATCGATAGAGACAAAGCATCTAATTCTTTAGGAGACAAACGACAATAATCTGATCCAAACAAGATATAAAGCAATTTCAAACAAGAAAAGACAACACAAAGGCAAATCATACTCTTTTACGTGAGAAAAATCGATGCCGATAAATCATTGTAATCTAAACCCTAATTAAAACCTTTTCAATACTTTACCCTAAACAAAGCCCTAATTGATAGAACTATAAATCTAAAGCAAAATTAAATATAATACCTGTTGAAGATGAACGGATTCAACCGAGCAACCATGATCTTTTGGTCTTCACGAGACCTTCTGTCACACAATCTTTCCAGACGAGGCGCTAAATTACACAATCTCTCCCGCCACGATCTTTTGGAATGAGTGAAAAGAGTATATTTAACCTAGGGGTTATTTCGTATTTTTACGTTAATTTAACGAGTTCTTGGATGGCAAATCCCATCGGGTGGTTTAATGCAAACGGAGTAAAATTTAAGGGTGGTTTTCGTAAAAATCGAAATAAGGGGTGGTTTTTTGCAAAGTAGGTAAGATAAGGGGTGGTTTTCTGTATTTCACCCTAAATGTTTTTAAGACTCTGGCATTTGCTGTGTCTGGGTTACTCTGTATATTAAAATGAAGAATATATAACGTTCCTTGGATGTGTAATATTGCAATTTCTGTCTCTTTTATATTGTTTGTCAATATTTATTTTCAGAAAGAGGGAAGTGAACAAAAAAATTCTTAAAGTCCCTACCATAGAACAAAAGGTAAAATTTTCTATATAAATGTGATTTGAATATTTGCATGTCCATGAAGCTCAGTATTACTGCATTTTACTTTCTTGTATTTCAAGCTATCTACATTAGTTTTGGGACACATACTTCATGATCTTGTATGAATGTATGTAATTTAGGTTTGTTTGACAATATCCATCATGTGTTAGGATCTTACATAGAATCAACTTGAAGACTAGGGAAAATTCGGTATTACATGTCAACGCTAATTTGATTTAAAAAGCATCTTTAGGCTCAGGCATTTGAGTGATTTTTATGTGGAAACTTGAGCTTCTGGAGAATGAAGTCAACGTGGAGATTAGATCTCTTATATTTTACAGTATCATAGAGGAAGAAGATCTTGTTCTCTTTTTAGAAAAAAAAAATCATATATTTTCCCCAATGGTCAGAATGTTGCAGTTCTCTTAGCTTTTGATTATTCAATGTCATGGGGCTCTATGAAGGAGCATTATTACTTTTCTTAGTTACATGTTTTCATTGAGTCTATACTATATGATAGTCCTAGTATCAAAGTTTGTATCGTATATTCGTGATCTCAATTTTAGTTTTACATTGGAGATCTTCGATTTCTGATCCTGCATCACCACTTGTTTCCCAAATAGCTGAAGCACCTGAGTTCCTTGAATTATTACATTTCTCTGATGAATAGCTATTTAATATGTAGATTCTTGATGCAACCAGCAATTAGCCTTGGGGTCCCCATGGATCACTTCTTGTAGATATTGTACAGGCTACAAGAAATTAGTAAGACTAAATAACTAGAACTTATTTGCTAATTATCTATATCATAGTGAATCTAAATTGGCCTATCATCCATTCATGTGGCCATGAATACCAGATGATCATGATAGTAATCTGGAAGAGGATGAGTAGTACTGGCAAGAACTGGCGGCATGTGTACAAGGTATGCAGCATCTGAGTTTCTAACCTTTTCTGTCAACATGTTATTCGCCACATGGACGGTCATTATTTTGAGTTATCATTTTTTTTTTGATAGTTAATGAAGGATATATCTTATGCGTGCCAAGAATCCTTGGAAGCCTTTGTTTACATCTTCATGATTTACGCTTCTATATTTGTCCCTACAATATAAAGTAGATGAAACAGCTCCTTGATCTGTTTATGTTTCGCTTACTGCCGTGAGAATCAAACTCAGAAACCCTTGTTTCACTCACTTTCAGGCATTAACAGTCTTGGAATACTTGGTGGCAAATGGGTCAGAGCGTGTTGTAGATGAGATAAGGGAACATGCATATCAAATATCTGTATGTCTCTTTTTAAAAATTTTTAAAGTACTTTATAAATTATTTTTTTCTTCAGTTTGGCTGTTTTTCATTTTTTAATTTATTTTGCTTTTGTGCCACAGACATTGTCCAATTTTCAATATATTGATTCTAGTGGAAGAGATCAAGGACAGAATGTTCGAAGAAAGTCTCAGAGCCTTGTGAGTTTGGTAAACGACAAAGAAAAGATACAAGAAGTACGCGAGAAGGCTGCTACAAACAGGGACAAGTAAGTTTCTATATCAACACATTTATCTGACACTGTTTAACTGGGTCAAGCAAATCAAATTTAGCAGCACATTTTTTTCATACACTGTCCCATGATTTTTTAGATTTGCTTGTTTCTCACATCCATTTTTGAAGTAGCTAATAGCACTATATTCAAGAACAATGTTCTGGGAGTCATTTACTGAACCACCTTATAGGTTCAAAAGTACATCCACGGGTGGCATGCATGGTTCTGGGTCTTATTCAGGCTCAGGATATGGAGATCGGTATGATGATGAACATTATGAGGGACGTTATGGTAGCAGAGATGAAGATCGAAATGGTAATGGAAGAGGCGGAGAATGGAATAGAGATGATGACAAATACAGTCGTTATGCTGACCCTTATGCTCGGGACGGTGACCATTACAATAGAGAGTCTGAAGAAAGATATGGTAGAGGAAGTTACAGGGATGATGAGTATCGGGGAAGATGTGCTGGTGAGAACCAGGATGGATCAAGAAGCTCTGAAAGAGATAGAGATCGTGCTTATGAGGATGAACATCACTCATCCCGGTATGTACATTTGTTTCTGGATATTCTCTGGCAAGATGCTACTACAAAATTAGCATATCAAACTCAATTTTATCTTGCCAAGTAATGTAAAAAATTCATTTACTGAATTATTTTACTATTACATTGATCCTGTTGTTGCTTACTAAAACTTGATATACAAGCTTTTAAATGTAAAAGCTACTCATTAGTTCGTGAACCATTTGTATCTTGAATTGATTAATGCCAACATCCAAGTTTGTCGAGATAAAGTGCATAAGAAGTATAGGGCACAACCAAGTAGGCATCAGAAAGATATGGATTGGTCATAGTAGCTGATTGTGATACATGTGAATAAATGCATTGAGCCAAAGGGGGCCTATATTGATTGCATTGGATTTGAATCTTATAAAGATTATTAACTGTCTCTATTGTCACAGAGGTAGTAGTGTCAAAGCGGATGACCATCCTCAGGAAGGAAGGTAACCTTTTCTTTTATTTGTCATGAAGAAAAAATCATTTGAATTTTTTTTTAGTCTTTTGTCACATTTAGATGGTTGGGATATCAGATATGCTCTATGCTGAATCAATTTATGTTGCTACATATCATATTATTCTTACTTAAATCTTTCCTTTGAATTGGGTGGGTTTGCAGGCCATTCGATCGGAAATTTTCTGAGCAAAGTCCTGGTGCTCCTCCAAGCTATGAAGATGTTGTGGGAGGATCTGAAAGTGAGATTCTCCTTTCAGTGGTATGTATCAGAAAAAGTATAGGAGTGCGGCCCCATAGCAAAGTGTGTAGGTTGTCTTTCGATTATATGGAGGATGAGGAATGTTAATATTACTTCTTAAATTTATCAAAGTTCACTTGGGTGCTGGGATCTCTAGAGCCAACATTTTCCTTAAAGCAGCGACATGCATGTAGTTGAGGCATGGTGTTTTTGCTTACAAAAAGTCCAAAACAATGATGTTAGGGAATGTGATATGTACCTGTACCTTTTTTTTTATTATTTAACAATGTAAGAAGTACCGTTTAGGTAGAGTGTTGCTTGGGCAATCTATTTAATGTCGATCTATAAATGGAAGGAGAATTGCTTGTTTAAGAGTGCACTGCTCTGGAAGCTATTTTATGTGGTCAAATCCCTTGAATAAAAGGGCGTAGCCATACCCCTCGAGGAGGCTGTTTCTCAAGTGCCCCCCGAGTCCCTGGCCAAAGTATGCAACAGCATTGAAAATAAAAGAGTATATGCAAGTCGTATTGCAATTGTAATGAATAAACAGCAAAAATAAAGGCAACCAACACAAACAATTGATGATACTATAACTATCACAGTATAATACATCCATATAGAAATCAGCCCACTTCATGATGTCTGTTTCATTCGTAGATAATCTGTTTTACATGCCTTTTTAATATTTTTTTTTCATAGCATTTGAAATTAAGTTGATGTTGTTTTCACATTTTAAGCATGTAGGGTGCTTTGGTTTCAATGTTGCATTTTAATCCTTTCTTACCTGCTGATAGCATGTGGGGTTCTCTCTGGCCTATATTTTACTGATCCTTGATCACCTATAATCTATAATAACTTCTACTTTCCCCTAAAGATCCTGTCACTAGGACATGGAGATTTTGGTACTTGAGCTGATTGTAAGTATTTTAGATTTTAATATTTTTCTGTAAAGTAGAATAATCATGTTGGTAGCTGGTTTGGGTCTGATTTTGGAATTTTAATGTTTATGCTGTGAGCAAAGATGCATTAAAAAGCAAAGATGCATTATTTTACTAAGGTCATAAAATTCAAATTATCTTTTTGCTTAATCCTTGCTATGAATTTAATCAAGCGGAATACATCAGAAAATTAGTAGCTGATTAGTGGATTTCTGTTCTATTCTTTAGACTGCTCGAGTACAGAACCAGAAACTAGTACTACATCTACCCACCCTCTGACCAACATCACCAACCAAAATGCAGCCATACATGTCAACTTGCCACTTCCATTAGAGCACTATATGCACAAAAGACTACCAAAATGCATCCCCTACCACCCCTTAAGAAGAAGAGAAAAAATATAATGTAAGATCTAAGAAATTTGTGACAATTCTTTGGTTAAGCAATCATCTAGGTCCAGACAGCTCAGCGGCGTGCAAATCATCAGTAGAGTTGACAATCCAATCATTGTTAAGGTGAGATGTCAAATCCACATCTTGGCGCATAACCTCGCCCTTTTGCCACTCATCCCACCTCTCTGCCAAGCCATCGCCCTCCAGCATTCTTACTACCTCGGACATTTTGGGTCGGTCCATTGGCGAGCTCTGAGTGCACAGAAGTGCAACCTGGATGAGTTGCTCCGCTTCTGACTCTATGTAGTTGGTCTTGAGATCAGGGTCCACTAACATTTCTAGCTTCTTCTCCTTCAAAAGACCCTTGACCTGAGAGACCAAAAAAGAAAGCTTACTGTGACAATTATCAATTACATGCATGTTATTGTGGCTTTATGGTAAAAAGTAGTTTTAATTTAACACTTTGGAAGTTGTGTGGTGTTTCTAAGATTTTGGTTAAAAGAACATTATTTTGTTTCAAGTGTACTAAATTGTGATTATAATGTGTAGTGTCAAACAAACATAAGTTAGATAAGGAAAGGGAAATTCGAATTATTAATTAGTAATGAGATAATGAAAGAAACACAAGATAGTTAAGGAAAGTATAAAGAACACGTACCCAATCTAGCAGCATAACATCATCATCATTTGCAAGCCGAGCAAGATCAAAAGCCCTTTGTCCAGTGATCAACTCTAAGAGCATTATTCCGTAACCGAAAACGTCAGTCTTTTCAGAAGATTAATTTTCCAGTAGATAGGTATTCTGGAGCTATATGTCCAATTGTTCCTCACACGGCAGTTGTTACATGACTGTCTTTGTAGTCCATAAGCTTAGCCAAACCGAAGTCACCCACAACAGCCTCAAAATCCTCATCCAATAATATATTTGCAGCTTTCACATCACGATGAATAATCTTTGGCGGTTATTTGACAAATCCCTAAAACAAACAATATAATGTCAGTCTCTTCAGCTTTCATAATATAAGCATGCATAGAGGAAATAAGACTTTTTCTCTCTTAACCCTACTTTGGAGGATTAGTGGTGCTAAGCTTGATGAAAATAAGCACAAAGATAAGAAGAAACAACAAAGTTAAAAGGCTTACAAGACTTGCAGTGACGTAATATTTGTTAATGACATGGGAATAGGACCATTCAAGCTGTTGTTGTTCAGTCGACTATCCTTGCACAGAAATGATAAAATAAATATTTCTAACTAGTGCCAACTGCCAACGGCTATATTTCTAACCAAAAGAACTAGAATTTGTTTGGCATTGAAAGCATCTGCTATGTCCGTTTTTCACGAATTTGTAAACATATGTTCATCTACAAGTGATTCTTGCAATGCTTTGTTTGGACTAGCACAGTCTTGAAAGCTGTAAAATCCTAGATAGTTTTAATAAGCTGCAAATCGATCAGTTTCTTTGGCAGTTTCTTTTGTAGAATTGCAGCATCTTGTATCATATAACAGCTCTCTTTGATTTTTAAATTGAATGCAACCCATCAATTGTGACATACTTTATGTGATTAAGCTCACTTAAATGGATCATTTTTACCTACTAGATCTACTCATGCTAAAAGAACATCTCTATCAAAATGACTAGTTTCAGCTGGCTGTTATGAGAAAAAAACACATCATAATTCATGACACCTGCTTAGAGACAAGGCTAGGGAGGTGGAATTTGGTTTATAATTGACATAGTATAGTATTTGTGAGATAGGTTAGAAGTTAGGATACTTATTAGGATAAGATATTATTCTTAAGATAGAATATTTTAGTTAAGACAAGATATTATATAAAAATACTATCCTTAAGTCAATAGCTTGGGCTCTAAGGAGTTCTCAAACATATGTATAAATATTCCATTTATCAATGAGAATCAATTGAGAAGGTTTTACGATCCAATTAACACTTTTACATGGTATCAGCCTAATCCCGATCCATCTCACATCAAAACCCTAAAACACAAAGCTTCCGCCTTTTTCAAAATCCGATTTTCAAAATCCGATCACCATGAGTACACACAGACCCGATCATGAGGATGATGTTGTTATCCTCTCCGATGGATCGCAACAAAAGACGAGCACCGGTAATCTCCTTCAAGCGGCGCCAGGTTCGTCGGGAACGTTCAATTTGAATTTTCCAACGCTCGCTGTCAAACTTGACCGCACCAATTACACCTTGTAGCGCCACTATATATGTGAAATCTGCGCTCGAGGCCTACAATCTTGAGTCGTTCTTGCTTCCCACGTCGGAGCCATCACCATCGTTACCAGCCACCTCAGATGCTAATTCTCCAAAAATCATGAATCCCGCGTACCTGTCCTGGCGTACTAAGGATCGCTACATCCTTCTTTGGGTTCAATCAACGCTCACGACCCCATTGCTCGCCCATGTGGCTAGGACTAAAACAACTCATGGTGCCTGGGGCATCCTCGAACGGATGTTCTACTCTCAAACTCGTGCACGCCTAATGTATCTCAAATCACAACTTCAAGCTAGATTTCAAGAAAGGGGATCTCTCGATTCTCGATTATGTCGAGAAAAAGCGGGCTTTCTCGGATTCCTTGGCCGAGTGTAACTACTTGGTTCCTGATGAAGATTTCATCGAGAGTATCCTCCATGGGCTCGACAGCTCTTACTCTGCTTTCCTCTCGGCGTACAACTTGCAACGCCAACCCATCAATTCCGATGAACTTCTCGGACTCTTACTTCGAGAGGAGGAGCATTTGAATGCTGAAAAATCTGTTACTTCTTCCCTAGCTGCACTCACTGTGTCACGTTCCAACAGTAACAAGAACAGTCAAGGCTCGAAGGATCGAACAAACACTTCAGATTCTTCGTCTGGCTCTTCCACCAGGCCAACATGTCAGATTTGCAAAACCAGGGCATGAAGCAGTGGATTGCTGGCATCGATCGAACTTTGAAGCTTATCCGATCAAAAATCCGCGTCAGCCTCGGTCCAATAATTACAACAGGGGTGGCGGCCAGCAACGTCAAAACTCGAACAGGGGTGGTAATGACAGCTTTCAGTTGCAGCAGTACACTCCAAGGCAAGCATATCACGTTGTGAACCCGCCTTCTCAAATCGTTGACCCGAATTGGTATTTTGATACGGGTGCAAATAATCATGCTACGTCAGACTTTGGTAATCTCTTTGTAAAATCCAACTACTCTGGTAATGATGGCTTGCAAGTTGGCAATGGTATGTCCTTGTCTATTACTCATTTAGGTCATTCAACTCTTCCTGCATCGTATAAACCTATTCATCTTAAAAATATCCTTTTTGTCCCTAAACTTACTAAAAGTGTGCTCAACGTTTCTAAATTAACCAGAGACAACAATGTTTATATGATATTTTACCCTACTTGTTGTTTTGTCAAGGATTTGTGAGGTAGGACGCTCCTCAAAGGAACCGTTGAGGACGGGCTGTATCAACTTCAACCACCACAAAAGAGCCAACCTTCACCTCGTGTCTACTTGGGTGAAAGGGCGTCTCTTCAAACTTGGCATAATAGATTAGGTCATCCCAATGTGTCCTCTCGTAAGCTTCTTCTCACTAGATTTAATTTACCTGTTTCTAGCAATAATCTTCCTTCAGTTTGTGAGTCTTGTCAGCTTGGGAAAAGTCATAGACTTCCCTTGCCTTGTAGCCATGAGTCCAGTTTAATTCCATTTGAACTTATTTATTCTGATGTTTGGGGTCCCGCACCTGTTCCTTCATTTAATGGCGATAAATATTCTTGATTTTTGTTGATGATTGCACAAAGTTTGTGTGGATCTTTTTCTTGCATCAGAAATCTCAAGTTCTTCAAACTTTTCAAATGTTTCAGAAAATGGTAGAAACACAGTTTTCCACCAAAATCAAGCTTTTTCAGTCTGATTGGGGTGGGGAATATAGGAATGTCTCTACTTATCTTTAAACACAGGGCATTATTCATAGAGTCTCATGTCCTCACACTCAATCACAAACTGGGGTTGTTGAGCATAGACATAGGACCATTGTTGAAAAAAGGATTGGCCTTACTTTCTCATGCTGAGTTCCTCAAACTTTTTGGGAACATGCCTTTCACACCTCAATGTATCTTCATAATAGAACACTTACACCCATATGAGGTCAAAAATCTCCTTTTGAATGTCTATATGGTAAATCGCCTGACTACTCTTTTCTTAAGTCCTTTGGGTGTCTATGTTATCCTCTTCTTAGGCCCTATAATGCCAACAAACTAGAATTTAGGTCATCTCCTTGCATTTTTGTTGGTTATAGTTCTCAACATAGAGGGTATATTTGCCTTCATGTGTCAACAAACCGAATTTATATAGCCCGACATGTCATTTTTGATGAGACAACCTACCCCTATCCCGCTCACAAAATGCCCACTCAACCGCCTCCATGCAAATTTAAAACGTCCATTTCCAATCAGCCTCTTCAACTTGCTGCTTTACCCGAATTTTCCCCAACCGGTTGTGACCCACAAATTCATGGCTTGGCTCGGCCCATAGTGCCCTCCAATGAACCATGCATCACGACTGAATTGTTGCCCAGCACCAACTCAATCGACCCTGTCTTACCCCAGTTGCCCATGCAGTGTGAATCGCCCACCACAGCCTCCCAAAATTCACTCCCTGCCATGTTGGACAGATCGCCCTCGCCTCTTTTACAGGCGTCGTCTCTTGCCAATTCCAACGACAACGCATGTAACATTCCTTCTCCTACTCCAACTATTTTTCGGCATGTTGATAACTCTAATCATCCCATGGTTACTCGTTCCAAAACGGGTAATCTTAACCCTACCACCACAAAACATCCTTTGTCGTCTCTGCCTCACATCCCTAATGAACCCAAAACTTTTAGCCAAGCCTCAAAATTACCTGAATGGAAAAATGCAATGCAGGTTGAGTATGATGCTCTAATTAAAAACAAGACTTGGACTCTTACTATTCCTCCTTGTAATGCTAACATTGTTGGATGTAAGTGGGTATACATGGTGAAACGGAAGGCTGATGGTTCTATTGAGCGATATAAAGCATGTCTTGTTGCCAAGGGGTTTATTCAAGAAGAAGGTATTGACTATTTTGACACTTTCAGTCCTATGGTCAAACCTACTACAATTCGTATTGTTTTGTCTCTTGCTCTCTCTCATAATTGGGTTTTACGGCAAGTTGATATTAACAATGCCTTCTTGAATGGTGATCTTCATGAGACTGTTTATATGCATCAACCACTTGGCTTTCTTGATCAATCTCGGCCTAATCATGTGTGTTTGTTGAGAAAAGCTTTGTATGGCCTCAAACAGGCTCCTAGGGCGTGGTTTCATAAGCTCAGATCGTTCTTATTACATCATGGATTTGTTGCTTGTCAGTCAGATACTACTCTCTTCATTCGCCGCAGTTCTGGTGCTATTTTGTACATTTTGGTCTATGTTGATGATTTAATTATTACAAGCTCAGTGCATGCGCATGTCAATGATTTTATCCGGCTATTGAATTCGGCTTTCTCTCTAAAGGATCTTGGCAACTTGAATTATTTTTCGGGCATTGAATTGCAGCGCACTAAAGGTTCTATTGTGCTTACTCAGCAAAAGGACATTAAGGACCTTCTCATTCGGAGCAAAATGCTAGATGCTAAGCCCATTGCTTCTCCTGCTAAACCGGCGTCTCGTCTTGTTCAATCTGGCGACCTAGTTGTTGATCCACAGCTTTACAGGAGCATTGTAGGTGCCTTATAGTATGTCACTATAAATCGCCATGAAATTGCCTATGCTGTTAATAGAGTCTTTCAATTTATGCACAATCCTACAGAGTCTCATTGGCAGGCAGTCAAATGCTTGCTTCGATATCTTAAGGGTACTATGTCTATTGGACTTGTTATTCTCCCATCTACAGATTCCCATCTAGTTGCTTTTTCTAATGCATGATGGGCTTCAAATGGTGATGATTGTCGTTCTCAGCATGGCTTTGCCATTTATTATGGTGGAAATTTGATTAGTTGGGCTTCTAAGAAGCAAAATGTAGTTGCTAAATCTAGTTCTGAGGCCGAATACAGGGCCATTGCTTTTGCCTTTACTGAGTTAATTTGGATACAACAAATACTTCCGAAACTTCTTGCTCCTTTACAAATTCTGCCTATCTTATTGTGTGACAACCTGAGTGCTACATATATGTCTGCAAATCCAGTTTTTCATCAGCGTTCCAAGCACATCAATATTGATTATCACTTTGTTAGAGAACAAGTTGATGATGGCTCTTTAATTGTTAGACATGTCAAGGCTCAGGATCAAATTGCAGACATCTTTACTAAAGCTGTGGGTACTGCCAGATTTCAGACTCTACGGTCCAAGCTTGTTGAAGGGTTTCTTGAACAAATAAATTTATATCAAGACCCCGCTGAGTACAGGGAGTCAGGTTCGTCCACAGGAGATAGTCAGTATCAAGTTTTGTAACTTTTCACGCAAGCAATCAAACAAAGCAAGAGTTTTTATCAAGTAAGAGAGGAATTCTAAGGTAAAGGTATCACCACAACAATAATCATGCATGCTTCCAACAAGAACTCACAATTTATTATGCAATTTAGATCATAGAAGAGTCAACTTTCGCAAACAATTCAAGTTTATTCAATCAACTTTCGCAAATTAAACAACTTTCTATCTATCCTTCAACCTAGGAATATTAACTTTCGCAAATAATCCTATTAGAATTAATCAAGCAATCAACTTTACACTTTCGCTTTTAGGTTAATCACAAGATATGCATCAACTGTCGCAAAGGAATTTAGCACAAGATAGATAGATATGATCTTCAAGCATTCAAATTATGAATTCACGTTTACACTCATGAAACACAAAGATCATGCTTTTATCACATAAAGGCGCTAACTTTCATTAACTAGAGCAAGTAAATCAACTAACTTTCGTTCAATTAATAAACTTATTATCTAATCTCTTCTACTTCAACTAGGATAGATCCACTTTCGCTTCAAAACCCTAATTTGACTATTCTGATTCAAAGTTTCCACTTTCGCTTCAACTATGAATGAGAAATTCCAATCCACTTTCGTTTCAAGGATTAAGAGCAAGAGAATAGATTCATGCAATAAAAACAATCAAATCATGATCAAGAGGAAGCATGCACAACCATTGTTGGGTTCAACCCCAACCTTAGAGAGGAAAACTACTCACTAAGCATAATAATTGAAAACAAAACTGAATTAAAAAGGAAAAGCTTACAATTTTGAATTCAAAACAAACTTGTTCTCCAAGCAACACCAATCTCTACTCTCTATCTCTATCTATCTCTCTCTTCCTCCTCCAACGTGCCCCTCGGGCCCTAGACCGGTGTTGGTTGGCTCCCCCCTGAAACAAAGGGTTTAACCTCCTTTTATATAAGAAAAGGAGTCCTAATTCAACTAGGAAACAAGATAATATAATCCTCCTAAAATAAAAAGATAGAATATCTCCTAAAGATCTCGGAATAAGGCAAATCCGGCGCCATGATCGACCCAAATGGGTCGTGCACGACCCTCCAAGGGTCGGTCCTGAGGGCATGTAATCTCCATGGGTCTAGCACGACCCTGATAGGGTCGTGCCTGAGAGATTGTTCTCTGGTTTGGTCGAGCCCGACCCTGATAGGCACTACGAACAACCTTGAGTAAAACTTGCATAGCGGATTCGTTACAACTCCGTTTGACTCGATTCTTTTTCCTATGTTCTTGTAACGAAATTCTCTATCTCTTTCTAAGCTCAAACTTGATCTTCAATGACTTTAATTGAGCTCTTAATCTCCATCTTCTCTTCATTCTTGAATGCTATCTTCACCGGCTTTGCTCCTTTCTTCAAAAGTGCTCCAAAACAGCTCCAAAAACTTATAAAACACCACCAAAGCTTATGTAGACTCCATATCTTAAGAAAATACGAAAACCTACATAAACGACTCAAAACAAAACACAAAACTAAAGAAAAAGACTCAAAGACACTAAAACACACCCTAAAACACGACTAAAAAGGCGGACATCAAAGCTCCATGTCCATTCTCCTCCATGAGCTTGCACGGGGGCATTAGGATAAGAAATTATTCTTAGGATAGAATATTTTAATTAAGGCAAGATATTATATTGTAACTAAAAATACTATCATTTAGTCAATAGCTTGGGCTCTAAGGAGTTCTCAAGCATATGTTTAAATATTCCATTTATCAATGAGAATCAATTGAGAAGGTTTTACGATGCAATAACACTTTTACAATACTCAAAGAAATCTTAATTTTGAAAGCCTACCGAGAGACTCAAGAATGGGACCAGTGATGTTGTTTAGATATACCAAATTGGTCAGATTACCCAGATCATTGGGGATTGGACCACTAATGTTGTTACTATAAAGTTCCCTGTAATAAAGAAGAAGAATTCATTAGCCATATCAATATTTTTAAATAAAAAAATCACCTAGATAAATTAAGTTCTATTGCTCAAATATGTCCAAATTAAAAGTGAAAAAATAACAGAAAGCCATCCAGTTCAGTACAAGACAGAGTAGATTCTCAACCCTCAATAATTCCAACAAGCATAAAAATGAATGAAGCATTCCATATGTTGTTACATTATACTTTTTTACAGTAATTTTTTTTAGTTGGTGTTTGATGCTGGACTATGAAAGGAAACAAATGTTTTTTCCATCATACTACTCTCTCCGTCTCATATTGTATGGGTTTTTAGCCAAATACACACTTATTAAGAAAGTAGTTAATTTTGCCTTTGAAAAAATTAATTATCCTTTGTTTATGTGAAAAGTGAATTAATTAGTCCTAATTCCAAGAGGGATGACTTTTCATGTCCAATTGGAGAGGAGGAATTGAATGTCATCCGAATACCAAGGGCGACAAAGTATTGAATATGGAGTATGAAAAAACAAAAACCCCATAGATTGTGGGACAAAGAATTTGGGCTAAAAACCCATACAACATGGACGGAGGGAGTACAAAATAAGGAAGTAACCTAATGTTGCAACTACAAGTGTGCTTGGACTACCCAAGATTGCATTATAATGCATCATCTTGGAAATCCAAACACAACCTATAAATTAGCAAATTTGACTTTAACCAGAACTACAATTTTGAAAGTAATTAAATGATTTGAGTTACCATACTCCATATTATATTATATGATTAGCCCTTAGCATAAATTTTCAGAAGGCCAAATCTATCATGTACAATCACAAAGGCTACATTTCCAAATGGACCACCAATTTTAGTCAAAAGCAAATTCGATTCAGTTATAACTTCTCAACAACTCTCAAACCCACTTCCTTCTATGATCTATAAATTACACCCTCTATCTACACATGGATTGCGCACTTCCACTTTTCCAGAGAAAAGGAAAAAAAAAACTAACAGAACACCAGCCTTGGACGCGGCAGAAAATGAAATGAAAAAGTGGGGAGCCTTAATCCCCAAAGGGAAGGAGAAAATTCAGCAAGCAGCACGCTTGATTTTGGGGGTTGGAGGTGGAGGTGGAGGGGAGGGTGGTGGAAGGTGTGAGGAGAAAGAGAGGAAAGAAGAGAAGGAGAAGAAGAAATCTTCTAAGGTGGATGTTACCGTGGGCCCGACCATTAGGACAAAAATCTCGATAGACATTGGCAGCGGCTCTGGCGGCGGCCACTCTGGCGACGGAGGCTATGGCGGCGGCGGCTACGAGACGCTCGAGGATAAGAAGCCTGACAAGGATACTAAGGAGAAGAAGAATGAGGAGGAGAAGGAAGTTGAGAGACAGGACGAGTACGACAGCGACAGCGACAACAGAGGCGACGAAGGCGACGACTGATGTCTCTAGGAGCGCAACAAGCTAGTTTCCTCGAATTTCGATCCTCTGGCGTAGTAGTAATAGTGGGGGTTTAATTCATGTGTTTTAGTTGTTGTTGCATCCTGCCCATGGCCTATCTATCTATCTTTATCTATCTAGTTGTTTTTGGTTGGTTTAGTTTAGCTGCATCCGGCCCACTTACCCATCATCGATCTGTAGTTTGTTTCAACCGGTTGTTGTTTAAGTCGTTAATTAAGTTATTGAGTTCATCTTATTATTAACGTTTATTCTAGTTAAATTTGTTACGTTAAAAAACAAGATTACACTTACTTCCAAATATATATTGGGCCTTAATTAATTTTTTCATTGGGCCTAAATAATTATTTTCTTTGTGACACTCGACTAATTTCGATAATTAAATTTATTGAATTTAAATAAATTCAGCAAACACAATCTACCCCTCCCAAAATTACAAAATACATACTAAGATGATGGTCGAATGATGGCCAAAATTACAAAAATTCTTGGGCAGGTTTGAAACCCGCCCAAGAAAAACAACCAAAATCATGGCCGAATTTCAAACCTGCACAAAAAAGCAACCAAAATCATGGGCGGATTTAGGATCCGCACAAACTTGAGTGCGCATCCGAAAAACGGAGTGCGCAAAATCTTACCGCTCTAGATCCATCAAATCCTTGTTTTGGAGATTGTTCATGGGTTTAGTATTTTATCATCCTAGTTCTCGAATTGATTTTTATAATGTGTCTTCTTCGCCATGGGTGCTAGCTTGCCTAAGCGTTGGTCTAAGTGCAGGTGATGATGGTTTAAGGAGCAATTTAATGGGGTTAACACGGAACGGATGAACGGCGTTAACGAATTTTATGAGTTTGGGCACGGGGCAGACTTTAGCAAAAGGTTGAGGGCACCACCCGGAATTTTGTAACAAAAACTTGGTCACCATAAGATATTGTTTAAAAATTGAATCCTGAATCTGCGACGGTGATTGACAATGTTTAGTGTGTGGGGTGAGAATTTTTTTTAATTCCCCTATTTTTTTATTATGTCTGGTTAATTTGAGTCTAGCGTTTTTAATTGTCTGGTTGATTTGAGTCCTAGCTTAACCCTGTTTTTAATTATGTTTGGTTAATTTGAGTGCTACTAGCTTAAAGTTTCCTACTTTCTAAGCTTTATTGTGTTTTTTTGGTAGAATCTAAGCTTTATTGTGTTATCTCTTGGAATTTGATCTTATCATATTCTTATTGTATAATTTTTACATTGTGTTTGCAATTTCTCAAACAAACAAACAAACAAACAAAAATCATCATTCAATGCCACGTACATAGCTCACACAATCTGTACTCCATACCAAACCTGATACTTGGTAAAGGAGTGGTTGAAAGTCTCCATCTTACCACACATGTAGAATGTATATTATTTATTTGTACAACTTGATGTACGTCCAGAAACTTAGATAAGGGTTGGCTCGCTTGCATCGCAATCCGCCCGCTTCCCAAATTACTCACGAGTGTCCGGTCCATCCGAATAGCCCTGCCCGAATAAAAAGGGCGTGAATTCGAACAAAGCCGAGTGATGGGTGGTTCGGGTGAATTCGAACAAAGCTAAGTGATGGGTGGTTCGGGTGAATTCGAACAAAGCCGAGTGATGGGTGGTTCGAGTGATGGATATAAGTGAGATGAGGACAATAGCTTATCACCCAAATAACCCGATTCATCACCCACTTACTAGAACCACCTGTTTCATCTAACTTATTCTAAACCTACTATAAATACACCTGTTTCAAATATTATGTTCGCGCCATTAAACATTTTAGATGTACTTTTATTTTTGACATGAATATGTTACTTTGTCCGAATTACATGAAACCATCCGTAAAATATCAAAGTTCAAGGAACGACCCAATAAAAGCATTCATTTATCATAGAGCCATCCATGTCAGCCTCCCATCCAAAAATCTGTTAAGTGGCCAAGAAACGACCACTTTTCATCTCTGTATAACCACGATAGAACTTAAACCAAACTAGGGTTTTATTGCGAATTTAGGGGAATGGGATTCGGTTATTGAGCCTTCGATCGATTGGGAAAGGCCTCGATTCATCCACAAGACTAGCTTCGATTCGAGATTGTGTAAGAAGTTCCCACAAAGTTCCACGAAGCAATTTAATCAAAAATCTACTCGTGTTGTCACAAGGTCTTGTGGATTAACCAAGCCCCTTCCCGAAAAGTGGGGTCGAACGGGAGTTAATCAAATTAGTTGTAAATTAACCTAGAAATTCTATTAGGTGGCCAATCTAACAAAACCATAGAATAATTCTGATTCAATTAAACACAAGGAATAAAACCTATTCAAATTGTTGAGAATCAATCAAACCTCACAATATTATGCAATCTATGATTTCAATAACTAGTCAAACACAAGGGAATTTAGCAATGCATAATTAAATTAAAGGAAAACTTACAAATTAGGTTCAAAGATCTCTTGAGAAAAACCTCTCTAGAAACCCTAGCCTCCCAGTTGTAAATTCAAGTTATGAGAAAGATAAAACTAACAAGAGTTTAAATATCCCAAACAACATCTAAAGATAGAATATCCCAAGCCACAATATCCAAAAATAACATAAGACTAGCCCAACATGAAGCCCAATAAGTCGGTTATAAACCTCCCGCGAAGCGCCAGAAAGTGCGGCTTGTCCCATAAAAGCTCGGTCGCGCAATCAGTGTATAACCCGCGCTTTTAGATTCTGTTGGAATTACGCGGCTTGACCATGAAAAGCGCGGCCGCGCAATTCTTACCTATCCCGCGCTTTTACCCTCGGTTCAACATTCAGGTGACACTTCAGAGGTTGTTTTTACCCCTTTCGAGTTGGAATTTGGACTCGGAGTAAGAACATGAATTGTAGCAATTTGAATTAGATTTCCAATGATAACAAATTCAGCTCCATCATAATACTATATCTCCCAAACCAAGCATTGCAAGATAGAGGTGTCAAAACAAGAACTCCAATGCATAGCCCGGTTTAAGCGTTTTTATCCCTCAAGCTCCTGGGCCTTAGCTCTTCTAATCTTCACTTGTATCGCTCTAAGCTTCATCAAACTCCACCACAATCATTTAAGATCCATCTCGTCCATGCTTGTTTAGAACAACGTCTAGATTCAATTAAACGACACCTTTAAGTTCAAAGTATCGATAGAAACAAATACTCGGTGCAAACAGCTAATCAAGTTACCTAAAGGTCTGCAAAACCGAACAAAACAAGTGCAACTACCCGAAAACACTAGATTCTAGAAACTAATCTAAAACTAACTAAAACTTATGCAAAACCAACATAAAACATGCATCTAAACTACACCTATATGCAAGCTATCACTCGCCTATCAACTCTCTTCCATATGCCTCTCTAATCAATATGCTCCTTATCAAGGAAGGGATCACATCAAGGGAAGAAGTGGAACTTGGTCAGGAACTGGACCCGGCCGTGATTCATAAGCTACGCCATTTTGTGGTGCCAACGGACCAGGCGACGGGAACTATTCCTGCAAGTGAGTCATCTTTTGGGACCAACTAGGTGCTTCAACACATTACTGTCACCTATGAACGAATGATGGAGGTCCTTGTCGAACTTCGGGACTATCTCAAGCCAAGGCCCTCATGATCTTTCCCTTCCAAGTTCCCTTACCCTCTCCTCTCCTCCAAATGTTTTTTAAGTTCTGTTTTGTACAAATTTATATCTAAGTAATGAAATGGTACTTTAGTATGATTATGTGTTTCCTTTCTCTTTCCTTATTGCTTTTCACTTTTCGATGATGCCAAAAGGGGAAGGACAAAATATGAGAGATGCATTGTTTAAAATTATCTTAGAAATGCTTTTGCTAAAGGGGAACTGATGGCAAAAAAAAAATGCTAAGTAAGAACTATCTTGTTTATAGAAGTGGTTTTCCCTGAAAATCTTATCACTCGCATGCATGACACTACTTTTCTTAGGAACTTAGATGCATCTCATGATCTCTTACACATCGAAATGCTTGTCTTTTGAAATGGGTTTTTTATCATAAAAAGGAGAGAAATTGTTGGGAACTCATGTTCCACAACATTGTAACAATGATCAAATCCTCTAAGTTTTGATAATGACAAACACAATATGGGAACTAATGTGTTACGTGCAAATATTTCAAGGGAACTTCAAGTTGAATAGACATTCCCTTAAGGGAACTCGAGACTGAATGAAAAGATTGGATGAAAGAAACAATTCCCATCTAGGGAACTCATTAGAGACAAGTTCCCAAGAAAAGACAACTCAGCGTGAAACACGGAAGCCTGTTTCAGACAAAGCAAAGGCGCGAGCTGTTCCTCAGACTATGTCATTTGATCCAATGGTCCGATGATCTTCAAGAGTTGACAAATTCAAATAAAATCACATCTGAAGAAAGTACATACTTGGCTAGCAAGACAAGGGCATTTCGGACAAATGCAAAATGAAGATTGAGCCCCAAGCTTCAAGAGCCTATATAAGCCAATGAATAGTGTACTTGCAAAACACTTCTTGCAAAAGCCTTCAGCAATCAAGAAAGGGGAAAAGTCAAGAACAAAGAATTCCTAAGAAGTCCCCGACAAGGAGTATGTGATCTTGGGGACGGTGAAGCTAGTGTTCCCAGGTGATAGGGAACTAAGTAACGATACAAGCCTAGAAGTGTAAGGTTTGAGTTCCTTGTTTTAGTTGATATGTTGTCCTAGTACTTTGGTTGAGAAAGTTCATTAGTGTTCCCAAAGTCCGGTGACTGTTGGGAACATATAAGTTTGAGCTTTGCCTAGTAGTAGCTCAGTGAACTGTCAATAAAAGAAGGAAGTCATTCAAAATCCTTCAAGTGGAGGTAGAGGTTTACCCATACAACTAGTTGGTTGTAGGGGAGTTCCGCTATAAAGGAACCGTGTCCCATCCTACTTAATTACTTATGTATTTCTATTTTACTTCTGCTGCCTTAGGAATAATCCAATGTTTGTTCCCAATTCTTAACTAACACTTACAATCCAACACTTATGAACCATTCACCTCCTCCATCTTCACATTATTTCATCTATGTTGCAACATGAAGATGATATATAAGAGCATTCATATCTTCTTCATTTTGAAAAATAGGGCATATAAACTATTTCTTTCGGTCTTCAAGGAGTGTGTCTCGGTCATGCTTTTTTCTCTTCGTTATCTCCCTCCCACCAAGGGGTATTCCAAAGACATCATGAACAACTTGTTCGGTGATGTGAATGTTCTTTTATCATTAATCTTCAACTCACAACTCCCAGCATCAAAACTTTTCAACAACCATAAAGCAAGACTACTAGGCAAATCTTGTATGTTGAAATCCAACAAATGCCCAAAGCCAATTCTTTTGACGCAATCCTTTTGCACCTCATTCAGCTCCCTCATAGTACTTTGCAAACGTTGAAGGCAATATCCTTGTTTGCAAGATAGGAAATTTTCTTATTATTATGTTTTTTTTTGGGAGCCTCAGATTCATTAGGTTTGTTGCTTGTACATGTGCGAAAAAGTCATAGACAAAGAAGAAGGAAAAACTATTAAATCAAATTGAATGAGGTTTTACAATCTAAATGAATGCACTTTTCCCACTTCATAATACACTTTTTATACTACATAAATGTGCTTTAAAGTAGTAGTAATTTGTACTGCAGTTTTTAATCTATTTTGAATGCACTTTTTGTAATTCACATTGCACTTTTAACACTTTAAAGTGCGCTTTAAAATATAACTCTAGAATGCATATTCTTACTTACCTTGATGAGTAAAGGCTCCTTCTATTTCACTATCCCTCTTCTTCTTTTGATTGAGATTTTTGTCATGAGCTATTTTACTCTGGACCTCTGTTTTGGGATTGAAAATAGTTAATACTTTAGTTAGTGTAACATCAAAAAATCCACTTATACAATATATAAGGACCAATGTTACCTCTTGTTTGAGGATGTTCACAATCCCCGATAGTCATTCTCCCTCCGGGCAATTCTTTTGTAGTTTTACCTATGACATAGAACAAATAAAAGAATTCACATTATGCCAAAATAGCAAAATTAGGTAAAAAAAAGTCAATACACTTGTCATAAGAACAAGCATACTTTATCAATTAGCTAATCTTACTGAGGTTATAGTAATTTGCAAGTCATGGATGAAGTTTTAGTATCTAATTGGAATACACTTTTCCATTTTCATAATACACTTACTCCAGAATGCATTGGAGTGTTAAAGTAGCATCCCATTGAGCCTGGTGCAATATTATTAAAGAGATTGAATGTCATTTGGGACTGCACTTTTCAAACTTTGTAATACACTTTAGTAAGTATAACTCAAATTTCACTATAATTTAAGGAGTGTGGTACAACCAATTGAGTCATCTTCTATGAGTCTACATGTACTTGTTAATTAGCGCACAAAAAAAAAATCAAATTCAACCAATTTGAAGTGTAACGGTGGCTTCAAGACTTCAACCACTAGATCCATTTTTTTTGGCAATAACCTTAATGGTTATGGCAATAACCTTAAATCAACCCATTTTTTTTGTGACCAAGACCTTTTAAAAATGAAAAACTAACATTGTTTAAGCGCTTTAAACCCTAGATCCATGTCTCATTATAGTAAATCAAATCATGCAAAAAACAAATCATAAAAGCAATTATCTTTCTTAAGGATGAAGAAGAGCAAAATCGGCGACGAAGAAAAGCAAATCGGTGTCGAGAGAAGCAAATCTGCGATCGAAAAGAGGAATGAGGTTTGGCAAATCAACTTTAAGAGCTTATTTCTCAGAGGAAATGAAATGAGGTATGAGCGGGGTCGATTTCTCAATGATTTGGTAGGGTTTTAGTTTATTTTAGGTTAGGGATATGTTTTTTTTTTTTTTGAAAAACTACGAAAATGCCACCGCTTTTATATAATGCTCTTGATTTAAGGAAAAAAAGAGTTTAATCGGGACCGTATATTTAGCTCATCGAAGTATCGAATGGTCAGGAAATTGCCTCATACAACATTTAACTATTGTGTGTCATATAATTCACACTCACTTATTTGAAGCTAGCTAGCTTAAATTTTTTGGTTTTAAAACTTAGCTATGTCACACCATTTGCGAATATAGATATACAATAGGCAAAGTGTGTTAATATTTTTTTTCTTAAAAACCAAAATCGAAGTCTTATACTTTTCAATAAGTAAAAAATGAAACAAAACCGTGTATGAATAAAAGCAGTTTATTAAACCACCTTATAAGAAAAAACATTTTTTTAATTTGTGATTTTTTTTTTGTTAAGCACCTTATATATTCTTTAAAAAGAAACACATAAAATTATTTACTGATTGATTTGTATAAATAAGCTAATGCTACCAAGACTAAGTACTTAGTAAGAAGTATTGTGACCGTTTCTTTAAACAATTCATTAAGTTAGTATCAAATCTGTGTCTATATTATATGCAGCTGTTTTGGTTTAGTCATTAGTGATATGATGGATGATGGATCCATTTCATTGTTCACAGGTATAATGTTGCTCTCAGTAATTGCAAGATAGGTGAATCGTGTGTTATCCATCATGGAGTATGCATTGGTCAATGGGTTGATTTAGTGTTATGGAGGAAGTACTAGTTGGATCAATTATTTATGTTCTTGATATATGTTCTTTCTATGGCATTATGGCATTTATATTGAAGATGTATTTATTTCCAGGTATGTTGAAGACTCTAGATTGTATGAATGTTTGAGATAACTGCTACAATGAAGTTACTACTCTATCAGTGGGGTTCTGTTTGGTACAATTTCAAGAACTGGAATCAGATTAGCAGGGCCGTCCAATGAATTTTGAGGGCCCTGTGCGAATTTTTAAAAATTTATAATTAATTAAGGATATTGGAAATAATTTAATTATAATTAAATATTTATTTAATTATATTTATTTTTTTTAATCGATCACTACTCTACAATATCAATATATAATATATAGTGTGTTAAAATAATTGAATAAAAATAAATTCAATTTACATGTAATAAATACATCCATTCAATATATAGGTACAACCGTACAAAGTATAAAATTAGTTACAAACTATTTCATAATGGCATTATCATTCTAACAAAAAAATGAAAACATTAAAAACACTAATAACTAGAAGGAAAAGGAAATATAGATAATAGTAGGAACATTAAAAAAAAGAAATATAAATATTTACATATTAATATGTAAAATACGCATAAAATAGTTGAATGACCCTCATTAAAATATTAAAAAAATACTAGAAAAATCAATATAGTTGAGTTTTAACACAGAAAATGGTAAAAGAAGGGGAGAAAAAAAGGCACACAAGGTCACACGTTGTAGTGGGTGGGGCCCATCAAAAATCTGTGAAAAAAATTAATTCTCAAACATGTTGAACACAGCACAACTGATAACAATTTTCTATACAAACCATTTGACCGGTAGTTTGTACTTTACACTACTTGTAATTTAATTATATGGGGGCCCCAAAAATATGGGGGCCCTGTTCCATTGGGCTGTTTGCACAGCCCAATGGACGGGCCTGCAGATTAGCCATGAATGGCTCACTTCCAGGAAAATGATATACGCTGATGATAGAGATGATTCTATTTTTAAACACTAATTCTGATAGATCTTCACAAAGTGAACACTATAATTGGACCGGGTTGGGTGATTCTGAAACCGAATCTTTATTCCCAGGGTATTTTGTGGAGATAGGCGCAAATACATGGATTGATAGGGGAAGGTAAGGCCTTCGGGCATCTAATCAATCGGTTAAGCCTCCAAGGGTAGTACCCAAAGGTCATCGGTCCCACTCTCATGGGCAGTGCCCTTCATCAAAAAAAAATAGGGGAAGGTAAGATGGAATTTTCCCTTTCCAAGGACTTGTATATTTCTTAGTAGATTTCTGGGCAGATTTGTATGCTGAACTTGTATTTCAGCTGGAGAGATACAGAAATATGTGATCATACAAAGATAGATAATCAAGTTCAGGTGTGTTATCACTATCTTCTGTTTCTTGAGAAGTTGCTCAAGGACTCTTGTGCACTGAGCCTGCTTTGTTTTGTAGATAGGTCACAATGTTGTCATTGGGAAGTTTTGCATCATTTGTGGCCAAGTAGGCATTGCTGGTTCAGCAACGCATGTCAATATTGTACTGCTTACTTTTTCTTCAATTGTAGCTTGGATTTTTTTTTCCATATATTAGTGTTGGAACGATGTTGGGCCCTCTGGTTCTAAACATCGGAACAACGATACAGTTCTCCGAGTTTTGATAATGACAAACGCTATAAGGGAACTAATGTGCTTCGATCAAGTATTTCTAAGGAACACAGGTTGAGCAAAGAACTTCCACGAATGACCAAAGATCACAGAAGCACACAATGAAGAGTTCCCATCAAGGGAACTCTGAAAAGGACAGTCCCCATGACATGGGAACTCACATGTGAGGACAAGGACCGATCAACGCATATCACGGGATCCTGTCTTGGACAGGATGAAGGCACAGTCTGAGGAGCAGACTGTCACGATTGATCCAACGGTCCGATCATTTCAAGAAGTTGACCTAGTTCAAATTGAAGTCACATGTGAAGAAAGTACAACTTGGGCATCAAGCAAAGGGCATTTCGGACACAAATGAAAGATGCGACTAAAGCCCAAGTGCACTCTAGTATAAAGCCAAATGAATAGTACTCGGATTGAGTACTTCTCCCAGAAATCACAAATACCCACAACAGAGAAAGAGAAAGAAGAAGAGAAGTCCCCGGCGGCGAGTGTCTGATCTCGACGACGGTGAAGCCGAGTTCCCATGAGCAAGGGAACTGCGATTCAGTGTAAGGTTTGAGTTACTTATTTAGTGATTGTTGTTCGCTTAGGAACTCAATTGAGAAGATTCATTAGTGTTGCTAGAGTTAGGTAGAACTCGTAGGAACAGAGAAGTTTGAATCTGGCTGTTTGTAACTAAGGAACAAATCAATAATATAAGTAAGTCATTCAAAATCCTCCAAGCGGAGGTAGAGGTTTACCCATACAACTAGTTGGTTGTAGTGGGGTTCCTCTATAAGGAACTGTGTTCACTCTGTCCTTTTAATACTTGCGATATTTTCTTCCGCTGCCTTGGGAACAGCTTAACAGCCAGTTCCCAAGCTCTAAGCTAACCGGTTACGATCCAACAATTGGTATCAGAGCTTGGTCGCTCTAGATTTGTGTTAGCATCGCAGGTTTCAAAATGGCTCACGAACTCACCCAAGTCGGTCACAACAACAACAAGCCACCAAGGCTCATCACTGGTAGATTCGAAGTATGGCAGCGCGACATGAAAAATTGGATGCGAAGCCAGGACTACCAGGCTTGGTGCGTTATCGAGAAAGGGAACTTCAAAATTGATCCAGCGATTGAGAATGACCTTTCCAAATGGGGGCCAAATGAGTATAAGTGTATGGAGGCCAACTTAAAGGCCATACAGTATCTCAAGAACGCTATGACGGTGCAAGACTGTGATAGGGTGGCAAATCTAGACACAACAAAGGAAGTGTGGGAAGCCATCCAACAAATGCACATTGGGAACTCAGACCTCCGAGAAGATCTTCAGATGAATGCGAGGAGAGAGTTCTTCAATTTCCAAATGGAAATGGGAGAATCCGTCGATAGCTACCAATCCCGTTTCGAGGGACTTTGCACTAAGATGGCTGGTCTTGGGATCACCAAGGAGGAAATCACTGATAAAATGAAGGTTCAACAACTCTTCAACGGACTGACTAGAGAGTGGGCAAATGAAAGAACGATGTTCAAGGAAAACCCTGAAAACAGAACTCTTATGCTTCACCAGGTCTTTGGAAAACCGGTGGGACATGAGAAAAGAAAGATAGATGACAAGGAGAAAAAGAGGGCACACCAAGGGATCGCCCTTAAACTTGAAAAGGTGCTCAAGTCTGTTCAAGAGCAACATGAAAAATTCGAAGAAGAAGAGGATGAGGAACTAGTCCTCGTAACAAGGGCCCTTCGATCATTCTACAAGGGAAAGTTCAAAAAGGGAAATGGGAACTCACAGAAAGGACAGAGTTCCCAAAGAAAAACTGTTGAGAAGGATCTTTCAGACGTTACATGCTACAAATGCTACAAAAAGGGACACTTCGCAAAGGAGTGCTCACTGGGAGTTGACGACCGTAAGCAAGGCAAGAAGGCCTACATCGCCACCTGGGACGATGACGAAGACGAAGATCCCGAATCTTGGGCATCACCCGACATGTGCGCAATGGCCATAGGAGACACCACTGGGGAACAACCCAGTGAGGTAACTACTGAATCCGTTCTTGCCTCCTTGAATAACTATGAAAAACCTGAGTTGCTTAAAATTCTTTCAAGCCTTGTTAAAGACAACATTAAATTGCAAAAGAAGTTGGAAAAATCGGAACACACCAATGCTGAACTAGTTGGTCTTGAGCCATGTCCCAACTGTGTGTCCCTTCTAGAAAAACTGCAGTCCTATTTGGCTCACATTGTAGAACTTGAGGATGAGCTTAAAACCCTAGAAAGTGATGAAAATACCCTTCTACAAAATCTGAGTAAAGCAAAAGGGAACTCTGAAGCCTCTAGTTCTCAAACCAAGTTTGTCCCTGCCAGACACGGAATAGGGTATGAGTCAGAGAGCCCTAGAAAAGGGAAGTCCCCTTTGAGTGAAAAAGAGATAAACGAGTGTAGGGCTCTAGAGCTTCAGTGTGAGAAACAGAAAAATGCACACTTGGAAGAGAAAATTCGTGTTCTGGAAAGTGGGGTGAATGGAGAAGTAGATTATTACACTGGGAACACTAGACACAAGTTGTATGTTCAAATAGCTAAAGGAAACAGGTCTAGAGTGTACAACAAGGAAACTATGGATAGGAACAGGATACAAAGACCCCATCCTAAGTACTACCTAGGAGAATACTATAAGACCTGCTGGAACTGTGGTGCTCATGGGCACTACAAGGAAAGTTGTCCCAAAGCTAAGGCCCAAGCCCAGAGAAATCACGAGTACTGGAACAGGCAAAATCAACAAACCAACAAGCCTGCTAGAGTTCCCACTAAAAGAAACAACCATAGGAACTTTGACTATAACAAGTACTCTCATGATATTAACATTGCTGATTATGTGTCACTTGAGACTATCTTCCCTTGCAAGGGACCAGGCAAGAGTCATCTTGTCTGGGTCCTCAAAAACTAACTTTTCTTGTAGGTGGCAGTGAGGGGAAACAACACATGGGTCATTGACAGTGGATGTTCCAACCACATGACCGGAAACAAAGACAACCTCACCTCACTCCACCCAAAGGCCAAAGGAGGTCATGTGTCCTTTGGCAACAAAAATAAAGGAGAGATCATAGGAACAGGGGAAGTGCTACTCAACAAATCAATCAAAATCAGCAACGTTAACTTGGTGAAAGATCTGGGATTCAATCTCTTGAGCGTCTCTCAGATATGTGATCAAGGGAACAACATCGTCACCTTTGACTCAAAGGAATGTCTAGTGATCAACAAGAAGACTAACAAAATCATCCTGAAAGGAAGAAGGTCCAACAACATATATGTAGTGGATACAGACTTTGAGCCACCAAGGAAACTGTGCTTGGCAAGTTCCCTTGACGAAACGGAACTCTGGCACAAGAGACTGGGCCATGCAGTGTCAATCAAATCTTGAAGCTTTATCTACAGGATCTAGTCATTGGCCTCCCACGAATAAACCTTGAAGGAGTCAAGATGTGCGAAGCATGTGTTCGTGGGAAGCAGACCAGGAGCTCGTTCAAACCCAAGAAGGTGGTCAGCACTACAAGACCATTGGAACTAATACACATGGATCTCTGTGGTCCCATGGACACTGAAAGCTACGGAGGAAAAAAGTACATGTATGTCTTAATTGATGACTTTTCGGGATTTACATGGGTGCTTTTCTTGAGATCAAAATCAGATACCTTCAAAGAGTTCGAGAGGATGATCAAGAAAATGGAAGTGAGCATGGGAATCAAGCTCAAGTCACTCAGATCTGACCACGGAACTGAGTTCAGGAACTCAGAGTTCCTAAGGTACTGCGACAACAACGGTGTATCCCACAATTTCTCAGCTCCTCGGACTCCTCAACAAAATGGTGTGGTGGAAAGGAAAAACAGAACTCTAGAAGACATGGCAAGGACCATGATGCTAGAGAGTGGAGTTCCTCCAAGCTTCTGGGCTGAAGCCATCTCAACAGCTACTTACATTCTGAATCGAGCAATGACAAGGCCCATGATCAAAAAGACATCCTACGAGCTGATCAAAGGAAGAAAGCCAAACATCTCTCATCTAAGGACCTTTGGATGCAAATGCTTCGTCCACAACAATGGGAAGGATAACCTCGACAAATTTGACCCCAGAAGTGATGAAGGGATATTCCTGGGATACTCTTCCCAAAGCAAGGCGTACAGGGTCTACAACAAGAGGACCAAGAAGATCGAGGAAAGCATTCATGTCATCTTCGACGAAAAATCTGTAAAGATGGGAACAGAAGCCCAAGGAAAGGGAACTCTGTTCAAACTGGTCAGACAAGAAGAAGAAGAAGACGAGGATGAACCAACAAAGAGAGATGAAGACTATCCAAGCGGGAACAACGTCCCACAATCAGGGAACAACGAAGGAGAACAAAACTCCACAGATCAAAGCTCTTTTGAAGTTCCCTCCTCAACAGAAGAACCGCAAGATGCATCGAACTCTCTTGTTTCCCAAGATGAAAGTGTGCCAGAATCCAGTGTTCAAGGGGAACAACGAGGGAACTCCGTAGAGAATCCTGACGAAAGTCCCAGCAACGAAGCTTCCCCTGAGGAAGAGGAGGCTCAAGACACAGATGAAGAGTCAAGGGAAAAGGTTGATGTCTCGAACTTTCGAACAAGGAATTATCACCAAAAGAGAGATCACCCTATTGACTACATCATCACTCCATTTGACAAAGGTGTTCTGACTCGCTCCTCTCTCAATAATTTCTGTGCTTTTAATGCTTTTGTCTCACTGGTGGAACCAAAAAGCATCAAGGAAGCCCTAAGGGACCCAGACTGGATCCAAGCCATGCAAGAAGAACTACACCAATTTGAGAGGAACAAGGTGTGGAAGCTAGTTCCTAGGCCCAAAAACAAGAATATCATAGGAACTCGATGGGTCTTTCGGAACAAGCTCGATGATACTGGGTCCGTAGCTAGGAACAAGGCTCGATTGGTTACTCAAGGCTACAAACAAGAAGAAGGGATCGACTATGACGAGACCTTCGCGCCAGTCGCAAGAATCGAGGCCATTCGTCTTCTCATAGGCTATGTAGCCCACAAAGGATTCAAGCTATACCAGATGGATGTGAAGACGGCATTTCTAAATGGGCACCTCAAAGAAGAAGTATACGTAGCTCAACCCCCCATGATTCGAAGATGAGAAGCTACCCAACCACGTCTACTTCCTGGAGAGGGCCCTCTACGGACTCAAACAAGCCCCTCGAGCATGGTATGACAGGTTTGCTCAGTTCCTTCTATCTCATGGATACCTTCGAGGTTCCATAGACAAAACTCTTTTCCTTAAGAAAGATTCTAAGGATATCTTGATTGTTCAAGTTTATGTTGATGACATTGTTTTTGGAGCAACTAACGAAACTCTTGTAGAGAAATTTAAGGACCTCGTGAGCAGTGAGTTTGAGATGAGTCTCATAGGGGAACTTACGTTCTTCCTAGGACTCCAGATATCTCAAACAAAGGAGGGAACAAGGATTCATCAATAGAAATACATCAGAGAAATGCTAGTCAAGTATGGGATGGACCACTCAAGGCCCATCGACACTCCCATCTCACCAAATTCCAGGCTCAATGCCGATGAAACAGGGGTAAGTGTCGATCAAAGGAACTTTAGAGGTATGATTGGCTCTCTCCTATACTTAACTGCTAGTAGGCTTGATATTATGTTCTCAGTGTGCTTATGTGCACGTTTTCAAGCTAATCCCAAAGAATCACACCTGAAAGAGGTGAAGAGGATTTTCAAGTACCTCAAAGGGAACGATAACTTGTGCCTCTGGTATCCAAGGAACAGTTCCCTTGAGCTCATTGCTTATACAGATGCAAATTTTGCTGGGCACCTAGTTGATAGAAAGAGCACATCAGGAATGGCCCAGTTCTTTGGGTCATGCTTAGTCTCATGGGGATCCAAGAAGCAAAATTCAGTGGCACTCTCCACAGCTGAAGCAGAATACGTGGTTGCCGCATCATGCTGTTCCCAAGTACTATGGCTCAAGTCCCAACTTCAGGATTACGATATGTCATTTGGCCCAGTTCCTATACTCTGTGATAATACTAGTGCCATTATCATTTCCAAAAATCATGTGCATCATTCTAGGACTAAGCACATAGACATTAGGCATCATTTTCTACGTGACAATGTTGAAAATGGGAACATCTCTATGCAACACTGTAGAACGGAAGAGCAAATTGCGGACATTCTCACCAAAGCTTTAGACAGACGTCCCTACCAGCGTTTTCGAATGCTTCTAGGGATGATAACTCTAAACTAAACAAGTCCCTGATTGTCTCTCCCTCAATGCTTGATTAGTCTAACTAGAAATGCATGATAGGGAACTGTAGGACTCAGTGCTTTCATTTTGCCACATTACTAGTCTAGAGCTTGATTTGTATAAAGGAACATTATCTCTTTTGGCCCAAAATGATCAACCAGAGTTCCCTTTAACCCTCTCTACAAGCCACTATGACGGTTGATCATAAAACCTACCCTAAGCTAAGGACCAGACAAACGTTTCTCATGAGCCAAACTCTTTATCCTAAAATCGAGTTGCAATTGTCTGGTTTTCTTTTGAGTTCCCTAGCCTCACAGAAAATTGAGTGTGAGTTCCCTTATCCTCTCCACTCAAAATGACCTTTCCAAAGATCATGGGAACTGATGGGCAAAAGCAGGGAACACTGGATCTGAGAAATGAAACGTCACTTGGGAAACGGGAAATTGTGTCAGAATTCGAAGCATTATGAGCCAAGCATTTGAATCTCTCGAAGTGACTTCCCTTGGAAGAAAGCAACACGCATCAGAAGTGTGATACGGAAGTTGAAACGCTCCTCCACATTCATTGGCCAACGGTTATCGAGGTCTTTCTCAACTTCCCTTTCTACCCTCGTCTTTCTCTCTCACATAAAAACCCTACTTTACCACTTTTGGGTTCCTTCCTCCTCATCCTTCCCTGTCATTCTCTTCCTCTGCAACTTTGCCTCCTCCCTCTTTCGAGAAAACTTCCAAAAATCTTCTCTTTCCCAAACTTTTCTCAAATGGCTCCAACCCATTCTTATGCCGAGATGAAGGCATGGATTCAAGAACATCCTAAAGCCCTTTTTCTCTCTATGATGGACGACATTGAGAAAGAGCAAGATGAAGCTCTTCGCGATGTGCTCATCGAGGGACTTTACAATTATGTAAGTCCCTTTCTTCCTCCTCCTTCGGCGGCGCAACCTCCAACACCACCGACCTCCACTCTTCCACCTCCCACTTCCTACGCGATTGTCATCGTCAACAGTTTCGGATCCGAACCCCCATCCAAACACGAGAGACCCAAACAATCCAAATCCAAACATCACTCCTCCAAATCCAAACATCACTCCTCAAAATCGAAACACAAATCCTCCAAACGCAAACACTCTGAGATCTCTTCCTCCCCCCCTCACTCCGAAAAGAAGAAACCTCACTTCAAATTCGAAGATTACCTTAACTGCTCCAAACCCAACTCCTGTGTCGCAAAACCCCCACTCATTTTTCCTCTTCCTTCCACCTATGGGAACTCTCAATCCCAGCATCAACTTCCACCACCTCCTGTTCAAACCGATTCCACAACTTCCCCTTCTTCTCTCCCCATCACTGAGGGAACTTCCAACCTCCCTCACTCATCCTCCTCCCCCAGAGCTCCCTCCCCCACCTCCCCCATTACTAAATCCCCCACCTCAAAATCTGCCCCTGGGACCTCAAGTCCCAAGGCTCAAACCCCTACTCCTCCTCCTTCCACACCCAAGGTCCCAACTCCACAACATTCTCCTCCACCTCCATCTTCTCCCACTACAATCAAACTCCCTTCCCCACCTCCTTCGGCCCAGAAAACAATCGACCTCGATTCTGACGAGGATGATCTCCCCATTGGAGTCATCGCTCGCAAAAAGTCCAAGGAACTGCCACCCGTATTCCTGGGAACTGCTGAAGAGGAAGCCCAACTCAAAGCCCTCGAGGCAGAATTCGAAGGCGCACTCACGGGGCCTTCCGAACACCAAGGGGGCAAGGCCCAAGAAGAAGGGAACCTAGCATCAATTGATGGTGCTGGGCAAGGTAGTCGTCATCAGGAAGACGACGAGGAGGGAACAGGGCTGACCTCCTCCGATGATGAAGGGACCTCCGGTGATGACACTGAAGAAGACGAGGAGGCCACCACTGACAAAGAGCCTGCCGGCATCCCAACTTCTGGACACCAAATGGTGGTGTCGGCACAGGTCCCAGAGGAAAGGACCCGCCCGCTCATGATCGAAGCGGCTGACCCCCCTCAGCAAAAACGAAAGACTACGGTCTCTAGGGGGAACTCCAAGAAGAAAGGGAAAGGAACTGTGCCCCAGAAAATTCATATCTCTGAGAATCGCAAGCTCCTTCCCCCCCTCATCCTCTCAGAAAAACAACTCACCGATGAAGGGCTAGGGCAACTATGGGACCTAATCAAGGCCCAAGGATGGGAACACATGTGTAGTGAGGCCGTGAGTATCGATCCCTCTCAGGTGCGCCGATTCTACAACCATTTTGTGGTCCACGACAACGGCACCAAGGGAACTCTTTCCCTCGAAGGCGATGACTTCATCTTCACCACATCCACAATCCGCCTTCAACTACAGGTCCCCGTCCAGGGCCTCCAAGAACTGCCCGCCAAAAGCTAGGGCGACTACGACAGCGAGGTGATCTACAACACGATCTATGAGGGTCGTGTTCCCACCACTGGCACCTCTACCCATCACATGTCCCTCATTGCAAAGCTGGCCCATCAATTCATCATAAACATGGTGATCCCTCGCCAGGAGAAACGTCTTGTTATCAACATCCCTGATGCCATTATCCTCTACTACTTCCTCCTCAAAAAGCCCATCAATCTTCCTCGCATAATTCTCGGGCACATGGAGAAGTGCATGGCTTCCAAGTCCCACTCCCTCCCTTACGTTGGCCTTATCAAGAAACTCTTGCTTAGAGAGGGCCTCTACGACACCTCCAGAGAAGAGGTCACCATAGGAAGGGAACTGGACATCTCTGTGGTCCACAAAATGCGTCACTCTAAGCCAGTAGAGGAACAAGAAAGGCTGCCATCTGGTGAAGGCACCCAGGATGGGAACACTCCAGTGTTGGTACACATTGCCAACACTCTCGACAAGATGGCCAGGAACCAAGAAAAGATGGCAAGGGACCAAGAACAAATCGCTAGAGGCCAAGAAAAGCTGGTCCAAGTCTTGACACGGCTTTGTGATGCCCTGTTCCCACCAAGCCCATGATCTTTTCCTTCTTTTTCCTCGCCTCCATGTTCCCACAAATATTGTTTCTAGTGTTCCTATGTATATATTTCGCTTAAGTAATGAATGGCTTTTAGTATGATTGCGTGTTCTTTTCTTTCCTTATTTATGTGTTTACTTGTTTTCGATGATGTCAAAAGGGGGAAAGACAAAAAAATGCGAGATGAGTTAAGTTGAAAAGATATCATAGAATATGCTATAGCTAAGGGGGAACAATTGCATAAAAAGCTAAGTACGAACTCAGTGATTCACAAGAAGTGGCTCCCTAGGAATACGCGTTGGAACTCATCTGCATATCATGCTTTGAAATACTTGCTGATTTTTGTGATAGGTTTGTCATCATCAAAAAGGGGGAAATTGTTGGAACGATGTTGGGACCTCTGGTTCTAAACATCGGAACAACGATACAGTTCTCCGAGTTTTGATAATGACAAACGCTATAAGGGAACTAATGTGCTTTGATCAAGTATTTCTAAGGAACACAGGTTGAACAAAGAACTTCCACGAATGACCAAAGATCACAGAAGCACACAATGAAGAGTTCCCATCAAGGGAACTCTGAAAAGGACAGTTCCCATGACATGGGAACTCACATGTGAGGACAAGGACCGATCAGCGCATATCACGGGATCCTGTCTTGGACAGGATGAAGGCACAGTCTAAGGAGCAGACTGTCACGATTGATCCAACGGTCCGATCATTTCAAGAAGTTGACCTAGTTCAAATTGAAGTCACATGTGAAGAAAGTACAACTTGGGCATCAAGCAAAGGGCATTTCGGACACAAATGAAAGATGCGACTAAAGCCCAAGTGCACTCTAGTATAAAACCAAATGAATAGTAATCGGATTGAGTACTTCTCCCAGAACTCACAAATACCCACAACAGAGAAAGAGAAAGAAGAAGAGAAGTCCCCGACGGCGAGTATCTGATCTCGACGACGGTGAAGCCGAGTTCCCATGAGCAAGGGAACTGCGATTCAGTGTAAGGTTTGAGTTACTTATTTAGTGATTGTTGTTCGCTTAGGAACTCAGTTGAGAAGATTCATTAGTGTTGCTAGAGTTAGGTAGAACTCGTAGGAACAGAGAAGTTTGAATCTGGCTGTTTGTAACTAAGGAACAAATCAATAATATAAGTAAGTCATTCAAAATCCTCCAAGCGGAGGTAGAGGTTTACCCATACAACTAGTTGGTTGTAGTGGGGTTCCTCTATAAGGAACTGTGTTCACTCTGTCCTTTTAATACTTGCGATATTTTCTTCCGCTGCCTTGGGAACAGCTTAACAGCCAGTTCCCAAGCTCTAAGCTAACCGGTTACGATCCAACAATTAGTACATAAAACCAACTTCAAACTAACTATTGGTGATTTTCAGTATCAAAGACTCTGTTACATTTGGTGGCAGAGTAGCAGTTCGTGACCATATCTCCATTGTATCAAAGGTATGTTATTTCTTCTTTGCACACCTCGTTTTTATTGCAAAGCTTGTTGCTGATAGACCTCCCTAGAAGAACTTTGGGTGCATTTGGATTACACTAGAAAATGCATTATCTCACATTATATTGTATTACAATGCTGTGAAAATAAAATCATCTCTGTCATCAGCATATATCCTTTTCTCTGACGCTCAATCTCTTGCTGATGTCAGGTCCGGGTTTCCAAATGGCGAAGACAAGTTGCAGGGCAACGTTGCAGAATGAAAGAAGCACAAAAACCAACTGCCAGTTTTGAAGCACAAAAACCGTTAGCATGGCTCAATGGTTGGAGAGCCGTTAAATTAGTTATTTGAAATTTTGTAAGAGGCCCTTTTGGAGAATTACATTATAATGCAATGCTGAGCTTGAGTTACACAAGTATGTATGTGGCCAAGTGGGCCTAACTGAAGGTCACTTTCGAGGCCTAACTAAAGGTGAGAAGATAGTTGAGTTTGTACTTTTGCCCCTGAATAATTGCTACATATTTGGTATGGACAAAGAAAATTAGGTGAATTTAATCATAGGGATAGATCAGTTAGCCTGACTAACTCATGTGCAATGTTTAGTTTAAAGTATTGGCAAAATCGCCGAAAACCATCTTTATAATAGTCTATATTATAACAAACCACCCACTATACTTGAAATTGTTGAGAACCACCCTTATGACTTAACCCGTTAAAAATTAGACACCCAAACATGATTTTCCGTTTGTCTAACGTGAAAGGTAGAATTTTTGTTTTTTAATTCCATTTTTTTAAAAAGATAATTCCATTTATTTTTTAATTCCATTTTTAAAAAAAAGATAATTCCATTTGTTTTTTTAATTCCGTTTGTCTATCGTATTTCGTATTTTGTTCTCCTCCTCCTCCTTTCTCTATGCAGAACACTCCTTCTACACTCTTCCGCCGACCGCCGCCCGCTGTCCTCCGTTTTCCATAGGAGATTATACTCGTTGGTTTTTTAAGTCTAGTTCAACCTACACCATTTTCCAATGTAGAATTGATAAAGGAATCCATACATAATTAATTTCAAATATATCATTCGCTTCTTTAGCCTCTGTGTTCATTTTGCTATGTTTCCGATTAACAGTAGCAATTTGAAGACACTCATTTAGAGCTGTCAAAAGCTGACCCAACCCGAAAAACCGACCCGAATCGCCCGAAAAATTTAGGGTCAAGACCCGAAAATTTGAACCGAAACCCAAAATAACCGAACCCGATAGACCCGAAACCTGTTGGGTTCACACCCGAAAAAAACCATTAGGTTGACCCACTCTGTTATATTTTAAGAATATATAATATATTTTGAAAATAATAATATATTTTATTATTAAAATATATAAAAATAATATATTTATTATTAAATATCATTTTTTAAATAAAAAATATTTTAATAATTGTAAAAAAATCAATTTTCTTGACCTGTTAGGTCGACCCGACCCGCCCGACAACCCGCAATGATCCGACCCGATTTGACCGGTGACATGTTACGACCCGAACCCGCCTCAACCCGAACCCGAAATAACCGAACCCGAACCCGACCTGACCGACCCGTTTGACACCTCTACACTCATTAAATCCTGCAAATTGCATCCAACATTCTGAATGTGCTATTAATTCTTACTAATAACATTTTTATGTCTGTTTTATAGAGTAACCCTAAATCAAATTACTTGCTCTAACATCATCGATCGTTGCTACTATTATCGAAATCGCATATGATTAAAAAAACAAGCAATATGTAGTGAAAAAACTCAACACGAAATAGTACAAAAACCTCTTGAAAACTACAAATAATCACGATTAAGTAAAACATAGATCCTCAAATGAACCACTTTATTAGAATTTTTTAGATTCTTCCAAAACCCTAGTTCGAACAACGAATTGAATGAAGCAGCATGAAGAGTACGATTCTAGGGATATAATCTTCTAATTTGATTTGTTTTATTTTTTAAAGTTTGTTCCTTTTATTTTAATTTTATTTATTATCCTTTTAAATAAATGGAATTAAAAAAAATATAAAAATTATATCTTTCATGATAGACAAATGGAAAATTAGGTTTGGGTGGCTGATTTTTAACGGGTTAAATTATAAGGGTGGTTCTAAACAATTTTAAGTATAGTGGGTGGTTTGTAGTAATATAGGCTATTATAAGAGTGGTTTTCGGCAATTTCGCCTAAAGTATTTGAACATATATTGGAAAAAGAAATCATTAGCACATACCTTCCATAAAAAAACATATCAAGAATCAACATGGGCCATGTTTATTTTTGGATGATCAAATATATTAAAACGGTTTTTCTATCCTATGCCCTTAGGGCATAGGTTAAGAGTACTAAATTTGGGAACTAAAACCCTAATAAGAAACTAATAAACCCTATTGAAAAAATAAATAAATTTAAATAAATACAAATTCCAAATATATTACTATTTTTAGTCTTTTAACCTATGCCCTTGGGACATAGGTTAGAAAAATCGATATTAAAAACACCACCTTTTTACTTTTTCTTTTCTACATGATCCAAACATGTTGTATATGTTTAATTAAGGAATCCTCAATTACGAAAAGTCAAAATTATATATTTTTCATATTAAATTACAAATATATATTTTCATATCAAAATTATAAATATTAAATGATTTCTATAATTTATTTTTGTTTTGCCAAAAGCTAGTTCAATGTTAATGTGGTTTCCGATATTTGTATCACTTGAAGCTATAATGTCATTTTGAATGAAAATGTTATTTTAATAGTCTTAAAAAACGTAAAAAAAGAGAGATTGCACTTAGTTTGAGAATGTTGAAAATGTGATTTTAGGATAAAATGACATTTTGCATCAAACTAGAACAACGATGTAAAAAAAAATACATTTAAGGAAACTACTACCTAAAATACCAATTAATACATGAAAGAGCATAGATAGCTTGAATCTTAATCCAAAAGCATGTAGGTGTGCTAATTTTGGTTTAGGATCAAATTTTATTGAAGTTATGTGATGAAACCAGTCATAAGTTGGTTTAACGAAATGAGATGTTAGATTTTCTTAAGCGCTTGTCTAGAAATTTGAATTTAAAACTCCTTAGTAATGTGTATGGAAAAAGCAAATTAGAATGGTTATTCTCGTAAAAGATTTCTGCTTTACTCGATCACATTAGAGCGACTCTAACCAATCCAGCAAGTTGGGAACCAAAAAACTACATAAAAGAAAATCTAAAATGTAACTTTCGTATCAAAATACAAAATTACCTGTATTATTCAAGTGAACGTTGTCAAAGTTTGGGGTGTATTTTTTTTATAAGAAAAGAATTCGATGTACCAGACATACAAGAGTGAATCGAGAGGCCGAAAAAATCAACAGTCGGACATACCGACATAAGAAACGTACAAACCACACTAGCATACAACCCAAAAAGAAAAAACGCATGTACACAATAGAAAAAGTGCTAAAATCCGAACCGCGAGCTACCGAATGAGCAAAAAGTATGCAACGCCATGAGGAGAACCGTGAAGACGACAACTTGAAAAAATGCACAAGACGAAATCTTGAGGAACAACTGTGGACACTTCAAATTTGAACTTATTTGGGAAGACTTTAAGTATCAATTACACATCCACGATTTTTCCAAACCATTACAGTCGAACCTCCCAGCGCAAAACGCATAGAGAAATGCACCTAAAAATAACTAAGTTTTCTACGTTCGAGTTGAACCTATCGAGATTTTATTTTATTTTTTTCCAACGAGTTTCCAAATGATATAATATTTCCAAAATACTCCACAATTTCTTATTTTATTTTATTTCCGTCTCTGTGCGAAGGTGCGGTGTCGCTCTCTTCTCCCCCTTTCACCGAATCCTTTGAAAGAGGAGGAGGAGTCAGAAAGTCCTTTCCCGAAAATTCGGCCATTGTTCCTCCGACACAAATCATCTCTGCTTTACCACACCTGCGCTGCTTTCTCGCCGGATTCTCCCTCTTCTTCGTTTCCACCGTCTTCATCTAACCATCTCACAGCCATTTCAGCGCTTTCTTCAACTGATTCAATCCCGTCAGGTATGCTTGCTATGGAATCTGGATCCCTGTTGTAATTTCACGCTACCTGAATTCGCATTGCATTTGATTGATAAAATTAGATCTGCCTTTTTGATTTGTTATAGGATGTCGGTCGGCTTGATCTTTACTTTTCTTTGTTGCGTTTTAGATACGGATTTTTTTTTTTAAATTCTGGTTTACAATTCTGGAATTGATGAATGCTCATGATTTGATAAATCTATATGACTCGTTTTCTATGGTTGGCTTGTTTCGATCTCAAACAATCTATCTTGTTTGGTCATCTCATTTCCGGCAAAGCTATTGTTAAAGAATTTCGGCCCTTGTGCCATTTAATTTCTATGTCACGTTGAATTGTCATTTATTTTAAATCAGAGTGATCATTGCATCGTTTCATTTGTTTTTTTTTTTTTTTGGTCTTGCCTTTTGGCTCGCCCGGTTCGATCGGTCGGACACCGCTCTACATCCGGACCGGGTACTTCGTGGCCCCATTTTGGGGGAGACCCTCCCAATATCAATTTTTCCATACATGCTGCCAGTGAGATTCGAACTTCGAACCTCCTGCACAACACTTAAGGAGTCTAGCACCACTTTACCACTAGACCAACTGAGTATTGGTATCGTTTCATTTGTTTGAATTCCTTGAATCTGGGTGGATCCGTCCCTGGCCTTTTGCTGCGTGCTTTGGGTTCTTAATCATTGTAGCGAGCCTGCAAATTCTGATGTAAATTTTTTGATATCTCTTTTGCCCCTTGAAAATTGTAAATACTATATCTTGTTTCTGGATGTTTTGCTTAACTGGACTCTTGTGTTGTAGCCTGTAGGAAGATCAAATTTTTATATTTTCTGTTTTTTTTCTGTTAATTTTTTTTTTATTATTATCATAAAATAATTGAATATATTGATATATTAGGTGTGAGGAGTTTAAAATTTGAAATTATCCCCAGAGTGACAATGCCTGAACTCCTAACTCAATTCTGAAACTGAGTTAGGTAAGTGGACCTATTTTCTCTTGCTGGGGCCAATTTTCAATTAATGTTGTCTCTGCAGGTTATTGAAGAGGATTTCTTGGAAGTACAGCAATGAAGAAGGCCTTTGATCAAACTATTAGAGATTTGTAAGTTTATGTAGTATAATGTTCAAAAGTACTATTTTTTTGCCCTTCTGAAATTAACTGTCTGATAAGAAGTAAATATATTTAAGAGTCTGGCATTTGCTGTGTCTGGGTACTACTCTGTATATTAAAATGAAGAATCTATAACGTTCCTTGAATGTGTAGTATTGCAATTTATGTCTCTTATATATTGTTTGTCAATATTTGTTTTCAGAAAGAGGGAAGTGAACAAAAAAGTTCTTAAAGTCCCTACGGTAGAACAAAAGGTAAAATTTTCTATATAAATTTGATTTGTATATTTGCATGTCCATGAAGCTCAGTATTACTGCATTTTACTTTCTTGTATTTCAAGCTGTGTACATTAGTTTTGAGACAAACTTCATGATCTTGTATGAACGTATGTAATTTAGGTTTGTTTGACAATATCCATCATGTGTTAGGATCTTACATAGAATCAACTTGAAGACTAGGGAAATTTAGGTATTACATGCCAATGCTAATTTGATTTAAAAGCATCTTTGGGCTCAGGTATTTGAGTGAATTTTATTTGGAAACTTGAGCTTCTGGAGAATGAAGTCAACATGGAGATTAGATCTACCGTATCATAGAGGAAGAAGATCTTGTTCACTTTTTAGGAAAAAAAAATCATATATTTTCCCCAAATGGTCAGAATGTTGCAATTCTCTTAGATTTGATTATTCAATGTCATGGGGCTCTATTTAGGTGCATTATTACTTTTCTTAGTTACATGTTTTCATTGAGTCTATACTATATGATAGTCCTAGCTTCACAGTTTGTATTGTATATTCATGATCTCAATTTTAGTTTTACATTGGAGATCTTAGATTTCTGATCCTGCAGCACCACTTGTTTCCCAAATACCTGAAGCACCTAAGTTCCTTGTACATTTCTCTGATGAATAGCTATTTAATCCACAGATTCTTGATGCAACCAGCAACGAGCCTTGGGGTCCCCATGGATCACTTCTTTTAGATATTGCACAGGCTACAAGAAATTAGTAAGACTAAATAACTAGAACTTATTTGCTAATTATCTATATCATAGTGAATCTAAACTGGCCTATCCATTCATGTAGCCACGAATACCAGATGATCATGATAGTAATCTGGAAGAGGATGAGTAGTACTGGCAAGAACTGGCGGCATGTGTACAAGGTATGCAGCATCTGAGTTTCTAATCTTTTCTGTCAACATGTTATTTGAAATAACAGTTTTTTTTTTCTGTACAAGGAATCCCGACTAATTGTTCAGAAATAAAAGTTTTTTTTTTTAAGTTGAAAACAGCTTAAATAGGGAGGAGTGAATACTGAATAGGATATAGGTTAAGAATCATTGGAATTCGTCACATGGACGGTCATTATTTTGAGTTATCTTTTTTCTTTGTAATGTTGATTTGGGTGCAAACTTAACTCTCAAGTGCAAAACATCACTAGGCTTTCTTTTTGTTTACATCTTCATGATTTACGCTTCTATATTTGTCCCCACAATATAAAGTAGATGAAACAGCTCCTTATCTGTTTATGTTTTGCTTACTGCCGTGAGAATCAAACTCAGAAACCCTCGTTTCACTTTCAGGCATTAACAGTCTTGGAATACTTGGTGGCAAATGGGTCAGAGCGTGTTGTAGATGAGATAAGGGAACATGCTTATCAAATATCTGTATGTCTCTTTTTTTATAAATTTTAAAAGTACTTTATAAATAATTTTTTCTTCAGTTTGGCTCCTTGACAGGATCCTGTTTTTAATTTTTTAATTTATTTTGCTTTTGTGCCACAGACATTGTCCACTTTTCAATATATTGATTCAAGTGGAAGAGATCAAGGACAGAATGTTCGAAGAAAGTCTCAGAGCGTTGTGAGTTTGGTAAATGACAAAGAAAAGATACAAGAAGTACGCGAGAAGGCTGCTACAAACAGGGACAAGTAAGTTTCTATATCAACATATTTATTTGACACTGTTTAACTGGGCCAAGCAAATCTCATTTAGCAGCACATTTTTTCATACACTGTCCCATGATTTTTTAGATTTGCTTGTTTCTCACATCCATTTTTGAAATAGCTAATAGCACTATATTCAAGAACAATGTTCTGGGAGTCATTTACTGAACTACCTTATAGGTTCAAAAGTGCATCCATGGGTGGCATGCATGGTTCTGGGTCTTATTCAGGCTCGGGATATGGAGATCGGTATGATGATGAACGTTATGAGGGACGTTATGGTAGCAGAGAAGAAGATCGAAATGGTAATGGAAGAGATGGAGAATGGAATAGAGATGATGACAAATACGGTCGTTATGCTGATCCTTATGCTCGTGATGGTGACCGTTACAATAGAGAGTCTGAAGAAAGATATGGTAGAGGAAGTTACAGGGATGATGAGTATCGGGGAAGATATGCTGATGAGAACCAGGATGGATCAAGAAGCTCTGAAAGAGATAGAGATCGTTCTTATGATGATGAACATCACTCATCCCGGTATGTACATTTGATTCTGGAAATTCTCTGGCAACTACAAAATTAGCATATCAAATTCAATTTTATCTTGCCAAGTAATGTAAAAAATTCATTTACTGAATTATTTTACTATTACATTGATCCTGTTGTTGCATACTAAAACTTGATATACAAGCTTTTAAATGTAAAAGCTACTTATTAGTTTCTGAACCATTTGTATCTTGAATTGATTAATGCCAACATCCAAGTTTGTCGAGATAAAGTGCATAAGAAGTATAGGGCACAACCAAGTAGGCATCAGAAAGATATGGATTGGTCATAGTAGCTGATTGTGATACATGTGAATAAATGCATTGAGCCAAAGGGTCCTATATTGATTGCATTGGATTTGAATCTTATAAAGATTATTAACTGTCTCTATTGTCACAGAGGTAGTAGTGTCAAAGCGGATGACCATCCTCAGGAAGGAAGGTAACCTTTTCTTTTATTTGTCATGAAGAAAAAATCATTTGAATTTTTTTTTTTGTCTTTTGTCACATTTAGATGGTTGGGATATCAGATATGCTCTATGCTGAAATAATTTATGTTGCTACATATCATATTATCCTTACTTAATCTTTCCTTTGAATTTGGTGGGTTTGCAGGACACTTGATCGGAAATTTTCTGAGCAAAGTCCTGGTGCTCCTCCAAGCTATGAAGATGCTGTGGGAGGATCTAAAAGTCCCGCTTCCATTGGGAGGTATATTGGTTTGCAAAAAGTTGTTCCCCGAACTTTTATTTCACAATATGTTGATAATATCTTGACCTTTTATCATGTGTAAGGGATGGAGAAACACCATCTGCACCAGCTCCCAATTCCTCTCCTCCAACTACAAGCCCTAGTCCAGTCCAAACAACAGTTGATCCCAGCAGCGCTTGGTCCGATCCAAACAACAAAGCTGAAGTTGTCGATGAATTTGACCCTCGCTGTTCACAGGATGGTAAGCGTAATATGTGCATTGTTTTATGGTAGCTTGAGTGTTTGACTGTCTTGCCACGTACCATTATATCATTACATGAATATGCTGCTAGCTGCCTTTCATAACCATGCTAATGGTGAAAGACCTAATTCAGAGGCTTAAATATGGGAATGCACTAATTTATCTTTTTTGAGTAAAATTTCTAGAGTTGCACTTGCTACTTTAGGAGAGAAGTAACACTTTTTGAGTTCGGTTAGAAGTACATTTTCATGCATGTACTGATTATTTGCATGGTCCTACCAGGATACAATAATTTCTTCTAGACTTGCACTTGCTACCAGGATACAATACTAATTCTTCTCTTTTGAGTAAAATTTCTAGACTTGCACTTGGCCACTTGCAACCTTAGGAGAGAAATAGGTACCACTTTTTGAGTTCGGTTTGGAAGTACATTTCCATTCGTGTACTGATTTTTTGTATGGCCCTACCAGGATACAATAATCATGTTATTCTACATTCCTGTCCTTGCTTGTTTCCGTTTTGTGCATCTTCTGCTGTCTTCCTCAAGGCTGTAATTTGGCACTAATTTTCTAGTCGTATATTGTCATCTGTGGTGATTGATCTATCTCTGCTTTTATGTTTTTATTTCTTTCATGGAAAGCTTTGCCATCCTGAATTGTTTTGGCACTTGATAGCCTTTGCTAGCTTACAGCCTTACACAAGGAAAAAGTATAGGAGTGCGGCCCCATAGCAAAGTGTAGGTTGTCTATCGATTATATGTAGGATGAGGAATGTTAATATTACTTGTTAAAGTTATCAAAGTTCGCTTGGATGCTGGGATCTCTAGAGCCAATATTTTCCTTGAAGCAGTGACATGCATGTAGTTGTTGCTTACAAAAAGTAAAAAACAATGATGTTAGGGAATGTGATATGAACTTTTTTATTTAACAATGTGAGAAGTACCGTTTAGGTAGAGTGTTGCTTGGGTACTCTATTTAATGTCGATCTATAAATAGGAGAAATGCTTGTTTAAGAGTGCACTGCTCTGGAAACTATTTAATGTGGTCAAATCCCTTGAATAAAAGGGCGTAGCAATACCCCTAGAGGAGGCTGTTTCTTGAGTGCCCCCGAGTCCCTGACCAAAGTATGTAACAGCTTTGAAAATAAAAGAGTATATGCAAGTCATATTGCAATTGCAATGAATACACACAAAAAAAAAGGCAACCAACACAAACAATTGATGATACTATAACTATCAAACATAACAGGTTAATACATCCAGATAGAAATCAGCCCACTTCATGATGTCTGTTTCATTCGTAGATAATCTGTTTTACATGCCTTTTTAATATTTTTTTCATAGCATTTGAAATTAAGTTGATGTTGCTTTCACATTTTAAGCATGTGTGGTGCTTTGGTTTCAATTTGCATTTTAATCCTTTCTAACCTGCTGATAGCATGTGGGTTTCTATCTGGCCTATATTTTACTGATCCTTGATCACCTATAATCTATGACAAATTCTACTTTTTCCTAAAGTTCCTGTTACTAGGACATGGAGACTTTGATACTTGAGCATAGCAAGTATTTTAGAATTTAATATTTTTCGGTATAGTAGTATAATCATGCTGGTAGTTGGTTTGGGTCTGATTTTGGAATTTTAATGCTCATGCTGTAAGCCCCTTCTTTGACACCTCTATTATAGCTGCTGTGTCAGGTACATCAAACAATGCTGAAACAGACCTTCTTGGGTCTCTTTCAGATGCTTGGGCTATTACCCCAGTTTCATCTGCAATGCCATCGGCAGATTCTAGTGCTTCCGGACCTTTCGCTGAATCCAATTTTATGGCAACAAGCTCAGCAACCGCTCCTGTGAACCAGGTTGGTATCAATTTATCCCACTGTCACTTTAAACTGTAGCATTTTTCAAGTGAACGAGTTTCCATTTTCCAACACTAGTCAGTCTTTTGACGTCTTAGTTTGTTTATTAGTAGAAATTTTCTGAATGATATATATGTCCCTGCTTTAAAACAACCAGTGAACTGAGACCTCTTCTGCTTATACATTTCTTTGCAGTCTTTCGAAGATCCCTTTGGTGATTCACCATTTAAGGCGGTCCCATCCTCAGATGACATCACAACTCAAGCACAGAATTTTGCTTCTGCATCTTCTTTCCAGCCTCCTGTCAACACCGTGGAACAAGTCCATCAAGTGGCTCACACAGCAAACAACTTTGGTAATTCTGAAATTCCAGAGTCACTCTCTGGCCTAACTTTCACCAACCCTGAACCCTCCACTTTTCAGCTTCCTCAAAACCCACAGCCAATGCAACAAGAGCCACCATCTTTTCAGAACGATGATATACTTGCTGGAATTTTACCACCTCCTGGGCCTCCACCACCTGTAGCCTCACAGACACATTTCCCCCCTACTGCTAACCAACCCATAAACCCAGCTTATAATCATGCTCCAAACTTTGCGTATAATGCCCCAAATTTTGTGCCACAGTCAGGGCATCCACATACAGAAATGGCTGCTCAAAACCTAATGATGCCAATTTCCCAAAATAGCGGCATCAATTCCTTTCCCCACTCCACACCTAGTTCGATTTCTTCAAACACTGCTCCTCAAATGCCATCTGATATTGTACCCCAGCAAACCAATGGTATATCAGGTAATCTACATCCACAAGCTGGTCCAACTGTCAGTCACTTCTCACAGCCAACCTCCACACCGACAACAGGATCACTCGCGATTGTTTCTCAACCCGCACCCAAGGAGAAGTTTGAGCTAAAGTCAGCAGTATGGACTGACACATTAAGCCGAGGATTGGTCAATCTTGATATCTCTGGAGGCAAGTAAAACATTTCTCTTCATGGTTGAAATCTGAGTTAGGTCACATTTTGCATGTCAAGTGGGTAGTGGTAACAGAATAAAGGAGCAGTTGAAACTAGCTCTAACCTAAACTCTGATGAGAATAGCTTTCAAAAAGTAGTGTTTGAAACATTGTTAAACATTAAAAGCTACCTTTAAAAACGCTGAACTTTACCTCTACCATGACACTTCAGCTGCTTGCCGTTAAAACTAATTCAAGATACTCAAACTGGAATATTTTTTTTCTCCTGCAGCAAAAGTAAATCCAAATGCAGGTATCGGGGTCGATTTCGATTCCCTTAACCGCAAGGAAAAAAGGATGGAAAAACCTAGTACAACTCCTGTGACATCCACTATCAACATGGGTAAAGCCATGGGTTCTGGCTCTGGAATGGGTCGTTCAGGTACAAACACAATGAGGCCTCAAACCAATCCAATGATGACACCTGGCATGGGAATGGGTATGGGTGGTGCCCCTGGCGGTGGCATGGGCATGGGCATGGGTATGGGTGGTGCACCTGGTGGTGGAATGGGAATGGGAGGCTATGGGATGATGAACCAAGGCCAGGGCATGAGAATTGGCATGGGAGTCAGGGGTAATATGGGAATTCCAATGCAACAACCATCAAACGGGATGCAACCAGGCTTAAACATGTCTGGAGGGTACAATCCAATGATGGGTAGAGGTGGTTATCCTTCTCAAAACCCATACGGAAGTGGCTATCAGTGAAGTGTTGTTGGGAGAGTTACAGTCTATTCACATGATAAATCTTCAATTGAAGGAAATCACAGCGGGAGTATTCAAAGGCAGGATTCCCTGCAACCATGGTGGTTTGTGGCTTGCAAGGTACCTCTAAACTATGAGCTGAGAAAAGGGAGTGTTTTGATCGGTTACTTTCTAGTGTACAATTTATAGTATTGTTGTCGTCTTTGTTTGTTAAATGGTTATGATGAGATTTGGCTAATCAATTTCTGTTAGCCGAGTGGCGCAGATAAGTTCTTGGGTGATGATACAATATTTTGGGTTCTTACTATCCCCTGATTCTTTTCCTATATAAGCTTCACTTGCTTGGACTTGTAAAAATATTCATACGGTTTGCCTGCACTTTATGTAGAGTAAATAACTTGTGTTTGGCTTGTGATATATGTCATCATCCTTTGTACCACTGAACAATTTGTGAATTTTGCCTGTCAGGAATTGAATGTGTGGGTTTTAGTACGTGTACATAAGAGAATTATCAGATGAGTTTGTTTATCAATTTTTGATTTTGGGTTTTAGTAGTTTGGCAGACTGATTCTTGCTTACTGGGAGCTCCCTTCCTTGAGTCAAGTCTCAAACTAAAAACTTAAAAGTTATTGTTTCAGTTTTGTTTTTTTAGACTGAAGCTAATTACATGCTAAGTTGTCTCAATTTTGGTACTTTTAGACTTAGAGCCCGTTTGATTACTAACTATTGGAATGTAAACAGAAAGGAAATGAATCTAATCCACTTTGGTAACATATAAGTTTATGGGCATTTTCATCTGGCTTGCGGCATCTCATATTTGCGAGCCACAAGTCCATTGTGTTCATGAACTATGGTGCAGTGAGCCGAGGTGAAAATTATCATTGATATATCATGACATCAAAAGTAATTTGTTATATCAATGACATCAAAAGTAATTTGTTCAATTCTTCTCTGAATACGTTTCCATAGGCTACAATTGAACAGACCCCCTTAAGCTAATTACATATTCTAAGTTGTATCTAGTTATGTATTATTGAAAGATACTTCACCGTAATTAAAAAAAAAACCTTGAAGATTTAGACTTTGTTTTATTTCATAATCTTCCTAATTATGTTATTCATGTTTTAGATGTTGAAGCTGTCTTTTCTTAATGAGGAAGACTCTATTATGATCTAAATAAAATCTTAACCTGGCATTAGCCCTCCTTATTACAAAAAAAAAAAAAAAACCTTGAGTTTAAGTTTTGGGGTTGTATGAGATTTAGCAAGTGGGGAAGGCTATATTTTGTTTTGATAATGTTTTAGAAGAAATAAATAACAACAGAATTCAGCCAGGCTTTTTGTAGATTTTTCTTCAAGGTCTCTAGATTTGGCAGGTGAGTGTCATGCTCCTCGTTATATTTGTCTATATATGATATCTGGCGTTATAATACTTGTCTATGTGCTCATCGAATTTAATCAAAACTGTTATTTCTGCGGCTTTCGGTTTGCGTGAGTATCATAATATCTGATTTTAGCATGCCAATGTCTTCCAAATTGGTCAGCACCCATTAAAGCTGCCGAATTCACAAATCTTATCAAATCCCAAAATCTCTGCAAGATTGCAATACTGTTGTCATGACCCTAATCAACCTGTTGTCATCGTGTGCGAATTTCTAGATCGATGCTTTCCTCTTTTGAATGGAAGGAATTAATGAGGTTAAAAATAGCCTGGGCTAGGTTAAATTGGCTCAAAATCCAAAGTGCACGTGCTCAAATTACAAACATTGTTGTCGTTTTATACTATACGATTTACGTACGAAACCTACAAGCCCACACTGGCACACGAGTTTGTCGGCCCGGTTTGGTTAATCCAGAAATTGGCCCAAAAAGTGCCCAAGGAAACCTCTTAATTTCTGTATGTAACATAACATAAGCCATGTGAGGCTTTTGTTTCTTGTCTCATACATTGTTAATTTTTCTGTTATCTATCATTTTTCACAAATTGCCACAATTAGATGGGTCTTGCTATGTTACAACACACTGGTTTTCCAACAAGATCGAACTGTTTTTTATACATTTATCCCGCACAAGTATTTATGTATGTTTATGTTTGTATGTATATATATTGTGGGTAGACCTGTCAGTCAGGTAATTTGGGTTTGAATTTCTTTTGGGCGGGTTTAACTTGGCTAAGATAACAAATTGTGTATCAGGTTGATTAGGGTCGGGCACTCGGGCTGATTTGGGTTTGAACCATTTCGGTTTGCGATCCATTTATGTATTTCGGATCGACTCATCGACTCAAATAGTGTAAAATTAGGGTCGGGTTATATTAACCCAATTTGGATCACATAGTTTAGCTGGCTTGTTCAGGCTCCTGATACTTTGAGCTTCATTACATTCAAAGTTTTTAGGTTATTGATATGTCGGGTTTTCGTTATTTTAAATGTCAAAGTGCCATAATGCACAAATCTGTGCATAAACATACAAATATGTACTCTCTATGATAAAGTATTTTGGGATGAGTTGATATGATCATATGTAAATTTTCAATTATTTTTGTCGGATTTATTTTATATTCAGGTTCTAGTTTATTATACTTAGGTGTGTTTTGATAGGATTAATAAAATCTGAATCGTCGATAAATGAATTAAAATTTTATCTTTTAAGATTGGAACAAATCGGAGTTTATTATATATCGATCGAGTTTCGCTAAAGCGATTACATCAGACGAAGAATCATCCCCAAATACTCGTACATAACCTAAAATATGATAATCTATTAATAGAGTAACTCCATCAAATTCAAATTCTATGTCCTAGTGGCACGGACCGCGGTTACATCTCCAAAAGGCACATGGAGGATCAAGCCATGACCGATTAAGGGGTTTTCTAGAAGATTTCGGAGGGATGGAGAGGCATCCCGGATGTTTGGGGAGCTATGGCATAAGAGTGTCCTTGACAAATGTCCCAGGCCAAGGCATACCCTTCTAGAGAGTTTTAGAGAAGGTGCACCTCTTCTGGAAGCTTTACACAAGGGTGCGCCTCCTCTAGAAGCTCTTACATAAGCGCGCTTCATCTATGTCGACCTTCCCATGGGTGTACGTGTTCTTCTTCTAGATGGGTCTAGGAATCGTCTTTGCTTCCTTCCAATGGGTCTTTAGGGGTAAGAAGGGTCTAAACTTGTCTAGGAGGGACTTAGTCTAAAATCTTCCTTTGTAAGAGGAGAGGCTCGCCTATAATAAATAATGATTCACCCCAAACTTGCCATTCACCTCACCACATCCAAGTCTTAGGCATCAAGTTCTCTTGTAAGATACTTGTAAAGCTTTCTTTTTATAATATAAAGTCTTTTTAATTTTCACAAAATACTAAGCCATCTTTCCTTAGCTTTTCAGTTGCGATATCGGGACATAGACATGACTTAGCTTTTCGGAAAGACCGATTTAGATAAGAGTTTCACGATTTAGAGTTGGGATCTTTAAGTATGCATTTATTTTGTCATTCTTATTTTGTCACGTGATATTATGTGACACCAAAATTTCACCACTAGCCCAACTTGATATACTCATTTCAATGTTAGTTCAGATCCAATATCCTTAATTATCATCTCAAAAGCTATGATTAGCATCTTGTGTAGTATAAAGGCAATGTCAAAGTTACTAGAATATGACACATAATAGGTGACGTAAATGAGAATTGATTGCGGGTCCATTGGTCTTGCCAACTAGGGCCGATGTGCTACAAAGAAAACCACAAAATATAACACATCATCGCCAACCAAACATTAATACAGTACTTCCCTAAAGCAAACCCACCAAACTCTCTAAAACCATCCCCTAGTTTTGCCTTTCTCCCTATTTGGTTTAGTTTTGCCTTTATAGATTTGTTCTTATCTTCATCTCCCTTCTTCTTTTAGCTAATTAATCTTATAATTTAATCAAAAAAATCCAGAAACGTCCAATGGTTACCCTTTCAAAATTAATTGTTTTTTGCTAATGATGCCAAAAAAAGTATACATCAACCGAATAAACTCTAAAGTAAACAACAAAACATAGACAGAAGGATTTCCACAATCAATTAGAAAACGCGTAGTTGCTTAATTCTTCATCTAATTTCTTAGCTAATTTTCCTAAATTCGTCATTAATTTCGGGCTTGTTTTAGTACAATTCTATTTTATCTATCTATATATTTTAAATATATTATCTTGGTTTATGGTTTAGAATTTAAATTTTTGAGAAGAACTGCTAAAATAGCAATTATCTTAGTAAATACAAGAAAAAAGCACTTTTTAGAGTCGAAACTTAAAACTCATATCGATACCAAAATGAACCTTTCACTATTCAGATCTAGCAACTAACCTCTTCCGAGATTATTCAAGTCAAAATCATGTACGTCTCGGCCCTATAAAAAGGAAACACACTTATTAATTGCTACTTGGATCCACATACTAGTATGCGACGCGTACACAATAAAACACAAAGAAAACTAACTTCATTTGTCGCTGTCCTCGACTTTTTCCAAGGTACGCTTCTAGATCGTTACACGTTGCTCACACGTAATAGTCTTTGTCGAAAAGTTAGGTGCTAAGTGAATTAAATTCGTAGAAACAACTATTGGAATTTTCTTTGGAATAAGATAGCTAAGAAACGAGTGAGAGTATTAGAAAGGACACAAAATTTAAGAGATTGTTGAACCTAGATTTGATGCACACAAGTTGTGGCCCAAAAATGCAAAGGCATGATAGAGACGTATAAGGATAAAAGCATCCTACGCGTTATGAAATATGATTTGCAAAGATGGCAACATTAGGATCCAGGCCACAAAGTGAGTCCGTAGTACAATTCAAAATTTGCGGTTTGGATAGATTTAATTTTTTTTTTTTTTGGGTTAGATGAGTTGAATAATATTGTATTGAGTTGGATTGGTAAGTCAATTTTGTTTGGGGCCGGGATATAATAATTTGACGGTTTTAGTCAGAGCTAGTTGCGAGGAAATCCAAATAAAACATAAAATATGATATTAAATTATTAAAAGAAAAAGGATGGAGAAAAGAAGGGAATTGAATTGAAAAAGGTGACCAAATAAAACCCCAGTTGCCCAACTTGAAAGTCCCATGCAAGTTCATTGCATAATAATAACGGTGGGCAACATGATTGCAAAAAAAAAACAAAAGGCAAAATTGGGTGGTAAAATTTATTCTACTGTACTATTTAAGCTCCAACTTGATCGGGTCCTACTTGCAAATGCTTCTAGCTACCTAGCTTCTTGATTGCTATTGACCTTACTTGATACAAGTAATTTTTAATACTACTCGATTTAACTATTTTTGGGTCGGTGTCCCTTTTAGTATGAATTCATTAAATTTAAGCTAATTGGTGTTCCTCACCCTCAATTTATAGTTAAATTATCTCGATTTGAATATATAAACAATTCCCTATTTTTATAGGTTATTAAGTACGTGTACCTTAAACTATTTTTAGAGTTGTTGTTTGTTGTTATCACGATGCCTTCTACAGTCGGACCATCATCCGGTGCTTATCATGTTCGAACCATCATGAGTCGATCCACAGTTAAACCGCACTCATACGAGCCTATCTGAACCATGTTCGAGCAACACAAAGACCCTTTTCCTACCAAGGTTACAAAACAAACAAACCCAAAACCACAAGGGTATCAACTAGAAAAGAATTAATTTTTAGCACAGATCAAAATACTCTTTAAACACTGGAGTACCCGACAAAATTTCCTTTTTTAATACTAGAAAATTTTGGTTGGTGTCAAGAATTTAAGGATATTTAAGCTGATATTTTGATTGGTTTGTTTTTTGGACCAATATCCTAAGGTATTGGGTTTATTTGTTCTGCAACCAAATTTTTGCTTGGTCAAATGAGTATATGGGTTCCTTCAACGTACGTGACTAGGTGGGATTGTTTGGGTGCAACTTTAATGTGACTCAACTCACGAGACGTCAGAGAATACCAAACGGTGATAAATGGCAATAAACGATGACACTAAAAATGATTTCGAGTCAGTTAACTCTTGAAATGTGGGCAGTGAGAATTGGTTGTTGTTTCGGACTTCTAATCAAGTTGGTATGAGTATGGATTTGGGCGTTTTAAGGAGTAAATAATTCAACTAATTTAAAATTGGGAAACTCGGTTATGACTTAGATTTAATCAATCGAAAAAATACCCTCAAAAACTTATGAGCACCAACCGATTGTTATAAATTTTTTTTTTTTTTTTATCTTGAAACAACAACCTAAAACCCTTAAACCTGGGGCACAAATCAAAATTCCTTTGATATTATATCATAAGCACTGAGTGGTAGGGTGGAAAAAACACCCTCTAAATCTACCCATTCGTATAAATTTAAAAGTTAAATGGATATTTGTAGAAAATCACTGGTTAAACATGTAAATATGAACAACCGGCCAGTCCGGCCCAATTTAATATAATTTATAGAACGATTTTTTTAACTTATGTTCTTATGACATATGTTTTTTTTGTTACTTTTTATTATATAGGATAATTTAATTTTTAATATGATTTATTTATTTTCAAATAGGATTTAGTTTTTAAAACAAGACTGATTTTTCTAACCTATGCCCTAAGGGCATAGATTGGGAAAACCGATCAATGGCCTATGCCCGTAAGATCAATGGCATGAACGCGCCCCTTGTAAAAACACAACATTCTCATAGTAATTAGAACATTCCCATCAAGATTAATAAATATAACATGCTAATTTAAGACAAGTGTAAAACTTGAGCACAGTCAGTGCGCGACATCAACACAAACACAAGAACCACCTTGTGAAATCCCGAGTCGCAACACAAGTGCAAGATCACGTGTTATTTTCGAGGCATCGGCCTATTACAATAAACATGCTACTCCCAAAGACTCTTCAAGCTCAGTCGGCAAGGCTTTATAGGCCGCCACTTTCCTTGACGTTTTAAGAATCACATCTAAAGTAAATAAATTCCACTACACTCTGCCTCGTGCATGAGCTCACGAGGAGCTCGTGATTTGGGTCCAATAGCATACAGACACCTCACCACCTCCATGTTTAAGGGGTCGAATAACATCTTCAGATCGATATAGACCCTTGTTGAACGATATTTGACATGTTTAATCTTCGAGAGAGAACATTCTATTTTATAGAGTAAGGTTTCAAAATGCCTTAAAGAGAAAAGAGAGATTGAGAAGAGATCAACATAGGCACAAGATAGGCTTTTGAATGAAAGTAAGGGGAAACCTCGACACGCCCATTCTTTAATCAACGCGCAACTTCCATGCCGACATTCTTATCCCGGTGCGCCATTTTCACTATCAACACACGAGTTCCACGCCGACGTTACTCTCTAGGCGCACCCATTCCGCATCGGTTTCCACACCGACATTCCTTAAACGGCGCGCCCATTCCACCATGACAAGATTTCTATATCAAACTGGTAATGTACAATCCTTTGTGTACTAGAACAATAAGTGCAAATGAGGGGATGAGGGATAATCTATGCCAAAATCAGTTGTTGAATAAACTCAGAGAGTTAGTATTTTAAAGATGAATAAAATCTTGTATCATAAAGCGTATTATTGGAGACTAGGTCTTCAAATTCAAAATTCGCGTTCGTCTCTCAACCAAAATCGATTCTGTAAGCTCCTGCATTTCACTCATTCCTTCCTCTACAAAAGCCCTCATTCAATTTTGGGTTTTCAATAGGAAGTCCCTCAATTTTTATGACTTAGGTCGAGAAACGCAATTCCGAGGGGATTTGAACTTGAATTGGATACGTTTATGATGAAATTAAAAATGGATTTTTATAGATATTGGTTAACATATCGTGGAGGATGGATAAGAACAAATCAATTCAATTTTTAGAAGTATAGAATTCACGAGATCCCCCGAGATTTTATTTAGAGTTGATTCTTCGGTTGTAATCCCGATTTTATCTCAAATTGATCCGATTAGAATTAGTTTTTGGCCATATAAAAGGCCTTGATCCTTCCCCTTTCAACCACACACAAATCCCAACAAGAATCCTCCAAAATCGTGGCTTGATTCCATCGAATTTGGGCTTCGAATTCTTCACCCAAAACCAAATCAAACACTTCACCTTTGTTTTTTTTTTCAGTTTACTTCTTATATAGGCTCGTTCAACTACTTTAAGTTCTATTTTGTCAAAACCAAGCCCATATTCAGATTCCTCATCCTCAAAATAGTGGAATTCGTCTCTTGAACCATCGAAATTCGTCAACAAATCACCCTGAAATCACTCCCGGAACCAAACCCGAATGATTCCCTTGTTTTAACGATTACTTCTGTAATCAAGATCGTTCTCTCTCCACATAAAACTAAAATTTTTCAACTTTATATCATTGGAAAGCAATGGATCTTAGGAACCCAATGCCACTGATCCCGCACCAAACTGACTCTGAGTAAGTCTTGCTCTCATTTGAACTCATACTTGAGCTTGCGAAATGCACCTATAAAAATGGAAAGGAGGGATTGGTATTGTCCATTGTGCGACTATCCTCCCCTTTCTTGGAGCTCTGTGTATGATAAAGTTGATCGAGACCCAAATCAATGAATGAACATAAGTGTTGAACTTAGGTCTCGATGTGTATGTGATCTTGTGTGTTTGCAGTCTTGTGTGAGACTTGTTGTGGTGAGTTTAGCATAGTAATTAGGGATGGGAGTTTACTAACTCCTGAACATCTCTTTATAATATTTGCATTACGATGGAGCTAGACCTTGATGTTGGTCATGACCATACCAATCAACCAGTATTGAGGGATGTTGGACCCTAGTTAAGGGCCTTTTATTAGGACGTAGGATCCCATGTTTATTCTTTGAGAGATATGAGCCGACTCATCGGGACGTAAGAGCCTAGATGGTTTTAAAAATCACAACCCAATGTGTATATGTTTTGTCATTAAAAAGATTAGTGCGAGTAAATACCTAAATAAAGAACCTGAGTGGATAACCTAGTTTTGACTATCGTTATTAATACCTTGGATTAAATATATGTGCTTGAATCCTTGTTATTTGTGTATATACTTTATTCTAAGGTTAGTATTCATGGATATGATATGGGTGATGTGTTCTAGGAAAGTTTTAACATAGGATTAAGTGCACTAGATATTTAAAATTGTGCATTCACTTGAATAATAATTCGGACTTAAATGACAATCTGACTTATAAAATATGGAGTTGATTTAGCTGACCCCAATGGGATGGATACATGTACCAAGTTTTAGCATGTCTTCGAAAGCTCTCATGGTGATGAAGAATGGAGCCCATGATACTTCAAAGAATGGTTTCAAAAGAAATTTGTTTATTTGTTTTTAAAAGATTTTGATTTATACTACAATTCAAGTAAATCTTCCACTTTAGTTCATAATTTTGTTATTAAGATTTTAGAAGACTGTTATTTGTAAAAGAAGGTTTTAAATACAAGTCGAGTTTGTTCAAAAAGTCTTCCGCTATTGCTTCTTTAAATGATTTAATACATGTCGTTACAAAACATAAATTGGTGCAAAGCCTTGGGTGGCTTCAGACTCTAAAATCCGAGGTCACTAGTGTGTACCATCTTTGAGGAAAATCGGGAGTATTGACTTACAATAGATACAATATCATATCCTCCAATTTTTTATTTTTATGTAGTAAGTACAACCGAGTAACCTTTATTAGTTATATTTTTAATTACTCAAAACTATTTAAATTGAAAAAATAGATATTTATTATAAATAAAAACTTAACATTCTTATCTAACTAATTTTTATTTTTCTTCATTAACATAAAAAGAAGATCGGTCATCGAAGGTCTGTATTACTTTGGCGACCCACCATTGTCATCGGTGCCACAACCCCAGAGAAAAGAACACGGAAAGTAACCGTCGACAATCTTGTCGCTACCCCAAACACCCAAGCAATGTGGCGCAAACCCAGAACCCCCACCCACCGTCTCCAACCGGAAATGCCAGACCAAGGGCGGCGGTGGAAGAATAGAGAGTCGAAATGGGCGGAAAATCGCATAGAGAGAAGAAAGAGAGAGAGCGAGACTTTGTTATTGAAGCTTAGAGGTGGTGAAGGGATTGCTTGGAGCGAGTTACTGGAGGTGTTCTTCCGTCGAGGAGCTGAAACATCACAAGAAACAAAGAAAATTGGTGTGAGGAAGACGAAGTGAAAAGGTGAAGGGCATTCAAGTCTGTTATAGTCAATATTAATGGGACGGCCATCCACCGGTCTACCTAGGCTGATTTTTTAGCCCATTAAGACTCAAACAAGCCTAGAGGCCTATATCAGGGAAAGACAAAATGGTTGAAACTCGAAGACAAAACCAAGGCACAAGGATGCCTATCATGAACAATCAGCGCGCGTCTCAATCAAAGGAAGACTTTGCATCCCTCCAAATAAAGAACATCGCGCTCAGAACAAAGGGGGAAGACTCTGCCAGGCCAAAGGCTTGGGAAACTCCTAAATAGTGCGATTATCTCGCGCATCTCCACCCAGAAAAGACTTCGCATTCCACCAATGAGGGACATCGCGCATCTCCACCACTCTACATTCCACCAATGAGGGACATCGCGCATCTCCACTCACAAAAGACTCCGTATTCCACTAATGAGGGATATCACACATCTCTACCAAGAAAAGACTCCACGCCTCTTTTTTCCATGAAGTTTCCGCAAGCACGAATAACAAGTCATGGGGTCGTGACGGTGCCCGAATAAAACCATGCGATAGCTGACAAAATAGTTCTCCATTAAGAATATGATGACATCGAAAACACTATATGGGTCCCACATGCGGGGGAGATCCCCAATGACAACCAATGAAGGCATCCCGAAGAGATTCCCCACCCCTATCAAAAAACATGTGTAGACAGTGTGCACATTACACGCTAGAGACACGTCAAGAATGTGCTCCAGGCCTAAAGAAAGAGTAGTGAAAATAGCGCGTTGCGCGCACGTTACACATAGAAGGCAAATCACGTACTCTTACCAAAGAAAGAAGGACATAGAAGGAAAGAAGGTTAAAGTGCATGTTGTTGCCAAAGATAAAAGGGTATGGAGAAGACACACATCGCGATGACTCGTCCCACATTGGAAGGTTCAGAAATACTACAAACTGCACCATGCACCAATCAAATGCACATCTTTTTATGCCAATCAAAAGCAACCCCCTTTTCAACCAATCAAACACAGGTAGATCGCTCATCCCACATCGAGAATATTGTAAATGTAGCTCTGCCCAACCTCTATAAATAGCCTAAGAGGGTGAGGGTTACAAAGGTCAAAAAACATCTCTAGCTCAAGACTTATCTTATCAAAAGAGTTCGGCGTGTTGAAACATTCGTAAGGACCGCACTAACATCGAAGCAAGGCTAATAAAAAACACCTCAAGTCGCTAAAAGTAAGTGTTTTCCAATTCGAGAGTAATCAACGCTCATAGTTTGAAAGAAGGCGCAAATAATCAAAACTCTAATCATCACCTCGAAATATTGATCGGTTTAGCACATCAATAAAGAACGAATATTCCTATTTGTCTATTTAAATAGTCATAGATCTCGTTCCAAGCGCACGTTTATTTCGGGTTTCAACAGATAAGACTATAAAGTACGAAGTATTAATTTTAATTAATTTTCATAAATTTTAAGCTTTTATTTTGATAATTCATAATATATGTAATCAATCAATATATCTATTATCTATCTACTTTATTCTATTACTAATAACTAAAGTGATAGCGTAATTTCCACATATCGGTCTATAAATAACGCATCTATCCTTATAATGGATTAATTAATTTAATTATTTATTTATTTCTATCCTAATGTATAAATAGTAACCTTATAATACAACCTATTTAATTAAATGATTACTGCTATCCTAAATTTTTTTATTTTAAAGAAAGTCAAATACAAAACAAAATAATTGAAATGGCGCGTATGTACAATGTACAAGTCATCTACTGATATTCCTAATAATGGGATCAGATATTTTCATTGATTTGTATTCATTTGTACTAGTATTCTATTTCTTAAAAAATATTTCATTTTCATAATATGGAAAATATTTAATGATATATCTATAGATATATTGTTCCTTGTATATTAATTTTCTATGTATATATTGATATATTCTCTATATTAAAAATTATTGTGACATTAAATTGAAGTATGTGTTTTGTTGGTATTTCTGTGTGATTTAAACTATTTACTCTGTCTTTCTCTCTAATATTAGTGGTAAATTTGTTTTTTGATTAAGTATATAGTTTTGTTGGAATTTTTCCTTAATTATGTATTAAATAAAATACTTTAAATTATACAGATATTATCCGTAGATAGTATGGGTAAACTACTTTTTATTAACATGGCTAACTCTTCATTTTTTTTTATAAATCAATCACAATTCATAGATTTTATTGTAAGGTCGTGCTAATTTGATTCATACATAAGGGTACCTCTAAGCCACCAAAAAAATTGGAAAGATATATGATTCGTAGGAGTATTAAGTACTATCAAGTACACTTTCATACCCAAGGTGTACTACTACTCCTCGATCATAACATTTTTGAAATAAAAGAATGGTAGTGGTCAAACACAAAAATGATACTAAGAAATATTTTTTTCAAAACATCGAAAGAATGAATAATTACGTAAATAATAAACAATACACATGCTAATAATTTCCACCAAAAAAATACACATGCTAATAATAATGGGGTACGGACTACGGATACATGACCCCACCTGATCATTTTCATAATTGCTCTCAATTAAACAAAGAAAGCAAAATGGTCCCTTCAACTTGTTTAGGAGTAAGGTTGAATAAACTTCAAAACCATTTGAGTCTTTTTGAGATAATGACAAAAGAAATGGGAATGGGCGAACAACACACACCATAACATTCAATAAAAAATTATAGTATTTGTTTTAAAATTACTTATTATTTCTATGAAACTAAAAAATTATTTTATCTATATTCTATTGTTAGTTTTTTCTCTTGGTAATTTTATTGTTAGTTATTAGTGTAAATAGTTTCATTTGGAGATTAGCTCAAATTAATCTTCAAAATTTAATTTTTTTTGATCTCTCGCTCGGTTTGATTTTTTTTTGATCTCTCGCTCGGTTTGATAAGCCGGGGTCAATCTACGTCTGAACCGGGTACTGCAGAGGCCCATTGCTTGGGGCGACCCTCCCAATTCATTTTTTTCCATACACGCCGCCAGGAAGATTCGAACTTCGAACCTCCTGAACAAACGCTTAAAGAGCCTAGCACCTCATCCCACTAGACTAATTGGTTATTAGTATCTTCAAATTTTAATTTGATTAATAGAATTACCAATATTTTTTAAACACATTAAAATTACAAAAAAAAATAATAATCGAAGCCCACAGTAATATGAAACTATACGTGGTTTTTGTTTCACTTGTACTCTGATTTGGAGGATCAGGAATTAATTGTATGTCTTTGTAAAGAAGGCAAATTTAATTTTTATTATAATAAAAATGCATAGAAAAGAAGACAAAAAAGGAGTGATTGGATTGAATTGGAAGTAATAATTAGAGAGGGAGAGTGTTGAAGGAAGGATGAGTTGTACCAAACCGGAAATCCGGATCGAGTCCAAGTGTGTGTGTACGGAGTTGTAACCCCGCACGCAGGCAACGACGATTTTCGCATCCTCCGTTTCGTACTTCCATACCTTCCACCATTATTTATTTTCTATTAAAACTATTACAAAACTAATAAATCTAAAACTATTTATTTACTTCCTCCGTTCACAAAAACATAATATTTTAGAATTTGTCTCTAAAATTAGGAAGATATGTAATTTGACTTAAATACCCATAATCTTATGAAGATCTTTCCTTTTTTATTTTCTATTTTTATTATTCTTTTTAATAAATAAGGACAATATTGGAAAAAATATAGTAAATTATGTAAAACATCAAATATTATTGAACAAGAAAATCAAGCTAAAACATCATGTGTTTCTGAACAGAGGGAGTATTTAGTAGGTCGTTTATTTTATATTATTATATTATTAGAGTCACGCTCTGGTGCAATATTTTGATGCAGTGTAAAATGCGAGCAAAGTAGAGCCGTTAGATTGAAGGAATGGACGGCCTAGATTAAATAAAATGGGTTTGATTAAAAAAACAAGGAAATGGGCGGGTTCATTTACAGTGGCACACTCGGGTAAATAAATCAATTTTTTCATGCATAGACAAAATTACCCTTTACATAAATAAACCCTAAAAGACAAAATACTACACGCATCTTTTTTCTCAGCCTTCTCCCTCTCCCTCTCTTTCTCTAACTCCCTCTTACTCTCCAGATCTGAATATGCAAATCTTCATACTTTTCCCCTTCTCTTTTTTGGGTGAAATTAAAAAGCTTTTGGGTGAAATCTAAAGACATGTAAGTTTCTATTGTATTCTTCTTATAGTGTTAATAGTTTAAATTATAGTATTTGTTTTAAAATTACTTATTATTTTTATGAAACTAAAAAATTATTATATATATTCTATTGTTAATTGTTTTTCTCCGGGTTAGTGTAAATATTTTAAATTTCACATTAGCTCAATTTAATCAATTCAAAAATTAAGTTGATTATTAAAAAATTTAAACACATTAACATTACAAAAAAGAATTAATAATCAAAGCCCACAGTAATACTCCCTCTGTCCCATTTTGTTTGTCCACAAGGACAAACAACACGGGAATTAAGAAGCTCAAATTTTGCAGGTTTCTGTACAGTGAGTGCAGAGAGTAATAAATGCATCCATTATTACATTTTTTCTTTACAAAGTCCTTAATCCCCCACTTTAACTTTTAACCAATCAAATGCATTCATTATTTTTCATTAACCAATAGAAAGTCACCATTCACACACACACACACACAGATCCACTAGTTTTTTTGTTACACTGTTTGTTGTCAATTACAGAAATTACAGAGCTTTAAATACAGGATTCAATTTCCACCATTACACCTTCACATTCATTCTCAAAACAGAGCAATTACACAGAAAATTCAAAAAACAAAAGAGCATTTAATTTGCATCACTGCCTGGAGATATGGCTTCAACGTTTGATCTTAATGAAGCCCCAGATTCGGATGATGATGGCTTTAATGGACATGGACATCATGCCTTCAACCTCAATGAAGCTCCAGAGGCTGAATATGATGCCATTAATGATCAGGGAAAGGATCAACTCAACCAAGCAAACGGCCAACATCATACAGAATCAGGGCAAAGCACACAACAAGGGACACATCATCAACCATACACTACCAGGCTCAGCGAGGGAAAAAAAGATGAGCATCATTATGAAGCTACTACACGTGGCAAACGGGGGACAACTTCCAAGGAATGCACTCACATCTATTGCACTTGAATGTAATGTGTCCTCAAGGACAGTTTCTAGACTATGGAAGACAGCCACACAACAACAACATGGGGGACAAGTTAGAGTCAGTACAAATTACCACAAGTGTGGAAGGAAGAGGGTCCAAATTCAAAGCAATGCAATCACATCAATCAATATGGGGGACAGGACGTGCATAAGAATTTAGCAACTCATCTCAACATGTCAAAGAGTGCAGTCCACAGATTGGTGCAAAGAAAAGCAATCAAGCCACATACTAATCCTCTACACCCAGGTTTGAAGGAATCAAACATGCTCACAAGGTTAGAATGGATTTTGAATCTTTTACAAGGGAGTACACCAGAGAGCAAAAGACAGTATTACACCATGTATGATTTCGTGCATATTGATGAAAAGTGGTTTAATTTAAGCAAAAAAACACAAAGAGTGTATCTAGTAGAAAATGAGAGGGAATAATATAGAGTTGCAAGCTCAAGCAAGTTCATTCCAAAGGTCATGTTCATAGCAGCAGTTGCTAGGCCTAGGTTCAATTCCGAGGGGAAATGCACTTTTGATGGAAAAATAGGAATGTTTCCATTCACATACCAAGAACCAGCCAAAAGAAAGTCAAAAAACAAGGAGAAGGGAACAATTGTCACAAAGCTTGTTGAATCAGTAAACAAGACTGTCACAAGGCGCATGCTTATTGATCAGATTATTCCAGCAATAAAGCAAAAATGGCCACAACATGCAGGACAAAAAGTCATATTCATCCAACAAGACAATGCAAAGGCCCACATAACTCAAGAGGATGCAGAATGGCGGCAAGTATATCAACAAGATGGATTCACATTCATTTTGATTCAACAGCCACCCAACAGTACAGATTTAAACATCTTGGACCTAGGGTTTTTCAAGAGTATTCAATCATTGATGCACAAGAAAATGCCCAAAAATATTGATCACATGTTAGAGGCTGTGCATGGAGCTTTCTATGAGCTAGACCCACTAACATTAAGTAATGTATGGATGACATTGCAATATTGTATGAATGAGATACTCAAAGTTAAAGGGGGCAATGATTATGATGTACCACAAGTGGGGAAGAGCAGATTGAGAGCTCAAGGGAATCTACCAGAGCAAGTACAAGCACCAACATGGGCAGTAATTGAAGCATGGGACAAGATTCATGCAGCTCATGATCCAAATGAACATGCACAAGGGACAGAAGCAACAGATCAAGACACTCAACAAGATGCAGAACAAGACAGTGAGTACATGTAAACCAGTATTAAGGGGACACTCAACAGATTCTTACTTTATCCAAAAATCTGTTGATCATCCACTTTTGGGTAGAAAAACTTTTGTGCAACTTTGATGTAAAATTTCCACTTTTTGGGAACTTTTATATTGCCTATATATGCTTTCATTTAAGTAATCTCAGATGTCCCCAAGCATCATTGAAACAACTTCATCCTCAAGACCTTAACATGCAATGACCTCATTCAGCAACAATTAAGGCTGGTGGCCTAATGCATGCTAAGGTAATTGGATACATTGAAATTGCATCTCAGCATCAAACAAGACTTCATCATTGATTTAAAAAAAAATAATTAATCTCAGATGTCCCCAGGCATCATTGAAACAACTCCATCCTCAAGACTTAACATGCAATGGCCTCATTCTGCAACAATTAAGGCTGGTGGCCTAATGCAAGCTAAGGCAAATGGATACATTGAAATTGCATCTCAGCATCAAACACGACTTCATCATTGATTTAAAAAAAAAATTATCTCAGATGTCTCCAGAGCATCATTGACACAAAATCAAAGCATCATTGACACAAAATCAAAGTGCATAAATGAATTTGCATCTCAGTTTTCTTGAAGGTGTCATCATTGAAAATATGTAAATGCAACCAAACAAATGCATCTTAGTTTTCACGAGGACTCACAACAACAACTTTCATTCAATCAAAAAAGGACATCAACAACACGCAAGCACTCAACATGCCAACTCAACAACAGAGCATCATCAACAATCTCAAACAAGTCACACATCATAGGACAACAAGCATTCTCAGAATGTAACAAGGAAAAGGAGAAGGGGACATATCTTAGTTAAGCTTCCTCACTTTCAGAGGGGACATTTTCAGAGGCATCCACTTCACCATTAGTAGGCAACACAACATTCATAGGGGGCGCAGAATGAGACTCAACACAATCATCATCAACATTTTCTACATCACTCTCAATAGTAGATTCAGAACGTCGGGGACTGTATGAATGGTTGCTAATACATGCAGCGCCCCACTCACAATTCGGATAATCGGAGCATTCATAGGACTCTGTTTCCTCCGAAGGTTGGGGACCGTCATACTCATCACTATTGGATTCACAACTCATCTTAACCAAATGATGCAGGGGACCTACAAGGAAAAAACAAGATCAGTGAGATGCGGGATGAGATTAGAGCAAAAAAACAGAGATAACCAGATCAAAAACAGAGGGATTACTTGAGAGATCGAGGAGAAATGCAAATGGCAATCTCTGGTTCTTTCTTCTTGCTCTCAGCAAAGGAGATTTATAAACGAGATAACCAGATCAAAAACAGAAGAGATCGAGAGAACGAGTGATTGAGAGCAAAAAAAACAGAGAGAGGAACGAGCTTTCAAAAGAGAAAGAGAGAAAGTGAGAGATCAAAAGCCAGAGAAAATGAGACATCGAAATCCACAGAAAACGAGACATCGAGCTTGCAACTATATAGAGATTCAAAGTGATTAGAGCAAAACAGAGAGATGATAGTCAAGATCCAAAGAATGAACACGAGCGTGGAAAAAAAAGAGACAATGAGAGATCGAAAGCCTAAACAGAGAGAGGAAAGTCGAGATCAAAGAGTGAACAAGAGATCTTCACAAAATACAAAGAGATCGACAAAAATTGAGATATTCGAACAAAAAAAAAAGGAAAATCGAGATCCAAAAACGAAACACTAGATCTTGTCAACATACAAAGCGATCGAAGAAAACTAGAGACAAATCGAGAGAGCCAGCGCAAAAACGAGAGGGGAAAAATCGAGATCCAGAGAGATGGAGAAAAATCGCGAGGAACGAAGAGATCGAGAGATTTACATACCTTTCTGAGAGATCGAGAGATTGAGAGCAAGGATCGAACACCACCAGCAAATAACGTAGACGGATCTCAAGGAAGCTCCACAGAAATCGAAAGCTCCAAGGATGGGGATAGTTCGATCAATCCAGAGCAAGAATATAGCAATTTAGCGCTCAATCGAAAGGTGTGATGAGGGATTCGAAAGAAAAACGAGAGAAATCGAGAGAAATCGAGAGATTTAGTGAGAGATCAAGAGGGAGAAGGCTCATCCGCCGTTAAGGTTTGAGAGAGTATTTAGAGAGATCGAGAGAGAGCGACCATAGCAATGAGGTAGGAGTAATAAATGGAGCTCTCTAGAGCTTTTTTAGGGTTTTCATGGATCAAGCAATTGGGCTCGAGAAATGGATCAATCCATTTGCTAGCTTCCCCAACAACACTACAAATGGATCAATCCATTTGATGACTTGCTTGCTTTGTCCAGCAAAAAAAAAAACCCTAAAAATAGAAAATGTGGGAAAATTGGATAAAAAATGCAATTTATATTTTTATGGTCAACAAATTTGCATAAAAAATTGGATAAAAAAAATTCAATTCTTAAAAATGGATGGATTAAAAAAATATGGGTTGTGTATGATGGAATTTAATGGAGGTAGGAGAAGATGAATAGTTGATGGGATGGAAAGAAAAAAAGTGGGTAAAAAGTGAAAAAGTGTGTAAAAAATGAAATTGATTGAGGGTATTTTTGTAAAAAATGATAGCTAAAAAAGGAAAGGGGTGAAAGGACGACAAACATTTCGGGACACCCGAAATGGAATACTGGACAAACAAAAGGAGAAGGATGGAGTATGAAACTGTACGTGGTTTTTGTTTCACTTGTACTCTGATTTGGAGGGTCATGAATTAATTGCATGTCTTTGTAAACAAGGCAAATTTAAGTGGCATGACAATTTAATTGTTATTACAATAAAAATGCATAAAGAAGAGGACAAAAAAGGAGTGATTGGAAGTAATAATCGGCGGTTCGTTTGCGCACTCTCAATATTGTGTTGCGCACTCCGATATGGGCGGATTTCCGTCCCACACAAAAAAATGGCACAAATATGGGCGGGTTTCAAACTCACACAAGAAAATGGCACAAATACATGGGCGGGTTTCAAACCCGCACAATAAAATTCATATATTTATGGGCGGATTTAGGATCAGCCCAAAACCAGAGTGCGCATCCGAAAAACCGGAGTGCGCAAAATTTCGCCGTAATTGGCGAGGGAGATGAGTTGTTATTGGAGTTATATATGTATTAATATGTATTTATATGTATTTATATGTATTTATAGTTTCTTGGGCCTCAAGGTCTTCGAGGGTGTATATAAACTCGGTTTACTAATATCATAATCAGCGTTTTATGCCCAATATTTCTTTATGGTATCAGAGCCTCCACAAAATAAACCTTAAACCATCGGACATTGTGGCCGCCCAACCTGGTGAATTTGCCGCCTTTGTTCCAGCCGCAAGAACAGCAGGGCCGCCGCAACCATGACTGGAAAAGATGATTCCAGTAGTTCTAAGAACTCCAATGAGGGGATTAAGACGATTTTGCCCTATTATCTTCATCCCTCGGACCATCCCGGGATGAAGATTTGGCCTGTCGTTCTTAAGAGCGACAATTATCAAGATTGGGAACTGTGTTTGCGGAATGCTCTTCGTGCAAAACGCAAGCTCGGGTTCATCGACGAAACGATTCAGAAACCTACTGATCTAGACGACATGGAAGACTGGTGGAGCATTAATTCAATGCTTATAGGATGGATCATTCAATCTATGGATGATTCAATCCGGTCTACTATCTCCTACTCCGACACCGCAAAGGAATTGTGGGACAACATCAAACAGAGATTCTCAATTGGGAATGGACCGCGAATTCAGCAGCTTCGCTCTAACTTAGCGCGTTGCACTCAGAATGGTCAATCAATTGCTATTTAGTATGGAGCCCAAAAGAAAGTTTGGGACGAGCTTTCAAAGTATGTTAGTAAACTGGTTTGTACTTGCGAAAAATGCGAGTGCGACCTCTCCAAGCAGACAACGAAGGAAAGAGATGAAGAACTTGTACATCAGTTTCTTATGGGATTGGACGACTCCTACGGGACGGTCCGATCAAGTATACTGGCCAAAGACCCTTTGCCTCCACTCGGCAGGGTCTATTCTTCGCTCATTACAGAAGAACGACATCAAAGAGTAACGAAGGCAAGAGGCGAAAAATCATTCGAAGTCGGAGGTGCGTTCGCTGCACAAAGAGGTCGCGGACGAGACGCTCCATCGGGTCGAGATAATTCGCGAAGCAACAACGGACGAGGAACTGGGCGAGAATCCAGTCATGAATCCAACCACGATAATACTCCACCTCCGCGTGATGACAAGCGCAACGACAAACGCGTCGGCGATCGGTCCTATGGAGATCGCTACTGTATTCATTGTCGGAAACCAGGACATGAAGTTTAGACATTCTTTAAGATTATCGGGTACCTAGATTGGTGGCCCGGTGAACAGAACCCTGCTACCTAGAGTGTTGCACCACCAGTGAACAGCGGTTCAGTCGGAAGAGGCCGAGGACGAGGGAACAACGGCGTTGCTGTTGCTGCTCAGTTTGCTCCCAACAGTTTTAGGTCAGGTATCGGTGTTCTTTCTACTGCTGATCGGCCCGGCACGGGGCTGTCGGACGATCAATGGCATACTCTTGAAAATCTGTTACAACAAGTAAACAATAATTCTTCTAATCATCTTTCGGGTAAGCATCGGTTTAATTGGATTCTCGATACTGGAGCCTCGTTTCATATGACTGGTGATTCGAATTTTTTGATTGATTTAATTGATGTGAATCCTACCTCAATTTTGTTTCCTGATGGTTTAATGACCACTTCTACTAAATCTGGAACGTTGTGGTTGAGTGACCGTTTGATACTTAAAGACGTCTTACTTGTACCGCAATTGAAATACAATTTGATTTCCCTTGCACAACTTATCCGGCATCAGAATTGTGTGGTGACATTGACTAATAGGCTTTGTATTATACAGGACCTCACTACGATGACGCTGATTGGAGCGGGTGAGGAGCGAAACGATGTTTATTGGCTTAGCGCGGTGGTGCAACCGGCTCGGGTTTTGCAGATGGTGGTCGAATCCTTGCCACTTTGGCACTACCGTATGGGCCATCCTTCTTTACCTATCCTACAACATTTACCTAATATTAAAATAAATGGTCATCTGGACCCTTGTGATAGTTGCCATAGGGCAAAACAAACTCGTTCGTCTTTTCCTGTTAGTTTTTCTCATGCTTCAGAATCGTTTGATTTGATACATTGTGATGTGTGTGGTCCTTATCGAACCCCTTCGTTTACAGGAGCTCGTTATTTTTGAACTTGTGTTGATGATTGTTCTAGAGGTGTGTGGTTATTTCTTATGAAAAATAAATTCGAGGTTGCTACTTTAGTTCCAAATTTTTGTGCTATGATTGAAAGGCAATTTGATAAAAATGTGCGTATATTTCGAAGTGATAATGGTGTTGAATTCACCAGTTTGAGTCGTTATTTTGCCGAAAATGGAATTGTTTTTGAAACTTCTTGCGTTGGCACACCTCAGCAAAATGCTCGGGCTGAAAGAAAACATCGCCATATTTTAAATGTAGCATGTGCCCTTCGGTTTCATGCTTCTCTTCCACTTGAATTTTGGGGAGAGTGCATTCTCACAGCTGCCTATTTAATAAACCGGACACCAACACCTCTCCTACAAAACAAAACTCCTTTTGAAAATTTACATAATCGGGTGCCTAGTTTCAAACATATACGAGTTTTTGGTTGTTTGTGTTATGCTTCTACTATACCCCGTAACTCTGACAAATTTGAATCTCGTGCTAGAAAATGCATATTTATTGGTTCCCCTGGTAGACATAAAGGTTGGAAACTTTTTGATTTGACAACAAAAGAACAGTTTGTGTCTAGAGACGTCATATTTTATGAAAATCATCTTCCTTATACAAATGTGTCACTTGAATCTTTATCTCCTGAATCTGAAATTGAACTGTGTGCACATCCATCTGTTTTTGATGATACAACTCGTATTATAACCCCCTCGCAAACAGCTGATTTGGGGGGTGGGGTTTAATCCTCTCAGATTGTTGTCCAAGAACCCAGCCATGTACCTAACCCTATAGCCCCATCGCAGATGGTTGACAGGGGAAGTGGGGTTCAATCTTCTTCTGTCGCTATTCAAGAACTTATTTCTGACCCTACAGCCCCATCGCAGACAGCTGGTCGAGGGCGTGGGGTTCAATCGCCCTCTACCACTGTTCAAGAACCGATTCGTCGCTCTACCAGGGATAAAACCCCATCTGTGAGATTACGGGATTATGTGTGTAACACTGTGCGATGCCATGCATCTCACTTGTCTCCTTCATCTAATCCGTCAGCTTCGTCTGGTAAGTCTTATCCTATAGCTAATTATGTCAATTGTCAAAGGGTTTTCTCCTAGACACACTGCTTTCCTTGCTGCTATTACTGCTGCTGCAGAACCTGCTTGTTTTTCTAATGTTGTTCGCAGTCCTCACTGGAGGCAGGCCATGAAGGCCGAGATTGATGCGCTTGAGCGCAATGGTACTTGGTCCTTAGTTGATCTCCCGTCTGGGAAGAGGCTCATTGGTTGTAAGTGGGTCTTCAAAATTAAGCATAAGTCCGATGGGTCGATTGAGAGGTATAAGGCCCGTCTTATTGTGCTTGGCAATAATCAGAAAGTCGGAATTGACTATAATGAGACGTTTGCCCCGGTTTCCAAAATGGCATCAGTCCGGACATTTCTTTCTGTAACTGTGGCCAAGGATTGGGAACTCCATCAGATGGATGTCCACAATGCCTTTTTACATGGGGATTTGCATGAGGAGGTCTATATGAAACCTCCCCCTGGTTTTGCTTTTGGTTCTGCCGGCAAGGTATATCTTTTGAATCGCTTTTTATATGGCTTGTGTCATGCTCCTCGGAATTGGTTTCATAAGCTGACTTCTGCTCTTCGTAGTCTCGGTTTTGTGCAGTCCCGTGCTGATTACTCTCTCTTTTCATATAATCATTCTGGTGTATGCTTGCATGTTCTGATATATGTTGATGATCTGATTGTTGCTGGTAATAATACTGATGCTATTGCTACTTTCAAGGCTAAGCTTAGTTCTCGATTTCACATGAAAGATCTAGGCTCCTTGAAGTATTTTTTGGGCATTGAGATTGCTCGTTCTACAGATGGTTTGTTTCTTTGTCAAAGAAAGTATGTGTTGGACATTTTGTCTGAATCTGGTCTTCTTGTGGGTAAACCGTGTGATTTTCCTATGGAACAGAATCACAAGCTTGCTGAGTCAACCGCTCCTGCTTTTGACACCCTTGATCGCTATAGGCGACTTGTTGGGCGACTCATATATTTGACCATTACCCGTCCTGAGATTTGTTATGCTGTACATACTTTAGCTCAGTTTATGCAGGCTCCTACGATTGATCATTGGGATGCTGCTTTGAGAGTACTTCTATATTTGAAGAGTCATCCTGGACAAGGGGTGCTTCTTTCTCGTCATTGTAATCTGGAGCTCACTTCTTTCTGTGATTCGGATTATGCCTCGTGTCCCTTGACACGACGTTCTATTACTGGTTATTTTGTTCAACTTGGCTCTTCTCCTGTCTCTTAGAAGACTAAGAAGCAACAGACGGTTTCCAGGTCGTCTGCTGAAGCCGAGTATCGAGCCATGGCTAGCGCTTGTTGTGAGTTGATTTGGCTGAAGGCCCTTTTACTCTCCTTGGGTGTTGTTCATTCCGCTCCTATGCGCTTATTTTGTGATACTCAATCTGCTCTTCATATTGCCTCTAATCCAGTTTTTCATGATCGCACTAAACATATTGAGGTTGATTGTCACTTTATTCGGGACCTACTCCTTGCATGTATTATTCGTACCTCTCATATTCGCACTCAGTCTCAGCCTGCAGATATTTTAACCAAAGCCCTTGGTTCTGCTCAGTTTCATCATTTGTTGGGCTAGTTGGGCATTTGTGATCTACATGCCCCAACTTGAGGGGGTATATTGGAGTTATATATATATATATTAATATGTATTTATAGTTGCTTGGGCCTCAAGGTCTTCGAGGGTGTATATAAACTCAGTTTACTAATATCATAATCAGCGTTTTATGCCCAATATATCTTTAGTTGTTGTACCAAACCGGAAATCCGGATCGAGTCCAAGTGTGTACGGAGTTGTAACCCCCGCACGCAGGCAACGACGATTTCCGCATCCTCCGTTTCGTACTTCCATACCTTCGAGTTCCACCATTATTTCTTTTCTATTAAAACTATTGTACAAAACTAATAAATCTAAAACTCATTTATTTATTTAGTAGGTCGTTTATTATATATTATTAAATTATTGAACTTATTGTTTTGGGCAGATTTACCACGAGAACGTGTTACCTGCTATAATGAGGGAAACCTAACCAAAAAGTAGTTGTAACGCGTTATAGCTAGTAAACAAGATGAAGACTTTTGCTATCCGTTGATCTTCTTTGCTCTTCTCACGATATCCCGTTCAAAGCTGTCGACTTTCTTTGCAACTACCGTGTCTCCAAGGCTGGTGCTGGGCAAATCTGATTTAATCTATGATGTGTCGAAGTTGGACTGGGGTTGGGCTGAAAAATTCTTCTTCGTGAAGTTGTCTTCTCTAGGGGTTGACACTTCTTTCCTGAAATCTCGCTGGCGTGCAACAGGTAGTATTTACTCTATTCGCTCTTCTTACCTTTTCCTGACGACATTAACTATGACTATTCTTGTTTTTGGATGCAACAGACTTGGCCTCTTTATTACCCCAGAAGGTGTCATCTCAAATTGTCTCCCAGATCGAAGCTCTTCCCGTAGAGGAACGATCTTATTCAAAGCTCCTGAAAGCGCACCTTGCTATCCCCGAAGACTCTGAAATGTCAAGTGAGTATGAATACTTTGCTTTCCTAGCGAATAATGATATCTTTACTTCTTATGGTTACGTGTTCACGCATGTTGCTTAGGTTCTAGGACTACCCGATCCACCGTTGCATTGTCGACTCTGGAAAGAGTTGAGGCTCGGAAGAATAGGAAAGCTGAAACGGTCTCCACGGTAGATACTTCCTTAGTGGTAGCCCTTCCTCCAAAAGTTGCTGATACCGCTACCAAGACCTCCTCATCAAAGAAGAATGCGACCTCCTACATGAACGATCTTCCTGGCACCATGATGTCTCTGGAAATGGCGGCAGAGAAATGCTTGAAGTCCTTGATGCCTCTTCACGTGAATTATCCTCATGGTGCAGGAAACCGTTCTACCATGAAGGAGTTCTTTGGCGAGATGCTAGCAGCCCAGTGGCAGGTATGCTGATTGACCGTTGGTAATTTGTCACACCCTAGTTTGTACTTTCGGCGTTCCTTCCGTGATATAACAGGCTAGTGTTTTTCAGGGTCTTCAACTTACGCTATCATCGTTTGATGCCTTCAAGGATTACCCCGATCAACTGGCTCAGAGCAAGATCAATACGCAGCTTGAGAAGGATATGACCGTCATCTTGGGACAAGAGAAAGGAGCTCTGGAGAAGAAAGTCAAATATTTACAAGATGCTCTTGAAAAGGCTTCTGAGATCTCCAAGGAGTGGGAGGAGAAATTCAATGCTGCATCAAGGAAGGAAGCAGCTCTTGCCCAAGAAATCGAGGATACGGCTGACTACTGGTCACTTAGGGCTCGTGTGGAGACGATAGAAGAGTTTGCTGCAGGGAAACATACTTCCTGGGATGCTATAAAGGAGAGAGAGCAATTCGAGAATTTGTTTTCTGACGAGGTAATTGCATCCAAGAAATCTTCGATTGTTGACGACATTGCCCAAGTCACTAAAGAGGTAGCCAGGTGGAACTCATGAAAAACCAGAGGGCTTCCGAAGACGTTTCCAAGGAGTGATCTCCTTATTTCTGTTTTTAAACTCTAAGTATTTTGGTACCCTCGGTGTGTCGGGGTTTTAGTACATTGACTTGTTTGTATGGCCGCTCGTTTTTTAGGGCCATTTGTGTGGACAAATCCTTTAACCATGCTTTTGCTTTTGGGGGTTTTATTGTGAATGCTATTTTGGTATTTGTCTGGTCTTTTGGTTTGTTTGTCTTTTTTTCAGGCGGTACAGGTTTTTTGAAGTCTGCGTTCGTAGGACAAGGACTGACGCGTTTGGGAAGACGATCGTTGGCCTTTTTTGACCAAGTTATGTAGTAGTAGCGCTTTTGTAAAGGATGCCAAGAGAGAGAGTGATATATGTAATAGAATGTAGATACTCATGTTTTATTCAATTAAGTCTGAATTGGCTACACAAGTATCTTTGTTTATATTAAACTCCTCTTGCTCTAGAGTTGTCTTCATGTAGTCTCGTCTCTTACATCTTGTGACTAGTCGTTGTGTGCACATCGTTGCCTGATTGTAAGGAGAGGGCCTATGTTTTGGCCTGTAACGTCACAAGACGTCCCTTGTTAGTTTTTGTAATATCGTTGTTGTTCCATATGTGTGGGACAAGGTGAAAATAAAGTTAACAGAATGAAGTAACAGATAAATACCTTGTTGCGACTTTGCTTGTCAAAAGTGATATAATTTCAGATTTGTCGCGTTCCAGCTTCTTGGGACTGTCTTTCCATCATGGGACACTAACTCATAGGCTCCTTGTCCGACAAATTTTATAATCTGGTAGGGTCCTTCCCAGTTGGCTCCTAACTTGCCAGCATTCATCTCTTGAGTATTTTGAAAAACCTTTCTCAACACCCAATCACCTACTTGAAATACTTTTGCTCTGACGTGTTTGTTGTAACTTCGAGCTACCCCCTGTCTATATGCCGCCATATGAATTGACGCTTCATCGCATAACTCGTCAACAGTATCTAAATGATGGAACAAGTTGGACAGATTTGACTCTTCGGTAGTGAGACCATATCGAGCCGTAGGCAAGGTTACTTCAACTGGTAACACGGCTTCACACCCATATACTAGAGAGAAAGGCGTATGCCCTGTAGCAGTCTTGGGAGTTGTCCGATCTGACCAGAGGATAAGGGGTAACTCATCGGCCCATCTTCCTGTGGCCTCTTTAAGTCGTTTCTTCAAATTGTAGATGATTACCTTGTTACTTGCTTCCGCCTGACCATTGGCCTGAGGGTAACGTGGCATAGACATCACCAACTGAATGTTGTATTGTTGGCAAAATGATCTTGTTTTATCGCTGATGAATTGGGACCCGTTGTCACATACTATGGTTGATGGTACTCCGAATCTACTCGGGATATTTCTCTTTATGAAGGAGATAATCTGAGTGTCTTTTACTTCTTTGAAGGCTTCGGCTTCGATCCATTTAGAGAAGTAGTCAGTCATGGCTAAGATGTAAACTCGTTGTCCTGAGGCTGGAGGGAGTTTTCCTACAATATCCATTCCCCACTTCATGAATGGCCAAGGGGAAGTTATAGGATGTAACAACTCTGGTGGCTGATGTGGTATAGGTCCGTGACGTTGGCACGCGTCACACTTCCGAGCAAACTCCACTACGTCTTTGTTCATGGTGGGCCATTAGTAGCTCATCCTACTCGCCTTCTTTGCCAAGTTACGACCCCCTGTATGATTTCCGTATTCTCCATCGTGTATATCCTGCAACACCTTCTGTACTTCTTCCTCCTTCACGCATCGTGCGTACAATCCTGACGACATCCACTTGAACAAGATGTTATCTTTAATGGCGAAAGTAGAAGCTTTTACCTTAAGTCGTCGAGCTTCCTCTTTGTCATCCGGTAGAATCCCATCTCGTAACCATCTTAGATAAGGGATTACCCATGAGGTGGTTGCATCAGGATCCCGTACCTCAAACATGTCTACTTCTTTTGTTATGGAAGGTGCATCTAGATATACGAAAGGTATTTTTTCGTATTCTCTTGGGTCGATTGCGGATCCGAGATTTTCTAAGGCGTCTGCCTGTGTGTTAGCGTCTCGAGGTACTTGCTTTATCTCAAAGTGCTTAAAGTTTTTGATAATTTCTTGGACTTTTTCCAAATATGCCTTCATCTTCGAATCCCTGGCAACATGTGAATTCGTGACCTGATTGACAATAAGCAATGAATCACATATTACCTCGATTTCTTGCATATTCATGTCCTTGGCAATAAGCAACCCTGCTATGAGTGCCTCATATTCTGCTTCGTTGTTAGTGGCTTTGAATGTACATCAAACAACATGGGCTATCCTATCCCCCTGTGGCGACATCGGAACTACTTGCAGCCCTACACCTACTTGATTTGACGCCCCATCGGTGTGCATCATCCACTTGCCACTGCCTAGTGATCTTGCTACCTGTAACATTTCTTGATTTTCTTCTTCTGGCATGGTAGGAGTGAAGTCAGCCACAAAATCCGCCAAGGCTTGAGATTTCATCGCTGTTCGTGGCTCATAAGTGATATCATACCCGTTGAGGTGAATCAACCACCTTATCAGATGACCTGATAACTCTGGTTTTGACATGATACTCTTCATTGGAAAGTTAGTCCTCACAGTAATAGAATGACTTTCAAAATAGGGACGTAATTTTATAGAAGCCATTACCAGAGATAGTACGAGTTTCTCAACGGGTGAGTACCTGGTTTCCGCATCAAGTAAAGTTTTACTCACATAATAGATGGGTAACTGGTTCCCGTCTTCTTCTCGAATCAAGACGGCACTTATGGCTGCTTCTGTGACTGCCAAGTATATGTACAACACCTCTCCTGGCTTAGGTTTGGAAAGTATCTGAGGGTGGGATAAATAGCTCTTTAATTCTTTGAAGGCTTCTTCGTGTGCTTCTATCCACTCGAATGACTTGTTCTTCTTCAAGATGTCGTAGAACAGTTTGTTCCTATCTGAGGATCGGGATATGAACCGGTTGAGTGTTGTTACTCGTCCCGTCAACTTCTGAACGTCTTTGACACATCTAGGTGATTGCAGCTCCATTATCGCCTTGATCTGATCCGGACTGGCTTCAATCCCTCTCTGTGTTACTATGTATCCGAGGAATTTACCTGATATAACCCCAAAGGAACATTTGGTTGGGTTCAACTTCATTTTGTAGCTTCGAAGAATCTGAAATGTGTCTTCCAAGTGCTGGATGTAATCTTTCGCCTTCAAAGACTTGACCAACATGTCGTCAATGTACACCTCCATTGTATCCCCCAGTTTTTCCTGAAACATCTCATTAACCAATCTCTGATAAGTAGCACCTGCGTTTTTTAATCCGAAAGGCATAACTTTGTAACAATAAGTTCCTTGATTAGTTACGAATGCTGTTTTTTCTTGGTCTTCAAGATGCATCATTATCTGATGGTATCCACTGAACGCGTCCATGAAAGTTAAAAGCTCATTCCCGCCGTTGCATCCACCATCGCGTCGATATGAGGCAAGGGGAATGAATCTTTAGGACATGCTTTATTTAAATCACTAAAATCGACGCAAACACGCCATTTACCGTTTTTCTTTTTCACAACAACTACATTCGCTAACCAGTCAGGGTACTTTACTTCTCTAATTTTACCAGACTCAAGTAAGGATTTTACCTCGTCGTTGATTACCTGATTTCGTTCGGGCGTGAACTTACGCCTTTTCTGCTTAACTGCGGAACCTTCTGATTAACGTTAAGAGCGTGTGTAATCACGTTAGGGTCAATTCCCACCATATCTTCATTTGACCAAGCAAAACAATCGTTGTAGGACCGTAAGAACTCCACCAATTGCTTTGGTAAAGTGGGCTCCAGATCTGCCCCTATCCTGATTTTTCTAGATGGATTGAGTGGATCAAGGGCCACTTCTTCGAGTTCCGGTGTTTCCGGCTTCACGTAGTAAGTGGGAGTCTTACAGTCCTTTAATCGCTATTCTGATGACTTCTTTTCTGCTTCGATCTGCGGGTTTTTTGAGGTTGTTGCTCTCATGGTTGCAGAGTAGCATTCCCTTGCTATCTTTTGTTCCCCCTTGATTTGTTGTATTCCCCATGGTGATGGGAATTTTACACATTGATGATAGGTTGAGGGAATGGCCTTTATCCTGTGGATCCAAGGCCTGCCCAAGATAACATTGAAGGTAATGGGCATCACGTCGTGACTCTTTGGAGCAGAGATTTTGGGCTCTTCTCTTCGGGTATTCCTTGCGATCCTCTTAGCTGCAGAATAGGTTACGCCACGGATTTCAGACCCCCCTTTGATGACGTTGATTACTCCTGTATGCTTTGGGGGTGGTGGTGGACTGGTTTTCCCTTTGTTGCACTCTAGTTGCTCCCTTGCTCTTTCTGATATTAAATCCTTGAGGTATCCCCTGCGTAGTAACTCGCTTAACTCTTTCCTCAACGCGATGCATTCGTCTGTTCGGTGGCCATGATCAAAGTGGAAATCACACCATCTGGATTTATCTTTTTGGTGTGAAGGTGTGTTGCTCTTTCTTGGCCACTTAACACTATCCCCCATTCCATTAAGTGTTCGGACTACTTCTATCGCGTCTACACGAAAGTTGTAGTGAGATAGCTTGGGAGGCAACCTTGGGTCTTCATATCGCACATTTTGCCTAGCGAATGCCGCGTTCACAATTGTTTTGGAAGGAGACGGATTGGGGTACGGAACGTATCTGGTCTCTCGCCTCCCCTGCCTACGCTCTGGCCGATGAGGATTGGTAGCTTTGACGGTGAAGAGGTCATCCTCTTCCAATCGCACATGTGCTAATGCTTTTACCTATACCTCATCGAAGTTCGAGCAAGGATATTTAGTTAATTCATGATTGAGATCAGGACTACCAGCCGAAATGCCTCTTCGAAATGCTTCCACAGCTGTAGCAGCATCGCATCCTTCTATGGTAACCAATTCTTCATTGTACCTGTTAAGAAAAGCTTTCAAGGACTCGCCAGTCTTTTGGATCATGCGATATAAGTCGCTCGAACGCTTTTTAGCGTGTCGACTACTTGCAAACGTTATCCTGAACTTGTCGATCAACTCAACAAAAGATGAAATGCTCCCAAGAGGTAAATGGGAATGCCAATTAAGCGCGGGCCCAGATAACGTATTTCCGAACCAACGGCACATAACAATCTCCTTCATAAGGGAATTGAGCTAATATTCATAGCTTGTTTAAATGCAGCCACGTGTTTGTCCGGATCTGTAACCCCTTCGTACTTAGGTACATCGGGGGCGTGATATTTGCGAGAGATGTCTACCCTTGCGATAGCGGGTACGAAGGGAGAATCTGTATAACCATCCCTCCTTTCCACTTCTATTGGTTGGGGTGCTCCTGGGACCTGAGTGATTCGGTCCTTCAAAGCTTTGAGGCGTTCCCGTAATTGGGTAACTTCAACATCTTCTCTAACGGCCCTCAAAGAATTACCATTTACCTGATAGCCAGTTACTGGCCTAGTACCGTCGGGTGTTACGAGGTTTGGGTCGTCCATTTCCAATCGTCGAGCGACGCCATCCGCAGTGTCCGTCACGCGTTGGCGGTTTGGTGCTGATTGTACCTGAGATCGAAGCAAATTACGTTCATTAGTTAAAGTTTCAATTTGTCTCTCGTATACCTCGGTGAACTTGGCATGAGCTTCCTTTTGATTTTCCAAATCTTTTTGAAGAGCGATCATGGATGCACGGAGTTCAGTGATAGTGTCGGAGTCGATCGCCCCTCCTCGTTCTGCTGCCGTGGAAGTGGTAGGATTGTCGTTCACATTTCCAGAATCTTGCTCGATTCCATCCACGTTTCCAGTTTGCTGGTTATCTCCACCTTGATTGATTTCATTGTTCTCGGGATCTTCCACATGACTGTAGGTAGCATGAATGCCTTCCATCTTGCGTAGGTAGAGCTTATGGTTCTTGGCGACGCGACTTCCTTTTAGCTAGGGCCCCACGGTGGGCGCCAATTATTTTGGGCAGATTTACCACGAGAACGTGTTACCTGCTATAATGAGGGAAACCTAACCAAAAAGTAGTCGTAACGCGTTATATCTAGTAAACAAGATGAAGAGTTAGAGAGAAAGAAGTAGAAAGCAAACGAAAGTAGATAACGTGATTGATTTATGATCGTTCTGGTGCAAAATTCCTCCAAGGTTACAAGTAAACAATTAGACAGAACTTCTGAACAAAAAGAGTGAATCGATTTGAGAGCTTTTTGGAATGCAATAGTAAGTGAGCCGATGAATGTCCCCCCTCTTTTCCCTTCTTCGGTTTTTATATATCCTCCTTTCTTTCGACCGTTGATGTAGTTATGGAGCGTCGAGAGATCCCGGAGATTTCGCCACCAACCTTAATGCTTTATCCATTACCGATATCTTAGCCTTTATACCGTTGTTATGGCGCATCTTGCACGACTTGGATAATGGGCTTTGCTAATCGTGCTTATCGGACCCTCGACCTTGGGCTAATTTCAGGGTGGCCCAACACTTATATAAATATATTTTCAGTTAACGTCTTCTCTACTCTTTTCTTGGATCTATCGTAAACATATAAGATCTCCAAGATATCAAAAGTAGTTCAAAAGAATAGAATGTATCTTCTTATATTTATTTCCTTATGTATAAAGATTTGTAATATTGTGTCTTGGAGATCAAGTCAAGATCTCTATTTATGTAACCCTTTTGTGATCAATAGAAGTTAACCTAGTCTTTCCTTCAAACTATTATGGTATCTAGTGCCTAGGTTTTTTTTCCAAACACATCACCGTTCTTCACCATCATCGTCCACCATGACTGACTCCAACACCATACTGCTCAACATCGGAAAAATTGGCCAACTCAAATTCTCGTCTATTTCGATCAAGCTTGATCTACACAATTATTTTTCATGGAAAAGTGTCAACTTTTCCATTCTCGAAGTATTCGAGGAAGATTCTCAAGGCCTACAACTCATGGTAGAAAACCGACCGTTTTTTGCTTGTCTGTCTACGCTCCACCTTGTCCGATCAATTCGAGGCGTACGTCGCTCGTGCATCTACGTCTTATGATGCATGGACCATGCTTGCTTCAATGTTCCATTCATAAAATCGTGCTCGTCTTATGCAGTTAAAAAGTCAGCTTCAATCTTTGGCCAAAGGCTCTCTCTCTCAATGATGGCATTGAAAAGAAGTGTTTGATTGTTGATTCCTTGGCAAAGTGTGGATACATTGTTCAAACTGATGATATTGTGCCTCACATTTTTTAAGGGCTTGATGCAAGTTATGGCCCGTTCAAAACTTCTCTTAATGTTCGTGTGGAAGGTGTCTCCCCGGACGAACTTGCTGGTCTCCTACTTCAAAGGTATCCCCAAACATACCCTCTTCCCTTGGGCAAGGGTATCCCCATCTTGACTTCCCAGATTCCATTGTAGCGGAACCTCACTGCTATAGTAGAGAATGGTAGCATTAATGAACAGGTGGAGTTGCATGTCAATCAAGGTGATAACATTAAGCAACGATAGGAAGAGGATCAAGAGCTACAAGCAGGAATTGATTGTCCAGAATCTACATTATCAAACACTCAACAATCTTAGTATAGCTCTAGTGGTCCACTTAAGAGATATAGTTTTGAGGATATGGTGGATTATGAACTACATGTTACTGAAGAGGTGTATACTCATGAGACATCCACATTCAAAGAAGTTCTAGGTACCGAGTCTAAGAAATGGTTTATTGTAATGAGAGATGGGATGGAGTCTCTTCATAATAATCAGACATGGGATTTAGTCATACAACCTCCAAGGAGAAAGATTATTACTGGCTAGTGGGTGTTTAAGAAGAAGGAAGAGGCATCACTTGTTGAGGCAGTCAAGTATAAGGTCCGAGTTGTTGCTAGAGGTTTCATTTAGAGAGAGGGGGTAGACTGTAATGAGATTTTCTCACCAGTGGTCAGACACACTTCCATCAGAGTGTTGCTAGCAATAATGACACAACATGATTTGGAGCTTGAGCAACTCGATGTGAAGACAACTTTTCTACATGAAGAGTTAGAAAAAGAAATATAAATGACTCAGTCGGATGGTTTTCAAGTTCTAGGAATGGAGAAGTATGAGTGCAAGTTAATGAAGTCCTTATATGGACTTAAGCAGTCTCCAAGGTAGTGGTACAAGAGGTTTGACAGTTATATGATAAAGTTGGGCTAGTCGAGTGCATATGACTATTGTGTCTACTACAACAAGTTGCAAGATGATTCGTTCATCTATATCGTTCTATATGTAGATGACATGCTGATAGCTACTAAGAAGAAGTATGATGTTCAAAAACTGAAAAGGTTTGCTAAGTGTTGAGTTTGAGATGAAGGATTTGGGAGTACTACGAAAGATACTAGGAATGGAGATTCTTAGAGACAGAAATCAGAAGAATCTTTTCTTGTCACAAAAAGGCTACATCTAGAAGGTGTTGGCAAGGTTTGATATGTCCTCTTCCAAGCCTATTGACACTCTAAGTGCTGCTATATTCATCTCTCCATTATGTTTGCTGCTTAATCTACGGAGGAATGAGTATCTGTCGTAGGTTCCTTATGCAAGTGTTGTAGGATGTTTGGTGTACGTTATGGGTTGTACAAGATCAGATCTGGCACATGCAGTCACTATTGTAAGCAGATTCATGGGACAACAAGGAAAGGAGCATTGGTAGGTTGTGAAGAGGCTATTCCAATACTTTTGAGGTACATCTAATGTTGGTCTCATTTATTGGAGTGATACATAGTGCCTAGTTACAAGCTATTCTACTTTTGATTATGTTGGAGATGTTGACAGTAGGAGATATGTGACTGGCTATGAGTTTACTTTGGGTGGATCTATGGTTAGTTGAAAAGCCACCCTCCAACCAACAGTAACCTTGTCTACTACCGAAGTAGAGCATATGACCTTGATGAAAGTTGTTAAGGAAGGGATGTGGCTTAGTGCAATATGCTTAGCCAAGGATCAGGTTCATCATGAGAGGACCAAACATATTGATGTTAGGTATCACTTATTGAGAAGTGATAAGAGTATCAGGGTGAAAAAAGTAGGTACTGTTGATAATCTTGCTGACATGTTCACCAAGTTGGTTCCGAATAGCAAGTTTCAACACGGTTTGGACTTGATAAATATCATAAGTTTTTAACTTGTCCTTTGGGGCAAATCTGAGCCCGTTGGGACAAATCTGAAACAAAGAAGACTTCTAGTACATTTGACACTATCATGGTACATATGCATGGTACATATGCTTTGTAACTCTCAAATATGGTCCCCCTAATAAAATTTGATATGTTTTTAGGCTCGTAAATATAACTAACACAACGTTACTGAACCACGTAAATTTATATATCTAATTTTAACTGTTTATTATATTATCTTTCTCACATTGTAACATCCACATTTCGTATAATATTTTAACAATTTTTTTTTGGTAAAGAACATCGTCCATCAGAATCGAATCGAATCGAATTGAAGACTTCAGAGTTATAACCATTTGACTACATGCCCGAAGTCTAATATTTTAACAACTTAGCATTTCATTCAATCATGCAAATTATATTGACTTCTACTACTTTATACAAATTTTGCATGATCCGGATTATTTTCATTTTCTTAAAAGCCCCACAATGAAAAACGTTGTGTTTTTATTATAATCAAAACTAAAACAAGAAGCCAACCAGATTTCCCCGTCCTATTTATTTTATTTGGTTGAATTTCCCCGTCCTATTTATTGTAATTAATAACTTGTCTCTTAGACTTTTGAATTGGAATACCAATATTTAACTTTATAATAAAATGCAATTAATGCATGGAGCCATCAAATTAAAGTCGAAATAAAATTCGTCTGACGGACGGGTGGCAGGTCACAACAATGAAGGACACGTGGCTGATTTTGACTGAATTAAAAGTCAAAACATTAAATAAAATGGATGTTTTCCAGCTAACTACTGAATCATAGATCGATCAAGGCTTAATTAAAAAAACTCTGACTTTCATTTTTTTTTAGGTTTGATAATATAAACAAACTAGAGCTACTAATTTGACTTTTTATTTTATTTCTTAAAAATATAAGCATTTTTGACTTTTTGTAACGTAACATAACACGTGTACACTAAAATTGAATTAGCTGGGCTTCTACTTAATTAATTACTCCCTCCGTTTCAAAATACTTGTTCATAGACAAAATTTCACACATATTAAGGAAATTATTTTTTGCCCAAATTACCCCTATTAAATGCTCTTCTTTTTTTACTTTTTTTCACTTTTTGGGAGAAGTGTATGTATAATTAATGTGGGGTAGTATAATTATTAAGGGTATAGATGGGTAAAATTTTTATATGAACAACTATTTTGAAACAAAAATAAAAGGCTTTAAGAACAAGTATTGTGAAACGGAGGGAGTAGCTATTATCGTCACGTATTATGTCAGATCAACTTAATAATGGACTCACCTAGTCACCCTCAATCAAGTTTAACAAACAATCATGATCGTAATATCATAATTTAGGTTAGCCCTAAATATTCAAATAAAGTAAACTCAATTAAGAAATTGTACCTATGATTTTTTAGTAGCTTGTAAGAAAAAAATGTTTGTCTCGTTTTTTTTATATACAGTATCATGCATCTTTGTTTCAATTCATTTGGTTTTGCTTCGTCAACAACTATTGTGATACCTAATCAATAATCTATCAAGTTGTATTTGGATTAAACATCGTTAAAAAGAGTGATCGTTATTGCTGAGAATGCTCTTCCCACATTGAAAATTTGTGGTCTGTAACAGAAAAAATATTCTCAAACAGTTATAATAAAGAGATTCAAGGAATATATTGTTCGAACTGAATTTTCTAGATATTTTAAAGTTATTTAGCCAGGTGAAGTAACGATTAAGTTTTTTTAGGTCGAAGATGCTTTATTGATATGGATAAGTAGCATTTAAGTTTATGAAAATAAGGAAAATAAATGAATTTCTAATTATAATTTCGACTCAGAATTTTCCAGCACTAGCTTTTATACAATGATTGCAGGTGTGTTACAAGAATATTCTAGTGGGCATTAATTGGCTTGGCGGTTTTCTCCATAATATTGGCATTTGCGCGATTCTCACGGTTGAGTTATGGGAGATTTTGCAAGATCTTTGTCTAGCTTGGGATAGAAGTTATAAGAATGTTTGCTTAATTAGAGGTATTGTTGATACATGAATGGTCATTTTCTCTTTGGCCTAACAATTCAATGCTAATGTTTGTTATTGATTTGTCGAGACCGGATTGTTCAGTTTCGTCATATTTACTTTTCGTTTATTTTAATATTTTATGTACTATTTGACCCTCCTGAAGATGTTGTTTTTAGTTCTCTTGAAGTTGTTAGGGGTCGGACTATTTTTCGTATGATTGCTACTTAGCCCCTTTATTATTATTAATGAAAAATAGTGTCTTTCTTTCAACCAACAAAGTTATAGCTTAGAATTAAAGGTTCCATTTAGAGCCTTTACTAATGTTGAGCATAATCTAAATTTCAACTTATCAATTAATTATTTATTTTGGTGTCCACTCCTTAAGGGCTCGTTTGATACAAAAGTATAGAAAAAATAAAAGGAAACAAAATTGTATTGAAGAATGATATTGGCATAATATTGGCATTGGGGTTAATTTTCTCCATGATATTGGCATTTGTGTGCGATTATGCAAGATCTTTGTCTAGATTGAGATAGAGGTAACAAGAAGGTTTGAGCAATTAGAGGTTCTATTGATACATGAACATATAGGTCATAGACATATTTCTTTAGCTTGACATTTCAGTGTCGAGGTTAGGAGAAGTGAACTCATTGGAGTCTTTCCCAGGTGCTCTGACCGCTACTTGAGGTATGTTTACTGTGGGCCTAGACGTTGATACTCGTGCCTACTTCACCGCAACAACCATAATCATAGTTGTTCCCACTAGAATCAAAATCATTAGTTGTCATACATTGTTAGGCAACATGTCAAGATAGTAATAGTATTTGTTATGAAGGGCATGAGTGTCTTTTTATGTGAAGTTTGTTAGAAAATCCCAGCCTGCGTGCTGTTAGTAGCCAGCTTACTAGGCCTATAAATAAGGGAGGTTTCATTCGGTTTTGGGCATCCAGAAAGATTGTAAGGATCGGGCAATTGCCTTGGGCTCTTTGGAGATTCTTCTCCTTTGAGAATTGGCTCTTTTGAAGGCTTGTCTTCTTCCACTGAGATTGGCTCTTTTGGAGTGTTTACTCCATCTGAGATTATCTTGTTCCTATTTCAGAATTGTCTAGTTGAAACCTTGAGATTTTGTGTGTTTTAGTGTGTTTGAGCATTTCCTGATTTTATACTCTATCAAATGGTGCTCTTGTTGAGAGAATATGAGATGGAGGAGATAGAGAAAAATCAGGAAGAGGTTATGGATTTCACTCGCAACTGGGTTGAGGAGGTAAAAGAGTCATTCTCTTCATGGAATTCACAAGGGAAAAGCAGATCAAAAGCTGCGTGGGATAAGATTGCAATTCAAGTGGGGATGTTAGGGTCATGTTTGGAGGTTACTATGGAAGAAATTGAAGAGGAAGAGACCAGTAAGGGAGAAGAACGAAGGAGGGAAATAGCTACCTACCAAGATCAAGTAGAGCGTTGGACCTCTTCATTGAGAATGGATTTGAAAGAGATGGAAGAGGAAGCCATCGCGGTTGATGAACTCCCATCGTTGGTCTCCATGGGAGGTCTAATGGATGCCTCGCCGGAAGATTTTAGGGATGAAGAAGGAAGCCATGGAGAATACAAGCCTGAGGAATTGGATTTACCAAAGAAGACAGTCATCATCCATGGAGAATCTGGTGCAAATACAAGCGAGGACGACTCAAATCGAGTCCTCGTTTCAGAGCTTGAGAATGAAGGGATGGCCGAGATTCAAGACAATATGATCGAGTTCAAGTTCCTGGAGCTGAAGGATGATGGCAGTGGCACAATTAAAGACCAGGCGTTGCACAATGAAGTGCTGGCAAGGAAATTTGAGAAGAAGATGTTGAAGGTGGTGCGTGAACTGCCGACGAGAAAGGCGGTTTGGGTTTTAGGGCAAAATATGCAGCAGAAATTCGAGCTCGTTTATTTTCTGGTGATGGAGACGAGTGAGTTGGGATCTGATCCCGAACTTGAGCATCTCGGGCCACCCCCTTGGGCAAGACGAAGAGGGGATGAAATCGATGCAAGAGAAGGAAATCGACAGGTGTCAACAATGGCGGACGAGAAACGGGTGTGGAAGAATCTGGAATTGCTGCTAGAGGTTGAGGGAAGGAGAACGTGTTTGGGTTTGGAGAACAAAACCGGATCATTTCGATTCAGAAAAGAAAGGGGTTCAGTTTATAAATCTGGGCCGGATGTTGAAATATTAGGCCCACCTCCTTGGCCCAACGCTTCATTTAATAATGATGGGTTTAATTTTATTCGGATTAGGCCTAAAGGGAAACAAACGGAAGAAGACATCAACTTTCTTCTACTTTCTGAATTGGTCGCTGCTTCCCAAACTCCACCAGGTCCAAGCTGGAGTTTCGGATCACCGCCCCCACGGGCGAAACCGCCTAATACCCATCGGAAGTTCTCTAGGTTAGAGATCATCTTCACGCTTCCTGTTTTCCCTACTACCTCATATCCTATCTCTCTCAAGTTCAATGGCAAGGAGGACGCAGCCGGCGACGACCCCGGTGACATTCAGATTCCCCAAATCTTATTTTTGGCATCCGATTGTTATTCTGGAAACAGCCTTGAGGACCAGGCTAGTTTTAAGGGGTCGGTAAGGGATCCTATAACTTTAGAAGAAGGCAACCAGGTCGATGGTTGTTGCTTTAGTCCACCACCACCGGCAAAGCCTCCACCGATTTCACCATCAGATCGGAAGCATATTGTGATGAGACATGGGCAGCGTATAATCTGGATTATGGCCAGGTTTGGTTACTCAATAGTGGGCATGTTCTTCTGCCATTCTCCTCGCCTTCTAGAGTTTGAAAATAATGATGGAATGGCCGGGTTGGGTATTCTTCCACAGCTGCCGTCTGATCTGAATTATGGTATGCTGAGTTATAGTCAGTTAGAGGAAGTGAATCATGCCAGAAATCGGACTCTGAGGTTATTCTATCATTCCCCTCGTCCTCCGGAGTATGGAATTGATGAAGAGATTCCTCTAAGAAATAGAAAAGAGTATGATGGGCTAATTGAGGAAACTTGCATACAACTTTAGGTGGAGACAGAGTTCCAAATACTAGCTGAAGTGACGCACTTGGCGTCCAACTGGAAAGGCTGCATTCCTTTAAACAAAGGGGATCTCAAGCTGAAATTGGTGAACGCTCAAGCTGATTTCAAGATCAATGTTATGCTATACTCACTAAAGAGAGGGTACACTCAAGAAATGAATCAAGAGGCATTCCTTCGCCCTTGCACAATCCATCCGATGCCAACTCAGTTGTAAATGAATGCAACCTTGAGGACAAGGTTGTTTGAAGAAGGGTGGCATTGTTAGGAAACATGTCAAGATAGTAATAGTATTTGTTATGAAGGGCATGAGTGTCTTTTTATGTGAAGTTTGTTAGAAAATTCCAGCCTGCGTGCTGTTAGTAGCCAGCTTACTAGGCCTATAAATAAGGGAGGTTTCATTCGGTTTTGGGCATCCAGAAAGATTGTAAGGATCGGGCAATTGCCTTGGGCTCTTTGGAGATTCTTCTCCTTTGAGAATTGGCTCTTTGGAAGGCTTGTCTTCTTCCACTGAGATTGGCTCTTTTGGAGTGTTTACTCCATCTGAGATTATCTTGTTCCTATTTCATAATTGTCTAGTTGAAACCTTGAGATTTTGTGTGTTTTAGTGTGTTTGAGCATTTCCTGATTTTATACTCTATCATACACACTATAAATACTTTATTACATGACCTCACCCTGACCGCCTTTTTCGATCTCTCTCGAAAGCTAGTGCGTGAAAGGCATAAGTATAGATTGCACTATGCTGTCAAAGGCTAGGGCAAGGGATTAGCCAACTGAATGACCTTTACCAATGAAAATCTGATATATATTTCAAAGGGTTCCCGATGGCCGTCGGGGGGGGGGGGGGACTTCCACTGCATAATAATGAGAAGAGCATGTCGGGTTACACTGCTTGAGTTTTAGCAAAAGCTTCTCTCGGGGCCGAAATTACTTAGTGGAGGGATTTACTTACATCGTAGAGGAAATATAGCTTGATTGAACAAACGTGGCACCAGAAGGAGTAGATGAGGTTGGTCGAGCCTAACTCGCACTGCTTTCAAGAGCTAGCTTTCCCCGTAGCCACTTGTACTAAAAAACATGTAAGGGTATTATGTTCTCCAAAGAGCAACTCTTTTCAAAAATCCAAGTCAGATGCTTTCACTCAAGAAGAGTCAGTCTTAGTCAACTGTTGCGCCTCACACATTTTGGAAAAAACCAGGCTGGCACTAAGTGTTAAATGCGCTATGACTTTTCCATTGTTGGTGATCGAAACTCTTGATTGAGATCTCATGTAAGATTGCCACCTAGTCCTTTTTATTATTAATGAAACTAACGAAAAATATTATCTCTCTTTGAACCAACAAATTAAAGATATAGCTTAGAATTAAAGGTCCGATTAGAGATTTTACTAATGGAGAGCATAATTAAAATTTCAATTAATATTCCATAAATTGGACTGTTAATTATGGCGGAGTCGTGCGATTAGGGCGTCGGGCGATTAGGGCGTTTTTAGGGCGTCGGAGATATGCCACCGGCGTGGGTAAAGCGTGGGTTCGTCGTCTGTTGCAAGTCGACTTTTAGGGCTCCTGTTGTTCGCCTGGTTGCTGTTCGGCTTCGTGTTGTCGTGTTGATCGGCGTAAGTACGATCGGTTGTTGGTTCGGTCCTTTTTCTTTTGGAAATATACTTTGTTTGATCGTGTTGTTTTGATCGTGATCTGCTGGTTCGGTCCTTTTTCTTTTGGAGTCTGCTGGTGTTTTTTGGAGTCTACTGGTGTTTCTTTTGGAGTTTGATGCGTTCTTGAAGCCTGTTGTCTGATTTGCTGGTGTTTTGATCGTGTTGTTTTGGTGTTTTTTTTTGGAGTCTGTTGCTTTGTTTTGTTGTTGGTTTGTTGTGTTGCTGCTTTGTGTTGTGTCTTGGTTCTGCTGGTTTGAAGTCTGGTTTGCTGTGTTCTTGGAGCCTGCTGTTTTTGCTCAGCTGCTATTGTGTTGGAGTCTGGTTTGTGTTTTTGCTCAGCTGTTGTTTGTGTTGGAGTCTGGTTTTTGCTCTTGTTGTTGTTGCGTTGGACAATGGGGAGTTTTTTTCAATGTCCCTTTTGAGATCATGATAATTGCAAGAATGGTGGGGGTCGTGGCTTGAAGGCTAGTTCTCTTGTCCAACATTTCAAGCTTGTACATTTGGTGGATGGTTCTGCTATTGATAGGTACAAGCTGCTTATTGGCAGTAACTCTAGTCTTTTTTCAGCCTTGGAAAGTACTTTGCAAGGGTTAAATGTTTGGATGTGTGGGACTTGTCTTTGCACTCATGCCTTATCTAAGAGTTGCAAACATGCTGACGGTTTTGATGTTTCCGGGCCTTAGTGTAAAGGTGTAGTTGGTGGTCCCATATTTTATATCCAAGGTATCCCACGCCCATCTCGCGATAGGGACCTTGTGATTGAATGTGGTGATGTGGCGGAGTCTAGTGGAGCTTCCTCTTCTCTGTTTGTCAGCATTGAGTTATTACATGAAGTTTTGAGAGGTAAATGTCGCACCGTTAAGAGTATCCCCAAAGCCAATCGCCTTGGATTTTCTCGGTGCCTTAAAGCTGCTCTTGATAAAGTTGTTGCTTCCCCTCAAGACCTTGCTTCTTGAATCCTTTTGCTTCTTCTCCCTTTATGCATGCTTAAAGTTAATCGGATTCGCCCCGATAGCAAGTCGGGGAGAAGAGGTTGTTGTCAAGTTGAAGGTATTGCACGGGCTCTTCGTGTTTGGAGAGAGCCTGGTGGACCAGAGGTTTTGCTCAATGAGTTACTCAGGGAGGGTGGATTTTCACGCGCTTTAGATGAGGGTAAGGTTTTGAAGGAGACAACTAGTTTGGAAGAGCGGAATCGAAGGCAATGTATGAGGAAGGTTAGTGATGGGCACTTCTCTGCTGCTATTAGGGTTTTGACGTCGTCAGGGATTGCGCCTAAGAATGTGGAGACTCTGAAGGAGTTGGAGAAGAAGCACCCCCATGCTCCGTGTCCTATATTCCCTCCCTTTTGTGCTGATGTTGCGGCGTTTTCTACCACTAAGGAAGTTATTTTAAGCATGATTAGAAGTTTCCCTAAAGGAACGTCTTGTGGACGTGATGGTTTTCGAGCTCAACATTTTGTTGATGTGCTTGGGAAATCTGTCGTTGCGGTTGCTGATGATTTATCCACATCTATTACTGATGTGGTTAATCTTTTCCTTCCCGGTAAATGTACTGCTGCCTTGGGTCAGTTTATTGCTAGTGCCCCGCTTACGCCTTTACTTAAGCCTAGGGGTGGTATTCGGCCCATTGCTGTTGGAACGGTATGGAGGAGACTTGTCTCCAAGGTTGCGGCTGTCACGGTTGGTAAGGAGGTCGGTAAATATTTGGAGGATTTTCAGTTTGGTGTTGGTGTCCCTAATGGCAGTGAGGCTATCCTACATGCTGTCAACAGGTTGATTGAGGTCAAAGGAGATGCAAACAACATGTCTATGCTTTTGGTTGATTTTAGTAATGCCTTTAACCTTTTGGAACGAAGTTCGATGCTTAGAGAGGTCTGAAGTCGTTGTCCTTCACTTTCTCCTTGGGTTGAATTCTGTTATGCGCGTCCGGCGAGATTGTACTATGACGAGTCTATTTTGCTATCTTCTCAAGGAGTCCAACAAGGTGACCCTCTAGGGCCTTTGTTGTTTGCACTTACCTTACATCCTCTTGTCCATCTGATCAATGATAAGTGCAACTTGGATTTCATGGCTTGGTACCTTGATGATGGTACCATTATTAGGGACACTGTTGTGGTGTCGGACGCCTTGCATTTGATCAATACTGAAGGACCGGCTTTAGGGTTGCATCTAAATGTAGAGAAATTTGAAATTTTTTGGCCTCCTAGTATATCTCATCCGCTTGATGGAGTCAAGCTTCTTGGGGGGCCTGTTAGTTTGGATACTGACTTTTGCAGTCGCTTGATCGGAGACAGGGTTTCCAAAACTATTAAGTTGATGGAGGCTGTTGCTAGGCTTAATGACCCCCACTCGGGGCTTCTTCTTCTCCGTAGTTGCGTGGGTGTAGGTCGTTTGTATTTTTCTCTTCGGACTTGTCCCCCACAAATGCTCGGGTCTACTCCTCTCACCTTCGACAATGCCTTACGGAAGGTTCTTGAGGAGATCATTGTGGCTAGGGGTGCTGGCTTTGGTGATTGGCAATGGCGATGTGTCACCCTGCCCTTTCGGCTTGGGGGTTTCGGCGTGTACACCGTCCATGATGCTTCCATTTATGCTTTTGTTGCCTCGCGTCTACAGTCTCTTGACCTCCAGAACAGATTGCTTCGCCACTGTAATATCTTGGATATAGGGCCTGCCTGTGATTTAGCCTTGAACAGCTATCGAGATTTGTGCAATTTCGACCCTGTTGTTCTCTATCGTGATGTACCAGCCCCCCCTTTTATGAAAAAATTGGCTACAGTGTACTTTGATACGATAGAAAAGAATTTGGTGAGTCAGTACAAACCGAGTGCTAGGGAAAAGTCTATCCTCATTAACAACAGGTCAGCCCACTCTTTAGACTTCTTGAGAATCCTCCCATTGAAGGGTTAGGACAGACAATGCATCCTAAACAATTTAGGTGTGTTTTATGCCATCGCCTTGCTATTCCTAAGTCATGGATTGTTTTGGCGATCATGCTGTCCACTGTGGAAATGATATTGGTCTTAAGTTTCGCCATAACCTAGTCTAGGACGTGTTGGGGGATATATGTACTCAGGCTGGTGTCTTTGTGCAAAAAGAGGTTCCTCTTGGTTTTTAGTCCGAGAAAGTTAGAGATCTTCGATCTGCGGATCTTCTGGTTTACTCTTGGGACAGAGGAAGGAACATCTGCTTAGATGTCACATGTGTCTCTCCCTTCACGGGGGCTGGAGTTAATGCTTTTGTCCATGGTGCTGATGTTTCTAATGTTGTTGTCCGAAAGAAGAGGAAGTATGAATTAAAGTGCACAGAGAATGGATATAGTTTTATTGCTTTTGCCTTCTCTACTTTTGGAGAGCTAGGGAGTGATGCCCTTGAGTTTTTGTCTAGGGTCACGCGGCTGCTCATAGTATTACAGCTAATGCTAATATTCGTTCCTTTATTTTTCAGCGTTTGAGCTTTGCCTTGAATAAGGGTGTTGGAGCCTAGTCAGTTGCTAGGCTCCCATTCAACTTTGTGTAATAAAATTTTATATGTAGAAAAAAAATTATTGATCAATTAATTATTTATTTTGTTATAAGGGCGCATTAGGTATAAAAGTATGTAAGGAAAGGGAAATAAAACAAAATTGTATGAAAGTGCTTATGATATTGGTCCTTTTTTTTCTTGGGTCTAGAGGAGGGAGGAAAGATATGGTTAGACAAGATTTAATGAGTTATAAGATTACCCCATATTAAAATCATTCAAAGGGATGAGGAGAATTAGCTCAAATTTTGCATGAAAAATGGGAGAAGATTGAAGAGGGGTAATGGTTATATCATTTTAATCAATGAACCATAAACTAAAAATAAACTAGATACATTTCCTTCACTATTTTCTTTTCACACTCAGGTCCCGTTTGGTTTGTCTTGATATATGGAAACGTAAACGTAAACGTAAACGAAAACGAAATGAATCTAGACCATTTTTAGTGTCATCATATATTTATAAATAAAAATCATCCAACAACTTCTCTATTATAAGAGTGAGATGGAATGGAGTGATTCCACCATTTTGTTACCCACCCCTATGATGGAAGAATGATTGATGTGGAACAAATCCCTTTTTACAATGGATAAGAGGTTGTGCATAGGGTTGTAATCGAGTCGAGCCGAGCCGAGTTTTGAGTTGTTCAAGCTTGACTCGGTTAAAAATAGACGAGTTCGAGCTCGAACGCGAGCTTGGTTCGAACTTAAATTATTGTTTGAGTTTCGTTCATTTAAATGTTCACCGAGCTCGAGCTTGCTCGCGAACCTCTCATTTAGTTTCTTCGATAGACAAATTCGTGAACTCATTTAGTTTCTTCGATAGACAAATTCGTGAACAACTCGTTTACTTGATCAATTATACAAGCAAATGAAACTAAAAATTAAACTACGTGGTTTGAGAAACACCACCAAAACTATGTAATTTAACATAATTGTTATATTGTATATAATATATATAGTATAGTTTATTCATGAACATATAATCTAGTTTATTATGAGTGTATAATCGAGCTTGCTCATGAGCATAAAATCGAGTTTGCTCATGAGCAAACGAGCCGAGTTATCTTGTGCTCAAGGTCAGTTCATTTATCTTTCGAGCTTTAAAATTGTGCTCAAGCTCGATTCGTTTACAAACCGAGTCGAACACGAACAAGATTTAACCGAGCCGAACACCGAATTTCTCACGAACGGCTCGGTTCATTTACAGCCCTAGTTGTGCAAAACAAGTTGATTTTTTTTGTCAATGTATCATGAGACTAAAATAGACTACACTCATTTCCATTCCGTTTACGTTTCCATGAATTGCAACCAAACGGGACCTCAATACCAAACAAGCCCTAAGGTTAATTTGTTATTGACTAACCAAAACAAAATGTTATTGATTGAAATAGAGTAAGAGTGAGTAGGTTAGTCTTACAACATGATTAGTTGATAAATTAGCCTTCTTGAACAGTAACGTTTAGTTGTAGCTGAAAATCCAAATGACAAAATGAACATGTCATAACACAGAAACAGATTCTTTTTATCTACATGTGAATCTTTACATGAACATATAAACCATTTAGCTGGTTTTAAAAGAAGGATTCAGCGTTTTTTATATTATTTTATTTCCTAGGTGATCTGGTTCGATCGAGAACCCTCAACTGGATAGTTTTAAAATGTAGAACAAGAATTCAGAAAGAACTAAATGATTCAACTCAATCAAAGTTGATCATCACTCTCAACAGAATTTGTGACTTACATTCACTCTGTTCTTGGAGTGCTCTCGAATGCTATTAACATGTCTACATTCATTGCTCTAACTAACTTGACTAAACTAGCTTTATTTATTACAGTCGGTTAATTGCTTACATGTCTAACACGTGCATTATAACCTACTCTCCATAGATAGGTAGGTAGGCTTTCGGAGAGAACAGAGAATTATCAAGGAGGGTTAATTTCAAATGATACAAATATTATTTTGTTTAATCTTTTTATCAACTCTAAAGTCCAAACCCTAGCCTTGTTGTTATGTGAATCATGCATGACGTTATTTAAAAAAAAACATTAATGTAATTTAAAACAGATAATTAACGATGAGAATGAAAATTGATGAGAGCAAAGTATTTATAACTCCACCATAAGAAAATATATGTTAATATTTTTTTTTTTCAAATCTAGTGTAAGTTTTCTGAATTTATTTATTTTTGATCAAGGATATTATCCGTGGGAGTCGAAACAAAGACTTCATAATACTACTTGTGGGTAAGCTCTAAGAATGAAACAAAGTCTTACCGGCTATTTGCTACTACGTACTTTAAAAAAAAAATAGTGCAATTATTTAAAATAACAATTATTGTGAAACTAAGGGAGTAACGTACAAAACATGCATAAAGTAAATAAATTATAAGACGTTCAAAAATCCATAAATTTCATTAATTAAAAGCCTTACGGCAATCGTACAATTCAAGCATATAAATACCTAAGCAAAATATCCCCAACCTAGTTAGGTAATACAGTAGTACTACAATTTACACTTTTCCCATGGGGAATTCTCTCTTTTCAACCAATACACACTTTGTCATACAAATAAATCCCTAAAAGCCTTAAAATTTAAATTATTTGTTAAATAGAAAACAATACAAATCATGTTAGAAAATTGCTCTATACTACAGTAATAATTAATTTTGTACAATTGATTGTGTTCCTAAAATAAAAGGCTAATTAGAAGAGTTCCTCTCCAAATTAACCAAGATCAAAACACCTTTCACTAATTGTATCCAATCTCCTCATTTTGAGGGTCAATGGATAGAGAATTTTGAGTTATGCACACACTTGGATCTTAGTTGTCTTGACTTTTGAGTTGCAATTTAATAGGAAGGCCATTTTGGGGAATTGCGAATGGGCCATATTGGATCTCATTTTGTGGGCCCGTGATGGTCCACCTGCAAAAGCCAATCAAATCATGCCAAAAGAGTTAGGAAATACTCAAAACAGAAAAGATGACATATTCACATGTATATTAGTACTATATATAGTACATTATATAGTACAGTTTTATTTATTTATATAGGAAAATATCATATGATATACCCCATGATCCTTTGAATTTGTTATATAAAAGTACCTGTATTTTGTAGTAAGGTGATGAACAAACACCAAAATCTCCAGCTTTGCAAGCTCATTTCCTGGACATGAGTGAATCCCATTGCCAAATGGCAAGAATGTATTGGGCTTAGGAGCCACCTGTTTCAATCATTAACCAAGAAAATACATTAAGAAAATGCTGATTTTCAGAGTATGGGCCTCTCTGCCCACCATGAATAATATCCCAATTCAGAGCCTCCTCCATTCATGCAAAATAATAATAAAAACAAGAAATAATCACCTCAAATCTGGATGGATCAAACTTTTCTGGGTCAGGGAAGTTCTTGGGGCTATGGTGAATATTTCTGAACAATGGCAATACTTTCCACCCTTTTGGTATCAAGTAGCCTGTGATGAGAGATCAAAATTTACATCAGTCTATAAATTTCAAGGCACTTTGCAGTAAAAAAAAGAACAGGGTAATTATTTTCATTGATATTGACCTTCAAATTCAACATCTTCAACAGCCTCTCTAAAGGTGAAAGAAAGAATGGAGGCCACTCTCATGGTTTCTTGAATAACCTTGGAAGTGAAAGGCATCTTCTTGGTATCTGCCCATGTAAGAATCTTCTTTCCTTGTTCATCTTCATCTTTTGACTTCATTATTGCCTCTTGCTCTTCCTGGAAAGTCACAAGGCACAGACTTATTAGTTTTAATCCAATATTTTTAAAAAAATTTAAATAATCTCCAATTCAATTTCAAGTTTTCAACCCCTTTTTAATGCATTAAACTACACTTGCACACTCCACAAACACACTGCCACCACTTTCTCCCACTCTTAAGTCACCATCTCACACCCCACTTGAATGAATCTTGACAAGACTTTTATCTCAACTCCAAATTGAAAATGGATGAGCTCTAAGAAAATTCAATCCAAAAAAATGTTGGTTAATTTGGTTAAATTATTATTCTTACCGCAACAGCTTGAAGAACAGAGGGATTCTCTCCCAAGTACTTGACCACCCAAGTGAGCACACTAGCCGTGGTGTCACGGGCGGCGAAGATGACTCCGATGACATTATCGGCGATTTGCTGATCAGTGAGCCCTTGCTCATCTGACATGAATGAAGCCAGAAGGTCATTTCCGGCGCCGGAATTCCCCTGACTCCTCCTCGTGGCGATGATCTCGGAGACGATTCGGGCCAGCTCGGCCCGTGCCTTCATGGCCTTGTGGAAGAGCGTCCCGGGGAGGTTAATCGGCATCGAATTGTATCCTTTCTCGAGAACGTAGTAGCATCGCTTCAATTCTTCTCTGTACTTGGCCTCGTCGGCTTGTCCCAAGATCGAAAGCACCGCCACGTTGAACGCGTACTGTTGGACACAAATTTCAGGTCAATTAAGTAAAATCGGGAGGAAAAGGAAGATTCCAGAAGAAGCGGCGGTGGTTAGTTAGGGCTTACGGTTTTGAGCTCGAGGAAGGTGTTAACGGGGCGATCGAGGAGGGAGTTGAGCGAATTGGTGGCGACGGCGTCAATGTGGGAGACGAGCGAGCGAAGGGAGTCCGGGGAGAAGGCGCGGAGTACGAGGCGGCGGAGGCGGAGGTGGTAGTCGCCTTGGTGGAAGAAGAGCGCCTGTTTTCCGAGCATCCGCTCCTTGCTGGCCGGGAACGTCGGCTTGAAGAGGTGAGCGCGGCCGAGGACGAATCGGACGGCCTCGGGGCTCGAGACCATCACGCAATGGCACCCAAGGATGTGCGTCTTGAAGATCGAGCCGAACCTGCAAATCAATCACACCAATCGAGTTCAGTAACAGCGAATTCGGCACTCAATTCGACGAATTAGGTCGAAATTGAAACCAGGCGGATGATTGAGGATTATTACTTGGCGAGCTTGGAGGAGAAGAAGTGGTTAGGGTTTTGGGAGTAGAGTTGGAAGGTCTCGCCGATGTAGGGCCAGCCGAGGGATCCAGGCGGGAGGGGGAGTGACTTGAGGCCGGCGGCGGCGGCGGCGGCGACGGAGGGACGGCGGCGGAGGAAGTAGAGGAAGACGGCGGCGGCGAAGAGGGAGAGGAGTGAAAGGGAGGAGAAATCCATGGCGGTGGTTCGAATTGAGAAATGGATAATAATTTTTGGGAGTGAATGGAATTGAAAAGGGAGTGGGGAGGGTATTTATAGGGGAGGAAGAGGGAGTACAGCTTGAATTCCATGGAAAACATGACTCCAGCTCATAGTCGAAGGGCGGGAGAGAGAGAGAGAGGAGGGGAGTTGACTGAGACTGGCGCTACTCATCACGAAAGAGGTAAGAGAAAACGGCCCCCTTTTTATTTTTTAGTTTTAGTTTTTTTTTGAATTTGGTTTAATTAATTAATTGTGGGTGGAAAAATGGAAATGAGATGACTCTCTTCTCCACCGTGAATAAGATTTTTTTTGAGATTTAATAATAAATTAATTAAAATATTGTAGAATTAGATTTTTAACGTGGTACATCCACGACTGTGTGTATAAGTGGGTTAGTATGGTATTGGATGGGTGGGATTCAGATTTCCAAACTCCCTGGACGTCGCATTTAGACCTAATCCAAGGAATTTGTTGACCCCAACCCTTAAATTATACTACAAATTAATGTTGGAAGAGTTAGTCAAATTGATACTACAAATTTCGGACTCAAAAGCTTTTTGACATTAAATCAAGTAATTAAGATTTCATAATAGTTTTTTGAAGTTTCTATTTCAACTCCCACGAATAGTGTCAAAAATCCAAAAGTAAAGAAAATTTCGGACTCAAAAGCTTACTTTTGAAATAAAAACTTTTCTTTTTTTTGGGTTTTAACAAATGAGAAAAAATACAGTCTTCGAGTATTAGTAAAGCAGTTAAACTTCTAACAATAGTACTTATAAATTTTCGGTTCAACTCCCATAAAGATTACCCTCCATCAAAAAAAAGAAGAGAGATATAGGAAAGAAGTGTGTGGAAATAACTTTAAAAGTTGAAAATTTAATAAGATAAAACCTAATTAATAACATTTTTATTATTGATTAAATTTCACACAACTTATTATATACATTATATATATATGTGTTCGCATATTAGCATAATAGCATTGGCGGGTATATCATAGCTAGTCAATAGTCATACAAACTTTATTGACGAAGAAAGAGAAAATAGAAAATAGAGAACTAATAAAAGGAATTTCTACTATGGGTGACCTTATAGATAGTTTGGGTCAAAGTTGATTCAAACTCGAAACACTTTGAACATAATTGAACACATGGCCAAATCCCATATTCAAGATAGAACAATATTATATGAAATATATGTATGATTTTTTTGGGTCTTGGTTTTATGACTTATCTGGTTTAATTATTACAATGTCGCTTTATATTTTGATCGGGTATGTTATATACGATCCCATTGTAAGGAGTCTTCCAATACAAATTTATTCATATATGACGTCATAGGAATTTGAACTCAAATCTTCCATCAAAGTTAAGAAATATAATTTCACTTTACCACTAAATTAATTGAGTACTATAACATTTGACATTATTAATGTCACTTTACCACAAAACTAATTGAGTATTGAAAACTAATTTGTGTGTAACTATATATTAAGGGCACGTTTCTAAGGTGCATGTAATTCGTGTCATGTGAGACATTTCGAGAAATAGTTGCTCACTTTCTTACTTCATTGAAACGAGTTACTCCTTTTGTTTGTTTGTTTATTCAATTCTAGCTGTTTTTCAATAGGTTTGGATGTTGTTTTGTTGGAAGATTTGTGCTAATTAATGAAAGTAGTTTTGCTCAAAATAAAGGGGAAAAAAGAATTTGTCAAAGGCCAAAAACTACCCGACCGGAGAATTCTCGGACCAAACTGACTTCACTATTATCTCTAGCTAGATTGCTTGATAACTAAATTTAGGAATGAAAAGTGTGTTGGATCTATTATGTATTTAACTAAATTAACTTTGGATAAGTTTTAACTTAAATGTAGTATTCTATTATTCGCAACTGTCGAATTTTAATCTTGAAATTAGCAAGTGTAGTAGTAGTATAAAGTTTTGTACTGCCAAAAAAAGTAGTATAAAGTTTTTTTTTGGGGGGGTGGATCTTGTGTGGATGAACGCCTATGTGATATATAAGAAATAACAAGAGTAGTTGGATGGAGAGAAATTAAGGGTGCATATTATTTCATTAAAACGGAAAAATGGCACAAACGATATTTTGCGAATTATACGTTTATTTTTCCAAAAACTTGGATACAAGGTGTGCGCGCGGTATGTGCATAAAAAATTGGGTTTTGTGCATCAAATTTTTTTTGTGTATCAAAACTGGTTGTATGTGCAACAAAAATGGCCAATTGTGTATTAGAAGTGCGTTCTTAAATATATGTTTCTACATTAAAATTAGTCATATCTCCTCCCTTTCTTTTTAGCCCAATCCGCTTTATGATCCTAGTTGGTGCTAATCTATCTTATATCGGGCGAATTTAATGAAAAGTTCTGTTAGGTTCTTAGTAACAAACAGTCTATAGATCGAATCATGTGACTTTTCATGCCTACGGTCCTATCCAGTTCTTTTTATTCCAATTCGTCTTTTAAAACTTCCCGAAAAATTAAGAGATGAAACGTTCTAAAGATTTTCGAAATATTTTAGCATTTTAACTAAATCTGTTCTCGACTTAGTCTCATCCATTTCCAGCTCCATTTGGACAGATTCTTAGCTACTTCCCTAAAATTCAACGATTGACTATTTGGATCAAAGAACTATTTTCCTTTTTTCGCGCCACGGAATGGATCAAAGAATTGAATACGTGCATCAAAGCTATCCTATGTGCATCAAAAACATCTGTATATGCATCAAAACAATTATAAAGTGTATATAGTTTGTGTGTCCATCAAAATTGATTGTATGTGCATCAAAACTGGCTGATTGTGCATCGAAAATTTGTACAAGGATATATGTTTGTGCATTAAAATGAACCAACTAAAACAGCTAGTGTATCATGTTTATGATTGAATCAAAATCGGCTGAATGTGCATCAAAAAAATAAAAAGTTCGACATCGATGAACAATGCACCTCTATAAAATCGATGCATAAATAGCTAGTTTTGATGCAGATAGAGTTAGTTTTGATGCACATCTAAGACAAAACAATGCACACGACCCAAAAAAGATTTTTTTTGAAAAATACAAGAATTATTCGGGAAAAATACGCTCACGTCCTTTTTCACTTTCTTTAATGAAAGTCTAATATGAGAAGTCGGTTTTTTATGAAATAGTCGAGATTCATTCCTATTCAATCTTACTTGGCACACCTATTCTCATGGGATCCTTTTTTGAATTATATTAATTGTGTGGGCAGGCAGGGTTTTCTTTTCGACTAATCTTTTTCGTGTTTGTAAACATGTAATTTTGTTAAAATTGCTTAGACTTAATTGGCTTAGAAGAGTTGGATCACACTAGCTTGAACTAATCAAGGCATACAAACACACATGAAAATAATATCTAGCTAGCTACCTTATATTTTAGATTGGAACAAGTGATCCGTCCGTTTGTATTGCATAGGCAAACTCGACATGTCGCCCCCTCACATATAGTCACATGTATTGATTACAAATAGTTTATTAGTACTACCTTTAAACAAAAAAAAGTTTTGTTACTTTAATAAGATTATATGTTTATGCTGGAAACAAAATGAAGTTTATATATAAACAAATACTAGGCTAATAATCATATGAATATATCTAGTGGTCGATTTTTATACTTTTAAGACAAAAAATACTTTACAATTTCGTGTATAATAATATAACCTTTGCCTTTTTTTTCAAAAAAAAAAAAACTTATAAAGGGTCATATGAGTATGGGCCTTCCCTGTGTGATATTATACGTGTGATTAGAAAAAGTAAAACAACCTTGTCATGCATTTATTTTTTTAATCATTTGTAAATGTTAGTTAATTAAAATAAGTTAATGATCTTTGTGGTATGAAAAGGTCAGGATTGAGGAAGGAGGGTGGGGAGTTCACTTACAGACTTACAGTTGGATCATCCATATAGCATCTTGCTTTAAAAGGTTTATTGTATATTTTAGGACCCACTTTATTACAATTTAATCTATGGATTAATTTAAAACTTTTACCTTATCTTGAAAATCCTAGCTTATGCAAGACAGGCACCTGTTTTACAACTGGATTTTATTCTCTTTTTCTAGATTACCACGGGTCATTGGCCAATTGAATTTGTCAAGTTGTGATCGATGAAGTGTACGTTCTCGTTTTTTAAATTTCTTACTTGTCTTTTCTACGTGTTTATGTTGTATGTCAAAACAAACGATAATATTTTATGAATCTTTTATAAAATGCGTGAATTGTATTCTGAATTTGACCCCTTTTGCAGTGAGGATCAAGACTGATGCTGTTCGAATATTTAATTTTTATATTTAAATTGTTTGGTTTGATTTTATTTTACTTCCAAAGCATAATACTCAAACAACAAACCTTGTAAGAATGGTTGTCAATGTTATGATTCCGTGAAAGTGTATTTCATATCGGTAATTATATGTTAGTAGAGTTTGACTTGGAGGATTGAACGATCTCCTATCTCCTCGGAGCATATTCTCAAAACTTTACCATTGTTGTTTTTAGTGACAAATCTAATAGTAGTTTTTCCTTTTTTTTTTTTGTCTTTGATGTATTCGCATTTAGTTTAAACCATCATTATCGTGGATTTTTTCATCTATCATGTTGTTTGTCACCTCTTGAATTATTCCTCCTCGTGTCATGGTTTTGTTTCCATGTGTTTTTTGGTTAGCCTTCTCCCAATTGTAGCTACATGCTTAGTAGCTACATCCTTAATTAGTGGTTAGCCTTCTCCCAAGAACTCGTCCTGAAGTGGTATCTAAGAAGTTTATTAGGACTTAAAAGGATATGTATGACTGTTTGATGACTAGTATATGCACCCCATGCGAATAAAACAAACTACTTCCAAGTGTAGGTCAGTTTACAACAAGGGCTAGCCTTAAGCCATTTCCTCTTCACTATAAAAATATGTTGACGAGACCACTTCAGGACGAGTTCTTGTGATGTATGCTCTTTGTAGGTGATATTGTGTTAGTAGATGAGTCTAGAGTTGGGAGTATGCTCTTTGTAGGTGATATTGTATTAGTAGATGAGTCTAGAGTTGGGATCCACAAGTTTGAGTTGTGGAGGGTGGCACTTGAATTAGCGGGCCTTAGAATGAGAAGAACAAAGACACCTTATGTATTATTTGGCTTTAGGGAAGCTTGTAAGAAGGACATAAGAGTATAGCTTTGTAAGGATACTATTTTTAGAAAGGAGAGTATCAGGTACCTAGTGATGTGTCACAACCCGAGGAAACTCATGATTGGCTTGCGGTGTGAGAATATACAGTACCTTATGACCGTCCCAACTCCATTAATTTAATCATTAAACTCAAGGTCGTCGTTCAGGTCTCACATCATCAAGGCAACTACAATGAAGAAGGCGTCATTTATGCTCCAAGACTCTTTGTTGAATCCAACACTTAAAAGGCTTGACTAGGAGTCCTTTGAATGTCCGAATAATAAGTGTGGTAGAGATCTTCAAAAGCCACATTTTAATGAGTAGCCAATATTAAGGATAAGTTGTGTAAATTGAGACTTAATTCGATCGTTCTAGCATGTGAACCAGTGAAAATTGAGCGCCTCGGTCCATGTTTGACCCTCGAGGATTCCATCGCGACAAAGGGCATCACATGAAAAGTTAGAAAGAGATTATTAAACAAGAACTTATACTTTTGGCTTTCATAGTAGGTACGGAACAAGATAGAGCTTTTACAGTAAGCTTTACCATTTGGTTTTTAGATTATGTTCGTTTGTAATATGTTTGTGGTTTGTGTGGTGTGTGTGCCTATTGTTTTTCCTTGTTATCCTTCCTCTACAATATTTCATGGGCTCCTATTCCATCCTTTTCCCTCATAATTCTTTAAACATTTGGATTTGGAAGCACCATAATTTTAGATATGAGAATTTGGCCATATAATTGCCTATTTTTTTCAAACCAAGTATTGGGCTTTGATAAGCTCAACCTCTCAACTTTGTCCATTTGCTTTGGCCACTGGTTTCAAAATGATCCCTTTTTTTTTTGGAAGAATTTAATGAATACATTATTTTGGACTGATGAGGCAAGACGTGCCCAAATGCATCACAATTATAAAGTGGGCTCTCTCGGCCAAAAAGTTTTGAACAACCCAACACTTGTTTTCTTTTTTCTGTCATTTGAGTTTGGACTAGGAAATGTAAGATTAACGATTTATTGAAAGTGGGCTCTACTTTAATTGTGTTGGGCCAATATAGGAAGAAGAAAATTGTTAGGGTTGGGCTAGGGAAAGTGGGCCCGGCCATGTCTGCATATATCAAGAAATAGGCAATTAGGCATAGAGTTGCATGTGAACAACATTCTTGGATGTGTTGAGCACTTTTTTTTATGAGTTCTTTGTTGGTACTATTCAAGGTAGTCATCAACCACACCCAAGTTATAAAGAACACGATAGAGACCGAGATCATGCATGAAGTACCGGTGGTTGAAGTAATCGTTCCGATGGCAGTTCGATATCTTAATAGACTAGATTCGTCTTCCTTTCTGTTTTTGTTTCCGCAGTTTGTAACCAAACGAGCCTTAAATAATGTATTTAGTGCACAAATGGAGGTTTAAAATGTATAGATTCATATTATCTTAGAACTTCAATTTATATATGGCGCCATACTTAAAATTCTAAATTATACCACAGAGAAAGCTACAGTAGGCGAATGGGATTGTGGTTTGGATTATTCCACGATTTATGTTAGATTCCGGGGACTGAAAGAATCGCGCGACATGTCGGAAATTTTAACCACTTAGCATATAAAGTCGGGATCCAACCTTTTTACCCAAAAGCTTTAAGTCATTGGGTTGGGTTTCCTCCTTCCTTATATGCTAGTGGTTTTTGCTATAGATTCTCGATGTGGGACACTTAGTTTTTGCTATAGATTCTCGATGGGGACACTTATTTTTATCATCCAACAATTTATAAACACATTTTTTTTTGGTAGAAAATTATAAACACATTTAAACACCCAAGTTTAAACCAATTTCCACCCAACAAAAATATTGTAAAAGATCTATTTCGATCGATGTTATTATGTAATTAAATGTACACGATCAGGGAATGATACACCTTTATTTATCTCATCGGATAACAAGTAGAATATCATTTTAAAGTCGACTTTTATTTTATACTCATATATTGAACTAGCTTTGATAAACTAATTTATCATCCATCATTTTTTGTTTATTTAGGGAATTGAGCTTTGAAAGTAATGGGATTCTTTATTTAGATGCCCATAGCTTTAGTCTTAAGAATAACCCAAAGGCGATTAGACAAAGACAAGTGAAAGTGTGCTAGATAACAATATTCCACATCAACCTCACAATAAAGTAACAAGTCTTCTTGTTTTAACAAAAAAAGGTTAATAAGCCGATCTTCTTTCCACGTTAATTATAAAAATTTTCTGTTATTTGCTTTTGATTAAACAAATAAACACTGAGTTTGACTCTACAATGTTCGATGTGTAGTACTAAATCATTAAATACTAGAATAAATCATCATGGATATATAGCCGAGGTACATTCTTTTATGGATACGATAAACTAATTCCTTGGCTCTTTCGGCAAACCCAAATTCAAAAGGTGTTGAAGGAATCTATCTGTGTGTATATATATTGAATTCATTACGCTAATCAAAGGGTAACCACTTGTAACATAAACCTTAATCAAGGTCTACAAAATCATGTGGCATTCCTGTAATTAAAACTAACGTTCATTGAGACTAAATCAAAGAGAAAATTGTACGAGACCGAAAGCACGATATAGCACAAATTCAAGCCCCTAAACTTGTATAAATTGATCATTTAACCACTTCACATTTATTTTGGACATATTAAACACTTAAACTTAATAATTGTATTCAATTAAGTACTTGAGCGCTGATAACAACATTAAGTGCATTGCACGCGCGGTGACATATAAAAAATATATTCCACATAATGCCATGCACATAGGAAAAATCTTGATTTACACCTAAATAAGTTTACATGATAAGATAGAACAATGAGGTGGAATATAATAAAAATATTTTTTCTTTTTCTTAATAGTTTTATAACGAAGGGAAAACATGCCCCTGACCAGTCACCAAATTATCACCGAAAACTCTCCTCCTCTCTAGCCTTTTCTATTATCCATCTCCTCCCCAGGGTTACTGTTAAATTCCGACGGGCCAATATGACGTGGGGGTCCACACGTCGGTTTATGCGCATAATCACGTTCGGCCCAGCACATAAGCCCATGGGGTTCCATCCTAAAACCAATTGGAAATAGGAGGAGTAACCCATGGATTTATATGGTGAGCAAGTTTAATCATAAATCCCGATGTGGGATAGCTTTTTATCTCAACAGTTACCATGGCTTCCAACTCCGACATGGACATGCCAATCGGAGATGAGTATCCTCCATCTGATCCCCTACCTACTCCCCACCCTTCGCCATTGCCATTGAAGCCTCAATCCGCACCGTCGGCTCCGCCATCCCAGCCGATTCCCATCCACGAGGCTTTCTGGTTAGAGGAAGTGACGACATAATAGATACGATTTCATAATCTTTGGAGATTCGACTTCATCAATTATACTTTGTAGCAGAAATATTGAGAATCTTAAACAGAACTTAATAACAACCCAAACTCTTCAATCTTTCATTCGAACCTTATCCTCGATGCCATGACATGCCAACCCCTAGCGTTAGCCACGCTGATGCTCGATGTCGATGCCCATATCCAAGCGATGCCTAGCGCCCATGACGCCTACGCCTAGCGAGCTCCCACGCCTTAGCATGCGTCCTGCACCTTAGCGCCTGATGCATGGCTTATTGTGGCCGTGTTGGCATTCTTACTTTGGACCTATATGGTTTTTGTCATGATTTTCTTTTCCCTTAAACCCTTAGAATTACTTAGGGCCCGACCGATCACATAGGCCATGCCTCCCGCACACCCTAAGCTCGAGTGATGCTCTTAGTAATTCTAACACTTATCATTTATAACTTTCAACAAATGGATTGATGACTTTTTCACAAATCACCAACGAAGGTGCATGTGCACATGGCTCAACGGTTGAGCCTCTTGCCCATGTGTAAGAGGTCTCAGGTTCGAGCAACCAGGGCGGCGGTTTGCTCTTCTTTCTTAGAATTGGTTTAGTAAACCAGTTCTCACCCGTTTTATCAAAAAACCAAATCACCAACCAAGTTATGGTTTTGTATAAGTTCCAAGGATTATACTAAAATAGAGGAGGAATGTTGGTGATTTTAGTATCACCTTGAGTCCATCTTAGTATAGTCATGGATTCTTATATATTTAAATGTCTACTCTTATTTACACTTGAATTTGGAATCAAATGGAGTATGAGCTCAAAATAGGTTAAGTACTAGAAGAATCAACCAAAAATATATAATGTATAACAAGGTTAAAATGATAAGACGAGTAGGCACATCACGCCACCTAAATGGATCAAGCATGATAAGACGAGTAGGGACTTGGAGACATACATCGCTCGATGTTGCACCAAGTTGTGTCAAAGGCATGGATGACAATGCGCCAAGCAACAAGAAACACCATTCCAAGCCTTGCATTGCATTGTTCCAAGTGTGCTAAGAGGAGGCAAAGTGTCGCGTCAAGTGTTTCCCCAGACGAGTCACACGTGCCTGCGATGTGCGACATCATACGATTTCTCAAGGTCGATCGAGTCTAAAACTAGGGCATGTTCTAACTTGAAATTGGCTCATGTGTTTTGAATTCCCTTTTTGAGCACTTAAGCTTCATGGAAATGTATAAAACGCATGTCGTGGCACATGGACATGCATCCACCAACGTAGCCTCCTTGATTTTAGGAAATAGTTACTCAATCCAAATGGTTATTGCGTGCAATTAGGAAATAGTTGTGCATGAGGCAAGTCAGTTGGGAGCGGTTGGGCCTTGTGTGCATGTGTTGTACACACGTGTGACATAGGCGCATTGATCGCACCTTATCCAATTGTGTCGCTTTTTCTATGTTTTGATCTTATATGACATCGTATGTGATATACGTACATAATACATGAGGCTTTGCCTGTTTTAGAAGAATGAAACCCTAAAAGTGTCATATAAGTTCATTTGGACCTTCATCGACCAAACCGAGTACTTCTTTTTTTATGGGTTTTATTGGGCCATTTGGTTCAGGCATGCACAAATGCTTATATAAGGATGTTTTGTGTTTTATTTGGATGACATCTTTATTTGTCCATCAAAAGACCAACCCTCTCTTTTCGAATATGCACTCTTATACTTGAGTTCTAAACTAACACAATCCAAGTCATTCTTGTATTTTCTCGAGTATGTTGTTGTAGTTTTATCTCTCTATAGATTTAGTGGAAACTTAAGACTTCTGGTATAAGACCAAATACTTTAGAAGAAAAGAGTTCGTATCGAATCTATAATTTAAGCACCAAATTAAATTTATCTTCATATACATTTCTTTCCTCCACCGTACAACAAATATTACAACACTCTTCTAAAGCATTTATAACAAAAAGTTCGTTAATTAGCTAAAGCTTACTCATAACCACTTTTTATTGAAAAAAACATCTAAAAGAAATAGGTCAACAAACGTTAATTTCTTGAATGTAAAAATTGTGTGGGTGGTGGAATTTAGAAGACAAACCTCAAATATGGATGATATTGTATAATTTCAATTTCTCTGGTGAAAGTCCATAATTTATGCGTAATATGTGGCTTTGTGTAAACTATTTTCTGTAGGTAATGATAATGATTTTTCACCACAGATATTTCAATTTCACACCGGGGGCCATAGAGACACCACTGAATAATATACGGCAAGTGTCTGTCAACATTAGTAGTCTTCGTCAATCTGGAATTTGTCACTAACACTTACCCCAATTGGATATGTGTATCTATATATACATATGGTGTTGCATTACTTGTCAGCATCTACAGATGGATATACTTGTCGCTTAAATCCGACAACAACTAGCTTGTTTGATATATATATGAACACTTAAATTGGTTACATCAAAAGATCTGCCTCCAATTAAGAAAAGTCCACTAGCATGTTAAGAACCATCGTTATCTTCCCTAGCTAGCTTGCATTATATTCAGAGAATTCCATCAGATCAGTCACAATATTCCACAAGGCTAAACCATTTATGACATTTTCCACATTGTCCAATTTTCTCTATGAGCATATATATCTTTTTCTCCTTTTTTTTTTGGAAAAATTCACTCTCTATATTCTACATTAATAATTCATCAGTTCATTCTGGATTCAGAAAGCAATATATATAAGCAATCATTATCTTGGTTCATTCTGAGCAAGAGCACCGTTATCTTCAATTATATGTTGGAACTTAAGTGTGTTACTAATAACAAGGAACTATCGTGTGTTTATGCCAACCGTGCTTTCTACTTTCAATATATATATGTGAGTTCATATATTTGAAAGAGAAAGAAACGTAGAAAGATAGATAGGAGATTAATTAAGAGAGAGAAGAAGATTGAGAGTTTGGAGGTTTTTATTTGTCGTTGGATTTTGGTATAAGATCTCTTCCTTCGGGTTTTAATCTCAAAGTATAAGCATGGTTTGGTAAATTTTAATTAGTTAATGGTTTATTTGGATTTCACTAATTTTTTTATATCTAGATTCACAGTTGATTTTGATTTAGTAATCAGTCGATTTATAGTTCTCAGAGGGTGTTTTCGATATTGGATTTATATTCAGTAAAAGATTTACGAGTAATTTTAGGGTTTCGTTTTGTAATGATGATTTGGAGATCTTTGATCAAGTTTTACAAAATAACTAGAAAAACGTTCTTTTATATATATATAGCATATCCTTGTCAAATTTTAAATGATTTGGATGTATACATAAGAAGTTATAATGCATGTTGGCTTTTCGTTGTTTTTGGGGTTAGAGTTTGTAAGAGTGAAAAAACTATTATTATTCATTGGGTTATATATTTACAGGAGCGTGGGTCTTAGGTCATGATCAGTGACGAGGGGCAGAGACATCCTAGTTGTCTTAGATAGGATTCCGCATTGCGTGATAGTTAGTGTTTCTTGACTTCGGGGATTCGTCTTCAAGGTAAGTCGTCTAGACTTACTTAGCTTGCAATCATGTTATGTATTAAGCTAGTTGATTGAATTTGTGGAACCTTATTTTGGAATATTATTCCATACTCCCTCCGTTTCTCAAAAGTTGTCCTTTTAGCCCACTACACGAATACATTTGGAAAAATGTGTACTCTTAACCCCTCATATATAGAAAATTGTTTAGGGTAATTATTACTCTAATAAAGTAGGGATAAATTTGAAAAAAGGTGGAAAAAATATTAAAAGGACATGTTTTATGAAAAATAAAAAAATGGGCTAAAAGGACATGTTTCCAAAAACGGAGAGAGTATTATATTTCATAATCGATAGTTATCGAAATAGTTTCAATTGTTTTTGATTATGTGCAACTTGATCTTTGCGGGAATGATTATGGACACGAACAAGTCGGTGGAGAAGAGACTCCCGAACATAGTCATGCGGCGTGTGGAGATCACCTTCAAAAATTGATTGCTTTGGCAAGTGCTCTAGTAAAGGCTTAGTCGGGGAAAGAAGGGTGATGGAAAAGAAAATGGGCACGAGTTGAGCATGCGCGCTGGTCGTGTACCATGTTTCGAAGGTAGGTTAGGGTTTCCTAAATTGGAAAATGATTGTGGTTTGGGTTGTGGAGAAGTTGTTGTTTGCTGTTGTAATATATGTTGTATGAGCATTACATTGATTAACCTCGTGCTTATGTGTTATTATTGAAATGAGTATTGTCTTGAGAATGTGATATGCCAGTTGAGATAACTATGTGGTGTGTTACTTGTATACATATTTTTTGTGTGTATATGAATAATTGCTTGTCTTATTTTTAATAACACATGCTTTGTTCTATACATTCGATCTACTTGTTTGGCCCATACATGGATTGTTAGCTAATGTGTTCCACTTCCAATGTTTTAGGTAAACACCTTGTATGGAAAATGTTCCAGGAGATCACTTCTTGGACGATTATGCTCGAACTCAACGTGACGTGTCTTAGTGGAAATTGAGGGCTCGAGTCCCTAGTTGCAAGGAGAGTGTAGTTAATAGTCATATTGAGTTAATGTTGGTAGCCAGTAGGTTGGCTTTAGTGCTAGCTTTCGATTGCATTCACATTGGTTATTGAGTTGTTTTAAAAATGTTTAGTTGGATATTTTCTTGATTTTTCTCGATGTGCCTTTGTTGCAAGGTCCAATACCGGTGAATTTGTTGTCAAGCTAGTTCTGGTAGATCCAGGTGTGGTCTACAACCAGGTAACAACCCGGGTCATCGGACGGGGTGTTACAAATATAAACCCATATGGTATATGACTTCATTGGGAGAAGAGTAAAAAACGCAACGAACCAAGTAAGGCAAGGTAGAGAGAGAGAGGGGGGGGGAGAGAGAGGATTTTTTTTGGGGAGAGATCTTTAGGATGAGAGGGAGGACCTTGTCTTTTTTGGGAGGGGGTTACGAGCTCTTCTTCTTCTTTAAAAGCCAAGCATCATGGGGTGAGAAATATTACATCCAGAGTAGGTTAGCCAAGGATTGGGATACATACAGGGTTGAGATCAAGTACATAGCCTTCTTATTGTAAATAGAGAGGAGAAATCAAGATTGTCGGATCTAATAAAATAAGTAGTGATGATTTAATTAAAAAATAATTTAGCAAAAAATAAAAAATACACTAGCGTAACTGTAGGGATATGAATTGTTAAATTTTGAAAAAAAAGCAGATGTCATAACCGTATGAGATCTTGTTCATTTTAGAATTAAAGTTGTTTAAACTAGTGCTTGAAATATGAATGATAGATTATTTACAACATATTTATTTTTGTTAATCCATTAGTATATATTCGTTCAAACAATCATGTTAGAAAACTTCATTTATTGTTGTTCATTATAAAATATGTAGTTGTTCAATAAGTCATGATAGTTGTTCATTTTATAATGTTAGTCACCCTCCAATCCTTAATTGATAGTTGCCAATCACCATTCAATCACGAACTCGTGAACAACTCATATTATATAATGAACAAAACTAAATACTATATAATCACTTGCATTTCGATTTTTTTCTAACAACAATGAAAAAAATACATTATAAATCAATTAGTGTAATGAACAATTACACTACCCAAATGAACAACTCCATTGTATGTAATGGACAAAAAAGAAATAAACACTACTCTAGATTTACAAGAACAAATGCCAACAAAACCGCCAAAAGGGCTGAAAAAACCTTTAATAGTCGGAAGCAACTCGCCTACACAATTCATCTAAAGTGCTCCTCCGCCAACGTTTGAAGTTAGAGATTAAAGTGCTCCATACACCGACGTTTAACTGTTTGGAAGTTGCCAAAACTAGAGTCCTTGAGAGAATTAGCAAGCGAGGTTGAGCGCAAAACAAGAATGATTTTGGAGAAAATCAGAAGGATTTTTGGAAAAAATTGGATAAACAACTAGTATAGAAGTTAATAAGCCCAAATAAAAATCGTATCCCGAAGATTATGTAGTTACCAAAAAAATATTTTATCTTCTTAGGTTATTATCAAAGAACAACTACTAGTTTAATCCTCACCCTTGAATATTATAAATAAAAAACATTATTGTGCCTCCTCCCTATTGACCATAAGAAGACTATTTACCTGATCCTAACCATATATAATATATATATAGGGCATGGTTCAAGTGAGGACCACCTTTGTAGTAAGACACTTTGCTTAAAATGAGGACTAATCTCATCCATTGGATTTACCCCTCTATTATGTATTCAATGGTCAAGATTTTTTCATAATTTGTTTTTTCCAAAGGAAGGGGGGGGGGGGGGGGGGGGGGGCTTTTCATCTTAGAGCGTGAAACAATGCTTTTATGTGTAAAACTTTGTGGAATATGAACAAAAAGTAAGATTCAATCTGGGTACGATGGGTGCACCATGAGTATTTTCAAAACCGAAATGTCGAGACTTGGATTGTGAAGGATGATGAGTCTCCTCTCATCAAGAGGATCTTAGCGGTTTGAGATTCTGTTGTTTTTTCTTTGGTGATAGTGACTTGGCAGCTCAAGGTTTGGACAGTTGGGAGTAGCATGAGAAATTTTAGTTGAGTAAAGCTTATGATTTAATTAGATCTTCATCCTCGACAAAAATTCGGGATAAGATTGTGTGTGATTCAAAAGTTGCTCCTAAACACACTTTCATCGTTTGGTTAGCGGTGAGAGGATTTCTTCATACCATTGAAAAAAATCCCTCATCTTGAGCTTGAACTCATGTGTACTTGGTGCTTTGAGGAGAATGAGTCACATGATCATATCTTCTTCGAGTGCAAGCTAGCCTAAAAGGTTTGGAGACAAATAAGATCTTTTTTGAAGATTTTGAGTAGCATGACCGCGATCTCGAGTGTGATCAATTCGCTCTTGAAATTGACTAGGGGCTCGTCTTATATATGCAAAGAAAGTAAAAAGGATTGGGTTTGCAGCTACAATATACTTTCTTTGGAAGGCTAGAAATCTCAAGATCTTTGAGCATGTTGTCATTAGTTGTCATTAAGATTATTTTCGTTTGTTATTAACAAACGAAAATAATCTTAATGACAATTAATGACAACATGCTCAAAGATCTTTTCTTATTATCTTAATTAGGGGCCATTTTTCTTAATTCATCTTTTCTTATTATCTTAATTCATCAATGTCCCTTTAAGGGTTGCAATTAAATTTGCATCTATGGAGGATCTTCCTAAGGTACAACCCCCCTTAGGGCTTTTTCAAGAAACAAAGAAGACGTTAGGAGGATATGGAGGATCTCATTATCATCCTAGCCATGGGGAGAGGAAAATATGCCAACAAAGATGAGGATCTTGCAATCATCCTTTCCATGGAGAGTTGATGAAGAAGATGCCAATAGAGAAGGATATCATTGTCATTTTTGTCATAGAGAATAGAGAGGATGCCAACAAAGATGAGGACCACACTATTACCATGGAGACTAGAGAAGCTATAAGCATAGATGAACATCTCACTATCATGCTCTCCATGGAGAGTAGAAAAGATGTCAAGATAGATGAAGATATTAATATTATTCTCATATTGGAGAGTAGGGAAGATGCCAACAGAGATGACGATCTCACCATCGCCTTGGAAAAATCGAAGAAAACACCAAGGAAAATGAGGACTTCATCATCATCATTGTTGCTAAGGAGAATGGAGAAGGCATAAAGGAAGACCAGACTCATAATCATCTTTGTCGTCCTCTTCGCTACATATGGAGAATCTTAACGGTCTATGTTTGTTACCATCCTGAAATAACTCCCCGTACTTTAATTTGGGGATCTCCAATTACTGTATCCATTGTTGCTTGTTGAAGATATCATCCTATTAATCTACCCTAATACATTATAAAGCAGAACCCAAGTCTGTTGTAAAATTTGCGTCACGTGGCATTTTTTAAATAAATTAATGTGAAATTATATTTTAATAAATTTTGTAACAACTTATAGTATTATTGCTATATATACTAAATAGATAATATGTTTATATAATTTTTTATGTGTATAATTTTCTATCTATGGATTATATATTAGTTTACTACAATAGATAACATATTTATATAATTTGTATATACATAAATTCCTATGAGATGATATTTTCCATATTAATTTAATATTTTTTATCTCTTAACAAGATTTAGGGTTCTTATGTATATATATATTTTATCTTTTAACAAGGCTTGAGCTCCAAGTATAAAATTTATATCTTTATAATGATATAATTTTAAATAATAAATTTTTTTATGTTGATAAATTTTATTTTGAGAAAAAGATATAATTTTATGTTGATGACTAAGATTATTTGTAAATGTCAAAAAAAAATTCGAATTTTAATTTAAATTAATAAAATTATATTTTCTTAATCTTTTTATGCATTTATATTAAAGATTATTTTCATAAATCAAAGTTTGATAAAAACAATTTACAAATCTTGATGAATACTAGCTTAAATTGAATTTTGATAAAAATTTACATTACATTTTTCTTAATTTCCTTTTTTTATTTTATTTATGTAAATATAGAATATTTTTTTATCTAACCCCACCTTACATTTAATTTTTTTTATCTCTATGTTTTTTTTGTAATTTAATACATTGAATTTTGTAAATTTTCATATACATTAATTTCCTTTATATTTTATTTCTCCGTTATGTAAATTTAGTATGGAAAACAACTTTATAGATGGATTGAATTTTGCAAAATAATATATATAATTTTCTCTATATTTTATCTCTTAAATCAAGGACAATATTCTCTTCTATACTAATCTTTATATTTTATTTTTCATATTTACAAACATTCTTATTATTATAGAGTAAAAGATAAGAACCCTAATATAATTTTAATAAATTAACCTTATAAAAATATTTTAATAAATTATATTATGCTTTGTAGATAGAGCTGTCAAAAACTGACCTAACCCGATCCGACCTGCCCGATAATTTTAGGGTCAAGACCCGAAAAATTTGAACCCGAAACCTGAAATAAACCGAACCCGATAGAATCAGAAACCCGTTCGGATGAAACCCGAAACCCGTTGTGTTGACCGATTTAGTATATTTATAGAATCTTTTAAACTTATTTTGAAACTTATCATATATTTTATTATTAAAATAAATAAAAATAATATAGTATAATTAAATATTATTGTTTAAATAAAAATTGATTTTAATAATCATAAGAAAAAAAAAGGAGATTTTAGACTTGCTGGTCAACCCGACTCGATCGAAAACCCGCTACAACCCAACCCAATTGACCCGTGACCCATAACGAACCGAAACCCGATTTAAATCGAAACCGAAATGACCGAACCCGATCCCGCCCGACTCGACCCGATTGACAGATCTATTTGTAGATAACCTATCCTAATTATTATTATCATTATAAAAAACCAAGTATTTTATACATATTAGTGTCTAAAAAATAAGAAAATATTATTTAAAAATATTCAATAAAAAATAAAATTAATATTTTAATAATTTCAATCTAAATTTGGACAAGCTCTCCACAAATAATGAAAAAATATTTAAAAATATATTCAATTAAAATATAGAGTACAATCTAAAAAAAATAATTTGTCTATTGCATAATTTATTATGAAATTATATAAATATATTTAATATTTAAATTAATATCGTAAAATTGTATAGTTTTTTAGTAAAATTATCCCGTGAATATCACGAGACTTCAACTAGGTATGGAGTATTACCTATGAAATAACACATACATAATTTAAAGCAAACCACTCTGATACTAATTGTTGGAATATAATAAGTTGGTAATAACAAGGATATATATGTCATAGTCACAATTCTATGAAAGGGGGATAATAAACAAAGTATAGTTAAGGATGTAATCATCAATATAATATAACTAAAGTCGAATCCCTCTATCCTACGTGTCATCGTCTTAACTATGTCACATAGGCATTTTAATTTTTCCATTTACCTCTTTGCCCTTCGTTTATTTAAGTATTTACATTCTTATATTATAGTAATATTCCTTATATTATTAATATAAAATTATATCTAGAGATCTTAAAATTTGGCAAGTTGTATTAGGAGCATAATCCATTATGGAAATTTTTTATTGAATATAATAATGCTACTAATATACAAGTATATTAAGAGATCTTAAAATTTGGCAAGAAACATACTCTTCATTATGAAATAATTTTTTAATATAATAATATTACTACAATCATATTTAGATATCTTAAATTTTGACAAGTGATAGAAACATAATCTTCATTATAAAATATTTTTAAAATTTTAATATAATAATATTACTTTTTTTAGAAATATTAAGAACATAACTATTATATTTTAATTATTTTGAAATGATGATTAGCATTCAATTTATAATATTAAATCATATATATAAATCTATATATAATAAATCATGTTCAAGACATGTGTATAGAACCCATCTTTTTCAATTATTATTTTTTGATATGTACAATTTATTTTCCTAATCAATTATTGTTGGTTTTATATTCTAGAAAAAACTTAAATAGAAGATTTTATTAAATTAAACTATTTAAGCTAACTTGATCTATTATTCAATTTTGTATATTAATGATAAAAAAAAAAGTATTCTAGAATCTAGAAAACATTTAAGTTTATCGTATATTTATGTAAATTAAAAACTAATTTGTGTTTAAAGATCGTAATTATTTGTCGCTAGACAATTAATGTATTTCAAAAAAATTATTATTAATTTTCTAATCAAAACCCGTACAAGGTGCGGGAATATATGCTAGTTAATTTCTTATAGTGAAAACCATAGTAAACCAACTAGTTAATCTAGGTAAAACCCCTACTTTCAATTGCAAATTTTCACTCACAGATCTAAAGACCTTGGCTTATACACTTTAACACACCAACTATTAAACCTACAGTATTTATTGCGAGGAAAATCTTAAAGCAAACTGTCTTCCAACAAATTCGTTATTGTAAGTGTTTGATCTGACTCATTTGAACCATACAAATGGAGAAAGAGAACTCATATATACATAAAATTGGTCACTAATAATTGTGCATTCAAGAACTATCATTATCTTTCATTGATTATTCTCATTATGCGTCGCAGATTCACAAGGCTAAACAACATAGAGATAACTAGTACGCAGGCACGTAACGTACATTTGCTCAAAGTTACAAAAATTGACCCTTCTCTTGTACGTATACTTGCATTATATATATGCCCTAATAATTTAACACCATGCACTCATAATACATGTGACATCTCATCTATCTCGAAAGGATCCTAGTGAGCGCCACGTAAGCAATAAGGCGATACCCAATGAGCATCAATGCCAACACGGCCACGTCCATCCAAAGTCCATTAACGCCAACGGACTTAATAAATGGAACATCCAGAACCCGACACCAGACACCCTTCGAACACTCGTAGAGATCATTAGAATCGTAGTGGACTCCTAGAAGGAGACGATAACAATAGTAGCTGTAACTGAGATACTTGAGCCATACGATGAAAGGCGGTATATGTTGGACGTAGTATCCGCCTGCAATGAGGAAGACGAGGGTGGTCACAGAGGCTAGGGTGGTGGCGGGCTTGATGTCCATTAAAAGAGCCCCAATGGCCAGGCCGAGGCTCTGGGCTACTAGGACATTATAGAGGACAACAAGAAGGGTGAGAATGAACGTGAAGGGGTTGGGCTTGAGCCCGCCCATCCAATAGATTATGAAGACAAAGGCGGTTGGGAGGGCGAGCTCAAGAGGGAGGTCGCCAATGGTACGTGCTAGGAAGTAGGAGGAGAGACGATACATGCCCGAGGAACGTTCCTTGATCAGGGTTCGACGTTCTTGTGGGAAGGTGAATACCGCGTTGTATAGAGGGTAGAAGCCCCAAAACACCGAGAAGAAGAAGAGCAAGGCGATCTGCATTATCAAATTGACAAGTTAGGGTTTTAAAACTTGTGACCTTACATTTTGTAATAATATAATTAAGGGCATCTAATACCTATAAGGCTATAACTTTGGAAATTAATATGAACACTATTTTTATCCTAAATTTTCCTAAACTATCTCGTATCACATTTGGGATACCTTTTTCCTTTGAAGCACAAAATACTGTACGGATGAAATTTAATGGCAGAGAAGTGGGTTTCAATTCCAAGGCTATCCTTTTGCACAAGTGTATAAAGTGAAACCCACTTCCTCTCTTCCACTAAAGCTAATAAAGCCATCACCTGACAACTCTAACATAACTTCAGTTATCCCTTTTACCCAATTATTTATCTTGTAAAATAATCTAAAAAAAAATTAACTCAAAGATTAATTAGTGGAGTATTTTAAATCCTCAAAAATAATAAGATTTTTCTGTGCTCTAAGGATATATTATTACGGTTTTTCATAAGCATATTAATTAAAGGAACTAAAATCCTAAAATTTTTTAATAAACCCTTTTAAAAATTTAATTAATTCTAAATAAATACAAATTAATTAACTATTTCCATTTTAAGGATCTTAACCTATGCCCTTAGGGCATATGTTTAGAAAAATTGATATTATTAATTCCGGAATTTTTTTGTGAATCTCTATTTAGTACGGAGTAAGTATATTTTTATTTTTTTGAAAATTTATTAATTTTATTTTAGGGTTTTAACTTTTAATTAAGTTGTTTATACTCTTAGGACACATTATAAAAAGATCGAAAATAATATAAGAAAAAAGGGTCTTACTCTATCTTGAATGTGGGATTCAGGAGTGTGCCACCAGAGCAAGCCACCAAGTGTAGCTACACTCAAAACTTGGAAAATTCTCAGCTTATTGAAAGTTTCAAATCTTCTCTCCTTCATTCCTCTTCTTAACAACACTTTGAATTGAACCCACCAACTTGTGCTCCATTCTTCTCCTTTCTTTTCTCCTCCTATACAACATACATAGACAAAAAAAAGTAATAATAATTTAGGCTGACCTTATAACAGACAAACACCACACTATTTAATTACCTTATAATTGTTTGAATAAAGTACAATTGACTATTCATTCATAATATTCTACACCACCAAGTTCAATTATTCATAATCATTGATTCTAAGAACATGCCTTATTATGGGTATAGTCCAATTGGAAAAGTTGGGTTAAGAAAGTGTTCAATGATATGGGTCATTACTAAATCGAGATTAATTAAATGGGTAAGAGAGTATTTAGCTAATTACTTGATGCAACTTCCTTAATGTAGGCAGAGAGATCCAAAGTGCAAAGTTCAACTTTCAAGGCAGAAGAAATGTTCTTGTCATAGGCTGAGATTAATGCCTCTCTAACTGTCTTCTTCTCCTCTTGCCTTAGCTTCTCATCTTGCTCGCCATAGTAACCATGCTTGTAGTTGGGTCCAATTCCTGCAACATATATAGTTGATTAATGATTACCCCACTAATTATCATCATTGAATAATCCACCAACTTGCTGAGCTTGCAAATTGTTTGATTAATACTATGTGAAAAAAGTATTTAATAAAGGGATGATGAAGCCGGGTGCAATCCTTTGTTTATGCACTAAGTGTCATGTTGTGTACAATTAACTCACACGGATATATAATTAGGTCATGTTATCAAGTTATGTAGATATGATTGTTTTTTAGATCCAAATTAACAAAAGTTTTGGGACTAACTAATAAGTTCACCCTTCATCTATTGGTGAGAAATGGCTCCCAATTTATTATGTGGGGGCTACCTATAGCTTCCATTGCTCTCCATTTTACACGAATTTAAAGCATTATTAATCTAGCTAGCTCAATCATGGTCTTCACCACTTTGAGCATGCCAAAGTACTAAATCACTCGCATCTCATCATATAGCATATCAATAAAGCAAATATAAAACCCTACCCCATCTAAAATCATATATCCCACCCAAAAAAACACACACTTCGAATACTTGATCTCCTCAAAAGATGAATATTGATAATCTAAACTAGCAAAAATAATTGCTTAAAATCCATCATTTCTTCACCTACTCAAATGAAACCAAACAAAAAAAAAACTAAATTTCTTTGCCATGATCTACTTCATTTGGTGTAAAATGCTAGTAACAAACTCATAATTTTGTCACTGACTTGATGATTGTAAGCTAGATTGTACATTCCAAACTTTTTATCTATTCTTTACTGTTTTTTTTAATAATGATTTATCTTTCGTTCGATAGAAAGTACAGTATATGCCAATTTATTCGGTCTCTTGATCTTTCAGGTGACATCAAATCAGTGTCATTTTTATTTTTTTAAAAAGCAAAACTAAAGTATGGTATAGTATAGTACGTACCACTAGCAAGATCAAGGAGCACATCGGCAGGATTAATGTTAGGCAAGGTGGAGAAGAACCCAATGGAGGAAAAGTAGTCTAGTGCACTTGAAGCCTTCCCATAATAAATAGGGCAACCTTCGGATATCACAAGAACCTTATCGAACATATGGTAGAGCCGGCACGACGGCTGGTGGATGGTGGTCACGACGGTCCGACCACCATCCACCGCCAACTGCTTAACAGTAGTCATGATCCGAAGAGCGGTGGTGGAGTCGAGCCCAGACGTGGGCTCGTCCAATAGAAGCAAGCTCGGGTTCACGAGCATCTCGAGCCCGATGCTGACCCGTTTCTTCTCCCCACCCGAGATCCCGCGTAGGAGCGGGCCCCCGACCATCGTGTTCCGGCAGTGCCCGAGCCCTAGCTGAGAGATCACGCGCTCCACTTGCTCTTGCTTGGCGCGCCTGGGTAGGGCACCGGGCAGGCGGAGGAGGGCGGTGAAGAGTAGGGTTTCGGTCACCGTCAGGTGCGGGTAGAGCACGTCGTCTTGCTCGACGAGCCCCGTGCGACGCTTCACGCCGCCTGAGAACGCCTGCCCGTTGTAGAGAATCTTGCCCGAGAGGTGCTTGTTGTTTCCGCGGCCGAGTCGGCCGCCTAGGGCGGTTAAAAGGGTAGTTTTGCCGCTGCCCGAGGGACCTAGCATAGCCAGGACCTCCCCCGGACAGACGACTCCACTTAGCCCGTTTAGAATTGTTTTTTCCTTCGCACTGCTACCGCTACTGCTACTGCTTATCTTCACTTTGTACACTACCTCCTCAAACTGCAAGAAAAGAAGTCAAAATGAGCATCTTAAAATGCTAAAACTTCAAATTAAAAAGGATAAATCGTCGGTCGATTGTACCTTTAGAACTATGGGGAAGATAGGCTCAAGCATCCTACAAGGAGGGTCTTCGAGGTCGACAACTACATCGTTGGTGGCCGCCATCATGGTGTTTGTATTTGTATAGTTAGGGTCTTGAGAGGCATTTGGAGACATGGCTTAATAAGTAGCTAGCTAGGTATAATTAGCTAGATTAATGATATTGAGTGTTGATTTGGTTTTTAGTTATAGAGGGAAAAATGGGAGATTTGGACGTACGTTTGTTTAGTTGAAGAAACTGAGGGGAAAGGTAGAGATGGATTTGGTAAATGGAGGGAGATGATTAATCGTCTTTCTTTGCTTTCCCAATCGGCTTAGTGGAGGGAACACATTAATATATAGTAGAGGAAAAGGCAAAGCATATTAGCAAATGCCAATGTGCACGAGTTTGCTTTTTGAGTGTATGAGTATGTGTGTGTGCTTGGAGTGTGAGACGACGACTGATGTGTTGTTTGTATAGTTGGGCGCTAGCACTCGCACCACCCACTTGGAGGCAAAATAAATCACACTGGATTCGGGTCAGGTTTTTTTATAAGGAAAGAATTCGATATATTATAGAGGTCTAGTTGATCGAGAGACCGAAAATATCGACAGCTGAGCAAATCGACTAGTAAAAGCAAATAAACAAATAAAAACATCAAACAACCACCAAAAAGCGAAGAAGCACCGGAGAAGCAACCTGTGTAAAGCAGTGTGAAAAAAGATGAAAATACGTTAATTAAAAAAAATGTGTAAGATGAGGTTTTGGGAAACAGTTGTAGACGCCTAAAATTTTAACCGTGGGTTGTTTATATGTTATATTGTCTATGAGTAAATCGACTAAAAAAAGCAAATAAACAAATAAAAACAGCAAACAACGACCAAAAAGCGAAGAAACACCGGAAGAGTAACCTGTGTAAAGCAGTGTGAAAAAAAGATGAAAAGACGTCAGTTGAAAAAAAATGTGTAAGATGAGGTTTTGAGAAACAGTTGTAGACACCTAAAATTTTAACCGTGGATTGTTTATAAGTTATATTGTCTATGAGTAAATCGACTAAAAACGCAAAAAAACAAATAAAAACAGCAAACAATAACCAAAAAGCGAAGAAAGAGCAACCTTTGTAAAGCAGTGTGAAAAAAGATGAAAAGACGTCAATTGAAAAAAATGTGTAAGATGAGGTCTTGGGAAACTGTTACATACACCTTAGATTTTGTTGTTTATAAGTTATATTGTGTATGGGGTTAAAATTGCTTCATTCTTTTTACCTTTTTGGTGCATAAAAAATTACTTCGTTCTAGTCAAAACACTTTTTACTTTCATACGTACAAACACATGCTATTTCTCTTATGCAAGAAAATATGGAATTCGAGTGCGACGTCATACGTGATGTAAAAACTCTTGTTAAACGTAAAATTGATGTGAATTCTCTTATATATGCAAGAGAATATGGGATTCGAGTGTGACGTCGTACGTGATGTAAAACCTATTGTTAAACGAAAAATTTGTGTACAAATGCTTTGTTACTCATAATGAAATTAGGGTTTATGGTCGGGCTAATGTCAAGTCTGGGTTATATATAATTTTCAACATATGAGTTGGGAATTTTTTAGCACATATGGCCATCAAATGTAAGTTGATAGCAATCGTACGTAGTGACCACATAGAGGATAAGAGTATCTTTTCCCTTTCAATAAAAGATTTGTCGCCGATTCGATCCTATTAGTGTGCAAGGTACCATGGTCGTGTTTGTCGTTTTCTCTCCTTTCTCATGTCAGTTTGTCTGATTGGCGATTTATCAGTCTATTTGTTTTTTCTTTTCTTTGTTATCATTATTTTTCTTACTCATGTCAGTTTGTCCGATTAGTGGCTTATCAGTTGCCTTTCGAGCTGTTAGCTAGATATGTCTGACAGTTCGAATTCTTACCAAAGTTTTCCGATTTGACCGCTTTGATAGGTCTATTTTTCATAGTACATATCTTACGAGTTCCACCTATATAACTATAAGTAGAGAGGGAGAGCACCTTTCATATTTTTCACATGAGGCCTTTTTCTTGTCCAAATCTATGATTTTCATTTTGGGGTTTATAATCTTCTAACAATATTTTCAAGAGAAATAACACCTTATACCTCCTATCTATCTATCTATCTATCTATCTATCTATCATTATTATTCACTAAAATGGAAGGCGTAGTAGCTAGCTCCAAGTGGGATCGCACCTGAGTAATATAATGACATTGATTATTGGGAGAACTCTTAGTGCTACCTCATCTAATGATTAGTTTATATTATATCTCTTGCCTTTCCTTTTTCCATTTCTTAATCATATCGCATCTTAATAGCTTTGCTTTTTGTGTTTTCTTCTTTTAATTGATTAATTTTTTGTTCTAATTAAGAGTTTACAGATCTACCTTCCACTGTTTTCTTCAAATATTAACTTTCTTTTTAAAGTTTGAGATCATCACTAGCTAGCTAAGCTAGTTCCCCCCACCAATTATGGTGTACAACGTTGCTTATCACCTCAAAATCTTTTTATTTAATTTTTTTCTTGTACGTAATAATATTTTTAAAAAGTTAATTAATAGCGCAAGTTGATAGTATATTGCATGTTACGATCTTGTGCCACATATATTGTGATTTTTACATCACTAGTTAATGAAAGCGATAACTCACAAACAGTACTTGTTAACTCAGATGAAAAGCTCTCAATTGATAATTGTCCGATTAGATTTAACAAAAACGAATGAAAATGATCGAGAATCGCAATCGGGTATATTTTTTTTTATCTAGCTAGGATGATGATGATGATGATGATGATGATGATGATGATGATGATAAAAAAATGTAATTTTATCTAATTTGATTCCCATGTGGCAAGGAATCGAAGTAAGGCGATAAGATTCAAAATCATAGGAAAATAAAAAATAAAAAATAAAGTGCTATCATATCGCATCATAATTATTTAATCTAAGTTGCAACGTACTATTCTTATATATATATTTAAAAAAATGAAAAAAAAATCTTGCTCTCTTAGCAACCGTTGAAAGTATTCAGTTAGGCCTGTAAAAAGAAATAGACAAAAAAAAAAAGAAGATTGAGAAGGCATAATATAAGAGAGAGGATCTTGAATCGATGTGAGCGTGAATTGCAAATATGCAATGTCTAATATGCATGCTCATCGAAGCATGACTTGATTGGGGGCTTAGAGTTGGAAAAGGAAATCTAAAATCCATTTTGATTCTTGCTGTCTGCTTACTTTTTATCCTTTGGGTAAATTACGCGGCTACCCGCAAATTAGGAGAGTCTTCACAACTAACCCTATAAGTTTTGAAATTATACACTATGACCCTCGAAAAAAGAAAAGTTATACAAAATCCCCTAGAGTAGTATGGGAGTTTCGCAGACCACTCACAGAGTCGGGAAGTGCTTACATGGGTCAAGGTCGACTAGTGAGACGATAATGTATAAGTTCTATTGTTGGAGCAAAACCACTTTTTGGAGCCATTGTTAACTATGGGTTAATAAGTTAATTGATAAAATAAAAAATTACAATATGGAAGGGTTTGGGGATAATTTTTTTTTCTTTTGTGAATATACCCTATTGTTAGTGGTTTTGTGCAATTTTTATATTTTACTATGGTTGTGCTAAAAGGCATGAAATCGCACATTGAATTAGTATGATAAAGACCCAATAAGGGGTAAAAGTCCAAGATGTAGGTATTGAAAGTTTAAACCCTAATTAATATTATATTATTGATTGTTTTCTTATGAGGAAAGAAACTAGAGGGGCCAACTCATCGAGTAGTTGACCGCCCTAGCCCCTAGGGCATCTTGACAAGTGACATCATAAAGATTATAGAATGCTTCACGCAATGGGATGTGGTATAGTGAAGCGATCTTAGTAATCAGATTTGCTAGTTTGTTGATTTTTCTAAAAATGTGAAGAGGTCATCTCGCCTTGAATCTCTAAAGGGACACCAGAATACTTGGTAAAATCATATTTACCTCCCACTGGTAGCTCCAGATGTCGTTGATGACATTAATAAAGCACAGATTGTCACCTTCGATCTCAATCTTCTTTTAGCCTACCAGAGTGTGTTGTTGACTTCATTCCTAAGGCCTAGTGCTTCGGCCATGATGAACAATTGTATGTACTCCACATTCTCCATTAGCCCATTCGATGATGCCACCATCTAAATCCTTAATAATAAAATCAAAGCTTGTGTGGCCATTTGTGTTTTTTGCGTCGTCAAATTTAAGTTTGATGTACCTCGGGAGAGGGCGGGTCCATTTGATGTGTTAGTGTTTCCTTCTAGTTTGGTTTTTGTAAGTTTTTGGGAGGCCTATCTTAGGTATATCCTTATCTGCGTGTTTTTGGGCTAGGTACCAATCTTTTGTTTGTTTTTGGAAAAATCCTACCACATCTTTTAGATCTTCACTATCTTGTTTTTTGAAGATTATTGTGTCCCTCAAAGAGCCTAGCTTTTGTGGGGTGATTGTTGTTCACAATCTTCTAGAGGAAGTTTTTGAATTTCGGGGGAAGGTTCACATGCCATGTCTATTTCAAGTCTAGCTTGGGGGTCCTTTTATTAATCGTTGATCATCTTTATTGTGGAGTTAGTGAAGAACCAATCGTTTGCTCGCGCCCTAATATAACCGGTCAAGAATCTCATTTGTGGGGATTGTTGTGCTAAGTATCTTGGTGATAACTTCCTTTTTAACAACTTGCTCAAATTCGGGATGTTTTAGTTTTTGTCGTTAGTGAAATAGTCGAGCATCACTTCCTCTTGATTAACTGAATCAAGGTTTGTACATTTTTCTAAGAGATGTTTGTCATATTTCCATTGGTCTTTACAGAATTTGATTGTTTTGTCATCTCCTAAGCTCCATCCGAGCCCATCAATAAAAAAAGGTTTCTAAACTATTAGTTTTCCCACTGTCATGACATGTTGCTCTTTGTTTTTTATTCAAGAACGGGTTGCCCTTTCAAGTGATTTATCAATATGACTTTAACCCCTATGTTGTTTGGTTCAACAAGAATTTTCCGAATGAGTTTTACTTGGACAGAATTATTCATCTCACTCGAGGGGTGCTTCTTTGAATTTGCATGGAAAATTCGTGGACTTCTTTCATATTTGTTTCCCACAAACACTACACCATTTTGCAGATTTAGCGACCATAATTTAGCGACCATGGAATATGGTCGCTAATTAGGGACCATATGGACGCCAATGGTCGTAAATCTGGACATCAAGACGGGGGAAAAAAATAAAACCAAATTCGCGACCACATGGTCGCTAAAATGGGCGACCAAGTGGTCGCTGTGCCATTATAGTCGCAATAAGTGCGCGGGGAAATTTCCCGCCAGCATGTAGCGACCATATGGTCGCTAAAATTGGAACCCATTCCGCGACCATATGGTCGCTACATTCAGCGACCATATGGTCGCCAAGGATCTCGCGACCACTTGGTCGCAAACTATAGCGACCAGTTGGTCGCTGACTTGGTCAGATGTTGTGGCGCGCCACATCTATTTTGGCGGGTAATATCCCGCGTTTTTGGCGACCACTTGGTAGCTAAAAACAGTAATTGGTAAAATTCCCGCCATTTCAGCATATATTGCACTCTCATTCCGCTAAAAATGCACTCTCATTCCGCTTCAACACAACTTCACTCTCATTCCGCTCTCTTCCAAAATATTCACAAAAGACAGAAATAATCAACCACAACTGTGAATTGATTCTAGGAAGAAATTCCGTCAAATTTTACTGACATCCTCACTAAAGGTATGTATTTAAATCTTATTCCTAATATTTCATTCCGTCATTATATTGTTTTAGATAAATATTGACGGTAGAAAGCTTTCGTTTATATATTGATAAGAGATTGTGTTATAGAATTTTACCGCAAATAGCAATTGGTTATGTTGAAAATGTCTGTTCTGATATACTGAATCTGGAGACCATATGGACGCTAATTAGCGACCATATGGTCGCTAAATGCACATCAGCGACCGTATGGTTGCTAATTAGCGTCCATATGGTCGCCATATTCAGTATAATATGTCCTTGAATTAATTTAATTGTACTCTTATTTTGAAATGCAGGAAGGAAAAAATGCGTGAGTGGATGTATGTGCGTAATATAGATGGTTTTTTGAACAACGAGTTTTTAGCTGGCGTAGAGCAATTTCTGGAATTCTGCAAATCTATGACGTCCTATAACCCATCCGAATTAAGGTGTCCGTGTCGGAGGTGCAAGAATAAGAAAATGAAATCTGTGGATGATGTGCATTATCACCTTGTTAAGGAAGGTTTTGTTCCGAACTATTACCATTGGGTTTCGCACGGGGAGACAGATGAAAGGTTCGCTGCATTGTTGGCCGAGTCTAGACAGCATGAAGGCTGTAGTAGTTCTGAACCAGCACCACCATTAAATGGTGGGAATGATAATCGAATGGAACAGATGGTGTATGATGGTTTTAATTATGGCCGAAGTGATTACACTGTTGAGGATCCCGTGTAGAATGCGGATATAAGGCATGAGCAAGGGGAACAATATTATAATGAAGCGCCCAATCCCGATGCAAAGCGTATGTATGACATGTTGTCGGCCGCAAATAGGCCTTTGTGGCCTGGATGTGATATGACGCAGTTGGAGGCTGCGACTGAGCTACTGAGCCTAAAGTCTAAGCTAAGGATGACGGAGCGCAGATATGACATGATCTCGAATTTTTGCGGACGCGTTTCTCACCCGTAGACGACATTACCAGCCACGTTTTGTGACACGAAAAAACTGGTTGAGGGTCTCGGTCTTCCTTACGAGATGATTGATTGTTGTCCAAACTCTTGCATGATATATTGGGGTGCAGATGCAGAATACGCGACATGCAAGATATGTGACTATCCTAGATGGAAGCAAGGCAAGACAAATCTCATTCCCTATTCTCGTATGTTTTACTTGCCAATAACTCCACGGTTGCAGAGGTTGTACGCATTTGTGGTGACTGCCGAACACATGAGATGGCATGCAGAGCACGCACAAGATGGGGTGATGAGACATCCTTCAGATGCAGAGGCATGGAGGCACTTCAATGTTGTGTGGCCAAATTTTGCATCAGAAACACGAAATCTGAGACTAGGCTTGTGCACGGACGATTTCAATCCGTTCGGGGCGTCCGGGCGCCAGTACTCATGTTGGCCTGTGATTCTGACACCCTATAACCTTCCGCCGTCGATGTGTATGCGAGAAGAGGTTATGTTTTTGATGGTTATTGTACCTGGACCGAAGAGCCCGAAGCAAAAGTTGGATGTCTACTTGTAGTCGTTGGTAGTCGAGCTGAAGGATCTATGGCTTAATGGGGTGTGCACATACGATTCTTGGAGGAAGCAGAATTTTGTGTTGCGTGCAGTTGTAATATGGACTATTAGTGACTTCCCCGCATATTCGATGTTGTTTGGTATGTTGTTAATTTTACATATGCTAATCAATTTGAAACTGTTATATATAATAATAATGCATATATATGATTTGTGTCCCTTATCTTAATGTGTGATACAAAATATATGTTTGTGTAGGCTGGAGCACTTCTGGGAAATACGCGTGTCCTTATTGCATGGAGGACACCGATGCATTTTATCTAACACATGGACCCAAAATGTGCTGGTTCGATTGTCACAGGAGGTTTACAGAACTTGATCATCGCTTCCGAAACAACAAGACTGATTTCAAGAAAGGTAGACGGGAGCGTCGTTGTCCCCTAGTACTTTGTGATGGATACGAGATATTAGACCAGATAAACAATATGGGCTTGATGAAGATAACTGAAGTGGGAGCTGAGGAGCACAATGCCGCGGTCAGTAGAGGTTCGGGTTGGAAGAAGAAAAGCATTTTTTGGGACCTAACTTACTGTCATAGTCTGCTGGTAAGACATAATTTAGATGTCATGCACATTGAGAAAAATGTCTTCGATAATATTTTCTTCACCATTCTCGATGTTCCGGGGAAGTCGAAAGACAAGTGGTCGGCCAGAAAGGATATAAAGGAATTGTGCAAGTGTCCGAAGTTGGAACCTGATGAGGAGGATAATAGGTACCCAAAGGCTTGCTATGCACTAGATCGTCATGAAAAACAAGTGCTTCTAGATTGGTTGAGATCCGTAAAATTCCCGGATGGCTACGTGTCCAACTTGAGCCGCTGCATTGACTTGCACAAGCTTAGGCTCTTTGGGATGAAGAGTCATGATTGTCATGTGTTCATGCAAAGGTTGATGCCTGTTGCTTTTCGTCCATTTCTTGATGACAAAGTATGGGAGCCCATAGCTCAGCTAAGTGCGTTCTTCAGAGACCTGGCGTGTTACGAGCTGAAGCCTGAGGTGGTTATGCAATTGCACAAGGAAATACCAATAATTTTGTGCAAGCTGGAGCGCATCTTTCCCCCTGCGTTATTTGATTCAATGGAGCACTTGCCTATTCATCTGCCACGGGAAGCTTCACTTTGTGGCCCTGTCAATTATAGATGGATGCATCCAGAAGAAAGGTACGTACAGTGGTATGCAGTTGTTCAGTTTTGGATTCATATAATTAACTTGTATAATAAAAATTAATGGTTTTCAATGTATATCATGTAGGCTCTTAAAAAGGCTGAAGGCCTCAGTTGGCAACAAAGCCCATGTTGAGGGGTCAATTTGTAGTGCCTATCTCGTTAAGGAAACGTCCACATTCTGCTCGTATTATTTTAGCTCACATGTGGCGAGTACTCATATGGATATCGCCCGCAACGTCAGTTGCACAATTCCAGTTGGGGTTGATCCGGGCGATTTGTCTATTTTCACAACAACTGGTCGAACCTTGGGTAGCAGATCAACTGGTCGTTTCCTCACAGATGATGAATTCCATGTGATCCAAACTTACATTCTCATGAACTGCGTCGAAGTGGAATCCTATATTGAGTACGTTTTATATAAAGTATGTATTTCATTCAATTACTCTGTCGTAGGTACTATTTGACAAACTTCGTGCGGTCGTCAAATCCAACAATAGCCGATGCTGAAGAGCAAAACATTTTGGAAAGAAACTTCCGCCTCTGGTTCTACTCCCATGTAAGGATTTCTTATATTAATTTCTATTTAATTTCAAAATGTACATATATATGTTGAATCCCAAATTGTATATACATGTTGATTTAAAATTGCATGCCGACAGTCCGACAGTTACAGATCCTAACATTGCAACACTTGCTCGTGGACCCTCTAAAAAAGTGAGGACATATCCTGGTTACTTTGTCAATGGTTATCGATTCCACACGAGGGCACACACATCAACCAGGGCCACTGACAGTAGTGGAGTTTGTGTTCTAGGACAAAGCTTCGGCACCGACGAGGAGGACTTCTATGGTGTGCTAGAGGAAATCATTGAGCTGAATTACCTATCTCCAACCGTAAAGCACCCTATTGTCTTTAATTGTTTGTGGTTTGACACTAGAAGTCGTGGAGGAACAGGCATTCACCCTCACCTAAAGCTTGTCGATGTGCATCGACATAAAATGTTGAGAACAAAAGATCGTTACATATTAGCACATCAAGCCACTCAAGTTTATTTCCTCGATTACCCAAAGGTGAGGTGTGCAGATGTTGAATGGAGAGCGGTCTGTAAAGTGAAGTCACGAGTGTGGCCCGATGAAGGTACGTGCGTAGACCCTCATGAGAGTGGGTCCAGGGGCGTTGCCGTTGAGGAGGCATTTCAACATGATTCTTCCCTTCCACGAGTTATCGACGACACACAAGATAATTATCCACTTGGTCCGTTAAACGACCCAAACAGAGAGGATCATGTCGTTGAGGATCAAGAAGAGACGTCTACTGAAACGTCTGAGGGTGAAATTGAGAGTGAGACGGATACAGATGAGGAAGACATGTAATCAGAATACTACTATTGTATTGTCATTCACTTTTCTGAAAACACTATTGTTTTGTCATTCACTTTTCTGATAACACTATTGTTTTGCCATTCACTTTTCTGATAACACTATTGTTTTGCCATCCTTTCCAACCATAAAAGGAGATAACCATCTCCAATGCTGAAATACCTTCCTAGTGAAAACTCCCCATCTTCACCTCAAACTCATCCTCACCTCAAATCCGACCTAAAACTTCCTTCCTCAAATGGCTCAGAGGAGAGCGTGTACCAGGCGAACGACCGCCTTAGCTCCTGAAGTCATCAATTTCTCCATTGTTCGTGTGCGTGGGGATAGGGAGACAAGAACCGAATGGAGTGTCACCAAATCTCCAATTAAGACTAGTCATTGATGATTGGACAGTATCTCCCGGGGGAGCACCACCAGGTTTTAGCCGTTTTTTCTTGAACGACGACGACATCACTGCTCGCATTGCAGCTAGGGAAACGGTTGTGCAGCTTCGCGTGCTCGAAGGTGCTGAGATCCGGGCTGTTTATATTCCACGTACAACATGAGAGTCCTTTAATTGTAGTTGTTTGTTTATACTGTTTGATTTAGGTGTTTTTCACTTCGTTTAATGTACTTAGGAAGCAAGTGTTTGTAACTTGGTTTCGTTTGGAACCAATGAAGTTGTTTGTAACTTGATTTCGTTTGGAATCAATGAAGTTATTATCATTTACCATATATTCCGATCGATTTACTGAGACGGATTGTAGTTGGATGTCCCATTTGAACTCGTTTGTTTTCTCCCATTTGAGTCCTCGAGCCAAATATTGTTGGTAGAAAGTGTTTGTTCAAATGTAATGTCTCCACTATAGCAATATAGCGACCACATGGTCGCGACCTTGAATACTTTTAGCGACCATATGATCGTTATATTTAAAATTTTAGCTCGAAATTTGGTTTTTTAGCGCGTAGTTTGATTTAATTTCGTAAATAGCGACCATATGGTCGCTAAGAACGAAATTTATGGCGCCACGTGGGGGGAAATCTGAAATTACGATTTTTTCGCGAAATATTTGGATTTGTGACCACATGGTCGCTAAGTACTGTTAACGACCATATGGTCGCCAAGTGGCGGCATGGCCCACGTCTTTAATTATTTACAATTTGCGACCATATGGTCGCTAAATGTGAATAAGAAGGAGAACACCAGTTCTCCTTCGTCATTTCCGCTCTTTGCAACCGACATATCCTCTCTCTCCCGATACCGTCTCCACCTCCTCACCGCCACTCTCTCTCCGTCCGCCGTCGCTCCTCCTCTCTCCGTCCGTCGTCGCTCCTCCTCTCCGTCCGCCGTCGCTCCTCCTCTCCGTCCGCCGTCATTTCCGCGCGGCCTGCTCCTCCTCTCCGTCCAAGTCCGAGAGCGGCCTGCTCCGACCTCGTCCGCCGCCTCCGAGCCAGTCCGCCTCCTCCTCTCCGGCACCGAGCACCCCTCCATTTATTTGTAAGTGATTTGTGTATTTGTTGTTGATTTTGATTGTTGATTGAGAAAATTGGTATTTTTTAGGGTTTGTTGTTGTTTGAGAAATTTGGTATTGTTTAGGGATTGTTGTTGTTTGAGAAAATTGGTATTGTTTAGGGTTTGTTGTTTAGGGTGAAATTGATTGAGAAATTTTGATTGATAAATTGTATGAGAAAATTTTAGAAATTGATTGAGAAAATTTGAGAAATTGGTATTGTTTAGGGGTTATTGTTTAGGGGTTATTGTTTAGTTGTTATTGTTTAGTTGTTATTTTTTAGTTGTTGTTGTTTAGTTGTTGTTGTTTGAGAAATTTGAGAAATTGATTGAGAAAATTTGATTGATTGGGAAATTTGTGAAATTGAATTTGTTGAGTTTGTTTAGTTGAATTTGTTGAAAGAGTTGTTGTTGTTGTTGTTGTTTGAAGGAGTTGGTGTTGTTGTTTGAAGGAGTTGGTGTTATTGTTGTTTGAGGGTGTTGTTGTTGTTGATTATGTTGTAGTTGTGTTGTTGAAAGAGTGGTTGGTTGTTGTTTAGGGTATTGTTGTTGTTGATTTGATTGTTGTTGATGTTATTGTTGTTGTTGTTGTTCATTTGTTGGTTTTGTTTGTTGTTGTTGTTGTTTGATGTTGATATGTTGTTGTAGTTTGTTGTTGTTGATATGTTGTTGTTGTTAGATGTTGTTGTTGTTTGTTTTTGTTGATTTGTTGTTGTTGTTTGTTGTTGTTGTTTTTTAGTTGTGTTATTATGGCCGGAGGATCACGTCGATGTGGACGAGGTCCTTGTCCGGACAAGCCGAGCTCGTCCAGGATACCGAACGAGGACTCGTCCGAGGCGACCCACACGGACACACCACATTTGTCCGAGGACGACGGGGCCCACCATCCTAGTACAGAAGAGGCGGGCACCCAAGCGGAGGAGTCCCGAGCCACTACGTCCGCATCCTCGTCGGGATCGAGTCGAGGGCTCGATCCCAATCGCGTTTGGGATCTTTATATTGTCGGCGGGTGGTACGTACAATTTCTTCTAAGACAAAATTTTTATTTAAAGTCTTTTCTTACTTTTAAATATGTTATAACATGTGTTTTGAAATCTCGCAGCTTGCAGCCGTCGGGAGTGGTGTCGCGGTGGTCGACAAGCATCATACAAAGTCAAACCGACGATAAGGCATCGCAGTTCGACTTTGCCTCTGCCGCGTCGAAGCAACGTTGGTTTGATGCTTGAAAGGTAATTTTATTTTTTTTGTATTTCTTTTTACAATTTCCGGATTAATTAATTACTATTTTTAATTAATTGTTTTTTAGATTTAATTAGACGCACTTTAGGTGGGATGACTCCCAACCGGGTATGGACGTCGAGTCCGTCCGGTTGCTGTAGGAGAAGAGAGCAAACAAGAGATATGATGACTTGATCGGGAAGCACCGTCGGGACGGGAAGAGGCCGGCATTCATCGAATCCGCCACTTGGGAGAAGTGGCAGACGACGGCTTGGGGCACAGAGGCGTTCAAAGCCAAGTGTGCCCGCCGGAAGGCAATCCGGAATGTCAATCCGGCGAACCACAGTAGTGGTTCGAGGTCCCACCTCGACACCATGCGTCGCTTGGTAAGTATTTTATCTTAATTTGATTAAATTTAAATTAAGTTAATTTTTTTTAATAGTTCGTAACACCCTTAATGAATTTCGTAGGAGCAACACATACAACGCCTCTTGAGCTTCTCATTGAGTTGTTGTTGTTGTTGTTGTTGTTGTTGTTGTTGTTGTTGTTGTTGTTGTTGTTGTTGTTGTTGTTGTTGTTGTTGTTGTTGTTGTTGTTGTTATTGTTTTTGTTGATTTTTGTTCTTGATTTTTGTTGTTGTTGTTGTTTGTTGTTGATTTGTTGTTGTTGTTGTAAATGGTTTAGTTGTTTTTTTTTTTGTTGTTGATGATTGTTGTCGCTAAATGTTGTTGTTGTTGTTGATTTTTGCTGTTGTTGTTGTTTGTTGTTGATTTGTTGTTGATGTTGTAAATGGTTTAGTTGTTGTTTGTTGTTGTTGTTGTTGATTGTTGTTTTTTATTAGTTGTTGTTGTTTTATTTTTATTATTTGTGTTATTAGGCTCGGACCCAAGAGATCCTCACCTAGAGGTCGGCGAAAACGGGCACCCCGCCGTCCTTTCAGGACCAGTGTGATGCCTTTCTTACGGCCGCTGGGGGGGTGGGCTCGGGAGGTGCCGTCTTCGGCATTGGCAACGCCGCCCACGAGTTTTACGGCGAGCGATTGACGGCGCCGCGTCGTCCAGCTCCTCGGGTGGCGGAATTATCGCAGGAAAACGTCAGCCTTAGGCAAGATGTGGAGGAGCTCAAGAGTAAGATGTTGGTGTTCGAGGAGGGGATGCGCCACTCCCGAGGGGGTGAGGGTGGGTCCCGCCCGCCCAGTCCCGACGGCTCCGGCGACGAGGACGGCTCCGGTGAAGCCGTATAGATTAGCGTAGTTTTATTATATTATTGTAAATTATTTGAATTTATGTAAATTAATGAATTTATGTATGTAAATTATTGAAATTTATGGAAATTAATGAATTTTTAGTAATTAATGAATTATTAAATATTAATTATTTATATTAATTCGTAATTATTTATAATATTTCGTAATTATTTTTTTAAAAGAAAAACATTTGCGACCAAGTGGTCCCTAATTTACAAAATGACCGTGCACCCATAGGCGCACGATCGTGCGCTTTGAACCAGAGAAAGGCTAGGGTCGTGCGTTTTTTTGGTGCTTTTAGCAACCACCTGGTCGCCAATAGTTGCCAGTTTTGGCCACAGTTAGCGACCATATGGTCGCTGTGGTCGCCAAATTTGTTGCCGCATTGGTGGCGACCAACGGCGACCATGGTCGCTAAATAGCGACCATATGGTCGCTAACTTCAACGACCATATGGTCGCTGTGGTCGCTAATTTTAGCGGCCATATGGTTGCCAAGTGGTTAGCGACCGGTCTTTTAGCGACCATTTTTAGCGACCACAATATGGTCGCTAAATGCATTTAGCGACCAGATTTTGCATTTAGCGACTAGAAATATGGTCGCTAAATTCACTTTTTTTGTAGTGAAATGTTTGTTACCGTAAAAAGTCGCCACGTACCAAGGGTCGCGTCTGAACCTATATCTACCTTCTAAATCCCCTACGCCTACAAAACAATGGACAAGCTTATCTCCCTAATCCACCTATATTTATGAGGCCTAAGTCAGTCAAGGTCTTGATTGTAATGTGTGTTTAAAGAACAAAACTTACAATATTTATGAGGGAGAAAGCCGCTCTCTACGCCCCTAGGGTTGGCCGCTTGCTTTACTTGTCCCGCAAGTAGTCCAATATTCTATACATTCATAAAACATTAATATCTTTAATTGAGAAGTAATATTAAGACGAGATATTACTCTTTTACATAAATATAATAATAAAAGATATCATGAATGTACAAGAAAGCATATCAAAATAATATCATGAAATATGTTTACATCTAGTCATTAAAAAATATAAAAAGACATATAACAACAACAACAACAATAATAATAATTAAAGTAAACACATATAATTAGAACTGTCAAAAGCTGACCCGAACCGTCCGAAAAATATAGGGTCAGGACCCGAAAATTTGAACTTGAAATCCAAAATAAACCGAACCCGATAGACCCGAAACCCGTTGGGTTCAAACCCGAAAAAACCGTTGGGTTGACCCAATTTGTTATATTTTAAGAATATATAATATATTTTAAAAATTATAATATATTTGATTATTAAAATATATAAAAATAATAGATTCATTATTAAATATTATTTTTTAAATTAAAAATATTTTAATAATTGTAAGAAACTCAATTTTCTTGACCTATTAGGTCGACCGAACCCGCCCGATAATCCGCAATGACCCGACCCGATTTGACCGGTGATCCGTTATGATCCGAACCTGAAATAACCGAACCCGACCTGACCGACCCGTTCAACACCTCTACATATAATTCATTATCACAAAATTATACAGTCTCTAACCAATTGAAAGTGCAGTATTTCTCTCGCCCACTCGTAAATTAGATTTTTCTTTCAAGGAAATAAACACAACTCATCATTCTATGCTTAAATGTACGTCAATTATCATTATATATTTATATCAAAATCAACTTTGTTAGAATGTTGAAAGGTTTCTTAAACAAATAAATTTATATTCAAGACCCCGCTGAGTATAGCGGAGTCAGGTTCGTCTACGGAAATGAGAATAGTGCTGAGAGATTAGTTGATAAACTACGAAAAGCAAGAGAACAAACAAAGGGCTAAGGGTCGAACACGACCTTATGGGGTCAAGATCGAAGCAATTTCACAAGTTTTAATCAAATAGAAAAAGGCAATCCTAGGACTAGGGCTACCACAACAACAATCACACATGCTTTCAACGAGAATTCACAACTATCATGCAATCTAGATCATAGAAAAGTCAACTGTCGCAAACAATTCAAGTTATTCAATCAACTGTCGCAAATTAAACAAGTCTTTATCTATCCTTCAACCTAGGAATATCAACTGTCGCAAATAATCCTATTAGAACTAGTCAAATCAATCAACTTTACACTTTCACTTTTAGGTTAATTGCAAGACATGCCTCAACTTTCACAAAGGTATTAAGCACAAGATAGATAGATATGATCTTCAAGCATTCAAGTCATGAATTCAAGTTTTAGACATGCATGATTGTGTTGGGTTTTCACCCAACCCTAGAATCTAAGAAAACTACTCACGCATGGAAAAGAAAGAAGAAGACATGATCAAATTAAAACCACAATTCAAATTAAAACTAAGAAGTCTTACAAATTTCCCCAACTTGTCTTCCAAGTCTTCCTCTTAATCTCCAAAAAACGTAATCAAACAAAGCTAGAACTAGAGAGAGCTCAACTAGAAGGTCTAGCCCCCTTTTATAGAGAAAAAGGAGCTCTAATTAAACTAGAAAACAAGATAAAACTACTTCCTAAAATAAAAGATAGAATATATTACAAAAGATCTCGGAATAAGGTGAAGTCGGCGCCTTGCACGACCCAAAGGGGGTCGTGCACGACCCTCCAAGGGGTCGGTCTTGAGGCTGTGATAATTGGCTGGGTCTAGCACGACCCTGATAGGGTCGTTCCTGAGGGCTTGTTCGAACAGCCTTGAGTAAAACTTGCGTAGAAGATTCGTTACAACTCCGTTTGACTTGATTCTTTTTCCTATGTTCTTGTAACGAAATTCTCTATCTCTTTCTAAGCTCAAATTTGATCTTCAATGACTTTACTTGAGCGCTTAATCTCCATCTTCTCTTGCAATGTTCCAAACTCTTCTTTCAAGCTCCAAAACTCCTACAAAAAGACACAAAAAATGCGTAGTTTCCGAATCTCAAGGAAATACGAAAACTAAAGCAAAAAGACTCAAAAACATAAAACCCAAGTACGAAAACCAACTAAATGTAATCTATTTAGACACTAAAAACCTACCTAAAAAGTGGATATCATAGAACATATACGTTCTTAGAATGCTTGATATATACTGTAGTAATTAAAAGAAGAACCTAACTTTTTCTACAAAAAGAAATAAAGCATAAAAAAGGGTGTTTTGAAAGAATTAAAAAGGCTAGCTTAGGATAGTTTCATATAAATTTTAGATTTACATATGATTTTATCCAAAGCCCCTGATTTTATGGGTGATGATTTTACATAACATAATCTTGTGGAAACTTTAATCTGCTCTTTAAAGGTGATTTAGGGTCATTTTGTGCATGGTGTTAACGTTGAAATTTGTGAAAACCATCCCATTTGATTGCTAGCTTTGTGTTTTGTGTCCTTAAAAGAATAAAGTTTTATATTTTAAGACAAAGTTAGTAAAGATGTTTGGTATCTATTCTGGTCGCCATTCGTTTTAATTTTTGAAGGAAGAAGGGTTCACTTTAATTTAGCTTTAACTCCCAACTCCACCACCGCCATGAATCCGTCCACCACTATGCCACCCTTATTCTTCCTGTCTCCTCCTTTAAATCTTGCAAGGGCCCTTCAAAGTTCAAACCCTAATAAATCAATTCAAAACCCCTCTCTTCCAAATTCCTATAGCTATGAACAAGGCTAGCTTAGAATATATGTTACTTTAGGTTGATTAATATGTTTAGACTATATAAGTGCATGCAGTCAATATATCCTCCAAGAGATACCCGAGTTGCTTCAATTCTTGTGAAAGTTCTATATTGGGCGATCTCCACAAAACATGCTCTAGAATCATATATATGAACGATGCACGTAGAAGTTGTGCAATTAACCACGTACTATTTATATGTAGCTATAGCTTATTTGGTTCGATGTGTTTATTACTTTTAAGGTATTTAGGTTGTTGATTGTGTACTCTCTTTTCTTTTTTTCTTTTTACTTTAAGGTTGTTTTGTTTTCTTGATTACTTATAAAGACTTTTAATACCTATAAATACCTTAGGTTGATTAATATGTTTAGAGTCGAGGCGAGTATTACACATTTTTTCTATTAAAAAAATATACTCGATCTCACTGTCTAAAACAAAACAAAACTCTCTTCTGAAATCCTCTCTTTCAAATCTTGATCGTTTGATTTTAATGTAATCTGTGATCAAATTATAATCCCTAGAACCTCTATTTATACTTTATTAAAAATCTTGATCATAGAATTCTAGCGTCTCTTTATTTGCGCATAAAAAGAAACAATATCTTTCCATAATTTTACAACTCATTATATCCGAAATATTTCTCTCATTAATGCAATTTTGACTTATTCCGCTTATCTCTTTTCTTCAACTTATTGCAAGTAAGATCTTTTTCACGATATCTCACGTGCCTTCATTGATTGCTAAGATCTTCTCATATCTATTTCTTCTAGCTTTGTTCTGTTTTTGTAGTAAAAAAACTTTGTTCTTCAACAACCTTCTTTAACATTCTTCTAAGCGCTCAACTCTTCGACTTTACACTACATTGCGGTCAACTCATAAAAGTTTAGAACCATCAAAACTTGTGCAATGTGTCGGACTTCTAGATTCTTATTCACTTATTAGGTAATTATCTTGTTTATTAAGTACATGACGTATTTTTGTTTTACAATAAGGTTAAGTATATTCTTCTATGTTAAAAGCGTAAAACTGCGCAAAGCAGGTTAAAATCTTAGACAAGTAGGTCTAGGTGTTAACACAAGTAGTCCTAAATGCAAATGACAAACAAAAGGGGCCATAGCATTAAGAAAGGCTATATGCAATTACCCAAGTCTTAAAAGAGAGAACCAACCATGGTGAATATGATTTTTACAAGTAATAGTTCTAGTTTGGTATGAACATGACTTAGTGCAAGCTCAAAGAGGATCATGTATACTTTCAAAACATTTAAGATTGCGAGCCTGCCAAATAGCATGCACCGCTCTAAATGAAATGCCAATGTATTTGTCTATTATGGTATTGTGTCTCACAAAAGAGGCAATAACATTCCTAGTGAAAGGATTTATGCTCAGTCATTTCCATGGAATTACCACGAAGAGTGTGGTGATCTGTAACACCCCGACTTTCGTCGAGGCGCTACTAGGGAATAGACCTTACAAGGTACTATTATTTAGGTTGACAACTACACTGTAGGACCTTACAACTCGGGCACGACGAGAAAGCATAATAAAACATCCAACCTTTATTTAATAAAACTTAGAAAAACGTATCATGCATGAATCCCCGAAAATTATAAATAATCAAATACGTCACAACGCCTACTGAACTGAACCATCCGAACCAAAAATAATAATAAACGAAACACAATACCAACTCTATCTAACAAATATTAAAATCAACATCCTAACTATTATAAATAACTAGTAAAAACCAATCCCACTATGACACGCGCTCTTTACCGCTCCGGCCCGCCATCTTGCCTCGGTTCCTGCACGGCTCCCTGATTCATATCTGGAACTGAAAAATGTTCCCCGAAGGGTCAGCGTCTAATCTACCAAGCTAGAAAGAATATGGAAACTGTAGAACGTTTTGAAATCAGTTATCTATAGTCAGCATACAAATCCACAACCGCAATCATAACTCTAAAGGCCAATACCTAAATTAGTTATATCAGTCACACAAGTCACATACGCATTCACAATCACAATCACACATCAATGAAATTCTTCCTTTGTCCACAATCCGTCTTCCAAGGCGCTCATCACCGCGCCGAGTGCAGAGGCAGGCCCTCCCACTCCACTTCCCAATCTCCCTTCGAACTCCTGGCTAAGCCTCCATTGGAGCGCTTGCCCAAAAACACACAGATAATAATTTTCGTTTGAAGGGGTACGATTTTCCCAGTCACACGGGTCAAAGTGGCCAACTCTTCCTCAACACCAGCTACAATGGGCCGTGTCGGAAACGGTACCAACACAGAGAAAACGTTCCAAAATATTTTCCGATAAATCACATTTAAAATCATTAACGCACACAACACACAAGGAGTTCAAAACAATTTAAAAGGTATTCGGGACTAGTTCCCAAAACCCGTCCTACAATATCGATACGCAGTCTAACAAGGGAGAAAAGAACCGAGCAAGTCGAAAAACGACTTACCTCGAACGAAGGATCCTCAGAAAGACGGAACTACGATCTCAAACGAAACGATCCCCTAAAGAATTATGAAGGAAAAGATTGATTTAAAATACGAGCTGAACTAAACTAACCCGATTAGGGTGCCACCTTTATCTCCCCTTAAACAACGAACTTTTATAACGATTTTTGCTAATTAACCTACTAAATCTTAGCTACTTAAATGTTTTTAACCTATTTATATATTTAAATATTAGCCCAACAACAATTCCCCAAAACTCATTTGTACCAGCCCAATATAAAAAATTTGCAACCAAATTCGACCCAATATTTGGGCCAAACTCACTCGAATTTACGTACAATTAATTAGCTACTACATTGCCACTTTACTATAAGCAATTGCCCAACATACTTGTATGTCAAATATAATGATATATACTTAACGAGCTTTTATATCTATTGAAATATACGTACCAAGTTAAGGCTTGTCCTTTTCAAACCCATACATATATATAGCTTGAAAACGCTAGATATATATACTAACCCAAACTATTGGTTACACAGTACTACCTTTCACTAATCAAAGCTAATTTATGTTACTAACCCACACCGGTAAACTACCATGTACTTTCTCACGCCCAATTCAAACTATGACCGCCTTAACTTCATCAATTCAGCACCCCCCTTCTTGCCCGATCCCACAAGAACAACAACCATGGAGGAACATAAAACCCGCCCATACATGCTATTGAAAAGCTGAACCAAAAGAGGTATGACTCACCGAAAACACTTGATCATTGGCTTTAAGCGGAAGAAGGGTGATATTGTGCGTCCACGACAGTATGTCTCGAAGGCGCTTCCCCGGCGATGACCCTAACGATAAAAATAGAGGAAGGTTCGATTGAAGAGGGGAAAACAAGGCGAACGATGGCAGTCGAAAGAAACGAGAGCGCGATGGCTTACCGGTGGTGGATCACGGTCGTTGGCTCACGGAGTCGCGACGACGGCTGAAACGGAACCACCGAGGTTTCTATTTTTTTGTCTAAGAAGAAGAAAGAGTTGGTGGATGGTGGAGAGGGTCGATGCCTCACACTTTACCGTCGTAGAAGGAAGCGGCGTGATCCGATTCTCTAGGGTTGGTTTGAAGAAGGCGTCGAAATTCTGGTGTTTTAACAAGGCATGCGTGGAGTATATATATATATATATGGCTATAAGATTATAATGATCGGTAAGGATAAGAATTTTTTTATTGTGTTTTGTTAGGATATGGCTCAACCGAATTCAATTATAATTATACTTGGTTTTGAATAATCGGATTTGGTGGGAGAAATTTTGTCGAAGGTAGGATTAGGCTTATTTGATAGAAATACTTTATATATTATGGGACTTGTCCAAATGGATTAATAAACCGAGTTAATTGCGGGTCAAGAAAATTCGACCTAGAAAGGAAAAACGAAACTCGAATATTACATACTATCCCCCTTAATAAGGTTTCGTCCCGAAACTTTTATAGCAAAGAAAAAGATGTCTCGAGGTTTCACAAATCTCTCCCCCTAAAAAAAAAAGGGTTCGTCCTCGAACCAAAATTCGGTGATAGAACAAAACGCAACTAACATTGAACATCCAAAACACACAGCATAACAGTCAACAATCAAGCCAAAAGAAAAATCTTCACACAAGCAATCATAGAATATGAAGACAAGCCGCTAATTACTAACCTTCCCCTCAAACGCCTCTACTAAACCCGGGTAGATCTCTGGGTAACTCTCACTCATCCTGGACTCCGTCTCCCAAGTGGCCTCCTCGACTCCCCGTCGAGACCACTGAATCAACACCAGAGGAATCTCCTTGTTCCGCAGCTTCTTCATTCGTCGGTCTAAAATCTTCAGCGGTTGTTCCCGGAAAGTGTGATCTGGTTCTATCACCAAATCCTCATAATTCAGTCTGTGACTAGGATCCGGAACGTACTGTCTCAGCTGGGAAACATGGAATACAGGGTGCACTCCTTCCAACGCAGGCTGCAACGCTAGCCTGTACGCCACCTCGCCTACTCTCTCCAGAATCTCGAATGGACCGATATATCGGGGACTCAGCTTCCCTTTTACCCCGAATCTTCTTACCCCGCGGGTAGGCGATACTCTCAACCAAACATGGGCTCCGACCTCAAACTCCAACGGTCTACGCCTCTTGTCTGCATAGGACTTCTGGCGACTCTGAGCAGCTAACATTCTCTCTCTGATTAAGGCCACTTTCCCGATCGTCTCCTCAATCATCTGTGGCCTCTCTCCTACTACATCCGAGGGATCATCCCAACATAGCGATGTCCTACACTTCCGACCATATAAAGCCTCATACGGCGCCATCTGAATCGACGAATGCCAGCTGTTATTATAGGCAAACTCCACCAAAGCCAAATGATCCGACCACTGACCTCCCCAGTCTAATACGCAGGATCTCAGCATATCCTCTAGCGTCTGAATCGTCCTCTCTGTCTGACCGTCTGACTGCGGATGGTAAGCAGTCGTGAACTGTAATCTCGTCCCCAATGCCTCATGCACTTGCTGCCAATATCTGGAAGTGAAACGCCCATCTCGGTCCGACACAATCGTCTTAGGCACTCCGTGCAGCCTAACTATCTGATTAATAAACACCTCCACTAACTTGCTCACTTGCCACGTTTCTCGGATACGCAAAAAGCGAGCAGTCTTCGTCAATCTATCCACCACTACCCAAATGGCATCATGGCCTCTGCTGAGTCTCAAACCGGTGAAAAAATCCATGGAGATGTCCTCCCATTTCCATTCTGGAATAGGAAGCGACTGAAGCATTCCTCCGGGTCTCTGATGCTCTATCTTCACCTGCTGGCATACCTGACATTTAGCGACGAATCTTGCTACATCCGGCTTCATGCCATCCCACCAATAAAATTGTCGCAAATCCTTGTACATCTTACTCGCCCCGGGGTGGATTGAGTAAGGTGTAGCATGAGCCTCCTGCAAAATCTTCTGCCTCAACTCTGCATCTCGAGGTACACAAATCCGACCGCGTAAACACAAAATACCATCTGCTCTCTCCGCAAAGTCGGGTGCCTCTCCACGGCTCAATCTCTGCCTCAAATCCTGAATCATCGGACAATCTTCCTGCTTTTGCCTTACTTCCTCAAGTAAAGACGGCCGACATTCTAGGGTTTTCAGACTACCCTGATGACGCTGAATCTGCACTTCAATTCCGTACCTCACCAGCTCCCTCTGTAACTCTGGTTGCGCCGTCAGATGAGCCAACATACTCTCCTGAGGCGTCTTTTTGCTAAGGGCATCAGCGACCACATTCGCTTTCCCTGGGTGGTAAAGAATCTCAAGGTCGTAATCCTTCAGTAACTCAAGCCATCTCCTCTGTCGCATATTCAACTCCCTCTGAGTGAAGATGTACTTGAGGCTCTTGTGATCTGTCATCACTTTGCAGGTACTCCCATACAAGTAATGACGCCAAATCTTCAGAGCATGTACCACAGCTGCCAACTCCAAATCATGAGTAGGGTAATTCTGTTCGTTCGGCTTCAACTGTCTAGAAGCATAAGCAATCACTCTGTCCCTCTGCATCAGCACACAACCCAGGCCTATCTTGGAGGTGTCACTGTAAATCACAAAATCCTCATTCCCCTGAGGAAGAGCTAATATAGGAGCCGAAGTTAACCTTCTCTTCAGCTCATCAAAACTTCGCTGGCAAGCTTCGTTCCATTCGAAACGAGTAGTCTTCTTAAGCAAGTTGGTAAGTGGTTGGGCTATCCGAGAAAACCCTTCCACAAACCTCCTGTAATACCCTGCCAATCCTAGAAAACCCCGCACCTCCTTCACATTCTTCGGAGGTTCCCATGCCTTTACAGCTTCAATTTTTGCAGGATCTACCATAACTCCCTAAGCAGATACGACATGCCCTAGGAAGGTAACTTCAGGCAACCAGAACTCACACTTGGACAGCTTAGCAAACAATCGATGCTGCCTCAATACTCCCAACACCAGCCTAAGATGCTCGGCGTGCTCCTCCTTACTCCGAGAGTAGATCAGAATATCGTCGATGAATACTACTACAAATCTGTCCAAGTAGTCTATAAACACCCGGTTCATCAACTCCATAAATACAGCGGGTGCATTCGTTAGTCCGAATGGCATCACTACAAACTCATAATGTCCATATCTCGTTCGGAAAGCCGTCTTAGGTATATCTTCCTCCCGAATCCTCAACTGGTGATATCCTGACCTCAAATCCACTTTGGAGAACACAGTAGCCCCCTGCAACTGATCCAGCAAATCATCAATACGTGGCAGCGGATACTTGTTCTTAATGGTAACTCGATTCAACTCCCGATAATCGATACACAGACGGAGAGAACCATCCTTCTTCTTCACAAACAGAACTGGAGCTCCCCATGGCGACGCACTCGGTCGTACGTACCCCTTCTCCAACAGCTCCTCCAATTGTGCCTTCAACTCCTGCATCTCCATCGGAGCCATGCGATATGGGGCTCTCGAAATCGGCCTCGTCCCCGGTTCCAGCTCAATCCCAAAATCCACCTCTCTCTGAGGAGGTAATCCTGGAAGTTCGTCAGGAAAAACGTCCTCAAACTCGCACACTACCGGTATATCCTGAATGTGCGGTTCCGCCTTGTCCCCCTGAAGGACATAACACCAATATCCAACACATCCGTTATTGAGCAACTTGGCGGCTTTCACCATACTAATCATCGATCCGGGCCCCTCCTGCTCTACCTCCTGACACACATGTCTGGTCCCATCATCTGCGGTTACTGTAACCGTACCCCTGTGTGTATCCACAACTGCTCGATAACGCATCATCCAGTCCATCACCAGAATCACGTCATCATCTGGCGACAACTGCATTACTATAAAATCTGCATACCAATCTCTATTCCCTATCCTAATAGGGCACTGTAAAATCTCCTTATTTCCCCTTACTTTACTGCCGTCAGGCAGCCCCACAACAAAAGATACCCCCTCAGTGCAAGTCAGTCCTAGTCTAGCCACGCAAGCAGAAGACATAAAAGAATGGGTAGCACCCGTATCAAATAGTATGTGAACAGGTCTAGACTGAATCCAAATCGTACCTGTAGTAGTCGGCGCGTGTAGGGCATCGGCCCTCCTAATCTCAAACACTCGGGGCTGATTGCCCCCGGTGTTGCTAACTCCTGTGCCGCGTCCTCTGCCCTGACTCGGTGTCTGCTGAAACTGCTGAGGCTGACGACGAGGCATCTGATTCACCGTTCCCGGTGAAGATCCTTGTGAAGGTGCCCCCATCGTACAATACTGCTGCAAATGGCCAGGCTTCCCACAACTGAAACAACTCCTGACCGGCTTCGGACACTGACTCCTCAAATGAGCAGTACTTCCACAGTTGAAGCACTCTCTCTGTCCCCCAATGGGCTGACTCAGACGACGATGGTCCTGACGACCCTGTGGCTGAAACCCTGATCGTTGCGGCTGAGAAGAGCCGGGCCGACTGTCTCTCCTAGATTCTGCCGGGGCAGACAACTTCTGCCTCTTGCTTCCCGTGGTATGCACCTCCAGCTGACTCTGTCGGGTCGTGGCCATAGCATAAGCCAAAGCAGACTGCTGAACGTCTTCCAATGTCGTAAGTCGGAGACCAGACACATAAGCACGTAAATGCGGTTGCAACCTTTTCAGAAAGGTCGCAATCTTCAACTCCTCAGTCGGGGCAGCATTTGGCACCGCTGCCAACTCCTGCTGAAACTTCAGAATAGTCTCAGATACTGTGATATTTTCGGGTCTAGCATCCCGAAAAGCAGCCTCTCGTGCCGCCCTCACCACCGGAGGACAATACCGATCTCGAATCTGCCTCTCAAACTCCTCGAAAGTAACCTCAGTCCGGTGGTCCCTACACAGCTCCCACCAGTCAAAAGCGCTCTCCTGTAGCAGACTCTGTACTAAAGACATCTTCCGCTCCTCCGGTGCCTTAATAGAATCCAATGCAGATTTTACTCTCCTCAGCCACTGCTCTACGTCAGAACCCTGAGCTCCAGCAAAGTTCGGTACTCCAGTCTTCCTAAACTCTGCGAGCCACTTATCAGGCTGAGGCTCACGATACTGTCTCCTCGGTTCGACCACCTGATCAGCTATCACTGGTCCTCCAGAAGCTGGCGCTGCTCCCAGCTGGGCAGCCAAAATAGAATCTGGTCCAGGTGCCCTCCTCTCAGCTCCTTGTTGCCTTGCAGCTGCGTTCAGATTCGGTGCAGCTCCCGCACCCATCAACGTCTGCAATAACAGCTGAATCGCAGCAGTCACCTCTGGGGCCAATCCTGCTGGTGGTACTCCTCCTCCCACCTGAGCCCCGTTTGCTGGGAGACCTCCTCCAGCGACAGAGGCACTTTCCTCTCGATGAACAGCAGCAGCCACATCCTGACTCTCAGCAACCTCCTCCTGATGGTTATCCTGTTGTACCTCTGGCTCAGCAGCTACATGGATCTCTCCTCTACCCCTGCCACGACCTCCTACTCGGCCTCTACCGCGGCCTCTTCCGCGGCCTCTTCCGTTAGCTGCAGCAGCTCTAGCTCTGATTGGTGGGGCCATCTATAATAGAAAGTCCCACAGTCAATACTTAAACATTCTATTTTTCAACCTAATTCTTATTATTCTACGTGAGGTTCTTCGGCTGATGGGGCGGAGTCGCGACGTGTCACCTACCCCCTATATGCAACATGTCTACCCCAGTAAAAACATTTGAAAACACCGGCCGGTTTTGGTTTTAAGTTGGACCTCGGGTACTCTTTGTTGGTCAGTTCCATGTGCCCTGTTGTCAACCTGGCTCTGATACCAATTTGTAACACCCCGACTTCCGTCGAGGCGCTACTAGGGAATAGACCTTACAAGGTACTATTATTTAGGTTGACAACTACACTGTAGGACCTTACAACTCGGGCACGACGAGAAAGCATAATAAAACATCCAACCTTTATTTAATAAAACTTAGAAAAACGTATCATGCATGAATTCCCGAAAATTATAAATAATCAAATACGTCACAACGCCTACTGAACTGAACCATCCGAACCAAAAATAATAATAAACGAAACACAATACCTACTCTATCTAACAAATATTAAAATCAACATTCTAACTATTATAAATAACTAGTAAAAACCAATCCCACTATGACACGCGCTCTTTACCGCTCCGGCCCGCCATCTTGCCTCGGTTCCTGCACGGCTCCCTGATTCATATCTGGAACTGAAAAATGTTCCCCGAAGGGTCAGCGTCTAATCTACCAAGCTAGAAAGAATATGGAAACTGTAGAACGTTTTGAAATCAGTTATCTATAGTCAGCATACAAATCCACAACCGCAATCATAACTCTAAAGGCCAATACCTAAATTAGTTATATCAGTCACACAAGTCACATACGCATTCACAATCACAATCACACATCAATGAAATTCTTCCTTTGTCCACAATCCGTCTTCCAAGGCGCTCATCACCGCGCCGAGTGCAGAGGCAGGCCCTCCCACTCCACTTCCCAATCTCCCTTCGAACTCCTGGCTAAGCCTCCACTGGAGCGCTTGCCCAAAAACACACAGATAATAATTTTCGTTTGAAGGGGTACGATTTTCCCAGTCACACGGGTCAAAGTGGCCAACTCTTCCTCAACACCAGCTACAATGGGCCGTGTCGGAAACGGTACCAACACAGAGAAAACGTTCCAAAATATTTTCCGATAAATCACATTTAAAATCATTAACGCACACAACACACAAGGAGTTCAAAACAATTTAAAAGGTATTCGGGACTAGTTCCCAAAACCCGTCCTACAATATCGATACGCAGTCTAACAAGGGAGAAAAGAACCGAGCAAGTCGAAAAACGACTTACCTCGAACGAAGGATCCTCGGAAAGACGGAACTACGATCTCAAACGAAACGATCCCCTAAAGAATTATGAAGGAAAAGATTGATTTAAAATACGAGCTGAACTAAACTAACCCGATTAGGGTGCCACCTTTATCTCCCCTTAAACAACGAACTTTTATAACGATTTTTGCTAATTAACCTACTAAATCTTAGCTACTTAAATGTTTTTAACCTATTTATATATTTAAATATTAGCCCAACAACAATTCCCCAAAACTCATTTGTACCAGCCCAATATAAAAAATTTGCAACCAAATTCGACCCAATATTTGGGCCAAACTCACCCGAATTTACGTACAATTAATTAGCTACTACATTGCCACTTTACTATAAGCAATTGCCCAACATACTTGTATGTCAAATATAATGATATATACTTAACGAGCTTTTATATCTATTGAAATATACGTACCAAGTTAAGGCTTGTCCTTTTCAAACCCATACATATATATAGCTTGAAAACGCTAGATATATATACTAACCCAAACCATTGGTTACACAGTACTACCTTTCACTAATCAAAGCTAATTTATGTTACTAACCCACACCGGTAAACTACCATGTACTTTCTCACGCCCAATTCAAACTATGACCGCTTTAACTTCATCAATTCAGCACCCCCCTTCTTGCCCGATCCCACAAGAACAGCAACCATGGAGGAACATAAAACCCGCCCATACATGCTATTGAAAAGCTGAACCAAAAGAGGTATGACTCACCGAAAACACTTGATCATTGGCTTTAAGCGGAAGAAGGGTGATATTGTGCGTCCACGACAGTATGTCTCGAAGGCGCTTCCCCGGCGATGACCCTAACGATAAAAATAGAGGAAGGTTCGATTGAAGAGGGGAAAACAAGGCGAACGATGGCAGTCGAAAGAAACGAGAGCGCGATGGCTTACCGGTGGTGGATCACGGTCGTTGGCTCACGGAGTCGCGACGACGGATGAAACGGAACCACCGAGGTTTCTATTTTTTTGTCTAAGAAGAAGAAAGAGTTGGTGGATGGTGGAGAGGGTCGATGCCTCACACTTTACCGTCGTAGAAGGAAGCGGCGTGATCCGATTCTCTAGGGTTGGTTTGAAGAAGGCGTCGAAATTCTGGTGTTTTAACAAGGCATGCGTGGAGTATATATATATATATATATATGGCTATAAGATTATAATGATCGGTAAGGATAAGAATTTTTTTATTGTGTTTTGTTAGGATATGGCTCAACCGAATTCAATTATAATTATACTTGGTTTTGAATAATCGGATTTGGTGGGAGAAATTTTGTCGAAGGTAGGATTAGGCTTATTTGATAGAAATACTTTATATATTATGGGACTTGTCCAAATGGATTAATAAACCGAGTTAATTGCGGGTCAAGAAAATTCGACCTAGAAAGGAAAAACGAAACTCGAATATTACATACTATCCCCCTTAATAAGGTTTCGTCCCGAAACTTTTATAGCAAAGAAAAAGATGTCTCAAGGTTTCACATGATCAATCTTTGCAACCCCTTGACGAGCACTTTTATGTCGCTGTAAAACCATTGTCAAAGAAATATCCTAACTTCCTAACCTGAGTAAAGTGGAAGCAAGGGTCGAACCCACAAGGACTCAAATTATTTGTATTTAAATAATATTACTAAGTTAAAGGGGGGGGGGGGAGTTTTTATGATTAAACTATTTATCTAAATAAATAAAGCAAAGCAAGTAAAACGATTAGAAATTCAAATATAGAGAAAGCGTCCAACTAGTTTCGTTTCCATTGCATACATGAGTTTTGATCATTGATTATTCTTAGTTTGATTTCCCTTGACTAATCTATTGTGAATTTATGAAATTCAAGCTTAAGGTGGTTATTAATATACACCGTCTTTAACAACCTTTTAATCAATTAACCTAGAAAACCTTCTACGTCAAATTGATCATGCAAATAAGTTTAAAGCATTCAATAGAAACATCGTTCATGAATTCCACCGTCTATTCATGAAGTTTTGTGATGAAATTCTCCGCCTTTGATTAACCTTATTCCACCGTCTATAAGTTTAATCAAAGGATTCATCCATGAATAACCAAATTCCACCGTCTATTTAATTATTCTAGTTGTAATTCAACCTAGAACTAGAATAGGTGATCAAGATATTATAATCCTAAGTGAATTTAATCAATCAAGCATGGAGAAATTCAATCTAGTTAAGGCAAACCAAAATAATTCAAATCTCACAAATAATTATGCATACAATTTCAACTAACTAGTTGGACATGGGAAATTTAGCTAGAATAAGACATTAAAGAAGAATTAAACTTACAAGAGTTAGATTTCTCTTCAATGTTGCAAACTAGGGTTTGGTCTCCCACAAATCTCTCTAAATTTGAAATTAACGTAAAACAAAAACAATAGAGTAGCATCCTCCTCCAAAGAACCCTAAGAAAAGTATTTATATGATATCAAAAACATCCAAAAATACTAATAAAGTCGGCCCAAAAGATAACACGGAGGCCCCAGTCAGCGTCATACAAAGGCACCGAAGTGCGGTCAATGTCACCCAGAGCGCGGTCGCGCTATGACTGGTTCTCCCCGTGCTTCGGCTGCAGCAACTTCGTCCCTTCGGCACTGGCACAATCTTTCAAACGTGGTTTGGTACTACTCTTGGCTTGTGATTTTTCCTTCGGTTCTTCTCTTCAATGCTCTACACGCGTTCTTCGGTTCGGTCCTTAGCCTCACACCAACCATGCTTTACCTTTCAAACTGTAATAAGACACACAAACGGGTAGATTTTGAACTACACCGAAATAAAACTTAACCTACAACTTAAAGCGAAATTCTAGCTAAACATGCATAAAACGGGAATAAAAACATGCTCTAAAACCTATATCTATGTGCTCTATCACCCCCATTCTCATAAGATGCACAATCTTGGGAAGAACTTTATTAGAAATTTGATGACATCAAAATGGTTTAGGCCTAGGAAATTGGTTGGCCATGATCACAGTATTGTTGTATAAGAAAAAAGTAGTATTCTTGGGTTGCTCATGGGCCCGAATAGCATCCCAAGAAGCATGAACATGTCCAAAATGAACCAAATAGATGTCATCAGTGATGTGGATGAGGGCCTTCCATCTCTAGTTGTCCCCTTTCTTCAATTAATAGTTCCAAATTCATGTCAACCTCTATAGGCAATTTTTGTCAAAATAGCTTTATTCCATGAAAGTAACTACTTAAATCCAAGGCCCCCTTCATTCAGAGGTTTTGAGATGTCACTCCATGCAATACGGTGATGCTTGGGCCCCTCACGATGACTACATAGGAAAATGTTCAATAAACTCTAAATATGTTTAAGCAGAAAATGAGGAATTAAGCAAACATATCATCCTAAGTTGGTGATGCCACTAAGAATCGAGCTTATGAGCTCTACTCTAACTACATAGAAAAGAGATATGACACCCCATGATGAGATACAAGATCTAATCCTATCAATGAGGGGGTAAAACTTAGGAATACAAAGGCACCTAGTGTGTCGAGGGAATCGAGATAATTAACAAATAGGGAAAATACTTCTATGTGGAATGCCGTGGAAACATTGGTAGTTCATTTCTACTTAAAAGCATATTAGTAAGGGTGCATTTGAAATTAAAATTTGAATTATATAGTTCAATGAATTACGTTGCAATAACTATAATTCAAACACACTCTTTCTCTTCATTTAGCATTTAAAAACATTTCAAGAAGATATGACTAGACGTGCTTATCTCTTTTCTTCAACTCCTTGCAATGCAAGTAAGATCTTTTTTCACGATATCCCACATGCCTTCATTAATTGCTAAGATCTTTTCATATCTATTTCTTCTAGCTTTGTTCTTCAACAACCTTCTCGAACATTCTTCTAAGTCCATAACTCTACGACTTTACACTAAATTGTGGTCAGCTCATAAAGGTTCAGAACCATCAAAACTTGTGCAATGTCTCGGACTTCTATATTCTAATTCATTTATTAGGTAATTATCTTGTTTTATTAAGTACTTGAGGTATTTTTGTTTTATAATAAGGCTAAGTATATTCTACTATGCTAAAAGCATAAAACTACACAAAATAGGTTAAAATCCTAAATAAGTCTAGGTGTTAACACAAATGGTCTTAAATGCAAATGACTTAAACAAAAGGAGCCAAAGCATTAAGAAAGGCTATCTTCAACTAGCGAAGTCTTAAAAGAGAGAACCAACCATGGTGAATATGATTTTCACAAGTAATAGTTATATCTTGATTTGTACATGACTTAGCATAAGATAAAACAGAATCATGTACACTTTCAAAACATTTAAGATTGTGAGCCCGCCAAATAGCATACACCGCTCAAAATGAAATGCCCATGTATTTGTATATTATGTTATTGTGTCTAGAGGTAATAACATTCCTAGTGAAAGGATTTATACCCAGTCATTTCCATGGAATTTCCACGAAGAGTTTAGTGTTCAAACTTCATAATCCCCATTCTCATTAGATGAAATGTAAATGGTTTTGGCCTAGGAAATTTATTGGCCATGATCTCAGTATTGTTGTAGACGAAAAAAGTAGTATTCTTGGGTTGCTCATGGGCCCGAATAGCATCCCAAGGAGCATGAACATGTCCACAATGAACAAAATAGATGTCATTAATGATGTAGACGAGGGCCTTCCATCTCTAGTTATCGTCTTGTTTCAATTAATAGTTCCAAATTCATGTCAACCTCTATAGGCCATTTTTTTCAAAATAGCTTTATTCCATGAAAGTAACTACTTAAATCGAAGCCCCCACTTCATTAAGAGGTTTTGAGATGTCACTCCATGCAATACGACGATGCTTGTGCCCATCAGGTCGACTATATAGGAAAATGTTTAATAAATTCTAAATATGTTTGCGCAAACAACAAGATAGATTGAGAAAGTATGTGCATATTCCATTATGTTCGAAGCATAAAACTACACAAGGTAAACAATCTGCATAAAGCAGGTTAAAATCCTAGGACTAGGTGGTAACCCAACAAGTTCCTAAATGCAAGTGATTTAAACAAAGGTTTTAAAGCATCAAGAAAGCCTATCTACAACTACCTAAGTCTTAAAAGAGAGAACCAACCATAATGAATATGATTTTTACAAGTAATATTTCTAGCTTGGTCTATACACGACTTAGCGCAAGCTAAAGGATAATCATGTGTACTTTCAAAACATGCATTTAAGATTTCCTCCCAAATAGCATACACCGCTCATTTAAATACAATGTTGATGATTCTATATATAGTGTTATTATGTCTCACTAAAGAGGCCATAACATTCCTAGTGAAATGATGTATGTTCAATCATTTCCATAGCTGTGCCACGAAGAGTATAGTGATCAAACTTCAAAATGCCCATTCTCATGAGATGCACAACCATGGGAGCTCTATCCCTATCAGCAAGTCATGTAATAAATGAACAATAAGAGATATTATATGACATCCAAATAGTTTTGGCCTAGAAAATTTGTTTGTCATGATCACGGTATTGTTGAAGAAGAAAAAAGTAGTATTCCTAAGCTGCTCAGGGGCCCAAATAGTATCCCAAGAGGCATGAACATGCCCACAACGAACAAAATCGATGTCATCGGTGATGTGGATGAGGACCTTCCATCTCTAATTGTCTTCGTGCTTCAATTAATAATTCCAAATACATATCAACCTCTATAGGCTATTTTTGTGAAAATAGCTTTATTCTATGAAAGTAACTACTTAAATCCAAGGCCCCCTTCATTCAGGGGTTTTGAGATGTCACTCCATGCATTACGACGATGCTTGGGCCCCTCACGTCAACTACATAGGAAAATGTTCAATGAACTCTAAATTTGTTTAAGCAAACAACGTGGAATTGAACAAACATATCATCCATAAGTTGGTGATGTCACTAAGAATCGAGCTTATGAGCTCTAGTCCATCTGCATAGAAAAGAGATATAACACCTCATGATGAGATACAAGATCTAATCCTACTAATGAGGGGGTAAAACTTAGAAATACAAAGACACTTAATGTGTAGAGGGAATCAAGATAATTAACAAATAGAGAAAATACTTCTATGTTGCATCCCATGGAAACATTGACAGTTCGTTTCTACATAATAGCATATTAGTAATGGTACGTTTGAAATTGAAAATTGAATTACATGGGTCAATGAGTTACGTTGCAATCTTGTAATAACTAATTAACTATAATCCAAACACACTCTTACTCTTAATTTAACATTTGAAAACATTGAAAGAAGATATAGGTCCTAGACTGGTTCCGGTTCTAGTGGAATTGAGTTACCGGCCGGAACCAGGATCATACGAAATCGGAACCGCTGGTTCGATTCCGGGGGAAGTTACTGTCCCAGTTCCACCACCCCTGAAACCGTGGAACCAGCGGTTTCGAACCGCCAATTCCAATGGTCGGAATCGACCAATGACTATTTTTCAAAAAATAGTCGTTTGAACCGTGATCGTGATTTTGGCACCACCACATTCATAGTTTTCGAACCGTGGTCGTGGTTCCGGTCAAAATCTCCAAACGGCTTGTTTCCAACGGCTAGTTTTGTATTCCAACGTCTAGTTTTATTGTTAACCCTAATTTTCTCCTTTACATACCCACATACAACTTCCATACCACCAATCTCTCAATCTCCCAATCTATTTCTACTCTATAATCTCATTCTCACAACCTTACTTGTTTTTCTAATTATTTTTTTTGTATTTTATTTTCTTCTTAATAATTTCCTAACTAACTTGTTCTCTTTTCTTAATTACATTTTTTTAAATACAAGGATTTGTTGATCGTATTTTTAGCTCACAAAAGAGTGATGCTAATGTATCTCGGATGATTCTGGATCCCATTCCTCGAGTAGGAAATGTGGGAGAACTGGAATCATCCCAAGTTAACACTCCCGGTGTCAATGAGGGAGTGAATGGACACGAGCTTAAATCCAATGTTTTTACAAGACATTTTCCATAGGGAGTTTATGATGCAAGTGAAAAGAAATTTAAAGTTCATTGTAACTATTGTACTATAGTGTGTACACATGGAAGGCTAATGGTGGCTATCGAACTATCGAACGTTCTCAGAGCACATGAAGAATGCACGCCCCGACAAGTTAGAAATGATGCGAGGACAATCCTAACTCTCCGGGTTTGCATCTTCTTCTCATGACCTTCATTTATTTATTTATAACCATAATAATAGTGTCCATGCTTTTACTGATCTATTTGTGTAGATTACTTATCATTTAGTTTTATGAAAAGTTAGGATTTAACCATTGGACGGCTAATCACGTACAACCCGCTTATAAACGGACCACTAGGAAGTCTGTAAGAAGTAATGTGATAAAAGATTATAAAGCCCGTAAAATGGCATTGGTGAAATTTTTTTGGTGAAAATGGTATTAAATTTTCTATTTGTAGTGACATTGGAGTCAACATTGGGAAGCTCATGCATACATGGACCTAACATGTCATATTCTTGATAATCATTTTGATGTACAAAAGTGTGTTTTAGCTTATAGAGTATTTGACATTTCTCATAGCGCCTTAATGATTAGTAACATTATTTTCACTATTTTGGAAAAGTATAGATTACTTCATCGATTTTTTTCTATCTCATTTGACAATGCATCTAACAACACCGCTTCACTCCGATATTTTATTCTGCATTGTCAACCAACCCTTAGAGAAAAGTATTTTCATATAAGATGTGTTTGCCATATTTTAAACTTATGTGTCAAAGATGGTTTAGCTATTATGTCGTCTTTAGTTCAACCTATTAGATAGGTTGTTAGTCATATACGTACTAGCCCCCGAACCGCCCAAGATTGGAAGTCGTTTTATATTCAAAAAGGGGTTAGACACCGACTTTTCCAAAAGATTTTTGCCACCATTGGAACTTCCCTTATAAACTACTTCATACATACATGTCTTACAAAGATGCTTTAACTTCTTTTGCCGCTCAATATTTTCCGAACTCTCCCATTATTTCGCAAGCTTGGGATTATTGTTATAGAATCTTAGAAGTTTTGAAAGTTTTTCATGATGCAACTTTATCTTTTAGTTATGTTTATAAACCTTGTGCTCATTTGTTTTGTTTTGAAGCATTTAATGTGGTGGATGCTTTTTGCGAGCGGCGTAAAATCTTCGAACTTTGTGATGCTATGTATGGTATGAAGATAAAAAAGTTTGAACTAATATAAAGTTATTCTCGATATTTATCTTGTTGCTTGTTTGTTTGATCCTAGGTTTAAAATAAATGGTTTTGAAATGTTTTTAAAATGGTTATTATGAAGCAATGGAATTGGATGTTATGACGATGATTTTAGTGTTGGGGGTACGATTGGTAAAGTTAGAAGATTACTTGAGGAATTGATTAATGAATATTCATCTAGTGTTACTTGTTCTTCTCCATTAACTCCACAATCTCAATCTTCATCCTCTTCGAGCTTGAGCCGCTTCAGTAAAAATTGGGGGCTAGTATTTTACAAAACCTTACCAAGAGACCGAAACATTCGGGCTCAAATGCGGAGTTTGAGACTTATCTCACAACCCATTTTGAGTTTTTTGAAGATAAATTTCATATTTTAGCTTGGTGGAAAGCCCACAAGAAGACTTTCCCAACCTTGGTAAAAATCGCGACTCAAGTGCTTGTTGTTCCCGCCTCAACCGTATCCGTGGAGCAAACATTTAGTGAAGGATGACACATCATAGACGCAAGGCGGAAATTCGTAAACAAAAGTCGAACTTCACGGATACTTCTGACTCAGACGCCCTAGATGAAGACCCCCAAAGCGCTTCCTTGGCTTCCGTCGGCGCCATTTCCGATGAATCACCGTAGATGTTAAGCGGGATTTCGTATCGAAAGGTAAGAGAACTACATGAGCTTTGATTCCTCTATACGTAGCCAACTTAATTTTAAGCTCAAGCTCTTTAATTATTCAACTCTTCCTATTTTTTTTATAAATAGTATGTAATTTCTTTCTCGACAACTTGACCTACGATTGCGACACCTTGGCACGCGGTCACAGTTTGTATTCTGTAAAACATAATGTAAACCAGTTGAAATTGCGATCCCGGTTCACGAAAATCGCAATCGCGAAACCTTGGACCACGATAGCGGTTTTCGTTCTGTACAAATAGAATACGACAGAATGAAAACCACGGTTGCGGGCCGGTTTCGCGGTCAAGGTTCACGAAAACCACGATCGCGGCACCTTGGACCTCGTTTGCGGTTTTCGTTCTGTTGTATTTTGTTTCTTTCTAGTTTTTTTAATGGCCAGTTCCGGAACCGAACTTGGAACCGGAACCGTGAAACCGGCCAACTTCCGCCAGTTCCGATTCTAGGTTTCGGAGGAATCGGAACCGGATCCAGTTCTAGATATAATCTCCACCTAGCATTGTAAGTGCAATTCCTATATATTGAAGGGGATAAAATTTCCAAAAATAAATTAGTTTTTTATGAACTAGATTCATGAATTAGAACTAATTTCAAATTGTACTTCCTTTGAAATGAAGCTTGGTCGAAAGGGGAAAAAAATTGATCTTTATTCTACTCAGCAATAAAAGCAAGTCATTCGGATTCTAATTGTATCAGGCCGGTTTGAATATCAGTTTGAGTTGAATTGTTTTAAGTCAATGCAAACTTTTGCATTGTACTATACATTCATGCACAACTAGGGTTCTTTGCTTATTTCGAGCCCCTTTGTCAGTGCATGCACATATGCGTGAACGCATTCAACCATAAATACATGTATCGAATATAGTTTAGGAGGGCTTGAGGGCACGCTCGCAAGCTTTTTCTCTACGAATCTCTTAAACTAATCATATGCACACTAGTTTTTCTTGATCATTTTAATCTTTTCATATAAAACTAAAAACGTTGATTAAATAACAAGGAAAGTACCTCGGGTTATTGGTTTTGTTTAAGGATAAAAATGGGTCGGGTTTGGATTGGATGGAGGACGATACATCACTGTTCGTTAGCCTAGCTATTCGGGTACATCTGTCCGTCATTCATCGAGTGAGTCGGGTCTTCTATGGGTGATTAAACATATAATTTCATAGAAGATATGATGCACATGCATTTAGTGTAATTTGACACATGTAATACAAAATTCTTGTTTGTATTATAAATATATTATATAAGTAAGATACACGAAGAGATTTTTAATATATAAGTGACATTTTAATGTAAAATCAGAACAATATCTACAAATTAAGGTTTAAAATTAGTAAGTCTTATACATTATCTTACACAATTATATGTAATTTTCAGGTGTGTATATTAGGTCAAGTGATAGGCGAAGGTCCATATCCATATATACTCATCAATTATCCTATTTTATTTGGGATTTCACCCACTTTTTCGGAAATGTTGAGTCGGGTGTCCATCAAATATGGGTGAGATTGATATATATATGCATCCATATTTTTATTTTTTCTATTCTTAAGAATAAAACATACTTTATAAATCTTAATATCTTTAAAAAATATGATATAAAGTAAAAAGGTTTGGATTATTAAATATGAAAACGCATTTTATAAGGGCTCAAAACATATATAGCCCCCTGTACTTGTGCAAATTGGTCATTTGGACACCCCACCTTTGGTTTAACCTATTGAACACTTAAACTTAACAATTTGGACCTATTAGACACCTGGTCGCTGACAACCTCGTTTAGTGTATAACACGCGCCTTGACATGTCTCAATTTTTTTTCCAGCTGTGTGCCACATAAGATCAAAGTTGCCACATAAGCCCACATACATTTAAAAGGTGAATTATTTTTTTTACCAAAAAAAAAGGTGAATTACTTTTTTTTTATTAAAACAAAAAACAAAAAAAGGGGGATTAATGTCAAATTGATCGGTGCCAAATCTCCATTTGGGATCCACCATTGACGCCCCTTACAGCTTGGGCTCCGTTCTAATTGGGGATCCATTCAAATTGGGGTCGCCGCCTGTCTCTACGACCATTGACACTGCCATTGACGCCCCTGTACAGCTTGGGATCTGCCATTGACGCTCCTGTACGACTTGGGATCCACCATTGACGCCCCTATACAGCTTGGGATCCGCCATTGACGCCGCCAATCGCTGGAACGTCGCCGCCTGTCTCTACGGCACGTCGTCCCCTTCAACCCCCGCGCCCGCATCTTCGCCATCTCGTCCCCTTCAACAGTGGATTTGCAAGGCTTGTTCCAAATCTAGAATGAGAACCTAGATCCAAGAAGAACCCAGATCCACAAGTGGACCAACGAGGCGTTGGAGGAGATGAACAGGTGGCGTTGGCGTTGGAGGAGATGATCAGTGTCTCTAGTCCTCGATCATCTCGTTAAGCTATGAAGAACACCAAGTTCGATCGACCAATTTGCACAGATCTGAAATGTGCAAATTATTTTTGACCGACCAATTTGCATAGAGTTGTGAAGAACACCTTCCTAATCACCTTCCTTTTTTTGATCTAGGAAGAATATTTGGATTAAAAAAAATCAAGAAATATGGAGAAAGTAGGCGAGAAATACATAGTATCGAGGAAGAAGAAGAATAAAAAAATATTTTATTTTATTTTCTTTTTTTGATATTAAGTTATTTAATGCCATGTCATCTTGTATTCACTCGCTTATGTGCGTTTGGTTTACACGCATTTCGCCACATCAGCGACTGTGTGTTTAATAGGTCCAAATTGTTAAGTTTAAGTGTTCAATAGGTCAAACCAAAGGTGGAGTGTCCAAATAACCAATTTACACAAGTACAGGGGGCTATATATGTTTTGAGTCATTTTATAAGATTAGACGAATCGATAAGAAATGAGAATGCATAGAGACCTTCCAATCTTTTATTTAAAATACGCCTATTTTTTCACATGCAATATATATAGAACATTTGGACACATTATACAAACCATTTGCACGCCAATTATATAACATTTGCACACTCGGTGAAAATTCTTACACACACATGAATTACAAAATATTTACACAGTACAAAACTCTTGCACTTATAATATAAAACTTTTGTATACATAGCATAAAAAATGTGCGCCGATAGTATACAATAGTTGCACACACGGTATGAAATATTTGCACACGCTATAAAAAATTCATGCACTCGTAAAAAGCTGATACACATATGGTATAGAACTCATGCACACACACTGTGTAAATATTCAAACGTGTCTCGTTTATCCCGCTTGTAACTTATTCGGGTTTGCTTACCATTATTTGTCAGGACGCTCTAAGACGATCACTAGTTTGTTAGTGGTCAACCTAATCTCTTTGCTTCTAAAAAAAACATTGTGCACATATTTGCCGCCCCATTGCAAAATATTGCACACGCAATTTTAAATCTTTGCACATGAGGTACATAGAATATTTGCATGCGCAATACAAAAAATTTATACATATAGTGTACTAAACTCATGTGCAAATGTTGTATACTTTATATGCAAAAATACGTGTTTTTCACTTAAAATTTGACCGTGTTGAAGCTATTATTTCGAGATTTGATGTTCTTGGTTGATTCTAGCTCATTTCTAAAGTGGGCATTGGCGGAATCAAAAACTTTTTCTTATGAGAGCGAAAATTGTTTTGGTGTAGTCAATTTTTTTCAATTTCAAAAAATAAAGCATGAAACACTAAAAAAATCGAAGAAATCCTCAAAATTATAAATTCATAAATAGGATAATTAAGTATGTAAAATATTCATGTTTTTTTATTACATAGTAATAAAAAAAATTAATATAATCTATTGTTTTAAAGCTTTTGAGTTCAAGCACATACAATATGAAGATAAAAAATTTAATAACAGAAATGAAGTATTTTGACTAAATAAATGGCATGTGAAAGTGGTTTGTATGACAATCTTCAAATATTTATAACTTATTACTGAGGCGGTGGATTGATGCTTATAATATCAAATCAAAACCCTCCACACAAGAGAAATATATACACTAAAAATTTTAAAAATAGGAATTTTAAAACATTAATAGAAATGTCTGGACTCGTGCGAGGAAAAAAAATCTGAACTAAATCTTGCCCATGCATATTTGGTAAATTATTACGTCCGCCACTAGGTAGGGTTGGAATTGGCTTCCGAATTTCAAATTCTCGATCATAAATTTCATATTTCAACAGATCAGCTCCACAGTGACTGATTGTACTTGTCATCCTGCTTTTGATATATAGTTTGATTGTCGACATTGAAAGTGGATTCGGACTGATGATAATATACATATATTGATTTAAGCCGTTATTTTGGTATCAAAGTTTTGATATATTGTCGGATGCTAATTGTTGGGGTAATTAAGAGTGGAATTTGGATTGTGATACACATCAAATCTGAATCATAATCTTATAATTTGCTGGTGGGTGTGAGCTAAGAACACATTGATATCTTAACATAGACGTTGGAGAAGACTCAAAAGATAAGACAACATGATATTTTTGGGTGCTTATTTGTTAAATAAGTAATTTTTTTGATATAAAATGTACTTATTTATTGAAATAAATTGCTTAACCCATTTGGTTCAACGTGGGAATTCAATTTTCGAAAACTTACTTTCCTAAATCAGACCAGTACATGGACCGTAATTTTAAAAAATAATGAACCATGGACCGGACCATTACAGTCCGGTCCCAAGTTTGATCGATTTGGATCGGATTATTTATTGTAGATCATTACTCTGGCAACAGTATTTTTTTCCCTCTCTTTTATTAAATTATCAAACAAGCTGATTATAATTAGTTAACCAAAGACCTACCAAATTAAATATTTCAATCAACATAAACTTGGTTAATTGTATTATTGTATAAATAATAACAACAGTTAATTGATCTCTGCTCGCTCAATTGACCAAAGAACTTGATTCATTCATTGAATAACTATAATATGGTTCTAATTTTCTTTAAGATCAAAGCAATTCTCCTACAACAATTGCAAACCCAAGTTAAAATAATTAATAAAGACTAGACGACCCCCATTTGGTTGCAATTCATGGAAATGTAAATGGAATAGAAATGAATGTAGTCGATTTTAGTGTCATGATACATTGACAAAAAAATGAACTTGTTTTACGCAACCTCTTATCCATTGTAAAAAGGGGTTAACCCCACCTCAATCATTCTTCCATCATAGGGGTGGGTAACAAAATGGTGGAATCACTTCCTTTCATCTCACTTTTACAATGGACAAGTTGTTGGATAATTTTTTTTATATAAATGTATCATGACCCTAAAAATGTTCTAGATTCATTTTGTTTTCGTTTTCGTTTCCGTATGTCACGACAAACCAAACGAGACCTTATCCTAATCTTATAACTAAACTCGTCTTACGGCCTAGACCGGAACCGAAATTTTCAAAAAAAATCTGGACCATGAACAAAACCGTTTTGATTCCGGTCTTGGACCGGGCGGTAAAATTCTAGTCCCAGTCCAAATTTGCACAGCCCTAACTTGAACCGATGGAGGGCTAACAAGGTAGCGTACAATAAAAGCACACTTTTGTTTTTAAATGGCCCAAAAAACAGCACATTTAAATTAGGATAGATTATACAAAAACACACCAGCTAAGCTTAAACACTAATTTATATTAAAGCTTGTTTGTACAGAACAATTTGTTTAAGAAATTGCTTTAGCGATTCACTGTCCAGAAGTGTTATTCTATTATAAAATAAACTTACTTTTTTCATTTAAAAATATATAGTCAAGTTGGAAATTCAAAGTCTGACCCTTTTTTACGCATAAAAATAGAACATCTAGTTGATGAAATGATTACATGCATATATACTAAATACAACTTTATTTTTTATTAAGATATAATAATTTTGTACAAACGTGTCTGCACAATTGATTCCAGATTTATCAACAGAATCAAATCTTTTAATCTCTAATCAGTATTAAACCGGATCTGCTTTTAAGTCCTAATGTCATTTTCAGTTTATCCCCAAGATAAAATTTCTGTATATTCTGAACCTAATTACCCATCCAGCCACACTATTATTTTTGTGTTTATAAGCAGAATAATTATTATAATTGTAAGTTATTTGAAACTTCTAAGACTATTAATATAGCCTCAAGAATCAAATTCCATTGATGCATTAATTTTTTGTCACTAGATTTCCTGTTGCAACTTTGGCCTTATTTCTCTTTCAAATCAAAAGATTTTTTTTTGAGCAACAAAAGATTTTTTTTTGAGCAACAAAAGATATTTTTTGTTGGACGATATATAGCAATTTTAATTTATGAATAAGTGCAATATTTATCAATGTTGGGGGAAATAGCATTAACTTGTGTACTATTAGATATAGAGATTGAACAATTGTGAAAGAGATGCGTAATATTATTAATGACTAAGACGACTACTTATACAAGTGATAAAACCCTAGTTAGGATAGAATCTTATCTATAATAACAAGTAACTAAAAATAAGCAATATCCTTGATCCTAACAATATCTCCTAGTCAAGGATGGTAAGATAATATACTAATAGAATAAAATATTTAATCTAAAATATATTATCAATATTCCCCCTCAAGTAGGATTTTCTAAGAGAAAGTCTGTACTTGTTGTTGGAGTGAATTTGAACGAGGCGATCTTGTGTTGGAGTCTTGGAGACGAAGGCAATCTCGGTTTTGTGCGACTAGTTTAGAGACGATCTTGGCTTTGTGTGAGTCACTCGGAGGTGAAGTTTGTGTGAGTCGCTCGGAGGCGATCTCGTGTTTGTGTGAGTTGCCCGAAGGCGATCTCGTGTTTGTGTGAGTCGTCAGGAGGCGATCTCGAGTTTGTGTTAGTCGCCAAAGCGATCTCGGTTTTTGTGAGTCGCCAGATCGGATCCTGCTTCGTCGCTTCATCGGAGTTGCTCGAATCGAATCCTGCTTCGTCAAAGTTGCCCACGTTTTTTTTTTGAGAAGTTCGGAATTTTTTGAAGGTGGTTTTTTTTTTATTGTAGAAGGTTTGGATGGTTTGCGAAAATGAGTTTGTAATGGTGGCTAGCGGAAGCTTATTGGCAGTCAATTGTAAACGTCGGCAGCCATTGGAAAGGGAAAAAAAATTGAGGATCGAAGAGTTGTTAAGCAAAAAGCTCTGATACCTTAATAGAGTTTTGTATTTTGTGAAAGAGATGCGTAATATTATTAATGATCAAGACGACTACTTATACAAGCGATGAAACCCTAGTTAGGATAGAATCTTATCTAGAATAACAAGTAGCTAAAAATAAGTAATATCCTTGATCCTAACAATATTATCTAGTCAAGGATGGAAAGATAATATACTAATAGAATAAAATACTTAATCTAAAATATATTATCAATATTCCCCCACAAACAAGGCATTCTGTAGAAAGACGTAGTTTGTAGATTATCATGTATCCTCAAGTTAGACGATCTGAGACAGAGTCGAAGCTTGGAGACAATTGTTTGAAATCGGAGCCCAATTGAAATTGGACTATGCCTCTTGGTTTCGTAAGGATGCCCTCGCAAAGAGACGTCCATAGGAAAGTTCGAGCTTGAAGACAATTTCTTAAAGGCGAAGCTGATCTCGTGTTGTTGGAGTCGAACAAGGCCGATCCTGGTTTTGTATGAGTCGGACGAGGCCGATCTTGTTTTTGAATGAGATACCCGAAGGCGATCCCGATTTTGTATGAGACACACGAATGCGATCTTGATTTTGTATGAGATGCCCGAAGGCGATCTCAATTTTGTATGAGACACACGAATGCGATCTCGATTTTGTATGAGACACCTGAAGGCGATCCCAATTTTGTATGAGACGTCCAAAGACGATCCCGGTTTTGTAGGAGGCGCCCGAAGGCGATGTCGATTTGTAGGAGACGCTCAAAGGCGATCTCGGTTTTGTATGAGAGGCTCGAAGGCGATCTCGATTTTGTATGAGACGCCCGAAGGCGATCTCGATTTCGTCGAAGACACCTGAAGGCAGAGATTTTTTTTTTCTTAAAGCAGCGGAAGTTATTTTGTGGTGATTGTTGGTGACCGATTATAGACATCGGCGGCCATGAGAGGAAAAAAAATTGAGGATCGAAATGCCACTAAGCAAAACGCTCCGATACCATAAAGAGATTGAACAATTGTGAAAGAGATGCGTAATATTATTAATGACCAAGACGACTACTTATACAAGTGATGAAACCCTAGTTAGGATAAAATCTTATCTAGAATAACAAGTAACTAAAAATAAGCAATATCCTTGATCCTAACAATATCTCCTAGTCAAGGATGGTAAGATAATAAACTAATAGAATAAAATATTTAATCTAAAATATATTATCAATATTAGACATATAAAAGCACCCGAGAGCAAGCATTATTAATTTTTATGGATGAAATGAAATTGAATTGACTATTTGATCAGGCTAGTGCTCTTAATTTGCCGCAATACAAACAAAGGAAATTGGAGATTTGATGTAATATAAAAGTTCTCAAATTGAAAATTAGACTAAATTATTTATATGTTGGATTGTGATGCGTTATTGAAGAGTTTGAGAACAGATATTGGAATGTTTTATAAGAGTGTGGTTCTTTTATAAGGGATTTCCACTATAACCAACTAATTGTGAAGGTAAATCTCTACCTCCGTTTGAAAGATTTTGAACGAGCTACTTGTTCTATTTCCTTAGTTATAAAAGGCAAGAGTCGCATTTCTTTGTTCCTAGGCTCCTAGCAGTCACCAAATTCTAGTAATACTAGTGAGTCTTCTCAACCTAGTTCCTAAGCAAACAACTCAACTAAAGACAAATAAATCGAACCTTACACATGGACTTAACTATCACAGTTCTCTTGCTCCTGGGAATCTTGGATTCGCCGTCTCCGAGACCGGACACGTCGTCGGGGACTTCTCTTAATTGTTTCAATCTTCTTTCCTGGTTTTGCTTGAGGTTTTTGTGAGTTTTAGGAAAGTACATTTCTAGTGCACTATTCATTGGCTTATATACACTTTCGATCTTGGCCTGAAATCTTCATTTTACTTGATGTCCAAAATGTCTTTGTCTTGCAAGTCTAATATGTCCTTTCTTCACATGTGACTTCATTTGAAATTGGTCAAATTTGGATGTTAATTGAACTGTTGGATCATTCGGCTCAGTCTGTTCCTCATACTGTGTCTCTGCTTTGTCTAAGACAAAATCCCGCGATTTGCGCTGCATGGTTTGTCTTCACATGTGAGTTCCCATGTGATGGGAATCTCTCTCTCCTAAGTTCCTTTGATAGAAACTGCTTTCTTTCATTCAAGCATCGTTATGCGCTTTGGAGTTCCTTTGAGAAATGTCTTGTTCATTCTAAAGTTCCCATGAAAATGAAATACTTGAGCATAAACCGTTAGTTCCCACATGGTGTTTGTCATAATTAAAACTAGAGAGTACTTTGTTGTTTTGCTGTTGTGAAACGTAAGTTTCCAGCACCGTCCTAACAAATTTACATATGCATGTGCGTTTATAACCCAAAATCTATCGATCTACAGATTTTAATATGGTATTAGAACAAGTCTAGTCTCGGTTCATTTTTCGATTCTTTGAATTTGTTATAAAGATTGATATGCTAGACTTGTAGTTTAATATACTTACGTATTGGGATTTTTTTTTTGGTCGAATTACGTATTGGGATTATGCATGTGTTTAATAAGATTTGAGATGAGAGTTTCATGTTGTCCACATTTAATAGAAAGTAGAAGCAAGGGAAGGGCCAAAGTTTCATTTCAATTAAAATGATCAGACTCACCAGCATCAATAACCATGCTCCAAATAGACAATATCAGCCCAGAAGCATGGGCCCATTGACACTTGATAAAGGCCCATACTTCAATGGGCCCAATCCATATTATTTTTATATGTAGTCTTGGAGTCCAATATTTTGTAACCAAGAAGAACTATCATATTCATCTTGGTCAATCACATTCTCATGACATATTATGAAGAGCAGCTATACATCATATATTTTTCAAATCTGCATTCAAGAACTATTATTTAACTTGCATTTAACTAAAATAAGGCCATCCAATTTGAATACTTAAATTTTTTTGACCTAATTAAAATATTTATCCGTGTAAAAATATTTGAGCCGACCATCTCCTTCATGTTTTTTTTATTGTATGGGTAGCTCAACCCCTACATTCTCAAATTCTTTATACAATGGGTGTGGTTCATAATCAACACTATATATTATATAGTTATTGTGCTACACTTGTCTTGCAAGCTAATGTTATAGTTTGATATCCCTTTCCATGCTTCTTGTAAATTTATTTTATGACTTACAAGTTGTAAATACATACAAGACAATCCTTGAAAGCAAAACATGCAAGAATCAAAAGATTCCTTCTTGACAACAATTTTTGTTAATTTATTTCAGGAGCTCTTAATTAATTTATTCTTACAAAAGTTGCAAGTTGGGAGTGCATCCCATTTCTGTCTGATAGCACAATAATAATTCATTTTTATCCTTTTTTTTTATGATTCATTTGTAAGCAGATAACACTGCGGCATCTTGATAAATAATAAGTCATTCCGCCTATTCAAATGATCTATACCTAACATTATCATAAACCTCCAACCAAATCTATATGGATCTTCAAATATATATTCCATCATATGTGTCAAACAACTTTTTAGTCTAATCCAAAGCATTTAAATATTGTGAATTGCATCCAAACAAATGATAATATTTCCAAACAAATGATTAACTAGCCATTGATCAACAAGACATAACTCAATTGATTAGCAAGTAACCTCCTACAATAAGTAACATACTCCGTATATAATAGTATAATACGTAACATATATAATACGTGTTTGATTGAATTTCTCTTAGAAAATAAACAGGCAAGCAACTTCCCACGAGAATTCTAATTATCTTATGGAATGGCTCACTATTTCACTAATACGTCAAAATCAAGATTGACAAGACTTTCAGCCTAATAATAAACCATTATGTTACAGTTACAAAAACATCTACAAAGATATAAGTCTTTGCTAGAATTTCAACCTAATTATTGGAGGCAATGGGTTAAGGTTAATCGATCAGCTGGTAAATATATATAAAATATTTGCAAACAATTTCGAGAATTAAATCTTATAAACGGCCTACGCTTTGTTTTCAAACTCAAAGTGGTTTAATCATGAAACTACTTCTAGAGAAATTAGAAATGAACTTAAATTGAGATTTCAAAATCATTCCACTAATACCACTACTCCTAATTATTTTCACTTCATTCCTCTTCAAATTATGAAAAAAAATATGTAAGCATCCTTCGTCTATAATCACTCATTGACACATGACTTATTGAAAGTGGGGATACAAATTCTACTAGTAAATGTGAAACGAATGCCACAAATAGACAATCGTCGAGGTATGAGTCATGGATAAAATAGACTTAATTGCATATTGGGCGTCATTCCACTTATTCAAATAATCAGTATCTAGTTTTTGTGTATCTGATCAAGTAGTTAAGTTTTAAAGTAGTACTTTGAGGTTTTTGTTTCGAATCTCATTGTGAATGTCCATCACACCAAAAAAAATCGATCAATACCTAGCTTTTTGGTCAATTTGCCGAACCAAAGTCGGGCAATGGCTCATGCTCCCTTGTGTCCTTGAACTGTAGTAAATATATATAGTATAAAGATCTGGTAAAAAGTATCATTAGAGTAAATTAAAAATGAGTGTGATTATGGACCATTAGATCGTTCCAGATTTAATGAAGATAAGTGCATGCTAACATGATAGACGTGTTTCATTTGAATTATTTTAATTACAAAATTATTTCAAATTAACTTTAGATAAGTGCATGCTAACATGATAGACGTGTTTCATTTGAATTATTTGAATTATAAAATTATTTCAAATTAACTTTATACTGTTTAAGTAAACAATTCTCTCTCTCTCTCTCTCTCTCTCTCTCTCTCTCTCTCTCTCTCTCTCTCTCTCTCTCTAGCGTTTAGAAGATTGAAAATTCGCATCTAGTTTAGTCGATCTCCATTGAAGAAATTACTCGATTTGTAGGTATTTGATCTTCATTCTTTACAGTTCTTTTTGTTGGTTTTTTTTCTTCTCTTTTTAGGTTTTGTTTTATACTTGTATTGCATACAAAAATCAAATCGCATTTCTTTTTTAGGGGTTTGACACCATTGTCGATTCAGGTTTCATTTCATTCACTTTTTAATCCACCATTGACAAAGTATGTTAACTGATCTGTTTAATTTCATGTTTTGAAATTTGATTTTAGAGTTTCTCATTAAAAAATTTGTTGATTTTAGGGAATTCTTTTTATTCTGCTTTTGAAGATCTATCATCGTTGTGTTTATTGAGATGAAAGTCACCAAAGAAAGCTTCATTTTCTTCCAAGATCACACCATTCTTTGTCATCCTTTATCGTGGTCGTCACCGGTTCGTTACTCGAGTGCCCATCAATCCCAAATAATCGCCAATCATTAGTTTATGAAAAATGAACTCGTAATAGATAAAAAAAATGAACACATACAACATAAAAAATGAAGTCATAGCCTGTACAAAATGAACTCACAATATATTAAAATTGAAAATTTAATTTATAAATATGAAAAATAGTGTTCATGCTTATAATGTTTATTTTATATAAAGAAAAAATAACTTTTATAAAATTATTTATTTTATTTTTTAAGATTTTTATTTTTTTTCCACAAAAATCGAATATTATACAAAAGGAGCTTATAGTTTATGAAAAATAAATTTGTAATATATAAACATTAAACTCATATAATATAAAAATTAAACTAAAACAATATAAAAAATGAACTCACACTGTATTAAAAATGAACCTTTTTTTATAAAATGAAAAACCATAGTTATTGGGTATAATGTGTATCTATAAAAATTTAAATTTAAATTTTAAAATTAGTTTATTTTATTTTATTTTTTTGTGAAAATCAAATTATAAAACGAACACGAAGAACAACAAAAATGAACTCGTAATAGATAAAAATGAACTCATACAATATAAAAAAATGAATTCATAGCATATACAAAATGAACTCTTAGTTTGTAAAAAATGAACTACTATATTTAAGGTTTATAATGCTTAAAAGAATCGTTGACAAAGGTCTCTATTGCTTGCATGATGCGTCCCGATCTTCCCCAACTACTTTCGTGTGCGAGCGCACCACCCTTCTGAACTGGCATATATTGTTTCGACATCCCAATCTATATATCATACGTCATTTGTTGATTCGTTTTAATCTTCTTGTTGTTGCTTCTAGCAATTCATTTCAATGTCAGTCATGTCCCTTAGGCAAAAGTTATCTCTTACCAATTTCTTACTCGCATTCTCCTAGACATAAAACTTTTGAATTAATATATTCCGATGTTTGGGCCCTGCTCCTTTATCTCTTAGTAGTTCTCGATATTTGTCCTTTTATGGATGATTGCACTCTCCTACCGATTCTCATTGGGGGGCAGTTAAACGTATCTTACGTTATTTAAAGGGTACTTTGGATCATCGACTTCATCTTCGTTCTCCCTCGGAATTTTCTCTTATTTCTTTTTCTTATGTCGAATAGGCTGTTGACATTGATGATTGTCGGTCCCAATATGATTTTGTCATTTATTTTGGTGGAACTCTTATTAGTTGGACTTCTAGGAAGGAAAAGGTGGGGTTGCTCGTTCTAGCATCGAGGCTAAATACAGAGCCATTGCTAATACCGTGACTAAGGTCACCTATCTCCAGCAACCACTTAAGGGACGTCCAATATTGCTTTGTGATAATCTAAGTGCTACTTTTATGATCCAAAATCTGATTGTCAATAATAAGTCTAAACATATCCATATTGATTTTCATTATGTTCAGGAATTAGTTGAGAAGAATGAGTTGGTTGTTCGACATGCTAGTTCCAATGATCAAATTGCCGACGTCTTCACTATGCCTCTTGGGTCTCGTCGCTTTGCTGGCCTTTAGTTCAAGCTTCATGTTCGTCCTCCTCCATGAGCTTGTTGGGGGTATTTAGAGAGAATAATAATTATTTTAGATAGATTATATTCTATGGGAGAAGATAATAGCAAATCCCTCTATGTATTATTTCTTTCTATCTTTGTATTATTCTTTCTATCTTATAACTACTTGGTCTCCAAGATATCTTGTAATCTTATATATATACATGGTAACTCTCTGCCTCTTCAATATAGATTATCTTTTACACAATTATCATAATCTTACATTGATAAAGGATTAAAGTACTTCACATGTCAACAAGACCTCTTAATTTTTAACGTTCGAGTAAGGACAAAGAACTCTAAAGTTAATCATGCAAGGGCGAGAGTAGTAATAAGATTTTCTACCAAAAAAAGAGCAGTAATAAGATGTGAGACCTCTTGGAAAGTCTTCGGGTTGGCATGGGATAGCCTTTATAAGGTCCAGTGCCTTACAAATAGTATCGGAGACGACTTAGGGTTTTAAGTTGACTTGGTCAGAAGAGTGGTCACTCGATCTAGAGGGCCATCGTTGGGCCTTGATGAAAACGTCAAGTGTTTAAATGAGGAAGATTGTAACGTCCCAAATTTGAGATCATTTATAATGGATTAAAGTGGTTCCCATGTCAACAAGAGTTATTTTTTTCAAGGTTCGAGTAGGGATAAAGAACTATAAAGTCAAGTGTGCAAGGGAGAGAGTAGTATCAAAATGGATGACCTCTTGATAGTATAGTTACATGGAACCCCCGAAAACACTCCCAATGAATAACCTAGACTTGCAACCGCCACCACCCAAAATCTAAATCCGACCAATTTGGTAATCGTCTACCATCTTCGATCGCTTCCTTCCCTTCCACCATTCCTCTACCAACCCCCCCCCCCATCCTTTGATGTTGTTGTGAGTCTGAATCCACTTTAGAGCCCGAATCCGAACCTGAACCCTCCACCGATGACACTTGCCCCTTTAAATCTCACCTCTTCTGTGTGCGATTCCGATTCCGACAGGAGCTGGCACCGCTAGGGTCGAGATTTCGCTAGACGAGAGAGTCCTAAAGTAGATCTGCATTTGTGGGTTTGCTTGAGGATAGGCCAGCTCACGCATCTATGTGGGTGGTGTGGTTGATGTTGGTGTCTTCATTAATGAAGAATAACCCTTCATGGGGTTGTTTCTATGCTGAATCTTTATATAGAAATTCATCTATTTACATGACTACTTCTCTGAACAATGCTTGTTTGGATCCATTTTGTTTATCAATCTGAAGTTGTGAAATTCGTTTCCTCTTCAGTAGGCTGATCGGAGGCCAAATTGAAACCTACACCAATATGGTTGAGAAAACCTTAACTATTGGTATTTCAAATAATATTAGATCTGGAAGTTGCCTCTCCAACGAGATCTGATAGTTTCCTTTACACTTTAAAAGCTGAACAATTTTTTAAAGACTAAGATCTAAATGCGTTTGACCTACCAACCCAATACAGATTGTCACTATCGTTGTAAGTCAAATAAAATTTGTACAGAGTTGTCTTTGAAAGAAAAATAAATCGATTACCACCGTCGGCTTCGTCTTCTTGTTTGCTCGGGATTCCATCGCCGGTTTGTCCCCCAGTGTTTGAGCTTACAGGATTAGGAACTAAAGAAAAAGGAAAAAAGAAAAAAAGGAAAAAAAATATTTGCTTGGGCCGTAAGTTGAGGAAAAAAGAGGGGAAAAAATTTAACAAAGGAAAAAAAAAGAAATTATATTAGCTTAATTATTATTTTTATTATTTTCTTAAAAAAATCTAATACGGAATAGCTTTTAAGTACTTGTCCTCCAGGGCAAGTTTGTGGGTTTCTTGTGGGACAAGTTTCGGCTTCTTTTCTTGCGTGACAAGTTTTATCTACTTGCGCGGCAAGTTTTTTCTCTCTTACTTGCGAGGCAAGCTTTTCGCTTGCGGAACAAGCTTTATGTCTACTTGCGTTGCAAGTAAAACGATTTGTTTTACTTGTGAGGCAAGTTCGACTTCTTTTCTTGCAGGTTTGCTCGAGGCTTATTTAATGTACTATTTCTCCGAGGAGTTAGAGCTGAGTTTGGCATTGGGTCGAGTTGTATTTGGCAAGGTCGCTTGGTGCTTTGAGGCTTCTGAAGATCCTTTATCTCGGTGGAGGGAACGTCAGTTGTCCAGTTCGCACGCCCAAGAGGGGTCGACCTGTTGCCTGCGACGCTATTCTTATAGTGCTTTACTCACCCTGATCTCAAACTCATTTTAGTTCTTTTTCGGAGATTTGTATCTTTCATACCTAATCTTGCTTGATTTTGACTCTCTTAGCCGTTCTCGACTGCCGTTTTATTACGGCATCTCGGATTACCAACCTTGTTTGGTATTCTGAATTCTTACCTTATCAAAAAAAATGGATGACCTCTTAGAAAGTCTTTGGGTTGGCAGGATTAGCCTTTATAAAGCCTCGAGCCTTACAAGAATACCACCTCTCGATGGCCCCAATTGTTGTATACTATCCCAAGCAAGTTGAGCAATTTCATCTTAAAGATGCACTTGTTCTTCTGACGTGAGGATTGGAGGAACCATTCAACATAGGATTGTATAAGATCCGGTCCGAACCTCATAAAAAGAGATTGGATCAAGATCTGACAGGGAAATTTTGGTCTAGTCCTTGATCCACATGATATCATATTTCTAGTTCCAGTTGAGTCTAATCCAAAATTGAAATAAATCAATAAATTAAAAACACTTAGATATGTTTTAATTGCAACATCTTCAAATCTCCTAATTGTTTTTAAGTATATCTTCTAATTTCCCTAACAAAATAATGAACTATTATTCAACATACTCATCCTCCTCCTTAATTTCGACTCTATTGTGTAATTCTTATTTTTTATTTTGATAGAAAGGTACATTATATTTTTGGTAGGATGACTTAAATGTGTGCATGTATTTTGATAGAAAGTTAGGGAGGATATCTACCTTTTTAGAATTCAATTTTTAAGTTAGGACTACAACATTTTTCTAGAAGTTTATATCTTTGAAATTTATATCTTTGAAATTTATTTTAAGTTGTTTGGTTATCTTTCTAATTAATTGTCGGGAAATATTTGTTTATTTATACTATATTCAAGTGAGGTTTATTTGATTTTATTATAAAACAACCTATTTTTAACAATACCAACCCAAACTGTCCATAATTAAAATTGGACCATCGGATCGAATCGAATTATTTCGGTCTAGTCTTTAGTCTAGGATATATCATGATTTCGGTTCTGGTTCATCCGATCCGAGCAATATACAATCCTAATTCAACCCATTCTTGAAGACTTATCTTTTCTGATTTGGACACCTTGCCAACTCTCTTACCAAATTCATAACTTGATTGGTAAAGGTACAAGTGCTCCAAAAATATACCCTAAAGAGCACAAAGCTCCATTTATGCAGCCATGCTCTCTCTTGTGTCCGTCCTTGCCTATAACGTAATAAACTTACCTTACGTTACAACTTACACATGGTTTCGTACACTCAAAATAATTGATAACATAAACTAAAATTGTCCACTTCCCACACATTAGAAATGACCTAATTTGCAAAGTCCTCCAATCCGGGCAAGAGTCATGCTTAATTGCTTATTATTGCTGGTAACAAGACAAAAAAGTTCATTGGAATTCTGACGTCACGGAGAGAGAGAGTGAGAGAGAGAGCTTGTCATTTTCTCTTCCCTTCCTCTGGCCTTGAAGTTTGGACTCTTTCTTCATCGCTTTCTTCATTCCTTGACGGATTCACTGAATATCCATCACCTCAATCCTACCTCAGATTATCATCAACAATCTCTCTTTTGTAAGGCCGATTTCTCAAGAAAAAGGCCGGTTACCTTTTTTTTAATCATTCGTGCTTTGTTGCCTTTTTTTATAATAGATGGAATTTGGCCGATTCTGTACCAGTTCATCTTCTTCAATCTTCTTCTTTGGAAGTGAAATTTCCAAGTCCAATCGCTCTGATTTCGGCTCTGAACGACCTGATTTCGCCATGCCTTCTTGTGCTGGATTCATCGTCTTCTTGTGATTGTTACTTTTTCCGTTTTTTTGTGCTTTTTGAAGGAAAGAGGGAGAGGATTTAGGGAGCTGAGAGAGTATCATGTCGGCGCTGTTTCCGCCATTGTTGAGTTGTCCGAGAGTAGGCGCGAGGAGATCGATTGCTCGTTGTACTAATATTAGCTCCGCCGCCGTCACTTGTAACAGCTTGGCGGCCGCTCCTACTTCCATGGCGTCGATGATGTCCACCGCCTATAATCATCCAATTTTCAGGTATTGATAACTCGATTAATTGATGAAGAATGATTGTTAATTGTTTTCTTCTTATTTAGCTTGCTTAATTGCTAATGTTTGGTTATATTATCCGCCCTTGATTTCGGGATGATTCTTTTGTAATCATTTTTTTATTCACCGCATTTTCTCTTTCTTGTTAATAATTTCAATCATTCTCGCCCTTGTCAACCTGTTTATGATAAACTAACCTCTGCTGATTGATTTTTCCGACCTCGACCAATAGTTTATTAGTAAGCGTAGTTTATTTCTAAATTAAACTCAGGATTGACTTGTTTGAAAAGTTTCTTTGTGGATCATATTTGTGAAAATTAGATCGCTGTTTGCTGTGGTATAGGTGTCCTACCAATTATGATTCCTGTAGCCTTACAAATGGAAGAGCGTTGAGATCATCGATTATGACCTCTAAATGGAATCAAGGGAGAGGCATCTTTAGTTGTCCTGCTTCTGCTCCAACTGCATCAGCTTCTCCGCTATATGAAAATCATGTTGCCGAGGATACCTCCAGCTCTGACTTTTATCAAAACGTACCTCTCATATTTGTGTTGATATGTCATTTTTGCAGGATTAGTCTGTTGTATTGTATCTTGTTTTGTGGAAGCAGGCTAATGAGAACTTTATCTTGAAAATTCTGGATTTGACATTTTTTTTTCAAATTCGTATGCTATATGCAAGTACATCTATATTGTGTTCAATTTTCACTTGCTATAAACATTTGACAAGATTTGCATGTATCACATACAGTTTGCTCTCTGACCATTTTAATTCTAGGTACTCAAGGCTGCAAGGGGGAAGTTTACTCAAGAAATTTTTCTCCAGTCAAAGGACAAAGACATATCCCTTGCAAAGGTAATAAGAATGAGGCTGGTCATCCTTTAAGGTGAGAAGATGCCAGTTTTTTTGCTGGTACTTTCCTTTGTCATTTTCCTTGTTAAGGAAAGTGAGCTAAATTATAAGTGTTAGTTTTGGTACTACTGTACCAGATATAAAGATAAAGTCACATGCACTCTTTTGAGTTTTGACACACTTGCACCTCCCTTTTGTGTGTGTAGGCTTTGCTATATATTGCAGCAGAAGATGAAGCTTTCATGGCTTTGAATAGACAGATGGATGCTCCTTCCATCCTAAATGAAAAGAAAGATATCTCTGCGAAAAGTCTGCATGAGGGTCACTACTTGGAGCTCATGCCTCTTGCTGGCAAGAAACTATCTCAATGGTTGAGTGAATTAGATGCAATTGCTAGAGAAGTTGAGGCAGAACTGGTATCAAGAGACATAGGCTGCGATTTGGTTGAAGTCCTGGAAGCTGTGAACTTGGTTCTTTTTAAACAAAGACGCTTTACAAGGTTACCTGTTGCTGTAGACCCAAAGTTCTCATACCTGCATGAAGTTTTAAGCTCTGGGTGTGGCAGTGGTAATGCCTTTCACTGTCAATTAAGTTTTTGCTTTGGTGTAATTATTGAATTGATATCCCGGACATGTTCAATTCTGATCACATGGCAATTTTTTCTGCAGCTATATTGCTCAGCATAATATATATTGAGGTTTGCCAAAGGCTTGGTTTGACCATTTTTGGGTCTCGCGTTGGTGAGGACTTTTTGATTTGGCCCCAGACGGAGACTCCACAGGTTCAACTAATATTACTTGATGATGTCTCAGTTTACTGGTTATTGGTACTGATGTGAGTTTCAATGGTCTCATCTCTGTTTCTTAATGCTACACAGGAACTCTTCAAGGTGACTTCTGGACGTAGCTTGTTCGCTATCGTTAATGGTAGATGTGTAGAAGACCCAAAATGCATGGCTTCAGACTTAAATAGCAGTTCGCTTTCAGCACTTGAGATTGCGACAACCCGGGATATTATAGGAATTGCTTTGGCAAACTTAATTGTAAGTCTAATTTAGTAGTTTGCAATTTCTTCTGCCTTATTATGTTTTAAGGGACCTGTTGGGACAGGGGAAGGGGTAGTATTTTTTAGCCTTTAATTGCCGATTTGGTGGAATTAAGACTAAGATAGAAGATGTTTATTGCAGAGGCTCCACTGGAAACGTGCTTCACGGATGAATCACGGTTTGATGTTGGCTTCTGCATTAAGGCCGGTACATTACTCCAGCAAACAGATTGATGAGTTGAATCACCCATTGCTACGGACTCAAGATTTGAGGTACTTCTGTTCTTTTCTTTTTGGCTTCTTTACAACCTTATTGTTTGGCTGCTACTACAAAGGCTTTAAGCACTTAATTGTTTTTGCTTCGGTGAGTAATTCTAGAAGGAAGCATGAATATATTTTGGATTTCTGCTATGTATCATCCATCAGTTATAATTGTGAAGTTATGATTCAATATATTTTTCATAGGAATTTGAAGGGAACAGGTAAACAAACAATGTAATACTCATTTGGGATAAACTTATCTTTAGAATTCTTATCAAATAAAGATGAGTTCATTTTTTAGATTCTTATCAAATAATCTGAAGGGAACAGCCTTGGGGCTGTAATTGCTCTATTTTCAAATTGGATTAAGTTAATTACTAAGTTTGGCTCCGTGTACAAGTGGTTCAACAATGCTTTGCGATAATGATCCTAAACCATTGTTGAACCCTTTTTAAGGCTATTGTGGTCTGTATCTATAGTAGTACACTAGTCATGCAGTTTTTGGTTCACGTGTGATTCACATGATGTAATTATTGTACATTCTAATTTGGTTGTAATTTGAAGCAATGAAGCATTGCCATTGCACAACCCTCCACCTGCCATCACCCAGATCATTCACTTTTGTCATACATAACTCATGCCTCCATCTTTTCCAACAAAAACTTACTGTCTTCGTGGGAAGCTAACAATTAGATGTTGATGGTTAAAGGCTTAAATTGAAATTGAAAATATATCATATACTTAATGAAGCAAACATCGCATCTATAATCTACTTGCTAAAATCAATTGCAATGCTACTGTTAAACTCCACATTAATAGTTTATCTACTTGGAAGGTTGTGCATTAGGTACTCTTGCCTAATAGTCTTTATTTAAAATTAGAAGTACATGACCATGTAAGTTGTAACCCTAGAGAACTTATAGAAAGAATATCAGCAAAAGGCCGAACGAATGATAGCTCATTCTCGAACTGTGCTACAAAGAACTAAAATGTACAACAGAAGTGGTTAAGTGAAAGAAATGGACAGTAATTGTGGCTATGGAGTCTGATGGTGACAAAAATATTTGAAGGGAGAAGTAAAGTGGTGTAGTTTGTTTTTCCTTTTTCCTTTGAGACCGATTGTCTGTATAAGATGGAAAGATGGTTCTTAAATTAAATAATTATTCTTTTCTACTCTTCAGTCAAGGACTTTATTTGCACCAAATGTGGAAGTGTCAAGATGTATCCTGAAGAAGCCGCCTTGAATTGCATTTGTGCAAAATTTTCGTTATTAGAATCCTTTTGCTATAGAGTATAGGTAGACGGATAATGTTTCTATAGGAAAGATGGTTCTGTTAAGTATCTTCTAGCAGGAAATGGAGAAAATCACTCAAAATTAAATGTTCGACTGCTAGTGTTATTGAAGGCACTTCTCTCAAGAATCTGAACAAGTAGAATGCTTCATAAACTTTTTATATTTTCTTATCTATCTTTTCTTGTTTTGTGGTGTTTACGTTTCCTTCTGTGACAGTATTCTCTTTCTATTCTTCCCATTTTCTCATTGGGCGAGGGGTACGAAATCACTCATATAGAAATAGTAGAATTGATTAATTGTGATTAATACTATTGTATTAGTACCTTGCCATTTAAGTTTTCTCCAAATGTCTGTTAAGCAAGTAGATTCTCCAACTAATCTTTAATGCTCTATTACTTTTTTTTTTGTTTCTCCCCTGATCACCAGATCAATTAAGTTTATACCTTTGATTTTTACATTTTTTGTATACTTTCTCATACAACATTCCAATATTTGAGGTGGGTGCTTCCCGCGATAGTTATGTGAGAGAGGTCACAGTTAATTTTGTTTGGCAGAAAAAGTACCAATGCTGCTCTTTATCTGATCCTTTAGTCTATTTTAAACAACCATGTTGAGGATAAATATCATTTAGGTGTCAAAAGCTCATAGACTTCAATTTATAACCAATGTTTGCACTTTTAAGTGATCCTTATTTGTATACTTCATTTGATTTCCTTGTTTTTTCCCTGCTATAAATAAACAGGCTGGCAATAATGGCTTCAGAGAGGCTTCTGATTCTGCAGCCTCACAACTGGGCTTTGAGGAGAGACCATGGCATGATGCTATACTACAACAGGTATAAACTCTTCATTCTACATAATTTTTAATTCTTTGATCTTGTTACTGTGTTGTTATTTTGACAATGATTGATTACAACTCTTTTTCAGGGAGTATGGGGAGGCAGTGCAAGAGCTAAGCATTTGCATGGCCTTTGCCCCAGAAGAAGAGGCTGCTGTCCTCGAACCATTCGTCGAGAAACTCCACTTGATGCGGCTCGAATCAAAGTGGAAGACGTGGGCCATCCACGCCAATTGACAGCCCACATACTGTAAATATAACCGCATTTAAATCGTTAAAAAGCAAACTCCATCTTCATGTTAGAGGTGACTCTCTAGTTTCTTCAATGCAGAACTGTTTTAAGAATTTATTCTGATCAACTATGGTGTCTCTTGATTGTTAGTTAAAGTCATGGCCCCACCCACCATTGGGAAGGTAGGATCTAATAAGCTTTGGTTGAGTACAATATTGTTATGGTGTTCCAGTGGAATGCCATTTCACTATGTTCTAATAAACTCATTTGGCTGACGCTAGTATCTGCTGACAATGCAATATCAAATGCTTCATTTTTGCTTTCCAAATGGACAAAGTGTTTTTTTGGGGCTTGTTTTGGGATGGATCATAAATAGGTGTCTGTGGAGCTATGATACCCGGACACGTAGTTTTTTGAGAGTCTGCCGTTTTGGAGACCCTTGACACGAGAAACGCTCGGAAAGGCTTGGTCAATGTTTCAAAAACGCCCGCGTGTCCGCAGAACCAAAGTCTGTTGTAAAATTTACGTCACGTGGCATTTTTGAATAAATTAATGTGAAACTATATTTTAATAAATTTTGTAACAACTTATAGTATTCTTGCAATATATACTAAATAGATAAAATGTTAGTATGATTTTTATGCATATAATTTTCTATCTATAGATTATGTATAGTTTACTACAATAGATAACATATTTATATAATTTTTCTATGCATAAATTCCTATGAGATGATATTTTCCATATTCATTTAATATTTTTATCTCTTAACAAGATTTAGGGTCTTAATATTTTTTTTATCTTTTAACAAGGCTTGAGCTTCAAGTATAAAATTTATATTTGTATAATGATATAATTTTAAATAATAAATTTTGTTATGTTGATATATTTTTATTTTGAGAAAAGATATAATTTTATGTTGATGACTAAGATTATATGTAAATGTCAAAAAAAATTAAAAATTTTAATTTTAATTTTAATTAATAAAATTAGATTTTCTTTATTTTTTATGCATTTATATTAAAGATTTTTTCTTAAATAAAAGTTTGATAAAAAAAATAGAAAAATTTACAATCTTGATGATACTTGCTTAAATTGAATTTTGATAAAAATTTACATTAATTTTTTCTTAATTTCCTTTTTATTTTATTATGTAAATATAGATTTTTTTTTATCTAGCCCTACCTTACATTTAAATTTTTTTGTCCCTATGTTTTTTAATTTAATATGGATGATAGGTTGATTAATACATTGAATTTTGTAAATTTTCATATACATTAATTTCCTTTATATTTTATTTCTTCGTAAATTTAGTGTGGAAAACAACTTTATACATGGATTGAATTTTGCAAAATAATAGATAGATAATTTTCTCTATACTTTATCTCTTAAATCAAGGACAATGTTCTCTTCTATACTAATCTTTATATTTTATTTTCATATTTACAAACATTCTTATTATTATAAAGTAAAATATAAGAATCCTAATATATAATTTTAATAAATTAACTTTAAAAAAAATTAATAAATAATATTATGCTTTGTAGATAACCTATCCTGATTATTATTATCTTTGTAAAAAAAACCAAGTATTTTATACATATTAGCGTCTAAAAAAATAAGAAAATATTATTTTAAAAATATTCAATAAAAAAGTAAAATCAATATTTTAATAATTTCAATCTAAATTTGGACAAGATCTCAATAAATAATGGAAAAATATTTAAAATATATATATTCAATTAAAATATGGAGTACAATCTAAAAAATAATTTGTCTATTGCACAATTTATTATGATATTATATAAATATATTTAGTATTTTAAATTAATATCGTAGAATTGTATAGTTTTTTCAGTAAAATTATCCCTTGAATATCACGGGACTTAAATTAGTTATTTTTGAGAAACGAAACTGATTTTGCCGATATGAAACGTTAAATAAATGAATTTGGAAATGTGGGGCCCATTTTTAATCCAAAAACCCCTAATAGAAGACCCACTTCTTTTGTCTCTCTCTGTATTATTTATTGGAGTCATCTCCTCTGCCACTCTCTTTCTCACGATAATAACGACCCTTTGGCTCCCCCATATCCGACTCTCTGTCTCTCAGTGAACGTCGGTTTCTGCCTCGCCGGCGATAAGGTCCGACAATACGTAAGTACGTCACGCCTTCATTTCGGCCATTGTTCCGGTGTTGGCTACTTGGCTTTTGTTCTACATTAATTTGTTGCTTTTTTCAATTTGAAATCAACAGCCTGATGGCTTCTTCTTCTATCCCTTCTACTGAGAGTTTTTCTTCGAAGAGTGACATCAATCCATTATGGAATTATGTCAAAAAACTTGGGAAATCAAACCAGGGAGGTGGTAACTACACATGGAGATGTAAGTTTTGTAACGAGGAGAAACAAGGCACATTCACATGGATCAGGGGTCATTTACTGAAAATGCACGAAAAAGGCATCGGGTTCTATAGCAAGGTGATTGATGCTCAAGTTGCTGAAATGATCAGGTTAGAGGATCAGTTTAATGAGTCTAGAGATCATCTAAGTTCTAAATTAGTTTCTTTTTCCTCTGACCCCTCACTTAGGCCTCCTATGGGTCCTATGAGTTCAAGTAGGCCTCCTTTTGATGATTTAACTTGTAATGATATTGTTGGTTTATCATCAAGGAAAAAGAGGTGTAATGGAAATCCTATTTCTAATTCATTTGATGTGCAAAAAAGGGATCAACTTGATTGTGAGATTGCTAGGATGTTCTACATTGCTGGTTTGCCTTTTAATCTTGCAAGAAACCCTTATTACCTGAGTTCGTATGGGTTCGCTGCTGATAATAAGTTGGTCGGTTATATTCCTCCTGGGTTTAATCGGTTGAGAACAACATTGTTCCAAAAAGAGAAATGTCATGTTGACAAACTGCTGGAACCTATTAGAAAAACATGGCCAGAAAGGGGAATAACTATTGTTTCTGATGGATGGAGTGATCCGCAAAGAAGACTCTTGATCAATTTTATGGTTGTTGCTGGTGGTGGTCCTATGTTTATCAAATCTGTGAATTGTGCTGGAGAAGTGAAGGATAAACACTTCATTGCTGATTTGCTCAAAGAAGTTGTTCATGAGGTTGGTTATCAAAATGTGGTTCAAATTGTGACGGACAATGCTAGCAATTGCAAAGGTGTTGGGGAAATAATTAAGAACTTGTATCCTCACATTTATTGGACACCATGTGTTGTGCACACCCTCAATCTTGCTTTGAAGAACATTTGTGCTACAAAGAATGTGGAGTCTAATCAAGAAACTTATGTGGAGTGTCATTGGATCACTGAAATTCACTCAAGAGTTTTGATGATAAAGAACTTCATCATGGACCATGATATGAGATTGTCCATGTACACTAAGTTCACAACACTTGAGATGTTATCTCTTGCTGATACTCGCTTTGCATTTGTGGTGATTATGCTAAAGAGATTCAAGCTGGTTCGGCGTGCTTTGGAGTCCATAGTTTTCAGTGATCAATGGTCTTTATATAAAGATGATGATCCTATTAAAGCAAGGCTTATGAGAGACACAATTGTAGATGAAAGCTGGTGGGGGGATTTGAGCTACATTGTTTATTTTACAGCTCCTATTTATGACATGATTAGAGCTTGTGACACGAATGTCTTCACCTTGTTTATAAGATATGGGATTCCATGATTGAGAAAGTAAGGAAGGTGATTTACAAGCATGAAAACAATAATTTGGATGATGATGATTCTTCTTTTTATGATATTGTACATGGTATTCTTGTTAGTCGTTGGACTAAGAACAATACTCCTCTTCATTGCTTAGCTCACTCTTTGAACCCAAGGTAACTATTTTATTTATTTTTTCATGAACTTAGTTTTGCATTTTTAGTACTTTACCAAATTAATAGTTGACTAATAAGCTGTTTATTTCTTTGTGTTTGTATTCATAAAGTTATTATAGTGATTCATGGTTGGCTGGAGATCCAACTAGAGTACCACCCCATTGGGATGTAGAGGTTTCAGCTGAAAGAACCAAGTGTTTTTGAAGGATTTTCCCAGATTCTGATCTTTGTAAAAGAGCAATATCTGAATATGCTCTTTTTTCACTCAAGGTTGGTCCATTTGATAATGTAGTAACTATCTCCTTGATGGACTCCGAATATCCTAAAGTTTGGTGGGCTAATTTCGGTGCACCTATACCCTTACTTCAAGGTTTGGCTTTTAAAGTTCTTGGACAACTAGCTTCTTCTTCATGTTGTGAAAGAAATTGGAGTATGTATTCCTTTATTCATTCTATGAAAAGGAATAGGTTAACTCTAACACGAGCAGAGGATCTTGTCCTTACTCACAACAACCTTCGACTTTTGTCAAGAATCTCTCCAGCTTATAGTCATCCAAAATCAAAAATGCGGGATGTGGGAGGAGATCAATTTTGAACATTGGAAGAAACTGGCATACTTGAGTTTGCAGAGCTTTCACTTGATGAGCCAGACTTGGAGGAAGAGTTCGTTTCAAACAACATATGAAATTAATGAAGCCTTCACTTTTATGAATTGAAATGCTTTATTTTGTGGATTTTATGAACTTAATTGTGTTAATTAAGTTAATCGGTAGGTATGTTTGGTGGCCAAAAGGAAAGGAAAATCAGAAGGGAAAGCCAAAATTACTAAACTAGAAAGTCCAAAACATGAGTACCCAATGGAAAGGAGGACGTGAACGTGGAAAGAAAGTCTGTTGCTGCATTCGTCTCCCGGAAGACATGTCGGAATCGGAGAGTCCAGAGTCCAGTCCCTCCACAAGAAGTCGTGGCATAGAGTGACCAAGCTAGAAAGGGGGTGAGAAGGTTTAGTCCCTTTCTGAATAAAATCAACAACCAAGCTAGAATCTGTCTCGACAAGGACACGACGAAAACCCCAAGTCTCGAGCCAAAGCAAGACCCTCCACGATACCCTTTAACTCTGAAAACGGAACCGAAAAGGGGGGCCGATTTATTCTATACACGTAACACAAAAGTTAAAAATCCAATTTAATTCTACCAAAAAAATCCAATCTAATTAAAAAGCTCAATTAATTGAACCCAAAAAAAAGGGGGCCGGTTTTAAATGAATTGAGCTAACGTTAGCAACGTATTTATTTCAACTTCTTTATAAATATGGGCTTAATTTTGTATATTTACCAAGGTTGGTGGCTTCTGGATATGAGCCCTAAGCCTATATTTTATGTTTTTAACCCTTGGAATCGAAGAAATTTTGAGTAAACCCTTGCCAAATTGGCCGACAATGTCATTGGAATAGCATACAAGGTTCTCTATACTAATATAATTAAGGTGGATGTCTTTCAATGAAAACTAATATAAATTTTGAATGAATGTAACATAAAATGTGGTATATAACAAAACCGGTGAAGCTGAGCATTCTGCACAAATCAAGCTCTACTTGAAAACATTACGAAATTTAACGAACCACAAACACTTTTTGAGTTGAGTTGAGATCAATCAATGGCTGAATCGGTTCTATTCAGTCTTGCTTGCAAAATCTTGTCAACTGTTGCTTCCCTAGCATTTGATAAGGCGTATGAAAAGGGCATTTCCATATGGCAAGCAAAAAATGAGATTGCTAAGCTTAAGGTGGCTATTGAGACCATTCAAGCCATGCTTCTTGATGATGCTGAGAAGAAGCAAGAAAGCTTTGTTGTTGTGAAGAATTGGATTAAGAGGCTCAAGGATGTGTTGTTTGATGCAGAAGATTTGCTCGACGAGGTTGTCGTTGATGATCTGCATTTCTGATATCTTACAAATGCTTTTTAATGTGTTAGATAATGCTAAACCAAATGTGCTAGTAGTCATTGCCACTATTGGAATAGGAGGTATGGGAAAAACAACTCTTGCCCAACTGATTTATAACGATGATGAGGTTAAATAGGACTTTGAACAAACATGCTTTGCATGCATTTCTTATATATTTGATGAGAAAGAAGTGTTGGGAAAAATCTTTCTATCTATATCTGGGGAAAACTATAATAGTTTGATTGTGAGCCAACTACAAACAAAAATTAGAGAGTTGGTAATTGGAAAAAACTTTTTGCTTATCCTAGATGATGTGTGGGATGAAGACCGTGGTAGGTGGCTAAAACGAATGAGTTTGCTAGGTGGTGGTGCAAAAGGCAGCAAGGTAAATATCACTACGAGATCCTCATCGGTTTCTAGGGCTTTATGTGCATTCAAAACTCATAGTTTAGATGGCCTATCAGAAGATGATTCGTGGCGTTTATTTAAAAGAGTAGCCTTTACTCCCGAGCAAAAGATGGATCTAAGATGGACAGATCTTGGAAGGGAAATTGTGAAGAAGTGTTCAAGTGTTCCCTTGGCCATAAGGAGTATAGGCAGCCTTTTATTTGAAACAAATACCATCCAAGAATGGGAGTCGATTAGGGATGAGAAGCTTCCTAGACTAGGACAAAGTGATGAGGATGGTATTATGCATGTGTTAAAATTAAGCTATGATCACCTACCGTCAACTCTGAAGCAATGTTTTGCTTGTTGTTCATTGTTTCCGAAAGATCATAGGATTATTAAACAGGAGCTAATATATCTTTTGATTGCTCATGGATATATTACGAAAAACGATGAAGATGTGGGACATTCACATTTCATGCACTTGTTAAGGAGGAGTTTTTTTCAAGAGGCAGAGGAAGATGTATGTGGCTGGTGAGGAGAGCATTATGCTAACGGCATCATCCAATATAAGTAATTGTGCAAGACATGTAAGCACCCGAAGTCTAAAATCGATGTATCATGGGCTATTCCAGCATCGTTGATCATTGTCAATTGATTACGTTCATTTCTATTGTTGAATGGTGGTTCGGTTTGCAATCTGACTCTACTTGATAAAGTATTTGCAAATTTTAACGGGTTGCGTGCATTGTGGTTGCTGAGTTTGGGAATTGAGAATGTTCCAAGCTCAATTGGGGATCTTAAACACATGAGATATCTTGTTCTTTCATATAACAAATTTGCAAGTCTTCCGGATTCCGTGACGAAACTAGTGAATTTGCTTGCACTAGACATCAAAGGGTGTAGGGAACTTAAGACATTGCCAGATGATTTGAGAAAATTAGTCAATCTTAGGTGCTTGAATATTGAGCAGTGTGATTCGGTGAACCTGTTGGACCATAATTCTCATTACCACATCGAAAAATATATCCAAACACCACTAGCATATATAGGAAGAGTGAAACCCTACCCAATGGCCTAAGCTTTTAGGTTAGAAAGTGGATCCCAACTTTATATGCTAAGTGGTAAAAATTCCCGACACGTCACTCGTATCTTCGGTCCCGGAATCGAACACCACATGCCTGCTGAGATGGGAGAGATGAGTTGCTTGCATTACTTGAGTGATTTTAAGGTAGGGAAAAAACATAGTGAGCTTTTGATGTATTGGCTACATTACAGCATCAACTTAGAGGAGAGTTATCGATCAAGTTTGAAGATGACATAGATGGGGAGGAGAATGAGGTTTTGGATGGAGATGAATACGAACGGAAACTATTATTTTTATGAATATGCGGAAGGTGGAATTTTTGAAGAAGATGGAAGACGGATGTTCCGGGATGGCCGACTCGAGCATGCCAGAGTAGGGCCGACACGGCTGACAAGGACATAGATGAAGACGTTGGATGAGACACATGGTAGAGTTCTCCAGTACTATTACATCTCATTCAATTGGTTCCCGTTTGAAGATCCTTCACAGAAAAGCCAAGAGGGTCAAATTCAACAGACACATTATTATCAGTTGTAAAGTTTCTGACAGAAATAAGGTTTTTGATGATATTGGGGGTTACTAGGACATGATTAAGATGAAGAGGGTTATGTTTGGATGGAATAAGGGCAGTTCCTAGACCCATGGTGGCAATCCGACTGCCATTGCCGACAATAATCAAATGTGAAGGACTCTTTTTAGTAATAGAGGAGAGTACACCTGAGTTGTGTGCCATATATATGGGTCTAGGAACTGCCATTGCCGACAATAATCAAATGTGAAGGACTCTTTTTAGTAATAGAGGAGAGTACACCTGAGTTATGTGCCATATATATGAGATGATGCCTCAATGTCCATGTACCATAAGTTGTCCGGCGGGTAGAGTGTCATGGAACTGTAAGCTTGAACAAGATCAGTGGGCGACGGATAAGCAAACTGAGGATAGGAGACCATTGTATTAGCCTGAGATGCTTGTGGGGGTGTAGCACCCAGGATTCCTATAGTTAGTGTCGTAGGGAACAGGAACGGGGGTTGATTCCATGGAGCAAAAGGCCATTGAGACTGATTTAGGGCAGGCAAAACTCGTACCCAACCATACAAAGTATGTTGAAATTGCACTACGTCGTTACCACGCCCGCGGCCACCTCTTTCGCGCCCGCGGTCGTCGGATTGATTTTCAGACTGTGGCGGCGGCTGTGGGTTAGGATTTTTCGGTTGTGACGCCCACTTTCGGAGGATGCAGTAGAGCCTTGGATTCAGATGCTAAAGACTTTTGTTGACTGCGGCGGGTTTCTTCAAGAACAACCATGGAACGGGCTTTAATAAAATCCAGCAAGGGAGAGGTTTGCTGAATGAAGCTTGCACTAGTGTCAAACGCAGGGGTAAGACCCGCAATAAGCTGAATGACAAGCTGAAGGTCAGTCACAGGTGAGTCAACATTTGTTAACTAATCAGTGAGATCCTTGAGATTCTGACAGTAGGCGGAGACGTTGGTGCAATTCTCAAGACGGAATCTTGAGAATTCGTGTTGCAGATAAACAACCCTAGATTCCTTGTTATCTTGAAAGATATTTTTCAGTTTCGTCCACGCTGACAAAGTCGTTGAATTTGGAGCGAGAATAGTGAGGAGCAACTCCGATGAGATGGTGGCGTAGATCCATTGAGGAATTATGGCTTCTAGTTGATCCCATAGGCCGTCATCGACGTTAGTCGGGTGAGGAACCGCAAGATCAATGTGATCAAGCACTCTGTGAGCGCGGGCAGCAACCCAAAACAGTTTTGAGCAGCAATTGTACTTCGTATTAGATTGTTCGAGTACAATGGGGATCAGATTTTTGATATTAGAGACAACCAAAGTCGAGTGGAATGGCGTCTTGGAGTTCTTAGAAGTACCCGAGTTGGATCCCGAGGCGAGAGTAGTTGCCAATGGATCTTGTTTTTTCTTGGATTTCGAATCAACATCCTTCGGATCAGGCATGTTGGCTTGAGAAGAGAAGGTTAGATGATGCCAGGGGGTGGCGAGAGGTGGGGCAGCAGTCGGTCTCTAAGGTCGACCGGTAGGAGAGGCGAAGGGAGAAGCGGTTATCGGCAAGGAAAGCCGACGCTAGAGGAGGGGGGGCTAGGGTTAGGGTTTCAGGCTCGTGATACCATGAAAGTAATTGGGTCAAATCCCACTTGGGGTCCTCATTCTCATTATACTGATATTATATACAAAATACAACACTTGGGCTACAAGTTAGGGCTAAATATAATACAAAATATGTTAACAACTTGTATCTCCACAAACACTATCCATAGAGGGCTACCCGGGAAAGAGAATAGCATATTGGGGGACTAATATTAATGGAGGGACATGTAATAACCTTATAGCCCTGAAATTGCTCAAGTGTAAGAATGTACAATATTTGCCACCCTTAAGGTGCCTTCATAATCTCAAGATTCTTATACTTTGGAGTTTGTTAGAACTAGAATACATGGAGGAGGACGAGAACGATTTTAGCGGCTCAATATCATTATTCCATCATTTGGAGGTGCTTGTAGTGGATATGTTTCCAAAATTGAAGGGATGGAGGAGGGAAATAGCATCAACAACTCCTCCCGAATTCCCTCTTCTTTCTCGACTGAAGCTTCACGAGTGTCGAGAGATTGAGCTCAAGTCCTTCCCGCCTATGTCCACTTCTTCGGGTACTAGACCTTGATGGAGTGGATGATAATGAGGTGATACAACAACAACCATTGCCTCCACTTTCCATTGAACATATTTCAATTTCGCGTTGCCGATGGCTGGGGAGTTTACATGATCAAGGACTCGTGTCTCTTCGGTATTTGAAACTTGACCTATGTGGTAGCTTAAAGAGCTTGCACCTGGCATCGCCACAACTCCAAACGATCATAATCATCAACTGCTTCGAGCTCATGAGTCTTGAGATTCTGGTTGAAGCAACAACTACATCCAAGCTTCGACTTCTTAAAATGAAAAGCTGCCTGAAATTGAGGAATATGCACATTGTCGCGCATCTCAACACCCTGGAGGTGTTGAGGATTACTAATTGCCCAAGGTTGGACAATATGCACATTGATGATGCACATCTTCATGCCCTTGAGAATTGAGGATTTTGTGGTGCCCAAAGTTGGAGTTGTGGGAATCATCCACAAACGAGAGGAGGTGCGACTTGGATTGGGATTCGTTCATCAACCTTCGTTTGCTACAACTCGAACTACTCCCTTCTCCGGAGAAGCTTCCCCAATGCATGCGAGAACGCCATGCCCTTGGCAAATTAGAAATCATTGATCAAGCGAGTTCATTAATGATTTCTCACTTACAGATGATATACTTACCTGTTGCCACACTTCCTAATTACTCACTACTTACCAGTTCGGGGACGACATAGGATTTGATGCAAAGGAATCAAGTGAACAAGAAGATTAAGTTAAATCGTAGGTATTCCAATTATATATGTCTTTACCTTCTTTATTTGTTTTTCTTTATTATTTTTCTTTTTTGTTTGTGTTAGGAACTATATTGGTAAGATGAAGTTAGATTGCATAAGGCTCATACTACTACGATATCTAATTCATATGACACGTCAAAAAGGATGCTTTTCTTCTAAAGACTGACGAGAAAGGAGTAGAGAAGGACGGAGCACAAATGCACTATGCACAATCAAGCTCTACTTTTTTAGGCTAACAAGGTTGTAAATGGTTTGCAGGATTTTTCATGCCTTTTTTATGGAACGTGAACAGTGTGATATTCCAAGGAAAGGTTCCAACAAGTATTAATATACCAAGTTTGATTATATTTATGTTCATCAATCATCGGCGACGGACGCAAGATTTGAAGTTAGAGTGGGATAATCATCGGGGATGGACACAAGATTTGAAATAGTTTTGCAAGTGTGGTTGAAACTAGAATGCTTATTGAAATGGATGTTGCTCATGCTTGCAAAGAAAGTATTAACATCAGGAACCCTGAAGGAGAGATCGTCAAGCAACCTGTTATTCTTGAATGGAAGTCGTGGGCTTGTTCCTCTTGTAACTCCTTTGGCCACAAAGAGGGTGATTGCAACAAGGCTGCTCCACATGTTGTCGCTCGCCCCCTGATCGCTCCTTTCCTCCCAAGAAGCAGTGGACTAGGAGGCACCCTAATTCTCAAGCAAAACTGAATGGCCTCCCTAGAGGGCCTTCTAAGTTGCCACTGCCTGCCCCACCGTCCAGAGTTGAGAGGCTGGATGGGAAACTGAGTTGGAAGATCATGGAGAAAGGAAAGGTCATAGATATGCCCACCCAAAATGAGGAACCATATTTGCCTGACACTAATGCGTCTTGCCCCTCAAAACCGAACATTAATTTAGAGGGCGGATCGATTGTTGTTTATCTTGATGGCCCCCCTTCCCAGAAGAGTCAAGGAGCCAACAACCAAATCTTTGTTTCCCATGGATAGAGTCTCCTTTGCGAGCTGGAACATAAGAGGATGCAACGACTCCTCAAAGTTAGATAGTATAGTAGATTTCATTTCTTCGTTCAACCTCCAGTTTTTTGGCATCCTGGAATCTAGAATTAGACTTGAGAGATTCACTGAGATCAATAAAAAGCTCTTCCCTGAGTGGAGCAAATCCCATAATTGTAACTTGTTTATTAATTACAAGATTATTGTGGTGTGGGACCCTAAGGTCGTCCAGCTAGATGTTATCATGACTGATCATCAATTTATCCACTGCAAGATTCTGATGGTTGGCTCTAAACAGGAATTCCTTGTGAATTTCATCTACGCTTCTAACAATCAGCCTGACAGAGTTCAACTTTGGAATAAAATCCGCCACCTTCAATCTCAAGTTACGTTGCCTTGGACTCTCCTTGGTGATTTCAACGCTATCATCTACGGTAATGAACACCTTGTTGCTAATGGGTCTACGACTAGAGGATGTGATGCTCTGAGAGGGCTCCTTAATAGTACTGATTTAGCATATATGTGCAGTGAGGGCTGTTTTTACACTTGGACAAACAACCAAATGACAGAATTGTTCGCAAGCTTGATAGAGACCTCCACAACTCTGTTTGGCTTCCCTCCTTCCCCCTTGCCAATGCTCACTACGCTGACAGAGGTATCTCTGACCATTCCCTTCCTGTGGTCAAACTCCACCACCCTCCCCCGAAAAGACACTCCTTTCGGTTTAGGAATATTCGGGTTGATGATTGCGACTTCCAAAGAATTGTTACTGATGGATGGGTCACCCCGATCCTAGGTGTGGCTATGTATTCTGTTGCCAAGAAGCTGAAGGGTTTGAAAGGCCCCCTTAAAGAACTTAATTCTCATCAGTTTGGAGATCTTGAATCCAACCACGCCAATCTAAAGGCTCAGTTGCATCTTGTTCAAAGAGACCTCAGGGCTTCCCTTTTCAACCCTACTCTTCTAGAGTCAGAGAAACAACTCCTTGAAGCAGTTCGAAACTCCCACTCTAGAGTTATTAAGGACCTCAAACAGAGGGCCAAAGTGTCATGGATTGTAAATGGAGATGAAAATTCAAAGTTTTTCCATGCTATGATAAAAACAAAAGGAAGCGGGTTGTGCCATCTTCTTCATTGTCAAGGAAGATGGCTCCCGAGTGGAAGATAGCGCCACTGTTGTTGATTATGGGTCCGGTAATATGAGAATCTTCTTGGGCATGATACTGCATGTCGTCCCATTAATACAGATATTTTCAAACTTGGTCCTTGCCTTTCAACGGATGATACTGTTGTGCTTCTTGAACCTGTCACTAACAAGGAAGTGCAGCAAGCTATTTTCTCACTCCCGGATGACAAAGCCGCAGGGCCCGATGGCTACAATAGTGCGTTTTTCAAGCGGTCTTGGGCCATTGTGGGGAATGAGGTCACGCTGGCAATACAACAATTTTTCAACAGTGGCAAGCTCTTAAAGGAAATCAACGCTACTACAATCCACCTCATCCTGAAGCATGCAAATCCTGAAGGTCTTAATGATTATCGACCAATTTCCTGCTGCAACACTCTCTACAAGGTCATATCCAAAATTCTGGCCAATCGAATTCGCAAAATCGCCCCTAAAATCATTGACAAAAAGCAAGGCGCTTTCCTACCAGGTAGAGGAGTTTGGAGTAATGTCCTGACCTGCCAAGATATCCTTGCTAACTATGGGTGGAAAAATCTCTCGCCAATATGTACCTTGAAGATTGACCTTCGGAAAGCCTACGACACCATTAGTTGGTCCTTTATCACTAGCGTGATGAGAGGCCTCGGGTTCCCGGATTTTTTTGTCAAGCTGGTCCATGAATGCATCACCACACCTGCCTTTTGAATATTTATTAATGACGGTTTGCATGGATTCTTTAGAAGCAAGTGAGGCCTCCGCCAAGCGACCCAATGGCACCCTTCCTCTTTGCCATTGGGATGAAGTACTTTGGAAGAATGCTATCCACCTTGGCCTCCTCTGATTCTCTTAATCTCCACCCCAAATGCAAAGAGCTTCGTCTGACTCACCTTGCTTTTGCCGACGACCTCCTTCTCTTCTGTCGTGAGGACCTCAGATCAGTCAACACCCTCAAGCAATCCCTAGCTGATTTCTCCAGAGTTTCTGGTCTTGAAAGTAATTGCTCTAAATCAGCGCTCTTTTGCGCCGGAGTCAACGACCTCACGAAATCTCTCCTTAGCAATACACTCGACATCCAGTTGGGCCAGCTCCTTGTCAAGTATTTGGGCCATCTCCTTGTCAAGTATTTGGGCCTCCCCCTCCACGGCAAGAAGCTCAAGGTTAATGACTTTGCGCCCCTCCTTGACAAGGTTACCAAGAGAATCACCAGCTGGTCTTCCAAGCTTCTCTCGTACGCTGGTAGGTTACAGCTCATCAGATCGGTCATTTATGGCATTACTAATTTTTGGGGAAAAGTTTTTATTTTCCCTAAGAAAGTCAACAAGACCCTCACCCGCCTTGTGAGGAGCTTTCTCTGGAGCGGCTTAAGTGAATCTCGTTGGAGCCTCATTGCTTGGGGTGAGGTTACCAAACCCAAGTGTGAAGGTGGCCCTGGCTTGAAGGACATAGCCTCTTGGAACAAGGTGCAGGTTGCAACTCATATCAAAGATGTGGAGAGTGACTGTGACAACATTTGTGCGTATTGGATACGTGCCAATTTCTTGTCAAGAACAAGCATTTGGAACGTTAATGTTGGAGCACACGACAGTTGGGCTTGGCGCACGATGACCCACACTAGAGACTCCCTTGTTGCCCTTAAACACAATTTAGATTGCGGGGAGTGGCATACCAAGTGGACCTCCAACACCAGCAAAAACATCTAGAACTTCTTGTATGAAGCTTGGAGACCCCACAGACCATTTGTTGCTTGGGGGGAGATCATTTGGAGGAACCCTATTCCACCACGATGTGCATATGTAACTTGGCTTGTTGCCCGCAACCGAGCCCCCACTCTAAACCGCCTCCTTCATTTTGGTATGGTTGACAATGGCATCTGCCCGCTTTGCAACTTGGGGCATGTTGAAGACGCGCATCACCGGTGGTTCTCATGCCCCTTCTCCAAATGGGTCATTAGGATGGTCATGAGGTGGACCGACGTGAACCAAATTCCTTGGAGCCTGACTAAGGGACTCCAGTGGTTCGTGGAGAGCTGTAGGAAGTCGTCCATTGTGTTTAAAATCAGAATCACAGCTTTTACAGTTGTTGTTTACTACATTTGGCACAGCAAAAATGAGATTTTGCTCCAAGGGAAGAGCTCCAATAGCGTCCAATGCAGTGACCTGGCCATTAGTACTGCAAAGATCCGCCTTAAAGGGAAAATCAGACCAAAAAACGGAAGAACTCAGCGCTGGCTTGTAGGCTTTGGTGTATCTTGGTTCCTTACCTTTCCTCTACTTGTTTTGGGGTGCTGAGTGTCTTGAGTGGAAACGCTTTTGCCTTAGCTTCTATTGTTGGAAACTCCCCTCTTACGAGGGCTTTAGTCTGATCTCTGTGTTGATCCCGAGTCTCCCGGTTTCATCCGGGCTTTTGTAAATCTTTTTTAACCTTTTGGAATTAATTACCCTTTTCCAAAAAAGAAAAATGAAGTTTGCACTTCATGGGGAATGGTTATGATTAATTGCTAAGAGTTAGTGTTAGTGTTAGGGCAAGGGTCTTGATTAAGGCTGTCAAAACTTGACCCGACCCGAAAATCCCGCCCGACTCCGAACCCGACCCTTATCCGAGAAAACAATAAAAAGTTTTATACCCGAGACATGTTTGACCCGAACTGATTTGACCCGAATCCGAAAAAACCCGAACTCGAGATTAACCCAAAACCGATTATACCCAAATGGACTAGCCTAATGCATCCCGGTATCCGATTCTACCCGACCCGAAGTCATCCGAAAATCCGAAGTTACCCGACCCGAAACCATCCGAAAATCTGAAGTTACCCGACCCGAAACCATCCGAAAATTACATTATGGTATAAAATATTAATAATAGTGAATATTTATTATAATTATGTTTAAATTAAATGTTACATTAAATATTTAGGCCCTAGAGTAGTTAAACTACAAAAAATAACCATTCGATATATGCTCTGAATCAAAATCCCGCTTACTCGAAATCCTGTTAAACCGAAATTCGGCCAAAGTCCAAAACCCATTCACCCAAAATCCGAAAAACCCGAAACCCGACTTACCCGAAATCCGACTAAACCCGAAACCGAACTAAATCCGAAACCGAACTTATCTGAAATCAAGTTGGACCGAAAACCGAATTAACCGACCGAAATTGACCTGAAACCCGACTTTGCCCGATTAATTGAGCACCCGACCCGAAATGATCCAACCCAATTTGACCCGATTTTCAAAATATTCGAATTTGACCCGAATTCGAACTTACCCGAAATTGAATTGACCCGACCCAAACCCGACCCGACCCACCCGATTGACACCCCTAGTCTTGATTGACATCTTTTTATATGATTCGGTGGTTTTTCTAAATTTCAAATTTGATCAAGACCAAAAAAAAACAAATTTGATTCACCTTACTATGCATGTTAAAAGCTAAAACGACAATTTTTAATGATAAAGAAAGTAGTATATATTTGGGAAATTCCGTTAGGATAAAAAAAAAACTACGATTTCAAAAAATGAAGTTTACACTTTTCCGGCTAGTGCTCGGAAAAAAAACTACTATTTGGGATGTTACTCCGAACTCTTGAATTAGTTCGGGGTAACATCCGAAATAGTTTTTTATTTACCAAACATTGTTTTTTTTTAATCTTTTTTCAACTACTAACTAACTGGCTTAAATTATCTTCCACACTAAATACTAGGATTTGACCTCTTCACACAATATCAAACACATACCCAACTATAGATTTTCAATTTTTATGAAGATTTGTTTCATCTTCCTCGTAAATATCAAACTCCCTAAATTACACAAGTGCAGGAAGCATCTCGATTCTCGAATCAATTGTGGCACTTTCCGGATCTACAACCATCCTAAATCTGCTCTAAAACTAGTCTTCACTCTGGCTTTACCTTCCAGGTCAATATCTGAACAAGTAAAAAAAGGGCTTGAAGTAAAACAAGAAACATACAAAGGGTAGAGTATGAAGTACAAACCTCCAATTTCCCAAAGTTTTTTTTTCATCCTCTCTTAACTTACACGAAGACTTACCCATCACAACACACAGCAAGCAATCTTTAACTTTGCTGATATAACTAACGGAGAACGATCAAAACAGTGAGCTATTCTCATTGCAAGTCTGAGGGCGGGAGAATACTTTTCACTTGATGATGCTTGGTCTGTTAGAACGTAACTTACTTTTCATTGCACAAGATTTCATTGTTGGGTTTGGTGTCAATGCATACATCTTCACAGCAAATAGTTCTCCAGGAAACCCTTTCTGATCCTGAAACAGAATAATTCTTGGATCAGAACAAGTATCGGGAAAAAATATATGAGCATGGGGTAATTCATTGTGCATCCTCTAACTCGCATTGAACAAATTGATCTTTGAAACAAGTTTGACTAAAAACCAAGTTAAAATGTCACGTAGATAAGGCATATGCATAACATATTTCACGTAGCATTTGAAATGCCAAAAAAATTCAACCTAGTCCATTCTACAAACAAAGAAAATTATGGTTTTGACAGAATTTATAAAGGCATATTGTTGGGAATGTTAACTTTTTCTTGTTCAATTTTCACTATTTATAGAATAAAATTGATATTGAGTTTAATATAAATTAAATAAGACATGTGCATAACAGCCATAACTACACAATGGATTTTGACCAGATAGTTAAAAAAACAAGGCGGCCAGGAGTATACCTTTAATTTGAACAGGTGCAATCCACACTGCTTAAAGAGATCTTTGAAGTATGGATCAGACCTAGTTACGCTTCGATCTTCGTTGTCAAGCACAAACCCTGATTTGATATAAAATGAGATCACACCATTTCTACCTTTTTATAACATAGCTCTTTTTGAAATTTGAGAAGATAAGCTTAACCTCTATATAACACGTAAACTTGAAAATAAAATTGACCGGCTAGACATACTCAAAGCAAATGACAAATATTAAATTTTTATCAAGGAGCATTTTCAAGAAAAGAAGCAAAAACTCTGACTAAATGAGAGATACCATTTCCATAATTAGATTATATTGCAATATTTTTCTAAATCTCATATACAATTTATACCCATATTTATATAAAACTGAAATAATAGAAGTTCATCAGAAAAAAAAAGATTTAGTTAAAAAATGCAATGAAAAACCTAGCAAGAACATTATAACCGGTATATTGAGAAAAAATTAAGAAATCATTAATGTAAGAAAACAAGGAGATATTACCATTCTTTGCAATGTTCTCTTTCAGGACAAAAATGCCACCCGGTTTCAGGCCAGACTAAAATATCAGAGAAATTGGGCACAAGATCAATTCTTCACATAATAAAACATCTCATAACCTCACAGATGAAAGAATAATCTCTACAATAATACAATTATGTTTGACAAAAAATTTATATTCACAAGTAATGAGCGTCAAGCAGCATATCATGGCACTAAAAAGTGATCATATCAATCTGGAAAAAAATTCAAAGACACTAACAAAGCACTCAAGAGGTTATATCTACATCAGTATGAACACAAGTACAGAAGCACATTTTCCTAGTGCCCCAACAAAATATTTACTTCCTGAAATAGGACAAGTCTTAATGAGCTCATGTCAGGTCTCATATTGAGTTCCCCTATCATATAAGAAGGAAGTGGTGTAACAAGAACAACTAACTTTATTAATCAATTCAAATATGTACATTTATGAGCAAATTTCTAAACTTGAGGAAATGCTGACATGTTTGAAAATTCAAAGATAGTTTTTTAAAAGATGTCCTTTGAATGTAGTTCCGTCCTAAGAAAATCCTCCATTTCCTCAATCCACAAAGACTGTTGTAGGTGGAGTTACAATGGAACTTTTCACCTTTTTCAATGTGCGTGTTATAACAAGAGCAATCTTCCTTCTACCCCATAATGCAGTACATCCCATTCAGTCTTAACATTTTTTTCCATAGATTTTAGTAGAGAAGGTGCAATGGAAAATCAGTTGGTTACCTAGCTATTGCAAATCACAAAAGGGCAGATATTGTATCACATGTTAATTAACTATTTAATCAACTTATCACCAATGAGAACTGACAACACTCACATTTATTACAATCCCACTAATGAATGGACATACAGGGATACTATAAGGTTATATACAATTTCACAAGAACATTCATCATAAATAACCAAGTCCACAATGTGTAGATGTTCTAGTGTAATAATGATTTGTGACAATTAATTTGACCCAAAATTTCCCTTCGTCCCATCTCCATCTCACAGCTTTTAGATGAGATTTTTCTTCATTTTGTATATTGATTTGTGATATTTAATTTAACCTAACTTTCCCATTCAATTCCTGTCACCGTCTCATAGTTTTTAGGATGAGATTTATGTTCATTATGTATGGACCTCAGCTGTTCTTAGTTTCATTGTGTATGTTCAAGACAATATCTTACATTTGGTGATTTATGGATCTCATTCAAGCCATGTAAGCAGATAAGAAACAAGAAGCTCAGAAGCTGCAAACACATTTTCACAATTCGTGATCTCATTTAAACAAGACAAATTTGAAACTAAAAATAAAGAGAACGTAGATCATTTTGCATCACAGTGGTATCAAATGTGTATGTAGAAGCTAACCTTTGCTCTCTTAAAGAATGATATAAAGTCATCATCGGTAAGATGTCCAATGCACCACTGAATCCATATGACATCATATTTTCCTGATTCTGGAGTGAATTCCTAAACAGCGCAAATGCAGTAACATATGCATGAAACCTTAAGTTAAAAAAACCTTAACCCAGAGTAAATTCCTAAACAATGCAACCACATATAACACCAGAAATTTCACAATATACAAATTGTGTTATAAAGCAGCTAAAACATCAAACATGTCTCTAAATATTTTATTTTTACCTGGAGAGGGGTACAATAGAAATTAGCAGCTTTATGACCTTCTGCTACTGCAAAATTTCCAGGGTCCAAACTTTCACGTGCTGCCTCTAAAAAATGCGACACTGGCTCAAGTAAATCAACCTATGTAATAAGAATATAAGAACTTAAGCATTAGAATGATTGAAAAAGCAAAATTTCACATCATCCACATGGTTCATTTTGGCAGATTTGAACTCCATAAGACATTACAACCCTTCATTGTATGGTCAGCTATTTAAACAATGTATATCTAAAAAAAATCTGGAACTAAATATCAAAACAATAAACCATCATTTTGAAAAACTCCTCCAAGGTAATGATATTAATAAAAGAAAAGACTACCTCATTAAAGAATCTTATGAGAAGATTTTTAGTCACTCTACCAATACCAGCACCACAATCTGCAAGCATAACTGAAATTTTAGCTGTAAATTTTGACAAGCATTAGAATTAATTTTACTTTTCCAAATGCATTTTGATTCTTTCACGGAGAAATATGAATTTTAAAAATTCAATCAATCAAACTGAGAACTTAAAAAATAATTAACAAGTAGACACTAATTTGCATCTCTTCAGATAAAGAATGATGAAAGATTTAACACTACAACCCTAGTGTAAGAAATTATCATCGTTTCACTAGGAGCTTGCAATAAAATAATTAGCATAGACACTAAATTGCATATTAACTTTTTACCTAGTCAGCCGCCAAATTCCAACTTTCTTTAGGCAGATATTAATCTTTTTTGCATAAGTTGCAAGGTGATTAATGTGATTAAGTGAAGAGGTCAATAAGGCAGAGCAGCACAGATAATTCTCTACATGTTTTTGTCTAATCATGCTACTTGAATTTGTTTTCCGGATGCTTAGAAATGAAAGAAGACTCTCATCTAATTCCTTTCATCTATCTATCTTAGTGTGTAGATAACAACAAACCAACTGTCATATAATATTTGACAGCTGGTTTTCAATCTTCGCCATTCCAAATCAACTATATCAAGCTCAACCAAACCCTTGTCATTGTCAAACAAAAGCGCAAAAGAACATGAAAAAGTGGAGTACCAAGAGCTACAAGATGGCGGTTTTTGCCGCCGTCAGGGAAGAGGTCAGAGAGGAGAGACTGAAGGAATGCTTCACTGGCCTTAACATCAACATCATTCACGTGCCCATATCCACCCAATACACCATCAACTGAAGCTTCTACTCCCTTCAATTCCAACCAAATCAGCGCATCCAATCATCAGTCAATACAAAGCAACAAAAAATACATAAAAGATATAGGCTTCTCGTTCCAAATCAATGGATTGAATTTGACAATTACAAAAGGCCTCTTACTTACTTTCCAGTAATCAACTCCGGAGCGGTACCAATCGACTCGCTTATGCGTATCGCCGTCGTGCCCTAATTGTTCGCTCCACATCTCAGCGGCGTTCTTAAATTGACGGCCATCGGAGTCCAGACCTATAGACTCCATTGAAGAGTTACGATTCCGATTCCTCGGGACTCTTATATAAATTCCGAAGAAGACGAAAACAAACGGTCGATTCTATGGCAAGTAACGAGAACAACGCTCGGTTTCTGATTAGGTTTTCAAAGACGACGGCGAAAGTTGCAGAGGCGAAGCTTTGCTCGGTGAGAGAAGCGCGGCGCACGGAGCACTCTACTGCACACACCACGAGGGGAAGGAATGGACGCTTTTATTTCTTCTAAAATTATAAATATAACCCGAATTTTTTATAATTTTATACATAATTGATAAAAAAATATAATATTATTAGTAATTATTTGGGTTAATTTCACAAAACCACCCGTTAAATGTGAGCCTGTGCATTAAACCACCTTTAAAAAGTAAAATTACATCAAACCACCCATATAAAAATTCTGTTAACAAAGCACCACCTCTAAATATTTTCCGTTAAAAAATTATGTTAACAAAGGAAAGGAGTGTTTATCCCTTCATAAATTCGTTCAAAACAAAAAATCAAGAAAAAGGAAAAATCAACATCTATTCCTACTTTCATTTGTCTCCTCCAACTATCCATTCTCTCTATTTCCAAGTTCTAAAATTTACACCAATTTGAAATCTCGTGCATATGAATCAGCCACCCATAATCCACAAGCTTTTGTTTCCCAGGAGTAATTAAAGAAAATAATATGGAACCCTCATTTACTTCATAGTTGAAAATCTCATCCAAAATCTAACCAAAACCCTAAATTCCCAATTAACACTAAACCCCCAATTCAACCCTTCAAAGATCTATATGCTCCTTAATAATCCAGCCCAAAACCCTAAATTTCCAATTAAGCAAGGCTAGTGGTGGTTATGGTGGGGATTGGGAGCAAATTAGAAATTAGAAATTGGGAGCAAATTGGAATATGTGAGACGTTGTTCTTTGTGAGCCCAAGTTTGTGATGGAAAAGAAAAAAATTGACTAGTCGGTGTCGCCGCTGGTGGTGGTAGATTAGGATTGGCGGAGACAGCCATTGCAAAACATTTGCCGGCAATCCATAGACTCGGGCGCTCGGCCGGCTCGGGTCACTTGAAAGTTGAAATCCACTATTGGAAAACCCATAAACTTTGAAAATCGTTGAAATGGGGTATTGTTGTTCTCGATAAATTGATGAAAAAATTTATCCACTCAAGCTTTGTAATTTGAGGGATTAGCTAGAGAAAGAATGGACAGTACGATTGAATGAGGATAGAGATGAGATAAAGGTTGAGGATAGATGTGGGTTGTGTTGCTTTTTTGTTTTTATTTCCTTTTTTTTAATGAATTATACCAGGATTCACAGTACATAAACGGAAAATGGTTCAAGGGTGGTGTTTTGTTAACAGAATCTCTATATGGGTAGTTTATTGTAATTTTCATTTTTAAGGGTGGTTTAGTGCACATACCTACATTTAACGGGTGGTTTTGTGAAATTCACCCTAATTATTTTAATAAATAATCTAAACATAACTAAAGTATAAACAAAATAATTGAAGAGATGGTTATTTAATTAGTCAATGCACGGGAAAATCAATTCACTAAAACATCACTTGTGAAGAAATAAATTGACAACTTTAACTAACACTAGACTTCTTCAGTTCAAGGTAAGAAGAATAAAATATGTCAAATTCTTCCATGAATAGTAATAATATGACATAGTCATAAAGAGAGATGCAGGTTGATAATCATACCCCTATGTCACTGATTTACATCTCCACTGGATATAACAAACGATGAAAATAAGAAAGGTGTAAACCCTATATAGCAAAAGCTTACACCAAGGAACTTGAAGAATTAATTATCCAGCTTTGTCTCAAATTTACTCCAGCTGCTCGGAATCAAATCAAATTTTAGTTCAGTTCGAAAGAAAACAAAGGTGTCCAGGTAAAGGCTAAGTACAATGCATTTGATTCAAAATCTTATTTCCAAAGAATAATCTTCTATCATCCCAAATCGATAAAACTGAAATCGAACGAAACCAATTCGGTTCGGTTTTCGGTTCACCTATAGCAAAATTTCGATTTTCGGTTCACCTATAGCAAAATTTCGATTTTCGGTTCAGTTTTGAACGGATGATCAGCCATAGATAAGTGCCAATGCCGAATTCTTGGAAGTATTGCTTATTGCCTACCGAATCCATAAGCACATGCTTATTGCTTACAAATTTCACCATTTAGTGGTCTTTTTAACTGCGTATGGATGATTTCTAGGATAATGCATTATTTTATATCAGGTATATTAAATTCAATATTTAAAACAATTTAACATAAAGCGATGCATTATCTTTAAAAAAACACCCTTTACTTTATTTTTCTGGTGGTTTTTTACCTAGGCCTTGTTTCACTTGTGTATAAAATGGAGTTTTGGGGTGAAAATTGATTTTTAGTGTCTTGACAAACGTAAAAAGTAGAGAGAGTTGCACGAATTTCAAAGGTATTAAAAGTAATTTCTAGATAAAAATGGCTTTTAGGTGGAAAGTGAAACAAGGCCCTAGTAAAGTGGCAAACAACCCTTACCCTATAGCAGTGTACCAAATTTCATAGTTTGTGTTGAAGTGGTCTGTGAAGATTCGTAGTTAGTTTTAAATACCTTTCTCCAAAATACTACAAGTAATTGCTACGGTTTTTTATAACATTGTTCCTAATGTTATAAAACCGAACACTACAGCAGAAATAACATTACAATATCCGACTGTAAAAGTACAACTGTACACAGTACACGCATTTGATTGTTCAGATCAGATGAGTAGTTAGTTTGTCTAGAGAAGAAATATTGCTGTTGAAGCCAAAGCCAAAGCAAGAGTCCCACTCCTAGAACGCGTCAATTGAGTCCTGTAACATACAAGGACTTACATTAGCAAATCATAGGACATAATTCATGTATGGAATTCTTACAGATGATACATTTATGCATCTGTCTTTTGAATCCACAGCTAAGCTATATAGGGTATGAAAAGTTCAAGAGAATTGCGTAGTTGTTAGTTTGTTACACCCTTAACTTATGAGCAGAAAAATGCAAACTCAAACAGTAGAATGTGAATCTCTAGTACAATTTGGATTACCACACAGACTTGCAATCTAATGCATCTTAAAGCATTATGTGGTGTAATCCAAACATACAAATGCAAAATTGAGTATGAAGGGAACCTCTTTAATGCTCAAAATTGAAGCAATTCATCTCCAAGTTTTCTACCTGAATGCTTGAATCTACTTTATAGATGCCTAAAAAAATGAGTTTATCTCGTATCAAAAGCTTAATCAATCAAACGCTGATTCACTTTATGTACCTAATGCATCAAATGTTGGCATATCAAAGCCTCATAGAGTATCAAGGTGATCATAGAGCCCTAACATTTCAGCCATATACTACATAAAGCTTTTTATCCCATGAGCTTTCAGAAAAAAAAAAAGGATTTATCTTCAAAAGCAAGATGACATAAAACCTCAAATACTCAAACAGTCTTACCTCGGCATTCCTGGACCACATGATTGAGAAGGTCCAGATTTTTAGCCAGATCTGCTATGCATGCAATCAGCTTGTCGGCATTTCGTCTCGCTCTCTTGATCTCCAACGCCTCTTCATACTTCATGTCAGAAGGCACGTCATCTGTTTTCTGACTCGAGTTTCCAGCAATTATGGCATGGATTAACTGCGTGTTCTCTTTAACTTTTGCAGCCAGCAGTTGCTTCCTCTCCTCGGCACCACTCAGAACACTAACATTTTCAAGGGATTGTTTGTTAGATGTTGTTTGGCACACTGGTTCAACTTGCTGCAAAGGACGCTCCGCTCCTTCCATGATAACTTTCCCAGGACTTAATTGGTAACATGACTTATTTCCCACCACTAAATGCTCTTTTTCCTCGTAGTTTCCCATTGGAGGACTTGGTACTTTATCTGACTCATGCTCTATTAATATATGCTCATTTACTTGGGTGTTACTGTTGCCGATATAAGGAGCTGGTTGACACCTTGAGTCCCTTGACTCGTTTTCCAACATAATATGCTCAATTTCTTCAGTAATTGCAATGTGAGGGATTCTTTGGTGCTGTGACTCGTTATCTGGAGATAGATGCTCCATTTCTTCACTGAATTCTCGGTAAGAAGTTGACCGGAATTGTAACTGGTTCTCTGTTGAGACATGCCTCTTTTTATTATTTCCCTTGCTGCAAGCTGATTGACGTTGTGATTCATCCTCCACAGGCGCATGCTGCTCCCTTTCCTCGGTGATTCCTTCACAAGGTGTTAATGGCCGTGCTAACTCCATCTCTGTTGATTCATCGTCCTCTTCTTCTTCAAGGATTCCTTTATGATGAGTTGACTGATGCCGCAGCTTCTTGGAACCTAGTAACCAAATGTCAAATGTTCTCTCTCATTAAACTAGAGCGAAAGATCGTGAGTTTCAGCAGAAGTTCAACTCTTTTTTTTTTCCATATATATGTTGACATTTAATCCTCATGCTCAAAAGGTAAAGCATGCTCAAAAGAGAATTAGTCAAAAAAACACTATGAATTTTCACAAAGTTACAATGCTTTTGCATATATTGCAACACAGACAAAATTAATTCACATACCTCAAAGGAAGAGTCACAAAACTATTTTCATGGTATTTCCATATATTGCAACAGTCTCCGTGAATTTTTACACAGTTACAAAATTAATTCCCTTTCAATTTTCATGGTATTTTTTACTCCCTCTGTTCGCTAAAGATTGTCATTTTAATATTTGACACAACTCTTAAGGAATTCAATGATTAATCATATCATTTATAGCCAAAGAATAAAGAGAAGTTGCATAGAAAGAGTCAATAGATGTAAGTTTCCATAATAAACCTCGTAATTCACCTACAAGTCTACAGCTCGAAAATGACAAATGTTTCTTTTGAGAGCTAAATTGACAATCTTATCCAAGAAGATTTTCATATATTCCGGAAGAAAGGAGCCACAAATTTACCAGTTTCCATGGAAATGGCAACATCAAATTCTGCTTCAGAATCGGTATCAGGATCAGTCCCCGAACTCTCCTCCTGAACTTTCACAACTTCATCTATGGCTTTGAAGAGATCCTCGGTGAAATCCGGTGGAAGCCCAGCCTTTTTCCTTTTCGCACAATCAAGAGACCAGTAAGAAATACGTTTTTTCTTCTTCTGCCATTCCACTATCATCTTGTATTCCGTAATCAAAGAGTCCCACTTTCTTCGGCATTGATGAGAAGTCCTTACTACATCCAATGCAGCACAGTTTTCAGCTACTATAGTCCACTTTTGGTAAGATGACAGCGCATTTGCACATCCCCCTTCAACAGCAGAAATCTCATATACAAGAATTAGTAAATCTTGTGCAGTCCACTCGGGAGCAGCAGATGACCGAGTTCGTCGTGTACCAGATGCTGACCCACCTGATTGTCCCACATCATCTTGTTCCGTTCCCTTCCTTTTGGTGGTTCGTAGTTTCTCAAACTCCTCGACTAGTAAACTTTCCTTCATCTTTTTCCTCTTCCTAAAATAAATTAAACACCTGCCATAATTAAATTTTTACAGGTTATAAAATACAGTATAATAAACACCTGCCATAATTAAATTTTTACAGGTTATAAAATCTAATACAGTATAATCATATCCAAAGAAAATCAAACATCATTAGCTCTCTCTCCAGTCAAATCATTTGCAAACTCATGCTAATTACATAGCACAATACACAAGGTCATCATATCTTTCTTTTAAATACATATTAAAGAACAAAGAAAAGGAATTTGATCAAAGGCATTGAAAATCTCTTTCGCTTGCTTCACTAAGTGCTCGTTTGGTACCATACCCTTGGACGGTATAAGGAATCGGGTTAGGAATAATTATAGTTTTACATGTCATAAAATCTAATACAGTATAATCATATCTAATGAAAATCCAACAGCTATTAGCTCTCTCTCTCCAGTCAAATCATTTGCAAACTTATGCTAATTACACAGCACCATACACAAGATCAGGATATCCTTCCTTTGAAAACATAATAAAGAACAAAGAAAATGAATTTGATCATAAGCATTGAAAATTTCTTTCACTTACTTCCCTAAAGATCTTGGAAGCAATTTAAACCTCCCACCTTCAAAGGTTTCTTACTTTTTTTATCCATTACACCAAATAACAAAAATAATCAACCACATTATCCATAAAGAATGGCAAATGCGGGTGAAGATAACTTCATCTGTTGAGTTTTCAAAAGAGGGTAATTCAGAACTATTCATTCCAAATCTTTTAAACAAGTACAATTTTCTATTATCATGTCTTATTGTAGGAATCAAACAGTGTAAATTTCAGTTTCAATGAGCTTCCGACTGAAAATTCAAGCCTCAACAGAGCAAAAAATCATGAAAATCCATAGCATTCAAATGACTAATCAACTTCAATCCTTCCACGTAAACAAACACTCAGTCCCCAACACACATCCAAATATTTAGGCAACAAGATAGAAAATTGGAAAACTCTCAAACCCTTGTATCACATATAGAGCACATTTGGAAGTGAGGATACATAGACATACCAGAAACAGATCTAACCAAAAGGAGCTCGGAGTTAAGAAATTGGATCAACGTCGGACTTCACCCTAAAACTAGCAGATAAGAGAAAATTGAATGCTAAATTAAATCGAGGAACCACAATTTACCTTCGAAGAAAAAAGAAAAGAGGGTTTTCTTCCAAACTGACCCTCTCTGGTTAGACACCTTCAAAACCGTCTCTGGTTAGACTATAGAAATGGTAGCAAGAGTTTTACAAGTTCAAGATAAATAAGAAAGCAAAGCCGTCTCTGCGCTCTCGCTTCTTGCCTCTTGCAGGTGAAAAGTAAACAATTACATGAATATAAAAAGGGGAAGGGGAAGCGGAAGGGGAAGTGGAGACGGGCAGACTAGCAGGATGAGAGTGAGGAATTGAGGATATTTTATTTCGGATTTTCTAATGAGCAAGTTGTACGTGCCTTTTCTAGCTTTCACCAGTATCACAAACAATTGACCTCCCTTGTTTTAGAATTTTGTATTTAATCATTCAATATCTTTATTTTACTCTATCTATTTGGAGAAAAGCTTCTTGTAAAATGAAATTGGCATGAGGGTTCTCTTGAAGAATGTTTTTGGGCGACATAGCTAGAAAACTGAGATACTATAGAGTTGAGAACTATGAATTTAACGAAACAGTGGCGTAATTTATAGATAAAAAAGGAAAGGGGAGGTGTAATGCAGAAGGCCGAGTATTAGGGCTGGGCATAGGTCCAAAACCGGACCGGACCGGATCGAACCGGGACCGAAATCCTCCAAATCTTTGGACCTAGGACTGGACCTAAATTTCTCGGTCCGGTCCGGTCTCGGTCCCGGTCCGGTCCAGTTTTGGACCGGCTTGGACCTGGATATTATTTTTTAAAAAAATTAATATTTTTCAATGAAAAAATTATATTTTTAATTAAAAAAAATTACCTATTATTTATGAAAAATATAATGTTACGAAGTATATACATAAAAGTGAAACTTAAATAATAATAAATAAATTTTATAACATAAGAAATATTATTTATATATATAAATTTATAATTTTATATATATTTTAAAAAAGTCGGTCCGGACCGGACTGGGACCGGAATTCCTAAAATTCATGAACCGAGGACCGGACCTGTTAACCCTCGGTCCGGTCCAAAATTACGGTCGGGACCTAAATCTGTACAGCCCTACCGAGTATAGTACGAGGTTTATGTTTTCTTTAACTAGCTCCATAGCCTCCATATGCTATGTCACCCAGTAGGCTAGTAGCCGAAAGGCTTTATTGAGCTCAATCAATTAATTTATTTCTACATAAAGTAGGACCTACAATTAAAGTAAGTTGATAATAAAAGTAGGTCACTCGGCTTTTAATATGGAAAGCTTTTTTCATTCTACCTCTACTATCTTAAAATTGAATCAATATTGTCAAGAAGGATGAATCGATATTCTGAAACAAGGAAGAACTGAAGAAGCAAATAATCAAATCTATTGAATGATGAGGGATCCATCCTTATAATTTGTTTAGGAAAGAATACCAACTGGAACAGATTTCTTTGTGCTTGCTCTTTTACTGCTTATAATGTCACCTTCTGTTTCCATTTCTTACTAAATAATGTAAATCTCCGCGAGGTTTGTAATAGCATGACCTTTCTCATAATTTTTCTGTAGGATTTCCTTACTAGAATTCTGAAAACACATTTATAATTAGGTCTTACAACAACCCAAAAAAAAAAATCTGGCTAAACGAGTTCAACTTCTTATGTAATTCTGTTTCTATAGATAAATCCTCGGGTTTAGAATTTGATCTGATTCCGAATAGTTGGAGTAAATTTGAGACAAAGCTGGATAATTAATTCTTCAAGTTCCTTGTTGGAAGCTTTTGTCATATATGGTTTACACCTTTCTTATTTTCATCTTTGGTTGTATCTTGTGGAGATGTAAATCAGTGACATGGGGATATGATTATCAACATGCATCCTTCTATAACACTATGTCATATTACTATATATGGAATAATTGACATATTTTGTCCTTCTTACCTTGAATTGAATAATCCTAGTGTCAGCTAAAGTTGTAAATTTGTTTCTTCAAAAGTGATGTTTTAGTGAATTGATTTTCCCATGCATTGACTAATTAATTAACCATCTCTTCAATTATTTTGTTTATACTTTAGGCCTCATGACCATCTAGTAGGTTACTCAAAAGTGAATAGAGTATGCATGTTGATTATTGAATGATACGTAGACTTGCACCCAAAAGAAGTACTCCCTCCGTCCTCGAAAGTTTGTCTTGTTTTTGTTTTTGGGTGTCCCGAAAAATTTGTCTACCTTTTCAACTTTCCTTTTATATCAATTTTTTCTTACAATATTACCCTCATTCTACCTCATATTTTACCCCCATTATCTAACAAAAAATTTACCCCTTTAAGCCCCTTTTTAGTCTTTTCCTTTCTTTTTTTGTTTCTTCCCACTTTTACCTATCACATTCTCTTCCCTCTCCTTATTAACTACTTTTTCTTCTCTATTCATTTCTTAATATATGTGAAAGTTGTCCTTTAGGACAAACTTTCGGAGACGGAAGGAGTAGTACATTTTTTTTAAAAACAATGAAACATGAGACATCATTGTGTTGTCAACTGATAACATGACACCTTTTATAATACAAGCTGGATAATTAATTCTTCAAGTTCCTTGTTGGAAGCTTTTGTCATATAGGGTTTACATCTTTCTTATTTTCATCTTTTGTTGTATCTTGTGGAGATATAAATCAGTCACATGGGAGTATGATTATCAACATGCATATCTCTTTAAGACTATGTCATATTTCTATACAAGGAAGAATTGACATATTTTGTCCTTCTTACCTTGAATTGAACAATTCTAGTGTTAGCTAAAGTTGTCAATTTGTTTCTTCACAAGTGATGTTTTAGTGAATAGATTTTCACATGCATTGACTAATTAATTAACCATCTCTTCAATTATTTTGTTTATACCTTAGGCCTAATGACCATCTAGTAGGTTACTCAAGAGTGAATAGAGTATGCATGTTGATTATTGAATGACACGTAAGACTTGCACCCAAAAAAGTAATTCTTCTGTCCCCGAAAGTTTGTCTTGTATTCCTTTTCGGGTGTCCCAAAAAAATTTGTCCACATTTTCAACTTTCCTTTTATATCAATTTTTTCATACAATATTACCCTCATTCTATCTCATATTTTACCCTCATTATCTAACAAAAAATCTATCCATTTAAACCCCTTTTTAGTATTTTCCTTTTTTTCTCTTTCTTCCACCTTTTAGAGCATTTACAATGGTTGCCCAAGTTGTTGGTCGTAGAGGAGAGAGAGTATTTATATGTATAAAATAATAAGAGAGAGAAGAGTTTGGTCATGAACTTGGGCATCATGATGCCCAAAACTTTATTTGGTCATTGCATGTCATTTTGACATGTGTAAGGTTGATCTATATTTTACTGCTATTAATTAGTTAAATATAAAATATAGAAAAAAAAATTCAATTCGATGACCAAAAATCTTAGGGTTGTCCAATGGGTCGACCCGTTGACCCGTAAAAAAATAAAGTCAACCCATAACCCGACCCGCAACCCGTAAAACGGGTTAAAAGTTTATGGATCGGGTTTGACCCGCAAAACCCTCCCTTTCACACATTGGCACGCACAGAAGATCTCTAGATCTAGGACGCAAAACCCTTCCTTGCACGATTCCTCCTCCCCTGCCACAAACATCCGATTTTTTTGGTGAGGACAAACATCCGATTTTAGCACAAGAGGATCCCGGTTCTAATATGATCAGTTTGGTGAATAACCCTCACTTGCACCGGTTTCATGTGTTTGGATCTGAAGCGGCGGCGACTGCAGCCACCGGAGTAGCATCTTTGACCTACGACGACGTGGAGCTTTCGGCCTAAACGGTCTAGCGAAGTGGAGTCGACAACGTGGAGCTTTCGGCCCTTGAGGTGGAGCCGACGAGGAGGCTCAAGAAAGGGGAAGGGAGAACTCAAATTCTCAGAAGAAACTACAAAGTTATAATATAATTTTGGTTAGTTTTGGCCTTTTGGGGCCAAAGGCCCAAGTTATACAACAATAATATAGCAAATATATATATATATATATATAAATATTACAGGTCAACCCGTAACCCGACCCGCAACCCGTAATCTAAAAAAACCTAACCCGTAATCTATAATATGAAAAATCTGACCTGCAACCCGTAAAATTGTGGGTGGGTTGTTGAATGAGTTTCCCGACTACAAATAAATTTGTAGTCAAGACCCCGCTGTGTATAGGGAGGTCAGGATCGTCCACGGAAAGCAAGTTATGTTTGATTACTATTCTAGAAAGCGGAAAAACACGAAATTAAAACAAAGCAGAGAAGAATTAGGCAGATAACGATTCAGACACGAGGTCAATACCGATGCTGAATTAAGACTCGCACAAAACAAACAACCCCGGACAAACACAGGTTCGGTACCGACCTATCAGCCTCGGTACCGATGCAAACAGAGAGTGAAACGAAGTGTATTGAATGAGAAAAACGATCTAGGACAAGGGTTTACCACGACATAATTATGCAATTAAGATAGTGTAAATTATGAATAACATGCCTTGAACATAAAGCTATCAACTTTCGTTGACATAAGCAAGCAAATCAATTGACTTTCATGAATTAATTCACTCTCCACTTATTTTTTATCCAAAGTTCGTAACTTTCGTTATCAAACGATATCAACATTCAAGATTATAACTTTCTCTTTCGATTAAGCAATAAACTCGAATTACCTCGACTTTCGTCAAAGCATAAACACAAAACAAGTAGATAAAAGATAAAAAGCATTCATTCATTCATCACATATCAATCATGCACAATCATGTCGGGTTTTCAACCCCGATCCTAGAAAAGGGAACTACTCAGACATGATTGAAAGGAAACAACAATAAGATTAAAAGAGAACATCATATGAAACAAAACAAAGCTTACTTGAATTAAAACTCGAAACTAGTCTTTAGAACACAAGCTTCTTCTCCAAGTAATCTTCAAAATAAACTAGAAAACCGAAAAATAGAGAGAAAACTGCGTCTTATGACTCTAACATGTTCTCCCACTGAACAACTCCCCAAACTAGGTTAAAAACAAATTGTTTATACTAGAAAAGCTATCTATAAAGTTTCCATAAAGATAGAACTTCCTAAACTAAAAATATTACGAAATAAAAATATAAATATCTCGAAGTCGGTGCGCCTACTGACACTGGGGACCCTCGGTAAATCTCCTTGGGTCACCTAGCTTCTCTAGGAGGGCTATAGATCGGACCTCATAGGTTAGCTCAAAAATAGACCTTTTCCTGCTAAGAATATTTTTCAAGAATTTTGTGTAAGCCGGCATTTCGCTTAAGGCCTCAGCGAATGGTATGGAAATATTTAAGCCCTAAAGAATCTTAACGAAATGTCTAAACTTTTCTTCTGTTGAGTCCTTAGACTTCTTAGTAGGGAAAGGTAGAGTCTTCACCGATCTCGGAACCAAAGCGAGCTCGAGAGGTGGTGCTACCGAATCGACTAGAGGGTCGAGTGGTGCTATAGAAGGTTCCGTACCGACCCTGGGACTAAGGGAGTGGCTCGGTGTCGAAGACTTACCTAGATTCGGGTCAGTAACGACCCGTGGAGTATCGGTACCGAGGGTTTTAGGCTCGGTATCGATCCCTTTTGGCTCGTTATCGATCTTGGCCAGAGCATTTTCCTCAACAACGACCTTTTTGTCCTTAGCCTCAACACGGTCCGGTAGTGTCTTTCCGCTCCTGAGGTGTACAACTTTTATTTGTCCTCTCGGGTTCTCGTCGGGACAGCCCGGGAGTTTCCCTTGAGGTCTCGGAACTTGTGCAGCAAGGCTGCCAAGTTGGGAGATGACGCTTTTTCTCCATGTATCGAACTCTCCCAATTGGGCCTGTACACCCTTCATCTTATTATTTAGATCAGCTCGGACTTCATTGATTTCATTCTTCACTCCATTGATCCCTTCATGGAGTCCATTCACCCATGATGGCTTCTCTTGATAACATGGAGGTCTATAGGGAGCGGGTTGTCTATTCGGTGGAGGGGCTGTATAGTTTTGATTTTGATTGGAATTTCCCCATGTTGGAATAATTTTTCGGCCTGTCATAATTAGCAGGAGGATTTCTATATTGTCCTCTCATATAATTCATTTCAGCATATGTCTCAGCGGCTCTTACCTACTCAATGTTAGTGCAAACAGAAGTAGTATGGGCTTGAGAGCCACATTCAAGACATTGTTGAGAGGTTTTTAGAAAACTTACCTGTTTCTTCAAACGGTTGACCTCATCACGTAAGAATTGATTTTGAACATCGGGATCAACGTCTTCTTTGTTTGGAACGTAGAGCCGTTTTTGAGGGTGGGGTGGCTGCTGGGTCCCATACACGGCATCATAATTGGTCAATTTGTCCAGTAATTCCCATGTAGCATCATGCTCCATCTCTATAAAACCGCAAGCAGTATGCAAGTTGATGCGGTTCTTTGTCTCAGCGTTCATACCCTGAAAGAATATCTCTTGTAGAACGTATTGCGGTTGTCCATGGGTGGGGCATTGCCTCATCATCTCCTTGAATCGCTCCCATGTCTCCACAAATGTCTCGTTAGGCAGCTGGTGATAAGAAGTAATACGCTTCCTTAACTCCGTAGTCTCGGCAGGAGGGAAGAACTTAGTCATGAACAAGTCATGCAAGGTTCTCCACGTCCTTACCGATCTAGGAGGTAAGCTTTCTAGCCAGTTCAGGGCCTTACCTGCAAGAGACCATTTAAAAGTTTTTAGCTGAACATATTCTAAAGAAACACCATCAACAACAATGGTGTCACATAAATCAATAAAATTACGTATATGCTCCATAGGGCACTCAGTTAGTTTCCCTTCAAATTGAGCACGTTTTATTAAGGATATAAACTGAGATTTATTCTCAAAGGCCTTTTCTATCTCGGGAAGCACTATTGCGGATTCTGGCACCCTTAGTTCCGGATGCATATATTGTTTGGCATTCCTCGGGATATCGCTCAATTGTTCTTGTAAACGAGTATTGTTTACTCGTCCACATTCAGCGGCTGCAGCAGTAGCGTCTCGATCAGCTTGTAATGCCTCCATCTACCTATGGAGGGCCTTCATCTGCTCGGCCATCTCCTCATGTGTAGCAGCCATCGTATGGTTTCTCGTCTCTTGCGATGAAGAACACGTTCAGGCTCAAAATAATAATCAGATTGGTCGAATGCAAGTCGACATCTTCCTTCTTGCATAAGCTGAGAACACAAACAAAACTAAACAAATTAGAAACAAAAACGGGGCCGAGCTATTCCCAAACCCACAAGTAATCAAACAAGCATTGTTGCTTCCCCGACAACGACGCCAATTTGTTGAATGCGTTTCCCGACAACAAATAAATTTGTAGTCAAGACCCCGTTGTGTATAGGGAGGTTAGGATCGTCCACGGGAAGCAAGTTATGTTTGATTACTATTCTAGAAAGCGGAAAAACACGAAATTAAAACAAAGTAGAGAAGAATTAGGCAGATAACGATTCAGACACGAGGTCGGTACCGATGCTGAATTAAGACTGGAACAAAGCAAACAATGCAGGACAAACACAGGTTCGGTACCGACCTATCAGCATCGGTACCGATGCAAACAGAGAGTGAAACAAAGTGTATCGAATGAGAAAAACAATGTAGGACACGGGGTTACCACGACATAATTATGCAATTAAGATAGTGTGAATTATGAATAACATGCCTTGAACATAAAGCTATCAACTTTCGTCGATATAAGCAAGCAAATCAATTGACTTTCATGAATTAATTCACTCTCTACTTATTTTTAATCCAAAGTTTGTAACTTTCGTTATCAAACGATATCAACATTCAAGATTATAACTTTCTCTTTCGATTAAGCAATAAACTCGAATTACCTCGACTTTCGTCAAAGCATAAACACAAAACAAGTAGATAAAAGATAAAAGGCATTCATTCATTCATCACACATCAATCATGCACAATCAAGTCGGGTTTTCAACCCCGATCCTAGAAAAGGGAACTACTCACACATGATTGAAAGGAAACAAACAATAAGATTAAAAGAGAACATCATATGAAATAAAACAAAGCTTACTTGAATTAAAACTCGAAACTTGTCTTTAGAACACAAACTTCTTCTCCAATAATCATCAAAATAAACTAGAAAACCGCAAAATAGAGAGAAAACTGCGTCTTATGACTCTAACGTGTTCTCCCACTGAACAACTCCCCAAACTAGGTTAAAAACAAAGTATTTATACTAGAAAAGCTATCGATAAAGTTTCCATAAAGATAGAACTTCCTAAACTAAAAAGATTATGGAATAAAAATATAAAAATCTCGAAGTCGGTGCGCCTACCGACATAGGGGATCCTCGGTATCGACCCTGTCAGGGTCGGTAGACTCTTTTGCTGAACTCCTCGATTTATCCTGCTTCAGACCTCGGTACCGAAAACCCACAGGGTCGGTCTCGAGCCTGTTTTTGTTGATCTTTTGTACATTTTCATAGCCTCTTTTGGATTTGTCGGGATCTTTTAAGCGTCTTCATTCCTTCCTTAACTTTACCATCCTCCGCTATCTTCTCTCCATCTCAAAGTCTTCTGATGCTCCCATTTTGCTTCAAAAACCTATGAAAAACACAAAGACAGAGTAGCTTCCATACTTTTCACAAAATATGCATACTTATCCAAAAACATACAAAACAAATACTAAAACTCAACTATACTAAGCTAAACAATTAAGAAAAACAATTAAAAACTATACTAAAAACACGAACCACACGGGTCGGGTCGGGTTACGGGTCAACAAACCCTTTGGACAACCCTAAAAATCTTGGTTAACCATTGAACATGCTCTTACCCATCACAATCACAATCTCTTCCCTCTTTTTATTGGCTACTTTTTCTTCCCTATCCATTTCTTAATATATGTGAAAGTTTCCCTTTTGGACAAATTTTCGGGGATGGATAGAGTAGTACATTTTCTAAAAAAACAATGAAACAATAGAGTATGTATGTTGATTATTGAATGACACGTAAGACATGCACCCAAAAAAGTACCCCCCCCGAAAGTTTGTCTTGTATTCCTTTTTGGGTGTCCCGAAAACTTTGTTCACCTTTTCAATTTTCCTTTTATATCAATTTTAGGGTTTTCCTTTCTTTTTCTCTTTTTTCCAACTTTTACCCATCACAAACTCTTCCCTCTCCTTATTGGCTACTTTTTCTTCTCTATCCATTTCTTAATATATGTGAAAGTTGTCCTTTAGGGCAAACTTTAGGGAACGGATGGAGTAGTACATTTTTTAAAAAACAATTAAACATGACACATCTTACAATGAGATTTGTCAAGTAATAACATGACACCTTTTATAATACAAACACCCAAATTCAACCACATTAGATAATTTTTCGGTGCAATTTTATCCTAACGGGACCGATATGCCCTTTTACAAAATAATTATATTATTTCTAAAAAATAATAAGGCGGTTTAGTAAAAAGTTCATAATTTAATAGATGTTTATTTTTAAAGGATACAAAAAATTGTTTAGTTAAATATTTTTATTTACATAAGAGTTGGTGATCAGGCCCACCAACTCTCTTCGTTTGATACACGGGGAATGGGAGGTTATGATGAAGACAATATTCTTGAAGAATGTTTTTGGGCGACATTGTTAGAGAACTGAGATATTGTAAATAACGAATTGAGAGCTAGATAGTTGAGAGCTATGAATTTAACGAAATTGTGGCGTAATTTATAGATAAAAAAGGGAAGGGGAGGTGCCATGTAGAAGGCTAAGTACAGTACAAGGTTTATGTTTTCTTTAACTAGCTCCATAGCCTCCACATGCTATGTCACCTAGTGGGTTAATAGTTGAATGGCTTTATTGAGCTCAATCAATTAATTTTTTTTTGATAAGGTAAGAATTCGGAATACCAAACAGGCTTGGTAAACCGAGAGGCCGTAATAAAACGGCAGCCAAGAACGACTAAGAGAGTAAAGAAAAACAAGTAGGAAAAGCTATGAAAGATACAACACTCCGAAAAATAAGAACTAAGACGAGTTTGAGATCGGGTTGAGTAAAGCACTATAAGAATAGTGCCGCGGACAACAGGTCGACCCCTCCTGGGCGTGCGAAACGGACTACTGACGTTCCCTCCACCGAGATGAAGGATCTTCAGAAGCCTCAAAGCACCAAGCGACCTGGCCTAATACAACTCGGTCTAATTTCAAACTCAGCTCTAGCTCCTCGGAAAAATTGTACATAAATTAAGACTCGAGCTAACCTGCAAGAAAAGAAGTCGAACTTGCCTCGCAAGTAGGCCCAAACCTTGCTCCGCAAGAAAAAAGCTTGATTCGCAAGTAAGTGAAAGAGAAAGAGAAGAAAAAAAAACTTGCCGCACAAGTAAAAATTGTACATAAATTAATCCTTGTTGAATAAGGGAAACAAATTATTAAACAATTCTTCCTCTAATTCTATAATTTTTTTTTTATTTTTTCCTTTAAAAATTTATTTCCCGTAAAAAACCTTGCCAAACAAGGAACTTTTTAATTTTTTCTTCTATTTTCTTTTTTTTTTCAATCCTTGCGTTGCAAGGAGTTGACTGATGAAATGGTCAAATTTCCTTTTTTCTTTTTTTCCCCTTGCCTTGCAAGGAGAAATTGAATCGCATCGATTGACTCGGACACAGTAACACACTGAGTCCGATCAACGAGGTTGGAATGATCCAAACAACGTGGTTGCTGGATCCATCCCAACGCGTTCAAAAGGATCAGAAACTATCCTGATGAGCTCATCTCTAACAACACACTAAAAGGGTTATAAATAAATAACCAGCAAGAGGAGACATATGAGAGCTATAGTAAGCAAGTGGGAGTGACCGAGATAGAGAAGCTCAATAGAGTAGCTGCTTATTGACTGAGACAGAGAAGAGTGTAGTACCTTGTTTTTCCAATGCAGGAAAGGGGACCTCGACATTGAGCATTAGAAAAGCATGAATCACACCAAGTCTAGTCATAAGAATATGACTTGGAAGAGAGTTGCTAAAGAGCAAGATATACCAAAAGACAGTAACATTGCTGGAAAAAATCCAAAAAAAGAGGAAGGATTCTTCTACTAACACTGATATGGAGATTGAACAACAGAGCCTTTTTGATATTCAAGTTAAGCAATGGCGAAGTTGCCTTGGAATCAGATGTTAAGGCTTAGGCAACCATTGCAGTCTCTTCCCTCAAAGATCGAATTAAGAAGGAGGCCTCGTCCTTAGGTTTTCTCTTTGAAACCAAATTAATTAGACTAGAATGAGAGTTTTGGGCAGATTTAGAGGTTTTCACGGGCTGGTAGTACATAGAAGGGGTATATTTAGAGGTCTTGCTTTCATGAGGTAGTCAAGATGCAAATTTCCTTGATGGCAATATCTTTGTACCACATGGATTTACCTTCTAGCTGTCAAAAACAAAGTGGAGAAGAGGATGATAGGGAGGAAGAGTGTGCTACTTTCGAAAGTAGTCAAACATGAAGTTATGATTAAGGTAGTGGCTCTACTTATTCCCACCTACTGTATGAGTATGTTCAAGTTGTCAAAGAACTTCTGTGACGAACATCAAGGAATTATTGGGAGATATTGGTGGGGTCAAAGAAAGGAGGAAGCAAAATTCATTGGTGCATTGGAAAAACTTAGCAGACCAAAAAGAGTTGGAGGCATGGGATTTAGAGAGCTGAAAATGTTTAACTGGGCATTATTGGTATAGCAGGTAGGAGACTCCTAAAAAACTCAGCATTATTAGCTTCCCAAATCCTCAAAGCTAAATACATCTTGCATACATATCTTATGGAAGCAGAGATTGGAAGAAGGCCAAGCTATGTTTGGAGGTCAGTTAGTGAGGACAAATGGGTTATAACTACAAGAGCTAGTTGGCAAGTGGGAGATGGAGCATCTATAAGTGTCTAGAATGAACCTGGATTTTAGGAAATAATGATCTCATTTTTCATCTCCAACAAAAAACTGGTGGAGATAGAATTCTTCTCGCATGAGAATATTCAACTCTGAAGTTATTTTTCTAGCTTTTTGTTCTCTTTTATTAATATCAATGTCTCATGAACTAGCCATGGTTAATCCATCGGATTTGGGGGTAAGGGTCTAGGGACCTTGTCTATTAACATACAATGTGATTTAGAGCTATCTATAAACAATTGCCAAACATCACTATTATAAAGGGAAGATGGTAAGGTCAATTTTACTATTACAAATTGTTTGATGATTTCTCTTCTTAAAGGCAAACATCAATGTGGTTTAGAGCTATCTATGAAAAATTATCAAACATCATTGTTCTAAAGGGAAGATGGTAAGGTCAACTTTACCATTACAAATTATTTGATGATTTCTCTTCTTGAAGGCAACTGACAACTTCCCACATCAAGTCTCTATGTACTTGAGTAAGATGAGCTTCATCAATAAAAAACAATAACATATCAAATGATAAAAAAATCCAATGAAAATAACATGAAACATATGATTATTTCCGTAGTATTCAATTTCAGGGGTTTGCATTTGAAAAAAGCATTTTGAATTTCCATTTTTATCACCGTTTTGGAGAGTCTTCTTTGGCTATGGGATTAACAATTTCTTCCATAGCCAAGGAAGATGGAGGAGTAAACAATTGTGCATAAGTATGCCCTTCTGGACTCCACAACTTGATGACAGTAAGGGTCCGTTTGGAAAAATGTATTTATGTGTATTGATGCTGATGTAGTTGATGCTGATATAGTTGATGCCGAAATTATGTGCTGAAATTAGTAGTTGAAATGAGATGTTTATTTTTTGTATAAACTGCATAACATTTGAGAAAATAGTAATATACGAGAGTTGAAAAAGCAGGTAAAAAGTTTTAATTAAATTTCAACTAGTTAAAATAAACACATTTCAACTCCATAAGGTCATCCCCCTCACCTTATTTGTTTCTCAAAATTTCAGTTGTATCAACTAGGATAAACACATTTCAACTATCACACTCGAACACTCATGTAGTTAAAGGGTCCGTTCGTTAGAGTTGAAATGGGAGTTGAAATGAGTTTATGGAGTTGAAATGAAAAAAAATCAACTACATGGGTGTTCGGGTGTGGTAGTTGATATGCGTTTATACTAGTTTATAGTGGTTGAAATTTTAGGAAAAAAATAAGGTGAGGGGGAGGACCTTATGGAGTTGAAATGCGTTTATTTGAACTAGTTGAAATTTAATTCAACCTTTTTTCTATCATTTTCAATTCTCATAAACTAATATTTTTCCAAACACTACGTAGCTTATATAAAATATAAACATCTCATTTCAACTACTAATTTCAACACATAATTTCAACATCAACTACATCAGCATGAACTACATCAACATTAACCCATATAAGTATATCGTTGCCGAACAGATCCAAAATATTTTTTATTTCAACTACATAAACTCATTTCAACTCTCATTTCAACTCTAATGAACATAGCCTTAGTTGTAAGATTGAAAATCTTGTAGTACAAGGTAGGATCAATAGGTTGGGAGCACGAACAAGTGGACCAGGGATACGCAGCCAGAACTATACAATTCTTTTCCCAAGGATCTGGAAGAATACTGGCTAAGATGGAAATCGAGCATTTTTGGGTGATGAAGAACACCCTTTCACCCAAATCATCAATTGGCTGTCTCCATATCCCCTCAGTCCCAACTTGGATTTTGTAAACCTCACAGGCTGACCCATCCTCATAGTAACACCTGACAACAAATAGTTCTTCATCCGAGGCCACAAACTTAAGCTTTTTTAATCCCAGAATGGTATATCTAAAGGGCTTTGGAGGTTCAGACCTCTCCACAAACTCAATCAATTTCAAGTTCCACCTGTCTAACATATAAACATGACTTGATGCCTTGAGAGCGTAAATCTCACCCCTAAATTGGACATAGTACTTCATCTGTAAACCCTATCCAATTAGTTTTGCCTTAAGGCCCCTGCCAAGGTCAAGCCTGAAGGCGTAGAGATGCCATTCTGGATAGGCAAACAACCCCTCCAAACTAGGGTCGTTCAAAAAACCCAATGATCCGTCATCCGACCCGACCCGATCGTAAATTACGGTTTGGGTCACGAGTTAACATTTATTTAATTTACGGGTTACAGGTCAGATTACGGGTTAACTTGCCAGGTTACGGATCAACCAGTATGACCCATATATATAATTTATTTTTAATTTTATCAATGTATACTAGGACCTGTATAAATATTAGGCCCACTTGAAATAGATAGCCCAATTTTATAAGTTACCTCATGTATTTTCCAAATACACCTAACCTTTTTACAATAAGCATCTCCTTCCCTCTTTACAGATTGTCTGATGTGATCAAGCCCATGTGAACCCACCTTCCCGGCCTGCCTCCACGTCGGCGTTCTGACCAGTGGGCCAGCCTCCAACCTGCCTCCACGTCGGCGATCTGACTGGTGGCGCTCAATCACAAGCCATGGGCTGCAACCCATGCACCCCAACCTGCAGGAGGATTCACACCTTTTATCCTGCACGATGTTGGAGGGGGGATTTGATCCCCTGACCTCCCTTTATCAAGGTGGGATTACCACATCAGTGGAGTTGGTTATCAAGTGTGGTAATACCACCTTGATAAAGGGAGAGAAAAAGAATCGGGGCCCACTTGATGAAGGATCTTGATTTTGCAAGCGGTGCAAGGCAATCCGAGGAAGACCCGAGCAATCTTGATGGAAGAACTTCTATTCTGGCTTCACGAAGGCAGATCTCCCTCGTCCAGACTCGGAATTAGGTGATTCCAAAGCCCAGAGATAGATCTACAAGTCTTCTTTAATCCCTCAAAAATTGAGAACAAAATATTTTGTGGTTCGAAAGTTATGCCTCTTTGACTGAGGCGTTGCATAGTCCACCGAGATTGAATTTCGACTTGTTTTTATGGAGTTTTTTATGGGGTTTATGGATCCAATTTTGATGGAGGATGTGATGGTGATTTTGAGGATGAAAGGTGATGGAAAACTGGATGGTGATGGAGAATTGAGGATTGGATATGGACAAGCAAAACTCAAGGATATGACTCACCTTGAATCGAACTTGAACTATGAAGATCAATCAAGGATATGACTCACCACGATCTACCTTCGGATTTAGATTGATATGACTCACAATCCAAGGAGCCAAAATCTGAATTTTGATTCAAAAACAAAGTTTTAAAAAAACGTTTTCCAAAGAGGAGAGACAAAGAGTTGGAATTTGGCATCAATCTTGTCTAACTAGAAAACTAGAGCCCTAGTGACTTATAAAGAAATACCTTAGGGCAAAACTAACATTTGCCTTTGGAAAAGTTTAACAAATGACAAAATAGACCCAAAATTTCCAAATGTCATAAAACACTCTCACAAGCCAAGCAATGAACCATACAAGTCGTGGCCTTCTAACAAGACACGCACGCATCACTATCTCACGATGTGATGGCCTCAGCATAGTCACATCATTGTCGGTGTAGGAATTGGGATTGCCTTTACAATCATCCAAACATCAAAATTCTCACAATCCCACATCGAAATATTAAGATACAATATGAAGGTGATAAGCTATAAAACAACATATTGTTGATGGGTCAAGTAGGCGATGTAATGGGCCATTCCTACAATTGGGATTTTTTTGTTGAAGCTTGATTTTGTTCGTTATTAAAGACTTAAAAAAATTCGGGATAAACAGGTCAACCCGTGACTCTACCCGTAACTCGTAAATCGGATCACGAGTTAGGTTTAACTTTTTTACGGGTCATTAGGTCAACCCGTAACCCGTAAATTCGGGTACGTGTTGGGTTTGGTTGACCTGTTGAACAACCCTACTCCAAACAATTTTGAATCAACAAAGAAGGAGCTAGAACTATAGGAAGGGCAAACCTGCCCCATCTTCTCCCTTGCAAGTTGCAAGTCAGACAAGGGAGCGTGTGGGGGTAAAAAATCAGCCTTTGAATTGCAGTGTGCCAAGGTAAGTACATATCGGCAGCGGCGTTGCCACTAACCACCTTCATACGCCTATATGCGAGGGCATGGAGCGGTTGAATCTCTCCTGCGGACGTTTCTTCCAAGGCCACCAACCAAGTCTTGGGACGAGCGAGAAAATAGAGAGAAGAAGCTTTAATTCTGAGGTCGTCGGAAAGATGCAGTTCCACCCCGTTGAACTGTATCTTTCCACACCGATAACAAATTCGACACTCGACAGGGTAGGTGATACGCTGGATTTTGTACAACGTAATTAGGTATTTTTATAATGATTTTTGAGTGTTTTAGGCTAGATTAGAGTGTTTAAATGTAAAATTAGTAAAGCCTAAAGATGAAGACTTTGAAGACAGAAGTCCGAGTTTGAGCTGAAGACCCGCTTCAAAGCGGTTGCAAGGAATACAAGTCTGAAGACCCGCGCTCGCGGGATTTGCACCGAGATCGTGGTGGAGTCGAGATCCGCGAGGAGCTGACGCTCGAGGGAACCGCGCCCGCGGCTGACAACCCGCGCTCGCGGCTGACAACCCGCACTCGCGGGTGGCTTTGAGTCTGCGCCGACTTCGCGTTATTTTATCTTATGTTTTTATTATATTTTTAGATTTAGGTTATTTCGGTTGTTCTAGTATTTAAGACCTAGTTTCGTATTTAGTTTAGGGAGAGCCTACTTTTTAGTTTAACCTAGTTTATTTTAGTTTTTATGGAGAACTAATCTTCCTTGGAGTTTGTTTGATCAAAGAAGCCTTTTATTTGAATTCGTGAGAATCTGGTAACTTTTCTATCCTTAGGTTAATATCAAAACTCTTGTTTGTAATTCCATGATCTATGTTTGATTTTATGAGCCTGATCACCTTGTTTGATTGACTTAGATCTATTGTTTGGATTAGGTTTGATTATTGTATGTGCAATCTTATTTATCCTTGAAACAACTCTTTTCCAGGACCATGGACTGGAATAGAGAAAGAGTGTTTGATGGTTGATTGCATGATTCGTTGTTTGATTGCATGATTTGATTTCCTATTATCCTTAACACTTTGCATGATTTGAATTAAGCGTCCTTGTTCATATCATAGTTTTGCTTGGACCGTGGACAAGCGAAAATCTTAATAAGGATTAGAATTAACCTAGGAAATATAGAAAAGTGGATGAATCGATGATCGAAGGATTAAAAAGGTGGAATTGATTGAATAAACTCTGCTTTGCTTTAATTGATTTAAAACTTTAATTTGTCTACTTGCTTAAACCTAAAACCTCTGTCTTTGCTGATTGTTTAGAAACACTGATTCTCTTAGGTTCGACTCCTTACTTGCATGCTATACTTAGTTTATAATTTTGGGTAATTTATTTTTGATCTCGGCACAACGACTTTAGTCGAGTCAAATTTTGGCGCCGTTGCCGGGGAATCGGTTTTGCTTTCTGATAAATCAACGTTTCTGGACAATCCGTGCCCGCGGCTTGATGCCTGCGCCCGCGGCTTGACGCCCGCGCCCGCGGTTGGTTCGTTCCGAAAATCCTGAAACGGTAAGAACCTATCTTATGGTTCTTACCCGTTCTCATTCTTCTGTTGTTCCTATTGATCCAGAGATTAACAAGACTCTAAGAGATTTGAGACGTCAAGTCCGTGCTACAGTGTTAGGCGTTGAGTTTGATCAAGTAGCATCTTCTTCTTCTTCCTCATCTGACTCAGAGGTTGAAGAACAGCCAGTACCAATGGCAGAGCGAACTATTAGGCAACTTACTGCGCCTAATCTACAACAACAACAACTTGGTCTTCAATTTCCCGCACTAGGGGAAGGTGTGAAGTTTGAGCTAAAGTCCCGTCTTCTCCATTACTTGCCTAAGATCCATGGATTGAGTGGTGAGGATCCGAATAAACACCTTATAGAGTTCCATTATGTCTGTTTGGGAATGAAGCCGGCTGATGTGACTGAAGATCATCTTATGTTGAGAGCTTTCCAATTTTCTTTAGCTGACTCGGCTAAGGAATGGCTTCTATACCTAGCACTTGAGACAATTACTACTTGGGCTCAGGGGCGGAGCCAGAAATTTTCCCCAGTGGGGGCTAAATTTCTGGTTACAGGAAAAAAAATTGTATTTTTCTATGTAAAAACAATTTTGTACGGAAAATTTGTATTTTTTAATATAAATTTGTATTTGTCTATATAAATTTTTTTTTGTATATGAGACCCTTTTTTTCATAAAAAAAATTGTTTGCTAGTTGAAAGATGGGACCGTTTGACTGTATTTAAGAATATATATCATACACGTTCAATCACTAATACGTGTAATACTAGTAATATTTACACACTTCTTATAATAATAATTTTTTATATATTTTAATAATTTTTTTAAAAAAATCCAATGGCTGGTCTCAACGTGCATCCGCCCCTGCTTGGGCTCAAATGAAGGGTGATTTTCTGGAAAAATACTTCCCTGCTGCCAAGCAAACATCAATCAAGAAGCAGCTGAGCAGTTTGGAGCAGGGTGATGATGAGAATATGTATGAATACTATGAGCGCTATAAGAGGCTCATAGCCATCTGTCCCTATCATGGTTAATCTGAAAAAGATCTGATTTGTTATATTATTGAAGGGCTCTGTGATGTTGATAAGCGCATGATGAATGCGTCTTGTGGAGGTTCTTATGAGAATCCCACTCCGAGACAAGCTTTTGAAAAGTTGGAGACTCTAGTTGAGCAAGCCAGGAATCAAAGAAGGAGGTCCAACAGTAGGTCTGTAAATTCTGTGAATGACTCCCTTAATGCTGAAGTAAGGGAACTCAAGGCTATGATGAAACAACTTTTGGTGGGTAATGGAGCTTCAAGTTCAAGGGCTTGTTGAATCTGTGGTGAAACGAGCCATCCTACTAATGCATGTCTTGTTATGCAAGAGCCAACAGCTGATGTCAATGCTATTGGGAACTATGATCAATCAAGGCCCCGGAATGACTCCCTTAATGCTGAAGTAAGGGAACTCAAGGCTATGATGAAACAACTTTTGGTGGGTAATGGAGCTTCAAGTTCAAGGGCTTGTTGAATCTGTGGTGAAACGAGCCATCCTACTAATGCATGTCTTGTTATGCAAGAGCCAACAGCTGATGTCAATGCTATTGGGAACTATGATCAATCAAGGCCCCGGAATGACCCGTACTCGAACACATACAATCCGGGGTGGGCGAACCATCCTAATCTTAGATGGAATCAACAACCTCAACAACCTTTTCCACAACAAGGAGGGCAGCCCAACTATGTTCCCAAGCCTAATTATGTGCCAAGGCCCCAAGTTCCTCATGAAAATCCCGCCATTATCACTCAACTCATGAAGGAGAATCAAGAGACCAAGGCTGCAGTGAAAAATCTTGAAAATCAATTGAGCCAGATTGCAACTATTCTTGGTCGCTTAGAAGCCATAGACTTGGGGAAACTTCCATCTCAAACTATTAACCCGAGAGAGAATGTGAGCGCATCATGTTGAGAAGTGGGAAAGAGCTGAATATTGATGTTCCAGCCTGCGGAAACCAGCCGCGCTCGCAGGTAGACAGCCCCGACTGCGGTTTAGAAGACGGAGTTGAAGCTGAACGTCAACCAGAACCCGCGACCGCGGAACCAGACTGCGCCCGCGGTTGTCCACCCGCGCCCGCGGGTCCCTTCTCCAACAGATTCAGATAATTACGTTCGGCCTTCGTTTCCTCCCATGGGTTCACAAAAGCCCGTTCCAACATTTCCAGAAGCACTCAAGGATACTCGGAAGCCAGTCAACGATAAGGAAATCTTCGAAACGTTCTCAAAGTGTGAGGTAAATGTTCCTTTACTTAAACTTGTTCAGAGTATTCCTCGGTTTGCTAAGTTTCTTAAAAAGCTATGTACTATTAAGAGGAAACAACAAGAGAAGGGGAAGGATAAGAAAGTCGCTCTTGTTGAGAATATAGAGAATGTTTCTTTCATGCTTCAAAGGCAATTGCCTAAGAAGTATGGAGATCCCGGGAGGTTTACTGTTCCCGTAACCATTGGTGAAACGAAAGTTGAGCGTTCTATGCTTGACTTGGGAGCGTCTATAAATGTCATGCCACTAAGCATGTATGAGAGGTTAGGTCTAGGGCCATTACAGGATACAAATATTACTATTGAATTAGTTGATCACTCTAATGTGCATCCGAAAGGATTTGTGGAAGAAGTTTTAGTGCAGGTGGACGGTTTGATTTTCCCGACGGACTTTTATGTACTGGAAATAGGTAAAGGGAGATACGACCCTGTTTTACTGTTGGGTCTTCCGTTTATGAAGACTGCGTCCGCCGTGATAGATGTTGCCAAGGGTTTATTATCAATGGAACATGAGGGCAAGAAGGTCCAGTTTCATTTAGATGAGGACCCCTTTTGAGCTATAAAATGACGTCGATCCATCGACGTTAAACAAAGGCGCTGCTCGGGAGGCAACCCGAGGTAAGTTTTTCCTTTCCTTTCTTTTCTTTTCTTTTATATCCTTTTAGTTTAGTTTTAGTTTTAGTTTCATTTTGGTTCTGTTGGGCTAACACGCAAGTAAAAGTTTCCATCTCGAAGACCCGAGCCCGCGACCGCGGCCCAGTACCCGCTCCCGCGGGTCTGTTCTTGGCAGAATATTGTTTTTCGAAAAAATTTAAAAATAAAATAAATTAAAGGTTTTCGGATGAAACCCCCGAAAAAGCCCAATTCATTACCATCCCGAGCCCAAAATATTACCAAACCCTCCTAGCCCCATTAAGAAAATTTAAACCCACAAAAGAAAAAGCCTTTTATAATCATACCCATATCCTTTGTCTTCCTCACCATTACTCCCTCACAACACCAACAACCATAAAATACCCAGCCACCAACAAAACCCTATCAAACCACCACCAAGCCAGCAACGACCACGGACGAGCCTCGCCCCCGCGACCACCGGACACCCCACGCGCGCGGCCTTCCACCTCCATCCGCGGCTCGCCACCACCCTGCAGTTCGTTCAAGGAATTGGTTGGATTGAAGGTTTTGTTCAATTTTGGGTCAAAGATCTATTTCGGTTAGTGACTTTTCTTGCCTTTGTGGTTGGATTTCTGCCCTTTATGAGTAGAATTTCTGTTATTGGGAAGAATTTGGAGGAGTTTTGGTTTGGCCTCCATTGTTGTTGAAGTTTCAGATCTGTTCTTCGTTGAGACCCGCGCTCGCGGTCCACAACCCGTGCCCGCGGTTCACACCTGACAGACACCGCGCTCACGGTCAGCGATCCGCGCTCGCGGTTTCAATTTTACAGCAGCCGCACCCTCGGTTTTCATCTAGCGCTCGCGGGTACTACAGTTCGGGTAATTCCTCCTACGATTCTATTTTAATTAATTATGGAGTGTTTCGGGCTACAAAATCTGAGTGATAGGCAGAGGCAGTTATGGGATAAGTATGAGGGTCCGAAATTTGTTAGTGCTAAGTTCTTTGATATTCCGACTCTTATTGATTTGGGATTTCGGGAGTGCACAGAGCAGTTATTAGAGATAGGGGGTTTGGGTAGATTCAGTACTATGCCCATTCCTACTTACAGAGGGCTTACTATTGAGTTTCTGTCTACAGTTCGATATGTGGATGGTGTTCTGACATTCCATGCCTGTGATAGACTTTGTATTGTATCCCGTGAGTAGGCTTCTCTGAATTTTGGGATTACTTCTCCACCTACTGAAGGGTGGGGGAATATTTTGACAGATGCCAGGTTCTTTGACTTCTGGTATGCACTCACTGGCTCCCCATTCAACACCAATTCAGGGGAGACGAACAGTAAGATTCCACATCCTTGTGTGCGTCTGTGTCACAAGGTTCTGGCGATGGCATTTCTAGGACAAGGAGAGGTGAACAAGGTTTCTGCACATGATATGAGGATGATTTGGTGCCTGTTTCCTTTTCCCTATGAGTGTCTTGATTGGTTTGCGCTATTTATAGAGCCAGCCAAGAAATATCCCAAGAGAGGAGGGCAGATTGGATTGGGTGGTATGGTGACTCATTTAGCCTTGCGGTTTGTTACTATTGAGGAGATTGAGGCCCGCTATGGAGGACGTTTGGCTGATGGCTACCGTTATACCCATCAGGCATTGGTTAGGGCAGGTTGTTTAAGAGGTTCTGCTGAGGGGGTTGGACTTGGCTTCATGGGCATCCTCCTGCACCTTTTCTGCGTCTACCTAGAGCATTACAATATGGCAATACTGTAATTGATTTTCACTTATAGTCTGATATAGATGCTCCTGAGGATGAGGCTGAGGAGGATTATGAGGCTGAGGATGATGGTGGAGGTGATTGGGATGATCATGTTACAGCGTACTAGTCCAGATATGCTTCTGAGCCGACTGGTTGGGCCGCTCCGGGGCCATATTCTACAGCTGGATGGGGTGGACATCACCAATCTACATATGCATCTACATCTGCGTCTACATCTACTCCTTCTGGTTTTTCTTGGACTATTGATATGAGTTTTGAGGAGCGGGTGTTGACTGGACTACAACATTTATCAGTACGCCAGGATGCTATGGATCGATCTTTGGAGGCACTGACTGAGCATCAGAGACAGGCTGCTATTTTCTTCCAGACTAAGTGGCCAGGTTATCCATCTTTTCCTCCTCCAGATCAGCAGTGAGTCTTCTGATTCCCTCTTCTATGCTTTGTTCTATATTTCTTAGCTTCATTGGGGACAATGAAGAGTTTAAGTATGGGGGAGGGGATTCACTGCTTTGCTTTGTTATATATGTACAGTTGCATTTTATTTCAGTATTTGATTCAGTTGCTTTCAATTTGATAAAAAAAACGAAAAAGCCATAAAAAAGTCAAAAAAAGGCATATAAAATCCTTGGATGAGTCGAAAACCCGAAAGGGCGGCTCAGGTAAAAAGAAGGTGCCCGGACCGGCATTAGGCTGGGGTAATAAGAGGCTAATGAGAGATGTGAGCATATGTGAGCACACCTAAAGAAAAATGAAATGAGTGATTAGGTGAAAACCCGAAAGGGCGCCTAAGTAGAATTGAGTGGAAAAATTGGAGTGTTTAGGATTTCATTCTACTTTGGGACTTGGGGATTACATTTTAGATGTCGGGTAGATCCTAGGACGCTCTACACTTTTTGGAGCTTGAGAGTTGATGTTATATGTATTCTGGTGAGGTGTGTGTTTGAGCTTTCATGTTTTTGCTCATTATTTCTCTACATGGGTTCGGGTTGTGAGTTGAGAGTTTTTATTTTTCATGTTCCCTTATTGCTTCCTGAGGATCTTTGATTGTATTGATTGCTAGATTTTGTTTGAGCTTACTCGAGGACGAGCAAGATATAAGTATGGGGGAATTTGATACGCTGGATTTTGTACAGCGTAATTAGGTATTTTTATAAAGATTTCTGAGTGTTTTAGGCTAGATTAGAGTGTTTAAATGTAAAATCAGTAAAGCCTACAGATGAAGACTTTATAGACAGAAGTCCGAGTTTGAGTTGAAGACCCGCTTCAAAGCGGTTGCAAGGAATACAAGTCTGAAGACCCGCGCTCGCGGGATTTGCACCGAGACCGCGGTGGAGTCGAGTGTTGGGAGGGTTTCTTGACAACAAATAAATTTATATCAAGACCACGCTATCTTATAGCAGAGTCAGGTTCGTCCTCAGGGAGAAAGTCAGTGCTAAGTTGTGTTACTTAGAGCGCAAGTAATCAACAAAGTAAGGGTTTTTATCAAGAGAAAGAGAAATCTAAGGTTTAGGGTATCCCCACAACAACAATTATGCATGCCAAATGTTAATGAAACACACAGATCATGCTTTTATCACATAAAGGCGCTAACTTTCGTTAACTTTAAGCAAGTAAATCAATCAACTTTTGCTAAATTAATAAACTTACTATCTACCTCTTCTACTTCAACTAGGATTGATCCGCTTTCGCTTCAAAACCCTAAATTGACTATTCTGATTCAAGTTTCCGCTTTCGCTTCAACTATGAATGAGAAATTCCCTTCAACTTTCGTTTCAAGGATTAAGAACAAGAGCATAGATTCATGCAATAAAAACAATCAAATCATGATCACAAACAAGCATGCACAACCATTGTTGGGTTTAACCCCAACCTTAGAGAGAAAAAAACTACTCACAATTCATCATAAAAAACATCTAAATTAAATTAAAGAAAAAGGAAAATCTTACAACCGAATCCACAACGGAACTTGTCTTCCAAGAAATCCCGAAAATTCGTCCCTCTCTCTCCCACACGCCTCTCCCCTCTCTCTACCCTAAAACTAGGTTAATTGTGGCCTCCCCCAACTAAAGCTAAAACAAGAGTATTTATAGAGAAAAACCTAATCTATCTAGAAGCTATCTATAAGGAAATAAATCTTTAAAAGATATATTCCTTCTACAAGGAAATAAATCTAACAAAAGATATATCCCTTCTATCTAAATAAATAACATAAAAGGAAACTAATAAAAAGGGATAAAAATACATTAATTGCGCCGACTCTAATGTCTTCTATCGACACGGGACCCTCAGAATTAACCCCGTCAGGGTTGGTAGATCTTCATGCTGAATTCTCGAATTTTTGCTCTCTTCGCACCTCGATATCGACCTAGCCAGGGTCGATATCGACCCTCATCGGCACTGAAAACAGCTTTGAATAAAACTTCCGTAGCGGATTCGTTACAACTCCGTTTGACTCGTTTCTTTTTCCTATGTCTTTGTAACGAGTTGTTCTACCTCTTTCCAAGCTCAAACTTCATCTTCAATAACTTTATTGGAGTGCTTTTCTTAAACTTTCACTTCATTCTTGAGTGCTATCTTCAAGTGCTTTCCTCCTTTCTTCAAGATATGCTCCAAAACCGCTTCAAAACCTATAAAAACACCACCAAAGCTTATGTAGACTCCATATCTTAAGGAAATACGAAAACCTACACAAATGAATCAAAACAAAATACAAAACTAAAAGAAAAGACTCAAAGACACAAAAACACTCCCTAAAAACACAACTAAAAAGGCGGATATCAATGAGGCTCGTGATTTGTAATGTGACTATGCTATTCCTGTGTTGAAGTTCATGTATTTTAGCTATATGTTCATGTGTGGTGACTATAAGGTTCACGTTTTATTATATGAAGGATTTTGCAAGGGCATTGAGTTATGTTGAGCGTGTGAACAAAGAAGGTTGGTTTAATAAGATTTGGAGTGATGTATTTATGTAGATTCATATATTTTATCTATGTGTTCATGAATGGAAACTATAAGGTTCACTTTTTATTATATGAAGGATTTTGCAAGGCATTGAGTTATGTTGAGCGTGTGAACAAAGAAGGTTGGTTGAATAAGATTTGGAATAATGTATTTATTTAGATTCATGACGTGCAAAAGGTTGTCATGAGAGGTTCTTTCCCTAAGCCTAAGATCTTTGCTGGTGCAATGTGTTCTATCCTAACTCTCCCATGTTACTTTTGTATTTTTGTCACAAGTTGACTACAAACTTTTTTTTATGATTAATGTTTATGCTTAAAATTGAGTTGGGGAAGCAAAGTTCTCAAATATGCACTTGATGTTTATGCAAGGCTAGCTTAATGATTCTGGGATATGCTTAGATTAGATTCTAGAATATACTTAAATTAGATGAGCAATGAATCCCTTATTTTGTGGTAAGTGCAAGATTAAAATAACTGTATGAAATTAGAAATGAATACATCTGATTACCCACATTCTTCAAAGTGGTGGAAATCTCCCTCCTTTTCTGACAGTTTAGAGTTGGGTTCATGTATAACATTGGAATGTTCATTTATAATATTCCAATGTTCATATTTTTTCATTTGAAAATTTTTCATTTATTGTGTCTGATTTTGTCTCTCTTATTGCTAATGTTTTAGATGTTTATCCCTCTTGATTGCTATTGTATTTGTTTTGGTATTGCAAACCTTTATCACTATCTCGTCCAACATATTTGTTGATTTTTTGCTAATGACTTGAGCAATTTGATGCTTCTCTTTCATTATTGTACACTTGCTATTCATTCTTGCTTCGAAATCTGCTTTATGTTGGTCACATTTTCAAAGTATTTGATTCTTTTTGCGGTTTGCTTTATGTGGTGTTAATTTTGATGTAAAGATAGTTGTTGATAAACTCTTTTATGTGATATTTTAACTCTTGCTTGCACCTCATCTCTGTCTATTTTATTTATGCTCATTTTTAATTGATTTGGCATAGCCTATTAGCACAAATGGTAGAGCAATGTGTTGATACACATGGATGTGGGTTCAAATCCCTCATAGGCCACATAGTGTGCTTATGATATCTCAATTCAAAGTCGAGTTTCCTTGTATCATGTTCAAGGTTACATATATTGTCTTAACATTCACTTATTGAATTTGTATGTTAACTTATTGATTATGTATGGTCACATAATCACATATTTTTTAACAAGATCCTTATATTTTATGAAGTCATCTACTAGGATTCGAGTCTTTATCTGCAATTTCTCAGCCTTGACATTAATGGTGTGGCCTCCCTTGCTATGGTAGTTGTATGCTCACATAATTATTATTTTTGTTCACATATTTAGTACTTGTGTTCACATATAGTATGAGACGAAAAATTAAGCCACTAACCATAATGAACTTGAACAAAAGTTGTGCATGTTTATTGTTATGTCCATCATTATAACCTTTCCTACTACAAAGAAGGTATTTCAACATAGTAGTTTTGCCTTAGGAATGTAGACGACCAGAACCTAAATATATATAAAAATGTCAACATAGACAGGCCTTGACATTTTGAATGCCTTCATCTGATGTGCTAAATTGAATTCCAAGAGCATGCTTGATACCATTCGGACAAATGGGAACAAAATATGTCGTCCCTTCTTGAGAAAAAAGAGCTTCATAATACCACTTAAATCCGTAATCTCAATCATTGTGACCATTAACACTACAAGCATGAGGCATTTCACCACTCAAATTAATCAATTATAGTTGATGGACATCCTACAATAAAAGGATGAATGAAGAAAGAATTAGATAAAATAACACACATTTTGATGTAAGGTTCATGCTAAAAACATATGAAGTTCGCGTAAAATTACAATACGTTCACATAAAATCTAAGTCAAGTCAGGAACAACTCTCCTCTCTTAGGACTTCTATCTAACATGTTATATGCATCTCAAAACTCTTACACTAAAACATCATAGAAACACTTTTCGAAAATAGACAGTAAAAAACGATATTGAAGCACTACATACTTGAAACTTATGATCGATTCACACTCATATTGATGCCAATTGAGATTCAAAAGGTGAAATCCAACCCAAAATTCAGTAAAACGAAAAATCAAAATTGAAAGTGAATGGAACCTCATACATGGAATTGAATCCATAACAAGCCAAAAAATTACTTGAATGGGAGGTTGGAAGATGAGGAACGATCGAAAATTAAAAGCTAATCGAAGAGGAAGATTGAATGGCAGGTTGGAAGCTAGAACTCTATGGAAGTCATCCATGTTGCAGGAGTGAGACACGGATAAAACAATTAAAACAAGATAAATGATAAATTTATCCTTGTAGTTTAAAAATTAAAAAAACACGCGTGTCAATTGTAGCCGTTCATGGTATATAATCAAACGGATAGGAATGAAATCCAATTTTCCTACCACTTAAGCTATATTATGAAAGTCAGCTCCACGGGAGCATATTGTGTGGATTCTTACACAAAAAAATTGCGTGGTGTAATAAGCATTAACTACGCGTGCAAACAGAATCCACGATTTATAACGAGAAAAGTTAGGATAAGGGATCTCATTGGAAGATGAATACCCACCGCTAGAAGTCGAACATTTGCTAGCGGAGTATTTACGCTTTGCCTCGTATAAATTCGTGCTGTCCACACAAACCCTAATTCCCCAAATCAAATCGCTACCCTTTCGCTCCCAACCCCCAAATTTCAAATTCATTTCTCTGCGTTGTCCCCTCCCGTCTCTGTCTTTGTCTCAGAATTTCCGATTTCCTCGTCGCTGATCGATTTAGGGTTGAAATCGTGTGTTTGTTGATAAACAGGGCAGTTAAATGGCGATTCCTTGCACCCATTTTGTGGCCTCTGAGAAGGAGAAGGGCGTTCTGATGGGCTCGTCTCCAACAATGGGGCCTTCTCCTGTGACTCTCACCCAGGATGAACTGAAGAAAATCGCGGCTTACAAGGCTGTTGAGTTCGTTGAATCCGGCATGGTCTTAGGCCTGGGAACTGGATCCACCGCTAAGCATGCTGTTGATAGGATTGGGGAGCTGTTGCACCAGGGGAAGCTGAAGAACATTGTTGGAATTCCCACTTCCAAGATGACCCATGAACAAGCTGTTTCTGTGGGGATTCCCTTGGCTGATCTTGACACATATCCGGTTGTCGACCTTGCAATTGATGGGGCGGATGAGGTTGACACCCAATTGAATCTGGTCAAGGGTAGAGGTGGCTCCCTCTTGAGGGAGAAGTTGATTGAAGGTGCTTGTAAGAAGTTTGTGGTTATTGTTGATGAGTCTAAGATGGTCAAGTATTTGGGTGGGAGTGGTTTGGCTGTGCCTGTTGAGATTGTGCCCTTTTGTTGGAAGTACACAGCAGAGAAATTAAGGAAGTTGTTTGAGGATGCTGGGTGTATTGCAAAGCTCAGGACTTATCCTGATAGTGGCAAGCCATTTGTCACTGATAATATGAATTACATTGTGGATTTGTACTTTGACAAAGATATAGGAGATTTGAAGGCGGCCAGTGATGCTATTTTGAGGCTGCCGAGTGTTGCTGAGCATGGGATGTTTCTTGGGATGGCTACCACAGTTATCATTGCTGGGGAGCTCGGCGTTACTGTCAAACATAGGAGCTAATTTGTAAGCTAGTTTGGTATTTTTCTATAGTCTTAATGTCTAGTAAACTTAGGGCAGCATTGTTTATGTTTCTGCATTGTTGGGAACGAGGGGTCATAAGGAAATTTTGAAGGGTCTAATCAAGTTTTGCTTGCCTCCATTATCAAAGTTTACTTACTGATGCTGTTGAGATAGGTTTTAAGGTCAGGCTGTATTGCGAAATGTGCAAGTGTTGCGAAATGTAGAATCAATTTTCCTTCTGCCATGGCTGGCTCCGATTTATAAGTTTTTCGACCTTGAAATTTAGTTGCCAAGTTTAGTTTCTCTGCAAATTATGTTTTCCTACCCTCAGAGATCTGCTTTTACTTGTACAATTCTGGTGATGTGAAAGAAAATACGAGAGTTCAGGATATTATGTGAAGGATCATCATTAGGAGTAGGAAGTTCATATCTTAGTAATTTGTATACGTTTGGCTAGTTGCTGAAAAGTCCTAATTTTAATCTGCAAGTAATACCCAACCTAAAGTTAGAACTGAATTCTTTCATGCAAGTGCAAAGAATTGGTGGTGAATTTGTTTGCATTCCATGTTAAATAATAAGCATTAGGCTTTGTTTACATAATGCAAGTAATGATAATCAATCTAATGCAACTATGCAAGTAATGATAAATTGATAATTGATCTATTGCTTGGCCACATGAAGCTAAATCACACTAACTTCACTTCATTATTCTTTAAGCTACTTGGATCCCATTGTTGTATGCTTATGCACTTTTACTTCATGCTTACGTGCACCAGTTGAGGCTTTTATTACTTGGAATTAGTTTAGTCAGTTAAAATAATAAACCAAATCTAATTGGATAACTATAAATTCAATCAAGTAATTCCTGTTGAACCACCCAACAGTAACAGTAGAATTTATTATTATGAATCCTTCACAATTGCTACTTTTACAAAAGGTATTTATTGACAGAGAGACAAAAGAACGAAAAGTAAAACTAATATGATTGGAAAGCTAATCAAAGTTCAGAAACTCAATGACAGAATTATGATCGACATGCTAATGAATCTTAAATACTAGTAATATGATTGGAAAGCTAATCAAAGTTCAGAAACTCAATGACCGAATTTTTTTCTCCAACAAAAAGTTTGGGGAAGGTTTACCAAGCTGGGTAAATCAAGACTTCATGAGTCCACTCGCTTGCAACTTGAAAAGAGAACCACCCAATATGTGCAACAAGCTAACAATGGACGAAATGAGTTTATTTTTTAAACTAGGAAATCTTATATGGATTCATGTTAGAAAGGATCGGTTCCCTACATTGAAGAATTCTAAATTGAAACCAAGAGGAGATGGCCTATTTCAAGATGTACCTGACGCGCCCCTGCACGACTCATCCTTGCACGATACTTCAACTGATCTTCCTCTTGGATCACTCCGACCTGTGCAAGGCGTCTCCAAGATGACCTTCTTCAAGGGCTCTTAATTACTTCTTTAGACCATCAAGATCAAGTCTGAGCATTTTAAGAGCCTTTGTCGAATTGAATACTCAAGCCCGCAACCCTAAATGCTTAATATATATTGATCACCCGGTTTTTGATGAAGGTGTCAAGTTTAAATCAGATTCAAATTCAAAGTACATGCACTCAATGTAAGGAGAAGACACAATGGAGTTCCGCCTGAGCTAAGAATCAATGTGCATGCTTCATTTTCCATCAGAGCATTTTTAGCGAGGCATCTTCTTCCCAAGCATGTAACTAGTTGCCGTTTTTCTTCTTCTATTAAATCTAAAAAATTTGGCCATTGTTTAGGCACGTCTAATAAATTGAAAAATCGGATCATCTCCATAGTTTCAAGTTAGAAAACTTCATCTTGTGAAACCAATGTAATGTTTTTCAAGATAAGATGAAACCAATATAGGATGTATTTTATAAAAGTAGTGGTTGGATGTGACTAGATATGTTTTAATTGACGTGTGAGGAAGAAGACGAAAATGAAGCAATTGAAATTGAATGTTATATTGTGACACGATGCATTAGTTTATTTTATATCCTCTACTTCTGCTAAAGTTTGTAGATTACATGCAATAGTATGTTTTTTCATATGATAATGCCTGATATACATGTTATATTGTGTAGTTATATTCAACAACTAAGAGACGAAGTGTATAACTTCTTTGTGACGTTTATGGAAGTGTTGCGCATTGTCTCTTACTACTAGGTCATTCAATGTGGGGCTCTTGATAAACATTTGTTACTAAAATAAAAGTGAATTTATTTACAAAAAAATGACAGCATATAATTCAAAACAAAAATTGACATGCACATAAATGCTGTGAAATTTTGACCTACTTGCAACAATAACGGGCTCACAGATTCACACGAGAAGTAAGAAAATAAACAATACAAGAACAAGATAATTTCTTGACCCAGTTCGTCAGAATGACTAGGTCTGAGGGCACTATCAAGCCAGGGACTTCACTAGATCTGAGACTTTCAAGGATTACAAGACATGATCCATTGATCTACTGATCTGATCAGTCTAACCTAATCTCTCTAGCACTCTGATTTTTCCCTCTCTCTGCTTTCAGGTTCTAGCACACCAATTACAATAACATGGACATGTTTAAATAGAAAAACAAAAGGCCAAAAGAAACCCTAGAGACTCGTGCAACTTGGGCTCCAAGAAAAGCCCATTTTCTCGGACACGACCAATTACGCGGCGCGGCCGCGCTTTTCTTGCCCTTCCCCACGCTTTGTCTTACTATCGGAATAACGCGACTTGCACCCTCCAAATCGCGCCCGTGCTTTAAGTTGGCACCCCGCGCTTCTAGTTGGCCGCGATTGTGGTACTGTTTACCGCTGTCGCGGTACTGTTCATTCGCCCCGCCTTTGTCTTCTTTTCGGCCTAAATCGAATCAAGCTCCAAAACATAACAATCTCCCACCTGAAGACTGATTCCAATTGTAATTGACTTCTTCAGCAGTAGTCCTTCAGTCTTGGTAGTGTCGGGCCTTCAACTTACGTAAGCCCGTCTGAAGCCCTGCCAGGCCTCAGTTCCTCAAGCTTGTCAACAAGGTTTTCTCCCACCACACTCGGCACCTGTCATATGGAATCCTCCTTGAAAGTTTCCTCCTCCACCATGTCAGTCCACCTGACTTTCCTGCCATCTGCACAGTCATTTGGCTCATGTTTCAACATCAGATAAGAATTAGGAGTTAACTCCCTATCTTGTTCCTCAACGATCTCCTGACCATTGAACCGTGGATCATCCTTCAAGGCCTCTTGCCTACTAGGATCCACTGTCTTGCTCCCACCAGTTCCATCAAACTTCTCCACATGAATCTTTCCGTCCATTGCAATCGTAGGAACCTCGCTCTGATACCAATTGTTGGGAAAATTCAATCACCTACTAGCAACAATATCAGCTATACAAATCCACAAGAGAAATTAGAAACAAATAATAAAAAGAACACATGAAATTTGTTGACCCGGTTCGTCAGAATGACTACATCTGGGGGCACTACCTAGCCAGGGATATCCAATAGATCTGAGACTTACAAGGATTACAAGACCTGTCAGTCTAACCTAATCTCTCTAGCGATTTGATTTTTCTTCTCTCTGCTCTCTGGTTTTAAGCACACTGCTTAACCTAGTACACCAATTACAATAATCTAGTTGGGTTTAAATAGAGAACACAAGGCCTAAAAGATGGTAACAAGATATTACAAGATATTTGCAAGGATAGAATATTCTAATATCCCCTAGATATAATTCTCTCCTAATATCTAATATATTTTACCCATTAATGATAGAAAATCCTATCTACCAAAAATAGTCCGAAGCTCGACTTGCAAGACACGAAACAACCTCTCATGGACGCATCCGAATGCACGGGTAAGGACCCAAAAGCGCGGCCGCATAATCCACACCTAGCCCGTGCTTTTGGCTTCTGTCAGAATTACGCGACTTGCCACCACAAAGCGCAACCGCGCAATGCCGAGCCATCCCGCGCTTTTCCTGGCCGCGATCGCGGTACTGTTCACCGTGGTCACGATACTTTTCATTCACCCTGTCTTCGCTTCTCTTTTCACCTTTGTCTCCTATTCGGCCTAATCTCGAATCAGGATCCGAAATCCCAACAATAAACAACTCTGTTACATGCGTAGAAATGCGGTTTTATTAAGGCAAAATCAAGGCATACTTACATGGTAATGGAATAATGTAAGCTCTCAATAGAAAATTGTGTATTACAATGAAATATTGGTTTGGGTTATTTTTCAAAGAAATAGTTATTCTGGATATATTTTACAAAAATTTTAAAAAGTTGAGCCCTAATTTTGAGATTAGAGTTGTAACTTGGCCTTTTTCCGTCATGCCAACTAATATAAATCTCTCGGATAAACAGAACGTTCACAGACCAACTGCAACTCATCGAACACATTTGACTCTTGAGATCATGAGATGTCTGTTCGGAAGATGCCTCTCACGGCCACCGCCATCACCACCGAGCATCCACTACACTCTCATTCCTCCGATTATGACCCCGACGTTGCACCAACCACCACCTCCGTCGGTTGCCAATCCCTTTACTATTCTTAGGACACTTAAATTGACTGTTGCATGGTGAGTAGTACATACATTCCCTTTTTTCCCATTACATTAGTAAAATACTTTGGTACTAGTTACATTAGTACATTGCTTTGGTGCAATATATCACACAAGAATACCTCCAGTAGTTAAATAGATTCACGCAAAATAGCATACAAGAATACCTTAAGTAGTTAATTAAATAGATTCATGATTGAGCCAACCGCACCAAGTCACACATAATTTATACGATGATGTTTTGTCCTTGGGATAATAGCAAAGAATTAGAGGAAGAAGAAGAAACAAAGAAAGGATAAAAGAAAGTTATACATTCATTCATCGACAAAAGAGTCAACCTTGCAAATACAAATTCAAATTAAGTGTTTTACTTCATTCATTCGATTCCACACTATATAAGTTTGATTTGCCAAAAGGCAAAAGCAATCCTTTCACTAAAAACTAATTCATCACAATCCTTTTTCTAGAACCAAAATCAACAAAATTGCAAAGACAGTAATAACAATGCACTAAAAAATGTAAGAGGAGACAAACGAGAGCTCTAGTAAGCAGGTGGGAGTGACCGAGACATAGAACCTCAATAGGGTAGTTGCTTTACAAAAAAGTGAGTTGGTATTGACTGACACAAAGAAGAGTATAGTACCTCGTTTGTCCAGTGCAGGAAAAGGGACCCTGACATTGAGCCTTAGAAAAGCTTGAATCACAACATGTCTAGTCATAAGAAAAAGACTTGGAAGAGAGCTTCTAAAGAGCAAGATATACCAAAAGACAGTAACACTGTTGGAAAAATTCCCCAAAAAGAGAAAGGAGTCTTCTACTAACACTAATATGGAGATTGTCCAACATAGCCTTTTCGAAGTTCAAGTTAAGCAAGGGCGAAGTTGCCTTGGAATCAAATGTCAAGGCTCAAGCAACCATTATAGTCTCTTCCCTCAAAGATTTGATTAAGAGGGAGGCCTCGTCCTTGATTTTTCTCCCTGAAACCAAATTAAGTAGAGGAGAATTTAAGAGAGTTTTGAGCAGATTCAGAGGTTTTGATGGATTGGCAGTAGATAGTAGGGTTATATCTAGAGGTCTTGCTTTCATGTGGAAGTCAAGATGCAAATTTCCTTGATGTCAATGTCTTTGCACCACATGGATTTATGGATCTCATTCAAGCCGTGTAAATTTAGCAGATAAGAAACAAGAAGCTCAGACGCTGCAAACACATTTTCACAATTCGTGATCTCATTTAAACAAGACAAATTTGAAAGTAAAATAAAGTGAACGTAGATCATTTTGCATCACAGTGGTATCAAATGTGTATGTAGAAGCTAACCTTTGCTCTCTTAAAGAATGATATAAAGTCATCATCGGTAAGATGTCCAATGCACCACTGAATCCATATGACATCATATTTTCCTGATTCTGGAGTGAATTCCTAAACAGCGCAAATGCAGTAACATATGCGTGAAACCTTAAGTTAAAAAAACCTTAACCCAGAGTAAATTCCTAAACAATGCAACCACATATAACACCAGAAATTTCACAATAGAATCACGATCAGATGAGTACGGTTGTTACGGTGAAATCTGCGAGCAAATTACACCCGTTTGATCATTTGTATTTATGGTCAGGATAAATCCACGCGTTTAACTATTTTTCTAAACGGAGGGGTATTTTTGTCAATTTTCTATCCACTCACCCTATCTTCTCCTTCTCCGTTTTTCTTTTCATCTTCATCGACTGAGATATAACGACTTTGCAGCCATAGTTCGATCTTCTCCCATATATCATTCCATCATGTTTCAATGGGATTTAGATTGTGTTTTCTAGATCCTTCACAATACTTTCTTCATGGATTTAGTTTTTTTTTTCCTTCTTATAATTTTAAGTTCGAATTTAGGGTTATCGATTTGTTTTTTTTTTCCTATTTGGGGGTTTTTGATTTCGCGATTATGTTACATCGAATTGTATAGATTCAACAATGTTTAATGTTATTTGTTGAAATTTTTGTGGTTTTCTACCAATTTTTGTTGGTGATTTCAATTTCTATGGATTCTCACCACCCATAAGAGTATAATCTTCTCTACGTGAACCATTATCATCTCCATTGCTAAGATTAGTTTATTACAAAGTAGATCTTCTAATTCATCACTTTTAAAAAGTTATGTCATTGTTCTAGACTTGACACATCATATGCTGGATTAGATGTTTGTTGTAAGGATTAGCAATGAAGACACGAAAGGCATTGAACATCTTAAATTCAATGAACCTTACCGTCAATTGTAATGAACCTAATCGTATAAAGACATGAACCCATGAATTACGATTTATGTTCTAGATTACGTGACAAAAATAACAAGTATGCATTAATTATCATGAACTTTATTGAAATTTGTTATGAACTTAATCGTAAAATGACGTGAACCAATAGAATACCATTTACAAATATATACTTGACACAAAATAAGAAGTATTGTCAGATAAATTAATTAACCTTATTACCAATTGTTATGAACCTAACCATGAAAGTGCACGAACCAATAGAACTTTTATGAACTTAAAGTCATGAACTATGAGATGAAATATTATGAACTTATGTTTATAAAAAATGAACCAAATATACAAAGAACATGAACCAAATGACGTAAACCAAAATAACAACTAATATGACTTGAAAGACATGAGTTGTAACCTATAAGATAGACTATCATGAACCTAAGCATATAAAAACAACAACAATGACCCAGTGTAGCTCCCCTTAAGGGAATCTGGGGGGTCAGGATGGGGGCACTCCTGGCTTAACGCAATGGGGAGCGAACAACAACAATGACCCACCTAAGCATATAAAAACATGAACAAAAAAAAGATCTACCGTGAACCAAAAGACATAAATCGTACGAAGAGTTAGTCTATGTGGGATTTGAACCAACATCTATGTGCATGCACATAGCTCTAGTGATGCGTCCCTCGTATGGGATGCGACGGATCGACTCGGTGTTTGAGTATTGGGTCTCAATTCTACGTAGCGGAAGACTTGATTGATTAATTGAAGGCACGAACAAACAAGAACAATTGTGAACGAGAGCTTTAGATCGAATTATAAGGGGCGGCGCAAGCACAAAGGGAAAATAAAGGAGCAATCCTCAACTTAAATTAACCCTAAAATGTGCGCTGAATAAAACATAAGCCTAATCCCCCTTATATAGGGAGGCGGCACAAAAAACCCTAAAAGAACCTATCGGCGCGCCTAGGGCTAGAACGCAGTCTAGGCCCATCGGCGCGGTCCAAAATGTGGTGGCGCAAGGCCCATAATTAACCTTCTAAAAACATAAAACTAGTAATAGCAAGGTCTTATAATGGAAATAGTGCAAAAAACTACTAGAAATAGATAGGTCATTCGTGACCGTGCTCGCAGTGTCGCGACATGCTTGGCGCGACGCTGGCGAGGCTCGGACACGACGCTGGCGAAGTCACGGCGCGAGGCCGAAGGCTGGCGAGGACACTGGCACGGCGCTGGGCGCTGGTGACGACGTTGGCGAGGTCTCGCGAACTTGAGGTTCGCCGATGCATCCGAGAACCTCAAGTTGCGACTCGACTACGAGGTCCGATGCGAGGACCTCGAGTGACGATCCGAGGTCGAGTCCCGACGCGAGGTCTCGGCGAAGGCTGGTTGGAACCTCGACTTGCGATCCGATGCTCGAGGATGTCGCGTCATGGCACGGTTGGTCCGAGAGCTCGTAACGAGGTTCCTCGGCGCCGATGATGGAAATAGTGCCGAGTGAGGTCGCGATGCCAGGCGCGCCGTGGCCAGTGGAGAGGCGCGACACTAGTGATTGTGTCGCGGTCTCGATGGCACGGGCCCTGGCACGGGTGACTGGGCCATCTAAGCGAAGTGTGAAGGCCTCGATCTCTTGACTAGCATCCATAGACGGGGTCGCGTCATCTAGCATTTGAGCTAATAGGCTACCAAATGATATGAACCATAAGATAAACTATTAAGAATTAAAAGTCATGAACCATAAAAATTATTATGAACCTAACTTACAAAAACATGAACCGAAAGAACAAGTACCATGAACCAAAAATCACGAAAGAAAATAATAACTAGCATGAACTAAAAGATATGAACCCTAAGATGAACTTTGATGAACCTAAGATTATTCAAACATGAACCAGTTGTTATAAACAAAAAAACATGGAAAAAATTTATGAACCATAAGAAGAAATATTATGAACCTTACCTTAAAAAGTCATGAACCAAGAGAACAACCGATACGAATAAAAAGACATGACCATATCAAGAATTAGCCTATGTGGGATTTGAACTCACATATATGTGCATTTGCACATTACTCTACCATTTGAGCTAATAGGCTATCAAATAAGTTTTCAAACCATCAATCAGGATATGCATTATTATTGTGTCCACTAGTGATCGATTCTTAGAGAACTCAAGATTAGATTCTAAGTTCATTCAATTGAGTTGACAATGTGAGGAAATAAGCTTAAAGAAAAAAAAGGATAAGCTCAAAGAGAACTAAAACAATAAAAGAAAAAACAAGAGAAAAAAATAGGAGTATAGGCGATGGACATACAAATCAAACATATGGTATACAAATATAGCAAGGACAACTCAAAACAAATGGGGGGAGAGAGAGAGAGATACTTGTTCTATACTCCATGCTAGTTTTATAGGTTGTAGAGACTAACTAGTGACTTTTGCTTAAAAGAAGGAAATCTCAGAACTACAGTAAAGAAGAAGTGAGTGTTGATGTGTGATTTGACATTGCTTTAGCCTATGCGGGATTTGAACCCACATCTATGTGCACATGCACATTGCTCTACCATTTGAGCTAATAGGCTGACAAATGACATGAACTATAAGATAAACCATTAAGAATATATTAAAAGACATGAGCCATAAGAGTTATTATGATCCTAACTTATAAAAACATGAACCAAAAGAATAAGTACCATGAACCAAAAATCACGAAAGAAAATATGAACTAGCATGAATTAAAAGACATGAACCATAAGATGAAACTTGATGAACCTAAGGTTATTTAAACATGAACCAGAAGAACAATTACGACATAATTACTATCATGAACAAAAAAAACAATGAACCGTAATAATGCTTATAATGAACCTTATTACACAAAGATGTGAACTAACATAATAATTAATACATTTTTAGGACAACCATCGACACGACGATCAGTGCACCAGATTTCCTCCTCAAGCTCTAATTTAATAGATGCACATTTCTTAGATTCAAGACATTCAACATCCAATATATCAACAACAATCATATTCAATACTAGATCTAGAAATTCATATTTTTAAAATAAAAATAACAAAAAAAATTGCAAATCAGTTACAAATATCAGAAAAAGAGCTTTTTTAGGTGGATTTGAAGAAGGAGGAGGAGGAGGAGGAGGAGGAGGAGGAGGAGAAGATTAAATGAATCAAGAAAGATGCAAATTAAAATTGCAATTAATTATTGGTAAATCTGAGATCTAGAACCCTAAACCCTAGAAAAAAAATTAAATCGGTTCATACCTTCTTCGATTCCTTTCTCCATTGTTTATTCCAAGTTGCTTTATTGGTGAATTTGGGTGAGACCTGGCGTGATTGATTGCGGTTTAGATGCGAAATCTCTTGCGTGCTCTTATGGGAGAGAAGCGTCTGCGAAGAACATGAATGTATTTTGGGATTTTTGGGGTAAAAGGAGCTTTTATGATAGAAGGGTAATTCCGTCATTAGATTTAGAATTTTGCCTTATTTACCCGTGTTGCCATCGTAAATGAACCGATTCTTTTTTCTTATTTTTCTATCAAACCCATTTTATTTTAATCTGCACCGTTATTTTCTTGTATCTAACGGCCTAGAAATGCCCGCAGCTTTCACCATATTACATTATGCCACCTGAGCGACTCTTTCACGATAAACAAATTGTGTTATAAAGCAGCTAAAACATCAATTATTTTAGGAGATCAGAAAAGACTTCAAACGCAGGTATGAGAAAGAACCGGTCAACCAAAATTTAACACAAGAGTATCTTCAACTGATTACAAGGGAGATAACAGATGAGGACAATAATTTCCTCACTAAACCGGTTACAAATGAAGAAATTAAGTTCGCTTTAATGCAAATTGGATCGAATAAATCGCCTGGTCCGGACGGAATGACGGCGGAGTTTTATAAGAAATATTGGGACATAGTTGGTCCATCGGTTATGAAAGCAGTTAAGAGCTTCTTCCATTCCGGAAAAATCTTGAAACAAATAAATCATACGTTTATATCTCTCATAGCAAAAATAGATAACCCCTCATCAACAAATCATTATAGACCAATAAGTTTATGCTCTACGATATATAAAGTCATCTCAAAAATTATAACTGATCGACTAAAAGTGATTATTCATAAAATCATCCACCCACTACAAGGGGCCTTTGTAAGCAACAGAGCCATTCAAGATAACGTTCTCATTGCTCACGAAATATTCCATTCCTTTAGAGGAAGTAAGGCGAAAGACGGATGGGTAGCAATTAAGCTAGATATGGAAAAGTCTTATGATCGACTAGAATGGACCTTTCTTTTCAAAGTTTTAGAGAAATTTGGGTTTAATGAGCAATTTATAGGTTGGATACGAGAATGTGTGTGTACAATATCTTTCTCAGTATTAGTAAATAATGGACCCACGGACCCGTTTGTTCCGGAAAGAGGTCTAAGACAAGGAGATCCACTCTCCCCGTTCCTATTTGTCATTGGTACCGAAATCCTTGCAAGAAAACTACAAAGAGAGTGTGAGAATGATCGCTGCTTTGTGGGTTTCCCGGTAGCCAGAGGAGGCCTAAAAATTCCCTTCTTAGCCTTTGCAGATGACATTATCATCTTTTCTAAAGCAACACAAGGTGCATGTACAAAGGTGAAGAAAATAGTAGAAGAATACAATGCCATATCTGGGCAAAAAGTAAATTATCACAAATCAGCCTTCCAACCCTCGAAGAACATTAATAACCATCATAAGCAACAAATACAACAAGCCCTTGGCATAACATCCATGACAAATCTCGAAAAATATCTCGGATGCCCGATTATCAATGGAAGAGTGAATAAAGAAACATTCAAAGAGTCGGTTGAAAAAACACAAGGTCAACTTACTAAGTGGAAAGCTAATGCCCTCTCCCAGGAAGGACGTACAATTCTGATAAGATCAAACCTAGCTACAAAATCAAACTACATTATGCAAAGCTTCATGCTCCCAAAGAAAATTCATGAAGAACTTGATAGAATTAATAGGACGTTTTTGGAACAAGGATCATAACCATAAACCTTTAATAGGATGGGATAAAATATGCAAACCTAAGACACATGGAGGATTAGGATTAAGAAAAGCAGAACACATGAACAAAGCATTACAGATGAAACTACTATGGAAAATCCTTGCTGAACCACAGAACATTTGGGTCAGAGTAATCAAAGAAAAATATATGAAGAACGATAACCTCTTTTCATACAAAATTAAAGCAAATACATCTTGGCAATGGAAAAAACTAATAAGTCTGCGAACAGAGTTTAAGAAAGGACTGATATGGCAACTTGGAGATGGACAAACAATCAATTTTTGGGATGATAATTGGGATCTAGAAGAACAATTGAAACAATATGCGAAACACCCCTCTACAATTAATGAAGAGACAAAAGTTGCGGAATTCTTAACACAAGACAAGAAATGGAATGTCACTGCCCTAGCACAAAACCTACCAAATGAGCAAGTGGAAATCATAACATCAATCCCAATTCCGGATAACAAAATTCAAGATAGATTATACTGGGCACCAAGTAGAAATGGATGGTTCTCGACATAGTCAACGATCAATCTAGTCACTCAAGCAACATATCAAGAGCCATGTACAACAAATTGGATATGGAAATTGGATATATTACCAAAAGTGAAAAATTTTCTTTGGAAAATAAGTATGAATGGTCTACCCACTAAAGCTAGACTAAGGGAAAAAAATGTAGCTACTGTTGGGGGATGTATTATGTGTAACTGCACGGAGGAGGATAGCGCAGATCTACTTATAGAATGCCCACATACATTAGGCACAATAAGGAAAATTAACATGAGCATTGAACAATCCTTAAGAAATTATAATACACAAAACAAAACGCCAAAGAATATTTTAACAGACTTGTTTAACCAACTAGGAGAAAAAGAATTCATTGTACTAGCAGTTTCTTGGTGGAGTATCTGGCACCAGAGAAATAAATTGACTTTTCAACAAACACCGAATGACTTTATACAAGATTTACCGGGATACATCAGGACACAACTAGAACAATGGAAAACAGCAAAACAGTGGAATGAAGACGAAGACTATGTAGCTACAAGAAAACATCAAAGAAAGAAGAAAAAAGAAACAACTAGATTGTGGAAAAAACCCCAACAAGGGATAATAAAATGCAATTTCGATGGGTCAAGATTACAGAATGGACAAGCAAGTGGAGGATCAGTTCTAAGGGATCACAAAGGAGAGGTGATGGATTTAGTGGGAAAAAAATATGGAAAAATATCAACTCTTAAGGCAGAAGCACTGGCTCTCAGAGACGGAATAAGGTTAGCAAAGCAAAAACAGTATAAATGCATTGAAATTGAAGGAGACAACCTACAAGTAATAAAAGCAGCCTTAGGAGAGAAAAACTGTTCATGGGAAATTGAGATAATTATGGCTGACATCTTGGTATCCCTTTTGGGGTTCCAATCGGTTCTAATTACACATGTGCCTAGAGGTTCTAATGTTGTGGCTGATAAAATTGCGTGCTTGAGCCACAGTCTGCCTCTATGCAATCTTTTAAATCACCCAGAACTTCAAGTTCTCATCCGTAAGGATACTCTAGGACGCCCACCCTGAAGGTTGAACATCCTAATTCTTACCTTATATATAAAAAAAAAACATGTCTCTAAATATTTTATTTTTACCTGGAGAGGGGTGCAATAGAAATTAGCAGCCTTATGACCATCTTCTACTGCAAAATTTTCAGAGTCCAAACTTTCACGTGCTGCCTCTAAAAAATGCGATACTGGCTCAAGTAAATCAACCTACGTAATAAGAATATAGAAACTTAAGCATTAGAATGATTGAAAAAGCAAAATTTCACATCATCCGCATGGTTCATTTTAGCAGATTTGAACTCCATAAGAAATTAGAACCCTTCATTGTATGGTCAGCTATTTAAATAATGTATATCTAAAAAAAATCTGAAACTAAATATCAAAACAATAAACCATCATTTTGAAAAACTCCTCCAAGATAATGATATTAATAAAAGAAAAGACTACCTCATTAAAGAATCTTATGAGAAGATTTTTAGTCACTCTACCAATACCAGCACCACAATCTGCAAGCATAACTGAAAATTTTAGCTGTAAATTTTGGCAAGCATTAGACTTAATTTTACTTTTCCAAATGCATTTTGATTCTTTTCATGGAGAAATGTGAATTTTAAAAATTCAATGAATCAATTGAGAACTCAAAAAATAATTAACAAGAAGAAGAAACTAACTTGCACCTCTTCAGATAAAGAATGAGGAAGATTTAACACTACAACTCTAGTGTAAAAAATTAGCATTGTTTCACTAGGAGCTTGCAATAAAATAATTAGCATAGATACTAAATTGCATATTAACTTTTTATCTAGTCAGTGTTGTTTTCATTGAATCGAAGTTAGAACAGAGAAGATTTCAGAGAATCATAGCAAGAAGGAAGAGGAGAGAAGAGCGGGAAAGTTTGTTGTGAAAAGCATTTTCAATTTTTATTATTCTCTTTCTTTTTGGACTGTATACAATGTATCTAGTATTTATAATAGTCCAAGGCTTTTACAGAAATGCATATCCACGGATATTCCATCATCCCCGGAGTACGCAAAGGTTGTCAACGTTATCAGCGGCGGCTCAGACATATGTGGTGTTACTTATTCGGCGGCCAAACGCCACGCACGAGGACACCTGGAAGGACCGCTGATAGAAAATATCCGTAATTCTTATGGACACACCGGGAGCACCATTACTTTCAGCGACTCGGACTCTGCTGGTCTGGTGGGCCCTCACCACGATGGATTAGTCATATCTCTATCGGTGGGGAACGTATTAATGAGGAGGATTCTCATTGACACCGGGAGCTCCACTAACATGATCACGCTCTACGCCCTCAAGGAGATGGGGCTGAAGGAAGAGAACATCCTCAAAAAATCAGTAGCGCTGGTGGGATTCAGCGGGGAAATTGCTCATACCCTAGGGGAGATAACCCTCCCCACTTACGCCAAAGGAATCAACTTGCAGGTCAGATTCTCAGTGCTTGATTGCCCATCCTGCTACAACATCATCATGGGACGACCCTGGATCCATGACATGAAGGCGGTCCCTTCCTCCTATCACCAAACCATAAAGTTTTCCACTCCGTGGGGATCAGGGAAATCAGCGGGGATCAAAGGTTGGCCAGAGAATGCTACAAGTCCGCCCTCAAGGCGACCGTCGCCGTCTCCGCATAGCAATTACAGGAAGCCAAGGGGCCCACACCAGCACGGGACCCCTAGGCCGATAGGATCGAGGAAGTCGTCCTTAACAGCCAGAAACCCGGGCAAACTGTGTGGATCGGAAAGGACTTGGCTCCCGAGAGAAAAGCTGAATTGGTCGGTTTCCTCAAGGAACACAGCGGTAGCTTCGCCTGGTCGCATGAAGACATGGTGGGGATTGACCCCACAATTATCACGCACCGATTGAAGGTGGACCCCCGCCATCCACCGGTAAAACAAAAGAGAAGGAAATTTGCACCCGAGAGGAACCTGATCGTCGACGAGGAAGTGCAGAATCTACTCCGGACGGGGAAAATCAAGGAAGTAAAATACCCAGAGTGGTTAGCAAATGTCGTGGTCGTGAGCAAGAAAAACGGGAAATGGAATGTGTGCATCGACTTCACAGACCTTAACAAAGCCTGCCCGAAGGACTCTTTTCCCCTGCCGCATATAGATGCCATGGTAGACGCCACCGCCGGCCACGAGATGCTCACTTTCATGGATGCCTTCAGTGGCTACAATCAAATTCAGATGCAACCAGACGACCAGGAGAAGACCTCGTTCATCACCAGCCAACATACTGCTATCGAGTGATGCCATTTGGGCTCAAGAACGCTGGGGCTACCTACCAGCGACTAGTCAACCGCATGTTCCAGAAGTACATCGGTAGGACCATGGAAGTATACATTGACGATATGCTTGTCAAATCAAAACAAGCCACGCACCATATACAACACCTAGAGGAGGCCTTCCGGACCTTGGACAGCTACCGTATGAAGCTCAATCCGGCAAAGTGCGCGTTTGGGGTAACCTCTGGCCGTTTCCTCGGGTTTATGGTCACCCAGCGGGGGATCGAAGCCAATCCTAATCAAATTCGAACCGTAGCAAGCCTGCGATCGCCCAGATGTGTGAAAGATGTGCGGAAACTGACGGGAAGGGTGGCGGCCCTGAATCGCTTCATCTCAAAATCATTTGATAGGTGCCGCTTGTTTTACGATGCGCTGCGGAAAAACAAGAAATTTGAATGGGCTCCAGCCCACAAGACAGCCTTCCAACAACTCAAACAGTACCTGTCCAACCCGATGCTGTTGTCCAAACCCGAGGAGGGCAAAAATCTTTTCTTGTATCTGGCAGTGACCGAAGCTGCCATCAGCGGCGTACTAGTGCGCGAGGATCAGGGTGACCAACTGCCAGTGTACTACATCAGCCGCACCCTGCTTGCAGCGGAGACACGGTATTCACCTTTGGAAAAACTAGTTCTTGATCTGGTCATGGCTTCCACGAAGCTAAGGTCCTTCGAGTCCCATCCATTTACCGTCCGCATAAGCTACCCACTAAAGGCCATACTGAGAAAACTAGAGATCACCGGGCGAATGGCCAAATGGGCAATACATCTGAGCGGTTTCGATATCGCTTATGAGCCGAAGGCAACAATCCGAGCCCAGGCGCTAGCAGACTTTGTGGCCGATTTCAGCCCTTCATTAGAAGAAGAAGCCAGACAGCAAGAAGCCTTCGTAACAGAAGACGAGAATTCTGGAATTTGGACCTTGCATACGGATGGAGCTTCTAACAGCCGGGGAGTAGGGATTGGAGTAGTGCTGAAATCGCCCGGGGGGGACAGGATAACACAGGCAGTACGATGCGCCTTCGGGGCCACCAATAGAGAATCAGAGTATGAGGCACTGATATTGGGGCTGACGATCGCCCAAGACGTGACTATCAAGGAAATAGAAGTGAAGTGTGACTCGCTGTTGATCGTGAATCAGATCCCGGTGATCTTCATCGCTAGAGACGCCAGAATGGCAGCATACGTGGAAAAGGTCAAAGGGATCATGCGCGAGTTTGAAACCTTCACCATCCAGCAGGTTCCCAGAGAAGAAAATGCACAGGTCGATGCCCTAGCCAATTTGGCCTCCGCCCTAGATCCTGAGGAGTTCGCATCAATCCCCCTGGTGTATGTACTAGTTCCTGCAATCAAGCGGGAAACCGATCCATCAGAGCAGGGAACCCAGGACGACCCACTAGCAGTTAAAGGAAAAGTGGTAGAGATCTTGGAAAGCCACCATCCCGGAGGGGCAGTCGACAGCGAGGATCCGAAGGGGTAGAGACGCCAGACGGCGAGAATCCAACATCAAGCACGGTGGATACTTCCCAAGGCGAAAAGTGCTGGACGCAACTGTAACTACGATGGCTCGATCATGGACAGCTACCGGCGGAGAAGTCTGAGGCAAGAGCGCTCTGGATGAGAGCCACCCGCTACAGTGTAAAGGACGGCGTTCTGTTCAAACAGTCCGCAGTGGGAACCTCACTCCGCTGCGTAACAAAAGTAAAGGTACCCAAGATACTCAAGGAACTTCATGAAGGCGAATGCGGAAATCATTCTGGGGGGCGTAGCCTCTCGAACAAAGCTCTTAACTTGGGATACTATTGGCCCACCATGCGCCAAGATGCGGCGGAATATTCTCAAAAGTGCGAAGCTTGCCAGAAACATGCTCCAACCTCTCACCAGCCGTCGGAGCCGTTGCACCCAACGCTAACCCCATGGTCGTTCATGAGGTGGGGGATGGATATCGTGGGGAAGTTACCACCGACTTCTGGCCAGCGAGTATTCTTCCTGGCAGTCACTGATTACTTCTCCAAATGGATCGAAGCGGAGGCGTACAAAGAGATCAAGGAGTCCCACGTGGTGGCGTTCATCAAAAAGCACATTATCTGCCGCTTTGGGATACCCTCGGAGATCATCTGCGACAACGGGTCACAGTTCATTGGCAGAAAAACCCGCGATTACTGCCGGCAGTGGAACATAGACCTAGTAACCTCCACTCCCCGCTATCCACAAGCCAACGGACAAGCAGAATCTAGCAATAAAGTCATCATCAACAATCTCAAGAAGCGGCTTGCTAAGGCCAAGGGGCGCTAGGCCGACGAGCTGCCCTACGTCCTGTGGGCCGATAGGACCACCCCGAAGGCAGCCACCGGATAGTCACCGTTCTCCTTGGTGTACGGATGCGAGGCAGTGATACCCGCCGTAGTCACCGTGCCAACCGCGCGGTATGGGCTACAAAGGCCCGACCAGAACGCCGTCGAGTTAGCAACTGATCTTGATACTCTGGAAGAACTAAGAGAAAGAGCACGGTTGCGCCTAACCAGGCACCAGAAGCAGGTGGCTCGCAGTTACAACAAGAACGTACGGATCAGAGCCTTTGCTATCGGCGAGTGGGTCCTTCGAAAGGTGTTCTAGAACACCGCTAAAACAAACACGGGGAAACTTGCTCCCGCCTGGTAAGGACCCTACAGGATAGTCGGCATCACCGGGCAAGGGGCTTACCGACTAGAGTCCAGAGATGGGAAATCCGTCCTGCGTAGTTGGAATGCTACGCACCTACGGAGGTACCATTTCTAAAGAAGTATCCAAGTCGCCAGAAACGGCCGAATAAACTAGAGTAAGACTCAAGCCACGATACGAATTCTTTCGAGAAAACTTGATCGAATAAACATCTTGACTCAAAACGTTTGTGCTACATTTCTTCAGAAAAAACAACAAAAAAAGGGGGCACTCCGAAGAAGTTACTCTCGGCAGGTACCGCTAGAAAAGAGAAACCTCGTTACACCAGACAGCGAAAAAGAAAATACTAAAGCACGAATGCTCCGAAGTTACGAATATGTCACTTGTATTCCAAAAGAGTTTTTACAAAACTGTTACATGGCACAGGAAATAATCTCCTAGACGCCCGCTATCCGGCAGGATCGCCAGTCAAGGATATCTTCGAAAGGTCGCTTCCCAGAAGCTCGCCAGCCGGCGTCGTGGATCCATCCCCCGAGTCGCCAGCTCCACCAGCAAACGCCAGATTCTCGACGGTCATCGTCAAGGCACTGCGGGAAACGACGGACATCGTCCTTCGCGCGCCTTTCAGGTAGGTAATCTTCTTAACTAGCATGAGCTCGGGAATAACGCTGGTCAAGATTTTCCTCACCCATCGAGCCATAGCTATGCACCTCCTAAACGATCAGCCTTTTGCAGGGGCTGCTCGGACACCAGTCGGCACGCAGAAGAGAGACACCTGCAAAAACGCCGGAAGCACAAGCAAAAACAACAGCCGAGCAAGAACATAATAGTAAATAACACCCCCGCCCCTTGACGGGGGGCAAAAAGCGGAACATTGTATATGTGGCCTCGCCACCACCCTTAAACCCTCACAAGACGCCCGATAAACGGCACGCCCGTGAGGTACTACTTGTCTTCTACAAATCGTCCACAAAAAACCAAAAGATTGAGAGTTTTTTACAAACGGCCTAAGCCGCCGGATTTCTTGACATCCATAGGGAAATTATGCAGGGTTTCCAGAAGCGCCCGTCTCCTCCACCTGCTCACCATCTTCCAAGTTCGCCTGCTCCGTTGGAGTCGGCGGAGAACCCAACAGGGACGCGATGCGAGCCGAGGGCACGACATCGGGAAAGGAGTTCAAGAATTGCTCGTTGAATTTGTCCGCGTCCCCAACCGAGAGCTTCCCTGCCTCGAATTCCCTGATAGTCTCGAGCCGCGCCAGCATGCTGAAGAAGGCCCCAATATCCTCCGCATCCGCCTTTCCCATGGAAGGCACGCCATCAGCCTTCGCCTCGAGTTCCCTCACCTTGGCCTCCTGAACAGCAATCACTCGCTCCAGTTCTACAACTCGCACCTTCGCAGCCTCCTCCTAAGCGGCCAAAGCCTTGGCCCGAGCAGCGGACTGCTCTCGAGCCTTGGCAATGTCTTCGCGGTACTTGGCGACCTCCTGCTTCCGCCGTTCCTGCTCAGCGAGTTCCTTGTCCATCTCATCGATGAACATGCCAACTTCTTGGAAGAGCTGCATGCGACAAGAGAGGAAGTTAGAACACAACTCCAAACAGGCCGCCTGATGCGATTCCCGTCATGGATGCTAGCCAGGAGGACGACGCATTCACACTTCGCTCGGATGGCCCCATCACTCGTGCCAAGACTCGAGCAATCCAGGCCGCGACACAATCACTTGTGGCGCACCTCTCCGCATGCCACGACGCGCCCCTCGCCGCGCCGACGCACATTGCCTTGTGCGTCCTCGGCATCGAGGAACCTCGACTCGAGCCAACGGTGACAACCTCCAACCCCTTGCCACCATCGGACTCGAGTCATGCACCGTGCCATGGATCGCATCTTGAGGTTCTCGCGACCCTCGTGCCAGCTTACACGCCAGCGTCCTCGCCAGCGCCCTCGCCAGCGCCCCGGGCCGCGCCATGACCTCGCCAGCGCCGTGTCCAAGCCTCCCCGCGCCGCGCCAGACCTTGTCGCGACACTTCGAGCACGGTCACGGACGACCTATCCATTTTTAGTAGTTTTTGCACTCTTTCCATTATAGAACATTGCTATTACTAGTTTTATGGATTTAGGAAGTATTTTATGGGCCTTGCGCCGAAGGATTATGGGCTTCCGCCGCTGGGCTTGGATCTGCGCATCCCCCCTAGGCGCGCCGCCCCTATTAGGGTTTATTCTAGTTTTCTTATGCCGCCTCCCTATATAAAGAGGCTTAGGACTATGTTTTTCATTCAGCGCACATTAGGGTTTAATAAAGTCGAGGTTGATCTCCTTTTTTTATCCTTGTGCTTGCGCCGCCACTCACAATTGCCAACAAAGCTCTCGATTTTCTCATTGTTCGATATTGTTCGTGCCATAATCAAACCATTCAAGTCTTCCGCTATGTTAATTCGAGACCTACTACTCAAACACCGTTCGATCCGTCGCATCCCATACGAGGGACGCATCAACTGGCATCAGAGCCAAGGTTTGAGTAAGTCTCGTTCAACCCTCTTTCATTCATTCTCACACGTTCTTCTGTTACATCTAACCCTAGATTTCATCACTTCGCATATCTGCCATCTAGGGTCCCAATTTTTTTTTTCTTGCTTTCGTAAATTGTTAAAAAAAAAACATCATCAACCGTGACCTTACTCAACCGATCTATTGATTTTGGTGAAGTTGTTGCTTTGTCTTGCTAGTTGCATGAACTTAGGACTTGTTTTGCCAATTTCTCTCGTGCATCTGTTGTGATTGCTTGCGTTTTGATTTTAGTACTTGCTTGTGCCGATTCTAAAGGAGAAAGCCTAGAATTCGTGTTGTCTTGCTATAAAAAAAACTTGTTGTTCGACTATCAAAGCCAAAATAAAGTAACATAGTCGATCGATTAAAAAAAATCTCGTGGAGATCACAAGCCAAAATAAGGCAAGATCCTTCACATCCTTTCTTCAATTCGGCAACCCTAATTGCCGCAATCTCTTGCTTGTTTGATTTTGGTTTCGACATTTACCTAGTCTTGCTTTGCTTGCATTGTAATTTTCGGATCCATATCTTTGATCGAGTTCGAGTGACCTTAGCCTAGCCAATCCTTGTTCGTGTGGTTTGAACTAAAGGGTCGGCTTGACTTAAGCGAACCGTAAACTCGTGTCTTTTGTTGTGAACTTCTTACTGCTTCGATGACTGGTGTTACAATAGGTACAATTTCGGATTCGGGAGATGGTGTCCACAACGACAATACTAACAAAAATCCACCCGAGTTGCCGAATCCAAATCAGAACTTCTCGCCCGAGGCTTTGGCGCACATACAAGAACTCGAGAAGCTCTTGGCCGAGAGCCAAGGTCAGTCCAAGCACACGGTGTCGGGGGCCCATGCCCTCGCTTCGGAGATCCACGCCAACCCGGGGGTGTCCGCGGACGATATCGCTCGTGCCAACGCGGGGCTCGGGACACAAGCATGGCTAGAAGGGACGGCGCGACTAGGACTGTGACGCTCGGCGTCCGCGAAGGCCCGATGATGGAGATGATCCCAATGATGGTGACGACGATGCACACCGAGGCCCACCTCGGCACTGACGCGACAGGCGTGCGCACTCGCCTCGGCGCCCTAGCCCTCGGCGCGATCGTGATCGAAGAGATGCAAGGGATCCACGCCACAACCGACGCGATTTTAAGGTAAAATTCGAGCCCTTTTACGGTTCTTATGATCCTGACGTTTTTATCGAGTGGTTGCAGGGCACAGAGTACACGCTCCGACACTTAGGTTATGAAGATGACGAGAAAGTGGAAGTTGTGACTTTGCACTTCCATGGTGCCGCTAGGACTTGGTGGAACCGTTTCGAGTCCGAAAGGATTCGACAAGGCAAACCCCTAATCCGAGAGTGGCATCAGCTCGTCTACATTTTGAAGAAAAGGTACATCCCGGCGGATTACAAGGACAAGATGCACATAGAGATTATGCGCATCAAGCAAGGATCGATGACGCCGGATGAGTATTTTGCCAAGCTTGATGACATGTTCTTCAAGGCTGGCATGAGTGTGTAGCCCTCGGTGATGAAGACGAGGTTCATATCGGGTTTGCGACAATCTATTCAAGATCTCTTAGAGATCCTGCCGATCAAGGACATCAACAACTTAGTTCACACTGCCATGCAAATTCACAAGCAGGAAATGCGAACCAAGTCGGGTTGGTCGAATTCGAGGTATGTTTCTAACTCTAGTCAATCCGGTTTTTCTACTAATCGGGTTGCTCCTTCTTTTCCTAGTGCTTCGACAGGTTCCAAGGCCAAGACCGAAGCCCCGCCTTCCAAGGCGCCAGCCGCACCACGCAGCGCCGAGCCGAGTGCCGATCGCGCACGAGACATGGCATGTTACAAATGTGGAGGCCGTGGGCACATTCAACGGAACTGTCCGAATGCCAAGAAAGTTTTGTTTACCACACAAGGGGAACCATATGACAACCAATAAGAAGAGGAGATCGCGCCACCGTTGATCGAGGACGCCGAGCTAGAGTGCTACCCTTCGGAGGCTCTCGACGTGGCCACGCTTCAATTGGTGACAAGGCGCGCCTTAAGCATGCGAGAGGCGCCAAAGACGGATCAAAGGGAACAACTTTTCCACACTCGATGCTTGGTTAACAATGTCTCTTTGAGCGTCATCATTGATTCCGGGAGCTGCGCCAATTTCCTCTCCAAAAAAGTTGTCGACCACTTCAAATTGCCGACCACACCTCATCCACAACCGTTCAAGCTACAATGGATATCAAATGATGGAGGCGATTGGGTCGACAAACAGGTAATCTTCAACTTTTCAATTGGTCAATATTCGGATTCTATTCTTTTGTGACGTAACGCCTATGGACGCCACACACCTCTTGTTGGGGCGCCCATGGCAATACGATCGTTGCGTGCTTCACGACGGGTATTTCAACACTTACATGTTCAATTACCACGGGAAGCGTGTGACATTCTTACCTATGTCGCCTAGTGAAGCTCTACAGGATGAAGCCGAAAGGCAAAGACAAAAGCCTAGCGACAAGGGCACCGACGCGCCGAATTCAACAACCACGGCGTCTCCAGCGCCACCACCAATTTCTACCGGCGTTTCTGGTGCCAACCTTCCTCAAAACAGTATTGAAGATGTTCGAGATGGACACCGCCGAAGGAAAGAGGAGTCGGGCCGACAGATCACGTCTCGTGGCCTCGGTAACGCGCCGAACGCCGCCGATTTCTCAAAACAAGGCCTTCAGCAGTTTTCTGGTGATTCCATGGGCGTTTCTGGTGGCAAATAGGTTACAATTGAATTTCCACCATATTTGAAGTAAAAACGCCCGGGAGAAGTCAATTTGAGCAAAGGACCGCCGAGTGAGTCCCCTAGCGTCGCGCAGCACGCCGTCGCTGCACGGAAACTGGGATTTCAAGAGCTACGGGATGAATTTCATTGCGTTTCCAGGGGCGTTCATTCACAAAATTCAAGGGCTACTACATGTCCAAAAATCGCCCCTGAACCACCTCGTTCGAGCTCCGTCGCCGAGCCACCTTTGCTAGGCACATGCCAGGATCGTCTTCTCTTAGCCAGGCGTCGGGACGTCGAGAATTCTATCCAGGGAAGTCTTTCTTGTTTCATACTTTTTCCCCTTCTTTGTGTTACTAAATCTGTGAACTCTTCACTTCCGTCTTCTATTGTTTCTATTTTGAAGGAATTTGAAGACATCATGCCGGACGAGCTTCCAAAGGGATTGCCTCCAATCCGAGGGATCGAGCACAAGATCGATCTAATGCCAGGCGCTTCCCTTCCTAATCGAGCAGCCTATAGGACTTCGCCTAAGGAAACCGAGGAGCTACAAGGACAGGTTCAAGAACTCTTGAATAAGGGCTTTGTTCGAGAATCTTTGAGCCCGTGCGTCGTGCCGGTGATCCTTGTGCCAAAGAAGGATGGTTCGTAGCGTATGTGCGTCGACTGCCGAGCCATTAATCAGATTACGGTGAAGTACAGGCATCCGATTCCAAGGCTTGACGACATGCTAGATGAGCTCCATGGCGCCACCCTATTTTCCAAGATTGATCTTCGAAGCGGATATCACCAAATCCGTATGCAAGAGGGCGACGAGTGGAAAACCGCATTCAAAACCAAGCATGGTTTGTACGAATGGCTTGTCATGCCTTTTGGCCTGACAAACGCCCCTAGTACTTTTATGCGACTTATGAATTTTGTTTTTCGGAAATTTTTAGGACGTTTTGTCGTTGTGTATTTTGACGACATCTTGGTTTTTTCTAGAGACTTGGCCTCTCACGCGAGGCACCTTAGGTTGGTGTTAGAATGCCTTCGTGAACATTCATTGTATGTAAACTTGGACAAGTGTTCGTTTTGCACGGACACGACGAATTTTCTTGGGTTCGTCGTGTCCAAGGATGGGCTAAAAGTGGATGACGACAAGATCCGCGCCATTCGAGAGTGGCCCACCCCTACAACCCCGACGATGGTTCGATCCTTCTTAGGGCTCGCAGGGTTCTATCGGCGTTTCGTCAAGGACTTTAGTTCCATCGTCGGGCCACTCCACAATCTCACCAAGAAGGCAACCACAATTAAGTGGATGCCACAACATGAGGCCGCCTTTCAGACCTTAAAAACTGCTTTATGTAGCGCTCCGGTCTTGCAATTGCCAGACTTCACTAAGCGCTTTGAGGTCGAGTGCGAGGCCTCTGACTATGGCATAGGCGGAGTACTCCTCCAAGAGAGACACCCCATTGCTTACTTTAGTGAGAAACTTACGGGGGCAACTCTAAATTACACGACGTATGACAAGGAGTTGTACGCGCTGATTCGGGTTCTTAAGACATGGCAGCATTACCTTTGGCCTAGCGAGTTCGTGATTCACACGGACCACGCCGCCTTAACGTATCTCAAGAGTCAAACGAATCTCAATAGACGCCATGCTCGATGGGTGGAGTTTATGGAAACCTTTCCATACATCATCGCCCATAAGAAAGGAACGGAGAATGTCGTGGCAGATGCCCTGTCACGCAGGTATGTACTCTTAACACAACTACAGGCCAATTTGTTCGGGTTCTCCTTGATTAAAGAGTTATATATGCATGATCAATTTTTTAAACCAATCATGGAGAACCTCGAGCAAAGTCGAATCCATGAGTCCTATTTTTTGGACAATGGATACCTCTACCGAGCCGGAAAGCTTTGCATTCCGACCTCGTCTGTGAGGCATCTCTTGCTCAAAGAAGCTCATGATGGCTGAGGCCATTTTGGCATAGCCAAAACCCTAGCAGCACTTCGTGAGCATTTTTTATGGCCGCACATGGCATCCGATGTTCACAAGTATTGCCGCGGTTGTGTGCCGTGCCAAACCGCTAAATCGAGGTCTCAACCTCATGGCCTATACACGCCCTTGCCCATTCCGGATACCCCGTGGGAAGATCTTTCCATGGATTTTATCACGGGCCTTCCAATGACAAGGCGCGGTAAGGATTCGATCTTCGTAATTGTGGATCGCTTCTCCAAGATGGCTCACTTCGTGCCATGCAAAGGAAACAACAATGCGACTGAAATCGCAAACTTGTTTTTTGAGCATGTCGTGAAGCTTCATGATGTGCCTCGCACGATTGTTAGTGATCGAGACACAAAATTTTGTAGCCACTTTTGGAGAACGCTTTGGGGAAAGCTAGTTACACAATTGCTATTTTCAACCTCTTATCATCCCCAAACCGATGGTCAGACTGAGGTGACCAATCGGACTCTGGGCACCCTTCTTCGGACGGTGCTCAAAAATAACCCACGTCGGTGGGAGGATCTAATACCATTTGTTGAGTTTGCATATAACAGGTCCAAACACTCGGCTACTAGGAAGACGCCGTTCGAGATCATCTACGGCCTCAACCCACACTCTCCCATGGATCTTCTTCCTCGGCCCTTGAAGAATGGCGAGCACATCGACAGATCCAACCGCGCCGACGCAATACGCAAATTGCACGAGAGGACGAAGACTCAATTGGAGCGTCGGACAAGCCAGTACGAGGCGCAGCAAAACAAGGGAAGGAAGCGGCTGGTTTTCAACCCCGGAGATCTCGTCTGGCTACATCTTCGCAAGGACCGTTTTCCAGACTCTCGGAAGACAAAGCTTCATCAACGAGGAGACGGCCCTTTCAAAGTCTTGGAGCGAATCGGGGACAACGCCTACAAAATCGACCTCCCAGGCAAGTATTTCGTGCATTCCACAGTTAATGTCGCTGACCTCTCTCCCTATGTTGAACCAGCTTATGAGGAAACGGGGACGTTTCCCAACCAAGTGGGGGAGGGTGATGCTACCCCCGTCATGGATGCTAGCCAGGAGGACGACGCATTCACACTTCGCTCGGACGGCCCCATCACTCGTGCCAGGACTCGAGCAATCCAGGCCGCGACACAATCACTTGTGGCGCGCCTCTCCGCAGGCCATGGCGCGCCCCTCGCCGCGCCGACGCACACTGCCTTGTGCGTCCTCGGCGTCGAGGAACCTCGACTCGAGCCAACGGTGACAACCTCCAACCCCTTGCCACCATCGGACTCGAGTCATGCAACGTGCCACGGATCGCATCTTGAGGTTCTCGCGACCCTCGCGCCAGCTTACACGCCAGCGTCCTCGCCAGCGCTCCGAGCCGCGCCATGACCTCGCCAGCGCCGTGTCCAAGCCTCGCCGCGCCGCGCCAAACCTTGTCGCGACACTTCGAGCACGGTCACGGACGACCTATCCATTTTTAGTAGTTTTTGCACTCTTTCCATTATAGAACATTGCTATTACTAGTTTTATGGATTTAGGAAGTATTTTATGGGCCTTGCGCCGAAGGATTATGGGCTTGCGCCACTGGGCTTGGATCTGCGCATCCCCCCTAGGCGCGCCGCCCCTATTAAGGTTTATTCTAGTTTTCTTATGCCGCCTCTCTATATAAAGAGGCTTAGGACTATGTTTTTCATTCAGCGCACATTAGGGTTTAATAAAGTCGAGGTTGATCTCCTTTTTTTATCCTTGTGCTTGCGCCGCCACTCACAATTGCCAACAAAGCTCTCGATTTTCTCATTGTTCGATATTGTTCGTGCCATAATCAAACCATTCAAGTCTTCCGCTATGTTAATTCGAGACCTACTACTCAAACACCGTTCGATCCGTCGCATCCCATACGAGGGACGCATCACCGCCGGCCACAGCCAACAAGTAAACAAAATAAAAGACTCTTTACCTTCCAGGCTCCCAAGCCTACCTCGTTGCCATGGCATGAGTAGAAACAGGGGTCGAATACTTTTTGAAGTTGGGGTCCCGGTACCGCTGGAGAGATTGCCAATCGGAAGACGCGTCATCTAGGAGTTCTAGAGAGTCGTCGTCGCTCAGAGCGGGGCGCTTGCGAGAAGATCTGGGGGCATCCGACAACTCTTTCTTGACTGCAAGAGCGGCTAGAGGATTCGAATCGCTAGAGCGAGTCTTCCTAAGGATCAAGTCTGAAGCAGAAAAGGAGGAACCCGACTTGCGCGCCTGAGTTTCTGAAGACAAGAAAGAAGGATGAATCAGGAGACATAAAGGTTGCCTCACAAAATCATCACGTAAAATACTTACCCACAGAAGGACCAGAAGCGTTGGTCGACGTCGGCACCACAGACATCCTAACAACAGGGAGGCGAACCTTTTTGCTATCTCCTTCCGAGTCTGATGAAGTTGCACTACCTTCGCTCTCCGACGACCCGTCCGACGGCTCGGTAAGAGATGCTCCAAACGTCCTTTGCGCAGAAGTGAGCTTGAAAAGCTTCGATAGTACTCTCTTCGAACTGCTCGGCGGCTCGACGTTATCTGGGATACCTGCAAAACAAAGGGAAAGAGGATAAATAGGCGTTAAAATGGTTCCACAGATCAAACAAAAGAAGAACAGAAATTCTTACTAGTAGGGTTCCATTTGTCATGTAAGAACAGACGACTTTCAGGGGTCAGGGATCCAATCTCGACAAAGAAAAAATGGTTCGCCCAGCCCTTCCCATTAACCTTGGTATTCAAGACGAGAGGTTGGCGGGCAGTCCGGGACTGTAGAATAAAATGTCCCTTCCTGACTGTGGTAATACGGTAGTCCTGAAGCAGGTCCGAGACCGTAAAATCCACACCCGCGACCTCCGCTAGCCGACTCACCCAGAAGAGGATTTTCCAAGCAGAAGGAAGTAGCTGTGCAGGGGAAAGCTTAAATCGAGCTAAAAACTCCTGAACTATAGGGGGAAAGGGAATCGGCGGGATATGGTGAAGGGAAATTCGAAAAAGCAAACCCAGCTGGGACGAACCCAGTCTGAGCGCTCGACATCGGGACATAGAGCAACTACACCCCCAGGAAGCCCTCCCTCCAGGATAGTCTGGTTCATCTCCTCCAAGGTCATTGTATTTGGAACCCTATCGCACTCTTGGAGTATACCCGAAGGCAGGAAACCATGCTTGGAGACCGCTCTGTCTCTCGCCATTAAGGAATTAAGAGGAAGCTAGGAAAACGAAGAAGGAAGAAGAAAGGGCGATAAGTTCGTACCTCGGGAGAGATCAACTCGGATCAGTGAATGATGAATTACCCTAGAAGAGCGCAGTAAATATAAGCGGTGAGACGTCTTTTCGCCTGCAACTCGAAAGCGCGTAGAAGAATCCGGACCCTACACGTGGAAGATCTACGGTGGCAAGGATCTCGGATACCAACAGACGAAAAGATTTGGCGAATTCAAAAATTCACCTAATCTTTTTGGGGCTATTGTTGGGCCCGGGAATTATCAGTCCAATTCGTAACTCGGCCCATTCGCGCGGAGTGCGATTGTGAGGCCCAGTCAACTCAAAATCCTCCCAGGCGACGAAGATCGCCGGTTGAAGCTCGACAATAACCGCCCGGATGATGGGTTCCGGAACGTGGCAGACGAGAGCCACGATCGTGGGAGTAAAGAGACGATGGTTAACGCCGGTTGTGGGGGATAAATATAGAAGGCGAAGAAAATGTAAAGGGGAGAACTCATTGTAATCGATTCAACTGATTGTACTTGCAAAAGAAATATTGAATACAATCGATTGCCCTTTGTTAGATCTTGTGTTTATCGGCTAGTTCGTCCCCACAATCTCAAATACCTCACTCGTGATTGTCGTTGGTCGAAAATTGACCAAAACAGATACCATAGAAACAATAGTTCTCCGCCTAGGAAAACTATGAACAATGCGAACTTGCTTGAATATTATGATGCTAGTCCTAGGGAACAACAACAATTATATCACCTTGCCCGACCAAGTAAAGCAAATCTTGCTTGTGTCATTATAACTTAATCCTTTTGTTACAGGTTATAGTGAGCGAGGACAAGAAGTGGTAGATAGATAGTGGATGCTCGTGCCACATGACCGGTCAAACTAATAATCTCATCTCACTTTAGAAAGTTGTTGAGGGAACAATATTTTTTGGCAACAAGAAGTAAGTAGTAATCATAGGAACATGAGAAGTTCAAATTGATGAAAGTGTCAATGTAAGTGATTTTAGCTTGGTCAATAATGTTGGTTTTAACTTTCTTAGTGTTGCTTAAATTTGTGACCAATAAACTTTAAACGGGTTAGATCGGATTGATTTTTCAGATTGGGTTAAATTTTAACAAGTGTAGTTGCATTGCTTTAGAAGCCCCTCAATATCACTGATAACTAGTTGTCGTCCCGTAAATTTACAGAATAATTTTACAAAAAAAAATAATCTTATGATATTAATATAAAATATAAAATACAAGTATATAATATCATCTTTAAAACTATGTAATGTATAAAAACTATTTTTTAGGATGTATCCCATATTTCAATTGAATATATTTAAATAATTTTATAATGTATGTTGATATCTTGCCCCAAATTTCAAATGAAACTAGTCGTAGTTCCCGTTCTCTACACGGGATTTTATAATATTATTGTATAATTTATTTATATTTATTAAATTTTGATTAAATTTATATAAGGAAGGATATCTATAAAAATTATATGTCTCTTATCTACAAAAAAATATTATTTTTTAAATAATTACTGAAAATTAATATAGGGAAGATTTTTTTTAAAAACAATACATATCTTATCTTAAAAATTATTCTATCCAAAAATAAAACTAATATATTAATTGTTTTATTTAATATGTGAATAGAAATAATTAAAAATAGTTCAATTAATTAAATAAAAATTGAATGTATATATAGATGTAAAATTTTATTAAAATAATTATATTTTTTGGTTAATTAATATAATTATATTTATATATATATGGCCAATAAATATTATATCTTAGCTAAAAGCGATTATATCTATCATATAGCTAATCAAGATCTTTTCATGTAAGGTAACAAATAATGGAGATTGTTGGATTTGTTTGGGTCCAATCAGCGTAAATTCACATTCATTGGTACGCGAATAATAATACTTAATTTAAATTTTGCAGTCCAACTAAAAAATAATTTCCATTGCTAGGCATAGATAAAAACCTATGCAAAATAATATATAAAAGATGTTTCAATTCATATTTTTTTTGAAAGGTTAAATAATATATTAGAAGAAAGAGAGGGGATTTACAGTTCAACTAACAAGAGAGTTCAAAAGCTTGTTAGTGCTAGTTATAGGGTAAAAAAGAACTAGCAAAAAGGTGTGAGGAGCCATATTACAAGCCAGGAGCATGCTGCTAGGAGGTGTGGTTGGGGCTGCTCCTGGTCCAATTCGCTTGGGTCTTCAACTTCATCGAGCTAATAATGCGATGAACACAATCTTCAACCGTGGGGGAATTGTTCTGGTGGATCTTCAAGTTTCTGGCTTGCCAAGTGATATAGACGAGGGTAGAGAGGGCGCTGCATCTGAATTTGTAGAGAAAGGAGTTCTTGGGAGCACCATTAGCGAGCCAAGTGATCCAGGAGTCCATGTCGTCAAAGGTTGTGCCTATACGAATCCAGTCAAAGACCTTTCGGAGGACAGAATTGGTGAAGGAGAAGCTGAGCCAGAGGTGATCCTCAGTTTCAGCTGCGTTGTTGCAGAGCACACATGTGTTGTTTGGAGTAATGCCCCAGCTGTGGAGCTTAGAGAGGGTGGGGAGCCGTTTGTGGATGGTGAGCCATGTTGTGAAGCTGCATCTGTTGACGTTAAGACCGCCCCAAATAATGTTGGACCATGGAACCAGGGGGCCTGGGGAGCGGAGGAGGTTGTAGACATTGTTGGTGGCATAGCTTCCCGCTGCGGAGGTCATGATGTTGGCAAGGTCGTTGGGCCTTTGGATAGCAAGGAGCTCGTCTTTTGTGCTAACAATGCCTTTCCAAATCCAGCTGTCAGTTTTCTTTGCTCGGGCGTCCCAAATGGAGCCTCTTTTGAGGTAGTGATCTCGAGCCCAAGAGGCCCAAAGACTTGGCTTGTTAGTGTGGAGTTCAAAGATGGTCCAACCCACGCAAGCTTTGTTCCATACTAGGAGTTCTTTGAACCCTAGGCCGCCTTCTGCCCTTGGCTTGGTGACGGTGTCCCATGCAACCAGATAGCGTCGCCCGTTGTCTTTACCGCTCCATAAAAAGTTCTTGAGAATGGCTTCAATTTTGTCTATAACGTTAGCAGGTATATAGAAAATAGAGCACCAGTAGGAGTTATTGCTATAGAGAACAGAGGCTATAAGTTGTTGCCGACCGGCGTAGGACAGATGTTTCGCTGTCCATGATTGGACCCTTTTTACAATTTTGCTGATGAGAGGCCCGTAGTCAGCACAAGAGAGTTTCCAAGATCCCATAGGGAGGCCAAGGTAGGTCATGGGGAGGCTTCCAGAAGGAATGTTGAGGAGGTTTTGTATGGCACTTTGGGTTGTAGGGCTGACTCCGCCATAGTAGATGCAAGACTTTGTGAGATTGATTTTGAGGCCCGAGGTGTCTCCAAAAAGATCAAGAGCCTCCTTGATGATTCTGACGGATTCCAAGTCACCTCTGGCAAAGAAGATCAGGTCATCGGTGAAGGTGAGGTGAGTTATTTGGAGGCGGCTGCATTTTGGATGGAAATTGAAGTTGTTGAGCCTAGTATTAGATTTGATGAGGCGGGAGAGGTACTCCATGGCAAGGGAGAAAAGGTAGGGAGATAGCGGACAGCCTTGTCGGAGCCCTCGTCTACCAGGGAAGAACCCTTCAAGCTTGCCATTGATATTGACCGAGTATTTGACAGTAGTGATACAAGCTTCAGTCCATTTGATGAATTTCTCGGGGAAGTTAAAGGCTTTTAAAGTTTGAAGGATGAAGCTGTGGCTGACGGTCATTTATATTTTCAGTCATTATTTAAGAGGAGCTGTAAATTTATATTCATTGGATTATAATAATAACCAAATTGGAAAGGAGATTGCCAGTAATATACAAATATAAATATAACTATTTAATTAAGATATCTTAGTTAAAACACGATTATATCGAAAAATAAAATAAATATTCTAGAATTTAAATGATAGCATAAAAACATATCCTAATCTACTATATATATAAAAGCAATAAGGTTTGGAGCCTCCACGTTGCACCACATCAGCTTTTTCCACATGTCGTTCTATTATTAATCCACATAAGATTTTGCCACATGTCATTTAATCCTTGCTCCATAAAAATTTTATATTAATTATTCTTTCCACTTCATATTCCACATGGCAAATTTTTTCCACTTAATTAAAATTTAGTTATTTCCCAAATTTAGATAATATCTTAATTTTTAGTAGGAGATAATATCTTAACTAAAAGAATTTAACTAATGGTTGAATTTTTTCCTTATAAGTCAATAAAATATATATGCTTAATCTTTTTAACAATTTAGTTGTTTCTTTCTCTCTCTTATATTAAAATATAAATATACTCAATTACATATATTATTATTAAATTATCAAGTCAAATTTTTTTGTTAGCCTATATTTTTTTCCATTATGATATTTAGATAGGATCGAATCTTTTTGTTGTCAAATCTTTAAATTTCAATTATGATATATCTTTGATTTTTTAATTTTGATTTTTTTTGATAATTTACATACAAATCTAACCAATTTCAATTGTAATTTTCAATTATAATTTTCCTGTAATGATTTTTTGATAATATACGTACATATCAAGTCAATTTTATTTGCTAATCCATATTAAATGTCCCATTATTTTCATTTTGCTATCAAAATCTGTAATTTAGAATATCCTTTTTTTTCAATTTATATAAATCACCAATTCACAATTATTATTTATGTTATTTTTTATTTATTAATATCTTTTTTATTGTATATCTGAAAATATCGAGTCATAGTCGTGCAGGGCACGACGGGGACAACTAGTAATCTTCCTATCTATCATATCCAAAAATAAAAGATTATTTAATAATGAGATTTTTATATTTTAAAAACATGGATAAGCATTTATCATATCCAAAAATAAAATAATATTTTTTTAAAAAAGGTAGTGTGGTTCAATCTAAAAGTGACATGCTAGAATTTATATGATAGGATTGATAGCATACAAACATATATCTTAATAATTTTCCTATCTATCATATCCAAAAACAAAAGATTATTTAATAATGAGATTTTTGTATTTTAAAAAATGGATAAGCATTTATCATATCCAAAAATAAAATATTATATTTAAAAAAAAGGGTGGTGTGGTCCAATCTAAAAGTGATATGTGTCGTTTAATAATTTTTTTAACCTCCGCTTTAGGTTATAGTTATGATGATGATGATGATGATTCTTTAAATATTAAGTTCACATGAATTAAATATTTTTGAATAATTTTTTTTTCATTTTTTGTTAAGATATGCATAAAGTACACGGTTTTATAAAGATAAAAGTAATTAGGTAGAACGAGGATGTTAGTATTAGTTTATGTTATTTAACTAGTTGATGACCTGAGCCTTACCCGGAAACTTGTCTAAATAAAAATTGTAATATGTTAATTTAAATATGATATAGGTATTATACTTTATATAATAATACAATATTACAAATAATTAAGTTAATTATTATAATATATTTTATTATTAAAATGTATACAAATGTTAGCTTATTATTTAAAAATTTATTAGTTATATTTATGTAATGATCATAAAAAAATTGATGTTCTTAACTCGTTGAGTTGACCCGAACCCGCACAAAAGTCGCAATGAATTGACCAAACCAACCCGTAAATTTTAACGACATGAACCCATACTCAACCGAACCTAAAATGACCGAACCTAAACACGAGTGAACTGACTCAATTAACTGGTTTAACATTAAAGGATCGATATTTGTTTATTTATTTCTTAAGGGAGCCATAATATAAAAAATCAACATATTTATGAGTAGAAAATTAATATATTATAAAACACAACATATCTATAAACAAAAAAAATATTGTTTTTATAAAAAAAATATAAAATTACATGATTAATATAAAAACAATAAACAAAAAAATTAATACAAAAAACCGAAATTAATATAAAAATTAAATGGTTACAAATATGGTTCATACAAATATAAAAGTTATTATACTTTTAATAGATATAAATTTTATCTATTTCATTTAATTATATTAAATTAATTTATAATGATATATTGAAGTAAAAAATGGTAGTTGGTATATTAAATTAATATTTTATATATTTTATATTTATGGATAAAAAACTAATATTAAAAATTTGTTATTAAAAATATAATTGCAGATAGAAAAATTATATTAAAAAGATTTTATATTTATCATATTTATGGATAAAAACTTATCTATTTTACTCTAATATATCAAATTAGTATTTTTACGTGGAATACATATGGATAGAATTATTATATTATTTCTTTGTATTTGTTATTAAAATAGTAATTTAAAATAGTTAATTTGATCATAAAAATGTTAACAAAAATAATATACATATTATAATTAATATAGTGAAAAAATAATAATTCAAATAATGAAACTAATAATGCATATATAAAATTTATTTTAATTATTATAATATATTTAATTTTAAAAGTATATTAAATAATACTTTATCATTAAAAATATTATTTACTTGTAATATCATTTTCATAATCATAAAAAAAATTTAATGATCTGATAAACTCGTAAATTTCAACCCGTAAATTAACAACATGAATTTGTACTCGACAGTCCGAAATGACGAAACCAAAAATTGAAAGAACCAATCTAGTTAATTAAATTAACATTAAGGGACCATTAATTTTTATTTATTTATTTATGGATCCGTAATCTAAAAAATAAACATACTTATATATAGAAAATTTGAAAAGTTGTTATACTTTTAAATAGAAAATTAATAATAAAAATTTGAAAATTAATATAAAAATATGTAACTAAAATTATGGCTCATATTAATTGAAATGTTGTCATTCTTATGGATGGAAATTAAATATAAAAGAACCCGTAATTAAATATATGGTGATTGAAATATATTTATTTTTAAATTTGAGAACAATACAATTGTTGACTATCATATTTATAGATAGAATATTAATATAAAAACTCAACATAATTATGTATGAAAATTAAAAAATTATCATGTATAGAAAATTAATATAAAAAATAAAATTTTAACATAAAATTCGTGATTAAAAATATGGTTCATATGAATTAAGAAAGTTATTATACTTTTGAATAGAAAGTTAATATATATGAATCTAAAATTTTATTAATGAAAACCTGTAATTTAAAATATGGTCCATATTTGATCATCATGGATACAACAACAACAACATCTACCCAGGTGGAACCCGGTATAAAACGGGATCTGGGGGTCGAGATGTATGCACCCTTACCCCGATTTGAAGTCGGGAGGGTATCTAAGGAGGGCCCAAAGGGAAAGGAAATGGAGAGACAAACTATAAAAAGAGAGTGAAAAAAAAGCGCTAGTAAAACACCGAAAACGGAAAACGAGAAACTAAAAGGAGAGGAAAAGAGCAGGAAACTCCCTTCAGGTCTTCCCCACTACCGCTCTGTCACTGTGATCTTCTCACGCCATTGGTCTCTACACAAAGCCATTGATCCTCATGGATATAAAAGTTATCTATTTCATTCAGAGATATTAAAATTAATATATTATGAGATATCTAATTATAAAAGGTTGTTGCGATATTAAATTACTATTTTATATTTGTCATTCTTATGAATTAAAACTCGATATTAAAAAAAAAATTAAAAATATAATTTCGGATAGAAAAGTTTAATAAAAATGATTGTATATTCATCATATTTATGGACAAAAAACTTATCTATTTTAATCTAATGGATTAAATTAGCATTTTTTATGTGTCATATATATGGATAGTGATTAACCGATTTAAGATTAAGGGATCAATAATTTTTATTTGTTTGTTAGACGCTCCTTAATATAAAAAATCATCATACTAATAGAAAATTATTATAAGGAAATCTAAAATTTAATGTATAATCTTCAATTAAAAGCATGGCCCATATTAATTAAGAAAGTTGTCATAGTTACTAATAGAATATTGATATAAAAAAATTTGTAACTACAAATATGGTGATCTATTTAACTTCTCTATGTTATGTGTCATATATATGGATAGAATACAAATAGTAATTTTATTTTTATACATATTAAAACTCATGATTCATATTAATATTTGTATGCATTAATATAAAAAAAAAATTATTCATTGAAAACGGTAATCTTCCTATATTTTAAAACGGACATAAATTCGATCTTGTTTTAATAAGTGCCAAATATAATACACGATCGTAATTTATGTCCGTTTGTTTTAATAAGTTTATCTTTGTTCATACAGTACTCATTACTCATTAGCCACATAAAAAGTGCAAAATATTGAAAACAATTTATTTTAAAAAACGATAGTGTTATAAATACGTACAATCTATGATTATCACAAAAAAATTGAATATTTTTTATCGAAAAATATAAATCTTCGAGCTTGCACACTTATGAATATCTATCTTATATCTAGATACCATAATTAAATAGTAGAATATAATGTAATAATGAGTAGAGATAAAAATTTATCCATAGAATATAATGCAATAATAAGTAGAGATAAAAATTTATCCAAGCACATATAAAATTAATAAGAAAATTATTAAATAAGTTGAGAGTATAAAATTGAAAATTTCATAAGGTGATTGAATCACATAATATATAATTGATTAAAAAACATTATTAAAAATAAGTTGGCTGTTATATAAATTCATAATGACGAAACTGCCCAAAAGTGCTTCAGGTTTAGAAGATATATTTTGATTAGTTGAAGGTTATTCGATTGTTGTATGAAATAATTAAATTCTTAATCAATCAATCAATCAATCTATGTATCATAACTATAACCTAAAGCGGAGGTTAAAAAAATTATTAAACAACACATGTCACTTTTAGATTGGACCACACCACACCATTTTTTTAAAAAATAATCTTTTATTTTTGGATATGATAAATTTGTATCCATGTTTTTAGAATATAGGATAAAAAATCTCATTATTAAATAATCTTTTATTTTTGGATATGATAGATAAGAAGATCATTATTATAATCCAATCATTTGTTACCTTATATGAAAAGATCTTGATTAGTTATATAATAATTGTCTTATCTTTTTATGCAGATCATAAGCGTTTACATGATTTTTTTTTGGGATAATAAATATATTTGAAAATATTTTATCATTAATATTTTATTATTTAAAAAACCCGTACAAGGTACGGGAATACGTACTAGTATATATAAAAGACGCAAGAAATAAGGCCACCACGTTGCGCCACCTAGGATTTTCCTACGTGTCGTTCTCACGTTAAGTCACCTAGGATTTTTTTATTTTGGGTATGTTGATATTATTTTAGGATAATATAGAAATAGAAATAGGATAAACTATTCTAGGAAAAATTCTATCTAAACTAAAGACTTTATCTATTATATATTAGGAATTAGGATAGATATAAAAGATTTTATCTAAAATTAAAATAAATTATAGAACATTAGATATTATATATTAAGATAGATATATTAATTTAGTGTTTCCAATTAAATTTCTATCTATTTCTATGAAAAAAAAATTAAATTTGAATTTTATTTAAAATAAAATAAAATAATTTAATCTTTATTTTTTTTCTATTTATATAAATGATTTATCTTAAATAAAATTTTGATAAAAAGTATAACTTTAAATCTAAATAAGTGATTGCCTAAATTGACTTTTGATGATAAAAAGATTACATTATCTTTTCCTTTATTTTCTTATCATTAAAAAATTCATTCGTTATTTATATTTTTTCATTGTTGCTTATTAAGTATATTTTTAATTTTTATTCAAATTTTTTTAAGAATTGAATTTGATAAGAAAATTACAAGAATTTAGATTAATTTTAACCTTTTTATATTTTTTGTAAAAGATTTTTAAAATTAAATGATTCTAATTCAAATATTTTTTTTATATTTTTGCATAAATAAATTATCATTAAGCCATCAAAATTATAGTGGGGCCACCTTAATAATTTTGGCCCCGTTTCGTATGACACCAATTGTAAAATATTATATAATTATTTCTAATAAATAAGTTTTTTATATTAAATTAAATCATATTTATTTAATAAATTAAGTATTAAATTCATGTAGTCGTGCATGGCACGACGGGTATTGCTAGTATATATTATAAAAGCCGACCGTTTTTAAGCCACCACGTTGATTCTGGCCCCACCACATAATTAAAAAAATATATTTGTATCATCTTAGCTTTTCTCACAATTAAATTTCTTTTATTTACTTATTTATTTTTTAATCCACGATGAATGATATTTTTTTAAAGATATAGATTTTAATATTGAATGTTTAAAGATAGATTTTACGTTAAATGATTGTAATATCTATCTTTTTATTGTATTATTTTAGTTCTTCTCCCAATTAAATTCCTTTTATTTGTTAAGATATTTTTAAAATTTCAAGTTGAATGATGTTTTTAAAGAATATTTTTTATTAAGTTTTTAAAGATATATTTTAGTGAATGATTTTACGTAATTAAGTAATTTCACGTTGATTTGTTTTTTTAAAGATAGATTTTAACGTTGAATGGTTTTAATATTTATCTTTTTTATTGTACCAAAAAAACTACACCAACTTATAAAATATAATATTGTAATTAATCTATAACTATATATTAACGTTAAATTTTTTTTAGCCACCACGTTGATTGTGGCCCCACCTTATTTTTAAAAATTAATTTTTATTTTTATTAATTTATCCTTTTCAATTAGATTTTTTTCTATTTATTTATGTGAAAAATAATTTTTAAATTCAAAATATAATCTAAAAATGACAAAAATTATTCTATCTATATATTTTTATCTATTTATGTAAAAGATTTATCTTAAATCAAAATTTCATAAGAAAATCAATATCTGGAGAATTACTTGCCTAAATTAAATTTTGATAAAAAAATATATATAGAAACAAAAATTATCTTTTCTTATTACTTATCTTTAAAAATTATCTTTAAAAAAATTCAGTCTTTATTGATATTTTTCATCTTTTCTTATTACTTATCTGTTAAATTTTTATTTAAATGATTTTTAAGGAATTGAATTTGATTAAAAAATTATAAGAATATACATTATTTTTGCATTTTTATCTATTTTTTAATAGAGTAATTAAAATAATTTATATTTATATTTTCCCATAAATAAATTATTATTGAGCCATCAAAATCATCTAGCCTCAGTTTAATGATTTTGGTTTCGTCTCATGTTATAACAAATGTAAAATTTTATATAAAACATCTATAATAAATAAGTTATTTTTTATATTAAAGTGAAATAATTTAACAATAACAACAACAACATCTACCCAGGTGGAACCCGGTATAAACGGGATCTGGAGGGTCGAGATGTACGCACCCTTACCCCGACTTAACGTCGGGAGGGTATCTAAGGATGGCCCAAAGTAAAAGGGTACAAGGCAGGCAGCAAACGATAGAAAGGCTAGGGGGTAGAAAGAGAGAGCGAAAAAGTATGCAAGAACACAAAGAAAACGAAAACAGCGAAACTAAAAAAACAGATAAGGCAAAGAGCAGGATACTCCCTCCAAGTCTTCCCTGCTACCGCTCTGTCACCGTAATTTTCTGACGCCATTGGTCCCTACATAATGCCAAGTCTGTTGAGACCGCCATCACGGTAAGGTCTTGTTTTATGACTTCCTTCCAACTCTTCTTCGGTCTGCCTCTCTCCCTGCGAAAATTGCTACCAATCAACCTCTCAATTCTCCGAACTGGGGCATCTGGAGGTCTTCTCTGTATGTGCCCGAACCATCTGTGCCTCGACCCTCTGAGCTTTTATTCTATACTGGCCACTCCCACCTTGCTCCTGATCACTTCATTTCTGATCTTGTCCAATCTCGTATGCCCGCACATCCACCTCAGCATCCTCATCTCTGCTACCATCAACTTCCGCTCCTGCGTCTTTGTAGTCGGCCAACACTCCGCCCCATACAGTATTGCTGGTCTAACCACAGATTTGTAGAACTTTCCCTTGAGCTTGAGTGGGACTTTTCTATCACATAGCACTCCAGATGCGCCCCTCCACTTCTGCCAACCTCTCTGGATTCGGTGCCTAATATCCTCCTCGATGCTCCCATCACTCTGCACGACTGAGCCTAGGTATCTGAACATCTCCTTTTTTGTTATAACCTTTCCTCCCAAGCGGACTTCATCATCTGGCTCGACCTCCTGACTGAACTTAAACTCAACATATTCTGTTTTGGTCCAGCTCAGCTTAAAACCCTCTGACTCGAGCTTCTCTCTCCAAGATTCTAGCTTTTCGCAAACTCCTTCCCTAGACTCGTCCACCAACACTATGTCATCAGCGAACATCATACACCACGGTACCTCTTCCTGGATCCCCCTCGCCAACACATCCAGTACAACGGCAAATTGAAAGGGGCTCAAAGCCGACCCCTAGTGCAAGCCGACCCCTACTTGGAAAAATTATGTGTTTCCCCCCGGGGTGCACACACTTGTCACCGAGCCTTTATACATATCTTTCAGAATTCTGATATAAGTACCTGAAACCTCTCTCGTCTCCAAACACCTCCAAAGCAACTCCCTAGGCACCCTGTCATAAGCTTTTTCCAAATCGATAAAAATCATGTGCAGATTTTTCCTCCTCTCTCTGTATGCCTCTACCAACCTTCTGATCAGATGAATAGCCTCAATAGATGACCGTCTTGGCATAAAACCGAATTGGTTGTCTGACACGGTGACTAATCTCCTCAACCTAGCTTCAATCACTTTCTCCCACAATTTCATGGTATGGCTGAGGAGCTTGATACCCCTATAGTTGTTGCACTGTTGCACATCCCCTTTGTTTTTGTACAGTGGGATCAAGCTACTGAACCTCCATTCTTCTGGAATCCTTGCCGTTCGGAAAATAACATTGAACAAAGACGTGAGCCATTCTAAGCCTCTCACCCCAACCACCTCCACACTTCCACTGGGATCTCATCCGGACCTATTGTTCTCTTGTTGCTCATCTTTCGAAGTCCTTCCTGCACCTCTATTCTGGAGATGCGTTTGGAGAAGAGACAAACTGACTGGCCTCTTGGCTCCTCTAGTTCTACTGTCGACCCCTGGCCCTCATTTAGCAAGCTACAGAAGTACCTCTGTCAACGTTCCTTAATTTGGCTATCCTCAACTAGCACATTTCCTTCCTCATTCTTTAAACACTTTACTGTTTCCAAATCCCTACTCTTTTTCTCCCTTGCCCGAGCCAACATGTACAACACTTTCTCCCCACCTTTTTCGTCCATCGCTTTGTATAGTTCCTCGTACGCTTTATCTTTTGCGATTGCCACTATCTTCCTCGCTAACTTTTTTGCTACTTTATATTCTGCCCAGCACACTTCTCTGTCACTGCCACTGCTGTCCACCCAGTTTCTGTACGCCAACTGTTTACCCTTAACCTTCTCTTGGACTTCCTCGTTCCACCAAACTTATGCTCTTCTGTTGCTACTTCTGCCTCTGGTCATGCCCAACACCCCAGATGCTACTCTCCGAACACACTCTGCCATCCTGCCCCACATGTCATCTGCACTGTCTCTAATTTTCCAAACTCCTTTTGCCTCTGCCTCCTCGAAAACCCTTTCTCTAAAGAACTGTCCAACTGTCTCGTTCAGACGCCCCTATCTAATCCTCGGTTGCCTCTCACTAGTAGTTCTCCCCTTTCTGCGAACCCAGTCTAAGTCCATGACCAACAACCTGTGTTGCGTTGAAAGGCCACCATTTGGGATAATCTTACAGTCCCTACAACTCATCTTGTCTCTTCGTCTGAGCAGGAAAAAGTCAATCTGTGTCCTGTTTGAAGCACTCTTGTAGGTAATCAAGTGCTCCTTCTTCTTTTTGAACCAAGAGTTCGCTATTACACAACTAGAGGCCACTGAAAACTCAAGTAAGTCCCGACCTCCGTCATTTCTATCACCGAAACCGAAACCTCCATGCACTTCTTCATAACCATCCCCCGACCTTCCAATGTGGCCATTGAAATCACCCCCTACCACCACCTTTTCCGTCACGGGGATACCCCTCATCATCTCATCCAAGTCTTCCCAAAAACGAATGTTTTCTTCTCCATTTAAACCTACATGAGGGGCATATGCACTTATGACATTTAATGCTTCTCCTCCAATCACCAACTTTATACTCAGCAGTCGATCACTTCTGCGATCCACTTGGACAACACTGTCCCTCAACTTGGCATCAACCAAAATACCCACCTCGTTTCTACTACTCGACGCTCCTGCATACCACAACTTCCACCCATCAATCTCCCGTGATTTGTTACCTTTCCACTTAGTCTCTTGGATGCATGTAATGTCAACGTTCCGTTGTTGTAGGATCTTGACCAGCTCGATTGATTTTCCCGTGAGTGACCCCAAGTTTAATATAAAATTATTTTTAGACTTATTATCAATATGATATCAATATAGAAAATTAATAAAAAGTTTAATATAATTAGGTAAGAGCGTGCCAATTTTTTTAAATATATTAATTTAATATAAAGTAAATTATTAATATATATCTCTAAAGAAATTTGTTAAAAGATATCGTGTGGGAAGATAAAAGATATAACACAGTAGATAAAAATTATTTAATGCAAAAGATAAAAATCAATTGAGTTATCAAAAAGATAGGTGTAATAAATCATAACTATAACCTAAAGCGGAGGTTAAAAAAATTATTAGACGACACATGTCACTTTTAGATTGGACCGCACCACCTTTTTAAAAAAAAAATAATTTCTCATTTTTGGATATGATAAATTCTTATCCATATTTTTAGAATATAGGATAGAAAATCTCATTATTAAAAAATCTTTTATTTTTGGATATGATAGATAGGAAGATCATTAGGATATTTTTTATGCTATCATACAAATTCTAGAATATTTATTTTATTTTTTGATAGAATCCTTTTTTAACTAAAACATCTTAATTGAATAGTTATTTGTAACCGTATATTACTAGCAATCTCCTTGCCAATTTGGTTATTATTATAATCCAATCATTTGTTAGCTTATATTAAAAATCTTGATTACTTATATGATAATTGCCTTATATTTTTAAGCAGATCATAACAAAAATTTATATTTAAGCATTTACATAATTATTTTTCTCGGATAATAAATGTATTTTAAAGTATTTTATTATTAATATTTTATTTTAAGAAAAACCCGTACAAGGTACGGAAATACATACTAGTTCATATGATATGAAGCAAGTCCACTACGGTTCTAATAGATTACAAAATATTTATTCATGGAAAAATTCATAAATAAGAAATATTTAAATAAGATAATAGATAGGCTTTTTTATCTATATAAATAGATCACAATGGTAATAAAAAATTAAAAAGCGTAAATTTTAATCAAAACTCAAAAATCTATCCTAGAATATGATCATATTATATATAATATATTTAGATAAAAGATAAGCAATATTTAAGGGGAAAAGCTTAATTAATATATTTTTACAATATAATGGTATTTAAAATTAATCTGATATTACTTGCGTTGCAATCTTATAATTCTTAGAATTTAAATAAAAAATCTTATAATTCCAATCTTAAAATATATAGTTTCCATATTTGTTAAGCAATCTTTTAAAATATGGTTATAATTCTTAGAATTTAAATAAAAAATAATATAATTCCAATCTTAAAATATATAGTTTCCATATTTGTTAAGCAATCTTTTAGATTATGGAAAACCATATGTTTTAAGAGATCTAGATAGAGAGGTGTGGTTTTATTTTTCTCATTCAGAATCGTAATCTGGTTTTTTTCCTCTCTTTCGAAGAATACTCGAGTCAGCCATTGGCCCTTGAGGTGGGAATTGTTAGTTCTTATCAAAATACCATCCATTGTTGTCAAGATTCTATTCTAATTCTTTTGATACAATTTAGGGTATTAATCGAGAAACCCTCGGAAGCCAACCAATCGAAAGGAGATCGAGAAACACTAGGAAATCAGTTGTTCAGGGATGGCGGCAAGGAGGGTCAAGAACAAAAGTGCGGCTCCGGTTCAGATCACAGCGGAGCAAATCCTGCGTGAAGCACGTGAGGGGCAGGAGCCAGAATTCCGGCCTCCAAAGCAAAAGATAACCGATGCGACCGAGCTTGCCGATTACCGTCTGCTGAAGCGCAAGGCGTTTGAGGATCGAATCCGGAGGGCTAACAATGTCGGTGTATTTGTACAATACGCTCGATGGGAGGAGTCGCAAGGAGATTTGGACCGGGCTCGCTCTGTCTGGGAACGTTCCTTGTGCGTCGATTACGGAAACCCTAGCACGTGGTTGCACTATGCTCACATGGAGATGAGAAATCGATTCACGGATCGTGCCCGTAACATCTGGATCCGTGCCGTCGCTTTGCTCCCGAGGATCGATCAGCTATGGTATAAGTATGTGCACATGGAACAGATGCTGGGCAACGTCGCGGGCGCTAGACAGATCTTCGAGTCGTGGATGAATTGGCAGCCTGATCAACAGTGCTGGTTGTCGTACATCAAGTTTGAGCTTAAGTATAACGAGATCGGTCGTGCTAGGGGCGTATACGAGAGATTTGTACAATGCCATCCCACGGTTGGGGCCTGGCTTCGATATGCTAAGTTTGAGATGAAGATGGGTGAGGTGGCTCGCGCGAGGAGCTGTTACGAAAGAGCGGTTGATGTGCTGCAGGGCCACGACGAGGCCGAGCAATTGTTCGTGGCATTTGCCGAGTTTGAGGAGCAGTGCAAAGAGACTGAGAGGGCAAGGTGTATATACAGATTTGTGCTTGATCATGCCCTGCCGCCCAAGGAGGGCCGCCGCTGCCCTGAGGAGCTTTACAACAAGTTTGTGGCCTTTGAGAAGCGGTACGGAGACCAACAGCGAATAGAAGAAGCCATTGTAAGGAAAAGGAGGCTTCAGTACGAGGATGAGGTAAGAAAGAACCCTTTGAACTATGATTCATGGTTTGATTATATCCGGTTGGAACAAAGTAGTGTTGGCAGCAAAGTGAAAGAGGGCATTAGGGAGATATACAGGCGAGCGGTTGCGAATGTCCCTCCAGGCGATGAGAAGCGCTACTGGCAGCGGTACATCTACTTGTGGATCAGCTATGCTCTATATGAAGAGTTGGATGCAGAGGATATAGACGCGACGAGAGCGGTGTATAGGGATTGCCTAAAGCTGATTCCACATGACAAATTCTCCTTTGCAAAGATCTGGTTAATGGCTGCTCATTTTGAGATCAGGCAGTTCAATTTGAAGGGAGCGCGCCAAATCTTGGGCAATGCTATCGGAAAGGCGCCTAAGGCCAAGATTTTCAACAAGTACATTGAGACAGAGCTGCATCTTGGCAACGTAGACCGCTGCAGGAAGCTATACGACAAGTATTTGGAGTGGTCGCCTGACAACTGCTATGCCTGGACGAAATACGCAGAGCTGGAGGTATCCTTGCACGAGACTGATCGAGCTAGGGCCGTCTTTGAGCTAGCGATTGCTCAGCCAGCTTTGGATAGGCCTGAACTCTTATGGAAGGCATACATTGATTTCGAAATAGGGGAGGGTGAGATTGAGAGGACAAGGCAGCTTTACCAGAGGCTCCTGGATCGAACTAAACACATCAAAGTCTGGCTCAGCTTTGCAAAATTTGAGGCATCATCTGCCAGGGAAGAAGACGCAACGTCCTGCATTCTTCGTGCTAGAGGAGTTTTCAAGCAAGCCTTGGATTATTTCAGGAACTCCGCTCCCGAACTGAAGGAAGAGAGGGCTATGCTATTGGAAGAATGGTTGGATATGGAAAAAGGATTTGGTGAACTTGGAGATGTTGGTATTGTTCAGTCGAAGATGCCTAAGAAGTTAAAGAGAAAGAGGCCTATTGCTATTGCTAATGAAGAAGACAGCATATTTGAAGAATATGTCGACTACGTCTTCCCCGAGGAAAAACAGCTTCCAAATTTCCAGATTCTACAAAGTGCACTCGAATGGAAGAAGAGAAGAAGAGCCCTGACCTAAATGAAGCTTTCCCCTGCATCTCATGTGTGTCTTGTACTTAATTAATTAGTTCTTTATACATTTTTATCTTTAGGCTAAGCTTCACTAACCTCAACAAGATAGTTTGCTGTCAGTCATACAGTTTGTTAGTTTCTTATGTAGTTTAGGGAGCAATTTGATGATACATATATCCACTTTCTAATTATATTTGCCGATTACTCTCAAATGAAACGGTGGAAAAAGATATGCCAGATTAGATATTCAACTGAGGATGAAAATGGAGACCTTGCAGTGGTCGTCTTTTGTGATAGGAATAACACCTTAGGGCAGTTATGAGAGCTTCCATAGACTTATTCTAACTTTCAATTTCGATTCATCATTTTTAGTTCCAAGCAAATATAGCAACAAGGAAAGGAAAAAATTGAGAGGGATGGAAGGCTTTAGATTTTACTGTTTGAGAAGAGACTCGATCTAGCAAGATATTTGCTATATCTTAGGATTATGGCCTCTACATACATAGTTTCTACCAAATCATTAGCCATTTTGAATATTCCATGAATCCTTTCTATTCTAATTGGACGAAAAAACACAAATCATCAATGAAATAGATATAATTAATGAGAAAGTTGTGGACTTGTGTAATCGAGCTGGAGATGTGGCTACATGAATGAAATGTTCATTCGGAGTCAACGCAACCCCCATCGCTTGTGCTGCAGAGTGCAACTCTTCGTCCAGCCTCGATCTGAAATCGGGATGTGTACTTGGTGGTTTAGGCCTTTTAAGACGCAGAAACGGTTAGTTCTTCTAAAGATACCATCACTGAATGAGTGAATGTTGTGGCTCCGGAAGATGAATTTGTCGATGCTACTTCTAGTGACTCCTGTAGCCATTCTCTGGACCACAACCAAGTTGAGCTTTCTTGATATGCTCTTTTCTATCTTACAATTTCAGCAACAAGCTTCTTTTGTCCTCTCATCCAAAATTTCCCCTCTTTTATTGATTAGAGGAAACAAAAAACCTAGAATATACCAAAATCAAATCAAATTGAAGATATTCTACTACTGATGTTTTTTTTTCATATTTTGCACTGAAAGAACATAAGCTTGATTGGTAGTCTTAGTTCTTATATATGTATCTATAGTTATTAGTATCTGTATATGTAATCAAATCTGTAAGGTGTCAAAAACAGAAGTAGCAAATGTTATTGACGTGTAAGACAGGGGAAATACCTGTCACATGATGTGGTTGGTTAACTGTCAATGTAACCGCTCTAGAAGGTAGTTAGGGACGATTGTTGCAGACTTGTGTTATATATATATATATGTGTGTGTGTGTGTAATTCATGTAGACAGGCGGTTGGTTCTGTCGAACATAGAAAGAAGATCAATACATTAATGCAGTATTGTTCATAAGCATTGTGTTCGTGTGTGTGAATTTCACTTTGTTGATTCCAGAACCAATTAGTTTATCTCTTCATTTGGTATCAGAGCATAAACGGAGAGATAACAATGTCGAAACAAAAGGACAAAGACATAGATGATGATTCTGATTTTCTGAAAATCAATGGAGGCAAGATCGTATCACTTCAGTATCCTATGTTGAATAAGACCAACTACACGGTGTGGGCCATAAAAATGGAAGTGTTCCTCACAGCGCAAGGACTATGGGAAGCAGTGGAAGGATCCGCAAATGTCGATGCAAAGAAGGATAAGATGGCATTGGCATCCATTTTCCAGGCAGTTGGTGAAGACGTGCTCTTACAAATTGGAGCAAAGAAGTCAGCAAAGGAGGCATGGGGTATGATCAAGATGATGAATGAAGGGGCTGAACGAATCAAAGAGGTAAAGATTCAAACCCTTCTAAGAGAGTATGAGTGCCTTAGAATGAAAGAATCTGAATCTGTAGATGATTATGCTACTAGATTAAACATGAATGTTAGTAAATTGAGAAGTCTTGGTCATAAAATTGAGAAAGAAATTGTGGTTAAAAAAATGTTGAGATCCACATCTTCCAAGTTTGTCCAATTCACTACAACTATGGAGGAATTTTATGATTTAAAGACTAAGAGTGTAGATGAAATTGTCGGTTCACTGAAGGCTCATGAAGATAGATTGAATGAATTCTCTGAAAAGGGCTTGGAGAGTGCTTTACTCACTCATGAGGAGTGGAAGACAAAAGAAAAGAGTAGAAAAACAGAGAAGCCTCAATCTAAATGGAAGGGGAAAATCAGAATAATGAGGGTGATAGCAAACCAAATAAACGCTTTAATAGAAGTAAGATCAAGTGTTTTTCTTGTGGTACCTTTGGCCATTTCAAGTTTGAATGTGAGATGAAGAACAAGGATGAAAAGGTGAATCTTACAATTCCGAGAGAAGATCGGGAACCAACACTATTGATGATCAAGTGTGAATAAAGTATTTTGTGGAACATGTTGGCACCAGAAACTGATCAAGAAGAGGAAAGACAGGATCTTAGTAAGTGGTATTTAGATACAAGAGCCAACAGCCACATGACCGGTGACATCAGTATGTTTGCCACGATTGACAGGAATTTGAGAGGAAAAATCAGATTAGGAGATTCTTCTTCAGTTGATATTCATGGAAAGGGAAACATCATTTTCTCGAGTGTTACTGGTGAACATATAACACTGGCTGATGTGTATTATATTCCTAGATTAAAAGCGAATATAATTAGTATGGGTCAACTTGATCAAAATGGGAATACTTCTATGATAAAAGATGGAGTGCTTAGTATATATACTAGAGGAGGAAGACTGGTTGCTAGTGTGTGAAACGACAGTTGAATAAGCTGTACACTCTTAGGCTAAAATTTGTCAAGCAAGTATGCTTGTTGACTTCCTTGAAAGAGCCCAGTTGGCTCTGGCACGCCAGATATGGGCATGTAAATTTCAATTCACTCAGGATATTGTCCAAGGATAAGATGGTAGTCGGGATGCCTGTGATCAGCCAAGTTAACAAGATTTGTGATGGATGTCTAGTAGGGAAGCAGCACAGAAGTTCTTTTCCTAAAGCAACATCATACAAATCGAGCAATCCACTAGATTTGATCCATGCAGATCTGTGTGGACCTGTCTCTCCACCAACACTCGGAGGTAACTTCTACTTCTTACTTATGGTAGATGATTACTCTCGGTTTATGTGGGTAAAATTACTAAAGAGTAAGGATGAGGCATTTACTAGTTTCAAGACAATTAAGGCCAAAGTTGAGTTGGAAAAAAGGGGTAAAGATTAAGACACTAAGGACTGATCGTGGAGATGAGTTTACATCGAGGCAGTTCAAAGATTTCTGTGACATGGAAGGAGTCCAAAGGCATCTAACTGCTCCATACTCCCCACAACAGAACGGAGTAGTGGAGAGGAGGAATCAGACTATTATGGAGACAGCCAGATACATGTTGAACTGTAAGAAACTTCCACCAGAGTTTTGGGGTGAGGCTGTAAGTGTTGCAGTATACATTTTAAATAGATCCCAAACAAATAGTCTAGATGGTGTAACTCCTTATGAAGCTTGGAATAAAAGAAAGCATGTAGTGAAACACTTGAAGATCTTTGGAAGTGTTGCACATATCAAGAATACTATTCCAAATCTTCCTAAATTGGATGAAAGAAGTAGCATGATGATATTTGTGGGCTACGAAGAGGGTCCAAAGCATATAGGTTTTTCGACCCAAAGAAAAGAAGAATTATGGTAAGTAGAGATGCAGTTTTTGAGGAAGACAGATATTGGAATTGGAACAGTTCCAAGGCTGATGTTCAGGAAAATCAGAACACTTTTTCTGTGTGTATTTCTGGTGATGAGCACTCCACTGACATCTAACACGTGCAGTCTGATCGAGTGGTGTGGCATCTTCAAGTAATAGTCAGATGCAACAAACTGCATAATCCGTAAGTGCAAGTACAATTGAAGAAGAAAGCTCATTGACTCCTGTAAGGATGAGATCCTTGCAGGAGATTTATGATTCAACCCAAGAAGTTGAAGAAGAGGTTGGTTTGTGCTTTATAGCAGAAGCTGAGCCTTGCACATTTGATGAGGCTGTGTTAAACAAGGACTGGAAGGAGGCAATGAATGCTGAAATTTGAGTCAATTCAAAGCAATGGAACGTGGGAATTAGCTGAACTTCCTAAAGGCCAGAAAGCTATAGGTCTTAGGTGGATATTTAAAATTAAAAGAGAACCTGATGGAAGTATCCTGAAGTACAAGGCGAGGTTGGTTGCAAAAGCATATACACAAAAGCATGGGATAGATTTCGAAGAAGCTTTTGCACATGTGGCAAGAATGGAGACTATTAGATTGTTGTTAGCCTTTGCAGCAACCAGAAGTCTTGAAGTTCACCATTTAGATGTTAAAACAACATTTTTAAATGGTGATCTGAAGGAAGAGGTCTATGTAAGGCAGCCTGAAGGGTATGAAGACAAAAAGTTCCCTGAGAAGGTGTTGAGAATTCATAAAGCTTTGTATGGTTTAAGGCAGGCTCCACATGCTTGGAATTGTAAATTGAATCAGTGCCTAAAGGAACTTGGTTTTGTGAGATGCAAAACTGAACACTCAGTGTATACCAGATTCAGTCATGATGAGGTAATGATTTTAGGGATTTATAAATGCATTGAAATTGAAGGAGACAACCTACAATTAATAAAAGCAACCCTAGGAGAGAAAAACTGTCCATGGGAAATTGAGATAATTATGGCTGACATCTTGGTATCCCTTTTGGGGTTCCAATCGGTTCGAATTACACATGTGCCTAGAGGTTCTAATGTTGTGGCTGATAAAATTGCGTGCTTGAGCCACAGTCTGCCTCTATGCAATCTTTTGAATCACCCAGAACTTCAAGTTCTCATCCGTAAGGATGCTCTAGGACGCCCACCCTGAAGGATAAGCATCCTAATTCTTACCTTATAAAAAAAAAAAAAAACATGTCTCTAAATATTTTATTTTTACCTGGAGAGGGGTGCAATAGAAATTAGCAGCCTTATGACCATCTTCTACTGCAAAATTTTCAGAGTCCAAACTTTCACGTGCTGCCTCTAAAAAATGCGATACTGGCTCAAGTAAATCAACCTACGTAATAAGAATATAGAAACTTAAGCATTAGAATGATTGAAAAAGCAAAATTTCACATCATCCGCATGGTTCATTTTAGCAGATTTGAACTCCATAAGAAATTAGAACCCTTCATTGTATGGTCAGCTATTTAAATAATGTATATCTAAAAAAAATCTGAAACTAAATATCAGAACAATAAACCATCATTTTGAAAAACTCCTCCAAGATAATGATATTAATAAAAGAAAAGACTACCTCATTAAAGAATCTTATGAGAAGATTTTTAGTCACTCTACCAATACCAGCACCACAATCTGCAAGCATAACTGAAAATTTTAGCTGTAAATTTTGGCAAGCATTAGACTTAATTTTACTTTTCCAAATGCATTTTGATTCTTTCATGGAGAAATGTGAATTTTAAAAATTCAATGAATCAACTGAGAACTCAAAAAATAATTAACAAGAAGAAGAAACTAACTTGCACCTCTTCAGATAAAGAATGAGGAAGATTTAACACTACAACTCTAGTGTAAAAAATTAGCATTGTTTCACTAGGAGCTTGCAATAAAATAATTAGCATAGATACTAAATTGCATATTAACTTTTTATCTAGTCAGTGTTGTTTTCATTGAATCGAAGTTAGAACAGAGAAGATTTCAGAGAATCATAGCAAGAAGGAAGAGGAGAGAAGAGCGGGAAAGTTTGTTGTGAAAAGCATTTTCAATTTTTATTATTCTCTTTCTTTTTAGACTGTATACAATGTATCTAGTATTTATAATAGTCCAAGGCTTTTACAGAAATGCATATCCACGGATATTCCATCATCCCCGGAGTACGCAAAGGTTGTCAACGTTATCAGCGGCGGCTCAGACATATGTGGTGTTACTTATTCGGCGGCCAAACGCCACGCACGAGGACACCTGGAAGGACCGCTGATAGAAAATATCCGTAATTCTTATGGACACACCGGGAGCACCATTACTTTCAGCGACTCGGACTCTGCTGGTCTGGTGGGCCCTCACCACGATGGATTAGTCATATCTCTATCGGTGGGGAACGTATTAATGAGGAGGATTCTCATTGACACCGGGAGCTCCACTAACATGATCACGCTCTACGCCCTCAAGGAGATGGGGCTGAAGGAAGAGAACATCCTCAAAAAATCAGTAGCGCTGGTGGGATTCAGCGGGGAAATTGCTCATACCCTAGGGGAGATAACCCTCCCCACTTACGCCAAAGGAATCAACTTGCAGGTCAGATTCTCAGTGCTTGATTGCCCATCCTGCTACAACATCATCATGGGACGACCCTGGATCCATGACATGAAGGCGGTCCCTTCCTCCTATCACCAAACCATAAAGTTTTCCACTCCGTGGGGATCAGGGAAATCAGCGGGGATCAAAGGTTGGCCAGAGAATGCTACAAGTCCGCCCTCAAGGCGACCGTCGCCGTCTCCGCATAGCAATTACAGGAAGCCAAGGGGCCCACACCAGCACGGGACCCCTAGGCCGATAGGATCGAGGAAGTCGTCCTTGATAGCCAGAAACCCGGGCAAACTGTGTGGATCGGAAAGGACTTGGCTCCCGAGAGAAAAGCTGAATTGGTCGGTTTCCTCAAGGAACACAGCGGTAGCTTCGCCTGGTCGCATGAAGACATGGTGGGGATTGACCCCACAATTATCACGCACCGATTGAAGGTGGACCCCCGCCATCCACCGGTAAAACAAAAGAGAAGGAAATTTGCACCCGAGAGGAACCTGATCGTCGACGAGGAAGTGCAGAATCTACTCCGGACGGGGAAAATCAAGGAAGTAAAATACCCAGAGTGGTTAGCAAATGTCGTGGTCGTGAGCAAGAAAAACGGGAAATGGAATGTGTGCATCGACTTCACAGACCTTAACAAAGCCTGCCCGAAGGACTCTTTTCCCCTGCCGCATATAGATGCCATGGTAGACGCCACCGCCGGCCACGAGATGCTCACTTTCATGGATGCCTTCAGTGGCTACAATCAAATTCAGATGCAACCAGACGACCAGGAGAAGACCTCGTTCATCACCAGCCAACATACTGCTATCGAGGGATGCCATTTGGGCTCAAGAACGCTGGGGCTACCTACCAGCGACTAGTCAACCGCATGTTCCAGAAGTACATCGGTAGGACCATGGAAGTATACATTGACGATATGCTTGTCAAATCAAAACAAGCCACGCACCATATACAACACCTAGAGGAGGCCTTCCGGACCTTGGACAGCTACCGTATGAAGCTCAATCCGGCAAAGTGCGCGTTTGGGGTAACCTCTGGCCGTTTCCTCGGGTTTATGGTCACCCAGCGGGGGATCGAAGCCAGTCCTAATCAAATTCGAGCCGTAGCAAGCCTGCGATCGCCCAGATGTGTGAAAGATGTGCGGAAACTGACGGGAAGGGTGGCGGCCCTGAATCGCTTCATCTCAAAATCATTTGATAGGTGCCGCTTGTTTTACGATGCGCTGCGGAAAAACAAGAAATTTGAATGGGCTCCAGCCCACGAGACAGCCTTCCAACAACTCAAACAGTACCTGTCCAACCCGATGCTGCTGTCCAAACCCGAGGAGGGCAAAAATCTTTTCTTGTATCTGGCAGTGACCGAAGCTGCCATCAGCGGCGTACTAGTGCGCGAGGATCAGGGTGACCAACTGCCAGTGTACTACATCAGCCGCACCCTGCTTGCAGCGGAGACACGGTATTCACCTTTGGAAAAACTAGTTCTTGATCTGGTCATGGCTTCCACGAAGCTAAGGTCCTTCGAGTCCCATCCATTTACCGTCCGCATAAGCTACCCACTAAAGGCCATACTGAGAAAACTAGAGATCACCGGGCGAATGGCCAAATGGGCAATACATCTGAGCGGTTTCGATATCGCTTATGAGCCGAAGGCAGCAATCCGAGCCCAGGCGCTAGCAGACTTTGTGGCCGATTTCAGCCCTTCATTAGAAGAAGAAGCCAGACAGCAAGAAGCCTTCGTAACAGAAGACGAGAATTCTGGAATTTGGACCTTGCATACGGATGGAGCTTCTAACAGCCGGGGAGTAGGGATTGGAGTAGTGCTGAAATCGCCCGGGGGGGACAGGATAACACAGGCAGTACGATGCGCCTTCGGGGCCACCAATAGAGAATCAGAGTATGAGGCACTGATATTGGGGCTGACGATCGCCCAAGACGTGACTATCAAGGAAATAGAAGTGAAGTGTGACTCGCTGTTGATCGTGAATCAGATCCCGGTGATCTTCATCGCTAGAGACGCCAGAATGGCAGCATACGTGGAAAAGGTCAAAGGGATCATGCGCGAGTTTGAAACCTTCACCATCCAGCAGGTTCCCAGAGAAGAAAATGCACAGGCCGATGCCCTATCCAATTTGGCCTCCGCCCTAGATCCTGAGGAGTTCGCATCAATCCCCCTGGTGTATGTTAGTTCCTGCAATCAAGCGGGAAACCGATCCATCAGAGCAGGGAACCCAGGACGACCCACTAGCAGTTAAAGGAAAAGTGGTAGAGATCTTGGAAAGCCACCATCCCGGAGGGGCAGTCGACAGCGAGGATCCGAAGGGGTAGAGACGCCAGACGGCGAGAATCCAACATCAAGCACGGTGGATACTTCCCAAGGCGAAAAGTGCTGGACGCAACCGTAACTACGATGGCTCGATCACGGACAGCTACCGGCGGAGAAGTCTGAGGCAAGAGCGCTCCGGATGAGAGCCACCCGCTACAGTGTAAAGGACGGTGTTCTGTTCAAACAGTCCGCAGTGGGAACCTCACTCCGCTGCGTAACAAAAGTAAAGGTACCCAAGATACTCAAGGAACTTCATGAAGGCGAATGCGGAAATCATTCTGGGGGGCGTAGCCTCTCGAACAAAGCTCTTAACTTGGGATACTATTGGCCCACCATGCGCCAAGATGCGGCGGAATATTCTCAAAAGTGCGAAGCTTGCCAGAAACATGCTCCAACCTCTCACCAGCCGTCGGAGCCGTTGCACCCAACGCTAACCCCATGGTCGTTCATGAGGTGGGGGATGGATATCGTGGGGAAGTTACCACCGACTTCTGGCCAGCGAGTATTCTTCCTGGCAGTCACTGATTACTTCTCCAAATGGATCGAAGCGGAGGCGTACAAAGAGATCAAGGAGTCCCACGTGGTGGCGTTCATCAAAAAGCACATTATCTGCCGCTTTGGGATACCCTCGGAGATCATCTGCGACAACGGGTCACAGTTCATTGGCAGAAAAACCCGCGATTACTGCCGGCAGTGGAACATAGACCTAGTAACCTCCACTCCCCGCTATCCACAAGCCAACGGACAAGCAGAATCTAGCAATAAAGTCATCATCAACAATCTCAAGAAGCGGCTTGCTAAGGCCAAGGGGCGCTAGGCCGACGAGCTGCCCTACGTCCTGTGGGCCGATAGGACCACCCCGAAGGCAGCCACCGGATAGTCACCGTTCTCCTTGGTGTACGGATGCGAGGCAGTGATACCCGCCGTAGTCACCGTGCCAACCGCGTGGTATGGGCTACAAACGCCCGACCAGAACGTCGTCGAGTTAGCAACTGATCTTGATACTCTGGAAGAACTAAGAGAAAGAGCACGGTTGCGCCTAGCCAGGCACCAGAAGCAGGTGGCTCGCAGTTACAACAAGAACGTACGGATCAGAGCCTTTGCTATCGGCGAGTGGGTCCTTCGAAAGGTGTTCTAGAACACCGCTAAAACAAACACGGGGAAACTTGCTCCCGCCTGGTAAGGACCCTACAGGATAGTCGACATCACCGGGCAAGGGGCTTACCGACTAGAGTCCAGAGATGGGAAATCCGTCCTGCGTAGTTGGAATGCTACGCACCTACGGAGGTACCATTTCTAAAGAAGTATCCAAGTCGCCAGAAACGGCCGAATAAACTAGAGTAAGACTCAAGCCACGATACGAATTCTTTCGAGAAAACTTGATCGAACAAACATCTTGACTCAAAACGTTTGTGCTACATTTCTTCAGAAAAAACAACAAAAAAAGGGGGCACTCCGAAGAAGTTACTCTCGGCAGGTACCGCTAGAAAAGAGAAACCTCGGTACACCAGACAGCGAAAAAGAAAATACTAAAGCGGTACGAATGCTCCGAAGTTACGAATATGTCACTTGTATTCCAAAAGAGTTTTTACAAAACTGTTACATGGCACAGGAAATAATCTCCTAGACGCCCGCTATCCGGCAGGATCGCCAGTCAAGGATATCTTCGAAAGGTCGCTTCCCAGAAGCTCGCCAGCCGGCGTCGTGGATCCATCCCCCGAGTCGCCAGCTCCACCAGCAAACGCCAGATTCTCGACGGTCATCGTCAAGGCACTGCGGGAAACGACGGACATCGTCCTTCGCGCGCCTTTCAGGTAGGTAATCTTCTTAACTAGCATGAGCTCGGGAATAACGCTGGTCAAGATTTTCCTCACCCATCGAGCCATAGCTATGCACCTCCTAAACGATCAGCCTTTTGCAGGGGCTGCTCGGACACCAGTCGGCACGCAGCAGAGAGACACCTGCAAAAACGCCGGAAGCACAAGCAAAAACAACAGCCGAGCAAGAACATAATAGTAAATAACACCCCCGCCCCTTGACGGGGGGCAAAAAGCGGAACATTGTATCTGTGGCCTCGCCACCACCCTTAAACCCTCACAAGACGCCCGATAAACGGCACGCCCGTGAGGTACTACTTGTCTTCTACAAATCGTCCACAAAAAACCAAAAGATTGAGAGTTTTTTACAAACGGCCTAAGCCGCCGGATTTCTTGACATCCATAGGGAAATTATGCAGGGTTTCCAGAAGCGCCCGTCTCCTCCACCTGCTCACCATCTTCCAAGTTCGCCTGCTCCGTTGGAGTCGGCGGAGAACCCAACAGGGACGCGATGCGAGCCGAGGGCACGACATCGGGAAAGGAGTTCAAGAATTGCTCGTTGAATTTGTCCGCGTCCCCAACCGAGAGCTTCCCTGCCTCGAATTCCCTGATAGTCTCGAGCCGCGCCAGCATGCTGAAGAAGGCCCCAATATCCTCCGCATCCGCCTTTCCCATGGAAGGCACGCCATCAGCCTTCGCCTCGAGTTCCCTCACCTTGGCCTCCTGAACAGCAATCACTCGCTCCAGTTCTACAACTCGCACCTTCGCAGCCTCCTCCTAAGCGGCCAAAGCCTTGGCCCGAGCAGCGGACTGCTCTCGAGCCTTGGCAATGTCTTCGCGGTACTTGGCGACCTCCTGCTTCCGCCGTTCCTGCTCAGCGAGTTCCTTGTCCATCTCATCGATGAACATGCCAACTTCTTGGAAGAGCTGCATGCGACAAGAGAGGAAGTTAGAACACAACTCCAAACAGGCCGCCTGATGCGATTCCCGTCATGGATGCTAGCCAGGAGGACGACGCATTCACACTTCGCTCGGATGGCCCCATCACTCGTGCCAAGACTCGAGCAATCCAGGCCGCGACACAATCACTTGTGGCGCACCTCTCCGCATGCCACGACGCGCCCCTCGCCGCGCCGACGCACATTGCCTTGTGCGTCCTCGGCATCGAGGAACCTCGACTCAAGCCAACGGTGACAACCTCCAACCCCTTGCCACCATCGGACTCGAGTCATGCACCGTGCCATGGATCGCATCTTGAGGTTCTCGCGACCCTCGTGCCAGCTTACACGCCAGCGCCCTCGCCAGCGCCCCGGGCCGCGCCATGACCTCGCCAGCGCCGTGTCCAAGCCTCCCCGCGCCGCGCCAGACCTTGTCGCGACACTTCGAGCACGGTCACGGACGACCTATCCATTTTTAGTAGTTTTTGCACTCTTTCCATTATAGAACATTGCTATTACTAGTTTTATGGATTTAGGAAGTATTTTATGGGCCTTGCGCCGAAGGATTATGGGCTTCCGCCGCTGGGCTTGGATCTGCGCATCCCCCCTAGGCGCGCCGCCCCTATTAGGGTTTATTCTAGTTTTCTTATGCCGCCTCCCTATATAAAGAGGCTTAGGACTATGTTTTTCATTCAGCGCACATTAGGGTTTAATAAAGTCGAGGTTGATCTCCTTTTTTTATCCTTGTGCTTGCGCCGCCACTCACAATTGCCAACAAAGCTCTCGATTTTCTCATTGTTCGATATTGTTCGTGCCATAATCAAACCATTCAAGTCTTCCGCTATGTTAATTCGAGACCTACTACTCAAACACCGTTCGATCCGTCGCATCCCATACGAGGGACGCATCAACTGGCATCAGAGCCAAGGTTTGAGTAAGTCTCGTTCAACCCTCTTTCATTCATTCTCACACGTTCTTCTGTTACATCTAACCCTAGATTTCATCACTTCGCATATCTGCCATCTAGGGTCCCAATTTTTTTTTTCTTGCTTTCGTAAATTGTTAAAAAAAAAACATCATCAACCGTGACCTTACTCAACCGATCTATTGATTTTGGTGAAGTTGTTGCTTTGTCTTGCTAGTTGCATGAACTTAGGACTTGTTTTGCCAATTTCTCTCGTGCATCTGTTGTGATTGCTTGCGTTTTGATTTTAGTACTTGCTTGTGCCGATTCTAAAGGAGAAAGCCTAGAATTCGTGTTGTCTTGCTATAAAAAAAACTTGTTGTTCGACTATCAAAGCCAAAATAAAGTAACATAGTCGATCGATTAAAAAAAATCTCGTGGAGATCACAAGCCAAAATAAGGCAAGATCCTTCACATCCTTTCTTCAATTCGGCAACCCTAATTGCCGCAATCTCTTGCTTGTTTGATTTTGGTTTCGACATTTACCTAGTCTTGCTTTGCTTGCATTGTAATTTTCGGATCCATATCTTTGATCGAGTTCGAGTGACCTTAGCCTAGCCAATCCTTGTTCGTGTGGTTTGAACTAAAGGGTCGGCTTGACTTAAGCGAACCGTAAACTCGTGTCTTTTGTTGTGAACTTCTTACTGCTTCGATGACTGGTGTTACAATAGGTACAATTTCGGATTCGGGAGATGGTGTCCACAACGACAATACTAACAAAAATCCACCCGAGTTGCCGAATCCAAATCAGAACTTCTCGCCCGAGGCTTTGGCGCACATACAAGAACTCGAGAAGCTCTTGGCCGAGAGCCAAGGTCAGTCCAAGCACACGGTGTCGGGGGCCCATGCCCTCGCTTCGGAGATCCACGCCAACCCGGGGGTGTCCGCGGACGATATCGCTCGTGCCAACGCGGGGCTCGGGACGCAAGCATGGCTAGAAGGGACGGCGCGACTAGGACCGTGACGCTTGGCGTCCGCGAAGGCCCGATGATGGAGATGATCCCAATGATGGTGACGACGATGCACACCGAGGCCCACCTCGGCACTGACGCGACAGGCGTGCGCACTCGCCTCGGCGCCCTAGCCCTCGGCGCGATCGTGATCGAAGAGATGCAAGGGATCCACGCCACAACCGACGCGATTTTAAGGTAAAATTCGAGCCCTTTTACGGTTCTTATGATCCTGACGTTTTTATCGAGTGGTTGCAGGGCACAGAGTACACGCTCCGACACTTAGGTTATGAAGATGACGAGAAAGTGGAAGTTGTGACTTTGCACTTCCATGGTGCCGCTAGGACTTGGTGGAACCGTTTCGAGTCCGAAAGGATTCGACAAGGCAAACCCCTAATCCGAGAGTGGCATCAGCTCGTCTACATTTTGAAGAAAAGGTACATCCCGGCGGATTACAAGGACAAGATGCACATAGAGATTATGCGCATCAAGCAAGGATCGATGACGCCGGATGAGTATTTTGCCAAGCTTGATGACATGTTCTTCAAGGCTGGCATGAGTGTGTAGCCCTCGGTGATGAAGACGAGGTTCATCTCGGGTTTGCGACAATCTATTCAAGATCGCTTAGAGATCCTGCCGATCAAGGACATCAACAACTTAGTTCACACTGCCATGCAAATTCACAAGCAGGAAATGCGAACCAAGTCGGGTTGGTCGAATTCGAGGTATGTTTCTAACTCTAGTCAATCCGGTTTTTCTACTAATCGGGTTGCTCCTTCTTTTCCTAGTGCTTCGACAGGTTCCAAGGCCAAGACCGAAGCCCCGCCTTCCAAGGCGCCAGCCGCACCACGCAGCGCCGAGCCGAGTGCCGATCGCGCACGAGACATGGCATGTTACAAATGTGGAGGCCGTGGGCACATTCAACGGAACTGTCCGAATGCCAAGAAAGTTTTGTTTACCACACAAGGGGAACCATATGACAACCAATAAGAAGAGGAGATCGCGCCACCGTTGATCGAGGACGCCGAGCTAGAGTGCTACCCTTCGGAGGCTCTCGACGTGGCCACGCTTCAATTGGTGACAAGGCGCGCCTTAAGCATGCGAGAGGCGCCAAAGACGGATCAAAGGGAACAACTTTTCCACACTCGATGCTTGGTTAACAATGTCTCTTTGAGCGTCATCATTGATTCCGGGAGCTGCGCCAATTTCCTCTCCAAAAAAGTTGTCGACCACTTCAAATTGCCGACCACACCTCATCCACAACCGTTCAAGCTACAATGGATATCAAATGATGGAGGCGATTGGGTCGACAAACAGGTAATCTTCAACTTTTCAATTGGTCAATATTCGGATTCTATTCTTTTGTGACGTAACGCCTATGGACGCCACACACCTCTTGTTGGGGCGCCCATGGCAATACGATCGTTGCGTGCTTCACGACGGGTATTTCAACACTTACATGTTCAATTACCACGGGAAGCGTGTGACATTCTTACCTATGTCGCCTAGTGAAGCTCTACAGGATGAAGCCGAAAGGCAAAGACAAAAGCCTAGCGACAAGGGCACCGACGCGCCGAATTCAACAACCACGGCGTCTCCAGCGCCACCACCAATTTCTACCGGCGTTTCTGGTGCCAACCTTCCTCAAAACAGTATTGAAGATGTTCGAGATGGACACCGCCGAAGGAAAGAGGAGTCGGGCCGACAGATCACGTCTCGTGGCCTCGGTAACGCGCCGAACGCCGCCGATTTCTCAAAACAAGACCTTCAGCAGTTTTCTGGTGATTCCATGGGCGTTTCTGGTGGCAAATAGGTTACAATTGAATTTCCACCATATTTGAAGAAAAAACGCCCGGGAGAAGTCAATTTGAGCAAAGGACCGCCGAGTGAGTCCCCTAGCGTCGCGCAGCACGCCGTCGCTGCACGGAAACTGGGATTTCAAGAGCTACGGGATGAATTTCATTGCGTTTCCAGGGGCGTTCATTCACAAAATTCAAGGGCTACTACATGTCCAAAAATCGCCCCTGAACCACCTCGTTCGAGCTCCGTCGCCGAGCCACCTTTGCTAGGCACATGCCAGGATCGTCTTCTCTTAGCCAGGCGTCGGGACGTCGAGAATTCTATCCAGGGAAGTCTTTCTTGTTTCATACTTTTTCCCCTTCTTTGTGTTACTAAATCTGTGAACTCTTCACTTCCGTCTTCTATTGTTTCTATTTTGAAGGAATTTGAAGACATCATGCCGGACGAGCTTCCAAAGGGATTGCCTCCAATCCGAGGGATCGAGCACAAGATCGATCTAATGCCAGGCGCTTCCCTTCCTAATCGAGCAGCCTATAGGACTTCGCCTAAGGAAACCGAGGAGCTACAAGGACAGGTTCAAGAACTCTTGAATAAGGGCTTTGTTCGAGAATCTTTGAGCCCATGCGTCGTGCCGGTGATCCTTGTGCCAAAGAAGGATGGTTCGTAGCGTATGTGCGTCGACTGCCGAGCCATTAATCAGATTACGGTGAAGTACAGGCATCCGATTCCAAGGCTTGACGACATGCTAGATGAGCTCCATGGCGCCACCCTATTTTCCAAGATTGATCTTCGAAGCGGATATCACCAAATCCGTATGCAAGAGGGCGACGAGTGGAAAACCGCATTCAAAACCAAGCATGGTTTGTACGAATGGCTTGTCATGCCTTTTGGCCTGACAAACGCCCCTAGTACTTTTATGCGACTTATGAATTTTGTTTTTCGGAAATTTTTAGGACGTTTTGTCGTTGTGTATTTTGACGACATCTTGGTTTTTTCTAGAGACTTGGCCTCTCACGCGAGGCACCTTAGGTTGGTGTTAGAATGCCTTCGTGAACATTCATTGTATGTAAACTTGGACAAGTGTTCGTTTTGCACGGACACGACGAATTTTCTTGGGTTCGTCGTGTCCAAGGATGGGCTAAAAGTGGATGACGACAAGATCCGCGCCATTCGAGAGTGGCCCACCCCTACAACCCCGACGATGGTTCGATCCTTCTTAGGGCTCGCAGGGTTCTATCGGCGTTTCGTCAAGGACTTTAGTTCCATCGTCGGGCCACTCCACAATCTCACCAAGAAGGCAACCACAATTAAGTGGATGCCACAACATGAGGCCGCCTTTCAGACCTTAAAAACTGCTTTATGTAGCGCTCCGGTCTTGCAATTGCCAGACTTCACTAAGCGCTTTGAGGTCGAGTGCGAGGCCTCTGACTATGGCATAGGCGGAGTACTCCTCCAAGAGAGACACCCCATTGCTTACTTTAGTGAGAAACTTACGGGGGCAACTCTAAATTACCCGACGTATGACAAGGAGTTGTACGCGCTGATTCGGGTTCTTAAGACATGGCAGCATTACCTTTGGCCTAGCGAGTTCGTGATTCACACGGACCACGCCGCCTTAACGTATCTCAAGAGTCAAACGAATCTCAATAGACGCCATGCTCGATGGGTGGAGTTTATGGAAACCTTTCCATACATCATCGCCCATAAGAAAGGAACGGAGAATGTCGTGGCAGATGCCCTGTCACGCAGGTATGTACTCTTAACACAACTACAGGCCAATTTGTTCGGGTTCTCCTTGATTAAAGAGTTATATATGCATGATCAATTTTTTAAACCGATCATGGAGAACCTCGAGCAAAGTCGAATCCATGAGTCCTATTTTTTGGACAATGGATACCTCTACCGAGCCGGAAAGCTTTGCATTCCGACCTCGTCTGTGAGGCATCTCTTGCTCAAAGAAGCTCATGATGGCTGAGGCCATTTTGGCATAGCCAAAACCCTAGCAGCACTTCGTGAGCATTTTTTATGGCCGCACATGGCATCCGATGTTCACAAGTATTGCCGCGGTTGTGTGCCGTGCCAAACCGCTAAATCGAGGTCTCAACCTCATGGCCTATACACGCCCTTGCCCATTCCGGATACCCCGTGGGAAGATCTTTCCATGGATTTTATCACGGGCCTTCCAATGACAAGGCGCGGTAAGGATTCGATCTTCGTAATTGTGGATCGCTTCTCCAAGATGGCTCACTTCGTGCCATGCAAAGGAAACAACAATGCGACTGAAATCGCAAACTTGTTTTTTGAGCATGTCGTGAAGCTTCATGATGTGCCTCGCACGATTGTTAGTGATCGAGACACAAAATTTTGTAGCCACTTTTGGAGAACGCTTTGGGGAAAGCTAGTTACACAATTGCTATTTTCAACCTCTTATCATCCCCAAACCGATGGTCAGACTGAGGTGACCAATCGGACTCTGGGCACCCTTCTTCGGACGGTGCTCAAAAATAACCCACGTCGGTGGGAGGATCTAATACCATTTGTTGAGTTTGCATATAACAGGTCCAAACACTCGGCTACTAGGAAGACGCCGTTCGAGATCATCTACGGCCTCAACCCACACTCTCCCATGGATCTTCTTCCTCGGCCCTTGAAGAATGGCGAGCACATCGACAGATCCAACCGCGCCGACGCAATACGCAAATTGCACGAGAGGACGAAGACTCAATTGGAGCGTCGGACAAGCCAGTACGAGGCGCAGCAAAACAAGGGAAGGAAGCGGCTGGTTTTCAACCCCGGAGATCTCGTCTGGCTACATCTTCGCAAGGACCGTTTTCCAGACTCTCGGAAGACAAAGCTTCATCAACGAGGAGACGGCCCTTTCAAAGTCTTGGAGCGAATCGGGGACAACGCCTACAAAATCGACCTCCCAGGCAAGTATTTCGTGCATTCCACAGTTAATGTCGCTGACCTCTCTCCCTATGTTGAACCAGCTTATGAGGAAACGGGGACGTTTCCCAACCAAGTGGGGGAGGGTGATGCTACCCCCGTCATGGATGCTAGCCAGGAGGACGACGCATTCACACTTCGCTCGGACGGCCCCATCACTCGTGCCAGGACTCGAGCAATCCAGGCCGCGACACAATCACTTGTGGCGCGCCTCTCCGCAGGCCATGGCGCGCCCCTCGCCGCGCCGACGCACACTGCCTTGTGCGTCCTCGGCGTCGAGGAACCTCGACTCGAGCCAACGGTGACAACCTCCAACCCCTTGCCACCATCGGACTCGAGTCATGCAACGTGCCACGGATCGCATCTTGAGGTTCTCGCGACCCTCGCGCCAGCTTACACGCCAGCGACCTCGCCAGCGCTCCGAGCCGCGCCATGACCTCGCCAGCGCCGTGTCCAAGCCTCGCCGCGCCGCGCCAAACCTTGTCGCGACACTTCGAGCACGGTCACGGACGACCTATCCATTTTTAGTAGTTTTTGCACTCTTTCCATTATAGAACATTGCTATTACTAGTTTTATGGATTTAGGAAGTATTTTATGGGCCTTGCGCCGAAGGATTATGGGCTTGCGCCACTGGGCTTGGATCTGCGCATCCCCCCTAGGCGCGCCGCCCCTATTAAGGTTTATTCTAGTTTTCTTATGCCGCCTCTCTATATAAAGAGGCTTAGGACTATGTTTTTCATTCAGCGCACATTAGGGTTTAATAAAGTCGAGGTTGATCTCCTTTTTTTATCCTTGTGCTTGCGCCGCCACTCACAATTGCCAACAAAGCTCTCGATTTTCTCATTGTTCGATATTGTTCGTGCCATAATCAAACCATTCAAGTCTTCCGCTATGTTAATTCGAGACCTACTACTCAAACACCGTTCGATCCGTCGCATCCCATACGAGGGACGCATCACCGCCGGCCACAGCCAACAAGTAAACAAAATAAAAGACTCTTTACCTTCCAGGCTCCCAAGCCTACCTCGTTGCCATGGCATGAGTAGAAACAGGGGTCGAATACTTTTTGAAGTTGGGGTCCCGGTACCGCTGGAGAGATTGCCAATCGGAAGACGCGTCATCTAGGAGTTCTAGAGAGTCGTCGTCGCTCAGAGCGGGGCGCTTGCGAGAAGATCTGGGGGCATCCGACAACTCTTTCTTGACTGCAAGAGCGGCTAGAGGATTCGAATCGCTAGAGCGAGTCTTCCTAAGGATCAAGTCTGAAGCAGAAAAGGAGGAACCCGACTTGCGCGCCTGAGTTTCTGAAGACAAGAAAGAAGGATGAATCAGGAGACATAAAGGTTGCCTCACAAAATCATCACGTAAAATACTTACCCACAGAAGGACCAGAAGCGTTGGTCGACGTCGGCACCACAGACATCCTAACAACAGGGAGGCGAACCTTTTTGCTATCTCCTTCCGAGTCTGATGAAGTTGCACTACCTTCGCTCTCCGACGACCCGTCCGACGGCTCGGTAAGAGATGCTCCAAACGTCCTTTGCGCAGAAGTGAGCTTGAAAAGCTTCGATAGTACTCTCTTCGAACTGCTCGGCGGCTCGACGTTATCTGGGATACCTGCAAAACAAAGGGAAAGAGGATAAATAGGCGTTAAAATGGTTCCACAGATCAAACAAAAGAAGAACAGAAATTCTTACTAGTAGGGTTCCATTTGTCATGTAAGAACAGACGACTTTCAGGGGTCAGGGATCCAATCTCGACAAAGAAAAAATGGTTCGCCCAGCCCTTCCCATTAACCTTGGTATTCAAGACGAGAGGTTGGCGGGCAGTCCGGGACTGTAGAATAAAATGTCCCTTCCTGACTGTGGTAATACGGTAGTCCTGAAGCAGGTCCGAGACCGTAAAATCCACACCCGCGACCTCCGCTAGCCGACTCACCCAGAAGAGGATTTTCCAAGCAGAAGGAAGTAGCTGTGCAGGGGAAAGCTTAAATCGAGCTAAAAACTCCTGAACTATAGGGGGAAAGGGAATCGGCGGGATATGGTGAAGGGAAATTCGAAAAAGCAAACCCAGCTGGGACGAACCCAGTCTGAGCGCTCGACATCGGGACATAGAGCAACTACACCCCCAGGAAGCCCTCCCTCCAGGATAGTCTGGTTCATCTCCTCCAAGGTCATTGTATTTGGAACCCTATCGCACTCTTGGAGTATACCCGAAGGCAGGAAACCATGCTTGGAGACCGCTCTGTCTCTCGCCATTAAGGAATTAAGAGGAAGCTAGGAAAACGAAGAAGGAAGAAGAAAGGGCGATAAGTTCGTACCTCGGGAGAGATCAACTCGGATCAGTGAATGATGAATTACCCTAGAAGAGCGCAGTAAATATAAGCGGTGAGACGTCTTTTCGCCTGCAACTCGAAAGCGCGTAGAAGAATCCGGACCCTACACGTGGAAGATCTACGGTGGCAAGGATCTCGGATACCAACAGACGAAAAGATTTGGCGAATTCAAAAATTCACCTAATCTTTTTGGGGCTATTGTTGGGCCCGGGAATTATCAGTCCAATTCGTAACTCGGCCCATTCGCGCGGAGTGCGATTGTGAGGCCCAGTCAACTCAAAATCCTCCCAGGCGACGAAGATCGCCGGTTGAAGCTCGACAATAACCGCCCGGATGATGGGTTCCGGAACGTGGCAGACGAGAGCCACGATCGTGGGAGTAAAGAGACGATGGTTAACGCCGGTTGTGGGGGATAAATATAGAAGGCGAAGAAAATGTAAAGGGGAGAACTCATTGTAATCGATTCAACTGATTGTACTTGCAAAAGAAATATTGAATACAATCGATTGCCCTTTGTTAGATCTTGTGTTTATCGGCTAGTTCGTCCCCACAATCTCAAATACCTCACTCGTGATTGTCGTTGGTCGAAAATTGACCAAAACAGATACCATAGAAACAATAGTTCTCCGCCTAGGAAAACTATGAACAATGCGAACTTGCTTGAATATTATGATGCTAGTCCTAGGGAACAACAACAATTATATCACCTTGCCCGACCAAGTAAAGCAAATCTTGCTTGTGTCATTATAACTTAATCCTTTTGTTACAGGTTATAGTGAGCGAGGACAAGAAGTGGTAGATAGATAGTGGATGCTCGTGCCACATGACCGGTCAAACTAATAATCTCATCTCACTTTAGAAAGTTGTTGAGGGAACAATATTTTTTGGCAACAAGAAGTAAGTAGTAATCATAGGAACATGAGAAGTTCAAATTGATGAAAGTGTCAATGTAAGTGATTTTAGCTTGGTCAATAATGTTGGTTTTAACTTTCTTAGTGTTGCTTAAATTTGTGACCAATAAACTTTAAACGGGTTAGATCGGATTGATTTTTCAGATTGGGTTAAATTTTAACAAGTGTAGTTGCATTGCTTTAGAAGCCCCTCAATATCACTGATAACTAGTTGTCGTCCCGTAAATTTACGGAATAATTTTACAAAAAAAAATAATCTTATGATATTAATATAAAATATAAAATACAAGTATATAATATCATCTTTAAAACTATGTAATGTATAAAAACTATTTTTTAGGATGTATCCCATATTTCAATTGAATATATTTAAATAATTTTATAATGTATGTTGATATCTTGCCCCAAATTTCAAATGAAACTAGTCGTAGTTCCCGTTCTCTACACGGGATTTTATAATATTATTGTATAATTTATTTATATTTATTAAATTTTGATTAAATTTATATAAGGAATGATATCTATAAAAATTATATGTCTCTTATCTACAAAAAAATATTATTTTTTAAATAATTACTGAAAATTAATATAGGGAAGAATTTTTTTAAAAACAATACATATCTTATCTTAAAAATTATTCTATCCAAAAATAAAACTAATATATTAATTGTTTTATTTAATATGTGAATAGAAATAATTAAAAATAGTTCAATTAATTAAATAAAAATTGAATGTATATATAGATGTAAAATTTTATTAAAATAATTATATTTTTTGGTTAATTAATATAATTATATTTATATATATATGGCCAATAAATATTATATCTTAGCTAAAAGCGATTATATCTATCATATAGCTAATCAAGATCTTTTCATGTAAGGTAACAAATAATGGAGATTGTTGGATTTGTTTGGGTCCAATCAGCGTAAATTCACATTCATTGGTACGCGAATAATAATACTTAATTTAAATTTTGCAGTCCAACTAAAAAATAATTTCCATTGCTAGGCATAGATAAAAACCTATGCAAAATAATATATAAAAGATGTTTCAATTCATATTTTTTTTGAAAGGTTAAATAATATATTAGAAGAAAGAGAGGGGATTTACAGTTCAACTAACAAGAGAGTTCAAAAGCTTGTTAGTGCTAGTTACAGGGTAAAAAAGAACTAGCAAAAAGGTGTGAGGAGCCATATTACAAGCCAGGAGCATGCTGCTAGGAGGTGTGGTTGGGGCTGCTCCTGGTCCAATTCGCTTGGGTCTTCAACTTCATCGAGCTAATAATGCGATGAACACAATCTTCAACCGTGGGGGAATTGTTCTGCTGGATCTTCAAGTTTCTGGCTTGCCAAGTGAAATAGACGAGGGTAGAGAGGGCGCTGCATCTGAATTTGTAGAGAAAGGAGTTCTTGGGAGCACCATTAGCGAGCCAAGTGATCCAGGAGTCCATGTCGTCAAAGGTTGTGCCTATACGAATCCAGTCAAAGACCTTTCGGAGGACAGAATTGGTGAAGGAGAAGCTGAGCCATAGGTGATCCTCAGTTTCAGCTGCGTTGTTGCAGAGCACACATGTGTTGTTTGGAGTAATGCCCCAGCTGTGGAGCTTAGAGAGGGTGGGGAGCCGTTTGTGGATGGTGAGCCATGTTGTGAAGCTGCATCTGTTGACGTTAAGACCGCCCCAAATAATGTTGGACCATGGAACCAGGGGGCCTGGGGAGCGGAGGAGGTTGTAGACATTGTTGGTGGCATAGCTTCCCGCTGCGGAGGTCATGATGTTGGCAAGGTCGTTGGGCCTTTGGATAGCAAGGAGCTCGTCTTTTGTGCTAACAATGCCTTTCCAAATCCAGCTGTCAGTTTTCTTTGCTCGGGCGTCCCAAATGGAGCCTCTTTTGAGGTAGTGATCTCGAGCCCAAGAGGCCCAAAGACTTGGCTTGTTAGTGTGGAGTTCAAAGATGGTCCAACCCACGCAAGCTTTGTTCCATACTAGGAGTTCTTTGAACCCTAGGCCGCCTTCTGCCCTTGGCTTGGTGACGGTGTCCCATGCAACCAGATAGCGTCGCCCGTTGTCTTTACCGCTCCATAAAAAGTTCCTGAGAATGGCTTCAATTTTGTCTATAACGTTAGCAGGTATATAGAAAATAGAGCACCAGTAGGAGTTATTGCTATAGAGAACAGAGGCTATAAGTTGTTGCCGACCGGCGTAGGACAGATGTTTCGCTGTCCATGATTGGACCCTTTTTACAATTTTGCTGATGAGAGGCCCGTAGTCAGCACAAGAGAGTTTCCAAGATCCCATAGGGAGGCCAAGGTAGGTCATGGGGAGGCTTCCAGAAGGAATGTTGAGGAGGTTTTGTATGGCACTTTGGGTTGTAGGGCTGACTCCGCCATAGTAGATGCAAGACTTTGTGAGATTGATTTTGAGGCCCGAGGTGTCTCCAAAAAGATCAAGAGCCTCCTTGATGATTCTGACGGATTCCAAGTCACCTCTGGCAAAGAAGATCAGGTCATCGGTGAAGGTGAGGTGAGTTATTTGGAGGCGGCTGCATTTTGGATGGAAATTGAAGTTGTTGAGCCTAGTATTAGATTTGATGAGGCGGGAGAGGTACTCCATGGCAAGGGAGAAAAGGTAGGGAGATAGCGGACAGCCTTGTCGGAGCCCTCGTCTACCAGGGAAGAACCCTTCAAGCTTGCCATTGATATTGACCGAGTATTTGACAGTAGTGATACAAGCTTCAGTCCATTTGATGAATTTCTCGGGGAAGTTAAAGGCTTTTAAAGTTTGAAGGATGAAGCTGTGGCTGACGGTCATTTATATTTTCAGTCATTATTTAAGAGGAGCTGTAAATTTATATTCATTGGATTATAATAATAACCAAATTGGAAAGGAGATTGCCAGTAATATACGAATATAAATATAACTATTTAATTAAGATATCTTAGTTAAAACACGATTATATCGAAAAATAAAATAAATATTCTAGAATTTAAATGATAGCATAAAAACATATCCTAATCTACTATATATATAAAAGCAATAAGGTTTGGAGCCTCCACGTTGCACCACATCAGCTTTTTCCACATGTCGTTCTATTATTAATCCACATAAGATTTTGCCACATGTCATTTAATCCTTGCTCCATAAAAATTTTATATTAATTATTCTTTCCACTTCATATTCCACATGGCAAATTTTTTCCACTTAATTAAAATTTAGTTATTTCCCAAATTTAGATAATATCTTAATTTTTAGTAGGAGATAATATCTTAACTAAAAGAATTTAACTAATGGTTGAATTTTTTCCTTATAAGTCAATAAAATATATATGCTTAATCTTTTTAACAATTTAGTTGTTTCTTTCTCTCTCTCATATTAAAATATAAATATACTCAATTACATATATTATTATTAAATTATCAAGTCAAATTTTTTTGTTAGCCTATATTTTTTTCCATTATGATATTTAGATAGGATCGAATCTTTTTGTTGTCAAATCTTTAAATTTCAATTATGATATATCTTTGATTTTTTAATTTTGATTTTTTTTGATAATTTACATACAAATCTAACCAATTTCAATTGTAATTTTCAATTATAATTTTCCTGTAATGATTTTTTGATAATATACGTACATATCAAGTCAATTTTATTTGCTAATCCATATTAAATGTCCCATTATTTTCATTTTGCTATCAAAATCTGTAATTTAGAATATCCTTTTTTTTCAATTTATATAAATCACCAATTCACAATTATTATTTATGTTATTTTTTATTTATTAATATCTTTTTTATTGTATATCTGAAAATATCGAGTCATAGTCGTGCAGGGCACGACGGGGACAACTAGTAATCTTCCTATCTATCATATCCAAAAATAAAAGATTATTTAATAATGAGATTTTTATATTTTAAAAACATGGATAAGCATTTATCATATCCAAAAATAAAATAATATTTTTTTAAAAAAGGTAGTGTGGTTCAATCTAAAAGTGACATGCTAGAATTTATATGATAGGATTGATAGCATACAAACATATATCTTAATAATTTTCCTATCTATCATATCCAAAAACAAAAGATTATTTAATAATGAGATTTTTGTATTTTAAAAAATGGATAAGCATTTATCATATCCAAAAATGAAATATTATATTTAAAAAAAAGGGTGGTGTGGTCCAATCTAAAAGTGATATGTGTCGTTTAATAATTTTTTTAACCTCCGCTTTAGGTTATAGTTATGATGATGATGATGATGATTCTTTAAATATTAAGTTCACATGAATTAAATATTTTTGAATAATTTTTTTTTCATTTTTTGTTAAGATATGCATAAAGTACACGGTTTTATAAAGATAAAAGTAATTAGGTAGAACGAGGATGTTAGTATTAGTTTATGTTATTTAACTAGTTGATGACCCGAGCCTTACCCGGAAACTTGTCTAAATAAAAATTATAATATGTTAATTTAAATATGATATAGGTATTATACTTTATATAATAATACAATATTACAAATAATTAAGTTAATTATTATAATATATTTTATTATTAAAATGTATACAAATGTTAGCTTATTATTTAAAAATTTATTAGTTATATTTATGTAATGATCATAAAAAAATTGATGTTCTTAACTCGTTGAGTTGACCCGAACCCGCAGAAAAGTCGCAATGAATTGACCAAACCAACCCGTAAATTTTAACGACATGAACCCATACTCAACCGAACCTAAAATGACCGAACCTAAACACGAGTGAACTGACTCAATTAACTGGTTTAACATTAAAGGATCGATATTTGTTTATTTATTTCTTAAGGGAGCCATAATATAAAAAATCAACATATTTATGAGTAGAAAATTAATATATTATAAAACACAACATATCTATAAACAAAAAAAATATTGTTTTTATAAAAAAAATATAAAATTACATGATTAATATAAAAACATTAAACAAAAAAATTAATACAAAAAACCGAAATTAATATAAAAATTAAATGGTTACAAATATGGTTCATACAAATATAAAAGTTATTATACTTTTAATAGATATAAATTTTATCTATTTCATTTAATTATATTAAATTAATTTATAATGAGATATTGAAGTAAAAAATGGTAGTTGGTATATTAAATTAATATTTTATATATTTTATATTTATGGATAAAAAACTAATATTAAAAATTTGTTATTAAAAATATAATTGTAGATAGAAAAATTATATTAAAAAGATTTTATATTTATCATATTTATGGATAAAAACTTATCTATTTTACTCTAATATATCAAATTAGTATTTTTACGTGGAATACATATGGATAGAATTATTATATTATTTCTTTGTATTTGTTATTAAAATAGTAATTTAAAATAGTTAATTTGATCATAAAAATGTTAACAAAAATAATATACATATTATAATTAATATAGTGAAAAAATAATAATTCAAATAATGAAACTAATAATGCATATATAAAATTTATTTTAATTATTATAATATATTTAATTTTAAAAGTATATTAAATAATACTTTATCATTAAAAATATTATTTACTTGTAATATCATTTTCATAATCATAAAAAAAATTTAATGATCTGATAAACTCGTAAATTTTAACCCGTAAATTAACAACATGAATTTGTACTCGACAGTCCGAAATGACGAAACCAAAAATTGAAAGAACCAATCTAGTTAATTAAATTAACATTAAGGGACCATTAATTTTTATTTATTTATTTATGGATCCGTAATCTAAACAATAAACATACTTATATATAGAAAATTTGAAAAGTTGTTATACTTTTAAATAGAAAATTAATAATAAAAATTTGAAAATTAATATAAAAATATGTAACTAAAATTATGGCTCATATTAATTGAAATGTTGTCATTCTTATGGATGGAAATTAAATATAAAAGAACCCGTAATTAAATATATGGTGATTGAAATATATTTATTTTTAAATTTGAGAACAATACAATTGTTGACTATCATATTTATAGATAGAATATTAATATAAAAACTCAACATAATTATGTATGAAAATTAAAAAATTATCATGTATAGAAAATTAATATAAAAAATAAAATTTTAACATAAAATTCGTGATTAAAAATATGGTTCATATGAATTAAGAAAGTTATTATACTTTTGAATAGAAAGTTAATATATATGAATCTAAAATTTTATTAATGAAAACCTGTAATTTAAAATATGGTCCATATTTGATCATCATGGATACAACAACAACAACATCTACCCAGGTGGAACCCGGTATGAAACGGGATCTGGGGGTCGAGATGTATGCACCCTTACCCCGATTTGAAGTCGGGAGGGTATCTAAGGAGGGCCCAAAGGGAAAGGAAATGGAGAGACAAACTATAAAAAGAGAGTGAAAAAAAAGCGCTAGTAAAACACCGAAAACGGAAAACGAGAAACTAAAAGGAGAGGAAAAGAGCAGGAAACTCCCTTCAGGTCTTCCCCACTACCGCTCTGTCACTGTGATCTTCTCACGCCATTGGTCTCTACACAAAGCCATTGATCCTCATGGATATAAAAGTTATCTATTTCATTCAGAGATATTAAAATTAATATATTATGAGATATCTAATTATAAAAGGTTGTTGCGATATTAAATTACTATTTTATATTTGTCATTCTTATGAATTAAAACTCGATATTAAAAAAAAAATTAAAAATATAATTTCGGATAGAAAAGTTTAATAAAAATGATTGTATATTCATCATATTTATGGACAAAAAACTTATCTATTTTAATCTAATGGATTAAATTAGCATTTTTTATGTGTCATATATATGGATAGTGATTAACCGATTTAAGATTAAGGGATCAATAATTTTTATTTGTTTGTTAGACGCTCCTTAATATAAAAAATCATCATACTAATAGAAAATTATTATAAGGAAATCTAAAATTTAATGTATAATCTTTAATTAAAAGCATGGCCCATATTAATTAAGAAAGTTGTCATAGTTACTAATAGAATATTGATATAAAAAAAATTGTAACTAAAAATATGGTGATCTATTTAACTTCTCTATGTTATGTGTCATATATATGGATAGAATACAAATAGTAATTTTATTTTTATACATATTAAAACTCATGATTCATATTAATATTTGTATGCATTAATATAAAAAAAAATTATTCATTGAAAACGGTAATCTTCCTATATTTTAAAACGGACATAAATTCGATCTTGTTTTAATAAGTGCCAAATATAATACACGATCGTAATTTATGTCCGTTTGTTTTAATAAGTTTATCTTTGTTCATACATTACTCATTACTCATTAGCCACATAAAAAGTGCAAAATATTGAAAACAATTTATTTTAAAAAACGATAGTGTTATAAATACGTACAATCTATGATTATCACAAAAAAATTGAATATTTTTTATCGAAAAATATAAATCTTCGAGCTTGCACACTTATGAATATCTATCTTATATCTAGATACCGTAATTAAATAGTAGAATATAATGTAATAATGAGTAGAGATAAAAATTTATCCATAGAATATAATGCAATAATAAGTAGAGATAAAAATTTATCCAAGCACATATAAAATTAATAAGAAAATTATTAAATAAGTTGAGAGTATAAAATTGAAAATTCCATAAGGTGATTGAATCACATAATATATAATTGATTAAAAAACATTATTAAAAATAAGTTGGCTGTTATATAAATTCATAATGACGAAACTGCCCAAAAGTGCTTCAGGTTTAGAAGATATATTTTGATTAGTTGAAGGTTATTCGATTGCTGTATGAAATAATTAAATTCTTAATCAATCAATCAATCAATCTATGTATCATAACTATAACCTAAAGCGGAGGTTAAAAAAATTATTAAACAACACATGTCACTTTTAGATTGGACCACACCACACCATTTTTTTAAAAAATAATCTTTTATTTTTGGATATGATAAATTTGTATCCATGTTTTTAGAATATAGGATAAAAAATCTCATTATTAAATAATCTTTTATTTTTGGATATGATAGATAAGAAGATCATTATTATAATCCAATCATTTGTTACCTTATATGAAAAGATCTTGATTAGTTATATAATAATTGTCTTATCTTTTTATGCAGATCATAAGCGTTTACATGATTTTTTTTTGGGATAATAAATATATTTGAAAATATTTTATCATTAATATTTTATTATTTAAAAAACCCGTACAAGGTACGGGAATACGTACTAGTATATATAAAAGACGCAAGAAATAAGGCCACCACGTTGCGCCACCTAGGATTTTCCTACGTGTCGTTCTCACGTTAAGTCACCTAGGATTTTTTTATTTTGGGTATGTTGATATTATTTTAGGATAATATAGAAATAGAAATAGGATAAACTATTCTAGGAAAAATTCTATCTAAACTAAAGACTTTATCTATTATATATTAGGAATTAGGATAGATATAAAAGATTTTATCTAAAATTAAAATAAATTATAGAACATTAGATATTATATATTAAGATAGATATATTAATTTAGTGTTTCCAATTAAATTTCTATCTATTTCTATGAAAAAAAAATTAAATTTGAATTTTATTTAAAATAAAATAAAATAATTTAATCTTTATTTTTTTTCTATTTATATAAATGATTTATCTTAAATAAAATTTTGATAAAAAGTATAACTTTAAATCTAAATAAGTGATTGCCTAAATTGACTTTTGATGATAAAAAGATTACATTATCTTTTCCTTTATTTTCTTATCATTAAAAAATTCATTCGTTATTTATATTTTTTCATTGTTGCTTATTAAGTATATTTTTAATTTTTATTCAAATTTTTTTAAGAATTGAATTTGATAAGAAAATTACAAGAATTTAGATTAATTTTAACCTTTTTATATTTTTTGTAAAAGATTTTTAAAATTAAATGATTCTAATTCAAATATTTTTTTTATATTTTTGCATAAATAAATTATCATTAAGCCATCAAAATTATAGTGGGGCCACCTTAATAATTTTGGCCCCGTTTCGTATGACACCAATTGTAAAATATTATATAATTATTTCTAATAAATAAGTTTTTTATATTAAATTAAATCATATTTATTTAATAAATTAAGTATTAAATTCATGTAGTCGTGCATGGCACGACGGGTATTGCTAGTATATATTATAAAAGCCGACCGTTTTTAAGCCACCACGTTGATTCTGGCCCCACCACATAATTAAAAAAATATATTTGTATCATCTTAGCTTTTCTCACAATTAAATTTCTTTTATTTACTTATTTATTTTTTAATCCACGATGAATGATATTTTTTTAAAGATATAGATTTTAATATTGAATGTTTAAAGATAGATTTTACGTTAAATGATTGTAATATCTATCTTTTTATTGTATTATTTTAGTTCTTCTCCCAATTAAATTCCTTTTATTTGTTAAGATATTTTTAAAATTTCAAGTTGAATGATGTTTTTAAAGAATATTTTTTATTAAGTTTTTAAAGATATATTTTAGTGAATGATTTTACGTAATTAAGTAATTTCACGTTGATTTGTTTTTTTAAAGATAGATTTTAACGTTGAATGGTTTTAATATCTATCTTTTTTATTGTACCAAAAAAACTACACCAACTTATAAAATATAATATTGTAATTAATCTATAACTATATATTAACGTTAAATTTTTTTTAGCCACCACGTTGATTGTGGCCCCACCTTATTTTTAAAAATTAATTTTTATTTTTATTAATTTATCCTTTTCAATTAGATTTTTTTCTATTTATTTATGTGAAAAATAATTTTTAAATTCAAAATATAATTTAAAAATGACAAAAATTATTCTATCTATATATTTTTATCTATTTATGTAAAAGATTTATCTTAAATCAAAATTTCATAAGAAAATCAATATCTGGAGAATTACTTGCCTAAATTAAATTTTGATAAAAAAATATATAAAGAAACAAAAATTATCTTTTCTTATTACTTATCTTTAAAAATTATCTTTAAAAAAATTCAGTCTTTATTGATATTTTTCATCTTTTCTTATTACTTATCTGTTAAATTTTTATTTAAATGATTTTTAAGGAATTGAATTTGATTAAAAAATTATAAGAATATAAATTATTTTTGCATTTTTATCTATTTTTTAATAGAGTAATTAAAATAATTTATATTTATATTTTCCCATAAATAAATTATTATTGAGCCATCAAAATCATCTAGCCTCAGTTTAATGATTTTGGTTTCGTCTCATGTTATAACAAATGTAAAATTTTATATAAAACATCTATAATAAATAAGTTATTTTTTATATTAAAGTGAAATAATTTAACAATAACAACAACAACATCTACCCAGGTGGAACCCGGTATAAACGGGATCTGGAGGGTCGAGATGTACGCACCCTTACCCCGACTTAACGTCGGGAGGGTATCTAAGGATGGCCCAAAGTAAAAGGGTACAAGGCAGGCAGCAAACGATAGAAAGGCTAGGGGGTAGAAAGAGAGAGCGAAAAAGTATGCAAGAACACAAAGAAAACGAAAACAGCGAAACTAAAAAAACAGATAAGGCAAAGAGCAGGATACTCCCTCCAAGTCTTCCCTGCTACCGCTCTGTCACCGTAATTTTCTGACGCCATTGGTCCCTACATAATGCCAAGTCTGTTGAGACCGCCATCACGGTAAGGTCTTGTTTTATGACTTCCTTCCAACTCTTCTTCGGTCTGCCTCTCTCCCTGCGAAAATTGCTACCAATCAACCTCTCAATTCTCCGAACTGGGGCATCTGGAGGTCTTCTCTGTATGTGCCCGAACCATCTGTGCCTCGACCCTCTGAGCTTTTATTCTATACTGGCCACTCCCACCTTGCTCCTGATCACTTCATTTCTGATCTTGTCCAATCTCGTATGCCCGCACATCCACCTCAGCATCCTCATCTCTGCTACCATCAACTTCCGCTCCTGCGTCTTTGTAGTCGGCCAACACTCCGCCCCATACAGTATTGCTGGTCTAACCACAGATTTGTAGAACTTTCCCTTGAGCTTGAGTGGGACTTTTCTATCACATAGCACTCCAGATGCGCCCCTCCACTTCTGCCAACCTCTCTGGATTCGGTGCCTAATATCCTCCTCGATGCTCCCATCACTCTGCACGACTGAGCCTAGGTATCTGAACATCTCCTTTTTTGTTATAACCTTTCCTCCCAAGCGGACTTCATCATCTGGCTCGACCTCCTGACTGAACTTAAACTCAACATATTCTGTTTTGGTCCAGCTCAGCTTAAAACCCTCTGACTCGAGCTTCTCTCTCCAAGATTCTAGCTTTTCGCAAACTCCTTCCCTAGACTCGTCCACCAACACTATGTCATCAGCGAACATCATACACCACGGTACCTCTTCCTGGATCCCCCTCGCCAACACATCCAGTACAACGGCAAATTGAAAGGGGCTCAAAGCCGACCCCTAGTGCAAGCCGACCCCTACTTGGAAAAATTATGTGTTTCCCCCCGGGGTGCACACACTTGTCACCGAGCCTTTATACATATCTTTCAGAATTCTGATATAAGTACCTGAAACCTCTCTCGTCTCCAAACACCTCCAAAGCAACTCCCTAGGCACCCTGTCATAAGCTTTTTCCAAATCGATAAAAATCATGTGCAGATTTTTCCTCCTCTCTCTGTATGCCTCTACCAACCTTCTGATCAGATGAATAGCCTCAATAGATGACCGTCTTGGCATAAAACCGAATTGGTTGTCTGACACGGTGACTAATCTCCTCAACCTAGCTTCAATCACTTTCTCCCACAATTTCATGGTATGGCTGAGGAGCTTGATACCCCTATAGTTGTTGCACTGTTGCACATCCCCTTTGTTTTTGTACAGTGGGATCAAGCTACTGAACCTCCATTCTTCTGGAATCCTTGCCGTTCGGAAAATAACATTGAACAAAGACGTGAGCCATTCTAAGCCTCTCACCCCAACCACCTCCACACTTCCACTGGGATCTCATCCGTACCTATTGTTCTCTTGTTGCTCATCTTTCGAAGTCCTTCCTGCACCTCTATTCTGGAGATGCGTTTGGAGAAGAGACAAACTGACTGGCCTTTTGGCTCCTCTAGTTCTACTGTCGACCCCTGGCCCTCATTTAGCAAGCTACAGAAGTACCTCTGTCAACGTTCCTTAATTTGGCTATCCTCAACTAGCACATTTCCTTCCTCATTCTTTAAACACTTTACTGTTTCCAAATCCCTACTCTTTTTCTCCCTTGCCCGAGCCAACATGTACAACACTTTCTCCCCACCTTTTTCGTCCATCGCTTTGTATAGTTCCTCGTACGCTTTATCTTTTGCGATTGCCACTATCTTCCTCGCTAACTTTTTTGCTACTTTATATTCTGCCCAGCACACTTCTCTGTCACTGCCACTGCTGTCCACCCAGTTTCTGTACGCCAACTGTTTACCCTTAACCTTCTCTTGGACTTCCTCGTTCCACCAAACTTATGCTCTTCTGTTGCTACTTCTGCCTCTGGTCATGCCCAACACCCCAGATGCTACTCTCCGAACACACTCTGCCATCCTGCCCCACATGTCATCTGCACTGTCTCTAATTTTCCAAACTCCTTTTGCCTCTGCCTCCTCGAAAACCCTTTCTCTAAAGAACTGTCCAACTGTCTCGTTCAGACGCCCCCATCTAATCCTCGGTTGCCTCTCACTAGTAGTTCTCCCCTTTCTGCGAACCCAGTCTAAGTCCATGACCAACAACCTGTGTTGCGTTGAAAGGCCACCATTTGGGATAATCTTACAGTCCCTACAACTCATCTTGTCTCTTCGTCTGAGCAGGAAAAAGTCAATCTGTGTCCTGTTTGAAGCACTCTTGTAGGTAATCAAGTGCTCCTTCTTCTTTTTGAACCAAGAGTTCGCTATTACACAACTAGAGGCCACTGAAAACTCAAGTAAGTCCCGACCTCCGTCATTTCTATCACCGAAACCGAAACCTCCATGCACTTCTTCATAACCATCCCCCGACCTTCCAATGTGGCCATTGAAATCACCCCCTACCACCACCTTTTCCGTCACGGGGATACCCCTCATCATCTCATCCAAGTCTTCCCAAAAACGAATGTTTTCTTCTCCATTTAAACCTACATGAGGGGCATATGCACTTATGACATTTAATGCTTCTCCTCCAATCACCAACTTTATACTCAGCAGTCGATCACTTCTGCGATCCACTTGGACAACACTGTCCCTCAACTTGGCATCAACCAAAATACCCACCTCGTTTCTACTACTCGACGCTCCTGCATACCACAACTTCCACCCATCAATCTCCCGTGATTTGTTACCTTTCCACTTAGTCTCTTGGATGCATGTAATGTCAACGTTCCGTTGTTGTAGGATCTTGACCAGCTCGATTGATTTTCCCGTGAGTGACCCCAAGTTTAATATAAAATTATTTTTAGACTTATTATCAATATGATATCAATATAGAAAATTAATAAAAAGTTTAATATAATTAGGTAAGAGCGTGCCAATTTTTTTAAATATATTAATTTAATATAAAGTAAATTATTAATATATATCTCTAAAGAAATTTGTTAAAAGATATCGTGTGGGAAGATAAAAGATATAACACAGTAGATAAAAATTATTTAATGCAAAAGATAAAAATCAATTGAGTTATCAAAAAGATAGGTGTAATAAATCATAACTATAACCTAAAGCGGAGGTTAAAAAAATTATTAGACGACACATGTCACTTTTAGATTGGACCGCACCACCTTTTTAAAAAAAAAATAATTTCTCATTTTTGGATATGATAAATTCTTATCCATATTTTTAGAATATAGGATAGAAAATCTCATTATTAAAAAATCTTTTATTTTTGGATATGATAGATAGGAAGATCATTAGGATATTTTTTATGCTATCATACAAATTCTAGAATATTTATTTTATTTTTTGATAGAATCCTTTTTTAACTAAAACATCTTAATTGAATAGTTATTTGTAACCGTATATTACTAGCAATCTCCTTGCCAATTTGGTTATTATTATAATCCAATCATTTGTTAGCTTATATTAAAAATCTTGATTACTTATATGATAATTGCCTTATATTTTTAAGCAGATCATAACAAAAATTTATATTTAAGCATTTACATAATTATTTTTCTCGGATAATAAATGTATTTTAAAGTATTTTATTATTAATATTTTATTTTAAGAAAAACCCGTACAAGGTACGGAAATACATACTAGTTCATATGATATGAAGCAAGTCCACTACGGTTCTAATAGATTACAAAATATTTATTCATGGAAAAATTCATAAATAAGAAATATTTAAATAAGATAATAGATAGGCTTTTTTATCTATATAAATAGATCACAATGGTAATAAAAAATTAAAAAGCGTAAATTTTAATCAAAACTCAAAAATCTATCCTAGAATATGATCATATTATATATAATATATTTAGATAAAAGATAAGCAATATTTAAGGGGAAAAGCTTAATTAATATATTTTTACAATATAATGGTATTTAAAATTAATCTGATATTACTTGCGTTGCAATCTTATAATTCTTAGAATTTAAATAAAAAATCTTATAATTCCAATCTTAAAATATATAGTTTCCATATTTGTTAAGCAATCTTTTAAAATATGGTTATAATTCTTAGAATTTAAATAAAAAATAATATAATTCCAATCTTAAAATATATAGTTTCCATATTTGTTAAGCAATCTTTTAGATTATGGAAAACCATATGTTTTAAGAGATCTAGATAGAGAGGTGTGGTTTTATTTTTCTCATTCAGAATCGTAATCTGGTTTTTTTCCTCTCTTTCGAAGAATACTCGAGTCAGCCATTGGCCCTTGAGGTGGGAATTGTTAGTTCTTATCAAAATACCATCCATTGTTGTCAAGATTCTATTCTAATTCTTTTGATACAATTTAGGGTATTAATCGAGAAACCCTCGGAAGCCAACCAATCGAAAGGAGATCGAGAAACACTAGGAAATCAGTTGTTCAGGGATGGCGGCAAGGAGGGTCAAGAACAAAAGTGCGGCTCCGGTTCAGATCACAGCGGAGCAAATCCTGCGTGAAGCACGTGAGGGGCAGGAGCCAGAATTCCGGCCTCCAAAGCAAAAGATAACCGATGCGACCGAGCTTGCCGATTACCGTCTGCTGAAGCGCAAGGCGTTTGAGGATCGAATCCGGAGGGCTAACAATGTCGGTGTATTTGTACAATACGCTCGATGGGAGGAGTCGCAAGGAGATTTGGACCGGGCTCGCTCTGTCTGGGAACGTTCCTTGTGCGTCGATTACGGAAACCCTAGCACGTGGTTGCACTATGCTCACATGGAGATGAGAAATCGATTCACGGATCGTGCCCGTAACATCTGGATCCGTGCCGTCGCTTTGCTCCCGAGGATCGATCAGCTATGGTATAAGTATGTGCACATGGAACAGATGCTGGGCAACGTCGCGGGCGCTAGACAGATCTTCGAGTCGTGGATGAATTGGCAGCCTGATCAACAGTGCTGGTTGTCGTACATCAAGTTTGAGCTTAAGTATAACGAGATCGGTCGTGCTAGGGGCGTATACGAGAGATTTGTACAATGCCATCCCACGGTTGGGGCCTGGCTTCGATATGCTAAGTTTGAGATGAAGATGGGTGAGGTGGCTCGCGCGAGGAGCTGTTACGAAAGAGCGGTTGATGTGCTGCAGGGCCACGACGAGGCCGAGCAATTGTTCGTGGCATTTGCCGAGTTTGAGGAGCAGTGCAAAGAGACTGAGAGGGCAAGGTGTATATACAGATTTGTGCTTGATCATGCCCTGCCGCCCAAGGAGGGCCGCCGCTGCCCTGAGGAGCTTTACAACAAGTTTGTGGCCTTTGAGAAGCGGTACGGAGACCAACAGCGAATAGAAGAAGCCATTGTAAGGAAAAGGAGGCTTCAGTACGAGGATGAGGTAAGAAAGAACCCTTTGAACTATGATTCATGGTTTGATTATATCCGGTTGGAACAAAGTAGTGTTGGCAGCAAAGTGAAAGAGGGCATTAGGGAGATATACAGGCGAGCGGTTGCGAATGTCCCTCCAGGCGATGAGAAGCGCTACTGGCAGCGGTACATCTACTTGTGGATCAGCTATGCTCTATATGAAGAGTTGGATGCAGAGGATATAGACGCGACGAGAGCGGTGTATAGGGATTGCCTAAAGCTGATTCCACATGACAAATTCTCCTTTGCAAAGATCTGGTTAATGGCTGCTCATTTTGAGATCAGGCAGTTCAATTTGAAGGGAGCGCGCCAAATCTTGGGCAATGCTATCGGAAAGGCGCCTAAGGCCAAGATTTTCAACAAGTACATTGAGACAGAGCTGCATCTTGGCAACGTAGACCGCTGCAGGAAGCTATACGACAAGTATTTGGAGTGGTCGCCTGACAACTGCTATGCCTGGACGAAATACGCAGAGCTGGAGGTATCCTTGCACGAGACTGATCGAGCTAGGGCCGTCTTTGAGCTAGCGATTGCTCAGCCAGCTTTGGATAGGCCTGAACTCTTATGGAAGGCATACATTGATTTCGAAATAGGGGAGGGTGAGATTGAGAGGACAAGGCAGCTTTACCAGAGGCTCCTGGATCGAACTAAACACATCAAAGTCTGGCTCAGCTTTGCAAAATTTGAGGCATCATCTGCCAGGGAAGAAGACGCAACGTCCTGCATTCTTCGTGCTAGAGGAGTTTTCAAGCAAGCCTTGGATTATTTCAGGAACTCCGCTCCCGAACTGAAGGAAGAGAGGGCTATGCTATTGGAAGAATGGTTGGATATGGAAAAAGGATTTGGTGAACTTGGAGATGTTGGTATTGTTCAGTCGAAGATGCCTAAGAAGTTAAAGAGAAAGAGGCCTATTGCTATTGCTAATGAAGAAGACAGCATATTTGAAGAATATGTCGACTACGTCTTCCCCGAGGAAAAACAGCTTCCAAATTTCCAGATTCTACAAAGTGCACTCGAATGGAAGAAGAGAAGAAGAGCCCTGACCTAAATGAAGCTTTCCCCTGCATCTCATGTGTGTCTTGTACTTAATTAATTAGTTCTTTATACATTTTTATCTTTAGGCTAAGCTTCACTAACCTCAACAAGATAGTTTGCTGTCAGTCATACAGTTTGTTAGTTTCTTATGTAGTTTAGGGAGCAATTTGATGATACATATATCCACTTTCTAATTATATTTGCCGATTACTCTCAAATGAAACGGTGGAAAAAGATATGCCAGATTAGATATTCAACTGAGGATGAAAATGGAGACCTTGCAGTGGTCGTCTTTTGTGATAGGAATAACACCTTAGGGCAGTTATGAGAGCTTCCATAGACTTATTCTAACTTTCAATTTCGATTCATCATTTTTAGTTCCAAGCAAATATAGCAACAAGGAAAGGAAAAAATTGAGAGGGATGGAAGGCTTTAGATTTTACTGTTTGAGAAGAGACTCGATCTAGCAAGATATTTGCTATATCTTAGGATTATGGCCTCTACATACATAGTTTCTACCAAATCATTAGCCATTTTGAATATTCCATGAATCCTTTCTATTCTAATTGGACGAAAAAACACAAATCATCAATGAAATAGATATAATTAATGAGAAAGTTGTGGACTTGTGTAATCGAGCTGGAGATGTGGCTACATGAATGAAATGTTCATTCGGAGTCAACGCAACCCCCATCGCTTGTGCTGCAGAGTGCAACTCTTCGTCCAGCCTCGATCTGAAATCGGGATGTGTACTTGGTGGTTTAGGCCTTTTAAGACGCAGAAACGGTTAGTTCTTCTAAAGATACCATCACTGAATGAGTGAATGTTGTGGCTCCGGAAGATGAATTTGTCGATGCTACTTCTAGTGACTCCTGTAGCCATTCTCTGGACCACAACCAAGTTGAGCTTTCTTGATATGCTCTTTTCTATCTTACAATTTCAGCAACAAGCTTCTTTTGTCCTCTCATCCAAAATTTCCCCTCTTTTATTGATTAGAGGAAACAAAAAACCTAGAATATACCAAAATCAAATCAAATTGAAGATATTCTACTACTGATGTTTTTTTTTCATATTTTGCACTGAAAGAACATAAGCTTGATTGGTAGTCTTAGTTCTTATATATGTATCTATAGTTATTAGTATCTGTATATGTAATCAAATCTGTAAGGTGTCAAAAACAGAAGTAGCAAATGTTATTGACGTGTAAGACAGGGGAAATACCTGTCACATGATGTGGTTGGTTAACTGTCAATGTAACCGCTCTAGAAGGTAGTTAGGGACGATTGTTGCAGACTTGTGTTATATATATATATATATGTGTGTGTGTGTAATTCATGTAGACAGGCGGTTGGTTCTGTCGAACATAGAAAGAAGATCAATACATTAATGCAGTATTGTTCATAAGCATTGTGTTCGTGTGTGTGAATTTCACTTTGTTGATTCCAGAACCAATTAGTTTATCTCTTCATTTGGTATCAGAGCATAAACGGAGAGATAACAATGTCGAAACAAAAGGACAAAGACATAGATGATGATTCTGATTTTCTGAAAATCAATGGAGGCAAGATCGTATCACTTCAGTATCCTATGTTGAATAAGACCAACTACACGGTGTGGGCCATAAAAATGGAAGTGTTCCTCACAGCGCAAGGACTATGGGAAGCAGTGGAAGGATCCGCAAATGTCGATGCAAAGAAGGATAAGATGGCATTGGCATCCATTTTCCAGGCAGTTGGTGAAGACGTGCTCTTACAAATTGGAGCAAAGAAGTCAGCAAAGGAGGCATGGGGTATGATCAAGATGATGAATGAAGGGGCTGAACGAATCAAAGAGGTAAAGATTCAAACCCTTCTAAGAGAGTATGAGTGCCTTAGAATGAAAGAATCTGAATCTGTAGATGATTATGCTACTAGATTAAACATGAATGTTAGTAAATTGAGAAGTCTTGGTCATAAAATTGAGAAAGAAATTGTGGTTAAAAAAATGTTGAGATCCACATCTTCCAAGTTTGTCCAATTCACTACAACTATGGAGGAATTTTATGATTTAAAGACTAAGAGTGTAGATGAAATTGTCGGTTCACTGAAGGCTCATGAAGATAGATTGAATGAATTCTCTGAAAAGGGCTTGGAGAGTGCTTTACTCACTCATGAGGAGTGGAAGACAAAAGAAAAGAGTAGAAAAACAGAGAAGCCTCAATCTAAATGGAAGGGGAAAATCAGAATAATGAGGGTGATAGCAAACCAAATAAACGCTTTAATAGAAGTAAGATCAAGTGTTTTTCTTGTGGTACCTTTGGCCATTTCAAGTTTGAATGTGAGATGAAGAACAAGGATGAAAAGGTGAATCTTACAATTCCGAGAGAAGATCGGGAACCAACACTATTGATGATCAAGTGTGAATAAAGTATTTTGTGGAACATGTTGGCACCAGAAACTGATCAAGAAGAGGAAAGACAGGATCTTAGTAAGTGGTATTTAGATACAGGAGCCAACAGCCACATGACCGGTGACATCAGTATGTTTGCCACGATTGACAGGAATTTGAGAGGAAAAATCAGATTAGGAGATTCTTCTTCAGTTGATATTCATGGAAAGGGAAACATCATTTTCTCGAGTGTTACTGGTGAACATATAACACTGGCTGATGTGTATTATATTCCTAGATTAAAAGCGAATATAATTAGTATGGGTCAACTTGATCAAAATGGGAATACTTCTATGATAAAAGATGGAGTGCTTAGTATATATACTAGAGGAGGAAGACTGGTTGCTAGTGTGTGAAACGACAGTTGAATAAGCTGTACACTCTTAGGCTAAAATTTGTCAAGCAAGTATGCTTGTTGACTTCCTTGAAAGAGACCAGTTGGCTCTGGCACGCCAGATATGGGCATGTAAATTTCAATTCACTCAGGATATTGTCCAAGGATAAGATGGTAGTCGGGATGCCTGTGATCAACCAAGTTAACAAGATTTGTGATGGATGTCTAGTAGGGAAGCAGCACAGAAGTTCTTTTCCTAAAGCAACATCATACAAATCGAGCAATCCACTAGATTTGATCCATGCAGATCTGTGTGGACCTGTCTCTCCACCAACACTCGGAGGTAACTTCTACTTCTTACTTATGGTAGATGATTACTCTCGGTTTATGTGGGTAAAATTACTAAAGAGTAAGGATGAGGCATTTACTAGTTTCAAGACAATTAAGGCCAAAGTTGAGTTGGAAAAAAGGGGTAAAGATTAAGACACTAAGGACTGATCGTGGAGATGAGTTTACATCGAGGCAGTTCAAAGATTTCTGTGACATGGAAGGAGTCCAAAGGCATCTAACTGCTCCATACTCCCCACAACAGAACGGAGTAGTGGAGAGGAGGAATCAGACTATTATGGAGACAGCCAGATGCATGTTGAACTGTAAGAAACTTCCACCAGAGTTTTGGGGTGAGGCTGTAAGTGTTGCAGTATACATTTTAAATAGATCCCAAACAAATAGTCTAGATGGTGTAACTCCTTATGAAGCTTGGAATAAAAGAAAGCATGTAGTGAAACACTTGAAGATCTTTGGAAGTGTTGCACATATCAAGAACACTATTCCAAATCTTCCTAAATTGGATGAAAGAAGTAGCATGATGATATTTGTGGGCTACGAAGAGGGTCCAAAGCATATAGGTTTTTCGACCCAAAGAAAAGAAGAATTATGGTAAGTAGAGATGCAGTTTTTGAGGAAGACAGATATTGGAATTGGAACAGTTCCAAGGCTGATGTTCAGGAAAATCAGAACACTTTTTCTGTGTGTATTTCTGGTGATGAGCACTCCACTGACATCTAACACGTGCAGTCTGATCGAGTGGTGTGGCATCTTCAAGTAATAGTCAGATGCAACAAACTCCATAATCCGTAAGTGCAACTACAATTGAAGAAGAAAGCTCATTGACTCCTGTAAGGATGAGATCCTTGCAGGAGATTTATGATTCAACCCAAGAAGTTGAAGAAGAGGTTGGTTTGTGCTTTATAGCAGAAGCTGAGCCTTGCACATTTGATGAGGCTGTGTTAAACAAGGACTGGAAGGAGGCAATGAATGTTGAAATTGAGTCAATTCAAAGCAATGGCACGTGGGAATTAACTGAACTTCCTAAAGGCCAGAAAGCTATAGGTCTTAGGTGGATATTTAAAATTAAAAGAGAACCTGATGGAAGTATCCTGAAGTACAAGGCGAGGTTGGTTGCAAAAGCATATACACAAAAGCATGGGATAGATTTCGAAGAAGCTTTTGCACATGTGGCAAGAATGGAGACTATTAGATTGTTGTTAGCCTTTGCAGCAGCCAGAAGACTTGAAGTTCACCATTTAGATGTTAAAACAACATTTTTAAATGGTGATCTGAAGGAAGAGGTCTATGTAAGGCAGCCTGAAGGGTATGAAGACAAAAAGTTCCCTGAGAAGGTGTTGAGAATTCATAAAGCTTTGTATGGTTTAAGGCAGGCTCCACATGCTTGGAATTGTAAATTGAATCAGTGCCTAAAGGAACTTGGTTTTGTGAGATGCAAAACTGAACACTCAGTGTATACCAGATTCAGTCATGATGAGGTAATGATTTTAGGGATTTATAAATGCATTGAAATTGAAGGAGACAACCTACAATTAATAAAAGCAGCCCTAGGAGAGAAAAACTGTCCATGGGAAATTGAGATAATTATGGCTGACATCTTGGTATCCCTTTTGGGGTTCCAATCGGTTCGAATTACACATGTGCCTAGAGGTTCTAATGTTGTGGCTGATAAAATTGCGTGCTTGAGCCACAGTCTGCCTCTATGCCATCTTTTGAATCACCCAGAACTTCAAGTTCTCATCCGTAAGGATGCTCTAGGACGCCCACCCTGAAGGGTAAGCATCCTAATTCTTATCTTATAAAAAAAAAAAAAAAACATGTCTCTAAATATTTTATTTTTACCTGGAGAGGGGTGCAATAGAAATTAGCAGCCTTATGACCATCTTCTACTGCAAAATTTTCAGAGTCCAAACTTTCACGTGCTGCCTCTAAAAAATGCGATACTGGCTCAAGTAAATCAACCTACGTAATAAGAATATAGAAACTTAAGCATTAGAATGATTGAAAAAGCAAAATTTCACATCATCCGCATGGTTCATTTTAGCAGATTTGAACTCCATAAGAAATTAGAACCCTTCATTGTATGGTCAGCTATATCTAAAAAAAATCTGAAACTAAATATCAAAACAATAAACCATCATTTTGAAAAACTCCTCCAAGATAATGATATTAATAAAAGAAAAGACTACCTCATTAAAGAATCTTATGAGAAGATTTTTAGTCACTCTACCAATACCAGCACCACAATCTGCAAGCATAACTGAAAATTTTAGCTGTAAATTTTGGCAAGCATTAGACTTAATTTTACTTTTCCAAATGCATTTTGATTCTTTCATGGAGAAATGTGAATTTTAAAAATTCAATGAATCAACTGAGAACTCAAAAAATAATTAACAAGAAGAAGAAACTAACTTGCACCTCTTCAGATAAAGAATGAGGAAGATTTAACACTACAACTCTAGTGTAAAAAATTAGCATTGTTTCACTAGGAGCTTGCAATAAAATAATTAGCATAGATACTAAATTGCATATTAACTTTTTATCTAGTCAGTGTTGTTTTCATTGAATCGAAGTTAGAACAGAGAAGATTTCAGAGAATCATAGCAAGAAGGAAGAGGAGAGAAGAGCGGGAAAGTTTGTTGTGAAAAGCATTTTCAATTTTTATTATTCTCTTTCTTTTTGGACTGTATACAATGTATCTAGTATTTATAATAGTCCAAGGCTTTTACAGAAATGCATATCCACGGATATTCCATCATCCCCGGAGTACGCAAAGGTTGTCAACGTTATCAGCGGCGGCTCAGACATATGTGGTGTTACTTATTCGGCGGCCAAACGCCACGCACGAGGACACCTGGAAGGACCGCTGATAGAAAATATCCGTAATTCTTATGGACACACCAGGAGCACCATTACTTTCAGCGACTCGGACTCTGCTGGTCTGGTGGGCCCTCACCACGATGGATTAGTCATATCTCTATCGGTGGGGAACGTATTAATGAGGAGGATTCTCATTGACACCGGGAGCTCCACTAACATGATCACGCTCTACGCCCTCAAGGAGATGGGGCTGAAGGAAGAGAACATCCTCAAAAAATCAGTAGCGCTGGTGGGATTCAGCGGGGAAATTGCTCATACCCTGGGGGAGATAACCCTCCCCACTTACGCCAAAGGAATCAACTTGCAGGTCAGATTCTCAATGCTTGATTGCCCATCCTGCTACAACATCATCATGGGACGACCCTGGATCCATGACATGAAGGCGGTCCCTTCCTCCTATCACCAAACCATAAAGTTTTCCACTCCGTGGGGATCAGGGAAATCAGCGGGGATCAAAGGTTGGCCAGAGAATGCTACAAGTCCGCCCTCAAGGCGACCGTCGCCGTCTCCGCATAGCAATTACAGGAAGCCAAGGGGCCCACACCAGCACGGGACCCCGAGGCCGATAGGATCGCGGAAGTCGTCCTTGACAGCCAGAAACCCGGGCAAACTGTGTGGATCGGAAAGGACTTGGCTCCCGAGAGAAAAGCTGAATTGGTCGGTTTCCTCAAGGAACACAGCGGTAGCTTCGCCTGGTCGCATGAAGACATGGTGGGGATTGACCCCACAGTTATCACGCACCGATTGAAGGTGGACCCCCGCCATCCACCGGTAAAACAAAAGAGAAGGAAATTTGCACCCGAGAGGAACCTGATCATCGACGAGGAAGTGCAGAATCTACTCCGGACGGGGAAAATCAAGGAAGTAAAATACCCAGAGTGGTTAGCAAATGTCGTGGTCGTGAGCAAGAAAAACGGGAAATGGAATGTGTGCATCGACTTCACAGACCTTAACAAAGCCTGCCCGAAGGACTCTTTTCCCCTGCCGCATATAGATGCCATGGTAGACGCCACCGCCGGCCACGAGATGCTCACTTTCATGGATGCCTTCAGTGGCTACAATCAAATTCAGATGCAACCAGACGACCAGGAGAAGACCTCGTTCATCACTAGCCAACATACTGCTATCGAGGGATGCCATTTGGGCTCAAGAACGCTGGGGCTACCTACCAGCGACTAGTCAACCGCATGTTCCAGAAGTACATCGGTAGGACCATGGAAGTATACATTGACGATATGCTTGTCAAATCAAAACAAGCCACGCACCATATACAACACCTAGAGGAGGCCTTCCGGACCTTGGACAGCTACCGTATGAAGCTCAATCCGGCAAAGTGCGCGTTTGGGGTAACCTCTGGCCGTTTCCTCGGGTTTATGGTCACCCAGCGGGGGATCGAAGCCAGTCCTAATCAAATTCGAGCCGTAGCAAGCCTGCGATCGCCCAGATGTGTGAAAGATGTGCGGAAACTGACGGGAAGGGTGGCGGCCCTGAATCGCTTCATCTCAAAATCATTTGATAGGTGCCGCTTGTTTTACGATGCGCTGCGGAAAAACAAGAAATTTGAATGGGCTCCAGCCCACGAGACAGCCTTCCAACAACTCAAACAGTACCTGTCCAACCCGATGCTGCTGTCCAAACCCGAGGAGGGCAAAAATCTTTTCTTGTATCTGGCAGTGACCGAAGCTGCCATCAGCGGCGTACTAGTGCGCGAGGATCAGGGTGACCAACTGCCAGTGTACTACATCAGCCGCACCCTGCTTGCAGCGGAGACACGGTATTCACCTTTGGAAAAACTAGTTCTTGATCTGGTCATGGCTTCCACGAAGCTAAGGTCCTTCGAGTCCCATCCATTTACCGTCCGCATAAGCTACCCACTAAAGGCCATACTGAGAAAACTAGAGATCACCGGGCGAATGGCCAAATGGGCAATACATCTGAGCGGTTTCGATATCGCTTATGAGCCGAAGGCAGCAATCCGAGCCCAGGCGCTAGCAGACTTTGTGGCCGATTTCAGCCCTTCATTAGAAGAAGAAGCCAGACAGCAAGAAGCCTTCGTAACAGAAGACGAGAATTCTGGAATTTGGACCTTGCATACGGATGGAGCTTCTAACAGCCGGGGAGTAGGGATTGGAGTAGTGCTGAAATCGCCCGGGGGGGACAGGATAACACAGGCAGTACGATGCGCCTTCGGGGCCACCAATAGAGAATCAGAGTATGAGGCACTGATATTGGGGCTGACGATCGCCCAAGACGTGACTATCAAGGAAATAGAAGTGAAGTGTGACTCGCTGTTGATCGTGAATCAGATCCCGGTGATCTTCATCGCTAGAGACGCCAGAATGGCAGCATACGTGGAAAAGGTCAAAGGGATCATGCGCGAGTTTGAAACCTTCACCATCCAGCAGGTTCCCAGAGAAGAAAATGCACAGGCCGATGCCCTATCCAATTTGGCCTCCGCCCTAGATCCTGAGGAGTTCGCATCAATCCCCCTGGTGTATGTTAGTTCCTGCAATCAAGCGGGAAACCGATCCATCAGAGCAGGGAACCCAGGACGACCCACTAGCAGTTAAAGGAAAAGTGGTAGAGATCTTGGAAAGCCACCATCCCGGAGGGGCAGTCGACAGCGAGGATCCGAAGGGGTAGAGACGCCAGACGGCGAGAATCCAACATCAAGCACGGTGGATACTTCCCAAGGCGAAAAGTGCTGGACGCAACCGTAACTACGATGGCTCGATCACGGACAGCTACCGGCGGAGAAGTCTGAGGCAAGAGCGCTCCGGATGAGAGCCACCCGCTACAGTGTAAAGGACGGTGTTCTGTTCAAACAGTCCGCAGTGGGAACCTCACTCCGCTGCGTAACAAAAGTAAAGGTACCCAAGATACTCAAGGAACTTCATGAAGGCGAATGCGGAAATCATTCTGGGGGGCGTAGCCTCTCGAACAAAGCTCTTAACTTGGGATACTATTGGCCCACCATGCGCCAAGATGCGGCGGAATATTCTCAAAAGTGCGAAGCTTGCCAGAAACATGCTCCAACCTCTCACCAGCCGTCGGAGCCGTTGCACCCAACGCTAACCCCATGGTCGTTCATGAGGTGGGGGATGGATATCGTGGGGAAGTTACCACCGACTTCTGGCCAGCGAGTATTCTTCCTGGCAGTCACTGATTACTTCTCCAAATGGATCGAAGCGGAGGCGTACAAAGAGATCAAGGAGTCCCACGTGGTGGCGTTCATCAAAAAGCACATTATCTGCCGCTTTGGGATACCCTCGGAGATCATCTGCGACAACGGGTCACAGTTCATTGGCAGAAAAACCCGCGATTACTGCCGGCAGTGGAACATAGACCTAGTAACCTCCACTCCCCGCTATCCACAAGCCAACGGACAAGCAGAATCTAGCAATAAAGTCATCATCAACAATCTCAAGAAGCGGCTTGCTAAGGCCAAGGGGCGCTAGGCCGACGAGCTGCCCTACGTCCTGTGGGCCGATAGGACCACCCCGAAGGCAGCCACCGGATAGTCACCGTTCTCCTTGGTGTACGGATGCGAGGCAGTGATACCCGCCGTAGTCACCGTGCCAACCGCGTGGTATGGGCTACAAACGCCCGACCAGAACGTCGTCGAGTTAGCAACTGATCTTGATACTCTGGAAGAACTAAGAGAAAGAGCACGGTTGCGCCTAGCCAGGCACCAGAAGCAGGTGGCTCGCAGTTACAACAAGAACGTACGGATCAGAGCCTTTGCTATCGGCGAGTGGGTCCTTCGAAAGGTGTTCTAGAACACCGCTAAAACAAACACGGGGAAACTTGCTCCCGCCTGGTAAGGACCCTACAGGATAGTCGACATCACCGGGCAAGGGGCTTACCGACTAGAGTCCAGAGATGGGAAATCCGTCCTGCGTAGTTGGAATGCTACGCACCTACGGAGGTACCATTTCTAAAGAAGTATCCAAGTCGCCAGAAACGGCCGAATAAACTAGAGTAAGACTCAAGCCACGATACGAATTCTTTCGAGAAAACTTGATCGAACAAACATCTTGACTCAAAACGTTTGTGCTACATTTCTTCAGAAAAAACAACAAAAAAAGGGGGCACTCCGAAGAAGTTACTCTCGGCAGGTACCGCTAGAAAAGAGAAACCTCGGTACACCAGACAGCGAAAAAGAAAATACTAAAGCGGTACGAATGCTCCGAAGTTACGAATATGTCACTTGTATTCCAAAAGAGTTTTTACAAAACTGTTACATGGCACAGGAAATAATCTCCTAGACGCCCGCTATCCGGCAGGATCGCCAGTCAAGGATATCTTCGAAAGGTCGCTTCCCAGAAGCTCGCCAGCCGGCGTCGTGGATCCATCCCCCGAGTCGCCAGCTCCACCAGCAAACGCCAGATTCTCGACGGTCATCGTCAAGGCACTGCGGGAAACGACGGACATCGTCCTTCGCGCGCCTTTCAGGTAGGTAATCTTCTTAACTAGCATGAGCTCGGGAATAACGCTGGTCAAGATTTTCCTCACCCATCGAGCCATAGCTATGCACCTCCTAAACGATCAGCCTTTTGCAGGGGCTGCTCGGACACCAGTCGGCACGCAGCAGAGAGACACCTGCAAAAACGCCGGAAGCACAAGCAAAAACAACAGCCGAGCAAGAACATAATAGTAAATAACACCCCCGCCCCTTGACGGGGGGCAAAAAGCGGAACATTGTATCTGTGGCCTCGCCACCACCCTTAAACCCTCACAAGACGCCCGATAAACGGCACGCCCGTGAGGTACTACTTGTCTTCTACAAATCGTCCACAAAAAACCAAAAGATTGAGAGTTTTTTACAAACGGCCTAAGCCGCCGGATTTCTTGACATCCATAGGGAAATTATGCAGGGTTTCCAGAAGCGCCCGTCTCCTCCACCTGCTCACCATCTTCCAAGTTCGCCTGCTCCGTTGGAGTCGGCGGAGAACCCAACAGGGACGCGATGCGAGCCGAGGGCACGACATCGGGAAAGGAGTTCAAGAATTGCTCGTTGAATTTGTCCGCGTCCCCAACCGAGAGCTTCCCTGCCTCGAATTCCCTGATAGTCTCGAGCCGCGCCAGCATGCTGAAGAAGGCCCCAATATCCTCCGCATCCGCCTTTCCCATGGAAGGCACGCCATCAGCCTTCGCCTCGAGTTCCCTCACCTTGGCCTCCTGAACAGCAATCACTCGCTCCAGTTCTACAACTCGCACCTTCGCAGCCTCCTCCTAAGCGGCCAAAGCCTTGGCCCGAGCAGCGGACTGCTCTCGAGCCTTGGCAATGTCTTCGCGGTACTTGGCGACCTCCTGCTTCCGCCGTTCCTGCTCAGCGAGTTCCTTGTCCATCTCATCGATGAACATGCCAACTTCTTGGAAGAGCTGCATGCGACAAGAGAGGAAGTTAGAACACAACTCCAAACAGGCCGCCTGATGCGATTCCCGTCATGGATGCTAGCCAGGAGGACGACGCATTCACACTTCGCTCGGATGGCCCCATCACTCGTGCCAAGACTCGAGCAATCCAGGCCGCGACACAATCACTTGTGGCGCACCTCTCCGCATGCCACGACGCGCCCCTCGCCGCGCCGACGCACATTGCCTTGTGCGTCCTCGGCATCGAGGAACCTCGACTCAAGCCAACGGTGACAACCTCCAACCCCTTGCCACCATCGGACTCGAGTCATGCACCGTGCCATGGATCGCATCTTGAGGTTCTCGCGACCCTCGTGCCAGCTTACACGCCAGCGCCCTCGCCAGCGCCCCGGGCCGCGCCATGACCTCGCCAGCGCCGTGTCCAAGCCTCCCCGCGCCGCGCCAGACCTTGTCGCGACACTTCGAGCACGGTCACGGACGACCTATCCATTTTTAGTAGTTTTTGCACTCTTTCCATTATAGAACATTGCTATTACTAGTTTTATGGATTTAGGAAGTATTTTATGGGCCTTGCGCCGAAGGATTATGGGCTTCCGCCGCTGGGCTTGGATCTGCGCATCCCCCCTAGGCGCGCCGCCCCTATTAGGGTTTATTCTAGTTTTCTTATGCCGCCTCCCTATATAAAGAGGCTTAGGACTATGTTTTTCATTCAGCGCACATTAGGGTTTAATAAAGTCGAGGTTGATCTCCTTTTTTTATCCTTGTGCTTGCGCCGCCACTCACAATTGCCAACAAAGCTCTCGATTTTCTCATTGTTCGATATTGTTCGTGCCATAATCAAACCATTCAAGTCTTCCGCTATGTTAATTCGAGACCTACTACTCAAACACCGTTCGATCCGTCGCATCCCATACGAGGGACGCATCAACTGGCATCAGAGCCAAGGTTTGAGTAAGTCTCGTTCAACCCTCTTTCATTCATTCTCACACGTTCTTCTGTTACATCTAACCCTAGATTTCATCACTTCGCATATCTGCCATCTAGGGTCCCAATTTTTTTTTTCTTGCTTTCGTAAATTGTTAAAAAAAAAACATCATCAACCGTGACCTTACTCAACCGATCTATTGATTTTGGTGAAGTTGTTGCTTTGTCTTGCTAGTTGCATGAACTTAGGACTTGTTTTGCCAATTTCTCTCGTGCATCTGTTGTGATTGCTTGCGTTTTGATTTTAGTACTTGCTTGTGCCGATTCTAAAGGAGAAAGCCTAGAATTCGTGTTGTCTTGCTATAAAAAAAACTTGTTGTTCGACTATCAAAGCCAAAATAAAGTAACATAGTCGATCGATTAAAAAAAATCTCGTGGAGATCACAAGCCAAAATAAGGCAAGATCCTTCACATCCTTTCTTCAATTCGGCAACCCTAATTGCCGCAATCTCTTGCTTGTTTGATTTTGGTTTCGACATTTACCTAGTCTTGCTTTGCTTGCATTGTAATTTTCGGATCCATATCTTTGATCGAGTTCGAGTGACCTTAGCCTAGCCAATCCTTGTTCGTGTGGTTTGAACTAAAGGGTCGGCTTGACTTAAGCGAACCGTAAACTCGTGTCTTTTGTTGTGAACTTCTTACTGCTTCGATGACTGGTGTTACAATAGGTACAATTTCGGATTCGGGAGATGGTGTCCACAACGACAATACTAACAAAAATCCACCCGAGTTGCCGAATCCAAATCAGAACTTCTCGCCCGAGGCTTTGGCGCACATACAAGAACTCGAGAAGCTCTTGGCCGAGAGCCAAGGTCAGTCCAAGCACACGGTGTCGGGGGCCCATGCCCTCGCTTCGGAGATCCACGCCAACCCGGGGGTGTCCGCGGACGATATCGCTCGTGCCAACGCGGGGCTCGGGACGCAAGCATGGCTAGAAGGGACGGCGCGACTAGGACCGTGACGCTTGGCGTCCGCGAAGGCCCGATGATGGAGATGATCCCAATGATGGTGACGACGATGCACACCGAGGCCCACCTCGGCACTGACGCGACAGGCGTGCGCACTCGCCTCGGCGCCCTAGCCCTCGGCGCGATCGTGATCGAAGAGATGCAAGGGATCCACGCCACAACCGACGCGATTTTAAGGTAAAATTCGAGCCCTTTTACGGTTCTTATGATCCTGACGTTTTTATCGAGTGGTTGCAGGGCACAGAGTACACGCTCCGACACTTAGGTTATGAAGATGACGAGAAAGTGGAAGTTGTGACTTTGCACTTCCATGGTGCCGCTAGGACTTGGTGGAACCGTTTCGAGTCCGAAAGGATTCGACAAGGCAAACCCCTAATCCGAGAGTGGCATCAGCTCGTCTACATTTTGAAGAAAAGGTACATCCCGGCGGATTACAAGGACAAGATGCACATAGAGATTATGCGCATCAAGCAAGGATCGATGACGCCGGATGAGTATTTTGCCAAGCTTGATGACATGTTCTTCAAGGCTGGCATGAGTGTGTAGCCCTCGGTGATGAAGACGAGGTTCATCTCGGGTTTGCGACAATCTATTCAAGATCGCTTAGAGATCCTGCCGATCAAGGACATCAACAACTTAGTTCACACTGCCATGCAAATTCACAAGCAGGAAATGCGAACCAAGTCGGGTTGGTCGAATTCGAGGTATGTTTCTAACTCTAGTCAATCCGGTTTTTCTACTAATCGGGTTGCTCCTTCTTTTCCTAGTGCTTCGACAGGTTCCAAGGCCAAGACCGAAGCCCCGCCTTCCAAGGCGCCAGCCGCACCACGCAGCGCCGAGCCGAGTGCCGATCGCGCACGAGACATGGCATGTTACAAATGTGGAGGCCGTGGGCACATTCAACGGAACTGTCCGAATGCCAAGAAAGTTTTGTTTACCACACAAGGGGAACCATATGACAACCAATAAGAAGAGGAGATCGCGCCACCGTTGATCGAGGACGCCGAGCTAGAGTGCTACCCTTCGGAGGCTCTCGACGTGGCCACGCTTCAATTGGTGACAAGGCGCGCCTTAAGCATGCGAGAGGCGCCAAAGACGGATCAAAGGGAACAACTTTTCCACACTCGATGCTTGGTTAACAATGTCTCTTTGAGCGTCATCATTGATTCCGGGAGCTGCGCCAATTTCCTCTCCAAAAAAGTTGTCGACCACTTCAAATTGCCGACCACACCTCATCCACAACCGTTCAAGCTACAATGGATATCAAATGATGGAGGCGATTGGGTCGACAAACAGGTAATCTTCAACTTTTCAATTGGTCAATATTCGGATTCTATTCTTTTGTGACGTAACGCCTATGGACGCCACACACCTCTTGTTGGGGCGCCCATGGCAATACGATCGTTGCGTGCTTCACGACGGGTATTTCAACACTTACATGTTCAATTACCACGGGAAGCGTGTGACATTCTTACCTATGTCGCCTAGTGAAGCTCTACAGGATGAAGCCGAAAGGCAAAGACAAAAGCCTAGCGACAAGGGCACCGACGCGCCGAATTCAACAACCACGGCGTCTCCAGCGCCACCACCAATTTCTACCGGCGTTTCTGGTGCCAACCTTCCTCAAAACAGTATTGAAGATGTTCGAGATGGACACCGCCGAAGGAAAGAGGAGTCGGGCCGACAGATCACGTCTCGTGGCCTCGGTAACGCGCCGAACGCCGCCGATTTCTCAAAACAAGACCTTCAGCAGTTTTCTGGTGATTCCATGGGCGTTTCTGGTGGCAAATAGGTTACAATTGAATTTCCACCATATTTGAAGAAAAAACGCCCGGGAGAAGTCAATTTGAGCAAAGGACCGCCGAGTGAGTCCCCTAGCGTCGCGCAGCACGCCGTCGCTGCACGGAAACTGGGATTTCAAGAGCTACGGGATGAATTTCATTGCGTTTCCAGGGGCGTTCATTCACAAAATTCAAGGGCTACTACATGTCCAAAAATCGCCCCTGAACCACCTCGTTCGAGCTCCGTCGCCGAGCCACCTTTGCTAGGCACATGCCAGGATCGTCTTCTCTTAGCCAGGCGTCGGGACGTCGAGAATTCTATCCAGGGAAGTCTTTCTTGTTTCATACTTTTTCCCCTTCTTTGTGTTACTAAATCTGTGAACTCTTCACTTCCGTCTTCTATTGTTTCTATTTTGAAGGAATTTGAAGACATCATGCCGGACGAGCTTCCAAAGGGATTGCCTCCAATCCGAGGGATCGAGCACAAGATCGATCTAATGCCAGGCGCTTCCCTTCCTAATCGAGCAGCCTATAGGACTTCGCCTAAGGAAACCGAGGAGCTACAAGGACAGGTTCAAGAACTCTTGAATAAGGGCTTTGTTCGAGAATCTTTGAGCCCATGCGTCGTGCCGGTGATCCTTGTGCCAAAGAAGGATGGTTCGTAGCGTATGTGCGTCGACTGCCGAGCCATTAATCAGATTACGGTGAAGTACAGGCATCCGATTCCAAGGCTTGACGACATGCTAGATGAGCTCCATGGCGCCACCCTATTTTCCAAGATTGATCTTCGAAGCGGATATCACCAAATCCGTATGCAAGAGGGCGACGAGTGGAAAACCGCATTCAAAACCAAGCATGGTTTGTACGAATGGCTTGTCATGCCTTTTGGCCTGACAAACGCCCCTAGTACTTTTATGCGACTTATGAATTTTGTTTTTCGGAAATTTTTAGGACGTTTTGTCGTTGTGTATTTTGACGACATCTTGGTTTTTTCTAGAGACTTGGCCTCTCACGCGAGGCACCTTAGGTTGGTGTTAGAATGCCTTCGTGAACATTCATTGTATGTAAACTTGGACAAGTGTTCGTTTTGCACGGACACGACGAATTTTCTTGGGTTCGTCGTGTCCAAGGATGGGCTAAAAGTGGATGACGACAAGATCCGCGCCATTCGAGAGTGGCCCACCCCTACAACCCCGACGATGGTTCGATCCTTCTTAGGGCTCGCAGGGTTCTATCGGCGTTTCGTCAAGGACTTTAGTTCCATCGTCGGGCCACTCCACAATCTCACCAAGAAGGCAACCACAATTAAGTGGATGCCACAACATGAGGCCGCCTTTCAGACCTTAAAAACTGCTTTATGTAGCGCTCCGGTCTTGCAATTGCCAGACTTCACTAAGCGCTTTGAGGTCGAGTGCGAGGCCTCTGACTATGGCATAGGCGGAGTACTCCTCCAAGAGAGACACCCCATTGCTTACTTTAGTGAGAAACTTACGGGGGCAACTCTAAATTACCCGACGTATGACAAGGAGTTGTACGCGCTGATTCGGGTTCTTAAGACATGGCAGCATTACCTTTGGCCTAGCGAGTTCGTGATTCACACGGACCACGCCGCCTTAACGTATCTCAAGAGTCAAACGAATCTCAATAGACGCCATGCTCGATGGGTGGAGTTTATGGAAACCTTTCCATACATCATCGCCCATAAGAAAGGAACGGAGAATGTCGTGGCAGATGCCCTGTCACGCAGGTATGTACTCTTAACACAACTACAGGCCAATTTGTTCGGGTTCTCCTTGATTAAAGAGTTATATATGCATGATCAATTTTTTAAACCGATCATGGAGAACCTCGAGCAAAGTCGAATCCATGAGTCCTATTTTTTGGACAATGGATACCTCTACCGAGCCGGAAAGCTTTGCATTCCGACCTCGTCTGTGAGGCATCTCTTGCTCAAAGAAGCTCATGATGGCTGAGGCCATTTTGGCATAGCCAAAACCCTAGCAGCACTTCGTGAGCATTTTTTATGGCCGCACATGGCATCCGATGTTCACAAGTATTGCCGCGGTTGTGTGCCGTGCCAAACCGCTAAATCGAGGTCTCAACCTCATGGCCTATACACGCCCTTGCCCATTCCGGATACCCCGTGGGAAGATCTTTCCATGGATTTTATCACGGGCCTTCCAATGACAAGGCGCGGTAAGGATTCGATCTTCGTAATTGTGGATCGCTTCTCCAAGATGGCTCACTTCGTGCCATGCAAAGGAAACAACAATGCGACTGAAATCGCAAACTTGTTTTTTGAGCATGTCGTGAAGCTTCATGATGTGCCTCGCACGATTGTTAGTGATCGAGACACAAAATTTTGTAGCCACTTTTGGAGAACGCTTTGGGGAAAGCTAGTTACACAATTGCTATTTTCAACCTCTTATCATCCCCAAACCGATGGTCAGACTGAGGTGACCAATCGGACTCTGGGCACCCTTCTTCGGACGGTGCTCAAAAATAACCCACGTCGGTGGGAGGATCTAATACCATTTGTTGAGTTTGCATATAACAGGTCCAAACACTCGGCTACTAGGAAGACGCCGTTCGAGATCATCTACGGCCTCAACCCACACTCTCCCATGGATCTTCTTCCTCGGCCCTTGAAGAATGGCGAGCACATCGACAGATCCAACCGCGCCGACGCAATACGCAAATTGCACGAGAGGACGAAGACTCAATTGGAGCGTCGGACAAGCCAGTACGAGGCGCAGCAAAACAAGGGAAGGAAGCGGCTGGTTTTCAACCCCGGAGATCTCGTCTGGCTACATCTTCGCAAGGACCGTTTTCCAGACTCTCGGAAGACAAAGCTTCATCAACGAGGAGACGGCCCTTTCAAAGTCTTGGAGCGAATCGGGGACAACGCCTACAAAATCGACCTCCCAGGCAAGTATTTCGTGCATTCCACAGTTAATGTCGCTGACCTCTCTCCCTATGTTGAACCAGCTTATGAGGAAACGGGGACGTTTCCCAACCAAGTGGGGGAGGGTGATGCTACCCCCGTCATGGATGCTAGCCAGGAGGACGACGCATTCACACTTCGCTCGGACGGCCCCATCACTCGTGCCAGGACTCGAGCAATCCAGGCCGCGACACAATCACTTGTGGCGCGCCTCTCCGCAGGCCATGGCGCGCCCCTCGCCGCGCCGACGCACACTGCCTTGTGCGTCCTCGGCGTCGAGGAACCTCGACTCGAGCCAACGGTGACAACCTCCAACCCCTTGCCACCATCGGACTCGAGTCATGCAACGTGCCACGGATCGCATCTTGAGGTTCTCGCGACCCTCGCGCCAGCTTACACGCCAGCGACCTCGCCAGCGCTCCGAGCCGCGCCATGACCTCGCCAGCGCCGTGTCCAAGCCTCGCCGCGCCGCGCCAAACCTTGTCGCGACACTTCGAGCACGGTCACGGACGACCTATCCATTTTTAGTAGTTTTTGCACTCTTTCCATTATAGAACATTGCTATTACTAGTTTTATGGATTTAGGAAGTATTTTATGGGCCTTGCGCCGAAGGATTATGGGCTTGCGCCACTGGGCTTGGATCTGCGCATCCCCCCTAGGCGCGCCGCCCCTATTAAGGTTTATTCTAGTTTTCTTATGCCGCCTCTCTATATAAAGAGGCTTAGGACTATGTTTTTCATTCAGCGCACATTAGGGTTTAATAAAGTCGAGGTTGATCTCCTTTTTTTATCCTTGTGCTTGCGCCGCCACTCACAATTGCCAACAAAGCTCTCGATTTTCTCATTGTTCGATATTGTTCGTGCCATAATCAAACCATTCAAGTCTTCCGCTATGTTAATTCGAGACCTACTACTCAAACACCGTTCGATCCGTCGCATCCCATACGAGGGACGCATCACCGCCGGCCACAGCCAACAAGTAAACAAAATAAAAGACTCTTTACCTTCCAGGCTCCCAAGCCTACCTCGTTGCCATGGCATGAGTAGAAACAGGGGTCGAATACTTTTTGAAGTTGGGGTCCCGGTACCGCTGGAGAGATTGCCAATCGGAAGACGCGTCATCTAGGAGTTCTAGAGAGTCGTCGTCGCTCAGAGCGGGGCGCTTGCGAGAAGATCTGGGGGCATCCGACAACTCTTTCTTGACTGCAAGAGCGGCTAGAGGATTCGAATCGCTAGAGCGAGTCTTCCTAAGGATCAAGTCTGAAGCAGAAAAGGAGGAACCCGACTTGCGCGCCTGAGTTTCTGAAGACAAGAAAGAAGGATGAATCAGGAGACATAAAGGTTGCCTCACAAAATCATCACGTAAAATACTTACCCACAGAAGGACCAGAAGCGTTGGTCGACGTCGGCACCACAGACATCCTAACAACAGGGAGGCGAACCTTTTTGCTATCTCCTTCCGAGTCTGATGAAGTTGCACTACCTTCGCTCTCCGACGACCCGTCCGACGGCTCGGTAAGAGATGCTCCAAACGTCCTTTGCGCAGAAGTGAGCTTGAAAAGCTTCGATAGTACTCTCTTCGAACTGCTCGGCGGCTCGACGTTATCTGGGATACCTGCAAAACAAAGGGAAAGAGGATAAATAGGCGTTAAAATGGTTCCACAGATCAAACAAAAGAAGAACAGAAATTCTTACTAGTAGGGTTCCATTTGTCATGTAAGAACAGACGACTTTCAGGGGTCAGGGATCCAATCTCGACAAAGAAAAAATGGTTCGCCCAGCCCTTCCCATTAACCTTGGTATTCAAGACGAGAGGTTGGCGGGCAGTCCGGGACTGTAGAATAAAATGTCCCTTCCTGACTGTGGTAATACGGTAGTCCTGAAGCAGGTCCGAGACCGTAAAATCCACACCCGCGACCTCCGCTAGCCGACTCACCCAGAAGAGGATTTTCCAAGCAGAAGGAAGTAGCTGTGCAGGGGAAAGCTTAAATCGAGCTAAAAACTCCTGAACTATAGGGGGAAAGGGAATCGGCGGGATATGGTGAAGGGAAATTCGAAAAAGCAAACCCAGCTGGGACGAACCCAGTCTGAGCGCTCGACATCGGGACATAGAGCAACTACACCCCCAGGAAGCCCTCCCTCCAGGATAGTCTGGTTCATCTCCTCCAAGGTCATTGTATTTGGAACCCTATCGCACTCTTGGAGTATACCCGAAGGCAGGAAACCATGCTTGGAGACCGCTCTGTCTCTCGCCATTAAGGAATTAAGAGGAAGCTAGGAAAACGAAGAAGGAAGAAGAAAGGGCGATAAGTTCGTACCTCGGGAGAGATCAACTCGGATCAGTGAATGATGAATTACCCTAGAAGAGCGCAGTAAATATAAGCGGTGAGACGTCTTTTCGCCTGCAACTCGAAAGCGCGTAGAAGAATCCGGACCCTACACGTGGAAGATCTACGGTGGCAAGGATCTCGGATACCAACAGACGAAAAGATTTGGCGAATTCAAAAATTCACCTAATCTTTTTGGGGCTATTGTTGGGCCCGGGAATTATCAGTCCAATTCGTAACTCGGCCCATTCGCGCGGAGTGCGATTGTGAGGCCCAGTCAACTCAAAATCCTCCCAGGCGACGAAGATCGCCGGTTGAAGCTCGACAATAACCGCCCGGATGATGGGTTCCGGAACGTGGCAGACGAGAGCCACGATCGTGGGAGTAAAGAGACGATGGTTAACGCCGGTTGTGGGGGATAAATATAGAAGGCGAAGAAAATGTAAAGGGGAGAACTCATTGTAATCGATTCAACTGATTGTACTTGCAAAAGAAATATTGAATACAATCGATTGCCCTTTGTTAGATCTTGTGTTTATCGGCTAGTTCGTCCCCACAATCTCAAATACCTCACTCGTGATTGTCGTTGGTCGAAAATTGACCAAAACAGATACCATAGAAACAATAGTTCTCCGCCTAGGAAAACTATGAACAATGCGAACTTGCTTGAATATTATGATGCTAGTCCTAGGGAACAACAACAATTATATCACCTTGCCCGACCAAGTAAAGCAAATCTTGCTTGTGTCATTATAACTTAATCCTTTTGTTACAGGTTATAGTGAGCGAGGACAAGAAGTGGTAGATAGATAGTGGATGCTCGTGCCACATGACCGGTCAAACTAATAATCTCATCTCACTTTAGAAAGTTGTTGAGGGAACAATATTTTTTGGCAACAAGAAGTAAGTAGTAATCATAGGAACATGAGAAGTTCAAATTGATGAAAGTGTCAATGTAAGTGATTTTAGCTTGGTCAATAATGTTGGTTTTAACTTTCTTAGTGTTGCTTAAATTTGTGACCAATAAACTTTAAACGGGTTAGATCGGATTGATTTTTCAGATTGGGTTAAATTTTAACAAGTGTAGTTGCATTGCTTTAGAAGCCCCTCAATATCACTGATAACTAGTTGTCGTCCTGTAAATTTACGGAATAATTTTACAAAAAAAAATAATCTTATGATATTAATATAAAATATAAAATACAAGTATATAATATCATCTTTAAAACTATGTAATGTATAAAAACTATTTTTTAGGATGTATCCCATATTTCAATTGAATATATTTAAATAATTTTATAATGTATGTTGATATCTTGCCCCAAATTTCAAATGAAACTAGTCGTAGTTCCCGTTCTCTACACGGGATTTTATAATATTATTGTATAATTTATTTATATTTATTAAATTTTGATTAAATTTATATAAGGAAGGATATCTATAAAAATTATATGTCTCTTATCTACAAAAAAATATTATTTTTTAAATAATTACTTAAAATTAATATAGGGAAGAATTTTTTTAAAAACAATACATATCTTATCTTAAAAATTATTCTATCCAAAAATAAAACTAATATATTAATTGTTTTATTTAATATGTGAATAGAAATAATTAAAAATAGTTCAATTAATTAAATAAAAATTGAATGTATATATAGATGTAAAATTTTATTAAAATAATTATATTTTTTGGTTAATTAATATAATTATATTTATATATATATGGCCAATAAATATTATATCTTAGCTAAAAGCGATTATATCTATCATATAGCTAATCAAGATCTTTTCATGTAAGGTAACAAATAATGGAGATTGTTGGATTTGTTTGGGTCCAATCAGCGTAAATTCACATTCATTGGTACGCGAATAATAATACTTAATTTAAATTTTGCAGTCCAACTAAAAAATAATTTCCATTGCTAGGCATAGATAAAAACCTATGCAAAATAATATATAAAAGATGTTTCAATTCATATTTTTTTTGAAAGGTTAAATAATATATTAGAAGAAAGAGAGGGGATTTACAGTTCAACTAACAAGAGAGTTCAAAAGCTTGTTAGTGCTAGTTACAGGGTAAAAAAGAACTAGCAAAAAGGTGTGAGGAGCCATATTACAAGCCAGGAGCATGCTGCTAGGAGGTGTGGTTGGGGCTGCTCCTGGTCCAATTCGCTTGGGTCTTCAACTTCATCGAGCTAATAATGCGATGAACACAATCTTCAACCGTGGGGGAATTGTTCTGCTGGATCTTCAAGTTTCTGGCTTGCCAAGTGAAATAGACGAGGGTAGAGAGGGCGCTGCATCTGAATTTGTAGAGAAAGGAGTTCTTGGGAGCACCATTAGCGAGCCAAGTGATCCAGGAGTCCATGTCGTCAAAGGTTGTGCCTATACGAATCCAGTCAAAGACCTTTCGGAGGACAGAATTGGTGAAGGAGAAGCTGAGCCATAGGTGATCCTCAGTTTCAGCTGCGTTGTTGCAGAGCACACATGTGTTGTTTGGAGTAATGCCCCAGCTGTGGAGCTTAGAGAGGGTGGGGAGCCGTTTGTGGATGGTGAGCCATGTTGTGAAGCTGCATCTGTTGACGTTAAGACCGCCCCAAATAATGTTGGACCATGGAACCAGGGGGCCTGGGGAGCGGAGGAGGTTGTAGACATTGTTGGTGGCATAGCTTCCCGCTGCGGAGGTCATGATGTTGGCAAGGTCGTTGGGCCTTTGGATAGCAAGGAGCTCGTCTTTTGTGCTAACAATGCCTTTCCAAATCCAGCTGTCAGTTTTCTTTGCTCGGGCGTCCCAAATGGAGCCTCTTTTGAGGTAGTGATCTCGAGCCCAAGAGGCCCAAAGACTTGGCTTGTTAGTGTGGAGTTCAAAGATGGTCCAACCCACGCAAGCTTTGTTCCATACTAGGAGTTCTTTGAACCCTAGGCCGCCTTCTGCCCTTGGCTTGGTGACGGTGTCCCATGCAACCAGATAGCGTCGCCCGTTGTCTTTACCGCTCCATAAAAAGTTCCTGAGAATGGCTTCAATTTTGTCTATAACGTTAGCAGGTATATAGAAAATAGAGCACCAGTAGGAGTTATTGCTATAGAGAACAGAGGCTATAAGTTGTTGCCGACCGGCGTAGGACAGATGTTTCGCTGTCCATGATTGGACCCTTTTTACAATTTTGCTGATGAGAGGCCCGTAGTCAGCACAAGAGAGTTTCCAAGATCCCATAGGGAGGCCAAGGTAGGTCATGGGGAGGCTTCCAGAAGGAATGTTGAGGAGGTTTTGTATGGCACTTTGGGTTGTAGGGCTGACTCCGCCATAGTAGATGCAAGACTTTGTGAGATTGATTTTGAGGCCCGAGGTGTCTCCAAAAAGATCAAGAGCCTCCTTGATGATTCTGACGGATTCCAAGTCACCTCTGGCAAAGAAGATCAGGTCATCGGTGAAGGTGAGGTGAGTTATTTGGAGGCGGCTGCATTTTGGATGGAAATTGAAGTTGTTGAGCCTAGTATTAGATTTGATGAGGCGGGAGAGGTACTCCATGGCAAGGGAGAAAAGGTAGGGAGATAGCGGACAGCCTTGTCGGAGCCCTCGTCTACCAGGGAAGAACCCTTCAAGCTTGCCATTGATATTGACCGAGTATTTGACAGTAGTGATACAAGCTTCAGTCCATTTGATGAATTTCTCGGGGAAGTTAAAGGCTTTTAAAGTTTGAAGGATGAAGCTGTGGCTGACGGTCATTTATATTTTCAGTCATTATTTAAGAGGAGCTGTAAATTTATATTCATTGGATTATAATAATAACCAAATTGGAAAGGAGATTGCCAGTAATATACAAATATAAATATAACTATTTAATTAAGATATCTTAGTTAAAACACGATTATATCGAAAAATAAAATAAATATTCTAGAATTTAAATGATAGCATAAAAACATATCCTAATCTACTATATATATAAAAGCAATAAGGTTTGGAGCCTCCACGTTGCACCACATCAGCTTTTTCCACATGTCGTTCTATTATTAATCCACATAAGATTTTGCCACATGTCATTTAATCCTTGCTCCATAAAAATTTTATATTAATTATTCTTTCCACTTCATATTCCACATGGCAAATTTTTTCCACTTAATTAAAATTTAGTTATTTCCCAAATTTAGATAATATCTTAATTTTTAGTAGGAGATAATATCTTAACTAAAAGAATTTAACTAATGGTTGAATTTTTTCCTTATAAGTCAATAAAATATATATGCTTAATCTTTTTAACAATTTAGTTGTTTCTTTCTCTCTCTCATATTAAAATATAAATATACTCAATTACATATATTATTATTAAATTATCAAGTCAAATTTTTTTGTTAGCCTATATTTTTTTCCATTATGATATTTAGATAGGATCGAATCTTTTTGTTGTCAAATCTTTAAATTTCAATTATGATATATCTTTGATTTTTTAATTTTGATTTTTTTTGATAATTTACATACAAATCTAACCAATTTCAATTGTAATTTTCAATTATAATTTTCCTGTAATGATTTTTTGATAATATACGTACATATCAAGTCAATTTTATTTGCTAATCCATATTAAATGTCCCATTATTTTCATTTTGCTATCAAAATCTGTAATTTAGAATATCCTTTTTTTTCAATTTATATAAATCACCAATTCACAATTATTATTTATGTTATTTTTTATTTATTAATATCTTTTTTATTGTATATCTGAAAATATCGAGTCATAGTCGTGCAGGGCACGACGGGGACAACTAGTAATCTTCCTATCTATCATATCCAAAAATAAAAGATTATTTAATAATGAGATTTTTATATTTTAAAAACATGGATAAGCATTTATCATATCCAAAAATAAAATAATATTTTTTTAAAAAAGGTAGTGTGGTTCAATCTAAAAGTGACATGCTAGAATTTATATGATAGGATTGATAGCATACAAACATATATCTTAATAATTTTCCTATCTATCATATCCAAAAACAAAAGATTATTTAATAATGAGATTTTTGTATTTTAAAAAATGGATAAGCATTTATCATATCCAAAAATGAAATATTATATTTAAAAAAAAGGGTGGTGTGGTCCAATCTAAAAGTGATATGTGTCGTTTAATAATTTTTTTAACCTCCGCTTTAGGTTATAGTTATGATGATGATGATGATGATTCTTTAAATATTAAGTTCACATGAATTAAATATTTTTGAATAATTTTTTTTTCATTTTTTGTTAAGATATGCATAAAGTACACGGTTTTATAAAGATAAAAGTAATTAGGTAGAACGAGGATGTTAGTATTAGTTTATGTTATTTAACTAGTTGATGACCCGAGCCTTACCCGGAAACTTGTCTAAATAAAAATTATAATATGTTAATTTAAATATGATATAGGTATTATACTTTATATAATAATACAATATTACAAATAATTAAGTTAATTATTATAATATATTTTATTATTAAAATGTATACAAATGTTAGCTTATTATTTAAAAATTTATTAGTTATATTTATGTAATGATCATAAAAAAATTGATGTTCTTAACTCGTTGAGTTGACCCGAACCCGCAGAAAAGTCGCAATGAATTGACCAAACCAACCCGTAAATTTTAACGACATGAACCCATACTCAACCGAACCTAAAATGACCGAACCTAAACACGAGTGAACTGACTCAATTAACTGGTTTAACATTAAAGGATCGATATTTGTTTATTTATTTCTTAAGGGAGCCATAATATAAAAAATCAACATATTTATGAGTAGAAAATTAATATATTATAAAACACAACATATCTATAAACAAAAAAAATATTGTTTTTATAAAAAAAATATAAAATTACATGATTAATATAAAAACATTAAACAAAAAAATTAATACAAAAAACCGAAATTAATATAAAAATTAAATGGTTACAAATATGGTTCATACAAATATAAAAGTTATTATACTTTTAATAGATATAAATTTTATCTATTTCATTTAATTATATTAAATTAATTTATAATGAGATATTGAAGTAAAAAATGGTAGTTGGTATATTAAATTAATATTTTATATATTTTATATTTATGGATAAAAAACTAATATTAAAAATTTGTTATTAAAAATATAATTGTAGATAGAAAAATTATATTAAAAAGATTTTATATTTATCATATTTATGGATAAAAACTTATCTATTTTACTCTAATATATCAAATTAGTATTTTTACGTGGAATACATATGGATAGAATTATTATATTATTTCTTTGTATTTGTTATTAAAATAGTAATTTAAAATAGTTAATTTGATCATAAAAATGTTAACAAAAATAATATACATATTATAATTAATATAGTGAAAAAATAATAATTCAAATAATGAAACTAATAATGCATATATAAAATTTATTTTAATTATTATAATATATTTAATTTTAAAAGTATATTAAATAATACTTTATCATTAAAAATATTATTTACTTGTAATATCATTTTCATAATCATAAAAAAAATTTAATGATCTGATAAACTCGTAAATTTTAACCCGTAAATTAACAACATGAATTTGTACTCGACAGTCCGAAATGACGAAACCAAAAATTGAAAGAACCAATCTAGTTAATTAAATTAACATTAAGGGACCATTAATTTTTATTTATTTATTTATGGATCCGTAATCTAAACAATAAACATACTTATATATAGAAAATTTGAAAAGTTGTTATACTTTTAAATAGAAAATTAATAATAAAAATTTGAAAATTAATATAAAAATATGTAACTAAAATTATGGCTCATATTAATTGAAATGTTGTCATTCTTATGGATGGAAATTAAATATAAAAGAACCCGTAATTAAATATATGGTGATTGAAATATATTTATTTTTAAATTTGAGAACAATACAATTGTTAACTATCATATTTATAGATAGAATATTAATATAAAAACTCAACATAATTATGTATGAAAATTAAAAAATTATCATGTATAGAAAATTAATATAAAAAATAAAATTTTAACATAAAATTCGTGATTAAAAATATGGTTCATATGAATTAAGAAAGTTATTATACTTTTGAATAGAAAGTTAATATATATGAATCTAAAATTTTATTAATGAAAACCTGTAATTTAAAATATGGTCCATATTTGATCATCATGGATACAACAACAACAACATCTACCCAGGTGGAACCCGGTATGAAACGGGATCTGGGGGTCGAGATGTATGCACCCTTACCCCGATTTGAAGTCGGGAGGGTATCTAAGGAGGGCCCAAAGGAAAAGGAAATGGAGAGACAAACTATAAAAAGAGAGTGAAAAAAAAGCGCTAGTAAAACACCGAAAACGGAAAACGAGAAACTAAAAGGAGAGGAAAAGAGCAGGAAACTCCCTTCAGGTCTTCCCCACTACCGCTCTGTCACTGTGATCTTCTCACGCCATTGGTCTCTACACAAAGCCATTGATCCTCATGGATATAAAAGTTATCTATTTCATTCAGAGATATTAAAATTAATATATTATGAGATATCTAATTATAAAAGGTTGTTGCGATATTAAATTACTATTTTATATTTGTCATTCTTATGAATTAAAACTCGATATTAAAAAAAAAATTAAAAATATAATTTCGGATAGAAAAGTTTAATAAAAATGATTGTATATTCATCATATTTATGGACAAAAAACTTATCTATTTTAATCTAATGGATTAAATTAGCATTTTTTTTGTGTCATATATATGGATAGTGATTAACCGATTTAAGATTAAGGGATCAATAATTTTTATTTGTTTGTTAGACGCTCCTTAATATAAAAAATCATCATACTAATAGAAAATTATTATAAGGAAATCTAAAATTTAATGTATAATCTTTAATTAAAAGCATGGCCCATATTAATTAAGAAAGTTGTCATAGTTACTAATAGAATATTGATATAAAAAAAATTGTAACTAAAAATATGGTGATCTATTTAACTTCTCTATGTTATGTGTCATATATATGGATAGAATACAAATAGTAATTTTATTTTTATACATATTAAAACTCATGATTCATATTAATATTTGTATGCATTAATATAAAAAAAAATTATTCATTGAAAACGGTAATCTTCCTATATTTTAAAACGGACATAAATTCGATCTTGTTTTAATAAGTGCCAAATATAATACACGATCGTAATTTATGTCCGTTTGTTTTAATAAGTTTATCTTTGTTCATACATTACTCATTACTCATTAGCCACATAAAAAGTGCAAAATATTGAAAACAATTTATTTTAAAAAACGATAGTGTTATAAATACGTACAATCTATGATTATCACAAAAAAATTGAATATTTTTTATCGAAAAATATAAATCTTCGAGCTTGCACACTTATGAATATCTATCTTATATCTAGATACCGTAATTAAATAGTAGAATATAATGTAATAATGAGTAGAGATAAAAATTTATCCATAGAATATAATGCAATAATAAGTAGAGATAAAAATTTATCCAAGCACATATAAAATTAATAAGAAAATTATTAAATAAGTTGAGAGTATAAAATTGAAAATTCCATAAGGTGATTGAATCACATAATATATAATTGATTAAAAAACATTATTAAAAATAAGTTGGCTGTTATATAAATTCATAATGACGAAACTGCCCAAAAGTGCTTCAGGTTTAGAAGATATATTTTGATTAGTTGAAGGTTATTCGATTGCTGTATGAAATAATTAAATTCTTAATCAATCAATCAATCAATCTATGTATCATAACTATAACCTAAAGCGGAGGTTAAAAAAATTATTAAACAACACATGTCACTTTTAGATTGGACCACACCACACCATTTTTTTAAAAAATAATCTTTTATTTTTGGATATGATAAATTTGTATCCATGTTTTTAGAATATAGGATAAAAAATCTCATTATTAAATAATCTTTTATTTTTGGATATGATAGATAAGAAGATCATTATTATAATCCAATCATTTGTTACCTTATATGAAAAGATCTTGATTAGTTATATAATAATTGTCTTATCTTTTTATGCAGATCATAAGCGTTTACATGATTTTTTTTTGGGATAATAAATATATTTGAAAATATTTTATCATTAATATTTTATTATTTAAAAAACCCGTACAAGGTACGGGAATACGTACTAGTATATATAAAAGACGCAAGAAATAAGGCCACCACGTTGCGCCACCTAGGATTTTCCTACGTGTCGTTCTCACGTTAAGTCACCTAGGATTTTTTTATTTTGGGTATGTTGATATTATTTTAGGATAATATAGAAATAGAAATAGGATAAACTATTCTAGGAAAAATTCTATCTAAACTAAAGACTTTATCTATTATATATTAGGAATTAGGATAGATATAAAAGATTTTATCTAAAATTAAAATAAATTATAGAACATTAGATATTATATATTAAGATAGATATATTAATTTAGTGTTTCCAATTAAATTTCTATCTATTTCTATGAAAAAAAAATTAAATTTGAATTTTATTTAAAATAAAATAAAATAATTTAATCTTTATTTTTTTTCTATTTATATAAATGATTTATCTTAAATAAAATTTTGATAAAAAGTATAACTTTAAATCTAAATAAGTGATTGCCTAAATTGACTTTTGATGATAAAAAGATTACATTATCTTTTCCTTTATTTTCTTATCATTAAAAAATTCATTCGTTATTTATATTTTTTCATTGTTGCTTATTAAGTATATTTTTAATTTTTATTCAAATTTTTTTAAGAATTGAATTTGATAAGAAAATTACAAGAATTTAGATTAATTTTAACCTTTTTATATTTTTTGTAAAAGATTTTTAAAATTAAATGATTCTAATTCAAATATTTTTTTTATATTTTTGCATAAATAAATTATCATTAAGCCATCAAAATTATAGTGGGGCCACCTTAATAATTTTGGCCCCGTTTCGTATGACACCAATTGTAAAATATTATATAATTATTTCTAATAAATAAGTTTTTTATATTAAATTAAATCATATTTATTTAATAAATTAAGTATTAAATTCATGTAGTCGTGCATGGCACGACGGGTATTGCTAGTATATATTATAAAAGCCGACCGTTTTTAAGCCACCACGTTGATTCTGGCCCCACCACATAATTAAAAAAATATATTTGTATCATCTTAGCTTTTCTCACAATTAAATTTCTTTTATTTACTTATTTATTTTTTAATCCACGATGAATGATATTTTTTTAAAGATATAGATTTTAATATTGAATGTTTAAAGATAGATTTTACGTTAAATGATTGTAATATCTATCTTTTTATTGTATTATTTTAGTTCTTCTCCCAATTAAATTCCTTTTATTTGTTAAGATATTTTTAAAATTTCAAGTTGAATGATGTTTTCAAAGAATATTTTTTATTAAGTTTTTAAAGATATATTTTAGTGAATGATTTTACGTAATTAAGTAATTTCACGTTGATTTGTTTTTTTAAAGATAGATTTTAACGTTGAATGGTTTTAATATCTATCTTTTTTATTGTACCAAAAAAACTACACCAACTTATAAAATATAATATTGTAATTAATCTATAACTATATATTAACGTTAAATTTTTTTTAGCCACCACGTTGATTGTGGCCCCACCTTATTTTTAAAAATTAATTTTTATTTTTATTAATTTATCCTTTTCAATTAGATTTTTTTCTATTTATTTATGTGAAAAATAATTTTTAAATTCAAAATATAATCTAAAAATGACAAAAATTATTCTATCTATATATTTTTATCTATTTATGTAAAAGATTTATCTTAAATCAAAATTTCATAAGAAAATCAATATCTGGAGAATTACTTGCCTAAATTAAATTTTGATAAAAAAATATATATAGAAACAAAAATTATCTTTTCTTATTACTTATCTTTAAAAATTATCTTTAAAAAAATTCAGTCTTTATTGATATTTTTCATCTTTTCTTATTACTTATCTGTTAAATTTTTATTTAAATGATTTTTAAGGAATTGAATTTGATTAAAAAATTATAAGAATATACATTATTTTTGCATTTTTATCTATTTTTTAATAGAGTAATTAAAATAATTTATATTTATATTTTCCCATAAATAAATTATTATTGAGCCATCAAAATCATCTAGCCTCAGTTTAATGATTTTGGTTTCGTCTCATGTTATAACAAATGTAAAATTTTATATAAAACATCTATAATAAATAAGTTATTTTTTATATTAAAGTGAAATAATTTAACAATAACAACAACAACATCTACCCAGGTGGAACCCGGTATAAACGGGATCTGGAGGGTCGAGATGTACGCACCCTTACCCCGACTTAACGTCGGGAGGGTATCTAAGGATGGCCCAAAGTAAAAGGGTACAAGGCAGGCAGCAAACGATAGAAAGGCTAGGGGGTAGAAAGAGAGAGCGAAAAAGTATGCAAGAACACAAAGAAAACGAAAACAGCGAAACTAAAAAAACAGATAAGGCAAAGAGCAGGATACTCCCTCCAAGTCTTCCCTGCTACCGCTCTGTCACCGTAATTTTCTGACGCCATTGGTCCCTACATAATGCCAAGTCTGTTGAGACCGCCATCACGGTAAGGTCTTGTTTTATGACTTCCTTCCAACTCTTCTTCGGTCTGCCTCTCTCCCTGCGAAAATTGCTACCAATCAACCTCTCAATTCTCCGAACTGGGGCATCTGGAGGTCTTCTCTGTATGTGCCCGAACCATCTGTGCCTCGACCCTCTGAGCTTTTATTCTATACTGGCCACTCCCACCTTGCTCCTGATCACTTCATTTCTGATCTTGTCCAATCTCGTATGCCCGCACATCCACCTCAGCATCCTCATCTCTGCTACCATCAACTTCCGCTCCTGCGTCTTTGTAGTCGGCCAACACTCCGCCCCATACAGTATTGCTGGTCTAACCACAGATTTGTAGAACTTTCCCTTGAGCTTGAGTGGGACTTTTCTATCACATAGCACTCCAGATGCGCCCCTCCACTTCTGCCAACCTCTCTGGATTCGGTGCCTAATATCCTCCTCGATGCTCCCATCACTCTGCACGACTGAGCCTAGGTATCTGAACATCTCCTTTTTTGTTATAACCTTTCCTCCCAAGCGGACTTCATCATCTGGCTCGACCTCCTGACTGAACTTAAACTCAACATATTCTGTTTTGGTCCAGCTCAGCTTAAAACCCTCTGACTCGAGCTTCTCTCTCCAAGATTCTAGCTTTTCGCAAACTCCTTCCCTAGACTCGTCCACCAACACTATGTCATCAGCGAACATCATACACCACGGTACCTCTTCCTGGATCCCCCTCGCCAACACATCCAGTACAACGGCAAATTGAAAGGGGCTCAAAGCCGACCCCTAGTGCAAGCCGACCCCTACTTGGAAAAATTATGTGTTTCCCCCCGGGGTGCACACACTTGTCACCGAGCCTTTATACATATCTTTCAGAATTCTGATATAAGTACCTGAAACCTCTCTCGTCTCCAAACACCTCCAAAGCAACTCCCTAGGCACCCTGTCATAAGCTTTTTCCAAATCGATAAAAATCATGTGCAGATTTTTCCTCCTCTCTCTGTATGCCTCTACCAACCTTCTGATCAGATGAATAGCCTCAATAGATGACCGTCTTGGCATAAAACCGAATTGGTTGTCTGACACGGTGACTAATCTCCTCAACCTAGCTTCAATCACTTTCTCCCACAATTTCATGGTATGGCTGAGGAGCTTGATACCCCTATAGTTGTTGCACTGTTGCACATCCCCTTTGTTTTTGTACAGTGGGATCAAGCTACTGAACCTCCATTCTTCTGGAATCCTTGCCGTTCGGAAAATAACATTGAACAAAGACGTGAGCCATTCTAAGCCTCTCACCCCAACCACCTCCACACTTCCACTGGGATCTCATCCGGACCTATTGTTCTCTTGTTGCTCATCTTTCGAAGTCCTTCCTGCACCTCTATTCTGGAGATGCGTTTGGAGAAGAGACAAACTGACTGGCCTCTTGGCTCCTCTAGTTCTACTGTCGACCCCTGGCCCTCATTTAGCAAGCTACAGAAGTACCTCTGTCAACGTTCCTTAATTTGGCTATCCTCAACTAGCACATTTCCTTCCTCATTCTTTAAACACTTTACTGTTTCCAAATCCCTACTCTTTTTCTCCCTTGCCCGAGCCAACATGTACAACACTTTCTCCCCACCTTTTTCGTCCATCGCTTTGTATAGTTCCTCGTACGCTTTATCTTTTGCGATTGCCACTATCTTCCTCGCTAACTTTTTTGCTACTTTATATTCTGCCCAGCACACTTCTCTGTCACTGCCACTGCTGTCCACCCAGTTTCTGTACGCCAACTGTTTACCCTTAACCTTCTCTTGGACTTCCTCGTTCCACCAAACTTATGCTCTTCTGTTGCTACTTCTGCCTCTGGTCATGCCCAACACCCCAGATGCTACTCTCCGAACACACTCTGCCATCCTGCCCCACATGTCATCTGCACTGTCTCTAATTTTCCAAACTCCTTTTGCCTCTGCCTCCTCGAAAACCCTTTCTCTAAAGAACTGTCCAACTGTCTCGTTCAGACGCCCCTATCTAATCCTCGGTTGCCTCTCACTAGTAGTTCTCCCCTTTCTGCGAACCCAGTCTAAGTCCATGACCAACAACCTGTGTTGCGTTGAAAGGCCACCATTTGGGATAATCTTACAGTCCCTACAACTCATCTTGTCTCTTCGTCTGAGCAGGAAAAAGTCAATCTGTGTCCTGTTTGAAGCACTCTTGTAGGTAATCAAGTGCTCCTTCTTCTTTTTGAACCAAGAGTTCGCTATTACACAACTAGAGGCCACTGAAAACTCAAGTAAGTCCCGACCTCCGTCATTTCTATCACCGAAACCGAAACCTCCATGCACTTCTTCATAACCATCCCCCGACCTTCCAATGTGGCCATTGAAATCACCCCCTACCACCACCTTTTCCGTCACGGGGATACCCCTCATCATCTCATCCAAGTCTTCCCAAAAACGAATGTTTTCTTCTCCATTTAAACCTACATGAGGGGCATATGCACTTATGACATTTAATGCTTCTCCTCCAATCACCAACTTTATACTCAGCAGTCGATCACTTCTGCGATCCACTTGGACAACACTGTCCCTCAACTTGGCATCAACCAAAATACCCACCTCGTTTCTACTACTCGACGCTCCTGCATACCACAACTTCCACCCATCAATCTCCCGTGATTTGTTACCTTTCCACTTAGTCTCTTGGATGCATGTAATGTCAACGTTCCGTTGTTGTAGGATCTTGACCAGCTCGATTGATTTTCCCGTGAGTGACCCCAAGTTTAATATAAAATTATTTTTAGACTTATTATCAATATGATATCAATATAGAAAATTAATAAAAAGTTTAATATAATTAGGTAAGAGCGTGCCAATTTTTTTAAATATATTAATTTAATATAAAGTAAATTATTAATATATATCTCTAAAGAAATTTGTTAAAAGATATCGTGTGGGAAGATAAAAGATATAACACAGTAGATAAAAATTATTTAATGCAAAAGATAAAAATCAATTGAGTTATCAAAAAGATAGGTGTAATAAATCATAACTATAACCTAAAGCGGAGGTTAAAAAAATTATTAGACGACACATGTCACTTTTAGATTGGACCGCACCACCTTTTTAAAAAAAAAATAATTTCTCATTTTTGGATATGATAAATTCTTATCCATATTTTTAGAATATAGGATAGAAAATCTCATTATTAAAAAATCTTTTATTTTTGGATATGATAGATAGGAAGATCATTAGGATATTTTTTATGCTATCATACAAATTCTAGAATATTTATTTTATTTTTTGATAGAATCCTTTTTTAACTAAAACATCTTAATTGAATAGTTATTTGTAACCGTATATTACTAGCAATCTCCTTGCCAATTTGGTTATTATTATAATCCAATCATTTGTTAGCTTATATTAAAAATCTTGATTACTTATATGATAATTGCCTTATATTTTTAAGCAGATCATAACAAAAATTTATATTTAAGCATTTACATAATTATTTTTCTCGGATAATAAATGTATTTTAAAGTATTTTATTATTAATATTTTATTTTAAGAAAAACCCGTACAAGGTACGGAAATACATACTAGTTCATATGATATGAAGCAAGTCCACTACGGTTCTAATAGATTACAAAATATTTATTCATGGAAAAATTCATAAATAAGAAATATTTAAATAAGATAATAGATAGGCTTTTTTATCTATATAAATAGATCACAATGGTAATAAAAAATTAAAAAGCGTAAATTTTAATCAAAACTCAAAAATCTATCCTAGAATATGATCATATTATATATAATATATTTAGATAAAAGATAAGCAATATTTAAGGGGAAAAGCTTAATTAATATATTTTTACAATATAATGGTATTTAAAATTAATCTGATATTACTTGCGTTGCAATCTTATAATTCTTAGAATTTAAATAAAAAATCTTATAATTCCAATCTTAAAATATATAGTTTCCATATTTGTTAAGCAATCTTTTAAAATATGGTTATAATTCTTAGAATTTAAATAAAAAATAATATAATTCCAATCTTAAAATATATAGTTTCCATATTTGTTAAGCAATCTTTTAGATTATGGAAAACCATATGTTTTAAGAGATCTAGATAGAGAGGTGTGGTTTTATTTTTCTCATTCAGAATCGTAATCTGGTTTTTTTCCTCTCTTTCGAAGAATACTCGAGTCAGCCATTGGCCCTTGAGGTGGGAATTGTTAGTTCTTATCAAAATACCATCCATTGTTGTCAAGATTCTATTCTAATTCTTTTGATACAATTTAGGGTATTAATCGAGAAACCCTCGGAAGCCAACCAATCGAAAGGAGATCGAGAAACACTAGGAAATCAGTTGTTCAGGGATGGCGGCAAGGAGGGTCAAGAACAAAAGTGCGGCTCCGGTTCAGATCACAGCGGAGCAAATCCTGCGTGAAGCACGTGAGGGGCAGGAGCCAGAATTCCGGCCTCCAAAGCAAAAGATAACCGATGCGACCGAGCTTGCCGATTACCGTCTGCTGAAGCGCAAGGCGTTTGAGGATCGAATCCGGAGGGCTAACAATGTCGGTGTATTTGTACAATACGCTCGATGGGAGGAGTCGCAAGGAGATTTGGACCGGGCTCGCTCTGTCTGGGAACGTTCCTTGTGCGTCGATTACGGAAACCCTAGCACGTGGTTGCACTATGCTCACATGGAGATGAGAAATCGATTCACGGATCGTGCCCGTAACATCTGGATCCGTGCCGTCGCTTTGCTCCCGAGGATCGATCAGCTATGGTATAAGTATGTGCACATGGAACAGATGCTGGGCAACGTCGCGGGCGCTAGACAGATCTTCGAGTCGTGGATGAATTGGCAGCCTGATCAACAGTGCTGGTTGTCGTACATCAAGTTTGAGCTTAAGTATAACGAGATCGGTCGTGCTAGGGGCGTATACGAGAGATTTGTACAATGCCATCCCACGGTTGGGGCCTGGCTTCGATATGCTAAGTTTGAGATGAAGATGGGTGAGGTGGCTCGCGCGAGGAGCTGTTACGAAAGAGCGGTTGATGTGCTGCAGGGCCACGACGAGGCCGAGCAATTGTTCGTGGCATTTGCCGAGTTTGAGGAGCAGTGCAAAGAGACTGAGAGGGCAAGGTGTATATACAGATTTGTGCTTGATCATGCCCTGCCGCCCAAGGAGGGCCGCCGCTGCCCTGAGGAGCTTTACAACAAGTTTGTGGCCTTTGAGAAGCGGTACGGAGACCAACAGCGAATAGAAGAAGCCATTGTAAGGAAAAGGAGGCTTCAGTACGAGGATGAGGTAAGAAAGAACCCTTTGAACTATGATTCATGGTTTGATTATATCCGGTTGGAACAAAGTAGTGTTGGCAGCAAAGTGAAAGAGGGCATTAGGGAGATATACAGGCGAGCGGTTGCGAATGTCCCTCCAGGCGATGAGAAGCGCTACTGGCAGCGGTACATCTACTTGTGGATCAGCTATGCTCTATATGAAGAGTTGGATGCAGAGGATATAGACGCGACGAGAGCGGTGTATAGGGATTGCCTAAAGCTGATTCCACATGACAAATTCTCCTTTGCAAAGATCTGGTTAATGGCTGCTCATTTTGAGATCAGGCAGTTCAATTTGAAGGGAGCGCGCCAAATCTTGGGCAATGCTATCGGAAAGGCGCCTAAGGCCAAGATTTTCAACAAGTACATTGAGACAGAGCTGCATCTTGGCAACGTAGACCGCTGCAGGAAGCTATACGACAAGTATTTGGAGTGGTCGCCTGACAACTGCTATGCCTGGACGAAATACGCAGAGCTGGAGGTATCCTTGCACGAGACTGATCGAGCTAGGGCCGTCTTTGAGCTAGCGATTGCTCAGCCAGCTTTGGATAGGCCTGAACTCTTATGGAAGGCATACATTGATTTCGAAATAGGGGAGGGTGAGATTGAGAGGACAAGGCAGCTTTACCAGAGGCTCCTGGATCGAACTAAACACATCAAAGTCTGGCTCAGCTTTGCAAAATTTGAGGCATCATCTGCCAGGGAAGAAGACGCAACGTCCTGCATTCTTCGTGCTAGAGGAGTTTTCAAGCAAGCCTTGGATTATTTCAGGAACTCCGCTCCCGAACTGAAGGAAGAGAGGGCTATGCTATTGGAAGAATGGTTGGATATGGAAAAAGGATTTGGTGAACTTGGAGATGTTGGTATTGTTCAGTCGAAGATGCCTAAGAAGTTAAAGAGAAAGAGGCCTATTGCTATTGCTAATGAAGAAGACAGCATATTTGAAGAATATGTCGACTACGTCTTCCCCGAGGAAAAACAGCTTCCAAATTTCCAGATTCTACAAAGTGCACTCGAATGGAAGAAGAGAAGAAGAGCCCTGACCTAAATGAAGCTTTCCCCTGCATCTCATGTGTGTCTTGTACTTAATTAATTAGTTCTTTATACATTTTTATCTTTAGGCTAAGCTTCACTAACCTCAACAAGATAGTTTGCTGTCAGTCATACAGTTTGTTAGTTTCTTATGTAGTTTAGGGAGCAATTTGATGATACATATATCCACTTTCTAATTATATTTGCCGATTACTCTCAAATGAAACGGTGGAAAAAGATATGCCAGATTAGATATTCAACTGAGGATGAAAATGGAGACCTTGCAGTGGTCGTCTTTTGTGATAGGAATAACACCTTAGGGCAGTTATGAGAGCTTCCATAGACTTATTCTAACTTTCAATTTCGATTCATCATTTTTAGTTCCAAGCAAATATAGCAACAAGGAAAGGAAAAAATTGAGAGGGATGGAAGGCTTTAGATTTTACTGTTTGAGAAGAGACTCGATCTAGCAAGATATTTGCTATATCTTAGGATTATGGCCTCTACATACATAGTTTCTACCAAATCATTAGCCATTTTGAATATTCCATGAATCCTTTCTATTCTAATTGGACGAAAAAACACAAATCATCAATGAAATAGATATAATTAATGAGAAAGTTGTGGACTTGTGTAATCGAGCTGGAGATGTGGCTACATGAATGAAATGTTCATTCGGAGTCAACGCAACCCCCATCGCTTGTGCTGCAGAGTGCAACTCTTCGTCCAGCCTCGATCTGAAATCGGGATGTGTACTTGGTGGTTTAGGCCTTTTAAGACGCAGAAACGGTTAGTTCTTCTAAAGATACCATCACTGAATGAGTGAATGTTGTGGCTCCGGAAGATGAATTTGTCGATGCTACTTCTAGTGACTCCTGTAGCCATTCTCTGGACCACAACCAAGTTGAGCTTTCTTGATATGCTCTTTTCTATCTTACAATTTCAGCAACAAGCTTCTTTTGTCCTCTCATCCAAAATTTCCCCTCTTTTATTGATTAGAGGAAACAAAAAACCTAGAATATACCAAAATCAAATCAAATTGAAGATATTCTACTACTGATGTTTTTTTTTCATATTTTGCACTGAAAGAACATAAGCTTGATTGGTAGTCTTAGTTCTTATATATGTATCTATAGTTATTAGTATCTGTATATGTAATCAAATCTGTAAGGTGTCAAAAACAGAAGTAGCAAATGTTATTGACGTGTAAGACAGGGGAAATACCTGTCACATGATGTGGTTGGTTAACTGTCAATGTAACCGCTCTAGAAGGTAGTTAGGGACGATTGTTGCAGACTTGTGTTATATATATATATATGTGTGTGTGTGTGTAATTCATGTAGACAGGCGGTTGGTTCTGTCGAACATAGAAAGAAGATCAATACATTAATGCAGTATTGTTCATAAGCATTGTGTTCGTGTGTGTGAATTTCACTTTGTTGATTCCAGAACCAATTAGTTTATCTCTTCATTTGGTATCAGAGCATAAACGGAGAGATAACAATGTCGAAACAAAAGGACAAAGACATAGATGATGATTCTGATTTTCTGAAAATCAATGGAGGCAAGATCGTATCACTTCAGTATCCTATGTTGAATAAGACCAACTACACGGTGTGGGCCATAAAAATGGAAGTGTTCCTCACAGCGCAAGGACTATGGGAAGCAGTGGAAGGATCCGCAAATGTCGATGCAAAGAAGGATAAGATGGCATTGGCATCCATTTTCCAGGCAGTTGGTGAAGACGTGCTCTTACAAATTGGAGCAAAGAAGTCAGCAAAGGAGGCATGGGGTATGATCAAGATGATGAATGAAGGGGCTGAACGAATCAAAGAGGTAAAGATTCAAACCCTTCTAAGAGAGTATGAGTGCCTTAGAATGAAAGAATCTGAATCTGTAGATGATTATGCTACTAGATTAAACATGAATGTTAGTAAATTGAGAAGTCTTGGTCATAAAATTGAGAAAGAAATTGTGGTTAAAAAAATGTTGAGATCCACATCTTCCAAGTTTGTCCAATTCACTACAACTATGGAGGAATTTTATGATTTAAAGACTAAGAGTGTAGATGAAATTGTCGGTTCACTGAAGGCTCATGAAGATAGATTGAATGAATTCTCTGAAAAGGGCTTGGAGAGTGCTTTACTCACTCATGAGGAGTGGAAGACAAAAGAAAAGAGTAGAAAAACAGAGAAGCCTCAATCTAAATGGAAGGGGAAAATCAGAATAATGAGGGTGATAGCAAACCAAAGAAACGCTTTAATAGAAGTAAGATCAAGTGTTTTTCTTGTGGTACCTTTGGCCATTTCAAGTTTGAATGTGAGATGAAGAACAAGGATGAAAAGGTGAATCTTACAATTCCGAGAGAAGATCGGGAACCAACACTATTGATGATCAAGTGTGAATAAAGTATTTTGTGGAACATGTTGGCACCAGAAACTGATCAAGAAGAGGAAAGACAGGATCTTAGTAAGTGGTATTTAGATACAGGAGCCAGCAGCCACATGACCGGTGACATCAGTATGTTTGCCACGATTGACAGGAATTTGAGAGGAAAAATCAGATTAGGAGATTCTTCTTCAGTTGATATTCATGGAAAGGGAAACATCATTTTCTCGAGTGTTACTGGTGAACATATAACACTGGCTGATGTGTATTATATTCCTAGATTAAAAGCGAATATAATTAGTATGGGTCAACTTGATCAAAATGGGAATACTTCTATGATAAAAGATGGAGTGCTTAGTATATATACTAGAGGAGGAAGACTGGTTGCTAGTGTGTGAAACGACAGTTGAATAAGCTGTACACTCTTAGGCTAAAATTTGTCAAGCAAGTATGCTTGTTGACTTCCTTGAAAGAGCCCAGTTGGCTCTGGCACGCCAGATATGGGCATGTAAATTTCAATTCACTCAGGATATTGTCCAAGGATAAGATGGTAGTCGGGATGCCTGTGATCAACCAAGTTAACAAGATTTGTGATGGATGTCTAGTAGGGAAGCAGCACAGAAGTTCTTTTCCTAAAGCAACATCATACAAATCGAGCAATCCACTAGATTTGATCCATGCAGATCTGTGTGGACCTGTCTCTCCACCAACACTCGGAGGTAACTTCTACTTCTTACTTATGGTAGATGATTACTCTCGGTTTATGTGGGTAAAATTACTAAAGAGTAAGGATGAGGCATTTACTAGTTTCAAGACAATTAAGGCCAAAGTTGAGTTGGAAAAAAGGGGTAAAGATTAAGACACTAAGGACTGATCGTGGAGATGAGTTTACATCGAGGCAGTTCAAAGATTTCTGTGACATGGAAGGAGTCCAAAGGCATCTAACTGCTCCATACTCCCCACAACAGAACGGAGTAGTGGAGAGGAGGAATCAGACTATTATGGAGACAGCCAGATGCATGTTGAACTGTAAGAAACTTCCACCAGAGTTTTGGGGTGAGGCTGTAAGTGTTGCAGTATACATTTTAAATAGATCCCAAACAAATAGTCTAGATGGTGTAACTCCTTATGAAGCTTGGAATAAAAGAAAGCATGTAGTGAAACACTTGAAGATCTTTGGAAGTGTTGCACATATCAAGAACACTATTCCAAATCTTCCTAAATTGGATGAAAGAAGTAGCATGATGATATTTGTGGGCTACGAAGAGGGTCCAAAGCATATAGGTTTTTCGACCCAAAGAAAAGAAGAATTATGGTAAGTAGAGATGCAGTTTTTGAGGAAGACAGATATTGGAATTGGAACAGTTCCAAGGCTGATGTTCAGGAAAATCAGAACACTTTTTCTGTGTGTATTTCTGGTGATGAGCACTCCACTGACATCTAACACGTGCAGTCTGATCGAGTGGTGTGGCATCTTCAAGTAATAGTCAGATGCAACAAACTCCATAATCCGTAAGTGCAACTACAATTGAAGAAGAAAGCTCATTGACTCCTGTAAGGATGAGATCCTTGCAGGAGATTTATGATTCAACCCAAGAAGTTGAAGAAGAGGTTGGTTTGTGCTTTATAGCAGAAGCTGAGCCTTGCACATTTGATGAGGCTGTGTTAAACAAGGACTGGAAGGAGGCAATGAATGTTGAAATTGAGTCAATTCAAAGCAATGGCACGTGGGAATTAACTGAACTTCCTAAAGGCCAGAAAGCTATAGGTCTTAGGTGGATATTTAAAATTAAAAGAGAACCTGATGGAAGTATCCTGAAGTACAAGGCGAGGTTGGTTGCAAAAGCATATACACAAAAGCATGGGATAGATTTCGAAGAAGCTTTTGCACATGTGGCAAGAATGGAGACTATTAGATTGTTGTTAGCCTTTGCAGCAGCCAGAAGTCTTGAAGTTCACCATTTAGATGTTAAAACAACATTTTTAAATGGTGATCTGAAGGAAGAGGTCTATGTAAGGCAGCCTGAAGGGTATGAAGACAAAAAGTTCCCTGAGAAGGTGTTGAGAATTCATAAAGCTTTGTATGGTTTAAGGCAGGCTCCACATGCTTGGAATTGTAAATTGAATCAGTGCCTAAAGGAACTTGGTTTTGTGAGATGCAAAACTGAACACTCAGTGTATACCAGATTCAGTCATGATGAGGTAATGATTTTAGGGATTTATAAATGCATTGAAATTGAAGGAGACAACCTACAATTAATAAAAGCAGCCCTAGGAGAGAAAAACTGTCCATGGGAAATTGAGATAATTATGGCTGACATCTTGGTATCCCTTTTGGGGTTCCAATCGGTTCGAATTACACATGTGCCTAGAGGTTCTAATGTTGTGGATGATAAAATTGCGTGCTTGAGCCACAGTCTGCCTCTATGCCATCTTTTGAATCACCCAGAACTTCAAGTTCTCATCCGTAAGGATGCTCTAGGACGCCCACCCTGAAGGGTAAGCATCCTAATTCTTATCTTATAAAAAAAAAAAAAAAAACATGTCTCTAAATATTTTATTTTTACCTGGAGAGGGGTGCAATAGAAATTAGCAGCCTTATGACCATCTTCTACTGCAAAATTTTCAGAGTCCAAACTTTCACGTGCTGCCTCTAAAAAATGCGATACTGGCTCAAGTAAATCAACCTACGTAATAAGAATATAGAAACTTAAGCATTAGAATGATTGAAAAAGCAAAATTTCACATCATCCGCATGGTTCATTTTAGCAGATTTGAACTCCATAAGAAATTAGAACCCTTCATTGTATGGTCAGCTATTTAAATAATGTATATCTAAAAAAAATCTGAAACTAAATATCAAAACAATAAACCATCATTTTGAAAAACTCCTCCAAGATAATGATATTAATAAAAGAAAAGACTACCTCATTAAAGAATCTTATGAGAAGATTTTTAGTCACTCTACCAATACCAGCACCACAATCTGCAAGCATAACTGAAAATTTTAGCTGTAAATTTTGGCAAGCATTAGACTTAATTTTACTTTTCCAAATGCATTTTGATTCTTTCATGGAGAAATGTGAATTTTAAAAATTCAATGAATCAACTGAGAACTCAAAAAATAATTAACAAGAAGAAGAAACTAACTTGCACCTCTTCAGATAAAGAATGAGGAAGATTTAACACTACAACTCTAGTGTAAAAAATTAGCATTGTTTCACTAGGAGCTTGCAATAAAATAATTAGCATAGATACTAAATTGCATATTAACTTTTTATCTAGTCAGTGTTGTTTTCATTGAATCGAAGTTAGAACAGAGAAGATTTCAGAGAATCATAGCAAGAAGGAAGAGGAGAGAAGAGCGGGAAAGTTTGTTGTGAAAAGCATTTTCAATTTTTATTATTCTCTTTCTTTTTGGACTGTATACAATGTATCTAGTATTTATAATAGTCCAAGGCTTTTACAGAAATGCATATCCACGGATATTCCATCATCCCCGGAGTACGCAAAGGTTGTCAACGTTATCAGCGGCGGCTCAGACATATGTGGTGTTACTTATTCGGCGGCCAAACGCCACGCACGAGGACACCTGGAAGGACCGCTGATAGAAAATATCCGTAATTCTTATGGACACACCGGGAGCACCATTACTTTCAGCGACTCGGACTCTGCTGGTCTGGTGGGCCCTCACCACGATGGATTAGTCATATCTCTATCGGTGGGGAACGTATTAATGAGGAGGATTCTCATTGACACCGGGAGCTCCACTAACATGATCACGCTCTACGCCCTCAAGGAGATGGGGCTGAAGGAAGAGAACATCCTCAAAAAATCAGTAGCGCTGGTGGGATTCAGCGGGGAAATTGCTCATACCCTGGGGGAGATAACCCTCCCCACTTACGCCAAAGGAATCAACTTGCAGGTCAGATTCTCAGTGCTTGATTGCCCATCCTGCTACAACATCATCATGGGACGACCCTGGATCCATGACATGAAGGCGGTCCCTTCCTCCTATCACCAAACCATAAAGTTTTCCACTCCGTGGGGATCAGGGAAATCAGCGGGGATCAAAGGTTGGCCAGAGAATGCTACAAGTCCGCCCTCAAGGCGACCGTCGCCGTCTCCGCATAGCAATTACAGGAAGCCAAGGGGCCCACACCAGCACGGGACCCCGAGGCCGATAGGATCGAGGAAGTCGTCCTTGACAGCCAGAAACCCGGGCAAACTGTGTGGATCGGAAAGGACTTGGCTCCCGAGAGAAAAGCTGAATTGGTCGGTTTCCTCAAGGAACACAGCGGTAGCTTCGCCTGGTCGCATGAAGACATGGTGGGGATTGACCCCACAGTTATCACGCACCGATTGAAGGTGGACCCCCGCCATCCACCGGTAAAACAAAAGAGAAGGAAATTTGCACCCGAGAGGAACCTGATCATCGACGAGGAAGTGCAGAATCTACTCCGGACGGGGAAAATCAAGGAAGTAAAATACCCAGAGTGGTTAGCAAATGTCGTGGTCGTGAGCAAGAAAAACGGGAAATGGAATGTGTGCATCGACTTCACAGACCTTAACAAAGCCTGCCCGAAGGACTCTTTTCCCCTGCCGCATATAGATGCCATGGTAGACGCCACCGCCGGCCACGAGATGCTCACTTTCATGGATGCCTTCAGTGGCTACAATCAAATTCAGATGCAACCAGACGACCAGGAGAAGACCTCGTTCATCACTAGCCAACATACTGCTATCGAGGGATGCCATTTGGGCTCAAGAACGCTGGGGCTACCTACCAGCGACTAGTCAACCGCATGTTCCAGAAGTACATCGGTAGGACCATGGAAGTATACATTGACGATATGCTTGTCAAATCAAAACAAGCCACGCACCATATACAACACCTAGAGGAGGCCTTCCGGACCTTGGACAGCTACCGTATGAAGCTCAATCCGGCAAAGTGCGCGTTTGGGGTAACCTCTGGCCGTTTCCTCGGGTTTATGGTCACCCAGCGGGGGATCGAAGCCAGTCCTAATCAAATTCGAGCCGTAGCAAGCCTGCGATCGCCCAGATGTGTGAAAGATGTGCGGAAACTGACGGGAAGGGTGGCGGCCCTGAATCGCTTCATCTCAAAATCATTTGATAGGTGCCGCTTGTTTTACGATGCGCTGCGGAAAAACAAGAAATTTGAATGGGCTCCAGCCCACGAGACAGCCTTCCAACAACTCAAACAGTACCTGTCCAACCCGATGCTGCTGTCCAAACCCGAGGAGGGCAAAAATCTTTTCTTGTATCTGGCAGTGACCGAAGCTGCCATCAGCGGCGTACTAGTGCGCGAGGATCAGGGTGACCAACTGCCAGTGTACTACATCAGCCGCACCCTGCTTGCAGCGGAGACACGGTATTCACCTTTGGAAAAACTAGTTCTTGATCTGGTCATGGCTTCCACGAAGCTAAGGTCCTTCGAGTCCCATCCATTTACCGTCCGCATAAGCTACCCACTAAAGGCCATACTGAGAAAACTAGAGATCACCGGGCGAATGGCCAAATGGGCAATACATCTGAGCGGTTTCGATATCGCTTATGAGCCGAAGGCAGCAATCCGAGCCCAGGCGCTAGCAGACTTTGTGGCCGATTTCAGCCCTTCATTAGAAGAAGAAGCCAGACAGCAAGAAGCCTTCGTAACAGAAGACGAGAATTCTGGAATTTGGACCTTGCATACGGATGGAGCTTCTAACAGCCGGGGAGTAGGGATTGGAGTAGTGCTGAAATCGCCCGGGGGGGACAGGATAACACAGGCAGTACGATGCGCCTTCGGGGCCACCAATAGAGAATCAGAGTATGAGGCACTGATATTGGGGCTGACGATCGCCCAAGACGTGACTATCAAGGAAATAGAAGTGAAGTGTGACTCGCTGTTGATCGTGAATCAGATCCCGGTGATCTTCATCGCTAGAGACGCCAGAATGGCAGCATACGTGGAAAAGGTCAAAGGGATCATGCGCGAGTTTGAAACCTTCACCATCCAGCAGGTTCCCAGAGAAGAAAATGCACAGGCCGATGCCCTATCCAATTTGGCCTCCGCCCTAGATCCTGAGGAGTTCGCATCAATCCCCCTGGTGTATGTTAGTTCCTGCAATCAAGCGGGAAACCGATCCATCAGAGCAGGGAACCCAGGACGACCCACTAGCAGTTAAAGGAAAAGTGGTAGAGATCTTGGAAAGCCACCATCCCGGAGGGGCAGTCGACAGCGAGGATCCGAAGGGGTAGAGACGCCAGACGGCGAGAATCCAACATCAAGCACGGTGGATACTTCCCAAGGCGAAAAGTGCTGGACGCAACCGTAACTACGATGGCTCGATCACGGACAGCTACCGGCGGAGAAGTCTGAGGCAAGAGCGCTCCGGATGAGAGCCACCCGCTACAGTGTAAAGGACGGCGTTCTGTTCAAACAGTCCGCAGTGGGAACCTCACTCCGCTGCGTAACAAAAGTAAAGGTACCCAAGATACTCAAGGAACTTCATGAAGGCGAATGCGGAAATCATTCTGGGGGGCGTAGCCTCTCGAACAAAGCTCTTAACTTGGGATACTATTGGCCCACCATGCGCCAAGATGCGGCGGAATATTCTCAAAAGTGCGAAGCTTGCCAGAAACATGCTCCAACCTCTCACCAGCCGTCGGAGCCGTTGCACCCAACGCTAACCCCATGGTCGTTCATGAGGTGGGGGATGGATATCGTGGGGAAGTTACCACCGACTTCTGGCCAGCGAGTATTCTTCCTGGCAGTCACTGATTACTTCTCCAAATGGATCGAAGCGGAGGCGTACAAAGAGATCAAGGAGTCCCACGTGGTGGCGTTCATCAAAAAGCACATTATCTGCCGCTTTGGGATACCCTCGGAGATCATCTGCGACAACGGGTCACAGTTCATTGGCAGAAAAACCCGCGATTACTGTCGGCAGTGGAACATAGACCTAGTAACCTCCACTCCCCGCTATCCACAAGCCAACGGACAAGCAGAATCTAGCAATAAAGTCATCATCAACAATCTCAAGAAGCGGCTTGCTAAGGCCAAGGGGCGCTAGGCCGACTAGCTGCCCTACGTCCTGTGGGCCGATAGGACCACCCCGAAGGCAGCCACCGGATAGTCACCGTTCTCCTTGGTGTACGGATGCGAGGCAGTGATACCCACCGTAGTCACCGTGCCAACCGCGCGGTATGGGCTACAAACGCCCGACCAGAACGCCGCCGAGTTAGCAACTGATCTTGATACTCTGGAAGAACTAAGAGAAAGAGCACGGTTGCGCCTAGCCAGGCACCAGAAGTAGGTGGCTCGCAGTTACAACAAGAACGTACGGATCAGAGCCTTTGCTATCGGCGAGTGGGTACTTCGAAAGGTGTTCTAGAACACCGCTAAAACAAACACGGGGAAACTTGCTCCCGCCTAGTAAGGACCCTACAGGATAGTCGGCATCACCGGGCAAGGGGCTTACCGACTAGAGTCTAGAGATGGGAAATCCGTCCCGCGTAGTTGGAATGCTACGCACCTACGGAGGTACCATTTCTAAAGAAGTATCCAAGTCGCCAGAAACGGCCGAATAAACTAGAGTAAGACTCAAGCCACGATACGAATTCTTTCGAGAAAACTTGATCGAACAAACATCTTGACTCAAAACGTTTGTGCTACATTTCTTCAGAAAAAACAACAAAAAAAGGGGGCACTCCGAAGAAGTTACTCTCGGCAGGTACCGCTAGAAAAGAGAAACCTCGGTACACCAGACAGCGAAAAAGAAAATACTAAAGCGGTACGAATGCTCCGAAGTTACGAATATGTCACTTGTATTCCAAAAGAGTTTTTACAAAACTGTTACATGGCACAGGAAATAATCTCCTAGACGCACGCTATCCGGCAGTATCGCCAGTCAAGGATATCTTCGAAAGGTCGCTTCCCAGAAGCTCGCCAGCCGGCGTCGTGGATCCATCCCCCGAGTCGCCAGCTCCACCAGCAAACGCCAAATTCTCGACGGTCATCGTCAAGGCACTGCGGGAAACGACGGACATCGTCCTTCGCGCGCCTTTCAGGTAGGTAATCTTCTTAACTAGCATGAGCTCGGGAATAACGCTGGTCAAGATTTTCCTCACCCATCGAGCCATAGCTATGCACCTCCTAAACGATCAGCCTTTTGCAGGGGCTGCTCGGACACCAGTCGGCACGCAGCAGAGAGACACCTGCAAAAACGCCGGAAGCACAAGCAAAAACAACAGCCGAGCAAGAACATAATAGTAAATAACACCCCCGCCCCTTGACGGGGGGCAAAAAGCGGAACATTGTATCTGTGGCCTCGCCACCACCCTTAAACCCTCACAAGACGCCCGATAAACGGCACGCCCGTGAGGTACTACTTGTCTTCTACAAATCGTCCACAAAAAACCAAAAGATTGAGAATTTTTTACAAACGGCCTAAGCCGCCGGATTTCTTGACATCCATAGGGAAATTATGCAGGGTTTCCAGAAGCGCCCGTCTCCTCCACCTGCTCACCATCTTCCAAGTTCGCCTGCTCCGCTGGAGTCGACGGAGAACCCAACAGGGACGCGATGCGAGCCGAGGGCACGACATCGGGAAAGGAGTTCAAGAATTGCTCGTTGAATTTGTCCGCGTCCCCAACCGAGAGCTTCCCTGCCTCGAATTCCCTGATAGTCTCGAGCCGCGCCAACATGCTGAAGAAGGCCCCAATATCCTCCGCATCCGCCTTTCCCATGGAAGGCACGCCAGCAGCCTTCGCCTCGAGTTCCCTCACCTTGGCCTCCAGAACAGCAATCACTCGCTCCAGTTCTACAACCCGCACCTTCGCAGCCTCCTCCTAAGCGGCCAAAGCCTTGGCCCGAGCAGCGGACTGCTCTCGAGCCTTGGCAATGTCTTCGCGGTACTTGGCGACCTCCTGCTTCCGTCGTTCCTGCTCAGCGAGTTCCTTGTCCATCTCATCGATGAACATGCCAACTTCTTGGAAGAGCTGCATGCGACAAGAGAGGAAGTTAGAACACAACTCCAAACAGGCCGCCTGATGCGATTCCCGTCATGGATGCTAGCCAGGAGGACGACGCATTCACACTTCGCTCGGACGGCCCCATCACTCGTGCCAGGACTCGAGCAATCCAGGCCGCGACACAATCACTTGTGGCGCGCCTCTCCGCAGGCCATGGCGCGCCCCTCGCCGCGCCGACGCACACTGCCTTGTGCGTCCTCGGCGTCGAGGAACCTCGACTCGAGCCAACGGTGACAACCTCCAACCCCTTGCCACCATCGGACTCGAGTCATGCAACGTGCCACGGATCGCATCTTGAGGTTCTCGCGACCCTCGCGCCAGCTTACACGCCAGCGTCCTCGCCAGCGCTCCGAGCCGCGCCATGACCTCGCCAGCGCCGTGTCCAAGCCTCGCCGCGCCGCGCCAAACCTTGTCGCGACACTTCGAGCACGGTCACGGACGACCTATCCATTTTTAGTAGTTTTTGCACTCTTTCCATTATAGAACATTGCTATTACTAGTTTTATGGATTTAGGAAGTATTTTATGGGCCTTGCGCCGAAGGATTATGGGCTTGCGCCACTGGGCTTGGATCTGCGCATCCCCCCTAGGCGCGCCGCCCCTATTAGGGTTTATTCTAGTTTTCTTATGCCGCCTCCCTATATAAAGAGGCTTAGGACTATGTTTTTCATTCAGCGCACATTAGGGTTTAATAAAGTCGAGGTTGATCTCCTTTTTTTATCCTTGTGCTTGCGCCGCCACTCACAATTGCCAACAAAGCTCTCGATTTTCTCATTGTTCGATATTGTTCGTGCCATAATCAAACCATTCAAGTCTTCCGCTATGTTAATTCGAGACCTACTACTCAAACACCGTTCGATCCGTCGCATCCCATACGAGGGACGCATCAACTGGCATCAGAGCCAAGGTTTGAGTAAGTCTCGTTCAACCCTCTTTCATTCATTCTCACACGTTCTTCTGTTACATCTAACCCTAGATTTCATCACTTCGCATATCTGCCATCTAGGGTCCCAATTTTTTTTTTCTTGCTTTCGTAAATTGTTAAAAAAAAACATCATCAACCGTGACCTTACTCAACCGATCTATTGATTTTGGTGAAGTTGTTGCTTTGTCTTGCTAGTTGCATGAACTTAGGACTTGTTTTGCCAATTTCTCTCGTGCATCTGTTGTGATTGCTTGCGTTTTGATTTTAGTACTTGCTTGTGCCGATTCTAAAGGAGAAAGCCTAGAATTCGTGTTGTCTTGCTATAAAAAAAACTTGTTGTTCGACTATCAAAGCCAAAATAAGGTAACATAGTCGATCGATTAAAAAAAAACTCGTGGAGATCACAAGCCAAAATAAGGCAAGATCCTTCACATCCTTTCTTCAATTCGGCAACCCTAATTGCCGCAATCTCTTGCTTGTTTGATTTTGGTTTCGACATTTACCTAGTCTTGCTTTGCTTGCATTGTAATTTTCGGATCCATATCTTTGATCGAGTTCGAGTGACCTTAGCCTAGCCAATCCTTGTTCGTGTGGTTTGAACTAAAGGGTCAGCTTGACTTAAGCGAACCGTAAACTCGTGTCTTTTGTTGTGAACTTCTTACTGCTTCGATGACTGGTGTTACAATAGGTACAATTTTGGATTCGGGAGATGGTGTCCACAACGACAATACTAACAAAAATCCACCCGAGTTGCCGAATCCAAATCAGAACTTCTCGCCCGAGGCTTTGGCGCACATACAAGAACTCGAGAAGCTCTTGGCCGAGAGCCAAGGTCAGTCCAAGCACACGGTGTCGGGGGCCCATGCCCTCGCTTCGGAGATCCACGCCAACCCGGGGGTGTCCGCGGACGATATCGCTCGTGCCAACGCGGGGCTCGGGACGCAAGCATGGCTCGAAGGGACGGCGCGACTAGGACCGTGACGCTCGGCGTCCGCGAAGGCCCGATGATGGAGATGATCCCGATGATGGTGACAACGATGCACACCTAGGCCCACCTCGGCACTGACGCGACAGGCGTGCGCACTCGCCTCGGCGCCCTAGCCCTCGGCGCGATCGTGATCGAAGAGATGCAAGGGATCCACGCCACAACCGACGCGATTTTAAGGTAAAATTCGAGCCCTTTTACGGTTCTTATGATCCTGACGTTTTTATCGAGTGGTTGCAGGGCACAGAGTACACGCTCCGACACTTAGGTTATGAAGATGACGAGAAAGTGGAAGTTGTGACTTTGCACTTCCATGGTGCCGCTAGGACTTGGTGGAACCGTTTCGAGTCCGAAAGGATTCGACAAAGCAAACCCCTAATCCGAGAGTGGCATCAGCTCGTCTACATTTTGAAGAAAAGGTACATCCCGGCGGATTACAAGGACAAGATGCACATAGAGATTATGCGCATCAAGCAAGGATCGATGACGCCGGATGAGTATTTTGCCAAGCTTGATGACATGTTCTTCAAGGCTGGCATGAGTGTGTAGCCCTCGATGATGAAGACGAGGTTCATCTCTGGTTTGCGACAATCTATTCAAGATCGCTTAGAGATCCTGCCGATCAAGGACATCAACAACTTAGTTCACACTGCCATGCAAATTCACAAGCAGGAAATGCGAACCAAGTCGGGTTGGTCGAATTCGAGGTATGTTTCTAACTCTAGTCAATCCGGTTTTTCTACTAATCGGGTTGCTCCTTCTTTTCCCAGTGCTTCGACAGGTTCCAAGGCCAAGACCGAAGCCCCGCCTTCCAAGGCGCCAGCCGCACCACGCAGCGCCGAGCCGAGTGCCGATCGCGCACGAGACATGGCATGTTACAAATGTGGAGGCCGTGGGCACATTCAACGGAACTGTCCGAATGCCAAGAAAGTTTTGTTTACCACACAAGGGGAACCATATGACAACCAATAAGAAGAGGAGATCGCGCCACCGTTGATCGAGGACGCCGAGCTAGAGTGCTACCCTTCGGAGGCTCTCGGCGTGGCCAAGCTTCAATTGGTGACAAGGCGCGCCTTAAGCATGCGAGAGGCGCCAAAGACGGATCAAAGGGAACAACTTTTCCACACTCGATGCTTGGTTAACAATGTCTCTTTGAGCGTCATCATTGATTCCGGGAGCTGCGCCAATTTCCTCTCCAAAAAAGTTGTCGACCACTTCAAATTGCCGACCACACCTCATCCACAACCGTTCAAGCTACAATGGATATCAAATGATGGAGGCGATTGGGTCGACAAACAGGTAATCTTCAACTTTTCAATTGGTCAATATTCGGATTCTATCTTTTGTGACGTAACGCCTATGGACGCCACACACCTCTTGTTGGGGCGCCCATGGCAATACGATCGTTGCGTGCTTCACGACGGGTATTTCAACACTTACATGTTCAATTACCACGGGAAGCGTGTGACATTCTTACCTATGTTGCCTAGTGAAGCTCTACAGGATGAAGCCGAAAGGCAAAGACAAAAGCCTAGCGACAAGGGCACCGACGCGCCGAATTCAACAACCACGGCGTCTCCAGCGCCACCACCAATTTCTACCGGCGTTTCTGGTGCCAACCTTCCTCAAAACAGTATTGAAGATGTTCGAGATGGACACCGCCGAAGGAAAGAGGAGTCGGGCCGACAGATCACGTCTCGTGGCCTCGGTAACGCGCCGAACGCCGCCGATTTCTCAAAACAAGGCCTTCAGCAGTTTTCTGGTGATTCCATGGGCGTTTCTGGTGGCAAATAGGTTACAATTGAATTTTCACCATATTTGAAGAAAAAACGCCCCGGAGAAGTCAATTTGAGCAAAGGACCGCCGAGTGAGTCCCCTAGCGTCGCGCAGCACGCCGTCGCTGCACGGAAACTGGGATTTCAAGAGATACGGGATGAATTTCATTGCGTTTCCAGGGGCGTTCATTCACAAAATTCAAGGGATACTACATGTCCAAAAATCGCCCCTGAACCACCTCGTTCGAGCTCCGTCGCCGAGCCACCTTTGCTAGGCACATGCCAGGATCGTCTTCTCTTAGCCAGGCGTCGGGACGTCGAGAATTCTATCCAGGGAAGTCTTTCTTGTTTCATACTTTTTCCCCTTCTTTGTGTTACTAAATCTGTGAACTCTTCACTTCCGTCTTCTATTGTTTCTATTTTGAAGGAATTTGAAGACATCATGCCGGACGAGCTTCCAAAGGGATTGCCTCCAATCCGAGGGATCGAGCACAAGATCGATCTAATGCCAGGCGCTTCCCTTCCTAATCGAGCAGCCTATAGGACTTCGCCTAAGGAAACCGAGGAGCTACAAGGACAGGTTCAAGAACTCTTGAATAAGGGCTTTGTTCGAGAATCTTTGAGCCCGTGCGTCGTGCCGGTGATCCTTGTGCCAAAGAAGGATGGTTCGTGGCGTATGTGCGTCGACTGCCGAGCCATTAATCAGATTACGGTGAAGTACAGGCATCCGATTCCAAGGCTTGACGACATGCTAGATGAGCTCCATGGCGCCACCCTATTTTCCAAGATTGATCTTCGAAGCGGATATCACCAAATCCGTATGCAAGAGGGCGACGAGTGGAAAACCGCATTCAAAACCAAGCATGGTTTGTACGAATGGCTTGTCATGCCTTTTGGCCTGACAAACGCCCCTAGTACTTTTATGCGACTTATGAATTTTGTTTTTCGGAAATTTTTAGGACGTTTTGTCGTTGTGTATTTTGACGACATCTTGGTTTTTTCTAGAGACTTGGCCTCTCACGCGAGGCACCTTAGGTTGGTGTTAGAATGCCTTCGTGAACATTCATTGTATGTAAACTTGGACAAGTGTTCGTTTTGCACGGACACCACGAATTTTCTTGGGTTCGTCGTGTCCAAGGATGGGCTAAAAGTGGATGACGACAAGATCCGCGCCATTCGAGAGTGGCCCACCCCTACAACCCCGACGATGGTTCGATCCTTCTTAGGGCTCGCAGGGTTCTATCGGCGTTTCGTCAAGGACTTTAGTTCCATCGTCGAGCCACTCCACAATCTCACCAAGAAGGCAACCACAATTAAGTGGATGCCACAACATGAGGCCGCCTTTCAGACCTTAAAAACTGCTTTATGTAGCGCTCCGGTCTTGCAATTGCCAGACTTCACTAAGCGCTTTGAGGTCGAGTGCGAGGCCTCTGACTATGGCATAGGCGGAGTACTCCTCCAAGAGAGACACCCCATTGCTTACTTTAGTGAGAAACTTACGGGGGCAACTCTAAATTACCCGACGTATGACAAGGAGTTGTACGCGCTGATTCGGGTTCTTAAGACATGGCAGCATTACCTTTGGCCTAGCGAGTTCGTGATTCACACGGACCACGCCGCCTTAGCGTATCTCAAGAGTCAAACGAATCTCAATAGACGCCATGCTCGATGGGTGGAGTTTATGGAAACCTTTCCATACATCATCGCCCATAAGAAAGGAACGGAGAATGTCGTGGCAGATGCCCTGTCACGCAGGTATGTACTCTTAACACAACTACAGGCCAATTTGTTCGGGTTCTCCTTGATTAAAGAGTTATATATGCATGATCAATTTTTTAAACCGATCATGGAGAACCTCGAGCAAAGTCGAATCCATGAGTCCTATTTTTTGGACAATGGATACCTCTACCGAGCCGGAAAGCTTTGCATTCCGACCTCGTCTGTGAGGCATCTCTTGCTCAAAGAAGCTCATGATGGCTGAGGCCATTTTGGCATAGCCAAAACCCTAGCAGCACTTCGTGAGCATTTTTTATGGTCGCACATGGCATCCGATGTTCACAAGTATTGTCGCGGTTGTGTGCCGTGCCAAACCGCTAAATCGAGGTCTCAACCTCATGGCCTATACACGCCCTTGCCCATTCCGGATACCCCGTGGGAAGATCTTTCCATGGATTTTATCACGGGCCTTCCAATGACAAGGCGCGGTAAGGATTCGATCTTCGTAATTGTGGATCGCTTCTCCAAGATGGCTCACTTCGTGCCATGCAAAGGAAACAACAATGCGACTGAAATCGCAAACTTGTTTTTTGAGCATGTCGTGAAGCTTCATGATGTGCCTCGCACGATTGTTAGTGATCGAGACACAAAATTTTGTAGCCACTTTTGGAGAACGCTTTGGGGAAAGCTAGTTACACAATTGCTATTTTCAACCTCTTATCATCCCCAAACCGATGGTCAGACTGAGGTGACCAATCGGACTCTGGGCACCCTTCTTCGGACGGTGCTCAAAAATAACCCACGTCGGTGGGAGGATCTAATACCATTTGTTGAGTTTGCATATAACAGGTCCAAACACTCGGCTACTAGGAAGACGCCGTTCGAGATCATCTACGGCCTCAACCCACACTCTCCCATGGATCTTCTTCCTCAGCCCTTGAAGAATGGCGAGCACATCGACAGATCCAACCGCGCCGACGCAATACACAAATTGCACGAGAGGACGAAGACTCAATTGGAGCGTCGGACAAGCCAGTACGAGGCGCAGCAAAACAAGGGAAGGAAGCGGCTGGTTTTCAACCCCGGAGATCTCGTCTGGCTACATCTTCGCAAGGACCGTTTTCCAGACTCTCGGAAGACAAAGCTTCATCAACGAGGAGACGGCCCTTTCAAAGTCTTGGAGCGAATCGGGGACAACGCCTACAAAATCGACCTCCCAGGCAAGTATTTCGTGCATTCCACAGTTAATGTCGCTGACCTCTCTCCCTATGTTGAACCAGCTTATGAGGAAACGGGGACGTTTCCCAACCAAGTGGGGGAGGGTGATGCTACCCCCGTCATGGATGCTAGCCAGGAGGACGACGCATTCACACTTCGCTCGGACGGCCCCATCACTCGTGCCAGGACTCGAGCAATCCAGGCCGCGACACAATCACTTGTGGCGCGCCTCTCCGCAGGCCATGGCGCGCCCCTCGCCGCGCCGACGCACACTGCCTTGTGCGTCCTCGGCGTCGAGGAACCTCGACTCGAGCCAACGGTGACAACCTCCAACCCCTTGCCACCATCGGACTCGAGTCATGCAACGTGCCACGGATCGCATCTTGAGGTTCTCGCGACCCTCGCGCCAGCTTACACGCCAGCGTCCTCGCCAGCGCTCCGAGCCGCGCCATGACCTCGCCAGCGCCGTGTCCAAGCCTCGCCGCGCCGCGCCAAACCTTGTCGCGACACTTCGAGCACGGTCACGGACGACCTATCCATTTTTAGTAGTTTTTGCACTCTTTCCATTATAGAACATTGCTATTACTAGTTTTATGGATTTAGGAAGTATTTTATGGGCCTTGCGCCGAAGGATTATGGGCTTGCGCCACTGGGCTTGGATCTGCGCATCCCCCCTAGGCGCGCCGCCCCTATTAAGGTTTATTCTAGTTTTCTTATGCCGCCTCTCTATATAAAGAGGCTTAGGACTATGTTTTTCATTCAGCGCACATTAGGGTTTAATAAAGTCGAGGTTGATCTCCTTGTTTTATCCTTGTGCTTGCGCCGCCACTCACAATTGCCAACAAAGCTCTCGATTTTCTCATTGTTCGATATTGTTCGTGCCATAATCAAACCATTCAAGTCTTTCGCTATGTTAATTCGAGACCTACTACTCAAACACCATTCGATCCGTCGCATCCCATACGAGGGACGCATCACCGCCGGCCACAGCCAACAAGTAAACAAAATAAAAGACTCGTTACCTTCCAGGCTCCCAAGCCTACCTCGTTGCCATGGCATGAGTAGAAACAGGGGTCGAATACTTTTTGAAGTTGGGGTCCCGGTACCGCTGGAGAGATTGCCAATCGGAAGACGCGTCATCCAGGAGTTCTAGAGAGTCGTCGTCGCTCAGAGCGGGGCGCTTGCGAGAAGATCTGGGGGCATCCGACAACTCTTTCTTGACTGCAAGAGCGGCTAGAGGATTCGAATCGCTAGAGCGAGTCTTCCTAAGGATCAAGTCTGAAGCAGAAAAGGAGGAACCCGACTTGCGCGCCTGAGTTTCTGAAGACAAGAAAGAAGGATGAATCAGGAGACATAAAGGTTGCCTCACAAAATCATCACGTAAAATACTTACCCACAGAAGGACCAGAAGCGTTGGTCGACGTCGGCACCACAGACATCCTAACAACAGGGAGGCGAACCTTTTTGCTATCTCCTTCTGAGTCTGATGAAGTTGCACTACCTTCGCTCTCCGACGACCCGTCCGACGGCTCGGTAAGAGATGCTCCAAACGTCCTTTGCGCAGAAGTGAGCTTGAAAAGCTTCAATAGTACTCTCTTCGAATTGCTCGGCGGCTCGACGTTATCTGGGATACCTGCAAAACAAAGGGAAAGAGGATAAATAGGCGTTAAAATGGTTCCACAGATCAAACAAAAGAAGAACAGAAATTCTTACTAGTAGGGTTCCATTTGTCATGTAAGAACAGACGACTTTCAGGGGTCAGGGATCCAATCTCGACAAAGAAAAAATGGTTCGCCCAGCCCTTCCCATTAACCTTGGTATTCAAGACGAGAGGTTGGCGGGCAGTCCGGGACTGTAGAATAAAATGTCCCTTCCTGACTGTGGTAATACGGTAGGCCTGAAGCAGGTCCGAGACCGTAAAATCCACACCCGCGACCTCCGCTAGCCGACTCACCCAGAAGAGGATTTTCCAAGCAGAAGGAAGTAGCTGTGCAGGGGAAAGCTTAAATCGAGCTAAAAACTCCTGAACTATAGGGGGAAAGGGAATCGGCGGGATATGGTGAAGGGAAATTCGAAAAAGCAAACCCAGCTGGGACGAACCCAGTCTGAGCGCTCGACATCGGGACATAGAGCAACTACACCCCCAGGAAGCCCTCCCTCCAGGATAGTCTGGTTCATCTCCTCCAAGGTCATTGTATTTGGAACCCTATCGCACTCTTGGAGTATACCCAAAGGCAGGAAACCATGCTTGGAGACCGCTCTGTCTCTCGCCATTAAGGAATTAAGAGGAAGCTAGGAAAACGAAGAAGGAAGAAGAAAGGGCGATAAGTTCGTACCTCGGGAGAGATCAACTCGGATCAGTGAATGATGAATTACCCTAGAAGAGCGCAGTAAATATAAGCGGTGAGACGTCTTTTCGCCTGCAACTCGAAAGCGCGTAGAAGAATCCGGACCCTACACGTGGAAGATCTACGGTGGCAAGGATCTCGGATACCAACAGACGAAAAGATTTGGCGAATTCGAAAATTCACCTAATCTTTTTGGGGCTATTGTTGGGCCCGGGAATTATCAGTCCAATTCGTAACTCGGCCCATTCGCGCGGAGTGCGATTGTGAGGCCCAGTCAACTCAAAATCCTCCCAGGCGACGAAGATCGCCGGTTGAAGCTCGACAATAACCGCCCGGATGATGGGTTCCGGAACGTGGAAGACGAGAGCCACGATCGTGGGAGTAAAGAGACGATGGTTAACGCCGGTTGTGGGGGATAAATATAGAAGGCGAAGAAAATGTAAAGGGGAGAACTCATTGTAATCGATTCAACTGATTGTACTTGCAAAAGAAATATTGAATACAATCGATTGCCCTTTGTTAGATCTTGTGTTTATCGGCTAGTTCGTCCCCACAATCTCAAATACCTCACTCGTGATTGTCGTTGGTCGAAAATTGACCAAAACAGATACCATAGAAACAATAGTTCTCCGCCTAGGAAAACTATGAACAATGCGAACTTGCTTGAATATTATGATGCTAGTCCTAGGGAACAACAACAATTATATCACCTTGCCCGACCAAGTAAAGCAAATCTTGCTTGTGTCATTATAACTTAATCCTTTTGTTACAGGTTATAGTGAGCGAGGACAAGAAGTGGTAGATAGATAGTGGATGCTCGTGCCACATGACCGGTCAAACTAATAATCTCATCTCACTTTAGAAAGTTGTTGAGGGAACAATATTTTTTGGCAACAAGAAGTAAGTAGTAATCATAGGAACATGAGAAGTTCAAATTGATGAAAGTGTCAATGTAAGTGATTTTAGCTTGGTCAATAATGTTGGTTTTAACTTTCTTAGTGTTGCTCAAATTTGTGAGCAATAAACTTTAAACGGGTTAGATCGGATTGATTTTTCAGATTGGGTTAAATTTTAACAAGTGTAGTTGCATTGCTTTAGAAGCCCCTCAATATCACTGATAACTAGTTGTCGTCCCGTAAATTTACGGAATAATTTTACAAAAAAAAATAATCTTATGATATTAATATAAAATATAAAATACAAGTATATAATATCATCTTTAAAACTATGTAATGTATAAAAACTATTTTTTAGGATGTATCCCATATTTCAATTGAATATATTTAAATAATTTTATAATGTATGTTGATATCTTGCCCCAAATTTCAAATGAAACTAGTCGTAGTTCCCGTTCTCTACACGGGATTTTATAATATTATTGTATAATTTATTTATATTTATTAAATTTTGATTAAATTTATATAAGGAAGGATATCTATAAAAATTATATGTCTCTTATCTACAAAAAAATATTATTTTTTAAATAATTACTGAAAATTAATATAGGGAAGAATTTTTTTAAAAACAATACATATCTTATCTTAAAAATTATTCTATCCAAAAATAAAACTAATATATTAATTGTTTTATTTAATATGTGAATAGAAATAATTAAAAATAGTTCAATTAATTAAATAAAAATTGAATGTATATATAGATGTAAAATTTTATTAAAATAATTATATTTTTTGGTTAATTAATATAATTATATTTATATATATATGGCCAATAAATATTATATCTTAGCTAAAAGCGATTATATCTATCATATAGCTAATCAAGATCTTTTCATGTAAGGTAACAAATAATGGAGATTGTTGGATTTGTTTGGGTCCAATCAGCGTAAATTCACATTCATTGGTACGCGAATAATAATACTTAATTTAAATTTTGCAGTCCAACTAAAAAATAATTTCCATTGCTAGGCATAGATAAAAACCTATGCAAAATAATATATAAAAGATGTTTCAATTCATATTTTTTTTGAAAGGTTAAATAATATATTAGAAGAAAGAGAGGGGATTTACAGTTCAACTAACAAGAGAGTTCAAAAGCTTGTTAGTGCTAGTTACAGGGTAAAAAAGAACTAGCAAAAAGGTGTGAGGAGCCATATTACAAGCCAGGAGCATGCTGCTAGGAGGTGTGGTTGGGGCTGCTCCTGGTCCAATTCGCTTGGGTCTTCAACTTCATCGAGCTAATAATGCGATGAACACAATCTTCAACCGTGGGGGAATTGTTCTGGTGGATCTTCAAGTTTCTGGCTTGCCAAGTGAAATAGACGAGGGTAGAGAGGGCGCTGCATCTGAATTTGTAGAGAAAGGAGTTCTTGGGAGCACCATTAGCGAGCCAAGTGATCCAGGAGTCCATGTCGTCAAAGGTTGTGCCTATACGAATCCAGTCAAAGACCTTTCGGAGGACAGAATTGGTGAAGGAGAAGCTGAGCCAGAGGTGATCCTCAGTTTCAGCTGCGTTGTTGCAGAGCACACATGTGTTGTTTGGAGTAATGCCCCAGCTGTGGAGCTTAGAGAGGGTGGGGAGCCGTTTGTGGATGGTGAGCCATGTTGTGAAGCTGCATCTGTTGACGTTAAGACCGCCCCAAATAATGTTGGACCATGGAACCAGGGGGCCTGGGGAGCGGAGGAGGTTGTAGACATTGTTGGTGGCATAGCTTCCCGCTGCGGAGGTCATGATGTTGGCAAGGTCGTTGGGCCTTTGGATAGCAAGGAGCTCGTCTTTTGTGCTAACAATGCCTTTCCAAATCCAGCTGTCAGTTTTCTTTGCTCGGGCGTCCCAAATGGAGCCTCTTTTGAGGTAGTGAGCTCGAGCCCAAGAGGCCCAAAGACTTGGCTTGTTAGTGTGGAGTTCAAAGATGGTCCAACCCACGCAAGCTTTGTTCCATACTAGGAGTTCTTTGAACCCTAGGCCGCCTTCTGCCCTTGGCTTGGTGACGGTGTCCCATGCAACCAGATAGCGTCGCCCGTTGTCTTTACCGCTCCATAAAAAGTTCCTGAGAATGGCTTCAATTTTGTCTATAACGTTAGCAGGTATATAGAAAATAGAGCACCAGTAGGAGTTATTGCTATAGAGAACAGAGGCTATAAGTTGTTGTCGACCGGCGTAGGACAGATGTTTCGCTGTCCATGATTGGACCCTTTTTACAATTTTGCTGATGAGAGGCCCGTAGTCAGCACAAGAGAGTTTCCAAGATCCCATAGGGAGGCCAAGGTAGGTCATGGGGAGGCTTCCAGAAGGAATGTTGAGGAGGTTTTGTATGGCACTTTGGGTTGTAGGGCTGACTCCGCCATAGTAGATGCAAGACTTTGTGAGATTGATTTTGAGGCCCGAGGTGTCTCCAAAAAGATCAAGAGCCTCCTTGATGATTCTGACGGATTCCAAGTCACCTCTGGCAAAGAAGATCAGGTCATCGGCGAAGGTGAGGTGAGTTATTTGGAGGCGGCTGCATTTTGGATGGAAATTGAAGTTGTTGAGCCTAGTATTAGATTTGATGAGGCGGGAGAGGTACTCCATGGCAAGGGAGAAAAGGTAGGGAGATAGCGGACAGCCTTGTCGGAGCCCTCGTCTACCAGGGAAGAACCCTTCAAGCTTGCCATTGATATTGACCGAGTATTTGACAGTAGTGATACAAGCTTCAATCCATTTGATGAATTTCTCGGGGAAGTTAAAGGCTTTTAAAGTTTGAAGGATGAAGCTGTGGCTGACGGTCATTTATATTTTCAGTCATTATTTAAGAGGAGCTGTAAATTTATATTCATTGGATTATAATAATAACCAAATTGGAAAGGAGATTGCCAGTAATATACAAATATAAATATAACTATTTAATTAAGATATCTTAGTTAAAACACGATTATATCGAAAAATAAAATAAATATTCTAGAATTTAAATGATAGCATAAAAACATATCCTAATCTACTATATATATAAAAGCAATAAGGTTTGGAGCCTCCACGTTGCACCACATCAGCTTTTTCCACATGTCGTTCTATTATTAATCCACATAAGATTTTGCCACATGTCATTTAATCCTTGCTCCATAAAAATTTTATATTAATTAATCTTTCCACTTCATATTCCACATGGCAAATTTTTTCCACTTAATTAAAATTTAGTTATTTCCCAAATTTAGATAATATCTTAATTTTTAGTAGGAGATAATATCTTAACTAAAAGAATTTAACTAATGGTTGAATTTTTTCCTTATAAGTCAATAAAATATATATGCTTAATCTTTTTAACAATTTAGTTGTTTCTTTCTCTCTCTTATATTAAAATATAAATATACTCAATTACATATATTATTATTAAATTATCAAGTCAAATTTTTTTGTTAGCCTATATTTTTTTCCATTATGATATTTAGATAGGATCGAATCTTTTTGTTGTCAAATCTTTAAATTTCAATTATGATATATCTTTGATTTTTTAATTTTGATTTTTTTTGATAATTTACATACAAATCTAACCAATTTCAATTGTAATTTTCAATTATAATTTTCCTGTAATGATTTTTTGATAATATACGTACATATCAAGTCAATTTTATTTGCTAATCCATATTAAATGTCCCATTATTTTCATTTTGCTATCAAAATCTGTAATTTAGAATATCCTTTTTTTTCAATTTATATAAATCACCAATTCACAATTATTATTTATGTTATTTTTTATTTATTAATATCTTTTTTATTGTATATCTGAAAATATCGAGTCATAGTCGTGCAGGGCACGACGGGGACAACTAGTAATCTTCCTATCTATCATATCCAAAAATAAAAGATTATTTAATAATGAGATTTTTATATTTTAAAAACATGGATAAGCATTTATCATATCCAAAAATAAAATAATATTTTTTTAAAAAAGGTAGTGTGGTTCAATCTAAAAGTGACATGCTAGAATTTATATGATAGGATTGATAGCATACAAACATATATCTTAATAATTTTCCTATCTATCATATCCAAAAACAAAAGATTATTTAATAATGAGATTTTTGTATTTTAAAAAATGGATAAGCATTTATCATATCCAAAAATGAAATATTATATTTAAAAAAAGGGGTGGTGTGGTCCAATCTAAAAGTGATATGTGTCGTTTAATAATTTTTTTAACCTCCGCTTTAGGTTATAGTTATGATGATGATGATGATGATTCTTTAAATATTAAGTTCACATGAATTAAATATTTTTGAATAATTTTTTTTTCATTTTTTGTTAAGATATGCATAAAGTACACGGTTTTATAAAGATAAAAGTAATTAGGTAGAACGAGGATGTTAGTATTAGTTTATGTTATTTAACTAGTTGATGACCCGAGCCTTGCCCGGGAACTTGTCTAAATAAAAATTATAATATGTTAATTTAAATATGATATAGGTATTATACTTTATATAATAATACAATATTACAAATAATTAAGTTAATTATTATAATATATTTTATTATTAAAATGTATACAAATGTTAGCTTATTATTTAAAAATTTATTAGTTATATTTATGTAATGATCATAAAAAAATTGATGTTCTTAACTCGTTGAGTTGACCCGAACCCGCACAAAAGTCGCAATGAATTGACCAAACCAACCCGTAAATTTTAACGACATGAACCCATACTCAACCGAACCTAAAATGACCGAACCTAAACACGAGTGAACTGACTCAATTAACGGGTTTAACATTAAAGGATCGATATTTGTTTATTTATTTCTTAAGGGAGCCATAATATAAAAAATCAACATATTTATGAGTAGAAAATTAATATATTATAAAACACAACATATCTATAAACAAAAAAATATTGTTTTTATAAAAAAAATATAAAATTACATGATTAATATAAAAACATTAAACAAAAAAATTAATACAAAAAACCGAAATTAATATAAAAATTAAATGGTTAAAAATATGGTTCATACAAATATAAAAGTTATTATACTTTTAATAGATATAAATTTTATCTATTTCATTTAATTATATTAAATTAATTTATAATGAGATATTGAAGTAAAAAATGGTAGTTGGTATATTAAATTAATATTTTATATATTTTATATTTATGGATAAAAAACTAATATTAAAAATTTGTTATTAAAAATATAATTGTAGATAGAAAAATTATATTAAAAAGATTTTATATTTATCATATTTATGGATAAAAACTTATCTATTTTACTCTAATATATCAAATTAGTATTTTTACGTGGAATACATATGGATAGAATTATTATATTATTTCTTTGTATTTGTTATTAAAATAGTAATTTAAAATAGTTAATTTGATCATAAAAATGTTAACAAAAATAATATACATATTATAATTAATATAGTGGAAAAATAATAATTCAAATAATGAAACTTATAATGCATATATAAAATTTATTTTAATTATTACAATATATTTAATTTTAAAAGTATATTAAATAATACTTTATCATTAAAAATATTATTTACTTGTAATATCATTTTCATAATCATAAAAAAAATTTAATGATCTGATAAACTCGTAAATTTTAACCCGTAAATTAACAACATGAATTTGTACTCGACAGTCCGAAATGACGAAACCAAAAATTGAAAGAACCAATCTAGTTAATTAAATTAACATTAAGGGATCATTAATTTTTATTTATTTATTTATGGATCCGTAATCTAAAAAATAAACATACTTATATATAGAAAATTTGAAAAGTTGTTATACTTTTAAATAGAAAATTAATAATAAAAATTTGAAAATTAATATAAAAATATGTAACTAAAATTATGGCTCATATTAATTGAAATGTTGTCATTCTTATGGATGGAAATTAAATATAAAAGAACCCGTAATTAAATATATGGTGATTGAAATATATTTATTTTTAAATTTGAGAACAATACAATTGTTGACTATCATATTTATAGATAGAATATAATTATGTATGAAAATTAAAAAATTATCATGTATAGAAAATTAATATAAAAAATAAAATTTTAACATAAAATTCGTGATTAAAAATATGGTTCATATGAATTAAGAAAGTTATTATACTTTTGAATAGAAAGTTAATATATATGAATCTAAAATTTTATTAATGAAAACCTGTACTTTAAAATATGGTCCATATTTGATCATCATGGATACAACAACAACAACATCTACCCAGGTGGAACCCGGTATGAAACGGGATCTGGGGGTCGAGATGTACGCACCCTTACCCCGATTTGAAGTCGGGAGGGTATCTAAGGAGGGCCCAAAGGGAAAGGAAATGGAGAGACAAACTATAAAAAGAGAGTGAAAAAAAGCGCTAGTAAAACACCGAAAACGGAAAACGGAAAACGAGAAACTAAAAGGAGAGGAAAAGAGCAGGAAACTCCCTTCAGGTCTTCCCCACTACCGCTCTGTCACTGTGATCTTCTCACGCCATTGGTCTCTACACAAAGCCATTGATCCTCATGGATATAAAAGTTATCTATTTCATTCAGAGATATTAAAATTAATATATTATGAGATATCTAATTATAAAAGGTTGTTACGATATTAAATTACTATTTTATATTTGTCATTCTTATGAATTAAAACTCGATATTAAAAAAAAAATTAAAAATATAATTTCGGATAGAAAAGTTTAATAAAAATGATTGTATATTCATCATATTTATGGACAAAAAACTTATCTATTTTAATCTAATGGATTAAATTAGCATTTTTTATGTGTCATATATATGGATAGTGATTAACCGATTTAAGATTAAGGGATCAATAATTTTTATTTGTTTGTTAGACGCTCCTTAATATAAAAAATCATCATACTAATAGAAAATTATTATAAGGAAATCTAAAATTTAATGTATAATCTTCAATTAAAAGCATGGCCCATATTAATTAAGAAAGTTGTCATAGTTACTAATAGAATATTGATATAAAAAAATTTGTAACTAAAAATATGGTGATCTATTTAACTTCTCTATGTTATGTGTCATATATATGGATAGAATAGAAATAGTAATTTTATTTTTATACATATTAAAACTCATGATTCATATTAATATTTGTATGCATTAATATAAAAAAAAATTATTCATTGAAAACGGTAATCTTCCTATATTTTAAAACGGACATAAATTCGATCTTGTTTTAATAAGTGCCAAATATAATACACGATCGTAATTTATGTCCGTTTGTTTTAATAAGTTTATCTTTGTTCATACATTACTCATTACTCATTAGCCACATAAAAAGTGCAAAATATTGAAAACAATTTATTTTAAAAAACGATAGTGTTATAAATACGTACAATCTATGATTATCACAAAAAATTGAATATTTTTTATCGAAAAATATAAATCTTCGAGCTTGCACACTTATGAATATCTATCTTATATCTAGATACCGTAATTAAATAGTAGAATATAATGTAATAATGAGTAGAGATAAAAATTTATCCATAGAATATAATGCAATAATAAGTAGAGATAAAAATTTATCCAAGCACATATAAAATTAATAAGAAAATTATTAAATAAGTTGAGAGTATAAAATTGAAAATTCCATAAGGTGATTGAATCACATAATATATAATTGATTAAAAAACATTATTAAAAATAAGTTGGCTGTTATATAAATTCATAATGACGAAACTGCCCAAAAGTGCTTCAGGTTTAGAAGATATATTTTGATTAGTTGAAGGTTATTCGATTGCTGTATGAAATAATAAATTCTTAATCAATCAATCAATCAATCTATGTATCATAACTATAACCTAAAGCGGAGGTTAAAAAAATTATTAGACGACACATGTCACTTTTAGATTGGACCACACCACACCATTTTTTTAAAAAATAATCTTTTATTTTTGGATATGATAAATTTGTATCCATGTTTTTAGAATATAGGATAAAAAATCTCATTATTAAATAATCTTTTATTTTTGGATATGATAGATAAGAAGATCATTATTATAATCCAATCATTTGTTACCTTATATGAAAAGATCTTGATTAGTTATATAATAATTGTCTTATCTTTTTATGCAGATCATAAGCGTTTACATGATTTTTTTTTGGGATAATAAATATATTTGAAAATATTTTATCATTAATATTTTATTATTTAAAAAACCCGTACAAGGTACGGGAATACGTACTAGTATATATAAAAGACGCAAGAAATAAGGCCACCACGTTGCGCCACCTAGGATTTTCCTACGTGTCGTTCTCACGTTAAGTCACCTAGGATTTTTTTATTTTGGGTATGTTGATATTATTTTAGGATAATATAGAAATAGAAATAGGATAAACTATTCTAGGAAAAATTCTATCTAAAATAAAGACTTTATCTATTATATATTAGGAATTAGGATAGATATAAAAGATTTTATCTAAAATTAAAATAAATTATAGAACATTAGATATTATATATTAAGATAGATATATTAATTTAGTGTTTCCAATTAAATTTCTATCTATTTATATGAAAAAAAAAATTTGAATTTTATTTAAAATAAAATAAAATAATTTAATCTTTATTTTTTTTCTATTTATATAAATGATTTATCTTAAATAAAATTTTGATAAAAAGTATAACTTTAAATCTAAATAAGTGATTGCCTAAATTGACTTTTGATGATAAAAAGATTACATTATCTTTTCCTTTATTTTCTTATCATTAAAAAATTCATTCGTTATTTATATTTTTTCATTGTTGCTTATTAAGTATATTTTTAATTTTTATTCAAATTTTTTTAAGAATTGAATTTGATAAGAAAATTACAAGAATTTAGATTAATTTTAACCTTTTTATATTTTTTGTAAAAGATTTTTAAAATTAAATGATTCTAATTCAAATATTTTTTTTATATTTTTGCATAAATAAATTATCATTAAGCCATCAAAATTATAGTGGGGCCACCTTAATAATTTTGGCCCCGTTTCGTATGACACCAATTGTAAAATATTATATAATTATTTCTAATAAATAAGTTTTTTATATTAAATTAAATCATATTTATTTAATAAATTAAGTATTAAATTCATGTAGTCGTGCATGGCACGACGGGTATTGCTAGTATATATTATAAAAGCCGACCGTTTTTAAGCCACCACGTTGATTCTGGCCCCACCACATAATTAAAAAAATATATTTGTATCATCTTAGCTTTTCTCACAATTAAATTTCTTTTATTTACTTATTTATTTTTTAATCCACGATGAATGATATTTTTTTAAAGATATAGATTTTAATATTGAATGTTTAAAGATAGATTTTACGTTAAATGATTGTAATATCTATCTTTTTATTGTATTATTTTAGTTCTTCTCCCAATTAAATTCCTTTTATTTGTTAAGATATTTTTAAAATTTCAAGTTGAATGATGTTTTTAAAGAATATTTTTTATTAAGTTTTTAAAGATATATTTTAGTGAATGATTTTACGTAATTAAGTAATTTCACGTTGATTTGTTTTTTTAAAGATAGATTTTAACGTTGAATGGTTTTAATATCTATCTTTTTTATTGTACCAAAAAAACTACACCAACTTATAAAATATAATATTGTAATTAATCTATAACTATATATTAACGTTAAATTTTTTTTAGCCACCACGTTGATTGTGGCCCCACCTTATTTTTAAAAATTAATTTTTATTTTTATTAATTTATCCTTTTCAATTAGATTTTTTTCTATTTATTTATGTGAAAAATAATTTTTAAATTCAAAATATAATTTAAAAATGACAAAAATTATTCTATCTATATATTTTTATCTATTTATGTAAAAGATTTATCTTAAATCAAAATTTCATAAGAAAATCAATATCTGGAGAATTACTTGCCTAAATTAAATTTTGATAAAAAAAATATATATAGAAACAAAAATTATCTTTTCTTATTACTTATCTTTAAAAATTATCTTTAAAAAAATTCAGTCTTTATTGATATTTTTCATCTTTTCTTATTACTTATCTGTTAAATTTTTATTTAAATGATTTTTAAGGAATTGAATTTGATTAAAAAATTATAAGAATATACATTATTTTTGCATTTTTATCTATTTTTTAATAGAGTAATTAAAATAATTTATATTTATATTTTCCCATAAATAAATTATTATTGAGCCATCAAAATCATCTAGCCTCAGTTTAATGATTTTGGTTTCGTCTCATATTATAACAAATGTAAAATTTTATATAAAACATCTATAATAAATAAGTTATTTTTTATATTAAAGTGAAATAATTTAACAATAACAACAACAACATCTACCCAGGTGGAACCCGGTATAAACGGGATCTATAATAAATAAGTTATTTTTTATATTAAAGTGAAATAATTTAACAATAACAACAACAACATCTACCCAGGTGGAACCCGGTATAAACGGGATCTGGAGGGTCGAGATGTACGCACCCTTACCCCGACTTAACGTCAGGAGGGTATCTAAGGATGGCCCAAAGTAAAAGGGTACAAGGCAGGCAGCAAACGATAGAAAGGCTAGGGGGTAGAAAGAGAGAGCGAAAAAGTATGCAAGAACACAAAGAAAACGAAAACAGCGAAACTAAAAAAACAGATAAGGCAAAGAGCAGGATACTCCCTCCAAGTCTTCCCTGCTACCGCTCCGTCACCGTAATTTTCTGACGCCATTGGTCCCTACATAATGCCAAGTCTGCTGAGACCGCCATCACGGTAAGGTCTTGTTTTATGACTTCCTTCCAACTCTTCTTCGGTCTGCCTCTCTCCCTGCGAAAATTGCTACCAATCAACCTCTCAATTCTCCGAACTGGGGCATCTGGAGGTCTTCTCTGTATGTGCCCGAACCATCTGTGCCTCGACCCTCTGAGCTTTTATTCTATACTGGCCACTCCCACCTTGCTCCTGATCACTTCATTTCTGATCTTGTCCAATCTCGTATGCCCGCACATCCACCTCAGCATCCTCATCTCTGCTACCATCAACTTCCGCTCCTGCGTCTTTGTAGTCGGCCAACACTCCGCCCCATACAGTATTGCTGGTCTAACCACAAATTTGTAGAACTTTCCCTTGAGCTTGAGTGGGACTTTTCTATCATATAGCACTCCAGATGCGCCCCTCCACTTCTGCCAACCTCTCTGGATTCGGTGCCTAATATCCTCCTCGATGCTCCCATCACTCTGCACGACTGAGCCTAGGTATCTGAACATCTCCTTTTTTGTTATAACCTTTCCTCCCAAGCGGACTTCATCATCTGGCTCGACCTCCTGACTGAACTTAAACTCAACATATTCTGTTTTGGTCCAGCTCAGCTTAAAACCCTCTGACTCGAGCTTCTCTCTCCATGATTCTAGCTTTTCGCAAACTCCTTCCCTAGACTCGTCCACCAACACTATGTCATCAACGAACATCATACACCACGGTACCTCTTCCTGGATCCCCCTCGCCAACACATCCAGTACGACGGCAAATTGAAAGGGGCTCAAAGCCGACCCCTAGTGCAAGCCGACCCCTACTTGGAAAAATTATGTGTTTCCCCCCGGGGTGCACACACTTGTCACCGAGCCTTTATACATATCTTTCAGAATTCTGATATAAGTACCTGAAACCTCTCTCGTCTCCAAACACCTCCAAAGCAACTCCCTAGGCACCCTGTCATAAGCTTTTTCCAAATCGATAAAAATCATGTGCAGATTTTTCCTCCTCTCTCTGTATGCCTCTACCAACCTTCTGATCAGATGAATAGCCTCAATAGATGACCGTCTTGGCATAAAACCGAATTGGTTGTCTGACACGGTGACTAATCTCCTCAACCTAGCTTCAATCACTTTCTCCCACAATTTCATGGTATGGCTGAGGAGCTTGATACCCCTATAGTTGTTGCACTGTTGCACATCCCCTTTGTTTTTGTACAGTGGGATCAAGCTACTGAACCTCCATTCTTCTGGAATCCTTGCCGTTCGGAAAATAACATTGAACAAAGACGTGAGCCATTCTAAGCCTCTCACCCCAACCACCTCCACACTTCCACTGGGATCTCATCCGGACCTATTGTTCTCTTGTTGCTCATCTTTCGAAGTCCTTCCTGCACCTCTATTCTGGAGATGCGTTTGGAGAAGAGACAAACTGACTGGCCTCTTGGCTCCTCTGGTTCTACTGTCGACCCCTGGCCCTCATTTAGCAAGCTACAGAAGTACCTCTGCCAACGTTCCTTAATTTGGCTATCCTCAACTAGCACATTTCCTTCCTCATTCTTTAAACACTTTACTGTTTCCAAATCCCTACTCTTTTTCTCCCTTGCCCGAGCCAACATGTACAACACTTTCTCCCCACCTTTTTCGTCCATCGCTTTGTATAGTTCCTCGTACGCTTTATCTTTTGCGATTGCCACTATCTTCCTCGCTAACTTTTTTGCTACTTTATATTCTGCCCAGCACACTTCTCTGTCACTGCCACTGTTGTCCACCCAGTTTCTGTACGCCAACTGTTTACCCTTAACCTTCTCTTGGACTTCCTCGTTCCACCAAACTTATGCTCTTCTGTTGCTACTTTTGCCTCTGGTCATGCCCAACACCCCAGATGCTACTCTCCGAACACACTCTGCCATCCTGCCCCACATGTCATCTGCACTGTCTCTAATTTTCCAAACTCCTTTTGCCTCTGCCTCCTCGAAAACCCTTTCTCTAAAGAACTGTCCAACTGTCTCGTTCAGACGCCCCCATCTGATCCTCGGTTGCCTCTCACTAGTAGTTCTCCCCTTTCTGCGAACCCAGTCTAAGTCCATGACCAACAACCTGTGTTGCGTTGAAAGGCCACCATTTGGGATAATCTTACAGTCCCTACAACTCATCTTGTCTCTTCGTCTGAGCAGGAAAAAGTCAATCTGTGTCCTGTTTGAAGCACTCTTGTAGGTAATCAAGTGCTCCTTCTTCTTTTTGAACCAAGAGTTCGCTATTACACAACTAGAGGCCACTGAAAACTCAAGTAAGTCCCGACCTCCGTCATTTCTATCACCGAACCCGAAACCTCCATGCACTTCTTCATAACCATCCCCCGACCTTCCAATGTGGCCATTGAAATCACCCCCTACCACCACCTTTTCCGTCACGGGGATACCCCTCATCATCTCATCCAAGTCTTCCCAAAAACGAATGTTTTCTTCTCCATTTAAACCTACATGAGGGGCATATGCACTTATGACATTTAATGCTTCTCCTCCAATCACCAACTTTATACTCAGCAGTCGATCACTTCTGCGATCCACTTGGACAACACTGTCCCTCAACTTGGCATCAACCAAAATACCCACCTCGTTTCTACTACTCGACGCTCCTGCATACCACAACTTCCACCCATCAATCTCCCGTGATTTGTTACCTTTCCACTTAGTCTCTTGGATGCATGTAATGTCAACGTTCCGTTGTTGTAGGATCTTGACCAGCTCGATTGATTTTCCCGTGAGTGACCCCAAGTTTAATATAAAATTATTTTTAGACTTATTATCAATATGATATCAATATAGAAAATTAATAAAAAGTTTAATATAATTAGGTAAGAGCGTGCCAATTTTTTTAAATATATTAATTTAATATAAAGTAAATTATTAATATATATCTCTAAAGAAATTTGTTAAAAGATATCGTGTGGGAAGATAAAAGATATAACACAGTAGATAAAAATTATTTAATGCAAAAGATAAAAATCAATTGAGTTATCAAAAAGATAGGTGTAATAAATCATAACTATAACCTAAAGCGGAGGTTAAAAAAATTATTAGACGACACATGTCACTTTTAGATTGGACCGCACCACCTTTTTAAAAAAAAAAATAATTTCTCATTTTTGGATATGATAAATTCTTATCCATATTTTTAGAATATAGGATAGAAAATCTCATTATTAAAAAATCTTTTATTTTTGGATATGATAGATAGGAAGATCATTAGGATATTTTTTATGCTATCATACAAATTCTAGAATATTTATTTTATTTTTTGATAGAATCCTTTTTTAACTAAAACATCTTAATTGAATAGTTATTTGTAACCGTATATTACTAGCAATCTCCTTGCCAATTTGGTTATTATTATAATCCAATCATTTGTTAGCTTATATTAAAAATCTTGATTACTTATATGATAATTGCCTTATATTTTTAAGCAGATCATAACAAAAATTTATATTTAAGCATTTACATAATTATTTTTCTCGGATAATAAATGTATTTTAAAGTATTTTATTATTAATATTTTATTTTAAGAAAAACCCGTACAAGGTACGGAAATACATACTAGTTCATATGATATGAAGCAAGTCCACTACGGTTCTAATAGATTACAAAATATTTATTCATGGAAAAATTCATAAATAAGAAATATTTAAATAAGATAATAGATAGGCTTTTTTATCTATATAAATAGATCACAATGGTAATAAAAAATTAAAAAGCGTAAATTTTAATCAAAACTCAAAAATCTATCCTAGAATATGATCATATTATATATAATATATTTAGATAAAAGATAAGCAATATTTAAGGGGAAAAGCTTAATTAATATATTTTTACAATATAATGGTATTTAAAATTAATCTGATATTACTTGCGTTGCAATCTTATAATTCTTAGAATTTAAATAAAAAATCTTATAATTCCAATCTTAAAATATATAGTTTCCATATTTGTTAAGCAATCTTTTAAAATATGGTTATAATTCTTAGAATTTAAATAAAAAATAATATAATTCCAATCTTAAAATATATAGTTTCCATATTTGTTAAGCAATCTTTTAGATTATGGAAAACCATATGTTTTAAGAGATCTAGATAGAGAGGTGTGGTTTTATTTTTCTCATTCAGAATCGTAATCTGGTTTTTTTCCTCTCTTTCGAAGAATACTCGAGTCAGCCATTGGCCCTTGAGGTGGGAATTGTTAGTTCTTATCAAAATACCATCCATTGTTGTCAAGATTCTATTCTAATTCTTTTGATACAATTTAGGGTATTAATCGAGAAACCCTCGGAAGCCAACCAATCGAAAGGAGATCGAGAAACACTAGGAAATCAGTTGTTCAGGGATGGCGGCAAGGAGGGTCAAGAACAAAAGTGCGGCTCCGGTTCAGATCACAGCGGAGCAAATCCTGCGTGAAGCACGTGAGGGGCAGGAGCCAGAATTCCGGCCTCCAAAGCAAAAGATAACCGATGCGACCGAGCTTGCCGATTACCGTCTGCTGAAGCGCAAGGCGTTTGAGGATCGAATCCGGAGGGCTAACAATGTCGGTGTATTTGTACAATACGCTCGATGGGAGGAGTCGCAAGGAGATTTGGACCGGGCTCGCTCTGTCTGGGAACGTTCCTTGTGCGTCGATTACGGAAACCCTAGCACGTGGTTGCACTATGCTCACATGGAGATGAGAAATCGATTCACGGATCGTGCCCGTAACATCTGGATCCGTGCCGTCGCTTTGCTCCCGAGGATCGATCAGCTATGGTATAAGTATGTGCACATGGAACAGATGCTGGGCAACGTCGCGGGCGCTAGACAGATCTTCGAGTCGTGGATGAATTGGCAGCCTGATCAACAGTGCTGGTTGTCGTACATCAAGTTTGAGCTTAAGTATAACGAGATCGGTCGTGCTAGGGGCGTATACGAGAGATTTGTACAATGCCATCCCACGGTTGGGGCCTGGCTTCGATATGCTAAGTTTGAGATGAAGATGGGTGAGGTGGCTCGCGCGAGGAGCTGTTACGAAAGAGCGGTTGATGTGCTGCAGGGCCACGACGAGGCCGAGCAATTGTTCGTGGCATTTGCCGAGTTTGAGGAGCAGTGCAAAGAGACTGAGAGGGCAAGGTGTATATACAGATTTGTGCTTGATCATGCCCTGCCGCCCAAGGAGGGCCGCCGCTGCCCTGAGGAGCTTTACAACAAGTTTGTGGCCTTTGAGAAGCGGTACGGAGACCAACAGCGAATAGAAGAAGCCATTGTAAGGAAAAGGAGGCTTCAGTACGAGGATGAGGTAAGAAAGAACCCTTTGAACTATGATTCATGGTTTGATTATATCCGGTTGGAACAAAGTAGTGTTGGCAGCAAAGTGAAAGAGGGCATTAGGGAGATATACAGGCGAGCGGTTGCGAATGTCCCTCCAGGCGATGAGAAGCGCTACTGGCAGCGGTACATCTACTTGTGGATCAGCTATGCTCTATATGAAGAGTTGGATGCAGAGGATATAGACGCGACGAGAGCGGTGTATAGGGATTGCCTAAAGCTGATTCCACATGACAAATTCTCCTTTGCAAAGATCTGGTTAATGGCTGCTCATTTTGAGATCAGGCAGTTCAATTTGAAGGGAGCGCGCCAAATCTTGGGCAATGCTATCGGAAAGGCGCCTAAGGCCAAGATTTTCAACAAGTACATTGAGACAGAGCTGCATCTTGGCAACGTAGACCGCTGCAGGAAGCTATACGACAAGTATTTGGAGTGGTCGCCTGACAACTGCTATGCCTGGACGAAATACGCAGAGCTGGAGGTATCCTTGCACGAGACTGATCGAGCTAGGGCCGTCTTTGAGCTAGCGATTGCTCAGCCAGCTTTGGATAGGCCTGAACTCTTATGGAAGGCATACATTGATTTCGAAATAGGGGAGGGTGAGATTGAGAGGACAAGGCAGCTTTACCAGAGGCTCCTGGATCGAACTAAACACATCAAAGTCTGGCTCAGCTTTGCAAAATTTGAGGCATCATCTGCCAGGGAAGAAGACGCAACGTCCTGCATTCTTCGTGCTAGAGGAGTTTTCAAGCAAGCCTTGGATTATTTCAGGAACTCCGCTCCCGAACTGAAGGAAGAGAGGGCTATGCTATTGGAAGAATGGTTGGATATGGAAAAAGGATTTGGTGAACTTGGAGATGTTGGTATTGTTCAGTCGAAGATGCCTAAGAAGTTAAAGAGAAAGAGGCCTATTGCTATTGCTAATGAAGAAGACAGCATATTTGAAGAATATGTCGACTACGTCTTCCCCGAGGAAAAACAGCTTCCAAATTTCCAGATTCTACAAAGTGCACTCGAATGGAAGAAGAGAAGAAGAGCCCTGACCTAAATGAAGCTTTCCCCTGCATCTCATGTGTGTCTTGTACTTAATTAATTAGTTCTTTATACATTTTTATCTTTAGGCTAAGCTTCACTAACCTCAACAAGATAGTTTGCTGTCAGTCATACAGTTTGTTAGTTTCTTATGTAGTTTAGGGAGCAATTTGATGATACATATATCCACTTTCTAATTATATTTGCCGATTACTCTCAAATGAAACGGTGGAAAAAGATATGCCAGATTAGATATTCAACTGAGGATGAAAATGGAGACCTTGCAGTGGTCGTCTTTTGTGATAGGAATAACACCTTAGGGCAGTTATGAGAGCTTCCATAGACTTATTCTAACTTTCAATTTCGATTCATCATTTTTAGTTCCAAGCAAATATAGCAACAAGGAAAGGAAAAAATTGAGAGGGATGGAAGGCTTTAGATTTTACTGTTTGAGAAGAGACTCGATCTAGCAAGATATTTGCTATATCTTAGGATTATGGCCTCTACATACATAGTTTCTACCAAATCATTAGCCATTTTGAATATTCCATGAATCCTTTCTATTCTAATTGGACGAAAAAACACAAATCATCAATGAAATAGATATAATTAATGAGAAAGTTGTGGACTTGTGTAATCGAGCTGGAGATGTGGCTACATGAATGAAATGTTCATTCGGAGTCAACGCAACCCCCATCGCTTGTGCTGCAGAGTGCAACTCTTCGTCCAGCCTCGATCTGAAATCGGGATGTGTACTTGGTGGTTTAGGCCTTTTAAGACGCAGAAACGGTTAGTTCTTCTAAAGATACCATCACTGAATGAGTGAATGTTGTGGCTCCGGAAGATGAATTTGTCGATGCTACTTCTAGTGACTCCTGTAGCCATTCTCTGGACCACAACCAAGTTGAGCTTTCTTGATATGCTCTTTTCTATCTTACAATTTCAGCAACAAGCTTCTTTTGTCCTCTCATCCAAAATTTCCCCTCTTTTATTGATTAGAGGAAACAAAAAACCTAGAATATACCAAAATCAAATCAAATTGAAGATATTCTACTACTGATGTTTTTTTTTCATATTTTGCACTGAAAGAACATAAGCTTGATTGGTAGTCTTAGTTCTTATATATGTATCTATAGTTATTAGTATCTGTATATGTAATCAAATCTGTAAGGTGTCAAAAACAGAAGTAGCAAATGTTATTGACGTGTAAGACAGGGGAAATACCTGTCACATGATGTGGTTGGTTAACTGTCAATGTAACCGCTCTAGAAGGTAGTTAGGGACGATTGTTGCAGACTTGTGTTATATATATATATATGTGTGTGTGTGTGTAATTCATGTAGACAGGCGGTTGGTTCTGTCGAACATAGAAAGAAGATCAATACATTAATGCAGTATTGTTCATAAGCATTGTGTTCGTGTGTGTGAATTTCACTTTGTTGATTCCAGAACCAATTAGTTTATCTCTTCATTTGGTATCAGAGCATAAACGGAGAGATAACAATGTCGAAACAAAAGGACAAAGACATAGATGATGATTCTGATTTTCTGAAAATCAATGGAGGCAAGATCGTATCACTTCAGTATCCTATGTTGAATAAGACCAACTACACGGTGTGGGCCATAAAAATGGAAGTGTTCCTCACAGCGCAAGGACTATGGGAAGCAGTGGAAGGATCCGCAAATGTCGATGCAAAGAAGGATAAGATGGCATTGGCATCCATTTTCCAGGCAGTTGGTGAAGACGTGCTCTTACAAATTGGAGCAAAGAAGTCAGCAAAGGAGGCATGGGGTATGATCAAGATGATGAATGAAGGGGCTGAACGAATCAAAGAGGTAAAGATTCAAACCCTTCTAAGAGAGTATGAGTGCCTTAGAATGAAAGAATCTGAATCTGTAGATGATTATGCTACTAGATTAAACATGAATGTTAGTAAATTGAGAAGTCTTGGTCATAAAATTGAGAAAGAAATTGTGGTTAAAAAAATGTTGAGATCCACATCTTCCAAGTTTGTCCAATTCACTACAACTATGGAGGAATTTTATGATTTAAAGACTAAGAGTGTAGATGAAATTGTCGGTTCACTGAAGGCTCATGAAGATAGATTGAATGAATTCTCTGAAAAGGGCTTGGAGAGTGCTTTACTCACTCATGAGGAGTGGAAGACAAAAGAAAAGAGTAGAAAAACAGAGAAGCCTCAATCTAAATGGAAGGGGAAAATCAGAATAATGAGGGTGATAGCAAACCAAAGAAACGCTTTAATAGAAGTAAGATCAAGTGTTTTTCTTGTGGTACCTTTGGCCATTTCAAGTTTGAATGTGAGATGAAGAACAAGGATGAAAAGGTGAATCTTACAATTCCGAGAGAAGATCGGGAACCAACACTATTGATGATCAAGTGTGAATAAAGTATTTTGTGGAACATGTTGGCACCAGAAACTGATCAAGAAGAGGAAAGACAGGATCTTAGTAAGTGGTATTTAGATACAGGAGCCAGCAGCCACATGACCGGTGACATCAGTATGTTTGCCACGATTGACAGGAATTTGAGAGGAAAAATCAGATTAGGAGATTCTTCTTCAGTTGATATTCATGGAAAGGGAAACATCATTTTCTCGAGTGTTACTGGTGAACATATAACACTGGCTGATGTGTATTATATTCCTAGATTAAAAGCGAATATAATTAGTATGGGTCAACTTGATCAAAATGGGAATACTTCTATGATAAAAGATGGAGTGCTTAGTATATATACTAGAGGAGGAAGACTGGTTGCTAGTGTGTGAAACGACAGTTGAATAAGCTGTACACTCTTAGGCTAAAATTTGTCAAGCAAGTATGCTTGTTGACTTCCTTGAAAGAGCCCAGTTGGCTCTGGCACGCCAGATATGGGCATGTAAATTTCAATTCACTCAGGATATTGTCCAAGGATAAGATGGTAGTCGGGATGCCTGTGATCAACCAAGTTAACAAGATTTGTGATGGATGTCTAGTAGGGAAGCAGCACAGAAGTTCTTTTCCTAAAGCAACATCATACAAATCGAGCAATCCACTAGATTTGATCCATGCAGATCTGTGTGGACCTGTCTCTCCACCAACACTCGGAGGTAACTTCTACTTCTTACTTATGGTAGATGATTACTCTCGGTTTATGTGGGTAAAATTACTAAAGAGTAAGGATGAGGCATTTACTAGTTTCAAGACAATTAAGGCCAAAGTTGAGTTGGAAAAAAGGGGTAAAGATTAAGACACTAAGGACTGATCGTGGAGATGAGTTTACATCGAGGCAGTTCAAAGATTTCTGTGACATGGAAGGAGTCCAAAGGCATCTAACTGCTCCATACTCCCCACAACAGAACGGAGTAGTGGAGAGGAGGAATCAGACTATTATGGAGACAGCCAGATGCATGTTGAACTGTAAGAAACTTCCACCAGAGTTTTGGGGTGAGGCTGTAAGTGTTGCAGTATACATTTTAAATAGATCCCAAACAAATAGTCTAGATGGTGTAACTCCTTATGAAGCTTGGAATAAAAGAAAGCATGTAGTGAAACACTTGAAGATCTTTGGAAGTGTTGCACATATCAAGAACACTATTCCAAATCTTCCTAAATTGGATGAAAGAAGTAGCATGATGATATTTGTGGGCTACGAAGAGGGTCCAAAGCATATAGGTTTTTCGACCCAAAGAAAAGAAGAATTATGGTAAGTAGAGATGCAGTTTTTGAGGAAGACAGATATTGGAATTGGAACAGTTCCAAGGCTGATGTTCAGGAAAATCAGAACACTTTTTCTGTGTGTATTTCTGGTGATGAGCACTCCACTGACATCTAACACGTGCAGTCTGATCGAGTGGTGTGGCATCTTCAAGTAATAGTCAGATGCAACAAACTGCATAATCCGTAAGTGCAAGTACAATTGAAGAAGAAAGCTCATTGACTCCTGTAAGGATGAGATCCTTGCAGGAGATTTATGATTCAACCCAAGAAGTTGAAGAAGAGGTTGGTTTGTGCTTTATAGCAGAAGCTGAGCCTTGCACATTTGATGAGGCTGTGTTAAACAAGGACTGGAAGGAGGCAATGAATGCTGAAATTGAGTCAATTCAAAGCAATGGAACGTGGGAATTAGCTGAACTTCCTAAAGGCCAGAAAGCTATAGGTCTTAGGTGGATATTTAAAATTAAAAGAGAACCTGATGGAAGTATCCTGAAGTACAAGGCGAGGTTGGTTGCAAAAGCATATACACAAAAGCATGGGATAGATTTCGAAGAAGCTTTTGCACATGTGGCAAGAATGGAGACTATTAGATTGTTGTTAGCCTTTGCAGCAGCCAGAAGTCTTGAAGTTCACCTATTAGATGTTAAAACAACATTTTTAAATGGTGATCTGAAGGAAGAGGTCTATGTAAGGCAGCCTGAAGGGTATGAAGACAAAAAGTTCCCTGAGAAGGTGTTGAGAATTCATAAAGCTTTGTATGGTTTAAGGCAGGCTCCACATGCTTGGAATTGTAAATTGAATCAGTGCCTAAAGGAACTTGGTTTTGTGAGATGCAAAACTGAACACTCAGTGTATACCAGATTCAGTCATGATGAGGTAATGATTTTAGGGATTTATGTAGATGATTTGATTGTGATTGGATCGAGTGGAGATGCCATAGTTACATTCAAGTCAGAGATGAAGGAGAACTTTGATATGAGTGATCTAGGAATGCTAAGTTATTATTTGGGGATCGAGGTTAAGCAGACCAGTAAAGAGATATTTATTAGTCAGAAGGGTCTCTCGAGAAAAATCTTGGAGAAACTTGGTTTACAGGATTGTAGCCCTAGTGCAGTACCTATGGAGCCTCGAATAAAGCTGTCTAGACATGACCTGGATGAAGACATAGTGGATGGAACTTAGTATCGAAGTTTGATTGGGAGTTTAAGGTACTTGCTCAATACTACACCTGACCTTTCTTATAGTGTGAGTGTGTTGAGTAGGTTTATGGACTCTCCCAAGACATCACACATGGATGCCTTGAAGAAAGTTGTAAGGTATGTAAAGGGAACATTGAATCATGGTGTTGTACTGCAGGGGATATGGATGATCGCAAGACTAAAAGTGGTGTCATATATTTCCTAGGCAAGAATCCAATAACTTCTTCTAAGAAGCAGAGAATTGTTGCACTCTCCTCATGTGAGGCCGAGTACGTGGCTAGTACTGCAGGTATGTGCCAAGGGTTGTGGTTGCAAAGTGTGTTGGACTCTTTGGAAGGCAGAAAGAGTGGAGTGCCAACATTGTTTATGGATAATAAGTCTGCCATAGCTTTAGCAAAAAATCCTGTGTTCCATGATAGAAGTAAGCATATAGATGTGAAGGTTCATTTCATTCGAGATTGTGTCGAGAATGAGGAGATTAAGTTGGAATTTGTCAGAACAAATGAACAGCTGGCAGATATATTAACAAAACCTTTAGCAAGACAGAAGTTTGATGAACTGAGAAGCAAGATTGGTATGAAAGTAGCAAATCAAGCTTAAGGGGGAGAATGAAAGAACATAAGCTTGATTGGTAGTCTTAGTTCTTATATATGTATCTATAGTTATTAGTATCTGTATATGTAGTCATGTCTGTAAGGTGTCAAAAACAGAAGTATCAAATGTTATTGACGGGTAAGACAGGGGAAATACCTGTCACATGATGTGGTTGGTTAACTGTCAATGTAACCGCTCTAGAAGGTAGTTAGGGACGGTTGTTGCAGACTTGTGTGTGTTATATATATGTGTGTAATTCATGTAGACAGACGGTTGGTTCTGTCGAACATAGAAACAAGATCAATACATTAATACAGTATTGGTCATAAGCATTGTGTTCGTGTGTGTAAATTTCACTTGGTTGATTCCAAAACCAATTAGTTTATCTCTTCATGCACTCATAAATGATTTCTAGCCAATAGATACTCTAGCACCAATGGCATGAAACCCTAAATAATCAGCACTCACTCTGTATTACCTCATAACCCTAGTCAAGACACCAACTTCTCGAATTGTCAAAACCCTAAATCTGATCATCAGAACAAAGGAACACATTAATCAGCTGGCTACAAAATCTAAATTTACCTCTAACCACCTGAGAGTGGTCATTGCTTACATACAGGGCCGTAGATGAGGGAGTGCAAAGAGTGCTATTGCACAGGGCCCTATTTAGTCCCTTTTATAATATATTTTAAATAGCAGTATAAAATTAAGTAAAATTAGTTTATTGTAGTGGTTAAGGCCTTGCATTTATATAAGTAGACCTGAGTTCGAGTCTCACCAACCAATCCTTTATATGTTTTTCTTGCTTCTACTTGTATATTGTGATATATTTTCTACTTTTATAAAAAATTTGCACAGGGCCCCTCAAAAATACGGGACGGCCCTGCTTACATATGCTTCTGATGAAGGGCCTTCAACTGATCTTGAAGCTTGGAATCTTCTGTCATCATTATTTATTCATAGTCTTCAATAATTCTCTCTAATGCATTCTTGTGCCAGTTGTAGCTGCAACTTCTTTGGAGACACAACAATGTCTTCTGTTGGAGCCACATTGATTTGGGTTAACGCCTTAGTCACGTAATTAGTGTGAGGAGGGAAAATCCCTTTAAGACTTAGCACTACACTAAGAAAATGAGAACCTAATTATTCCTTAATTAACTTAGTATTACCCTTTACCACTTTCTGACCGTACTTGTGCCATATGTATCCATCATCTAGAAGATGAAATTAGCTTCTTGTATGCACAATGATTTTAGGATCAGTCACCTTTTCTGAGACAGCCTGCCAAGTGCCAACCTAAGATTTCATCCTCTTATTCTTTTGGTTTATGTTCACCTAAGACGGAGATAATAATGACCCTAAGGCTCCGTTCGGCTGGCACTAGAGGGAGCTTTTTTTCCGCTTCATCTAGCGGAAATTGAAGAAGCTCGTGAGGAGGAGCTTCTTCAATCCGCCCAATATTCCGCTCCCCCTAGTGGAAAACGCTAGCAAAGAAGCTAGTGCCGAACGGTGCCTAAATCAATTCTTAGTTATGTGCAGGCATTCAGAAGGAGAGCGGATGGTAATAAATAAAATAAGTTACCTTTTAATCCATGCCAAGAGGGTAAAAGGTTGCCACGGGTGGTGTTATCAGCACAGGAAATGCAGGTCTATATTCTAGACCCTTTCACCCTATAACATGATGTGTGGCAACAAAAAGTAGCTAAATTGGAGAATCAGCTGGTGTCCAATTAATATGCCTTGTTTTCTTGTAGACATGACCTTTGAAACAACAAAGGAAACTAAATGCTAATAACGAAGAGCATTTATCTCAAACCCAAACTAAATGCTAGTATTGAAAATGCTAAAAGGAAGTGGGTCGCAAGAAAGATCCATGTCGCATGATGAGTTTGTCGTGCTTTTTTTGCCCTATTAAACTTATGTTAGCCTCCCAGTGAGAACTTGAAGAATCCAATGTGGGTGATGTTAGTTGTTTTGTTTACTATAGGTGGTGTTTAGTAAATTGCATTTTGATTGACTATTGACTAAACTAGGGATGAGCAAAATCACCCAATCCATTGATCCGATCCGAAAAATCCGCCGATCCGATCCTTATTTATCCGTAATCAAAATTATCCGTTTAAAATTGATCCGTATCTGACCCGGACCAGCTAATTTTTCAGCATATTTGAATCAGATACGGATCGGGGTTTTAAGATATTGTAAACGTATATCCGAAATATCCGGTACTATTGATAAATATATATATATAGGGGAGGGTTCAAGAGAAACGGGAGTTATAGAGAAACGGAGGAAGGAATGAGAGACGTTGGATTTGATGTAATTAACGGCCAAGATCTTGGGTACATATTAACTAATATGGGCTGAATATACCCACACATCTTCCATTAGTAACACATATGGAAATAGCTGAAAATATAGGGATTTGACTGTGATCTTGATAAATAAAAAATAATTGCCATATATTGATTGAATGTGAGATCTGATTCTGATCGTGTATGCATTTGAATTTTTTTTAATAAATATTAAATGTAATATCACAATTTATTAGGTTTTGTATGCTGTTAGATTTATTTCGAATACACCCGTTAATTCAATATTCAACTTCAAATAAGCAATATTCAAATTAGTGTAGATAACATTCGAACATCTCATAACTGTATTGAAATCCTATTTATTTTGAATTTAGTACTAAATGTTAAACTCTTTACAAATAATATTCGAATATGTGTAAACGAATATTAAAAACACATTATCGAATATGTTGTTGTGGTAGTCATGGATTTATATTTGAATATGTTAGTTCAAATATTGGACAAACAAAAAATATGAGTAATCGAATATTAAGAACACATTATCGAACTTGTCGTCCTAGGATTCATCTACATTAATTGTAATTATATCTGAATATTTGAGTGTACATCTTGAATAAAACAAAGTATACAATCGAATATTAATAATACAATCTTGAACATGTTTACAATATATATGAATATTAGGTTTACACTTTACAGTTTATATGAATATGTATAAAATATATCTGAATATTATGTACAAAATCTCGAACATGTATAAAAAAGATCTGAATATTAACTTCATTACACTTTACGGTATATCTGAATATCTACACAATATATCTGAATATAAGTACAAAATCTTGAACATGTATAAAAATGTCTGAATATTAACTATGTACATGTGTACAAAAGAACTCGAATCTTTTATATGAATATTAATCACAAAATCTCGAACATATACACAATATATCTGAATTTTATATAACTTCAGAGTTTTGAATATGTGTACAAAATAACTCGAATATATATACAATATATATATGAATATTAAGTACAAAATCTTGAACATGCACACAATATATATGAATATTAACTTCATAATTTAGAACATGTGTCCAAAAAAAAACTCGAATATGTATATAATATATCAGAATATTAAGTATGTTATCTCGAACATGTATAAAAAAAACTCGAATATATCCAAAAAAACTGCTGGAATACCCAAGATGCCGTCAACTTCATACACGACCAAGGCATTGATTGAACATAAGCCTCCTCCCATCGTTTTGCGCCCCTCCAATTTCGATCACTTGGGTCCAACGTTAGATAAGCCCCCAATTTCACGATTCCAATTTTCTAGCAAATCAGTGGTACAAATACACTGCAGATTCAATAATTAATTACCATGATATCAATATATAGCATCATCAAAATTTAAATCTCATTTTGATTTTAAATACAAAAAGGCATGCAATTGAAACAATGGAATGATGCTTCTTTTAATTACAAAATAGCAATAGCAATTTCTTTTTGTGCTTTTCAACAACATGTCTTTAAAGTTCTATCACTAAAAATTCAAAAAATTCATTATGAAAAAAGATTATGTGAAGATTGAATGTGAGAATTTGAATTTGTGAAAACGATTTAAAGTTGAAAAGAATATAAAATTGAATGTGCGATAAATCGATCGAAATCCAAGTAGAGAATTTTAGAAAGACTTACAATGGAGTTGAATGAGGATTACAAATTGTGAAACCAACTTGATGACACCGCTTCAAAGCCGCCGAATTCGTTATTGCTACATGATTTGCTCGTTGTCGACGTTGATACAGCAAAACCTAATTCTCATCGTCATCGTCCACAACACGACCTAAATTTCAGCATCGTTGTCGTCATCATCATGAACAGATTCTGGTTGCAATGGAGCATATGGAAAAAAAACGGTTTATATTTTTCACAAATGGAGATATATGGAGAGAGAGAGATATGGAGAGAGAATGGAACAAATCAGATTCCATAAATTACGTAATTCTCTCAATTTAGATAAAATCCCATGCTTCTCACCCATTTAACCTATTTTGCACCTCTTTTTTTTTAATCCTAGCCATTTAATTTATCAAATCAAGCGGATCAGATTTATTCCCTGGTTTCTCTAGAAGAAAGGGTTTCTCTAGAGCCCTATGGTTCCGGTAAGGACCACCCTTGTGGTAAGACCCATTACTTAAAATGAGGACTAATCTCAACCATTGGATTTACTCCTTTACTATGTATTGAATGGTCAAGATTTTTTTATTTTTTTATTTTTTCAAATTTTTTATTTTTTAATTTTTTTAATTTTTTAATTTTTTCAATTTTTCAATTTTTTATGTTTTTTATGTTTTTATTTTTTTTATTTTTTTTATTGTTTTACTTTTATTTTTTTATTTTTTTTAGATTTATAAAAATCGAATTTTATAAAAAATGAACTCAAAACACATAAAAATTGAACTTATGATAGATAAAAAATGAACTCGTGGAGTATGAAAATTGAACTCATACAATATATAAAATTGAACTTCTAACATAAAAAATTGAACTTCTAGCATATAAAAATGAACTCATAGTATATAAAAATTGAACTGTCATATTTACCGTTTTTAAAGTTTTTTTAAAAAAAGAACATAATTTTAAAAAAAGAAAAAAAATCGAAAAAAATAAATAAATAAATTGAAAAAATCAATTATTTTTTAGTTATGTCAAAATCGAATTATATGAAAAATGAACTCAAAGAAAATAAAAATTGAACTTATCATAGATAAAAAAAATGAACTCGTAGAATATAAAAATTGAACTCATACAATATAGAAAATTGAACTCCTAACATAAAAAATTGAACTTTTAGCGTATAAAAATGAACTCTTAGTATAAAAAAATTGAATTGTCATATTTAACAATTTTAATGCTTTTTTTAAATAAGAAAATTATTTTAAAAAGGTAAAAAAAAAATTTTAAAAAATCATTTCTTTTTTAAATATTTTTTTAGTTATGTGAAAATCGAATTATTTGAAAAATGAACTCAAAGCACATAAAAATTGAACTTATCGCCGATTGAAAAATGAACTCGTAGAATATAAAAATTGAACTCATACAATATAGAGAATTGAACTCCTAATATAAAAAATTGAACTTCTAGTGTATAAAAATGAACTCGTAGTATATAAAAATTGAACTGCCATATTTAGCATTTTTAAAGCTTTTTTAAACAAAGAACAAAATATAAAAATTTAACATTAAAAAAATTAAAAATAAATAAAAAATAAAAATAAAAATAAAATTTTTTGAAAAAATCTTGACCATCCAATATATAGTAATGATGTAAATCTAATGGTTGAGATTAGTCCTCATTTTAAGCAATGGGTCTTACCACAAGAGTGGTCCTCACTTGAACCAAAACATATATATATATATATATATATATGTATATATATATGTATATATATATGTTTTTGGATATGGAAACTAATATTCAAGTAGCATAGATATGAATATGTAATATTAACACTATAATGAGTCTTTTTTCAAGAGTACATATTATCATGGGCCCATGACTTTGTTCAGCCTTATACTCAATAGTCATCTGTATTTAATTATATTTTTCAAAAGAAATTTCCTTATTTTAAGAAATCTAACACTAACCTCTAAATAATGTTGTTAAGTAGGTTTTCCGCGCTTAGATTAGCGGATACCCTAATCGGATATCCGCTGATCCGCCTCGTTTTGAATCAAAATAGCAATAGTTTACAAAATGAACATTTTGGATATCCGTTTTCGGATATCCGATCCAATCGGATATTTCTTACCGGATATCTGTTTGCTCAACCCTAGACTAAACTGTCTAGGACTATTGACTGATTTGCTGATGATATTAGCTTTTTTGTTTACCCTTAGGTGCCGTTTATTATGTTAGTTTTTCTGTTCGACTATCTACCCTAATACATTATAAAGCAGAACCCAAGTCTGTTGTAAAATTTGCGCCACGTGACATTTTTGAATAAATTAATGTGAAATTATATTTTAATAAATCTTGTAACAACTTATAGTATTCTTGCTATATATACTAAATAGATAACATGTTTATATAATTTTTTATGTATATAATTTTCTATCCATGTATTATGTATTAGTTTACTACAATAGATAACATATTTATATAATTTTTATATACATATATTCCTATGAGATGATATTTTCCATATTAATTTAGTATTTTATTTCTTAACAAGATTTAGGGTCTTAATATATTTTTTTTATCTTTTAACAAGGATTGAGCTCCAAGTATAAAATTTATATCTATATAATGATATAATTTTAAATAATAAATTTTGTTATGTTGATATATTTTTATTTTGAGAAAAAATATAATTTTATGTGTAATTTATTCTATATATACCATAAAAACTCTTCATGGTCATTCAATATTAACATGTTTAGTCTTCGGCCTCCTTCGGATCAAAACAACGAATTTTCCTTGATCTAATATTTTTATAGTAATTTTATGCATAATAATTTTTTTATCTTTTAACGAGACTCAGGTTTCAAGTATATAATTTTTCTATCTATATGTTGATAAAATATGGGGCACAATGTTAAAGATTTTTTATAAATTATATAATTTTATTATGATATTATATATAAGTGTTTTAAATTTTATATTAATTTCATAATATTGTATAATCTTTAGTAAAATTATCCCGTAAATATCACGGGGATTCAACTAGTTGATGATAACACCCTGCCTTCCTTGTTATATTCATCAGTAAGTTATCCTTTACCCCAAACTCGGTCATTTTCCTCTCATATTTGTTCCCTTCTTAGAGACACCAATGAGTAAAAACCTGAAAGCGAACGAATAAGGAGGCGTCGTACAAACGGTACAACCTTTGCCCTGCCTCCTCTCCCAGCTTTCGTCTTTACTTCATTTATTTTCCTGTTATTTTTGCTTCCCAAACATTGTTTTTTTGATAAACGCTTCCCAAACATTAATAAACCTCAATTAAATGATCCACCGACGGTTATGATTTGGGTCAATGATAAACCTTTTTTTAATGCGATCACACTTTGGTAACATTTTATTTCTTAGAAAAAGAAAATGTTCTTTTTTCTCATAGACACAATTATTAAAGAATTTATGGTTAGAAGGTGTGTATTAGTTCAAAGTAAATAACATATGACAGCAAGAGGGAGATAGAGAAGTATGTTTCCGATTGAGCTGCTAATTTGTGTTTGGGAAAATTGATTAAAATAGCCTAATCTTTTGGAATTGTTGCGGTAATTAGTCTAACGTTTTAAAATTACACATAATAGCCTAACCTTTTTAAATGATTGCGATTTTTAGCCTATATTTTCCATGTGTCAAAGGTTTTATTAAATTTTATGACATGACAGTTAATCAAAATCATAGGTGTTTAGTGACTAGGCAATTTTGAAGTTGAAAATAAGTGAAAATACAATTTAAAATAAAAAATACAAAAAGCCCCACCCTTTTCTTTGTTCTGTTTTTTGTTGTTATTTAGTGCAACCCTTCAATTTCTTCTTCAAAATACAGAAGTAAGGGCAAACTTCTACGTTTAGGATTCCCTCCTTTAATCAATTGTAATCATAACTAGATGGATGGTCCGTGCTATCGCACAGGTTCTCATTGATTGTATTTCATATTATCTGAGTGAAGTTATATTTTTTCATATATTTTTTTGTACTTTAGTGAATGTGTGAAAATATAAGCACATGGGTCATCATTCCTAATATGAGCCTTGCAAATATTATAAAATATTTATATGTTTGGTTTGAAACTAACTGATATAGCTTGCCTTTTGTATATTGTATACTTGGAATGAATTTATTAAAAAAAAAATTTTATAAATTGAATATTCAAGATAAATGCCTCTTTATTGTCATCAACAATTAAAGAAACAATTTATAAGACTTGATAATGATAATTTGTATTTTTCTTTCATTTAGAAATAAAATTTTATGCCTAATTGTGAAAGAAAATTGAATATATATATAAAAATATTACAACAAACAAAGAAGAAAAAATTATAGTGCTAAAAAATTTGTAACTTTTTTTCTAATTTTCTTGGACATGCTCTTAAACATTAGAGTTGTCCTATATATTAATACCTTCATATGGAGGTAACATACACTTTGCATCCATGATTTTTTTTTGTGTACGTCCATATATTCGCATTTTCTCCACTACCAACTTGGCTTCTTACTTTTTTAAACTTTTCTCTAATCTACCATTTTTTTCACTTGTTGTTTCTACTTATCCATTTGTCATAAATAGACAATTGCTTTATAGAATTTGAAAAGACATAAAATTTAATAGGATAAATTGAACATAGAATTTCAAAAGGCATAATTTTCTAGTTTTCAATTCCATATCATAAATTGTCAATTACTTTAGAGGATTCGAAAGGGCATATTTTTAAAAATTCCAATTTCTACTTATTCCCTTAGTCATAATTAGTCAAATGCTTTATAGAAATTCAAAAGACATATTTTTACATTTAATTTTTAGTCATTTCTTTTAATCAAATTTCTTGTCCCAAATGTCCAAATGTCTCTGCTTTATAAAATAGATAGATAGATAGATAGATAGATTGATTGATTGAATTCTTATTCTAACTTGCTATAAGAGACTAAGTCAATTAAAAAGATATTGATAATAAATTATTATTTTTTATTTTACTTTTCTAGCTTCAATGGATGTTTATTCTAAGTTTGTTAGGAGACTAAAGGTCAATTGAAAGGATATTGACAATAAATTTAATTTTTTTATTTTTTATTTTATTTTTTAATCTTTATTGACAATAAATTATCCAATCTACTAAATATTTCTCCTTAAAATGATTTTAATTTTTAATTTCTTCTTATTTTCTTTAATTAGATTTCTGGTCATAAATGACCACATGTTTCTCCTTTATAAGTTATATAGATAGATAGATAGATTAATCAAATCCTAGTTATTTTATTCTAATCCCATTTAAACCCCCTTCTTGTTTTCTTCATTGTAAGAGGAATGTCAGATACTATTAAATATTTAATTGACGGTGGAAAATTGCAGTTTGGATTTGGAAACCCAGTTTTTTTTCTTCTCACAACAGCCTCAAATCACTAGTATGGCAATATTTCTTGTATACACGATTAATCTTAACGTGATTTCCATTCTATCAAAACATGTACAAGAAGGCTCCTACTATAAGCCAGCTAAGGCGCTAATTAAGCAGAGAATAATATCACACATTGCTTGCTTCTATACACGATATATTCTTAATTTCTTACCTATAGATAGAAGAGAAGAAATCTTCTAGCAGTTCTGCTAGAAGATCGATATGGTAACCGAGATTAGTGGGATAGGATAGGATTATTGATCTCCTAAATAATATATCTCATTATATGGTAGTTGTTCTCATAACAAAAGTTGCAAATAGTAGAATTTTTCTGCAGTTCTGCTTGAACATTGATAATGATACAAATGGACATATAAAAAGAATTTCTTTTTTTTACACTTCTTACTATTTTACAGTGCCCAACAAATCTCACGATAATATTATAGCCACCATCCATATTTGTAATTTTGAAACACGGAAATTTCGAAGAAGAAACTAAAGGGTTGTGCCCAGCCAGAACAAAAAGAACGAAGAAGAAGGTGGGGCTTTTATATTTTTTTCTTTCAAATTGTTTTAAATTATATATTACTTATCTTCAACTTCAAAATTGCCTAGTCAGCAAACAACTAGAATTTAATTAATTACCATGTCATAAAATTTAATGAAACTTTTGTTACATGAAAAATCGAGGCTAAAAATCGTAATCATTTAAAAAGGTTAGGCTATTATGTGCAATTTTAAAACGTTAGGCTAATTACCACAACAATTCTAAAAGGTTAGACTATTTTAAGCAATTTTCCCTTTGTGTTTTACTAAAACTAAGGCCCCGTTTGGTTAGTCGTGACATATGGAAACGTAAACGGAAACGGAAACGAAATGAATCTATACCATTTTTAGTGTCATAATACATTTATATAAAAAAAATCATCCAACAACTTGTCCATTGTAAAAGTGAGATAGAAGAGAGTGATTCCACCATTTTGTTACTCACCCCCTTGGTGGAGGAATAAAGAATAATGTAGTGTAAAAGCCTGACTGTTATTACGTAAAAGAAAGGTTTATATACAAACTAGCTATCCTACAAACTGGGAAAGAAATATTAATGGTACATAATTATGGGATTCTCGGGATATACAATATCCGTTAATACAATATCACAATATCCTCTAATATCACAATATCCTCTAATACTCCCCCTCAAGTTGGAGCATGGGGATCTCGAATGCCCAACTTGCCCAAAAGAAGATGAAACTGATGAGAACCAAGGGCTTTAGTGAGGATATCAGTTGGCTGAGAATGAGTGCGTATAAGAGAGGTCTGAACTCTGCCAGCAAGAAGAAGATCTCGAATGAAATGACAATCAACCTCAATGTGCTTAGTCCGATCGTGAAAAACCGGATTGGCGGCAATATGGAGAGCAGCTTGACTGTCACAAAACAGGCGCATAGGAGCTGAATGAGAGACACCTAGAGAACGAAGCAACGCCTTCAACCATAGGAGCTCACAACAAGCGCTTGCCATAGCACGATATTCAGCTTCAGCAGATGACCTGGAGACTGTGTGTTGTTTCTTAGTCTTCCAAGAAACTGGAGAAGATCCAAGCTGAACAAAGTACCCAGTAACTGAACGATGTGTAATAGGACATGTCGCATAATCAGAGTCACAGTAGGCGGTAAGATCAAGAGTACCACTAGATGATAAAAATATCCCTTGTCCCGGATGACTCTTGAGATACCGAAGAACACGAACTGTAGCATCCCAATGATCAATGGTAGGCTCTTGCATGAACTGAGAAAGAGTATGTACAGCAAAGCAAATCTCGAGACGTGTAAGAGTCAAATAAATCAGTCGCCCAATCAAACGACGATATTTGTCAGAAGCCTCAAACAGAGGAGCAGAAGAAAGAGCAAGCTTATGGTTTTGTTCCATGGGGAACTCGCACGGCTTACTCCCAAGCATACCAGCTTCAGTCAGAATATCCAGAGTGTATTTCTGCTAAGACAGAAACAGTCCCTCAGCAGATCTGGCTATCTCAATCGCAAGAAAATACTTGAGAAGTCCCAGATCTTTCATATGAAAACATGAACTCAATTGCCGTTTGAACTTGGCAATGGCGTCAGAATTATTTCCAGCAATAATCAGATCATCAACATACACCAGAACGTGAACACAAATCCCAAAGCGATTATAAGAAAACAGTGCGTAATCAGCACGAGATTGTGTAAAGCCTAACCTGCGCAGTGCGGTGGTCAACTTGGCAAACCAGTTCCGGGGCGCTTGTCTAAGCCCATACAAGGAACGATTAAGTTTGCAGAACTTGCCAGAAGCACTAGAAAAAACAGGAGGAGGTCTCATATAAACCTCTTCATGCAAATCTTCATGCAGAAAAGCATTATGAACATCCATCTGATGCAATTCCCAATTCTGAATTGCAGCAACAGCAAGAAAAGTCCGAACTGAAACCATCTTGGCTACAGGAGCAAAAGTCTCCTTGTAGTCAATACCTGCCTTCTGATTATTACCCAGAACAACCAGTCTAGCTTTGTATCTCTCAACAGTACCATCAGATTTGTACTTAACTCGATACACCCATTTGCAACCAATGGGCTTCTTGCCAGGAGGAAGATCAGAAAGCGTCCAAGTCCCATTACACTTTAAAGCGTCAATTTTTGCTTGCATTGCGGCTTTCCACAAAGGATCAGAAGAAGAAGCAGCAAAAGTAGTAGGCTCTGGAATAGACTGAACAACAGCAATAAAAGCAGTATGTGCAGGAGAAAACCGTGAACATTTAACATAATCAGCTATAGGATAGGATGTACATGACAACCGTGATGGTTGAGATGAAGAAGACGATGAAGCTACACAACTGCGCACAGTGTTACAGATGTAGCCTCTTAACTTCACAGAAGGAGTCCGATCACGGGTTGAACGGCGAGGTATTTCTTGAACAGCGACAGGAGAGGATTGAAACCCACCTCCCCCATCAACTGTCTGCGTTGGGGCTAATGTGGAGCTTGGATCTGAGTTGACTTGAACAGAATCAAAGGAAGATTGAACCCCACTCCCCCTGACTGCTGTCTGCGTTGGGGCATTTGTGGAAGATGGGTCAGGTTCTTGAACAGCGACAGGAAGAGATTGAACCCCACTCCCCTTGACGTATGTCTGCGGATAGAAAATAGGGTTATGGATATCATCAAAAAGAGATGGTTGTGGCTCTGCACTTGGTTATGCAATCGGAGTTAAAAGAGCTTGAAAAGGGAAATGTGTCTCATAAAAAGTAACATCAACAGATACAAAATGCTCATTAGTCTCTAAATCTGTAACACCCCCTTCCTACCCTGGAGGTATTACAGCCAGTAACCCCGATTAAGACTAAACCGAAGCTACCCAAGGCTTTAAACTTACTGAACAAACTAAAAACAAGGTAAATGAAACCATTTAAAACCCAACAGAATTGAGTAAAATATTACAGCGGAAAAGAGAATAAAAGGTCTTATACATGCCTTAACTTAAAAAGAATTAGTACATAAATAGAACAACCTTCTATTTAAACAAAATCTTCATCCAGTCTTCCTTAAGTTCTTATTTCTGAAACCCAGCTTCACTTTGAAGTAGTTCAACCATGATCTTCACTCACGTATAGTCATTGGAAACCTTTCTTCAACTTTTGGAGCTTCAAACTTCTGAATTCGTCCCTTGGATCAACTTCCAAGAAGAACCTGATGTATCGTAAACCAACGGTGGACACCAGCCGACCATATAAAAGAAAGAAGATGGACGGGTTAGTCTAATTAAAGACTAGCAAGCGGAGAATCTAACTTGGTTCTTATGGTTGTAACTAAACATGTTGGCATCCAAATCCGAATAGACTCGGATTATGATCCAACAGTTAGCAGTCTTATAGAGAATAAGAAGGAGACTTGCATAAACAAGAGAGAGAACACTACCGCTTGTGGTTTCTTTAAGAAGCATAAATAATTGTTGGTAATTCATATTAATCACATAACATCTTGAAAAGTCTCCATCGACTATTCAGATTGACTTAATCAAAGTTTGATTAAGAATAATTCATAATCGGAAGTAAGAATGGTTATCGAATAGACTAACCATCCGAGTACATTAATGTGCCTAACGCACTTGTCCTATATCACTTTCAGAACTTTTCACAAACATGTTGGTAACTTTTAATCGACTGAAACCGCCGAGAATCCATATGTACATGTGACGTCAAGATGAGAGGGCTTATTTCATCCATGATCATTGACGAACAACTAGTACTAATTGCACTTAGCTAGAGTGCATAACACCTCCTCCAGCATTGAGTGAGGTATGAGTCATGACCCGAATGTTGGGATATGATAGTAACGAGCTAAACCTCCCAACATAGACTGTGTTATAAAGAGGTCATCGGAGACTCGGCTCCTACCCTTGAAAAACTAACTTACTTCACAATAATGTCTCCGCATGAGACAACATACAAGGCCACACATAACGGACCTAAATCCAGTTCTAACGCGAAACTGAATAAACAACATGGTCATTATTTCTAACAAATATAACGACCTATCATATTTTATTAATCATACAAGTTGTTCCCAACGCAAATATTAAATGGGATCCAATTCCTCATTTAATAACAATAACGCAAGAGAGAATCGTCCACTTGCCTTATACGAGATTTCTCCTCTTAAGGCGATTAGTTCCATCTCGAACGACGTGCATCCAAGACTCGAGCTCGGGTTGTACCGGAAAAGAATAGAGAAATAAATTATAATCAATTTATTTCCGTTTCAAGATTAACTACTACAAATTATTATGTCCTTATAATAATTTGTCAAACACTTGTTTGACTTAATCCGGCTTTATAACTTAACCAATTCGATAAATCACGATTTACGAGATTTAATACGAAATTCCAACTTTGAATGATCTTATCCAAAAATCATTCTATAATATAAGTCAAGCTCGAAAGAAGAAAATTACCTAGCGATACACTTTCGGGATTTGCTTGCACGCAAATCGAGGTGGCACGCAAAACGATGCGATGCGCAAAACGAGGCAACATGTGAATCAAAACGATCCATCGGAATCCATGTCACGCATACCGAGGAAACCGGGTCCAAACACCTTTCCCTTTTCCATTTTAAAACTCAAGAAGGCCGGAAATAAAGTGAGCGACGAACCAACTTTGTCGATGTCTAGCGACTTCGTTTGATATCCGTTTGGAGTGATTTAAGCGACAGTTGGAAGTCCTCATCACCCTCTTTCTATTGTTGGCAACGGATCTTACATTCATTGAGAGAAAACGGAGAACAAAGGCGACAAGAATCACTCGCCAAGGCTGAATTTCTGGGCACCATAAACCAGTACCAAAGCTGGTCGCGAACTCCTGTTCACCGACCCGTGGAGGCGATACCAGGGACGGGGAGGCGAAGCGGGCAGCGACGTAAGCACCTCCGACATCCCCTCTACTTACTGTCGGCAGTTTCCGACAGATTTGGTGGCCGGAAGGTCTACCACGAAGCCCACAAACTTAACTCGTCGCTGCTGAATTTTCCTGGCAAAGAAACCAGCAGCAGCGTTGGTCACGAAGGCCTGTACATCGGCTTCCACCGGAGCCACCATGGTGGAAACGGCGACGGGGTTGGTGGTTCTGGAAATCTGGGGAACACCTCTTCCAACTGTAGGCAATGGGGGATGCGTTGGTGATCGGAGTAAGGCGCACGAAGTCCTTCAACATGGCTCGTCACCAATGTTCAAATCTGGGTAAATTCAGTCCAGATTCGGAAACTATGCTTTTTGAGCCCGATTCTTGATCAAACAACTTCAAATCTTAAAGGGATTTTGTGGAGTACTTCACCCTAGACATTTAGAGACTTGAATCACGATTTTTGGTTAAGAAACGAGTTCACAATCGAATTTTGAAGTTTGGTCACAAGTTAGGTCGAAACAGAGTGTTTGCTTTCAAAGATCGAAATTGGGCATCCCCATCCCAACTTCACCTTGTCTTCTTATTTTTATAGATAGACTCGACCCCTCACCTCTCTTCCTTGCCTCGCCTGACGCCGGATAGGCCAACACGAGGCTGGAGAATAGATTGCCAGCGAAGCTCCTTCGAACAGAGCATCCAAGTGTGGCGAGTGCAAATTTCGCCAACAAGGGTGGGCTACGGAATAGGATTGCCTCGTCAAGAACATGACGCCGGCGTGACGACCGAGTGATGGTGGCGGCGCAGCCTTTGGAACTTGGCCCGGAATTGTTCACACGTAAGGTAGGGAAGAAGGGCAAGAAAGGAAGAAAGGAAAAACTTGGGCCAAAAACGTAATATAAAAAAATAATGTTCCATAAGAGGTTTTTGAGTTCAAAACTCACCTCTATCCTTTATTTTTCCTTCACTTTCTTTTCCTTTTTGCCTTAAGACTTCCTCCAAAGAAATCCAATTTATTTTACACATGTAACTTAAATTTTTCCGCTAAATACAATTTAACTTGCAATAATTTATTCATAAGAATAAATTTTATTTTTGCAAGTTTTTTATTCATTTATAACGGAATTAATTTAAGTGTAACTCTTCACTTATTATTAACTCGAACGAATTATAGTAATATCTCTTTGTTAAAAAGAGCGGATATTACATTAGTACCCCCTTAAAAATAGTTTCGTCCTCGAAACTAGGAAAGACTAGGGTGGTACACATATGAACATTGGAACGTATACTGAAAACCATTCTCTATCCGAAGAGAAATGATTTATCACCTAAGTACCCCCTTAAAGAATATTTCATTCTTTAACTAGGGTAAAACAACTCAGGAAAACACCTTTGCATAACTTGCTTAGTTTTCCAAGCGTGCGTCTAAAACTTCCTTATCATTATACTTGAGGTTTCTGTACCACCATATTTGAACCAAAGTTTTCGTACTACTGGTTCTTTCTTATTACATAATTTCTTTACAAGGATGTCTCGCAATCTTTACTCGACTTTCTTCCAGATAAAATCTCAATATCGTCTTCACCAAGAACGTGAGATTCATCCGACTATCCTCTCATGATAACAACATCTAAAAGTTGTTATATATTAGATAACATACTAAGTATGACAAGATAATAGCCTATCCTGCCAATTCATTCCAACCTTTTGTAAGGTTCAACATAACAAGAATGAATCTTATCTTGTTTCTTATAAACAAGAATAAATCCTTTAGTAGAGTCACTTGACAAAACCTATCAGCCATGTCAACTTAGGAACTCCTTGCTTCATAAAGACATAAAACTTTTATTGATCTTTCACCATCAACAACTTGGCTTGGATATACTTATATCCATTCATAGTCATCTTAAATGCATTAAAAAGAACACTCTAAATGAGTTTCTTAACAATCTTCATATGCATCCTTCTTTCATTAAGTCTTGAACGACCAATGACAAGAATCCATTCTAACATCTTCCCACTTCCATTCTGAAATAGAAAGAGACTAAAACATTTCATCTGGTCTTCTATGCTCAATCAGAACTTCCAGACAAACTAAACGTATCAAAACAAACTCTGTGACATTTCGCTTCATGTCAGTCCATCAAAAGTTTTATCTTAATCCTTATACATTTACTTGTTCCAGGCTGAACTAATTAAGCAAATAACTATGCTTCCTTTGAATTAAGCTTTCAAAGCTCAACAACAACAGATACACGTGAACAGTTTTGAAGCTAAGCAATCCATAAGCTTGAATAACAAATCCCGGTGTCTTACCTTCTTGATCTTTTCCATTGATCTTAAGCAATATTACTTTCCCATACTGCTTTTCTTTGATCTGGTCAACAGATTTTGAACAGCATCCTAGGGTATTCACACAATCTTATTGTTATCCAACTAAACCTTTAGTCCTTCTCAAATTATTTTCTTTATAAGGATTACTTAGAATCCTTACTCAATTTCCTTTCTTGGGATAAAATCTCAGTATTACCTTAGCCAAGAATATGAGATTATCCAACATATGACAAGATAATAACATATATTGTCAATCTTTTACATCCTTTTCTCAACCAAAACTCAGCTTGGGCATACTGACATTCAAAAGTATTTATCTCTCTCAACTACTTCAAACTACACTCTTACGCATTACTATACCAACATATTGGACAATAATACCTTTAGTCCAGTAATTTCTAACAAAATTGTCTCCATTGACAGTTTTCAGTCTTTTTCATCAAAGAACTGTTTAGACTTCATTTAACATTCTGACTTGTTGAGCAACCTAACTCTTAGGATTAAAAACATATCCTCACATGTCCATTCTCCACATCCAACAGCTTATCAGGTTGAGACTGAAAATCAATATTAATTTACATATCCAAACTCCAGACCCATTGGAGTTCTGCTTAAAATCCTCACTTGACTATCTTATCTCAAAGAGATTTAAGTTTTCAAGATAACATGAAAACAAATAACAACTAATGGAGAAATTACTAGTACATCCTTTACTCCAAAGAAAGGATTACTACAATATCATTCCTTAGAAAGGGTTCCATCCCAGGAGTCCATATCAACTTACTTTCAAGGATAATTCCGCTAAAAAGGCAATGACTTTCTTAGGTCATAACGTCAACCAAGATGAACTACTAGCAAACTGCTTAGAGAATTCCAATAATCATTGACTGAAAACAATCCCAAACTTTTAGAGAAGTACAGAGTTACTCCATGCTCTTCAGAGACCAACACAGATTTGTAAAGAATCTTACCAAATTTCTTTACTTATCATCGAACTGTTTTGGGAAGTTTGACCATACTCCTTAAATGGTATAGGATACCAAGGACGTAATAACTTAAAGGATTTTTACAAAGTAGCTGATATAGCAATTGTTATACAAGAAAACTCTCGTCTTTGAATTTCAATAACTTCACTTGAGAGATACCTATATGATTACCAACTCATACTAGAAACTATTCTTTAAAACCCAAGGAATTATGTGATCTTATTCCACCATGTGATCAGGATGGGGAGATAAAATAAACATAATCCTTTACTGCATTCTCATAGGAATAAGACATGTAATCTTGCCTTACCATGTGATCAAGATGGGAGACAAATCACATTCTTACTCACCACCATGAAAACCGTAGAAACATTTACTCTCTATTCGTTTTAACTACTAACATTGCCTTAAAATTTCATATTGAAATTTTCTCAGAATCAAAGATGAGTCTCAAAGAAGCAAAGACAACTAATTCGTTTCTAGACATATCATTTCCCATTTGAAGTATAACACTTCTTTTCTTCTTCAAGGTAGTTCCTGAAGACTTACCTTGACCTTTTCTCACTTCCAATACACTATCATACCTTTCCGTACTCCATAGTATAAAATAATCTTCATTTGATACAACTTGATCAGAACTCATCTTAACTTTACAAGTTCCAATAACAGAAGTTGATTGCTTGTATCAATCTACTTGCAATCCTTAGAGAAAAATATGATTCCAACATTTTCATACTCATGACAACTTCTTCCAAGGTCGATCTCATCTTGTATGTCTCCTTGACATACCACTTTAAAGTGATGTAACAATAATATGTTACCAAAATTAATGCTTGAGATCATCCATTTGCAGAACAATATCCCTTCTGCAACTTAATTGTCATTTAAATTCCGATATTCAAGAGTGAACTATCAAACTCTTTTGACGGTTTTAAGGACTTTCCATCCTTTTACAACTTAATCCTCTCAATACAAAAAGTGAACTTTTCAACTTTGCATCTAGTTCAAAACATCCAATCCTTATATCTCTCTACATATAAGGAAATTCCTTTAATTTCCAATCTCTTTTAGCAGAAGAATACACATGACCAAACAAGATATTCTTAAACTTATCCCAATTCAACATTGGTAAACAAACTAATCTATCATTCTCTTGTCTTCTTACTTAACCATAAGGAGATGACATGTGCCTTTTCATTAAATTAAGTTCAAACCACACTACAAAAGAAGAACTTGTGGTTAAGAGACCTGCCAACAACTTAACCGTTTCACCAGTACCATCTTAGGTATTGGATTTGACTATTATAAAATCTTCAAAACCCAAACACAATTGGAATTATCCCTTCAGCGATAAGGGCTAAGCCTTATTGACCACAATATTGAAGGATGAATATTTTTCTCCCAACTGTTTAAAATATCCAGACGAACATGCCCAAAATCATTCCTTGAATGATCTTCTCAAAACTGAACTTTATCATTTCCATCCTTGAAGATACATAAGTCAATACCATTGGCAAATTAGAACATCTCAAAGCTGATTCCATTACTAGTCCATTATGAACCTCAAGTCTTTTCTCATTATCCCGAGTTGGGTACCATACAACGAAACTCCAATAACGTTGTCACATAGGTTAGTCATCTGGATATCAACAATTCAATGTAGTCCATTAACACTTGCACTAAGTAGTTAACTGAGCATAAATACATCATCGATGAAATTCTTCTTGTTCAATCCTTTTTAACCAACCCACCTTATTCACAACCACCTTGGTGATTAACCACTTGTACATCATTTAATATGAACCAATATTCTCCCTCTCTTCCTTACTATAACCAAAAAGAGGTTCCCATTTCATTTAGGATTCTCAATTCTCTTAACTCAAAGGATAACAACATATATGAAAATCCGAGTTTGAACACTCTCAGATTCAAAATTGAACTGCATCTTCCAATAGTTTAACAATTCAATTGATCCAACACTTGAGCACTTCAAATCTCTTTACTTCCATCTGAACAAAGAAAAGTAAAGAATATCCATGATTCTATACTATAGAGTCACAAACACAGTTGTTGAAGAAAGTTTCCAAAGGTGATCCCTTTCTATTCAGGATTCTGTTACCTCCCTTCATGATCTATACTGATCTCTTAGAATCATCCAAGACTTATAATATTTACCAAATCTTAACATTGAGAAGTAGAGGTTTCAACTCCAAACTTCTCTTGATACTCGAATGTCAAAGTTCAGTAATTCCTATAAGAATATACTCGTGAAAACTCTTAATCTTATGACTTCAATGTCAAAGAAACTCACTTTAAAATTTCCTTTTCAAAGACAACACTTGAATTTTCACATATCAAGAAAAGGAATTAACAATTTCTTTCACATAACTTTGAATCATGAACTTTCTAACAAAAATTCTTAACTTTGAAATCTTCCATTATACGAGCTTAAAATAGGAAACCTTCAAAATAGAAAGTCTTTATGAAGTACAATACTTGACTTCAAAATCTCATAAGAAGTTTCCTAATATCATGGAAGAAACGACGAGGGTATACCCAATTCAGACTCTCAAGAGAGAATAGGAATTTATTGAGAACTTGGTCGAGAACCGATTCAACTTTAGAAATTTTCATCTGATCTTACTATGGATCCTTCTCGGAATCCATTCCCATCTCCAGGGAATCAAATGTCCACTATAGGACCTTTTTCACATAAACCATTACAAACTTGTTACCTTGTGTTCTCCAATTCCCTTTCCTCCTTCTATCTCTTCACGAGTCTAGCTTCCAATCTTAACCACTTTCCATAAATGGTACTAAGATAACATCCATATAGAATTCTCCATAATTCTATATAGAAGATGAAAGTCTTAAGCAAGACTTAGGAACTTTTAGCTCTGATACCACTTCTGTAACACCCCCTTCCTACCCTGGAGTTATTACCGCCAATAACCCCGATTAAGACTAAACCGAAGCTACCCAAGGCTTTAAACTGACTGAACAAACTAAAACAAACATTCATTGAGAGAAAACGACAGTTGGAAGTCCTCATCGCCCTCTTTCTACTGTTGGCAACGGATCTTACATTCATTGAGAGAAAACGGAGAACAAAGGCGACAAGAATCACTCGCCAAGGCTGAATTTCTGGGCACCATAAACCAGTACCAAAGCTGGTCGCGAACTCCTGTTCACCGACCCGTGGAGGCGACACCAGGGACGGGGAGGCGAAGCGGGCAGCGACGTAAGCACCTCCGACATCCCCTCTACTTACTATCGGCAGTTTCCGACAGATTTGGTGGCCGGAAGGTCTACCACGAAGCCCACAAACTTAACTCGTCGCTGCTGAATTTTCCTGGCAAAGAAACCAGCAGCAGCGTTGGTCACGAAGGCCTGTACATCGGCTTCCACCGGAGACACCATGGCGGCAACGACGACGGGGTTGGTGGTTCTGGAAATCTGGGGAACACCTCTTCCAACTGTAGGCAATGGGGGATGCGTTGGTGATCGGAGTAAGGCGCACGAAGTCCTTCAACATGGCTCGTCACCAATGTTCAAATCTGGGTAAATTCAGTCCAGATTCGGAAACTATGCTTTTTGAGCCCGATTCTTGATCAAACAACTTCAAATCTTAAAGGGATTTTGTGGAGTACTCCACCCTCGACATTTAGAGACTTGAATCACGATTTTTGGTTAAGAAACGAGTTCACAATCGAATTTTGAAGTTTGGTCACAAGTTAGGTCGAAACAGAGTGTTTGCTTTCAAAGATCGAAATTGGGCATCCCCATCCCAACTTCACCTTGTCTTCTTATTTTTATAGATAGACTCGACCCCTCACCTCTCTTCCTTGCCTCGCCTGACGCCGGATAGGCCAACACGAGGCTGGAGAATAGATTGCCAGCGAAGCTCCTTCGAACAGAGCATCCAAGTGTGGCGAGTGCAAATTTCGCCAACAAGGGTGGGCTACGGAATAGGATTGCCTCGTCAAGAACATGACGCCGGCGTGACGACCGAGTGATGGTGGCGGCGCAGCCTTTGGAACTTGGCCCGGAATTGTTCACACGTAAGGTAGGGAAGAAGGGCAAGAAAGGAAGAAAGGAAAAACTTGGGCCAAAAACGTAATATAAAAAAATAATGTTCCATAAGAGGTTTTTGAGTTCAAAACTCACCTCTATCCTTTATTTTTCCTTCACTTTCTTTTCCTTTTTGCCTTAAGACTTCCTCCAAAGAAATCCAATTTATTTTACACATGTAACTTAAATTTTTCCGCTAAATACAATTTAACTTGCAATAATTTATTCATAAGAATAAATTTTATTTTTGCAAGTTTTTTATTCATTTATAACGGAATTAATTTAAGTGTAACTCTTCACTTATTATTAACTCGAACGAATTATAGTAATATCTCTTTGTTAAAAAGAGCGGATATTACAAAATCATAGACTTTCCAACCTTTTTGACCATTGGGATAGCCCAAAAAAATGCATTTCCTAGACCTAGGTGCAAACTTATCAGAATTACGGGGAATAATGGATGCATAACACAAACAACCAAACACACATAGTCTATCATAGGACGGGGGCCGCCCATAAAGAAGTTCAAATGGTGTTTTGTTTTTAAGAAGAGGAGTCGGAGTTCTGTTGATTAAATAGGCAGCAGTCAAAATGCAATCGCCCCAAAAATTCAAAGGTAAATGAGCATGAAAACGAAGTGCTCGTACTACATTTAAAATATGCATGTGTTTCCGTTCAGCCCTACCATTTTGTTGAGGCGTTCCAACACAAGAGGTTTGAAACTCAATACCATTTTGCTCAAAGTACGAGCGCATGCAAGTAAATTCAGTTCCGTTATCGCTACGAAAACATTTAACTTGCTTTTGAAATTGACGTATTGTCATGGCACAAAAATTTGAAATGAAAGATGCAACTTCACTTTTATTAACCATAAGATAAATCCAAACTCTGGAAAAATCATCAACCAAAGCCAAGAAATAACGAGCACTAGTTGCAGTGGGAGTCCGATAGGGACCTTACACATCACAATGAACAATATTAAAACAGTTTAATGAATGCGAACAACTAATAGGAAAACTAGATCTAGTTTGCTTAGCCCTATGACAACTATCACATGGGTCTAAGTGACCATTTATTTGAACATTAGGTAACTGCTAAAGTACAGAAAGGGAAGGGTGACCAACACGAGAATGCCAAAGGGTTGTAGAATCGGTCTCGATCCGTGAAGCAAGCGCTATTGTTGGTGCCACACGCAGCCAGTAAACTCCATTTCGCTCCTCACCCGCTCCAATCAAGGTCATCGAAGTGCGATCCTGTACAATACACAGCTTATCAGTTGCCGTCACAACACAATTCTGATGCTTTAACAATTGAGAGCAAGAAATCAAATTGCAAGTTAATTGAGGAACAAGCAGCACACCTCTCAAAATTAATCTATCACAGAAACGAACAATCCCGGCACGACAATTCGTAGTAGACGATCCATTAGGCAACAAAATCGTCAATCTATAAACATTCTTCAAATCAGAAAGCAAAGACGAATCACCCGTCATATGAAATGATGCACCGGTATCCAAAATCCAGTTAGAAAACATACCAGAATTGTTACCGGCATTAGCAGAATTTTTAGATTGTACCATATGCATTAACTGCTGAAATTGGGCATCGGATAGCCCCGTCCCGACGCGATCAGAAGATGAATAATTTCCAAAATTCTCAGAGCCCGAGCCAAACGTAGAATTCTCGGTCTGCTGTTGGCCCACGACTGCGGCGGCCATACCGCGCCCACGGCCGCGGCCGCGCCCAGCTTGTTGGCGATCGCCAGCACCTCCAACAGCTGCTCCTCGACCTCGTTTCGCCCTATGAGCGGCGATTCTGTCTTCTGTCCACCATTCGAGATATCCGATCAGTTGGAAGCACCGGATAGTCTCATGTCCCGGATCCCCACACTGATCGCAAATTGGGCGGCGGCGTTCTTCACCTTGCTCGGTGTTCACGCCCTCCTGGCGACGATACGAGCCACGACCCGCCTGCGCAGCGAAGGCGCCTCCTTCAGTCCGATTCTCCTTGTATGCGATGGGACCCGAGCGTGCGCACTCATCCTGCACGACTAGGGCATAGGCCCGACTTAATTTCGGCAAAGGCTCTTGAGCGAGGATGTGAGAGCGAACAGTTGTGAATGTATCGTCCAAACCCATCAAAAATTGATGGATCTGTTCATCTTCCCGCTCTTTAGTCAAATCATCCGCCCATTTACACTCACATTTTCCGCAAGTACACCGACGAGCACTTTGATAATTCGACAACTCGTCCCAACTCTTCTTCAAAGTTCCGAAGTAATCGGCAATACTTTTTCCTCCTTGAACGCACGTGCCAAATCGGTACGCAATTGATGCACTCGCGGTCCGTTGCCTACGGAAAACCGCTGTTTCAGATCTTCCCACAAGTCTTTAGCAGATTCTGTAATATCCGCTAAATTTTTAAATAAAATAAAATAGATAATTATCCCAATAAATTTTTTTCTCTAAAATAGAGAATTTAATGAACTTTATAATGTCATTTTATATTATGAAAGGTTACAAAAGTTTACTACAATGACAATGAAGAATTTAATTAAATATATTATGCAAGTCGGATATCCATTTTCTCTTGAAAAGAGAGTTTTAAGTATTTTTATAATAATTGTCTTAATAAACTATAAAAAAATATTATAAAGGATTATTAAAGTGACAATTAAAATGTCAAACAAATTTGAATTATATTAATTTCGGATTTTATAATGTATTAATACAAAGCTAAAAAATAAATAAATAAATAAAGGAAAGGCAAATTAAAAAGGGTCAAGAGCCGGGACTCGAACCCGAGACCTCTTGCACCCTCACAATACTCACACACACTCAAACCCGATGGGCTAATGTAATTTGACTAACAACTAAAGAACTTTTATTAATTTAAACCCTCTTTTCTTCTTCTTCTCCAATTTGCACATCAAACTCTTGCCTGATTGAAGTGATGTACAATCAATCCATGTCCATTCTTCCTCCCAATCCCCATTGTAGCTTGCAAGACTATCTAAACTTCCTCACCATCCCATGGCATCATCCAACAAACACACTCTCCACCAATTATCATCAATTTCTTCTTCCACCATTGGATAATCTCCATTGAAGAGGATCACTAGAGCTCAAGGATTTGCCTATTTAAAGGTTGAAACTTCATTATAAATTCACACATCAATTTCTCTCATCTTCCTCATCAATTTCGTCCATTCTAAGACCAAAAATTCCAGATTTTAATCCAAGTCCTAAATCTGATTTTTCTTCAAAAATCCACATAAAACCCTAGTGTCTCTCCCTTGGCTGCCCACCTCCGTCGACCACTGGCTGGGAAGCCACCGTCCGTGCGCGTGGCCGCCGCCCTGGAGTCGCCCCGCCGCTGGTGCCTCCCGTCCTGCCCACCGTCGTTCGTCCGTCCTGAATCTCTTCGCTGGTTCCCTCTTGTTGTGCGCACGAAGAAGAAGCCAGGAGAAAAAAAAAGGGGGTTTGGGCCTAATTATTTTGGGTAATCCTATTTAACCTTGCCTACTAATTTTAGGCCCAACTATCTAATTAAATCAGATTTTACTTTTCAAATATAATTGCTTCTACATAATTTTAATGAAAATAAACATGCATGCTTAATATTCAAGAGAGAAATAAATTTTATAAATTATAAATAAATCCTAATAAATGGTAAAGATTATAATAGTGTGTTTAAGCATGTAAATGATGAATTTAAATCTATTACCTTGGTTGTATTTTTTGTATTTTAATAATTAAAGAAATAGATGAAGATGAAAATCAGTTATTAAAATAAGATAATATTAAAAAGAAAATAGTCTTGCATGTCTTTAATCCTATTATATGCTTTGAAATAATATTAGTAAGATATTATGAATAAAGTATTTTAATAAGAACAAGTACGAAATTAAATAAATTAAGAAAAGATATTAGTTACTATGGTAAATATAATCCTACTAGATTACTTAAATCATATCATGATCATAATATTATTGCTAGCATATGAAATAGAGTTTTTAATATTAAAAATATCACCTTCATAAAAGAATGAAGTTTACATAAAAATAATGATATTGCTTATCACTAGTATAAGGAGGTTAAAGATATATGAAATTAATTTATAATAATAATAATAAAATTATTATTTGAGTTGCCAAGTCTCTAGGTGTAGAGATTTCCATAGATATAGCTTCTAATAATAAAATATGGTAGTAGTGAGAAATTCTTATAATGGCAAGACATAATTATTATAAATAACTTTTAAGAAGCTCTCATAAAAGTAGTGTTACAAAATTGGTAAGCACATGGACTATAGTGTTATATTAAATATTGCCTTTATGAAGAAGTAATATTAATTATATAAAACATTAGAGTGCCTATTTTTAAGTGTAGAGAACAACAAAACTATATGGATATAATTATATTAATGATATATATATATTACAAATATTATGGATAATAAAATATTAGTTTTATCTATCTCTAAAGTGTAGAGATTTTTCCTACAAGACATAAAAAAAAATATTATAAATATAATAGTTGTGATTTTAAATGGATATATAATATATTTTTTATTTATGAAGATGTCTTGCATAAAAAGATATTGTAAGATATAGAAAAGATATTATTATTACTAACTTAGATATAAATAAAGAAGTTGCATGCTCCTAGTTTTGTGAAATAATATTCTAAGACATGGAAAAATCATTTAAATAAATAATAGAATTTATTATTATCTCTCATACATGGAAAGTATGCTATATTAAGTAATTGGAATTTTTCCACATAAGGAAAGTACTAGAAAAAAGACTTAATATAATATGAATATTACATGTCTTCTTAAAGTAAGCATGATAAGAGGATAAAATAATAAAGACATATTCTAGCATTTAAAAAGATATTATATGATTAAGTTGGGTTAAAAGATATTAATATGGGAAAGTAAAAGATATTTTCATGACAAGGGCGTTTTAGACTTTTCACATACTAAAGAAGAGTTGCATAAAAACAATATTTCATATAGTTATGGAAACTATATCTTAATAATTATATAAAGATAATATCCTTATTTGGTTATAATAAGAAAGTAATAAATTTATCTAAAAGGAATATTGACCTTAAGTTAATGAGTATTTGATAAATTGAATATTACTAAACCTTGATCTTCAAAGGATAATAATAATTAAATCCAAATAAAAAAATTTTATAAGAAATACAAGGATATTACCAATATAAAATAATAATAAGGAATATTATTATTTTATTCATCTCCACCTAAATTATTATTATAATTATTTAGAAATTAATTCTCTTATAAAAAGAATATAAGAGATATTTAAAACTTTAGAAGAATTAAAGAAATTCTTATTAAAGTTCGTACGTACCTCTCGTGTCGATAGGTCGGGATTCTCGCTCGAAGTCGTGAATCAAATATTTCCGTCAAACTCGATTGTTAGAACTCGCAAAAGCAAAGGCAAGTGGAATTTCCCCTTGTGACCTTTTATACTTCGCCTACATGAAAATTCTTGATGTTGGGAACAACTTGTATGCTTAAATAAAAATGAACCTAGGAAATATCGATTGCTAGAAATAACGACTATTGTTAGCATAGTACGCTTTATATTCCTTTGTTAGGATTATATATGCTAGTGTGTTTGTTATCTTGATTGGTTACGATCTCGCTCAGAGATCAATCTCGAATAAGCTAGTAAGGGGCGCGGGTTAGCCGACGCCTCTATATAACCTTATTAAGTCGTACGTCCATACGACTTTCGGGATCATGATCCCATCCACTCCGATTGCAAGGAGGGATGTGCGCACTCTAGCTAAGTGCCGGGAAACTGAAGTTCTCCCCCCCCCCCCCCCCCCCGGGTGGCTCGGATTATCCGTGTCCCACCACTCTCTATTAAAATTCATTAACAAAGTCGAATATCTTTCATCACTATCTAAGATAAGTGCGAATGCACATTTAAGATATCAAAACCGGACCGGTCTCAAATGATCGATCCGGCTCTCGGTCCGCTCAGGGCGTGAGAGGTTTTCACTTGTATGAATTAATAAACGTTCCCAACATACTTTCGAAATCCTAAAGAAGTCTACAATCTAGTAGCTCTTCTATCGCTTATCGAGTTATCTTCGTCTAAGATATACTCTCCTTTGAACCATTAAAGCTCCACATAAACAAGCCTCATCGTATAGCCCATCGTAAACACAACCTTATTATCTCTTTCGACAATAATTGAAATTACCGATATACCCTCGGGAAGTTCCATTCTCGCTTGCTTAGTCTCTTAGACTAATTCTTCTTTTCCGCATGTTTGCCTGGCATTCTATCGCCCCTCGCGAATTATGTCAGAACCCAGGAACCCTAGTAAGGCGTAAGGCGAAGTGAAGTGAAGGAAGGTCAAGAATCATCAAGATGTATTTATCATTTCTTTTTGGTTTTAATATCGCTTTGTTTAATGAACAAGATACTTTTGTTATATGTTTTCGAAGACTTTAAGTTGAAAACAATGTAAGACGCTTTGAAAGAACCAAGTCTCCTTCGGGAGCACCCTTTTCTATTTCATAAATTATGTTAATTTCCGCATTATTATTGTTCGATATCAACCTAAAAGCCTTGGGTGACTTTGGACGGTAAAGTCCGAGGTCACTGGCAGTAATACCCAATGTTGTAAAATAGGGGTGTTACAGATTCAAAGTAAGTTATGGTAGATCGAAGAAAGTCATCGATGGATCCAATAATCCAACCAATCAGCATGGAATTGACGGACCACCAATCGTCCATCGACTCCAGATCGTCCGGCCTCATGATCGTTCCGTTAATGAAGCCAAGTTTTCGCTTTGCCCGAAGCGCATTGCGAATGTAGAGATCCCACTCTTGATAGTTGTCGCCACGAAGAACGACAAGACAAATCTTCATCCCGGGATGATCCGACAGATGAAGATAATACGGAGAATTAGGTTTGAGGTTTTCATCCTTGCTCGGCATGATTGCACACGGGGAGGAGAGATTGAAGCCGAGAGGGCGGTGAGGCTGGTGAAAATCCGGTGAAAACCGGTGGTGGTGGCTGGCGGCCTGAAGAGTGGCGGCACAAGGATTAGGGTTTAGGATCGGAAAATTTCCCGATGCTCTGATACCATAAAGAATAATGTAGCGTAAAAGCCTGACTTTTATTACGTAAAAGAAAGGTTTATATACAAACTAGTTATCCTACAAACTGGGAAAGAAATATTAATAGCACATAATTACGGGATTCTCGGGATATACAATATCCGCTAATACAATATCACAATATCCTCTAATATCACAATATCCTCTAATAAGGAATGATTGAGGTGAAGCAAACCCCTTGGTGGAGGAATGATTGAGGTGAGCAAGTCCCCTTGATTTTTTTTGTCAATGTATCATGACCCTAAACTGGACTACATTCATTTCCATTCCGTTTAGGTTTCCATGAATTGCAACCAAACGGGGCCTAAGGGTTTACTTTAATATGCCAAATAATTTGGTTTACAAGTTACTACGTGTTAACCTGATAATGTTAAGATTTTTTTTTATAATATCAACAATACAATAAGTAGTTGAAGTCTGTTTTGTGAATAGTGCTGCTTTTGGGCCGTTCCTTGCTATTTTGATTAATATGGCCCGTTTGATTAATTTCCTTATAAAACGCCCGATCTTGTATTTTTGGCCGTCTGTTGGGGGCGCATAGAGGGGGCAAGTGTATCCCGCCGTTGGTTGTACCATTTTTATCAATGTTTTGTAAATGTTTAACTTTTTCCCTTTGTTTCCAAAAATTTTGTTGGAAAAGGAGCGAATTATACTTATTTAAATGTCTTTGTAATTTTTCTAATAACCGTGTATTCGAAGGATCATATAATAATAATTCTTGTAGAGATTGTAATTGGCGTTCAGATATTTTCAACTGTTCATAGTTATTGTTTAAATGATGTTTAGCCCAAACTTTTCAATACTTCTTAAGAAGTTGTATTTTCATACAAACTCGAAACATAGAAGAGCCATCAAGACGATAACGCCAAACCTTTTGGACTAAAGAGGCATAAGTAGGGTTTTGAAGCCAAGCATTTTCAAAGCGAAAAGGAAATTTTCTGAAATTGTTTGTTTTTGAGATATTAAAAGTTATAAGGCAATGGTCCGAAGCTGTAAACGGATGGTGATGAACTTTTAAATTTGGGAATTCTTGCACTAAGGATTGATGTATAAGAAGTCGGTCCAATTTTTCAAAAGTATTTTCATTAGCAATAGAACTCTTGCGCCAGGTATACGGGAAACCCGAGCAATTAGCATCAACTAAACCAAAATAATTCTTAAAGTTTAATAATCTAGAAAATCGAGACAAGACAGGTAAAGCGCCACCCATTTTATCCGACATGCTACAAATTTCATTTAAGTCCCCAACTAATATAAAAGGTAAATGAGAATTTTCGATAATCTGATATAAAGAAGACCAAAAGCAATTCTTATATGCCTCCCTAGAAGGAGCATATAAAAAATGATTAGGAATGTCAAATTGTTATGAGAGTACTTCAAAATGATTAGGTTATAAGTGTTCAAAAACAGTTCACAAGAATTGGTGAATTTATTTTGACAAATAAGTAACCAAAGACCACCCTTGGTACCTATACTTGGACTAAAAATAATATTTTGAAACCCACATTTTCTAATAATAGTTGTAGAAGGCTCTATTTCTGTCTTTGTTTTTGCTAAACAAAGGAAATTCAATTTATTATCTTTTCTAAGAAACCCAATTTCTTCCCAGAAATTGGATCGGCACACACCTCTTACATTCCAAAAGACGATACTCATAAAAAAACCTTTTAATAAGTAATGTTCAAATAACCTTTCAATAAAACCCATACCAAACCCTTGAAACACCTTTACCACCACTAGAAGATTAAAGCTATAACAAGTAATGAAAGTAATAAGAAAAGTAGAGTAAAAATTTAGATTATGTATAATAAACCTTAACATACAGCAAGTAATGTAAAAAACCTGAAAGAACCTGTTGGAATACCATTGAACACTAAGCCTACAAGTACAACACAAATGAGAATAAGTACCAGCTCTGTAAAATACAAGAAAAGATCTTATGGGATAACAAATATTAGCGTTTAGATTTATACAGCACAACGGTGAATGATCACCAATATTAATCCTTAAGAAGAGAAGAATAAGAAAAAGTTGAAAGAAAAGACTGTAATCCGCCTCAATGCTGAAACTCAAACACCAGCACTTGAATAAACACAGAAGAAGTAGAAGAACATAAAAAGAGCACACTAATAAGTATCCATGAAAATAGTTAAAAAGAGCCATACAAGAACGATTCATATCAAAATTCCTAAAAACTGGACAGATCTACACTATATTATAAAAAAGACATACTTAACATAAAAGGTGAACATACCAGATACACATAAACTCTATAAGATTAGAAGCAATGTAATATTCCAAAAGGAAAGATAGAAGGATAAAATATAAGAAGCAGAACCAATCTGATAAACATTGGCATGCAAATGACCAGGGCTGAGACTTTGGACCCAAAAAACCGAAGAACCGAACTGAACCGAACCGAGTGGTGGTTCGGTTCGGGTTGGTTCGGTTTGTGAAAATAAATGTGGTAAAAAAATTCGGTTCGGTTCTTTAAATTATTTCGGGTTCGGTTCTCGGGTTCAAAAAAAAAACCGAATACCCGTCCCAATTCCCAGCCCTAAAATTTTAATTAGTAGTGCGAGTTTCTGACTTTCAAATTTCGACTTTCACTTTCGAGACGCCGAGCCTGGCCGACGTTCCCGTCGAAACTCGAAGGTGTTCCCGTCGTTCCCGAGCCCTAGCCGTCGCCATTTGCAGAGCCCTCACCAGCCGCCTACGAGTCGTCGGCCGCCTGCGAGTCGCCGGCCGCCTACGAGTTCCCAGCCCTAGCAGTCGCCGGTCACGCCGTCCGTCTCGTTGGTTACAAGGTGACCTCAGTTTTTGGATTATAACAGCTGCCAATTGCTATTGAAGATAGGATTTTCAATTTTGCACAAACTCAGCCGTGTAGAGGATTTTGCAAAATTGAAGATAAACTGAGGTCGCCAATTGTTCGTTCTTCAATTTTGCTATTGAAGATAAACCTCAGATGAATTACTGAATTAGTTTGTGATAATCGTAATATGCTAATTGAGCTATGGTGTGTTGGTTGTGTTATTAGTAGGTTTGAATTGGCTGTGTTTTTACTTTTTAGCTTAATGAATTTTGAGTTTCCCCTTCTCTTTTTTTTGACTTGGAAATGGTTTTCTTGATTAGTTCAATTCTTTGACAATTTGTTTAACTTGGATATTTGAGGAGTAAATCTTGCTTTCAAAATTGAGAATTTGAAGGGCATCATATAGAAACATCCAATTAGGAAGTGAGCCTGATAGAATGTTGTTGGAGAGACTGCCACTGTTTCATCCAAACAAGAAGGGAAACTGGGTAAGAAGTGTCTCTTGAATTTAGGAACAGAATAAACCAAATAAAGGAATGTGACTAAGTTCGGTTAACCGAATTAACCGAAGAACCGAACCGAATAAAGTTCGGGTACGGTTATTACGGTTCCTCACTAAAATTCGTAGGAACCGAACCGAACCGAACTAAAAAAAAATTTACCCTGCGGGTAGGCTGAAAAAAACCCAATAACCGAAATATCCCAGCCCTACAAATGACTACTTTTAAACTTAAGAGGTATACATGCAAAAAACAATATCTTAGTTTTGAAACATAACACCCCAGTATTATGAATAAGAAACATACATAAGCACAGGAATGCTTGAAATGAACACATTCTTAGATGGGAAAAGGGATCATATTTCAAATACCTACTAATCTTACATAAACAAGTAAGTGAAATTAAAAAGGATGAAAAACCATTGGGTTCACAATAATTAAAGAGAAAGAGTATTACCAGATAAAGAATACTTTGTAACCACAAAACTTTCAGAACAATTTGAGAATGAGTTATGATAAGAAATTGTTCATCATTAAGTTTTAGATCCTTGCAAGTCCATGTATTCAACAAATTCTCAACTCTGTCTACCTTAGTTTTAAAAAGCGCGCCTCGGGCGCGCCTGGGCGATGGGCGCAGGGGTTGGCGCCTTCAAAGCATCGGGCGAGGCGTTTTACAAAAGGCGCGCGCCCGTGGCGCCTTTTGATAGGGCGCTGAAGGCGCGCTTTTTTCGCCTGGGCGCGCCTTTTGTGTTTTTCCATGAATTGCGTTAAAACTGATCCGTTGGCATTTTTTTAAACAATATGGGTTGTTGGCCACTTGGCCCAAACATAGTATAGCCCATTTAAACTAATAAAAACAAAAAAAACAAAATTAAAACAACAAAAAACACACATTCTGTGCCGATAGACACGATAGACGATAGAGATGAAGTTGAAACCCTAGCCACCCAAGTCTCCTCTACTGCCCGCCAGCTCTCCCCTACTTGTTCGACGCTGCCACTGCTCCGACCTCCGACGCCGCCACTGGACGGCCGCTGACGCCTGCTGTTCGCCTCCGGTAAGTCCCTCTCTTCCCCCATTCTTCTCTTCAATACTGATTTTTTGCTTCTTTTTTTTTTCTTGTTTTTTCTGTTGTTCGCGTGTTGTTCTACTTTTTTTGTTCAATATATATTGATTCATGCTGCTATTCAGCCAAGAGGCTGATATATATAGTGTTTTATGGCTTCTTTTCCCTTGCTTCATTTTTTAATTTTTTTTTTAATTTCGGTTGTTGTTTTTTTGGCTTTTTTTATGATTGTGGGCTACAAATCAGATTGATATTTATTTATATTTGTGAAAATGACTTGTAGGGTGCTGTTGAAATGGCTTCAAGTGAGCAACAAAGCTTACCTTCTATTGGATCAACCGATAATAGAGATCCGGGATGGAAATATGGAACACGTGATCCTAAAAATTACAACAATTGGACATGTAATTTTTGTGGTAAAGTGACAAAAGGAGGGATATTTAGAATGAAGCAACATTTAGTAGGAGGTCATAGAAATGCTAAAGCTTGCCCGAAGTGTCCCGAGCATGCGAAGGAGGAAGTAAGATCATATATGGAGAGAAAAGAACAACAAAAAGCTACTACTCAAATGATGCCGGTTGATCAATCTTTTGAGAATATTGATGATGAGGATGAAATGGATGTAGAATGTATGCCATTACAATCCAAAGGGGGTACTAGTTCGAGTCGTGTAAGTGGTAAATCTATTCTTCAAAAGAGAAAACTCAAGGGCCCCATGGATATGTTTGTCAATCCTCCTCCTAAAGATGTTTTGAAAAGTAGAAAGGAAAGAAAAGGCGTTTTTGGTGGTGCTTGTGACAAGGAGTTACGGGATAAAGTTTGTAAGGATGTTGCAATGTTCTTCTATGATAATGGGATTGCATTCAATGTGGCTACTAGTGCTAGCTTTAAAAAGATGATTGAATCCGTTGGACTTTATGGTGCGGGATTTGAGCCGCCAAGTATGTATGAGCTAAGAGTTCCTCTCCTTCGGAATGAAGTAAGTAACACCATGAAACAATTGGATGATCACAAGAAAGAGTGGGCAACAAAAGGGTGTTCAATTTTATCCGATGGATGGCGTGATTCGGTTGCCCATAAGGACATTGTGAACTTTCTTGTCAACTCTCCAAAGGGCTCCGTGTTCTTGAAATCCGTTGATGTTTCCGAAGTTGTGAAAGATGCCGACACATTGTTTCAAATGCTTGATAAAATGGTTGATGAAGTTGGAGAGGCAAATGTTATACAAGTGGTGACCGATAATGCATCAAATTATGTTAAGGCGGGTAAGAAATTTAAATAGTTTATGTTCTTAATTTTTTAAATTTTATTTCATTACTTAATTTTATTATTCTAAAGAGACTAATGTCTTGTAATTTTTTTGTTTATTTTTTTGGTAGGGAAACTTCTTGAGGCCAAAAGACCACATCTTTATTGGACTCCTTGTGCCGCACATTGTTTGGATTTGATGTTGGAGGATATTGAAAAACTTCCAAAGGTTAAAAACGCTCTAAAGAAGTGCATGTTCATAAATGGCTATATATATAACCATATTCCTCTTGTGAACATGATGAGGAGATTCACAAGTCAAAGGAATTTGCATCAGCCGGCGGTTACAAGATTTGCAACTTCCTTTATTACCATTTCTCAATATCATAGGCAAAAAAATAATTTGAGGAAGATGGTCACTTCTCAAGAATGGAATGAGTCTAAGTGGGCAAAGGATGCTGGTGGAAAGAAAATACAAACATTTATTATGCAAGACACCTTTTGGAGGAATATCCATTATGCTCTTAAGTTGACGGGTCCTCTTGTTAAAGTTCTTCGAATGGTTGATGGAGAGAGAAAATCGGCTATGGGATATATTTATGAAGCCATGGATAGAGCTAAAGAGACTATTGCTAGGAGTTTTGGATTGAGGGTAGATCATTATGAGAAGGCCTTTGAGTTCATTGATAAAAGATGGGATATTCAACTTCACCGACCTTTGCATGCGGCGGGATTTGTTCTAAATCCAGAGTTTTTTTATGCTAATCCTGAACTAGATGATTCCTCAGAAGTTCAGAGGGGCTTCTTAGATTGTGCTATGAGGTTGATTTCGGATCCTATGATTCTAGACAAGGCCTTGAATGAGTTCCCTACATATAGAGACGCGGACGGTCTCTTTGGTCATCCATTGGCAATTAGGCATAGGAAGACAAAATCACCAGGTAACATACTAATTTCTTATAAATTTAATATTATTAATAGTTTATATTTTGAAATTCATTAATAAACTAACAATATATTCTTTTTTTATAGCCGAGTGGTGTGCTAGTTATGGATCTTCAGCTCCTACCCTTAAGAACTTTGCCATAAAGGTTCTTAGTCTCACTTGTAGTGCTACAGGTTGTGAGAGGAATTGAGGTGTCTTTCAACATGTAAGTAACTAAGTTTTAAGTAATTTTACTTTTAAATATTACTTATAATAGTAATTTCCTTTATAATATATGCTATTATGTCATTAGAAAATATTACTTATAAAAGTTATAATGCTATTATTTCACAGCTTCATACCAAGAAAAGAAACCGATTGGATCAATCTCGATTGAATGACATGGTCTTTATAAAGTATAATCAAGCTTTGTATCGCCGATACAAGATGAGAGACACGGTCAATCCCGTATTGATGGATGACATTGATGAAAGTAATGAGTGGTTACTTGGAAGAATGGATGGGAACTCTAGTGATGAAGAGCTTGTGTTTGATGATGATGACCACTTGACGTGGAGTGTGGTTAGTAAGGCCTCCGGGGCCAATGATCCTGTTTATGCAACTAGAGGAGCATCAAAGGCAACAACAAATGCCCCAAGGTCAACTTCATCTAAAGGAAAGAGTGTTGCTACTAGCTCTCGTGGAGTTGTGTTGGATGATGAGGAGAATGAGGAGTTTGAAGAGGACATTGGCAAAGATGGAGAATATGTAGAGGATGAGGATGAGGATGAGGATGAGGAAGATGATGAGGATTATGATGATGAATTGGATGACATCTAGTGCTTTAGGGAATTAAGGGTCCATCTAGTATTAAGCATGATATTTTCTTTGCTTTTCCCTACTTGTTTGTTATGGATTTATTGTGTTTGTGACTTTGTGTTTAAGTACTTGTGTGTTTTAGTCTTATCTAGAACTAAGTTGGCTTTCCTTTATAAATTTATGGTTTAGTATTATGCTATTTTGAGTTAAATTATGTTCTAGAAATGATTTCAGAGGTTTTTGGCACTTTTATGCGCCTCGCCTACGAAAGGCGCGCGCCTGCGCCCTGCGCCCTGCGCCTGGGCTCCAGGGCCATTTGCGCCTTTGTGCGCCTTGCGCCTTTTAAAACTAAGCTGTCTACCAACCCAACAGGGGGCAAACAAAGGAAAATATGATGAAAGCCATGAAGCCAAACAAGGATCAATTGGATGAATATTGCAATTCCTTCAATCAGAACCTTTAAAATATAAATAGAGATGTATACAGGTTCATCATTTTCACTGACATTCTTCCAATAACAATAGAACACAAGAAACTGGTTCATATTAGAAGCAAGAGATCGAATCTGTACCCACAAAACTTTCAGAACAAATTGAGAATGAGTTATACTAAAAAATTGTTCATCATTAAGTTTAGGATCCTTACAAGTCCAAGTGATCAAGACATTCTTCCCTCTGTCTACCAACCCATTAGGGGGCAAACAAAGGGAAATAAGATGAAAATCATGAAGCCAAACAAGGATAAAAAAGATGAATATTACTTTTCTCTCTTTGAGAACCTGAAAAATGCCAATAGAGAAACTTACATATTCAGCATTCACACTTACATGTATCCAATAGATATAGATAGCCAGTAGCTGAATTATAAAGAAAGCAAGAGAGCTTGCAATCCAAAGGAGCCAAAGAGCTACACCATAACCAAAAATGATCAAATAGTCAACCACCAAAAGTATCCTTAAGAAAAGAGTCAGTATAATCCAAATCAAAAGTATGCACCACCAGGTACAACACACAACAGGATTACAACACCACACATCCTTGATATGAGTAAATGAATTGTTATAATAAGTTTCAAAAGTTTGGTTCAAGCTCATCCCAAACCAGAAAATGCCCAAAAACTCAACCTTATATGCTAGACCAAAGGTCCATATACTTGGGATTTTTTGACACATTTCCAGAAATAGGACAAGAAGTTTGGAGATAGAGATTAGAAATACAATACCTGCACAAGGAGCCCAGCACAGCCAAAACACCCCAGAGAGATTCATGGATATAAGACATAAATTTACTGAGAGCTCAAGGCCAATATCCATAAACCAATAAGGCCACTGAAGAACATTGCAATTTCCTCGTTCATATAAAGTAAATAAGAAGATGAACAGGCAGCAGCTCGGGAACTGCACCAAACTCACACCAAAGAGTAGAATAAGTGAACAAGAGCAATCGAATACATCAAGTTTAATCAGAAAACGAGAGAACCCATGATTTAGAATCACAAATGGAGCAAATTTCATAATAATTGGGAGATAAAGGTTCATAAAGGTTTCAGCAAAATATTGTTCATTCTCTAGAGGCAACTGAATAGACAAGTTCTCAATCTTGATGGAAACAAAATCCACACAAGAGAGAAGAAATCCAAACCGAAGCCGACAGAGAAAAGTTTGACCCATAAACAACAACATACCAAGAAAAACAAGAGAATAAGAAGAAGCAATTACATAACCTGGAAATGACGTGCTCCAAAAGCAGGAAAGGAAAGAACAAGTCTTCCCCTTCCAAAGAAGCCTAAGAGCCTAAGAACCGCACTCCACAATGCCACAATTCCCTCAAATAAAGAGAGAACCATCGCACAAAGCAACAGGAACCAGCAACCAAGTCCAGCGAGCACTAAAGGAACAAAGATAAAAGCGAGAGTCCATAGAAGACAGACGCAAGAACAGGCCAGCCAAAAGAGGCCCCTTCGAAGGAGATTGAGGGAAGTTTCAAATCGGCACCAGGACCGACAAGGGTTAAGGGAGATCAAAACTATCTCAGATCCACAACACAGATCCAGAAAGCCAAGAAACCCTAAGGTTTCACACAAGAGGTGGAGAGCATAACGAATAAGACTATCAACCAGGAGAGGTGAAGCCACAAAAACACTAGACTCTCATAGATGAAGGCGGATTTACAGAAGGGGGGAAGAAGAACAAGCGAGGAATCGAAGCGAATCTGCAAAGAGCACCCCAAAAGGGGCAACTAGGGCCGGCTCAAGCAATAGGGAGTTGGAGAGTTGAAACGGGAGTGAAGTTTTGTTCATACTTACATTTGATCTTGTGTAGATGTGTCAACAAACATGAAACTTCAGCCAGGGCCTCTTGTGGATTTTCTTTTTGCCAACCAGAAAGTTAATGACCTATTCTCTATTGACTGGGCTAAGGTGAGACTGTTTTGTGCAGAAGTGGTGTCATTCTCTATGCACATGTTCTAATGTCTATGTTTTAACAAAATATTTCTAGGCCAAGAGGATGCTGAAAAACTTGAGAATCAAGACTAAAACATTAAATCAAGAGTTCAAGATAATTGGCTTGAGTGAACTTCCATGCAATCAGCGGACGTATGCATTTCTTGTTGCAATTTTAAGTTGTTTGGTTGGGTGCCCCATCTATTTTGTTAGATGGATGTGCTCATGTTGAATTTTTTTCTACATATTTACCTTGAAGCAGAGAAACAGAGATGGGAGTGGTAGTGACCCTAAAGAAACTGAAATCACAGTCCATGTAATATCTGCCAAAATAGAACTGCGTTACTCTGCAGATTTGCCATGCATCAACGTGGGCAAACCTAAGTGTCCTACTTAAGTACCTTTAGAGGTGATTGACTGATTCTGAATGTGTTGAAGATATATAATTTTACCTGCTTCATAACAAGTAGTCTATTTATATGGTCTTTCTCTTTTGTAGCTTTGTACATTTGTCTCTTTACAACGCTGTACCAAGGCTTTAACCAACCTCCAAAGGGCATCTCTTGATAAGAAGTCTAGACAGAAGCCACAAGAAAGGATGACTGTTTTAAGCCATGTAAGGCATTCATCCACCCTACACTACTTGTTCTGTACAGGCTGAATGTTGTTTTTTAACATTGTGTTTGTCTATACACAGGCATTGAAAACCGTCAACTATGATGCTGATCCGATGCTTAGATCCTGTAGGGATCTCGATGAGTAAAGACTTTGTTCAGGTCGAAGGTCGTGTTTTGCCTACTCCAAAGGTTGGTTTTAGCCTTATTTTCTTTGGTGAACTCTTGTTGTCTCCTGAGAAGTCTTCGTTATCAAAAGTTGTTTCCAACTGCCTTGCTGTTTTGATTTGCTTTCAGCTGAAATCTGGAAATGGTGACTTCTTTCCAAGAAATGGCCGTTGGAGCTTTAAAATCAAGCTCATCGTTCCTTTTGAACTGTTTTCTGTTTCAATTCATTATGCCACAAACACTACTATAGTGATTGATTATGGATTTGTGTCCTATTTTTTCCATCTTTCTCTTCTTCATTCATTGCATGTTCTTGTTTATTCAGACAATCCACCATTTCTATGGAGTGATTTAAGAAAGATTAATAGATGAAGCTGATGCTTATCATGTAATGCTGGAAGATGGAGATTCCACTATCACCTACAACTAACAAGGCTAGGCTGCTATAATAACCAACATCCCTGCCATTTTATACGAATGTACATTAGGTTATTGTTAATTGTCATAGATGCTTTGACTTGTAACTTAGTTGAATGTAATCGTCTTCATAATTGATGATGGATGGAACGAACATTCGAAGTTTAGCCTATGGTCTAACCTCATTAGAAGTATTGTAGTAGAATGATGTATGCACTTTCTACCATTGAAGTGCATTTAATAGTAGTGAAGTTTGGAATATAAGAGGCATTTTTATGATGGTGGCATCTAATTATGAATAGAATTAATCTTATTCTTCATTTTAACTCTCACACTAAACTGGTGAGAGTTAAGTTTTTATGAACCTCTTGCATACTAAACCTATGTGATGCATTACTTTTTAGGCTTAGATTCCTACATATATATATAGAGAGAGAGTCTGGTTCACGTGCGAATGGGCGCCCAGGTGCGAAATGAGAAAGAACAGGAGTCGTTAAATCAAGAAAAATCTAAGGCGCTGATCATTTCACTTAAAAAGGGGAAAAAAAGGCACGGGCGAATTATTGGCGAATTATTCGCGTATTTTTGAAAAAAAAACGGAAATAGGACACGCGCCCAGATTGTTCATCAGTATTGTGGATTTGTTCATCAATAATGTGGATTTGTTCATCAAAAATGTGATTTTGTTCATCAAAACTGTGATTTTGTGCATAAATAAACTATTGTTTGTGCATCAAAAATCTATTGTTTGTACATAAAAAATGAACAAATGTGTATCAAAATTACATGCAATATGTTCATCAACATTGTGATTTTGTTCATAAAAAAACGAAAATATTTGTTCATCGGTTTGTGCATATTTGTTCATCGGTTTGTGCATATTTGTTCATTAGTAATATCAATTTGTTCACTGGTTTATGCATATTTGTTCATTGACTTTTTCATATAATTGTTCATTACTAGATGCATATTTGTTCACTAGTAACCTCAATTTGTTCATTACTATATGCATATTTGTTCATTAATAACATCAATTTGTTCATAGCTAAATAAGGCACAAGCACACCTCTTCGATTTGTTGCTATCTCGTTCTCTTAGCATACACCATATTATTGCAAAGTCAAATTCTTTATCTCTATTATCTTTTGCATTCAAGTTTCTACATCAAACTTATCTTATTTTGGTACTATATTGAACACTTCATTCGTATTGACAAGTTAGCCTTAAAGCATTTTATTCGTATTATACTTTGAATTCAAGATAGCCTTAAAGCACAAAATAAATGCAAAAAATGCACAAATAGATAGTCCTAAATGTACAAGTTGATGGTATTAATAGTCCTAAATGTACAAGTTGATAGCATTGACACATAAAACATAAGTTTATTTCAATTCACAAATAAGGGTATAATAATGAACAAATAAGGTTATATCAAAACTAATTATATGTGCATAAAAAACTACATAATATTGTATTCCTATACATAAATAAGGTTAAAAAATAAAATTAAAAATTAAAAAAGTTCGAAATCGATGAACAATGTTATCAAAAACTCAATGCACAATTAGTTAGTATTGATGAACAATTGGTGAATATTGATGAACAAATCGCTTTTCTGATGAACAAATTGGGCGCGTCTCATAAAAACACATTTTTCAAATAATTCGGGAAAAATTCGTCCGTGTCGTATTTTATTGAAAAATACGCGAATAATACGGGAAAAATTCGCCTGTGCCGTATTTTATTTTTTTTAATGAATGTTTAATCAGGGACGTTGATTTTTTAGAATGAACGATCGAGATTTATTCTTATTCTCACCCAGACAGCCATTCGCACGTGACTCTTTTTCATATATATACTATATATATAGGTTGCACTTTTGTTATGTATAAACAAATAACCCATGTTTTTCACTTGATTTACTTGCTTTTCCAGTTTGCAACTGAATTACTTAATTACCCGAAACAAGATCTTTATCATTCACGAGATTGACCCCGTGCCTTTGGCACGGGGACCCCCTACTAGTAATGTTAAGAATTTGAGACATGGGTCCATATAGTTGTTTTTTAAAACATGATATATTACATAATACAAGTAATAATAAATTTTTATAATGATGGACAAATGTTTTCTGATATACAAGAAGCCACTATCTCATTGTTTGATTTAATTGTTGGTACTGCTATATTGTACATGAAATATTGTTTTGGCATATACCTTCAGCATTGAAGAAGAAGAGATACATCAATCTCACCACTTATCTCAGAATCCTTCAGCATTGAAGACTATGGCGACATTAGGTTTAATGGCAACTTTTACAAGGGCGTGCCTCACCATCTCTACCATGGCCGCATTAGTTGCACTTAAAACATCACCAAGTGTATTGTTTGTGTTGTAATCAATAGGCAAGTTTGCTTTCTAGATCTCTATATTTTTGTTCTGTTTTTTTGAATTGTGCATTTGTAATGTGCTTCGGTTTGGGGATTTATTGGTATTGAGGCATAGTGGAAGTTATTTAAGGGCTAAGGATTTGATACAATCACTAGTCACTACCATTTCAATCATGAACTCATCTTTTTAATTAGTGCTTGATTAGAGATTATACTAAGGAAGGTTGTATTCTTCGTTGCCTTACTGATGTAATTGGTGATTTTAGCTCTAAACCTCTGTTCTTAGAATATTGTTGTTGTCTTAATCGTCTTATGAGTTGTTTGGTACTAGATAATGCAAATTTAGTTTGGGGATTGATTGGTATTGATCTTCATATATGCAGGGACATATACGGAGCTCTACATGGAATAGAGGTTCATTTAGTTTTGCACTTTTCAATCTAATGTGTGCACTTTATCATATATTGAATGCACTATTTTACATATCACTATAAACAAATATTATGCCATTTAATTTGCACTTTGCAATATTATGGGTGCACGTTATCATACATTGAATGCAATATTTTACATGTCACTCTAAACATTTTCACTCTTGTGATATTTTTTAAAATGTAGTTGGTACATTGTGCGTATATTATTTTGTGTTTCTTTCACTCCTCTTGATTGTAATTAACTTGTTTAAGTATGCTACAAGTAGCCTATCAGTTCAAATGGGAGAGCGGTGAACTTGTGTACAAAGAAGTAGGTTCGACTCCTACATAGGCTCACCTAAACTCTTAAATAACACAAACAAAATGACGCACTTTAATTAACTTGACATGTATTACTCCCTCCGATTCAAATTAATTGTCGTTTTAGCACTTCAAATTAGATCCATTTTATATGTCGTTTTAGGTTTTCTAGGCAATTGATTATGAGTGAGTTATGAGAATTGTTATTGGAATGTGTTTTTATTAATTAATGTTATTCCTTCATTGGTTGAAAAAAGGTGATGAGTGGTAAAATTTATAAAAAATTTACCTTTTTGAGTTTAGTTAATGTTTTTCTTAATTCTTGTGTCCAAAGCTAAAACGACAATTATTTTGGACCAGAGGGAGTATTTGATATTGTTCCCGAAAAAAGCTAATAAATACATATAACATCAACTCTAAATATCCACTATTAGTATTAAGTAATGCACTTTCGAGTAAAAGTGTAAATAGAGCGGATAAAGTGCATTTTGTGCCTATAAATGTGCAAGAAAAAGAGATTAAAGTGCATTGTATTATACAATGTAGTTTCAAGTACATTGAACATGAGTAAAAGTGCAAAATTAAGTGAATAAAGTGCATTTTGTGTTTGTAAAAGTGCACATTTAAGAGATTAAAGTGCATTGAACATGAGTAGAAGTGCAAAATTGAGATGATAAAGTGCATTTCATCCTTGTAAAAGTGTACAATTAAGGGATTAAAGTGCATTATATGGTGTAGTTTATGAAGTTTATTAAATACGAGTAAAAGTGCATTTCTTGACCAAATTAGCCCATATAGGATTCGAACTCACATCTTTGTGTATAAGCACATTGCTTTTCCATTTGAGCTAATAGGCTTTTCTTATATTAACTTGTTAGCTTCTTTGATCAAGATAACTATTTAATCAAATCAAAAGTTTATGGTTGTATCTATTACATAACACAACAAAAGATTGCACTTTAGGAAAATTAAATATACTCTTCACTGATTCTCTCATTCCAAACATGTATAAACCTACAACAACCATTAAACTAGTACAATCTTGAAACTCTTGTAGTAAATCTTCAAGCAAAAATGCATATATTCGATTCAATACGATGCATTTAGGCCCTTGTAAATGCACTTTATGCCCTTAAACATGCATTTGGGAAATATATATGGACACTAGAATTACATAAGCAATAAATTGGCTCAAGAGAATCAAATACAACAAATTCCACTGAAGACAAATACAACAAATTAAATTTGCAAGAAAATTAAACTGCAAAAACTTTATTTCTCCAGCAAAAAGAGAGGATTGCAATGAGCAAGTGACAAACCTTTTAACGGTCATCGGACTTGACGAGTAACTGGTCGGCGTGATTCGGATTCTTCATACAATTTTTTAGTTGAGCGATGGTATTATCTACGAGAATCAGTGAGTAAGCGGCGACGAGTAATAGGTTTAATTTTAATATAAAATCCTTAGATTGTGCATAAACAAGTTCTAATCGGGAATTCTAGGGTTCTTTTTCACCTTTCCCCCCTTTTATTTTGCTTTATGCATCATTGTGCTTCTTCAATCAATTTTCGCAAGGCTTCTAGATCTAGTAGAAATGTGGATCAATTTTTGTAGTCCTTCGATCGTTGAATTGCCCCTTTGAAGTCCAAATCAAGAATCAAAGTGCTCATCAATGGGGTTCCAGTGTGGGCATAATTCGTTTGTGCGTGCGTGGAGTTGAGGAGAACAATGAAAGGGCAAATTTCGGGTTTTATTCGAGATAATTTTTTTTAGTATTTACAAAAATGTCAGTGAGTGTACATTATTCCACTTTTTTCTATAATCTGATCTTTAAATCTGAACCTTTCATTTCCTTAATTTAAGGCTCCTAGAGATCCTCATTTTTCACCATATTAGCCCTATTCACTAGAAACTTACTCGGAATTTGAATCGTTAAAATTTACATGTCAATTATATAAGTCAAATCATATAATTTTATCATGATTTTCTTATAATTAATCAAATAATATTTTAGAATCCTCTGTTCAAAATATTTTTTTTTGACGTAACTATTATTTATTGTATAATTGGATGTTATTTTCCTCATACTTCTTATATACAGTATAATGTATTTTCAAACATTTTCATACATTAAACAACAAATAATTTGCTAAATATTAATGTTCTATTAACACTTTGTTTTTAAAAAAATATCTACTGAACCAAATGAAATGAAAGAAAAGAGTAAACCCGTTTCGTACGGACCAATCACATTTCACCCTCACAGTTCTCGAGACTCTCTGATTTTTTCGCTTCGATTTTTTCGCTTCCGATTGTTTCGCGAAATGAGTTCTTCGTGATTTTGTTCATCTTCCAAATTCGATTCGCATTTGCAATCTCGGAAATCAGTATACCATGTCCGAGATGTTGCAATTCACTGTCGCTATCGCGCTGGTGGCGCTAATTGGGCAAGAACCAGGTAGGCTTGCCCTAGTTTTGTGTTTACGACGAAAATCGTCCTCCGCTTGGGCCGATCTTCCGGTGGAACTCCTACAAATCATCTCCGGCGGGCTTACTTTTGCTAGAGACGTGATTTGTTTCCGATCCGTTTGCAGATCGTGGCGCTCGTCGACGGATGCGCCGCCGAATCTCCTATCTGCGGTATGTCCTTTTAAAGGGCCGATCAATGGAGTGGAACTTTATCTTTCAGGCGACTTTGAAATCAAAGCTTCTGCTCTTTGTTTGCTGACTCGTCCCAAGACTTGGTTGGTGGCCTTGGAAGAAACGTCCCCGGGAGAGATTGAGCCACTCCATGCCCTCAACTACGGGCGTATGGAGTTGGTTAGCAGCGCCGCCGCTGATCTGTATCCACCATGGCGCACGGCAATCCAAAAGTCGGTTTTTCATCTCCACACGCTCCCTTGCCCGACTTGCAAGGGAGAAGATGGGGTCAGGTTTGCCCTTCCTATAGTTCTGACTTCTTCCTCGCTGATTCCAAATTGCTTTGAAGGGTTGTTTGCATATCCAGAATGGCATCTCTATGCCTTTAGACTTGACCTTGACATGGGCTTTAGGGCAAAATTAATTGGACAGGGTTTACAGATGAAGGATTATGTCCAATTTAGGGGTGAGATTTATGCTCTTGAGGCATCAGGCCATGTTTATATGTTGGACAAGAAGAATTTGAAATTGATTGAGTTGGTGGAGAGGTCTGAACCTCCCAAGCCCTTTAGATTTACCATTCCAGGCTTAAACAAGCTTAAGTTTGTGGTCTCAGGGGAAGAACTATTTGTTGTCAGGTGTTACTATGAGGATGGGTCAGCCTGTGAGGTTTACAAAATCCAAGTTGGGACTGAGGGGATATGGAGACAGCCAATTGATGATTTGGGTGAAAGGGTGTTCTTCATCACCCAAAAATGCTCGATTTCCATCTTAGCCAGTATTCTTCCAGATCCTTGGGAAAAGAATTGTATAGTTCTGGCTGCGTATCCCTGGTCCACTTGTTCGTGCTCCCAACCTATTGATCCTACCTTGTACTACAGGATTTTCAATCTTACAACTAAGACCGTCATCAAGCTGTGGAGTCCAGAAGGGCAGACTTATGCACAATTGTTTACTCCTTCCTCTTCCTTGGTTGTAGAAGAAATTGTTAATCCCATAGCCAAAGAAGACTCTCCAAAATGATGGTAAAAGATATTCAAAATGCTTTTTTAAATGCAAACTTGTGAAGTTGAATATATGTAGTTGAATATATGTTTCATGTTGTTTTCAGAATATATGTTTCATGTTGTTTTCACTGGATTTTCTTGTATCTGATATGCTATTGTTTTTTTATTGATGCAGCAGCTCATCTTACTCGTACATAGAGATGGGAAGTGGCCAATTGCCTTCAAGAAGAGAAATCATCACAATTTGTAATGGTAAAGTTGACCTTACCATCTTCCCTTTAGAAAAGTGATTTTTGTCAATTGTTCATAGATATCTCTAAACCACCAACTTAATCCCATGGACTAACCATGGCTGAAACACTGATATTGCATGCAATCTCTCTTAATAAAAGAGAAAAATAACTACTGAGTTGGATATTATCCTGTGAGAAGAATTCTGTTTCCACATACTTAGAGATGCTCCATCTCCCACGTGCTGTTTGTTATTATATGTTGCTAAAGTATCGGTTGTTAGCTATTTGTTAGCTAGTGGAATAATTAGTGGATTACTAAATTAGTGGATTACCTTATTTCTAGGATAGTAGGTAGTACTTGTAGTGGGTAGTTATTTTATTTAGTCTATTTAAGATATTATACTTACATGAAATCAAAGTGTGAAGAAAGGCACCAGCTTCACCGTACAAACAAGCCTCTTTGACTTTTCAACAATTCTGGGGTTTTTAGGAGTCTCCTACCTGCTATCCCAATAAAGCCCATTTAAACATTTTCAGCTCTCTAAATCCCATGCCTCCCCTCCAACTCTTTTTGGTCTGCTAGGTTTTTTCCAGCGACACCAATGAATTTTGCTTCCTCTTTTCATTGACCCCACCAAAATCTCCCAACAATTCCTTGAAGCTCGTCACAGAAGTTCTTTGACAGCTTGTACACAATCTTCATTACCTCATTACATCTCCAAATTCCAAAATGATCCATGTCCAGAAACAGCAATTGACTGGGTTGTCCATCCACCTTCATATCAAGCCACAACCTCGGTCACTTGATACATTATATTAAGTAATTTCACAGGGCACACCAACAAGTAATCCAGAAATAAAAAGAAAACGATTCTCCGCGTCGAATCCATCGGATTCCAATTTTGCCTTGGTGTGCTTAATACTCCCAGATAGCACCACATATTTCAGATCAAATGAGTTAACTATATTCTTGAGTAGAAAAGGTCTGCTCATAGCACAATTTTCACTGGATAATTTTTCAAGTTCATTGACAAAATCAGAATGTGTCACAGAAACTGTCTGACATAGATGTACCACAAGTGAATTGTAGTTGATACCTTCTTTAAAGTTTTGCAGAAACTTTACAGTCTATACAGCCTGAAGGCGTAGGTACGAAGTACGGTTTAGTGCTTGTCATGTGAAATTGTAGCTGATAGCTTCTTTAAAGGGTTATTTAGTTTTGAGGTTGTTCTCACCTAGTGCTTATCATGTGTATGATTAAAGGGGTTAACCATACACCTAGTATTATGGTGAGATATTAGGCAATACAGCCCCTTAGTGTATTGGCTAGAGAGAGTGTTATTCTCTGCTGGTTGCTTAATGTTTTCTGGCCATGGTCCCTTTGGTTTATTAAGGTCTGTGTGTGTGCCAATTTGCTCTTACCTCCACCAGACTTTTTAATAAACGCAGTAAAAATGAGTATACTATGATAAAACAACTATGATATAGAGAGACCATGATAAAAAGCACATTTTTGCCCCAAAAATCTAAACGCGCTTCTCTTTTTCTCGAGAAAGAAGGCATTCTCTCCCAAGAGGATTCAAAAGCACGAGGTTTCTCCATTTGCAATCCCTAAAACTTGATCGATTACGCCATATCTCCCCCAATTTTTCCATTTTATGGATTCTGAATAGAAATATCATAAGGTATTAATCAATTTTTATATTTCTCCACGATTTAGGGTTCGAAGATCTCAGATTTGATAGTGTCTAGGGTTTATTGCAATTTTAATTTTTCTAGGGTTTAGAGTTCTAGGATCTCGATAATGCAATTAAAAAAAAGAAATTGTTGTTGATCCTTTTCGAAGAGCATTTAGATTCAGCCTTTGCATCTTTCTAGATCCATTTTAAGCTCGTTCTCTATCTTCAATTCTACTTCAAGACACACTTTTTTTTTCTGATAAATGTAATCTATTTGTAGTTTCTTTGTTACTTTTATTGTTAAATATACATATCTAGTATTGAATCTGAATTGTTGTTGGGATGTTGCTTGTTAAATGTATTGAATCTAGGAAATGTGCATCTATTGATTTAGAGCTTGAGGAGGAAATCTGCTGTTTTAGTCGTTGTATTGATTGTTGTAATGTTGTCCAAAAAAATATATTATTTATATGTTGGTTCACATCTTTGTATGATGAGGTTCATCATAAGCACTATTATGGTTCATTGTTTTTTTTGTTCATGGTAGTTATTATGTCATGACATTTGGTTCACGATAGATATTATTTTGATTCATGGTGTGATTTATGTCTCTATTGAATGGTTGCTTATTGATGTTTTGTGAATGGTTGGAATTTAATTTTGATGGCCTATTTTGCTTTCAATTTCTATAGTTCATTCTTCAATGTGATAGATACTGTTCTAGTTCTGATTGTATTATAAAAAATGTGGTTGTGCCTGTACTAGATCCATTCTTCTGTTGAGGTAGCTGTGCTTCCTATAACTGGGCCTCTTGACTGCTCCATGGATTGTTGTTTCTTGATTTATTTTTATGTGCTCTCTCGTTGAGCTATCCTTCAAAAATTCAATATTTGCACATTGTTTATGATTTTTTTGTCATCGTTTGGTTTGGTATGTTAATTATTGAGGTATTTGGTATATGAATTTGGGGCTTTTAGAGTTTGGCAATTTACAAAATTATAGGTTAATTTACGATTTTTTCTCCTGACACTAGAAAGCTAAAATTCTGGTTTAATTAAGCTATGATGTTTAGGATTTGGCTACTTTGTTGTTTGAATTTAATTCTTACAGGTTTGATTTCTTCTAAAGATATTGATTTCTTTTAAGAACATTCATTTGGTTGTGTCTACTATGTCCTTTTAGGAAAAAGGAGAAATCTCAATGTAAGTTTGTATAGATCTTGTTATATCAGTAACAAATGAAAAATGTGCATTTGACACTTGAGAAATTATATATTTGGTAGCCTATTAGCTCAAATGGTAGAGCAATGTACATGTGCACATAGATGTGGGTTCAAATCCCACATAGGCTAATTCTTGATATGGTCATGTTTTTATGTTCATATCGGTTGTTCTTTTGGTTCATGACTTTTTAAAGTAAGGTTCATACTATTTTTTCTTATGGTTCACAAATTTTGTTCCATTCTTTTTTGTTTATAACAATTGATCTTTGGTTTATGTTTGAATAACCTTTGGTTCATCAAAGTTCATTTTATGATTCATGACTTTTAGTTCATGCTAGTTTTTTTTTCTTTCGTGATTTTTGGTTCATGGTACTTGTTCTTTTGGTTCATGTTTTTGTAGGCTAGGTTCATAATAATTCTTATGGTTCATGACTTTTAATTCTTAATAGTTTATCTTATAGTTCATTTATTTTAAGTCATACTAGTTATTTTGGTTCATGACTTTTGTTCTTTTAGTTCTCGTTTTTATAAGCATAAGCTTATAATATTTCATCTTACGATTTTTAGTTCATAAACGTTGGACTAATTCATAGCTTTATACGGCCAGGTTCATGACAATTGTCAATAAAGGTCATGAAATTTAATTCACAAATAACACGTGTTATGATTTGTAAATGGTATTATGTTGGTGACGAGGAAACTAGTCGAGTTCTCAACAGGTATACTTTTTGGAGATGGTTTTGACCTTTTTCATGACAAATTTGTACTCCAATTACAAAGATGAAATTGAGCTCATCGAGTTAGTTTTTCAATGACAACAAAATGATGTTAAAACGACAAATGTAGCTCCCAAAAAAAGCATCACAACTTTACAAGATAGAGACGTTAAAATATCAACTCCAATGCAAGACCTTAGATTTAACCATGATTTTCCCAACTCCTTTTAGGGCTTAATGTTTTTCAAAATTTGCTTGCACATCCCAGAAAAAGGTACTCGAACATCTCAAACCTTTCAAATTTATCTAATGTGACTCCAAAGTACTTAAACATCATGTATCTCAATTGCAAACATCCGAAATAAAGACAGTGCTAGTAATACCATAAAAGACCCAATAAATACATGAACCACCCAAATCTAAGACCTAAAAATGCATGGCCTATATATATATATATATATATATATATATATATATATATATATATATATATATGCATGGCCTAAATATATATATATATATATATATATACACTGGCGGACGTACGTGGTGCCCAGTGTAGGCTACAGCCCCCACTAGGATTTAAAAAAAAATTCTTAAAAAAATATTAAAAAATGAATTTTTTTTAGTTTAGAATTCTTCTATTCTATGGATCTTAGCCTCAATTTCAGATTTGTATTGGGCTTTTAGTCCCAATTTCAGATTTGTCCCAAATTTTTCAGATTTGTGTTAGGCTTTTAACCTCAATTTCACATTAAATTCTATGGATTGATGATTTGATAAATTGTGTGTGTCAATGTGTGTGCTGAATTTCAGATTTGTGTTACCCCCAATTTTAGATTTGATGAATTTGTGTTAGCCATAATTTCATATTAATGATATTATAGGGTATTTGTGTTTGTGTGCTGAATTGATGAATTGATGATTTGTGTAATTGTTCAGGAAATGAAGAGATTTTTTTAACTTATTGGGGGTTCACAAAATATAGGTTCTAATTCTAATACCGATCCATTAAGTATTTTGAGTTGGCCCCTGCATTCAATTCCTAACTATGCCTCTGTATATATAGATGTTATCACCCAACACTTATATATGGATGGTAATATGAAATAAATCGGGTGGCAGGTGTTTAATGAGTCAGTGAAATAGATGACATTGTGAATTTTAAGAGGCGATACATCTAACCCGTCTAATAATCTATCATATGAACCACCCACTTGCTTACCCACTACAATCCTAGGATATAGTGTTTGTTTATAATTTATATCTTCAATGGGGCTTAAGTATAGCTCTTCTATATTTGTACCATGTTTTTTTTGGCACATTTAAGTAAATTCAATTTTTGTCACATAAACAAATCTAGTTTTCTTGCCTTGTTCTTGTCATCTCTCGGTCGTTCGGAGTCATCAGATCAATTTAAAATAAGAGTGCATAGATGTGACTCCTTAACTTTGCTATGAGTAGGACTACACTTAATTAGTTGATAAGTATTATATTTTCCAGTGAGTATTACGCGGATAATAGATTTTTTTTTTTTTTTTTTTTTTTTTTTTGGCTCGCCCGGTTCGATCGGTCGGACACCGCTCTACATCCGGACCGGGTACTTCGTGGCCCGATTTTGGGGGAGACCCTCCCAATATCAATTTTTCCATACATGCCGCCAGTGAGATTCGAACTTCGAACCTCCTGCACAACACTTAAGGAATCTAACACCACTTTACCACTAGACCAACTGAGTATTGGTCGCGGATAATAGATTTAGCTGATAAGTCACATTATTACACTACCAAAGTTCAACTTGGACAAATAGACATGCAAATTAATCAAATGGCTGATTTTTTTTCCATTGAATAGTACAAATTTATTGATCTTTATTCCTTTAAAACAAAATTAATGCAAATGGTCATTTACTATAGGCATATGGAAAAAATTACAGATATTGGAGATACTCTATTGGAAATTTTATTGGTAAAAATGAAGATAAAGAGTGTGTAATTATAACAAACATTAAATAAGGGGTGATATTTGATAAAAATAAAATAAATATAGACTTCCAAGTTCCAAGTCAGGGGTGAATGAATGCAAAAAAATTGCCAAAAAATGTTTTTCCACCAAACGTAAAAAAGAAAAAAAAACGTACTCCATATCTTTTCATGAAAAATGAAAATCTGAGACACGGATACGTACTTTTTGCTCGGATAACTTTTACAGTTTTCTCTTTTAGTGATCCAATCAGATGTGGATGCGTAAACAACGAAACATCATTTACTCCACTTTATATTTTTTTCAAAAATGTCTACTGAAAATCGCGCATAAAATAGCCGAAGCCTTTCGTCTGTTTTCTTTCTCCTCACGCTTAAACTTCTTCTTCCATTCTCCCAACGACAAGGACGGTAGAAGTTCGCTCTTCTTCTCCAGCTCAAAGCTCACTTCTCTGCGTTTTCCTGCTTAATCGGTACACTTATCTCCCAACTTCTTCTTCTTCTTCATAAATTACATGATCATTTTGTGTTTCTGGATAGTGTGTTAAGTGACGAAGCCCTAAATGCTACTTTGTACGGCATCTTGTCTTTGATCTGGATCCGAACATGCTGGATGAATCTTGGCCTTAAAGATGTGGTTTTTATGCCTGTTCTTGTTTTTGTTGGTTGTAAAAAAAGCTAAACCTAGTTCTTTTATGTGCTGGTATGATCACTCATCACTTGGTGTTGATTGGCGAAATTTTGATGTTCTAATCAGGGGATTCGCTGCTGCATTGTCTTTGTGTTGCTTAAATTAGGCTATTTTCTGATAATTCTGAGAGACTGAACCCTAAGCCCTTTATTTTGTTGTCACTTTGTTTCTCCCTTCACGCCAGAAACGTCTTTGATTTACCTCCCTTGTACACTAATATTTGTTTCATAAGAATAAGAATGTGTTTTTTTTAACATGTACTCTTTAATTAATTCTGAGAGTGTGCTTGTGTTGGACATTTGACATTTTATTGTTTTCTGTTGTTGTTCCAGCTTTCCTTTGAAGCTCTAATGGGTTCGAGTTCAGATGATCAATCAGATGATATCAGCGATTCTGAAATAGGGGAATATATGCACAAGCCTTACAAGGAATTGGAAGAAGGGAAGCTTCAAGTTAAAAAACCAAATGGAACATATAGGTGTCCATTTTGTGTTGGCAAGAAGAAACAAGAATATGGGTACAAGGACCTCATGCAACATTCATCGGGACTAGCAAAAGGTTCAACTAGTAGGAGCGCAAAACAGAAGGCTAATCATCGTGCTTTGGCAAAATACATGGAGACTTATATATCCACTGGCTTAGATCAAGTTAAGCAGCCAGTTGAACCTGCTCCTGCCTCACAATCTGTTGCTCAAGAAGAGCTGTATTGCTGGCCTTGGATGGGGATTATTATGAATGTAAGAAGTCACCAAAAAGGTCAAAGCATTGCTGAACAGTTGAAGAAAGAATTCTGTAGGTATAAGCCTGTTGATGTGGAAGTGTTTGATAATGTTAAAAGCTACTCTACTCAAGCTGTGATAATCTTTGAAAGGGGCTTGACTGGATTTCATTATGCCGTGGAGTTTGAGAAATCCTTTGAAGCAAAGAGGCACGGTAAGAAGGAATGGATTGAAAAGAGAGAAAATCCCGGGTCACGTGTCTATGGCTGGTTTGCAAGGGCTGATGATTATCATAAAGAGGGTTATTTGGGAACCTATCTTCGAACATATGGACAATTAAAAACTCTGAATGATATCATGAAGGAGGAAAAGAAAGAAAAGGTTGTTGGGAGCTTAGCTAATGAGCTTGATATAAAACGGGAAAATTTGGAAGAATTGCATTCTGAGGTGAATGTGCAGAAAATGACACTCGATAAGATGATCAAGGAGAAGAACAGGATGCAGCAAGCTTTTTTGGAAGGTCAGTATACTTCCTCAACACCTTTCTGGCTTTATGCCTACTTTTTTAGTTTCACCATATCAGATTTGGATGTATTATCTGTTTGTCCATGTATCCTGCCATAGGTATGTTTGTTTGAAAGTTACAATGTTTTAGATTAGTGAATTTGGCATATTGATAAGTGCTTATCACTTCTGTAAGAACTTGAATCTTCAACCAAGTGATGTGATTTATTTACACATAAATGTGGGCTGATCTTGATGAGCTTTATAGGGTTTTGTCCATCTTAATTGTGCCTTTGATCAGTGTCTCATACTTATCAGTTTGCTTATATGTTCAAGTTGAATGGTTTTCTGTATTTATGATGTCTAAGCAATGCAATTTTTTCATTCGGTCAGAGCCATACTAGTTTCTGTATGTATAGAGTGCATTCCATTGGATCTTGAGATAAAGAAAATTACTCTGCGTGTTCAAGATCTATGATTTGAAATCTTGTTGATATTTTTCCTGTGTTTTAATACAATGACAGAGAGAGCGAATATACGGGGGAATGCTCGTAAAAATGTTCGGAGAATAATGACGGAGCAAGACAAACTCAGTCATGATCTTAAGTTGAGGCGAAGACAACTTGATATACGTACCAGAGAGTTGAACAAAAGCGAGGCTCTTACTGAACTTGAAAGACAAAAGCTTGAAGATGAGAAGAAAAAGGTGAAACTACTATGTTCATTGCAATGTTAAATTGCTACATTTGGCTTTGAAATTAAGTTTGTTGTTTTTATTTTGTTTCAACTTTCAAGGAACTTATTAATCTTCTTCAGCTTTCCTTTAGGTGGTTTAAACCCTTAATAAGACAACTGCTGAAAGGGATTATACATAATGGGACTTATTAATCTGCTCAAAGCGTTACATTTAAAGGTGTTTTGTCAGAATATTTAGAAATAAGCTGTTTTCCTGTGGTTATTGCAATGTGTAAACACTATTTGCTCTCTGGTTGTTAAAGATTGACATGGGAGAATTATAATTCTAGGGGATTACTAGGTCTTGTCACTAGCAACTTTGGTCTTGTATTGTGAGAGATCAACTGCATATTAACACGTTTATAAGATTTGCATTGTTTTTATGAAGGTGATTGCTCCTTGAACTTAATGAGTGCAATAGTACAACGAAGTCACGTGTAAGCAATGTATATTCAGCTTAACTTTTATTTTAGTACTAATGATGCTATTATTTTTCTCAGAATGATAAGAGAAATAATTCACTGGAATTGGCTTCCCGAGAACAAGAGAAAGCAGATGAGAATGTTCTGAGACTGGTTCAACAACAAAAGGTCGTTGTTCAAATTACATTTATGAATGATGTTTTTCATATAACAGGTTTCCTTGCAATAGGCTGACTAAAATTTTATCTTCAGAGGGAGAAAGAGCTGGCACTGAAAAATGTTCTCGAATTAGAAAAGCAGTTGGATGCTAAACAGGCACTAGAAATGGAAATTGAAGAATTAAAAGGGAAATTGGAAGTCTCGAAACACTTGGAAGATGCTGATGATGATGCTGTCAAAAGGAAGATAGAAGATATGAACCTTGAATTGAAGGAGAAAGTTAAGAAAATGGAACATATGGAAGACTTGAGAAAAGTTCTAACAAACAAAGAGAGAGAGAGCAATGATGAGCTAGTGGAGGTGCGTAAAGCTCTGATTGAGGTATGGATGTTGAACTCTATGATACATTTTTAGGCATACAATGCCTGCTGTAATTTGTTTGGCTTTACATGCAATTCTTTTTAGGGCAAAGCTCCCTTTCTGAATTGGCATGTGTCTAAATTCTTGTGATATGTTTTTTATAAAAAATTTGTCATACAATCTGTATTTTGTTACTAACCTTGTCAATAATATTTCTCTTGTTCTTTGTCCACGTGCATATGTTGTAAACTTCTGATTCTTTTTGTCTTAGGGCTTATATGAGATATTATCAAGCGGTCGTACTAATATCGGGATCAAGAGAATGGGAGAAATTGATGATAAGGCATTTAATGGCCCATGCAAACAAAGATTTGGAGATGAATGGCACATTAAGAAAGCTGAGCTATTGTCCTTGTGGCAGGAAAATCTGAAAGATCCAATGTGGCATCCATTTAAAGTTATAATTGTTAATGAGAAGCCTGAGGTGTGCTTTTTCAATACTCTACCTCATTTATCATTCATCTGATTAAATCTTCTACTCATGCTCATGTAAATTAACAGTATGTGTTTAATTCAATTGGTTCATCTATTTTGGCAAGTAAACTAAAATGATCTTTGCTGGTATTAACCTTTTGGTTAGTGATTACAATGGTTTGTGAGTTGAAACTTGAAAGGTGCATGGCTTAAGAAACTATGGAATAAATGAGAGTTTTCTGCTGAATGAATATTCTCCCAATCACGTTGTTGCTCCTATATACGCGTGTGCGTTTATTAATGGTCAATATTATATGGAATCCCAGATGCATAGTTTAGTATCCATGTTATGTTATGAAGAGCAAAATTGCTTTGATTCTTTTGCTTGCTTTTTCTTGTTTCTCTTGCCTAAACCTTGCATAACGCATCATTTTATGCTTTCATTATTAGGAAATTATTGACGAAGATGATGAAAAGCTGAAGCTTTTGAAAGAAGAATGGGATGGTGAGATATATAAGACTGTAATTGAGGCTTTCAAAGAGTTGAATAAATATAATCCAAGTGGAAGATATTCTATAGCTGAGCTTTGGAACTTCAAGGAAACCCGACCAGCTACACTAAAGGAGGTGATCAACTATATTTTTAAGAATATAAATACTCAGAAGCGAAAGAGAAACTGAGTACTTACAGCTGAAGAGAAGCCTAAGGAAGAAAGGTTAGTGTTTTTTTTATCTCAGCTTGTGATGTGTATTGTTCTTGGGCAACAAGCCTTGACTAGGGCTGTGTTTCGATTTTGCATTATAAGGGCTTGTTCATTTAAAAGATATTATACATAATGGATTTAAAAAAAATGGATTATTGGGATTGGAAATGAAAGCCCCTGGGAAGTGTGATTGAAATGTCCTTTGAGTTTTAAAAAAATAGCTTATATTATATATAATGCTTTATTCACACCCTCTTGTCTAAAACACACTCTCTTATCTATATATACATACCTTTTTGCACAAACACTTAAGCTTGCAATGAATTTTTTGTATAGTGATGACTACATCCTTCCTTGTGATGCATGCAGGTAGCAAGGATCTTCAAATCTTCAATTCAAGTTGGTTATCATATAATGGATCTGCTCTTTTGGTTTTCTAGTTCTAAATAGTTAGTAAGACTACTAATATTTGCATTGCCATGTTTGTGCTAAGTAGAAAAACCCTTTGAAGAATGTGTAAGCTGGGCCTGTAGAACAGTTGACGCGTAACCTTGTAACTTAAGCTGGGCCTGTAGTTCTTTGACACTATATATTTCTATTTTGACTTGAAATTAGAATTATGTTAACCCCATACCTAAGGTCTTCTGTTTGAAATCTGGATATGGGATATGACTTGCAAAAATACAAATAAAATATTCTTTTTAACGGTATATGGGATGACTTACAAAAATACAAATAAAACATTTGGACATTTTAGTGTATTAAATACAAACCTTTTATAAACTAAATATTTTTTTGGTCTGATTTTATAAACTAAATATAAACATTTGTTTGATGGCTATTGATTGATAAAAGTAAATATGAACTTTCGAACCATTCAAATGTTGCGTATTATATAAATATCTTCATACCTAAACTTTAATCTATTTTGTCCTTCTTTCCTGTAGTCCATCTCCTGCATTCATATGATTTACCTGTATTCAATACCAAGTTCTAAGAATAACCCTTTAACTATGGGAAGAATGTAAAAAAAGGAGAGGATAGAAGATAATATGGAAGAAAAAAAAAATCAGATACTTAACTGACCCCTTGAAACCAAAAGGCAAAAGTGAAGAAAATTTTATCCTTCAAATGTAAGGCAAGAAGAAGAAGAGCATGCCACAACCTCTCTCAAAGAATTACAACAGAACTTGAAAACATACACAAAAGTTGTTATCACTTTTTTTTAATATGTCCAATGAAATGGCAGCTCGGACTCCAGGTCTTTGCACTTTAACAGCAACAACCTTCCCTGTGGAACGAAGTCTGGCTTGGTAAACCTGTGGAAGAAAAAAAAATCTATAGTTACATTTTTCTCAAACGAAAATAGAGATCTAACAAAGAAATACATATTCCACTCAAGCCCTCACTATAGCACGATAGTAATATAGTATGAGTGTATGACAGAGAGGAACCTGACCAAGTGATGCTGCAGCTACTGGCTCAGGAGAGATCTCGGAGAACAGCTCATCTATTGATAATCCAAGTTCGGACTCCATAGTACGGAAAGCAACTTCGCTGGAAAAGGGTGTGATTAGGGGTGTTCAACGGGTCGGGTCGCGAGTCGAATTTTTTTATTTTGCGGGTCGGGTCGGGTCAAACCCGCGCGGGTCGCGGGTCGACCCACGACCCGCAATATTTTTAAAAATATATTTTTTTTATAATTTTATCAATGTATAAACTATTTTTTAATAACAAAATCGATGGATTCACGGGTCGACCCGCAAACCCGACGGATTTTTAAAAAAAATACATGTTTTTAGGTTAAAAATTAATTATTTTAGATTAAAAATTAATTTTTTTTAGGTAAAAAAATTAGTTTTGACCCAATTGACTTAGTCAAACGGGTCAAGCGGGTCGACCCGCGACCCGACCCGTTAAACCCCCGACCTGCGGGTTCGGGTCACGGGTCAAAGGCAAAAAAATTTGCGGGTCGCGGGTCGACCCGCAACCCGCAATTTCGGGTCGACCCGACCCGACCCGTGAACACCCCTAGGTGTGATTCGATCTTGCAATACAAAGAACTCCTCTAGAAATGATGGTGGTATTAAGTCCTGTAACATGTTAGAGTAGTTCATCAGTGATAGTCTAACCTTTCAATTATAGAAAGCTAGATACATTGAACATGGAAAATATCTAAATCTTCTAAAAGAGAGAAGAATTGGTCGTAAATAAGTACTTACAATTATAATAGTTGAAATTTTCATAAATCCCTATTAAGTAAATATCCACATAAAACATGCAAGGAAGAACAGATGCACTACTCATAAAACATGCAAGGAAGAACAGATTACTGGAAATTAAATAAATCACTGTCAAGTACCATATTCCCATATCCCTTCGAATGTATGCCCAACCGGCAACCAGAACAGGCAAAACAAAAAGACCAAAAAGGGTTGCAAGCAACAGCAGTACATATATCTTGCTAAATTTGACAGGGTTGATAACAAAAGAGTATATTAATGCATAAAAACATTTGGAAGAGTAAAGGCAGCTTACAGCTCTAGATGATACAGCCTGAGCAATTTTAACATATGCCTGCAAACACAATGATATTGATCAAACCAAAAAAATATATAGTTACCTGAGTAATAGAGTGGAAAGTATGCCAATGACAAGATCACAAGTATCCATTGAAAAATATGCCACAACACAGCAATTACAACTCATTAGAGGTATTGTCAAACCAACCTGCTGACTTTACATCCGAGAGTTCTCAAGTACTGAACAAAAGGGGAAAAAATATTTGAGATAAAAGAGAAGCACTTGAACTATATCAAACTTAATCTAACTCAAATACCAGACCCTAGATCATCATGAAACATCCAATTCAAGTTAATGTGATCCCTTGGCTGCAGTTATATGGCAATATTTTCATTTTCTGAAGCTAAACCTGAAAAAGAATGATATTATCTATTTTACACGTTCTTCACAACATGAGGACAACAATGTTATAAAGCATCATGTTGACTTTGTGTAAGCAAATACCTTTCCGAGTTACTTCATTTTTCTCGTCAAGTTTATTGTGGATTCAAGAATGCGAATAATTTAGTCCTTGACTATATATGGCCAAAAGGGCTGAAAAAGTACCACAATAGACTGTTTCTACTATGAGTTAAAAGGAACTAAAACAAATGATAAACAAATGTGTTATACTGTACTTTTGATTTAGTAACACTTCAGCAAATGTTTTATTCCTGAAAAATAGCCTCTCTACAATATTCCGCTTCGCCTTAGCTGATGTTAAATCATACAAAACCAACTTACACTTTCTAAATCGTGCATGAGAATGAACATCAACAACAAAAATAAATCTTACAGGACCAAGTTCCACCAAAATCTTCCGGAGCTCAGAGTCCCTAATCTGGACAAAAGAGAAACATGCAAGAAATCTTACATGAGTTTTTATTAGTGTTTGATGTAAGAAATGTCGTGATTAAAGTAGGTATTAACTGCGTTCCGTACCCCCTTGCTTCCTGGATCTGCATACAGTGAAGTCAAATGCAAATCCGGAGGCGAAGCTGCCATGAATAACCAGGCATCACGCAACGCAAGCACGTTTCCCATCCTCTCATGCCGCATTCTCCATCTTCTTCTTCACTCAAAATGCTTGATTTCGCCGCTACCTCTCACATGCATTCCGCACCATGAGAGAAGGAATCAAGCAGTTTCGAGGCCCTTTTTGAATGGGACATTTCTAATAAAAAACACAAACCCTAACTTAAAACAGATTTGCACCGGTAGGAGATAGCGATTTGAAGTATGGTCGCGCCTGTCAAGAACGGGAATGCGCACAGAGGTCACGCCGGCGGAGGGAGGCCGTACGGGCTTATGCTGCTGTTGGCGCTCGGGGCGGCGATTCTCGGAGTTATGGTGCTTCACAAGCTCCGAGAGGGACGCCTCTTTTCTCTCCTGGTGAAAGAGAAGGACCAGGAGCTGCTCTCGCTTCACCTCCTCTTGCAGGTATACAGATGAATCTTTGAGAAATTGAAATTAGGGTTTTCAGTTTCAAAACTTCAGTTACTTCAGAATCCAATTACTCGTGTGCACTACTGATCGACCAGCAATGAATTTGTGCATTTTTAGCCGATTGGGTGCGATCAACCGAAATTTGGTTCATATCTTCAGTTTCTGGCTTTCTATTCTAGTATCTGTAGTATTTCTTTTATATTGTGAAATGAAATGAGCATTTTGAATCGTATTCATGGACGTGAAACTATGTATTATGTGTATTCTTGGATAATATTACAAGTGCTGAATCTAGAGCTTGTCAAATTGAACCTGCAGAAACAACGGGAATTCAACAATGAAGCGCAAAAGAAACTCGAAGAAACCAAGAGGAATTTGTACTCCGTCACAGCAAAAAAGTCAGATGTTGAAGGCAGGCTTTTGGAGGTGAAGTCTCTGGTTTCTTCCCTCAAAGATGAGCAGAAGGTATTAGAGTCTCAACTTGAGGAGAAACGGAACGAGATCAATCTTATTAGGCAACAACAGATGATTCCACACGAGGAAATCAGTTTCACAGACACCACAAACCAGAAACCAGGTGAGATTGAAGATCAAAACAGCCACTTAGAAGAGCCAGCCAGTGTTTGGTCAGTGAGCAGCGATGATCCTTCGAATCCACCGGTCAATTTCACGGATGATGCTGTGAAGTTGAAGCCAAGCGGGGAAACAAAACTTCCAGAGGGATCAAATAATGACGCGGATCGATCTGTTCAAGGGGCATATAGCAACAACAATGAAACCGATTCTTCTAATGAACAAGATATTAGAATGGTGAAGAGTAGCAAGCAAAGGAAATTGAGGAGAAGGAAATGGAGAGATATTGTAAGACGAGCCAGAGAACAAAGCATGGTTGAAGCTTCAAGGAAGAAAAGGCACACTGGAGACGAGGTAGCTGTAACGAGGAAAGAAGATTTGTCAAGCATGGCTGAGAATGTTACACATTCGAGTTTGGAGGATAATGCAAAGACGGAGGAGGAAGAAGAAGACAGCAAGGTGATTGACAAAGGCAATGATGAGAAAGAGAAGATAGAGTTCAACAAAGATGATGATGAACATAAAACAAATTAAAGTAGATTCAACAGAAAAAAGATGGGATGGTGAGGATATGTTATCAAAATCAGATGCTAGAATGATAAAAAGAGAAAATCAGATGCTAGAATGATAAAAAGAGAAATAAAGAAAAAGATGAAATTGATATATGCATTTGAAGTCAATATAAGCTACATCTAAAGTTCTTGGGTATATCTTTGTGCTATAAATAAACCAGTGTCTCTTTGTTGTGTTGTCCCGATATTAGAATTATTCTCGATTGGCATTTATGTTACATTCGGAACAAAGCAAAGAGTCCAAATATTAATTCAAAAATCTTTCTTTACCCTAGATCAAGTATTTAAAGTTGTAAGATGCTATTAGAATTTCGAGTAACATAAATGACATGAAGGATCCTATAGTCCACTTTTATGTACTAAAAGATTATTGTTGCATAAATGATATTTTTTTGATCTCTCGCTCGGTTCGATTAGCCGGGGCCAATCTACGTCCGAACCGGGTACTGCAGATGCCCATTGCTGGGGGCGACCCTCCCAATTCAATTTTTTCCATACACGCCGCCAGGAAGATTCGAACTTGGAACTTCCTGAACAAACGCTTAAGGAGCCTAGCACCTCATCCCACTAGACCAATTGGTTATTGGTTGTTGCATAAATGATATAGACACACCATAAAACAAAAACAATTGATGGTTACCAAAGTTTAATACAAGAATTGAGTTTTCGAGTTTCTGAGAACAAGAAACGTTATCCCATTAGAATTTCCAAATAACATAGGTGGTGCTCGGTTTACTTCCTACAGAAATTTGTAAACTGTGATAAACCCGTCTAAGAATTAATCAAGATTTAATCAAAGGGAGTAACCCAGGTATTAATTTAGGCCATTGTGCCCACATAGCGATATGATTTCATTGCTCCAATCTCAATCTCAAGCATGGCCGATCTTGAAGACATTTTCCTAGACTCCTAGCGAGAGGGCGGAGAGAGAGTTTAGAGAACAAGTGGTCAACGATTAATTTTTCTCTGTCTAAGATTACGAAGGATGATAATGTAAATTAGATTTATAAAACTGTGACAATAAGGCTCAACATATATTTTATAAAAGCTATTAAATGTATAAAAGAATAATATAACTTATTATAATATATGTGAAACACACATCTTATTAAAAGATTAAAAAAAATAAAAATTTCAACATTTGGGGCAAAGATATGAACCAAGCACCGATTAAAAATCTAAATCAAAGTGACACCAAGATGTGTTGATTTGTGTCAAATCAGTAAAATTTGGGCAATTATCTCTATATATTATCACGTGACATAATTTCTTTAAATTCCGAAAGCTTTATTTATATAAAAAATCATCAAATTCCGGAGGGTTTATTTATTTATTTTTTAACCTTTTTAAAATGAATAATTTTTTACCTAACATGCATATGGATAAAAATCAAAGATTAGAACTAAACACCGCCTAAAAACCTAAATCAGAGTGACATCAGGATGTGCTGATTTGTGTCAAATCAGTATCCATCCTATCGGTATCGACATACTGTCTTACATAGTTGTAGCGACTACAAAGTTCGGATCTTTGAGCTTCTGATTCTAGTAATTAAATGTGTGAGTTGGGTTGGGTTTTGAAAGAGAAGATAAAGTTCAGCAAAGATGATGATGAACAGAAAACAAATTAAAGTAGATTCAATAGAAAAAAGATGGGATGGTGAGGATATGTTATCAGAATCAGATGTTAGAATGATAAAAAGAGAAATAAACAAGAAGGAAAGATGAAATTGATTTATGCACTTGAAGTCAATATAAGCTAGATCTAAAGTTCTTGGATATATCTTTGTGCTATAAACAAACAAGCCAGTGTCTCTTTGTTATGTTGTCCCGATATTAGAATTATTCTGGAGTGACATTTATGTTACATTAGGAACAAAGCAAAGAGTCCAAATACTAATTCAAAATTCTTTCTTTACCATCAAGTATTTAAAGTTATAAGGTGCTATTAGAATTTCGAGTAACAGAAATGACAAGAAGGATCCTATAGTCCACTTTTATGGTCCATTTTTATGTACTAGAAGATTATTGTTGCATAAATGATATATACACACCAAAAAAAAAACAATTGATTGTTACCAAAGTTTAATACAAGAATTGAGTTTTCGAGTTTTCGGTTTCTGAGAACAACAAACGTTATCCCATTAGAATTTCCAAATAACATAGGTGTTCGGTTTACTTCATACTGAAATTTGTAAACTCTGATGAACTCATCTAAGAATTAATCAAGATTTAATCAAAGGGAGTAACCCAGGTATTAATTTAGGCCATTGTGCCCACATAGCGATATGATTTCATTGCTCCAATCTCAATCTCAAGCATGGCCGATCTTGAAGACATTTTCCTAGACTCCTAGCGAGAGGGTGGAGAGAGACTTTAGAGAGCAAGTGGTCAATGATTAATTTCTAAGACTACGAAGGATGATAATGTAAATTAGATTTATAAAACTATGACAATTGTAATATCCATGATTTTTAGGATAATTTTGAAATTTATCTAGACGACTTTCTAAGACCCACTTATCAAAGTCATTACCGCTTTTGATCGTAAACTAGGAATCCAGGTCTCAAAATTTACAAGTGAAAGAATGTGATCATGTAAAATGATTCTTCTTAGTTCACGTGAATTATAAGGCTGCTCGGAAAATTTTTAGAATTTTCCAAACAAGTTTGTATTACAAACTCGTTACGCATTACGATCGTATTAATGGAATTTATTCCTAGAACATTTCCATGGAAGGAGTACCTTGACCGGGTGAGATCTGCTTAGTTAACTATGTCGCCGTTAAGCTTATACTCTGAAACTTACATCTTAAAATTAAAGTGACAAAAATAAAATCATTCGACTTAATTTTATTAGTCATTATAATTTTTAGGATCGTTTCTATAAAAGGAGTATTATAACGTGGGGTATATAATTTTACTGCTTCAACGAAAGTCCGATCAAAAAGCCTGTAGAAGAATTCTACCAGGTCAAAATTTTAAATTCCCGGTTGAATTACGTGTGAAGCTAACCAAGCTTCTAAAAAATTTCTATCCAGATTGCCACCTGTACCTTTATGGCAGTCCACGTTTTGATCAGCTACATATGACACGGGCTGAGACTCTTCTCGAACCTGTGCGACCCTTAGCTAAGTCGATTCCCCTCGAATTGCTAAGTCAGGCCTTGACCCAAATGCTCCAGAGAAGAAGGATGGTTGGTTTTGTGGGAATGGACTTTGTTTTATACAAGGAAAGCTTTACACAAGAGAGCTTTACAAGTGTCTTTAGGTGCCTAGAGCTTTGGTTGCCTAAGAAATGCTAAGTGGGACTTGGATGCTAAGTGGATGCCTTGCAAAATGAGTGCCATGGCCTATTTATAGGCGTGGCCACCTCCTATCCTAAGAAAGATCTAGAATACATGCCTCCTAGATCCATCTAGATCAATCCCAAGGTGGAGCGCCCATAGAAGTTGTCTCAAGATGAATCGCGCCCCATCTAGAACCTTCTGGTGCACGCTGGAGGGGCGCGCCTGGTGTTGCGCCGTTGCACAGGAGAGGCGCGCCTGTCTCCAGATGGGGCGCGCCTCTTCTGGAAGCTTCCAGAAGGGGCGCGCCTGGCCAGCGCCCATCTCCCTTAGGCGCGCCGAGGCTAGTCGCCTCTAGAATGGGCGCACCTCTTCTAGAATTCTCTAGAAGGGGCGTGCCTTGCCTCTTAGCCATTTTATGGCCTCCCCTATATCTCCACGCCCCGGATCTAACCCGAAGCCTCCGAAACCATCCTCGATGCCTCTAGAATCCTCCGGAAGGCCCTTGACACGGTCTTGGCATATGGATCCGGGCGTCCTCGTGGACACGGGACTGCGGCCCGTGTCATTCTCCCCCACCGGATCTAGCGACGTCCTCGTCGCGTCCCTGCCGGTCTTGATGTCCTGCTTGTCTTGAGAGACCTTGACCCCCTCGGATGGTTGGAGCGTCTGCCCATGAGACGGTGCATTGTGCTCCTCCGGCCCGGTCTTCTCTCGATCCTCTTGTCCCTCGGTCTTGGAAGGATCCTTGTCCAGGCCCCGCGCCTCGGATGTTGGATCCTCGTCCCTTGGTCTTGAGCGTAGCCGTATGGTGCCGAGTCTAAGCGTCCTCCGTCCTTGTCCCTCGATTGACGGCGCTTCTCCCTCGACTCTGGCATGGTCTTGGTTGGATCGCTCCCCTGTCCAGCGCGACGTCCCCTCGTCGCCTCCCCTAGCTCCAAGTGCTATCACCCCTAGCCGCAGCGCCCCTCGATCGGCGTCCTCATCCCTTGAGGATAGGATAGCATTGAGCTTACCTCGGGATGGGCAGTCCCGCACAAGGTGATTCTCCCCGCGAAGGAAGCAGCTTAAGGGTTTCCTCTCCCGACGCTGGCCTTTGTCATAATCACCCCCGGACCTCCGCCTCGGCCTGGACTGACGCTCGTTATCGCTCCCCGACTCTGCGTCTCGATCAGCCCAAGACTTCCTCCTTGGCTTGCTCGTGTGTTCGTCATCACTCCCCGATGACTCGTCCCTGTCTTCCTCTCCCTCACCTTTCCCCCTGGTGTGGCGATAGTTGGCATGGTCTCGACTCTTGAACTCGATCAACGAGTCGGCCGTTTTCATAGCCTCGTTCAAGTCCCGAACGTTCCTACGTCGGAGCTCTTGTTGTGCCCACGGCTTATGTCCGTCCATGAATTGGAAGAAGGCCTCGACTTCTCCCAAGTCGGTGACTTGAAGCATGAGCTCGGAAAACTCCCTCACGTAGTCCAGAACTGTGGTCCTCTGCGTGAGTCGTTGGATTTTGGCCCTGGCCTTGTCGTTGGCATAGACAGGATAGAATTGCTTTCGAAACACTGCCTCGAACTCGGCCCAAGTGCGGATTGGGGACCCCTCGGTCCTCTCGCACGTCCGACGCCTCCACCAAAGTAAGGCCGTATCCGTCAAGTAAAGCTTTGCGGTGCTTACCTTGCGCTCTTCATCCGTGATGCCCACCCCATCGAAATATTGCTCCATGCCATAGAGAAAGTTCTCCACGTCCTTAGCCGATCGGTTCCCCGCGAACTCCTTTGGCTTTGGCACCGTGAGCTTGTGTCCCGGCGTTATGGCGATCATGCCCGCCCCCATGGCGGCCTTGCATGTCTCAAGCTCCCTCTTGAGTTGCGATAACTCCTCCCGTAGGGCCACAATCCCGGCCTTGAGAACCTCGTTCTCTTTGGATAGGTTGTCGTGGGACTCGTTCAACGTGCGTAGGAGCTCACCCCTGAGCTCGTCCATGGAGGACTCGAGGCCATCCTTGCCTTCGTTCAAATCCTCGATGGAGTCTCGCACCTCTCCCATGGACAACTCGACCTTTTTTAGGCGTTCATCGAGGCTACTCACCTGGTCCTTCGAGGCGTCCCTAGTCTTCTTGGAATTCTTCTTTGGTTGGTTGCTAGGATTTGCCACCTCGAAGATTACGCCTTCATTGCTCGACATCCTTTCCCTTGGACCGATGCTCTGATACCACTTGACACGGATTGAGACTCTTCTCGAACCTGTGCGGCCCTTAGCTAAGTCGATTCCCCTCGAATGGCTAAGTCAGGCCTTGACCCGAATGCTCTAGAGAAGAAGGATGGTTTTGTGGGAATGGACTTTGTTTTATACAAGGAAAGCTTTATACAAGAGAGCTTTACAAGTGTCTTTAGGTGCCTAGAGCTTTGGTTGCCTAAGAAATGCTAAGTGGGACTTGGATGCTAAGTGGATGCCTTGCAAAATGAGTGCCATGGCGAATTTATAGGCGTGGCCACCTCCTATCCTAAGAAAGATCTAGAATACATGCCTCCTAGATCAATCTAGATCAATCCCAAGGTGGAGCGCCCATAGAAGTTGTCTCAAGATGAATCGCGCCCCATCTAGAACCTTCTGGTGCACGCTGGAGGGGCGCGCCTGGTGTTGCGCCCTTGCACAGGAGAGGCGCACCTGTCTTCAGAAGGGGCGCGCTTGGCCATCGCCCATCTCCCTTAGGCGCGCCGAGGCTAGTCGCCTCTAGAATGGGAGCGCCTCTTCTAGAATCCTCTAGAAGGGGTGTGGCTTGCCTCTTAGCCATTTTTATGGCCTCCCCTATATCTCCACGCCCCGGATCTAGCCCGAAGCCTCCGGAACCGTCCCCGATGCCTCTAGAATCCTCCGGAAGGCCCTTGGCACAGTCTTGGCATATGGATCTGGGCGTCCTCGTGGAGACGGGACCGCGGCCCGTGTCACATACACGTAGATAGAAGGAGAGGAAATGGACAATCTCCTTTGCCCTCACACATATACGTACATACATTCAATACTTCCAAATACTTTCACCCACCAATTAGAAGAATCTCTCCCTCCGTTCAATTTGTGAGTGTGAGAGGGTGACCGACCCCGCCCACTTTCTTTCTCCCTCCGTTCCATTTACTTTCACCGCTGGCTTATATCTTCTGCCTTTTCTTCTTCTTGATTGAGCGCAGCCACCGGACTCCTTGTCCAGGCCACCATCTCCTCTTGGCTAGCCACCCCTGGAGGTCCGCCAGTTCGTTGCCCCACCACCCATCGTCGTTTCGTCCTGTTCTTCCTGGTTCTGTGATGAGGTATTTTTCAGTCGTTTTACCTATCAAAGAATCTTAACTTAACCAAACTGAGTAGAATGGTAAGTAAGGGTCGATCCCACAGAGATTCGTGTATTTGTGCTTTTACTCGTGTGCGAAGTAATAGAACTAGGGGGGTTTGGAATGATTATCTAGTCTAAGATGCAAACTAAACAGTAAATATAAATGCAAAGTTGATTATAAATATATGAGAGAAATATGTTCAACTAGTTAAATTCATCATAGATATGATTATTGATCATTGATTCTCTTGATTCTCAATTCACTTGAATAATCTACCATGGATTATGCTCCTACTAAGGATTATGACTCAAACTTCAAATCTAGTTGAAAGAACTAATAGTCTAAACAACCCTAATCATTTAACAACCTAAAACAACATCTAGATTCAATTAAACGACAGCTTTACGAGTCAAGTTATAGAAACAAACACTTAGAGCAAATAAACATCTAAGTTATTTGTGGACTTATTCCCTTCTACAATTGAACAACCCAAACATGTCCAAACAATTACAGTTGCTACTTTATCTAATCAATCCCGAACGGGACTTAATCAAATTAGTAGTAAATTCTCCCAGAAATATTATTAGGTAGCTAATCTAACAAAACCCTAGAATAACTTTGATTCAATTTAAGCACAGGGAATTGATGGTGCGCAAAATAGCGGAATATGAAGTGGGACCGGGGTACGAGGCATAACGGGATTCGGCGGGATTCTCGAGATGGTACTCGAAGGCCTTTGCCCTACCCATCTTAAAAAGCGACAGATCCATACCCTTGCGAGGCCTCAAGACCTTAGCCACGAGGTCTAAACCTCGTTGCTCAAAGGCTGACACGCCCGCCCCATTCAGCCACTCAGCAACCACCACATTCTCAACCAATGGCCAACTGCCTCATTCTCGGGTAATCAAAGGGCCCGATCTCAGGCGTCTCACATCGAGCAAACCTCAAAACCGTGTTCCTCAAACCCTTATAAATAGGGGAGAATCTCGTAGATGGAAGGGGGTCGAAAAACATCTTGAACTCAAGAACTATCTTGCTCGTTGAAGATCGACGTGTTGAATCATCGTTAAAGACCGCGCTATAGCCAAGTGAAGGTCCACAAAAAGACTTCAAGTCACCTAGAGACCTCGTCTCGATCAAAGATCTCGCTGCATCACCTCGCAGGCCACAATCATCGCATGCTTAAATAGCCCTCCTACTTCGCTACAAGAGCTCGCTAATAGTCTGTTGGTGATAGAACCTCGTTGTAACTAGGAGATCTCGAACCTTGTTAGATCGAGATCTCGAATCCTCTAAAAAGAGATCTAGGGTGTAATCTCTTTGTTTGTAATCTCGCTATTCATAATCTCGCAGTCTGTAACCTCGTTCTAAAGATATAAGTAAAAAGCAAGTGTTTGCACAGTCGAAATAAAAGTAATCTCGTTCTTATCTTCTAGCGTTGGTTTATTTCGGGCTTCATCAAGAATAAAACCTATTCAAGTTGTTGAGAATTAATCAAACCTGACAATAATATGCAATCTATGATTTCAATAACTAGTCAAACACAAAGGAATTAGCAATGCATAGTTAAACTAAGAAAACTTACAAGAGTTCAAAGTTTGCTCCTTGAAAGAGAGAAAATCCTAGCCTCCAAAATTATGATCGAAGTTATGAAAGAGAAACTAAAAACAAGGTTTAAATACCCCAAGATATTCAAAGATCAAATTATCCCGAAATACAATAAAACACGTCGGAAATCATTGTAATATCCGTGAATTTTTAGGATAAATTTGAAAAATTTCTAGACAACTTTCTAAGATCCGCTTAGCAAAGTCGTTACCCTTGTTGATAGTCAATTAGGAACCAATGTCTAAAAATTTACAAGTGACAAGAAGTAATCATGTAAAATGATTTTCTTAGTTCACATAAATTATAAGATCGCTCGGACAAATTTTTTTGAATTTTCCGAATAAGTTTCAAAGACCGGCATAATAAACTCGTTACACGGTATGAACGTATTAACGGAATTTATTTCTAGAAAATTCAAGGTGACAGAATAAAATCATTCGAGTTGATTTTAGTAACCAATATAATTGTTGGGAACATTTCCATGGAAGGAGTATCTTGATCGGGTAAGACCCGCTTAATTAATTATGTACTTGTTAAGGTTATACTCTGAAACGTAAGGTCTAAAAATAAGAGTAGCAAATAAAAATCATCTGAGTTGATTTTATTAGTCTACATAATTTTTAGGATCGTTTCTATAAAAGAAGTTTTCTAATCTGAAATATATAATTTTACCATTCTAAATATAAATCCCGATCCAATACGAGTAAAGATACACGTTATCAACTAAAATCTTCTAAAGATTTTTTTAAATATTGCGTATCAGCCATGCAATGATGTGGATTGTGTAAAGCTTGCACTGCTCAAATTCTGACTTGCTATATAAATACGTACATGACCAATTTTACTCCCGCAATGAGAACCATTTTTCATTTGAAAGTTTTGGCTGAGAGATAGCTAGCCGGTGGTCCCCACTATCCCTCTCACTCCTTTGCTTATCAAATTCTCCGTTCAGAGCCTCTTTTGCTCCCCCAACTTAAATTTCATTCTGTGCATGAATTGTCTTTCTCCCTACACTTGATTGTTTAAGCTACTACTTATTGTTATAACATGTTTATTTCTGTTCCAATTAACAAGTATGATAGGATAATTTTCGACTACTTGGACTTCCTCCTGATTTCGAGCAGGCTGCAGATTTATATCTCTAAATCTTTTATCATTTTTATTACACTTTCTTTTTTTAGCTCTATGTATCAGTATTGGTCCAATTCAAGTTTTATTTTCACTTTGGAAAGCTGCACTTTATTTTTCTTTTCTTTAAGTTATCAGTGTTCGGTACTTCTCCATGTTTGTAATGACTTTTTATGTATGCTGCTTCTGTACCCTCTTAAATTTTCCCTTTGGTATTGGAATATTAAAATTCTAATTTTGAAATTTATTGTTTCTAATCAACAAGGTTTTTTATGAATATAGGATATTGGAATATTAGAGGTATTCGCAGGCCTAATTTCTGGGAAGAAGTTGGGTTTATTAGAAAACTGAATAAATTAAATTTTCTTTGTCTAGCGGAAACTAAAATAGAAGACGATCCCAACTTTTCAATTTTGCATAAATCTGGTTTTCAATCTGCCATTTCTTGTCCTTCTGTGGGATCTAGAGGTGGGCTTTGGCTCCTTATATGTGAAAATACCGAAACAAGAAAATGTAGTTTATGTCATCAATCTTCTAATCTAATCATTATGAAATATTCCTATCCTAACCAAAATTTTATTATAGTATTTGTTTACGCCCCGACAAGGGAAGCGGATAAAAATGCTTTTTAGAACTCCCTTGCTTCACATATTTCTCAGATAAATTTACCATTTTTATTAATAGGAGACTTAAATGAAATTTCATCAGTTAACGATAAATTAGGTGGTGTTCCTCCTTTACCTAGTAAATTTAATCGTCTTTTAAATTTTTCGAATCAATTTGGTCTGGTGGATTCTAGAACTTCTGGTTTCCCCTTTACTTGGCGTAAAAGTTCGGTAGCTCAGGATAATGTCTTTGAAAAATTGGATAGAGTCCTTATACATCAAACTCTAACTCATATGTTCCCGTCTCTTATAATTCAACATCATCCTTTTACAACCTCGGACCACTGCCTGATATCTTTTTCGATTGGATCCTCTAAATCTTATCGTAAAATTCCTTTTAGATTTGAAAATGTTTGGATGTCAATCCCGTCTTTTAATCCCTTAGTTTCTAAAGTATGGAGTTACCAAATGAATGGATCTTTTATGTTCCGTCTCTCTATGAAATTAAATCTGTTAAAAAATTATTCTAAAATTTGGGCTAAACATCATACTAATAATAATTTTGAACAACTTAAAATATCTGAACATCAGTTATTATCGCTCCAGTCGGATTTATTAGTTAATCCCAATAATTCTACCATTCTTTTTAAACTCCAGTCTCATCTAAATAAATATAATACTCTTTTAGACTTTCAGCATAATTTTTGGAAACAGAGAGCAAAAGTAATTCATTTACAAAATGTGGATCGAAATACAAAATATTTTCAATCTGTTTCCAAAATTCGTTTTTATAAACAAAGAATTCTTTCTTTTCAAACTAATGAAGGCATTGTTCTTTTTGATCATGACTTAATTTCCCAAAAAATAACTGAAGAGCTTGCTCACCGGTTTAAGTTAAATCCCCATTGTTCTGTTAATAACTCAGATTTAGATATTATTCCTAATTTAGTCTCAGCTTCGGATAATTTGATACTATGTAAAGCGCCTTCACTTGCGGAAATTAAATTTGCAGTCTTTGATCTTGCTCCGAATAAATCTCCGGGACCTGATGGTTTCCGTGCTGACTTCTTTCAACATTACTGGCATATTGTTGGAAATTCAGTAGTTTTAGCTGTTCAGGCCTTTTTTCATTCTGGTCATATGCTAAAATCGATTAATAAATCTTTTGTAGCTCTTATTCCCAAAATTGACTCTCCTTTAACAATAAATCATTTTAGACCTGTTAGTTTGTGCAATACGATTTATAAAGTTATTACAAAAAATTTAGCTAATCGTATGGCTTCTATTTTACCAAATATAATTCATCCTCTTCAGGGTGCGTTTGTCCAAGGAAGACTTATCCAGGATAATATCCTAATTGCTCATGAAATCTTTCATTCTTTTCATAAAAAGAAAAAAGGAAAACATGGGTGGATGGCTTTGAAAATTGATATGGAAAAGGCTTACGATAAACTTGATTGGAATTTTATTAGATTAATTCTTCTTAAATTTGGATTCCATGTTAATTGGGTTAATCTTGTCATGACTTGTATTACTACTTCTTTCTCCTCGATTTTGGTAAATAACGAACCAGGAATTGAGTTCATCCCTCATTGTGGTATTCGTCAGGGTGACCCGATGGCCCCCTTTATTTTTATTATATGTATGGAGTATCTTGTGAGATCCCTTCAGTTTCAATCAACTTTAGATTCCAAATATGTGGGAATTCAGTTAGTTAAAAATGGAGTTTGTCTGCCTTTCCTTAGTTTTGCAGATGACACTCTCATTTTTGCTAATGCTTCTCATGCTAATATTAATTATATTAAAAGTTTCTTGGATTCTTTTTCTAGGGTCTCTGGCCTTTCGATTAATTATCATAAAAGTAGTTTTCAGGTCTCTGAAAATATTTCACGTCAAACTGCTACCTCTCTTGCAAGCGTTCTTAATATTCAACTTACTACTTCTATGGAGAAATATCTTGGTATTCCTATTCTTAAAGGTAGGGTTCAAAATGCAGTCTTTGCAGATTCAATCACAAAATTGAAAAAACAACTATCTCAATGGAAAACAAACTCTATTTCTCAGGCAGGTAGGGCTGTGCTTATTCAATCAAATCTGTTAGGTCAGGTTAATTATCTAATGCAAAGTTTTTTACTTCCTAAAGGTGTTCTTTGTGATATTGATAAAATTAATAAATCTTTTTTTTGGAATAAGTTTACTCCTAATCATCATCCTCTTATAAGTTGGGATAAAGTTTGCTCTCCTAAAGAGTCTGGAGGTATGGGGCTTAGGACGGCTGAGACTACTAATAGTGCTTTGCAAATGAAACTTCTTTGGAAAATATTAACTGAACCTAATAATTATTGGGTACGTATTATTTCAGAAAAATACTTGGGTTCCTGCTCAATTTTTGAGATACAGAAAAAAAATTGTTCTTGGCAATTTGGTAGATTGCTCAATCTTAGAGATAAATTCTCTAATGGTCTTTTTTGGAATATTGGAAATGGTCATTCAATTAATTTCTGGAAAGATCGCTGGATTAAAAATATTGATTTAATGTCATTTTATGATAATGATAATTTAAATTTAAAAGTATCAGCTTTTATCACTCCCGATCGGCTTTGGAATGTTGAGTACTTGCGTTTGATGCTTCCTGAATCAATTGTGAACTCTATTATTTCTATTAGAATTCATGTATCTGACTCTGAGGATCGTTTGGTTTGGCTTCCTTCTAATGATGGATCTTTCTCAGTCTCCTCAGCTTCGTGTATGATTTCTACAGATAGGCCTGATCTAAACTATGAGTTTTCTTGGATTTGGAAGACCTCTCTACCTCCTAAAATTAAAAACTTCTTGTGGAAGGCTTGTGCTGATTGTCTTCCGACAACAGATAGATTAAATCGCTTCTATAATTGTGTTTTTAGTACATGCTCTTTATGCTCAATAGAAGATGAAAACCTGAATCACCTGTTTTTTAACTGTCCATTTTCGCAAAGTATGCTTTCCAAACTTGAGGCTAAGGTTAATCTTAAATTTCAGATTATCTCCTCAGGTACTTTTATTGATAATCTTGTTTCTACTATAAATTCGAATAAAAACAGTAACATCCTTTGTTTCCTGTGGTGGTTTATTTGGGGACTTAGAAATGGGAAATTTTTTAATCCGTCTAGACTTATTTCTTCTTTGCTTCCGTGTGATTTAGCCTTTTCTCAGTATTTACAATGGAATTTTGCCCAACCAGTTTCTGCTCCAAAAAATGTGCCTCGTCCAAAAAGGAAAAATAACCGTTCATGGATTAGACCTCCTCTGTTATGGGCAAAGCTCAATTTTGTTGCTTCCAAGCGAACAGATTCGTCTACTTTTTCAAGCTTTCTTATTCGTGACCACAAAAGTAAGATTTTGAGCTTTTATCGAAAAGAACAACCTCCTATCTCGGTTCTCCAGGCTGAAGCTCTTGCCTTGCTTGATGGTATTCGGAGTGCAGTTTCGCTAAATATTTCCCGCCTTATCATTGAAGGGGATAATCTAGTTCTTATTAATTCTTTAAAACGAACTTGGAAGGTTCCTTGGGAAATTCCAACCATTGTAAATGATATCCGTCACTTTGGTGCTTTGGTTCCTTGTGTGGTATTTTTTCATTGTTTCAGGGAATGTAATATTGCGGCGGATTTTCTCGCCAAGAGGCTTTTTAGTTTTCCTCAGCTTAATTTTTCTATTTATAGTTTTTTCCCGGGATCCTTGTTGGATCCGGTAGATATCTCGATTAGTAGTTCCTGGTTTAGTGATCATCCTCTGTTATTTGATTTTCTAAAGATCATCCGCCGTGATGATTTAGGTTAGCCTTGTAATTTACAGGTAACCTAGTGTTGGCCTTGTAATGAGCTTGTAGCTCATTTATCAAAAAAAAAAAAGCCTCTTTTGCTCCCACCAATCATAAGTCCCAATTTTTATTTTTGTGTGAGAGTTACAGAGAGAACAACCCACCTCTATTTCAATTTTTTTTTCTTCCTCCGTTTAATATCATTCACGCCGGCATATATCTTCTTCGGTTCCTGTTCGAACGAAAGCCCGACCTGTCCGCTCCACCTGGCCACAACCAGGACCTACGCCAGTTTGTTGCCCCGCCTCCCATCGTCGTTCCGTCCTGTTCTCCCTGGTTTTGTTTTCTTTGTTGATTTTAATAATGTGGAAATATTATTTAAGCCATATTATTATTCTGAATTTTTTTTAAGAAGAAAAATCAGATTTATACAAATTGTAGTCTTGTACATAATTTTAATGAAAACAACATGCATGCATAAGATTTAAAGAAAAAATACTTTTATAAATTATAAAATAAATTTTAATAAATCTAAGGTGTTTTAAAAGTGAGTTTAAGCATGGAAATTTCTATTTAAAAAAAAAAACTTAGACATTCTTTCCTTTATTATAAAAGAATTGACTTGAGATTTAAATAGATTAAAGTTTTTATAAAAGAAAATATTTTTGCATGTCAACTTAGACTTAATATAAATTTTAAATAATTTATATGGGACCCTTTTTAATTAAAATTAGACTTCTAAAGGTTATTATCCCGTTAAGTAATCTAAATAAATTGTTGAATGTGGATTTTACAAGGTTTTAAGAAATAATCCACCCTTGCATGTTAACTTAAATCTTAGTCTAAATTGAAATAAAATTTGTTATGACCTTTTTGATAAAAAGGATTTTTAATAAAAACAAGTTATACTTAAATAACATAATAAGTAATGCATGTGGGTTAAAAAAGGGGTTTTATGAAATAATTCATTCATGCATGTCAATTTTTGACATTACTAGCTATAATTTTGTAATAAATTATATATGAATAAATTATATATGACATCTAGAAATAATTATACACATTAGAATAATATTTATTTAAGTAAAAATTCATAAAAGTGCTTGTGGTTGTAAAATAATTTTTACTGATTTTAAAATCACTTTTTGCATGTCAAAGTTACCCTTTAATATAATTTTTGAAATATACATAAGTGATTTTAGAAATAGTGAGTTCCATGAAAAACAACACTATTTTAGTCCACTTGAATAAATTATTGGATGTAAATTTTAAAAAGGATTTTCCATTTGATCAAATCCATCCATGCATGTTTCTTTAAATTAAGTATTTCAAATTCTATGAAAGCTATTTAAAATATCACTTTGAAAATGATAATTAAGGATTATTATTTATTGTTTTTCCCACCTAAATTATTAAATTAAGTAATTTAGATTAACATCCTTTCTCTTAAAAGAGGAAAATAAGAAAAATGATTGCTTGAGAAATAAATTAAGAATTTTAATATAAATTCGTTCGTTATCTTATTTCGAATGACTAGGTCAAAGCGTTCGAATTTCACTAAGTTGTTCTAATTCCCGAGCTTCGTAAGCATACGAAAGAAATTCAAGGCAAGTTGATTTTTCTCTCTTGCATCTGTTTAATCATGAATTTCCTTTCCATTTAATATTCCTTTCTGTCAATAATAAGTTATTGCTAAATAAATTGACTTATGTCTATTTATATTTTGGAAATTATTGCTAAATAAACGAATCTAAGTTTATTTACGCAATAGAATTAACGACGTTATGCTATATTAATTATTATATGTGCATACTCGTTAGAAATAACTAATAACTCTAATGAGAATGATTATATCTGTTTCAAATATAAACTTATGGAAGAGAGTTTAGTCTCTTGAAAACATCTCTTTATAATGTTGTATTAGGATGTACCTATACCCTAATACCGGGTCTTGACCTTGCCCTCTTGATTTGTTGGGCTACGCGCTCTAGCTAAGTGCAAAAAGTCCGTATACACGAGCATTTAACATTGCCTCTTGTATTTTTGGCATTGGTTGCTTACCAAACTAAAAATCCTTAAAAATGAAATCGTACTATTGAGAATTATAGTACAAGGTAATATTCGGAAATTCTGATTCCTCTATTCTTTTGGCATAGTCTCCTATGAGTTGTCAAATTTAATAGTCATCAACTAAATTAAGTAGTTGTTTGACTAATCGATAAAGGCTTCTCGAATTAATGTTGCGATATAGTAAAGTTCTCGCAAACATTATTTCTTTCAATAGAACCCCACTCTCGTGGTGTCCTATTTCTAAAGAATTTTCGTAATTCTTTTCTTTTCAATGGAATCACACTCTTGTGATATTCCATATGTCTTGAAAGTTTGTATTCCTTTTTACTCTAATGAGATCGCACTCTTAAGATGATTCCTCTAGCTTTGGATTCTCATATACCTTTCTCTTGATGGATGTACTAACCGTTGGATGATCGACCTACTATAATTCGGAGTTCGGTGCCGCAAAGTTTAGCTACAACCATGGAGACCTTTTTCGTGCTCCACTTGCTAGGCTTCTTAGACTAATCCGTTCACCTTTCTTTTTCTTCTTCACTTTTGCCTGGTGTTTCCCGTCTCCTTATTTTTTTTGGAAACATCAAACAGCAGAGAAGTGTTGCTCATGAACTGAAGATGAAGATCAGACAAAGCGTCGGAAGGAAGGATTCACCTCAGAGCGACGTATCAAAGAGATGGCACCTAAGCTCACCTAAAGACTATAGAGGAGATGTCAATTTGAAGGAAGAACTTTATAACATTTTGATGTTTTACGCCAAGTATTTATATGGGTCACCTGTATCACTAAAATTAATTTCCGCTGTCATTTTCTTTTGTAAACAACCACTTTGTAATCAAAGATAATTTTAATATGAATAAATGAATCTTTCATATATTTGATCGTTTCTAAATTATGTTGTGTTACCTAAGCCTCGGGTGACTTTGGATGGTAAAATCCGAGGTCACTGGCGGTAATACCCAGTATTGCAAAATAGGGGTGCTACAATCATTACACCAAGGCCCAACTCGAAGCCCAAACATGTGGCCCAACTCTCTCGCACGAAGACAGATGGCACGGGCATTTCCTAAGGTGGCGCGACCGCGCATGTAGGCACTCAAGCCCGCGGCACTTCTCGGTTCAGCAATTAGGCCATATTTCAGAGGCTGTTTTCACCCCCTTCGATTTGGAATTTGGACTCGGAGTAAAAAATATGAATTATAGCTCTTCGAGTTAGCTTTCCAGTGATAGCAAATTCAACTTCATCCAACCACTGTAGCTCCCAAACCAAGCATTGCAAGATAGAGGTGTCGAAACAAGAACTCCAATGCATAGTCCGAGTTTAAACGTTCTTTTCACACAAGCTCTTGGGCCTTGGTTCTTCCAATCTTCACTTGTATCACTCTAACCTTCCTCAAACTCCACCATAGTCCCCTAATATCCATCCCGTTCATGCTTGTTTACCTAGAGATCTGCAAAACCGAACGAAACAAGCGCAAAAACCGAATTTCCTAGAAAACCTAAAAACCTAAGAACTAAGCTAAACTAAACTAAAACCATGCAAAATAAACATAAATATGCATCCTAAGCTATACCTAAATGCAAGCTATCATTCTGTTTTCTTATAAACAAGATATAAGGGTGAGAATTCCTTTTCTTTTTGTTTATTTTATTTTCCTTGATTTAATAATGAGGAAATATTATTTGAGCCATATTATTGTTCTGATTTTTTTTTTAAAAAAAGAAGAAAATTCAGATTAAAATAAATTGTAGTTTTGTACATAATTTTAATGGAAAACAACATGCATGCATACGATTTAAAGGAAAAATACTTTTGCAAATTATAAAATAAATTTTAATAAATCTAAGGAGTTTTAAAAGTGCGTTTAAGCATGGAAATTTCTATTTTAAAAATAATATAAACTTAGACATTCTTTCTTTTTTATAAGAGAATTGACTTGAGATTTAAATAGAATAAAGTTTTTATGAAAGAAAATATATTGCATGTCAACTTAGACTTAATATAGATTTTAAATAATTTATATGAGACCCTTTTTAATTAAAACTAGACTTCTAAAGGTTATTATCCTCTTAACTAATCTAAATAAATTGTTGCAATGTGGATTTTACATGGTTTTAAGAAATAATCCACCCTTGCATGTTAACTTAAAGCTTAGTATAAATTGAAATAAAATTTGTTATGACCTTCTTGATAAAAAGGATTTTCACAAAAATAAGTTATACTTAAATAACATAATAAGTAATGCATGTGGAAATTAAAAAGGTTTTTATGAAATAGTTCATTCATGCATGTCAATTTTTGACCTTACTATAATTTTTGACCTTACTACAATTTTTGACATCTAGAAATAATTATACACATGAGAATAATATTTATTTAAGTAAAAATGCATAAAAGTGCTTGTGGTTGTAAAAGGATTTTTATTGGTTTTAAAATCACATTTGCATGTCAAAGTTACCCTTTGATATAATTTTTGGAATATATATAAGTGATTTTAGAAAGAGTGAGTTTCATGAAAACAACACTGTTTAGTCCACTTAAATAAATTATTGCATGTGATTTTAAAAAGGATTTTTTTCCATTTGATTAAATCCATACTTGCATGTTTCTTTAAATTAAGTATTTTCTAATTCTATAAAATTTATTTAAAACATCACTTTGAAAATAATTAAAGGATTATTATTATTTATTTTTCCTACCTAAATTATTAAATTAAATAATTTAGATTAACATCCCTTCTCTTAAAAGAGGAAAATAAGAAAAAAGATTGTTTGAGAAATAAAATAAGAATTTTAATATAAATTCGATCGTTATCTTATTTCTAATGACTAGGTCAAAGCGTTCGAATTTCACTAAGTCGTTATAATTCCCGATCTTCGTAAGCATACAAAAGAAATTCAAGGAAAGTGGATTTTTCTCTCTTGCATCAGTTTAAACGTGAATTTCCTTTTCGTTTAATATTCCTTTCTGTCAATAATAAATTATTGCTAAATAAATTGACTTAAGTTTATTTATGCCTTGTGGAAATTACTGCGAAATCAACCTACTTATGTCTATTTCTGGTTTGTGGAAATTACTGCTAAATAAACGAATCTAAGTTTATTTACGCAATAGAATTAAAGACGTTATGCTATATTAATTATTATATGCGCATACTCGTTAGAAATAAACTAATAGGTCTAATGAGAATGGTTTCAAATATAAACTCAAGGATGAGAGCTTAGTCTCTTGAAAACATCTCTATATAATATTATTAGGATGTAACTATACCCTAATATCGGATCATGACCTTGCCCTCTTGATTTGTTGGGCAACGCGCTCTAGCTAAGTGCAAAAAGTCCATATACACGAGCATTGAACATTGCCTCTTGTATTTTTGGCATTGGTTGCTTACCAAACTAAAAATATTTAAAAATGAAATCGTACTATTGAGAATTATAGTACAAAGTAATATTCGGAAATTCTGTTTCCTTTATTCTTTTGGCATAGTTTCCTTTGAGTTGCCAAATTTAATAATCATCAATTAAATTAAGTAGTTGTTTGACTAATCGATAAAGACTTCTCGAATTATGTTGTGATAACAATAAAGTTATCACAAACATTATTTCTTTCGATAGAATCCCACTCTCGTGGTGTCCTATTTCTAAAGAATTTTCGTAATTCTTTTCTTTTCAATGGAATCACACTCTTGTGATATTCCATATGTCTTGAAAGTTTGTATTCCTTTTTACTCTGATGAGATCGCACTCTTAAGATGATTCCTCTAGCTTTGGATTCTCATATACCTTTCTCTTGATGGATGTACTAACCGTTGGATGATCGACCTACTATAATTCGGAGTTCGGTGCCGCAAAGTTTAGCTACAAACCATGGAGACCTTTTCGTGCTCCACTTGCTAGACTTCTTAGACTAATCCGTTCACCTTTCTTTTTCTTCTTCACTTTTGCCTGGTGTTTCCCGTCTCTTTCTTTTTGGAAACATCAGACAACAAAGGAGTGTTGCTCAGGCACTGAAGATGAAGATCATACGAAGCGAAGGAAGGAAGGATTCACCTCAGAGCGACGTATCAAAAAGGTGGTGCCTAAGCTCATGCGAAGACTATAAAGAAGATGTCGAATTGAAGGAAGAACTTTATAACATTTTGGCGTTTTACACCATGTATTTATATGGGTCACCATTATCATTAAAATTATATTTCGCTGTCGTTTTCTTTTGTAAACAATCACTTTGTAATCAAAGATAATTCTAAAATGACTAAATAAACCTTTCATACTTTTGATCGTTTTAAATTGTGTTGTGTTACCTTAGCCTCGAGTGACTATGGATGGTAAAATCCGAGGTCACTGGCGATAATACCCTTGGTTAAAAATTGGGGGTGTTACAACAATAAGGCTCAACATATATTTTATAAAATCTATTAAATGTATAAGAGAATAATATAACTTATTATAATATATTTGAAACACAAATCTTATTAAAAGATAAAAAAAATAGAAATTTCAACGTTTGGGTCAAAGATCTGAACCAAACACCGACTAAAAATCTAAATCAAAGTGACATTAAGATGTGCTGATTTGTGTCAAATCACTAAAATGTGGGCAATTATCTATATATCACGTGACATAATTTCTTCAATAGACATAATGTATGCTTTATAATGTATTAAGAGTAGATTAGCAAATTTCGAAAGCTTTATTTATATAAAAAATATCATCAAATTCCGAAAGGTTTATTTATTTATTTTTTAACCTTTTTAAAATGAATAATTTTTTACCTAATGTTTGGTGCATAGGGATAAAATCAAAGATTAGAACCAAACACCGCCTAAAAACCTAAATCAGAGTGATGTGTGTGTCAAATCAGTATCCATCCTATCAACATCGACATACATACTCTCTCACATACACGAGCTAGACATGCAATTGCCAGAGCAAAAGTCCAATAAAATTGGTCTAAATCCTTCACCGATTAATTTCAATTCCCGAAGTAGACAAAAGGATTCGTCGGAGCACATCCGAAACGAATTTCCGAGATGGTGCTAAGACCCCATCAACAAAAGAGTTTCCACTCAACTCTCCCAAAAGAAACCTTGATTATCGATGGGCGTGTTAGAATCTCAGTGCAAAAGATCTTTCCAAAAATCAAAAGTCGAAATTCTCATGAGATTTAATTGGTGTCCAGGAAGAGATACGCTTCTTCTAATCTGAGCTCAACGGTCTTTGTTTCGAATCTCCTTTTTTAATTCGCATGAGATTTAATTGTTGCCCAGGAAGAGATATGCTTGTTCTAATCTGAGCTTTCGAATTTCCTTTTTCAATTCTCATGGGATTTGCTGTCATTCAGCTGCGATAATGGAGATCCACCGTTCAGTTAGCTACTCTGAAGCCCTCCGTGGATGAAAACTAGTGAATTATTTGCTCTCTGTAAGCTCTTCCTTCATGTTTTGTTATACAGTTGTAGCGACTATAAAGTTCGGATCTTTGAGCTTCTGATTCTAGTAATTAATTGTGTGAGTTGGGTTGGGTTTTGAAATAGAAACTATATGGGCTATCAATTTTATGCTTCTGATTGTAGGAATGGTCTGAACTTATTTAGCCTTCGGATTTTTTCAGGCAATCTAATTAACAAAAGAAAGTTGTGGAAGAATTTTAGCTAAGGAGGAGAGTATATTTGGTTGAGATATGTCGTCCAGCTCCACTAACCAGACCATCTCTAAGACGAGTTCTGTTCGATCAAGACACAATGCTCGTGTGAGAGCTCAAACCCCACTAGATGCCCAGCTTCATGTAGATTTTGAAAAGTCTGAAAAGCTCTTCGAATATTCTACTTCTGCAGATGCTACTCTACTAGCTTCTTCAAGTGGGGTTCCATCATCTACCATCTCTGCTTAACTCAAGAAGATCCAAAGGGGCGGTCTAGTTCAGCCATTTGGGTGTTTGATTGCCATAGATGAGCAAAATTTTACTATCCTTGCTTATAGTGAAAACGCTCTTGAGATGCGGGACATAGCTCATATTGATGTTCCAAACATGGAGCAAAAACAACAGCAACAGGCAGCCTTGTCATTCTGGACTGATGTAAGAACCCTTTTCAAGTCATCACGCATTGTCGCATTACAAAAAGCATCAAATTTCCTTGATGTGAATATTCTCAATCCAATACTTGTCCATTGTAAGTCTTTTGGAAAACCCTTTTATGCCATTCTTCACAGAATTGATGTTGGGCTTGTGATAGATTTAGAGCCCGTTGACCCGTCTGATGTGTCAGTGACCACTGCTGGAGCTTTACTATCTTATAAGCTTGCTGCAAAGGCTATCTCTAAGTTACAGGCTGTCGAGACTGGTAATATCTTGTTATTATGTGATGTTTTAGTTTGGGAAGTGATGGAGTTAACAGGCTATGATCGTGTTATGGTGTACAAGTTTCATGAAGATGAGCACGGTGAAGTTATTGCAGAGCGTCATAGAAGTGACCTTGAGCCTTATCTTGGATTGCATTATCCAGCTACAGATATTCCTCAAGTTGCAAGGTTTTTGTTCACTAGAAACAAAGTCAGGATGATTTGTGATTGTTCGGTTCCTCCAATTAGGATAATTCAAGACAAGCAGTTACCTCAACCACTTAGTTTAGGTGGCTCTACTCTTAGAGCACCACACGAGTGCCATGCTCAATATATGACAAATATGGGTTCTATGGCTTCTCTTGTGATGTCCGTTACAATCAATGAACATGATGAAGAGGAGAAAAGCATCCAACCGAAAGAAAGAAAACTATGGGGATTGGTTGTCTGCCATCATACAACTGCAAGACATATATCATTTCCTCTGAGGCAAGCATGTGAGTATTTGGTTCAGGTTTCAAATCTGCATATCAACAAGGAAGTTGGATTGGCTGCTCAAGTAAAGGAAAAACATATTTTGCATACTCAAGCTTTTCTTTATGACATGCTTATGAGGGAGACACCTGTTGATAATGTTACACAGTCACCTAATGTGAGGGATTTGGTCAGGTGTGATGGAGCAGCACTTTACTATAAGAACAAGGTTTGGTGCCTTGGTGTCACTCCTTTAGAAGAACAAATCAAAGATTTAATTCAGTGGCTTCTTGAGTACCATGTTGGAAGTACAGGGTTAAGTACAGATAGTCTGATGGAAGCATGTTGTCCTGGGGCTTCTCAGCTTGGACATTAGGTTTGTGGAATGGTTGCCATTCGAATTACTTTAGAAGACTTTTTGTTTTGGTTTCGTTCTCATACTGCAAAGGAAGTAAAGTGGGGTGGTGCCAAACATGACCCTATTAACAAGGATGAGGAGAGAAGGATGCACCCTAGATCGTCTTTTAACGCTTTTCTTGAAGTGGTTAAATGGCGTAGCTTGCCTTGGGAAGATATGGAAATGGATGCTATTCATTCCTTGCAACTTATCTTGAGAGGAACTTTAAAAGATGATGACGTGATTAGTTCGAAAGTTGTTTTAGATGATTCTAAAATGATTGTGAATGTGCCATCTGACATTAATAGAATACAATCAATGGATGAACTGCATACGGTCACGAGTGGAATGGTTCGACTCATTAAGATGGATGCAATCCCTATCTTTGCTTGTGATGTCCGTGGAAACATTAATGGATGGAATTCTAAGGCAGTTGAATTGATTGGTTTATCTTTGGAGCAAATTATAGGATTACCTTTGATCGATTTGGTAACAGACGATACAGTTAATTCGGTAAAAAATATGCTCTATTTGGCATTGCAAGGTAATTTAAAACTTAATGATTCCTAAGTTTATTAATAGGTTTGGATTATACTTGATGAGGCATTATCAAGTGTAATTCAGACGAACTCTTAATTACCATACTGAATTAATTTCGTCCTTATTATTCAATCTCCTCATCATATACGTAAACATTTGTATGCAATATGCATATTTTTTCTGCAACATATTCCCTTACAAAATTTGTTTTTTTATTCCTTCCTTTAAATATGACATGAAAACATTAAAAGTTTTTTTAGAGCCTCTTTTGGAGAACTTATCCATTTTGCACTTGACTTGGCGGGAAAGGAGCAGCAAAATGTTGAATTACGGTTTAAGATGTTTGATTCTCAAGGAAAAAATAGTCCTGTAACTTTCATAGTTAATGCTTGCTGCAACCGTGATTTAGGGGGAAATATTATCGGGGTTTGCTTTATTGGCCAAGATGTTACTACACAAAAGACAATCATGGATGAGTATGTGAAAATCCAAGGTGACTATGCTGCAATTTTCAGGAACCCTTGTCCACTTATACCTCCAATTTTTATAATGGATGAGCTAGGTCTATGCTTGGAGTGGAATGATTCTATGCAGAAGCTTTCAGGTTTGAGAAGTGGAGAGGCCATTGGCCGGTTTCTCATTGGAGAAGTTTTCACAGTAGAAAGTTTTGGTTGTCAAGTTAAGGATCAGGATATGTTAACTAGAATGGGGATATTATTTAATAAGATACTTACAGGTGAGAGTGCAGAAAAGATACTATTCTAGTTTTTTGACCGAGATGGGAAATGTATTGATGCATTATTTGCAGCAAACTCAAGAATTGGGAATGAAGGAAAAGTGACTGGAGTTGTGTGTTTCTTACATGTCTCTAGCCCTGAACTCAAATATGCCTTGCAAATGCAACAATTATCAGAGAAGGTTGTAGATAATAGTCTAAAGGCATTGTCTTATCTGCATTTACAAATAAAGAATTCTCTGAATGGATTGATGATTACACGTGACTTCATGGACCCGTATGAACTAAGCAGTGTGCGAAAGCAGTTCTGGGAGACGAGATCATTGTGTGAAGATCAACTAGCCAAGATTGCAGAAGACACTGATGTCTCAAGAATTGACGAATGGTACAATCTCTCTAATCCTTATAATTATCTTTTCTTGTCCTAAAAGTCCATTTTTATTTTGCAAGTCATGGGAAATATGGATGTAGCTTTTGTCCATCTAAAAGTCGTGCATCCTCCTTTTATAACATGTAAACAAATAACTAAGTCCTTGAACCTAAGAATAAGAATTGAGATTTTGGAAAACGACACGGAGGATGTGGGGGAAAATATGAAAGTGCCTGAAAACTAAGAAATAAGAATAACATGGAAAATCATATAAAGTAACTAGAAAATTTAGAAACGATGATTATAAATAATTACAACCAACAATATTAATAATGCAAAATCATGTTTGATTTCTTTGTTGGACTATTTATGTTGCTTGCTAGACCAAAATCTTTTTTGAAAATTCCTAATGGCATATGACTTCTGTGGCAGCTCTCTAGAACTAAATTTGGGAAAATTTAATCTTGGAAAAGCACTTGATGTTGTCATGAGCCAAGTAATGCCCTTGAGTCAAGACAATGGGGTGCAGATCGTTCATGATTCGTCTCCAGAGATTAGCTCAATGTTTTTGCATGGAGATCATTTAAGGCTTCAACAAGTGCTTTCGGACTTTTTAGTGAACTCTGTCTCTTTCAGCCCTGTATTCGAAGGATCAACTGTCGTAATTACCATCATCCCAAGAAAAGAAACGTTTGGGCAAAAGATTCAAGTTATACATCTTGAATTCTGGTATGTTTGTTCATTTAGTAATTTCTACACTCATATTATACATTGACGCTATTTGTTATTCTATTTCTGGAACGTTGTAATCTTACACTTTCTTTATAAGGAGGTAAGAACTACATGTTGCTAGAGTATGAATATCTAGTCAACATTGGGAATCTAATTTGTTTCTTATGCCTAAGATTTTAAATTAGTTTATTTGTATTCTAGGATTACCCATCCATCACCCGGAATTCCAGAGGATTTGATAAGAGAGATGTTCCACCACACCCCAGAAATGTCAAGAGAAGGCCTTGGTTTATACATGAGTCAAAAACTCGTTCGGATCATGGATGGAATTGTGCAGTATCATAGGGGAGAAGAACGGTCTTCATTCGTGGTTTTCATTGAATTTCCGTTGCTTGAAGAAACCCAAGATCTGGGAACAAAATGAAGTGCTAACCTTTTGATGTATGTAACTCTAGTAGAAGAAGGAATTTCAGAAATACTTGTAGAAATCACAAGCATGGGTGGATCATAAAGCACAGAGGGACATATGTATAGAGATAATCCGAAATAAACTTGGACTTTGTGACTTGAAATAAACAAGCGAAAGAAATGCTTGTGTTAATAGTAGAGAGTTTGTAAGACCCATGTTTTTGAGTTGGAAAATTGGCCATTTTTTAACTGAAAATATTTGCCAGTGTATTTCTTTCAAATGATGCTGATTTTTAGGGTTGTGTGACTTGAACCAGATTTAGCCTAACTCAATTGATACATGTAGTAGTATTTTTTTTGTACGCGACACTACTGATTCATTGTTTAAGGTGTAGTTTATAGGATTGATCTTAAATAAGTAGTATCATGGCCATCAACAATCACCTAATGATTATACCATCAACAATCACCTAATGATTAAGTTTCCTTCAAATTCCCCATCTAATTTCCTGTTGTTAGACACATTTATGAGAAAATTTCTTAAAATAAGATGATTTTGAGTTAATCTGCAGGTTGAATAGAGAAATAATAAGTTTATTGGCATTTTTCGAAAAGTGTAGGGTTTGCCATTGAACACCAGTGTATGTGTACAGATGTAGCAAGATAGGCAGTCGAGGCAACAAAAGATGGGCTCTTCTCCATTGTGAGCAAACAATGGTGAATTAACCCACAAATTGCTGCAGTTGGTTCATGGCTTCATGCTATCTGATTCTCTCTATGTTGTTGTTATGGGATGACTGGTCAAAGGAATTGATATCTGACTGTTCCGCATATATATTATTATAACTTTACTACCATTTTCATGGTTCTTGTATAGAAATCTCCAAAAAAAAATGCAAGGGTATTGCTAAGAGGCCGGTGAAGAATCCATTACCAAATGTTTATACCTTGTGTTGTCGATGGTTACGGTTCTGTATTTTTCTTCTTGTTTCGGTGAAGTGATGTACCTTTAATGCTCTTTAGTGCTACTGCCTACAAAATAAAATGTTTCCTTTCACTTCAGCTTGGGCCTATACCACTCCATCTAAGATTTTTCATAATGTTCTAGTGGTTGAGGTTTTGCAAAGCAAAATAAAATGTTTCAATCAACACTAAATGCTGCATGACACAAACTTTCACTTACTAATGATTTAAATGATTACATACACTTGATATTGGAATGATCTCTCAACAATAAATGATTCACATGAATACGGTTGGATGACAAGGTCGATCAAGATGCATAAGCTCGTTGTTCCTTACCAGGCCACAAAACTGAACGAGCAAAACCAAAATCACTCAAGAGAGAGGGATCGGAGGTGAAAAGAGATGGTATTTCTTTGGCTCATCGGGGACTTAAATTAAATTGATGATATAGTTCATTTATTACAAAAAATCTATTATGACTAGTTATGTTAGAAGAGTTGCACAACTAAAAGAATTTGATGAAAAACACAAAATCTAAAGCAAAGTCATGCAAACATCTTTCCAAATAATAAGGTAGTTGTCCATTCTTTCATCCGGTGTAATGGAAATAGACATCAAGAGGAAAAAACAACATCAGAAGAGATTAATGTTTGCTGAGCCATTTGTCCTTTCATCTTTTCCACAATTTTGTGTTTAAGAAAACACTATCAAGGTCACACAGGAAAGAAACGACCACCATTTTTTTCCTTCTTTTCTAAATTGAGTTTTGTGGGGATCAACTCCCGTGCCACACATCGAAGAATAAAGCTTTTGGTATTCTGTACAAACTGTGATGCAAAAGGAAACAATTCAGTATAATGAAGATGGACCTTGAGATTGTTAAAACATAAAAGTACATTCATATTAAAAATGTCAAAGGTTGTTGCATACCTTAAGCACCAAAGTAACAGAAATAAATTTGTTAAGATCAACAAACTAACAATCAAACAACATATACAATCTTTTTTAGTAACCAGATAACAGAGCTTAGTAAGCACAACTGACGTGTAATATACAGCAAAGAGCCATACATCTTGGAGGAATTTTTTGTCCAGAGCTTTTCCATCCAATTAGTTATTGTTAGTATATATATAGCCTGAATGATAGGTTCTGATCACTTTCAAGTAAACATGACATTTGGAAATCGAAGATTCTTTTTAACCTAATCTTACAACTAACAAGGTCATTGTTGGGATGGTGTTGGGAACTCTGGTTCCAAACATCCGAACAACGATATTGTCTCCAGTTTTGATAATGACAAACCTCATGTGGGAACTAACGTTTACATTCAAGTATTTCAAGGGAACTCCAGGCTTATCAAAGACTCTCTAGAAGAGAAAACAAAAGGAACCTAGGAATACACGAAAGCAAGTTCCCATCAAGGGTTCTCAGAAGAGAGCAGTTCCCTACATATGGAAACTCACATGTGACGACAGACAGTGCAGCGCAAATCGCGGGAAACCGTCTCGGAAAAAACGAAGGCACAATCTGAGGAATAGACTGGGACGAGTGATCCAACGGTCCGATTGACATTTGAAGTTGACTAAATTCAAATCAAGTCACATGTGAAGACTGCAAACTTGGCATCCAAGACAAAGGTCATTTTGGACAACATGAAAATGAAGATTTCAGCCCAAGTTCAAATGAGTATAAAGGCAAATGAATAGTTCTTGGAATAAGCACTTTTACCAGAATTCATATTCTCATACAAACAAGAAAGAGAGACATTGAGAAAGGTAAAGAGAAGTCCCCGACGACGAGTGTTCGATCTCGGCGACGGCGAATCCAAGTTCTCAGGAGTAAGGGAACTGTGACAGTGAGCTCAAGGTGTAAGGTTCGATTTAGCTTGTGTTTAGTTGAGTTGTTCGCTTAGGAACTAGGTTGAGAAGACTTGCTAATGTTGTTGCTAGAGTTAGGAAGAACTGCTAGGAACAGAGAAGTGTAAGTCTTGCCTATTGTAACTAGGGAACAATCAATAAAACAAGTAGATCGTTCAAAATCTTCCAAGCAGAGGCAGAGGTTTACCCACACAACTAGTTGGTTGTAGTGGGGTTCTGAAGCCTCGAGTATCAGAGCCGCTCTAGATCTTTGTGTTAGTATCGCAAGTTACAGGATGTCTTAGGAACTCACTCAAGTTGGACATGGAAACAACAAGCCTCCAAGGCTTATCACCGGAAGGTTCGAAAACTGGCAGCGCAACATGAAGGACTGGATGCGCAGCCACGACTTTCAAGCTTGGTGTGTCATCTAAGTAGGGAACTTCGAGGTGGACCCAACCATTCGCAATGACTTCTCCAAGTGGGGGCCAAACGAATGGAAGTGCATGGAGGCAAACTTCAAAGCCAAACAGTACCTCAAGAACGTCATGTTGGAACAAGACTGTGACAAGGTGGCGAATCTGGAAACGACGAAGGAAATGTGAGAAGCCATCCAACAAATGCACATCGGCAATTCGGACCTCTGAGAGGATCTCCAAATGAATGCTACAAGAGAGTTCTTCAACTTCCGAATGGAGATGGGAGAAGTATGAAAATATGGGATGATTTGAGTCACGGACACTATATTAAATTATTATTTTTTGGTTCAAATACACCATCCCCAAATTTTATTAAACTCCATGGGACGACCGGTGGATTCCGCGGCCACATTGCGTCCGTTCGGATCAACCACATGATGCAAAATAATATATTAATTTGCAAAAGTTGCATTTGGCTATGTACTTGTAGCCTCTATATGGACCTTCACTTTTCCAAAATTTTTAAAACGTCTTTTTTAAAATAAGCTGAAATAATATATTATTATCAATAATTTGTGTACATCCGAACAGGCCCATTGTTTTCAAGTGCTAACTCGTCCGAATGAGAACCAAAGAGATTGGCGTGTGATTGATCTAATTAATTGGTCGACAGCTTCTTGGAGGACTCGTATGGTTCACCAGTTTTTTGATGAAGGGGATGCTTAGCTGATTTGTAATTTACGACTGGTAGACGCTTTTGCACCGGACGAGTTGGTTTGGTTTATGCGAAAGACGGGTTGTTTAATGTTCGAACTGTGTATCATATGTCGCTTCAATGAGAGCTCGAACATGGAGGAACGTGTTCAGATTATGAACCTTCTACAAGGGTGCGCTCCTTTTCGTGGGGAGCGGTGCGTGATATACTCCCCCATAAGGTTAATCTTAGATGTCGTAACATTTGCGAGAATGCTTCATGTGAGTTTTGTGGCGACTGTGTTCTTTGTCCGGAGGCTCAAAAGATTTGGAGAAGGGTGCCCCAATTAAGGTGTTGGAGATCGAAAGTGAACACTATCCATGCTTTTCCTGATCAACCAATCCTTCATGCTAGGGGTGCGGGTGTTGAATTATGGGCAGTTCTTTTATGGAGTGTGTGGAATGCTAGGAATAAACGAGTTTTCGAAGGGCTTATTTCTGATGCTGAGGAGCTGGTTCATTTGGCCAAGGTTCTTGTGGACGAGTGCAATTCAGTTAACCAGCCTACTAATGCCAATGGTTCCGTGGGGAGGAGGGTCACTGAGTTGCCCAAGTGGAAGAGATTGGCACCGAGGCTTGTCAAAATAAATTGTGATGCCTCGGTCTCTTTGGATTTGGGGTGTTCGGTGGGTAATGGCCCGAGACGAGGTAGGATCAGTCTGTTTCTATGGGTCTAAACGAGTTCAAACTTCGGAGGATGTGGAGTTGGCGGACAAGGTGTTATGGAATTGTGTTGCAAGCAATGTTCTAAAAAACGCTAGGCAGAGAGAACCACCTAGCGCCTAGACGGCCTGAGCGGTGGTCTAGGCGATCCTAGACGAGTGCCTAGGCGGTCTGGACGGCTAGGACCTTCCAGCGCCTAGGCGGGGCCTAGAAGGAATTTTTAGAACAGTGGTTGCAAGGAGTTAGAGATGACCCATGTGGTCCTCGAATCCGATTGTTCGTCTCTTGTGTCCAAGCTGAGGAGGAAGGCTGCTGGGAAGGGCGAACTGAGTCGCATTATTCAGCATATTACTACCATTTGCAGAAGCTTTGCTAGTTTTAGACCTGATGTTCCTTTGTTTTTATTGTTTCTTGTTTCTTTTCCTATAGAGTTGCTACAGATTGACGTTGCAGTTGAATGAATGAATGGTTTTTGGAGCTCAAAAAAAAAAAAAAAGTTGGACTCCTGTAACCACAAATTACTCAATACAAACTTATGAAATCCAAAAAAATTACACTTAAGTGAGATGATAATTATAAAGTATAATAAAAGTTGCCAAATTTTGGGGCAATTGAGGACAGTGTTTTGAACCAATATATTGGAATTTTAAGTCATAATTAAAATATTTATACTTAATGAAATACAAAATAACTACAAAAGGTTAGCTTATATAACTGTCCTAACAAAATTATATACCTTGATGGAAATGTCTCTTCTCTTCCCACATTTCTCACTGTCCTAACAAAACCAAGCTTGACATTGACAACACTGTCCTAGGTAAGGTGGTGCTCTCAAACGGGCAAGCACGACAACAAGAAGTCAGGCTGAAGTCTCTGGAGAAGTATCCCACAGAAGGGACACAAAGGCACAGAGTGTTCACCACTCTCGCTCTTTAATGATTCATCATATAACGACTCATCGTATCCATTATCAATAGGACAACTATGCCATCTATAAAGCCCATGCGGTGCCAATTTGAAACTGCGCCTCTCACAACAGACGCAAAACCATAAAGGTGTTGAAGGGCAAACTTGCAAAGAAACGGCGCACCTTAAGAGTTTGTGTCTCTGAGGAGATCTGTTCTCACTTATCAGGCCGCGGCAGCTGGCAGTTTCTGCTGACTCGAAATCAACAGGAGCTGAGCAGTACGTGCATACCTCTTCCGCCTCGTATAGACCAGCATCCTGAAGCCTGTTGTTGTGATGATATGAAAAATGTCATCAAAGAATGTTCGGTTTTTTCATAGAAATTGACGGTTAGTGAAAATAAATCTCCACATGAACCCATATGAGAAAATTGGATCTGCTAGTTTGGCTATAATCCTATTTATCACGGTGAGTAATCACTCTTTTACTATGATTCAATGGAAAGATAACAGTAAATGTTAGGGATGTAAATAATATGATAAAATTTACAAATGACAATGCATAACAATTCAAGCAAGTTGTGTCAGATATGTACGCAAGTGTAATTTAATGCTAAAAGAGAGAAAACTACCTCGTAGAAAGCTTTTCAACTTGTAATGCAAGATGCTTTAGTTGGCGTCCATCAGCATCAACTTTGACCCAACTTAACATCTGTGATAGCCCGGAAGATTTCCAGCCTCCACCATCCTTTTGTGTTTCAACATTTGACATCAAGTGTATGGCAGATGAAAAGTTAAACGCCACAAGCCTTTTTCTGAGTTCTCCTTCACTGCACAGTAGTAGCTTAACCCAATGCTGCTGCTCTGAGCCAAAGGATTCAATTGAACTAAGAGAAGGTAACATTATACGTCTACAAAAGATGTTAAGTAGGTGCAATTGCCTTGAGGAAACTTTTGGCAAAGATCTGCACGCGCTTTGTGGAATTTTTCTAGTTAGCAGGTCAGAGTGACCGTCCAAAAATACTAGCCACCTCAATAGTATTTGCTCAAAAAATGCCGGCGCAAGTTGCTTGAAATCTGACAAAGCAGTCATAATATCCCAAACAACAAGATGTTTGTTGTGGCTTTCAAACTGCTTTAGAGACCATAATATATTAGAGCCCCACGACATTAGTTCCTCATCGAATAAAGGTGCGAGAGATTTTGCACAGGACTTCAAGTAAAATTCAGATGACATTCTTCGCTGCTGACCTCCAATCCACAAGAAATCAATGGCAGCTCTTTGGGTCCTGCAATTTTAAGAATTGCATTAGCACTTGACATAAAAAAAACTAAGATAGTCTCACTTTAATCTTACAAGTACTTATAAGCAGAATATAAGTACCTTGCCTGGTACATAGGATTCAACAAATCCAAGTCAAAGCTACGAACCTGAGAAAACAAAAAGTGCATCGTGAATACACTATAACGTTGCAAAATGAAAACATTGTTAACCATGTACCTTTTGTAGGATGATCAAGTCAAGACACAAAAATGATGTACACAAACATCAGATGCAAGCAAAACGTTTTTTTTATTAGCAACCTAGCCACAAAAATATATAGAAAAATTCTTAAGGGACTTAGGTGGATAATGTAATAGTAAGCATGCACTTGAAGATTGGAATGTCTACGATTCACACTCGTGCTAATTGAATAACATAATCTTGGCATTTATCAGAAAGCAAAACGGCTTGATGCATTATGATTGGCTCATAAAATTGACTGGCAAATGACAGCATCACAAACATAACTGTTCATGAAACCATACATTCATGTGAATTTATGTAGTAAATCAAATTCAGATTTTATTTGGGTGAAGAAAAAAAACATGCATTCATAGCATTGACAACGTACCACTGCAAGAGCCAGATTGCCTGGGGAAACTGCAACTCCAAAGCAAGAATCATAAGCACAAGGAAGCTGTATAATAATCAGGGGGAATGTGTTAGAATAATTGCTCCGCAAAATAAAAAAACAGCATGTCATGCATTAGGAAAAACAAATACTCTACTGTAAGTAATATGACAATGGATTCATACATCAGCTGGGGTTTTTATGCTAAGATTGTTAGGGGGAAGCGGTACTTCAGTGAGCGAATCCTTATCAAATATCCATCCACGCATTGAATTATCCTGTCAAAACAATAATTGTTAATAAGTAGCGAAAATGAATATTATTAAAAGTTGAAACTAGCAAAGTATGAAAATGATAATTCCTATTTTCATTAAGAAGTGCAGTATATTATTTCTCCTAGGAGGTTTGGACATTAAAGGAAATGTCAATCAATATAGACGATGTTGTGAATTTTAGAATGAAGTTAATAGGAAGTAATGATACCTGACTACAGCTATACAAGCAACATCCATCAAAATCCCAAGCTAAACCTGTAACCTGCAGAATCCTCAAGGCGTGAGTTTCATTCTTTTGACAATTCTGAAGAACTAGCATTTAATAACTCAGAAGAAACTTACAATATGATCATGCATGTAGTAACAGCCAGCAGTCTTTAACTCCTGCTTATCTATATCGAATTTCCAAACCTCAACAGAGCCAGATCCTTTTCCAATAGCTACAACAAACTCGTGGCATGATTCAACAGACATAGTTAGAGAAAGTACTGAAATGGGTGCAGTGTCATCCATTTTAACCTGAAAAGAAAGATAGCAAAAGGCAACATAACAACCTACTAAGTAAAATATCCATAAATGTAAAATATGAAACCAACATGAAGCAAGCAAATCACAAAAGGACACCTCAGTCAACAAAGAAAATTGAGAATGATTGGTTTCTGAAGATCTTAGCATATCTTCCCCATCTCCAAACCAAATCTTCACACTGAAGACAAGAACAAAAAAAAACACAAATTAGATACAAAAGCATAGCAAAACAAGAACAAAAATATGAAACCAACATGAAGCAAGCAAGTCACATAGGATTGTTTACAATGACATCACGCCAACCAGGGGCGGAGGGAGAGGGGTGCGAGTGGGGGCTATAGCCCCCACTCAATTTTTTTTTTTTTTTTTTAAATATATAAAAAAAAATACTAGATTATTGATAAAAATTCCAAAAAAAAATCTAGGTTAATTTTATATTTTTATGAAAAATATAAAATAAGGGTTTTCTAATACACTATTTTTTATACAGAAAAATACAAAAAAATTTATATTGTTCTAAAAATCCCCGATTAGTTCCGTCTAGGTCTTGCCTAGGAGCTAAAAGGTCATATCCCGCTTAGTCTCCCAGCCCGGTTAGAAGAGCACCAAGTTCATCTAGGCGCCTGTTTAGGCCGCCTAGGCGGTCTCTCTCCGTCTAGGGACCGTTTAGTATTTTTTAGAACACTATCTATTTAAAAAAAATTATACAAAAAAATTCTGTATTTTTTCAATTTTTTTATGTAGCATTGTAGCCAAGAATTTGACCCAGAAAAATTTAGCCCCCACTGGGTCGAATTCCTGGCTACGCCACTGACGCCAACTGAACCAAAATTTACCTTCCATCAGAACTTCCAGAAGCCAGCAACAAGTGAGTATTGGAAGCATGAGGTGCATATAATCCCCATGCAAGGGCAGTCACCCAAGCATTATGGACTTGTTGGAGACCTGCAAGCACCATTTTGGGGGCATAACTGCGTTCAACACAATAAGTGTCTGGTGTATGGATCCTCCAGAAAGATATATGCCCAGACTTCGACCCAACAGCTAATAAGCAGTAACTAATGGATGAATTATCAGGCGCAACTGCTGATAGTGACACTACTGGAGACCAGACAATTACAAGTGATGATATGAAAGCACAACGAGATGCATATTCATCTGTTGTTATATGCTGAGAGGTAAAATCTTCTTGCTCATCTCTAGGTTTCTTTTTTGCCCTTGCTATGGGAACTATTTGCAGCAAATTATCCGTTTCTCCCTTGCTAGACGGGGAATCCTGTACCACCCTCATGTTTGTCAACAATGACATCTTTATGAAAAGAAAACACAAAAGATCTTCAATACAAAAAAAATGTTTCTAAATAAAAAACAACAATAAGTTCCTTGCATCATAAACATGTGCACAAGCCCTTCTCAAGATCTATATCATATATCTCTCAATTAATTATCTAGTACAATTAATTAAAAAAACAATCACGCACAACAGAAATGAGTTCTAAAAAAGAAGAATTTTGACTTGAGAATAATTCGATATTCTAATAAATTTGGAGACGATTAGGAAGTTAAATTTATCTACGACCAATTATAACCAATCAATATTAGCGTCATCATCTCTGTCTCCAGTTTTATGTTCTTATATATTTTATAAAAAGGAATATGGTTTAGAACTAAATTTTGCCTTTTCAAGCAATATAACATAATCAAGAGTTATTAACAACTTAACAGTCATATTTTGCTTAGATATACAGTTCTAATCATGTAAGTTTCAGCTTTTTTCATGTCAAGTCATATTTTGCTTAGACATTGATGTAAAAGAAGAAGATTATATATACATTTAAAAAATTATAATAAAAGGTAGACATGTTTAATTTTCTAGACTAGATAGGATTTTGAAAATTTTCAATTCCTAGCCAAAAAATAAGAACTACATTCTAATGCTTGTGACTAGACCTGTCAAAACATGACCCGACCCGACAACCCGACCCGAACCGCCCGATTTTTTCTGGGTTAAGACCCGAAAATTTAAACCCGAAACCCAATACAAACCGAACCCGCTAAACCCGGAAATTTTTGGGTTAGGGTCGGGTTCAACCCGCTGGGTCAAATTTTATTTCGATGATGTCATCATGTGTCATATTATGTAACTATTATTATTGCATATTTCATTGCTCTAATTCCCTACAGTGTACAATAACGGGAAATGAAAACTTATTCTCGCTAAAATCACCCTAGAACTTATATTTTAATATATTTTAAATATTGGTTTAGGAAAATTATTCTAAATTATATTTTAAAATATCAATTAATATAATTTTTTATTTTTATATTATTATTTAAACTTATTTTAATAATAATTGAAAAATAAAAATTATGTTATTGACCCACTGGTCAACCCGAACCCGCCCGATAACCTGCCATGACCTGACCCGACTTAACCAGTAACCCAATTAACCCGAACCCGAAATGATCGAACCCGAACCCGACCGACCCGACCCGATCGACAGGTCTACTTGTGACCATCATAATAATATAAACATTCAACAAAAAGAGCATTAAGAAAGGTTATGTGTTTTATTATTATTGTGCAAGCTTCTTCACCCAATTATAATTGTTCAGTAGTCTTTACAAACCTACCCATTATGTTTTATTACAAATCCATCTTTAAAATGAATCAGTAGTAAATTTTTCATACATAACTTTGTTCTAGCATGTTTTTTCTTTAAGAAGTTCATTCTTCACGAACTTACTCTTGCTCCCTATTATTATTACTCCCCCAAGTTACGGGTAAAAAACTGAAACAAACCGATGAAAAAAACAACTAAGGGCTTGAGATTCGAACCTGAGCAGAAGAGCACCTCTGAAGTATTGAATCTGGATTTTTTATATGACCATCATTAGCATCCTCAACGCTCAATATAATGTTTCCTAAAGAACTGGAGTTTTTACCACTGCAAAAAAGATAGTAAAAACAAAAGTAATATAAGCAAATAATTCAAAAATGCAAATGATTTTAGCTAATAATCTTAAACATGATCATAAAGAGCCGGAGATATAAAGTGAGGCTAAGTATACAAGACAATCCTAAAGATGATTCAGATGCACTATAGAATCAAGCAAAACAGATCATCATTCCTACATGACAGAATCCACCATAGAATAGGAGGAACAAGCACATTCCTTTGTTAAGCTCTTGGATTTCTAGCTGCAACCCTCCATGTATATATAAAGACTAGAGAAAAACCCGTAACTACACACTACAATACTTATAAAAACCACCAAATTACTTTGTCAAGTTCTTGAATTTCTAGCATGAAATAGCAACCCTCCTTGTATGTAAAGTGAAACCAGTAACTACAAAGTACAATACTTCTAAGATGACCTTCATCAACTTTTACCCCTTGATATCCCTCCAGCCCAAGATTACATGACATTTTTTTTGTTTTTATATGTAACCCACCCTTGTGCACTTCCCCACTACCATACCTAGCCAAACACTTCAGTCATGAGTGGCTTTATTGATCAAGCTATACTGTATTACTGTCCAAAATCGAAAGGAGAACAAACATATTTGCATTGCATACTATTTTCTTTTTTTGGGTACCCTGGTTGTAGCAGGACTTCTGTTAGGAGGAGCATTGCCCGTGAAGACCTGAATTGATAGATCCTAGTCAATGTCAAAATAATTTTGCATGTCAGAAGATTTAAGTTAAGAAGTGGACTATAACTATATAAACAAACATCTTATATGAAATTGTAAGGTACTAACTTGTGTAAGGCCAGTTCCATGAGATAACAATGGAAGAACAGGCTCCCCATAATTCGTTTTTGCAACATATTCACACAACATGGAAGAGACATCCATTACCTGTAATACAATCACAACAATAATTTCATCAGTAAAACAACAACACCATGATATAAGGTGTTCTTTACCACGAAAAAGCTTATCAGAAAGGTTTTCATTAGCATAACCTAATAGACAAAACATTATAATCCAAAAGCACAAGGAAACATAAGCTTCAAAGCACCATATTTTTTCACAGTTAGTCTTTCAAAGTTTAACATTGATATAAAAAATATTCTAGACCTGCACTGTAGAGTGGCATTTCCACACATCAACATAAGTCACATACATTAGGCTTTGTAAATACAATTTCAATACACAAAAAAAAAATTGTAGGAACAACTGGAGGGAAAGAAGATCCACAATGTATATAACCTAGTAATTGTACCCACTATAAACAACAATGATGTATAACCAACCTGAACAAATGAGGTTAGCAAACAAACTGCAAATAAAAATACAATTTTTTTAAGGGCAAGGGTAGTAGGTAGTTGAAAAAGTGACATTCTCCTCTCAAACATTCCTATAGCAAAATGGGAGGTCAGTCAACTTTGCAACAGTTTCTACTCCCCATGTCTAAAGGTTCTTAACAGCATACCTCTAACCATTCTGCTCGAAATTCACAATACGGATGACTATAAATTTTGACAGAACCATCTGTTGTGCAAACACCAAGCAAGCACCTGTAGATAATTCAAAATTTGAAAATACAGTTACATAAAACCTTACATGTGGAGAACTTGATATGATGCAAATGATTGCATGGATAAATTAAGGAGGTGTAGACTATTTTGCTATGCTAACCCACTGTTCACGAGTGATTTGCAAAACTAACCCTCAAGTGACATGTACTTTATTGAGATTGGCAAATTTAATGGTTTACTATTTTCAAATGCAACTTTATTTGAGGAAGTGAGGAAAATTTTCTATAAATAGAGATATAATATAATAACAAATTCTGTCATCAAAGGGAAACTATAAAGGTATATCAAGGATGGGAGTAGATTACAGAAGAAAGCTAAAGACTAAAAAAAATGAGGAAAAGATGTACATACCCATAGTTAGAAGCAAATCCAGGTGGAGACCATGAAATTGAACGGACACAAGGTCGACGGTCCCTTGCTAAGCAAGTTGGCAATAAGCGTGCAGATAGCAAATCTGTAAGCATGTCATTCAGACTTAATGTAGTCCAAAACATAGGCTGAGAATATTACAGACAAACTAATCCAACAACAATGCATTTAGTTTCATTGACAAAAAAATAAAAATTCTAAGCTTTTTATCCAATATTATGCCAGCATAAACTTATTGCATCAAGGCTGGGTCATCTAGCAACATCATTCAATATCATTCAAATCCAGTAATGATATAAGTAGGGGGAAAACCCAAACTTTTTGCAATACGATTAAAAATCATGCAAAACAGGAATAATTCAAGAATTAAAGGAATTGAATTTCTTGACGTACCCTGTCTATCCACAGTGCCAAGAGGAAAAGGATCCTTAGCTGCCAAAGTAATAACGCCTCGAGGACTACGAGGCTTCTCAGGATTCTAAAATAATGCCAGACGCCATGAGTACATGAACCCAAACATCAAAAAGACGAGATTGAACTACAAATTCTACCAAAAAATTAAATAAAAAATTATCAATTTAGGAGGGAGAAATTACCAATATGGTGACAAGATAACCAGTTGCAACTGCAATCAGATTCTCGTTAGACCATACGATAGAGTTTGGGTAGAGTGGAGAAGCTACTAGAGTTGCCACTTGAAAAGGAGGCGACATTGTGTTTCCCTTCTCCACCAGTAACAGCCTCTCCAGTAACCCGCCTCCCTTAGTGAGTCCCCATCTCCTCGGCCGCTTGATGTGATTGGCTTCCTCTGCCTCCTAAAAGATCTGAAGGTGAGGGAGACGAGCAACAATTTCTGGAAATTCAGCCAACCACTGATCAAAACAAGTAAAAATTTGGATCTTTCTCAATTGAGATATCAGAACGACGGTTGACATAAAGACATCAGGAAACAAAATTCAATTGAGAAGAACAAGTTCAAACCGTTCAATTTTGCAGAAGAAATTGTAGGCTTTGACGAGGCAGAGAAGATATATCGGCGCTGAGAAATTCTTTCACCCGAGTCCGTTGTTCCGTCCTGATTCTCTCTCTATTACTCTATGGTTCCTCCGTAGGGTTGTTTATGAGTTGATGAACTTGGGCTGTTTTTAGACCCCCCAAAAAAAAATTAAGGTTACTTGGTCGATACGTACCGATTCTCCCGGATCGAACCCAGCCCGTTTTACTTGTGGCCTTGTGGGCAGACTATGTAGGGTAGGGGTGCTCACGGGTCCGGGTCGACCCCAACCCGACCCGACCCGCATTTTGCGGGTCGGGCGCCCGACCGCAATAATCGGGTCAGGCTGCGGGTCACGTTTTAAAAAAATTCGGGTCGCGGGTCGGGTCGGGCCAAACCCGACGGGTTGCAGGTCGACCCGCAGACCCGCGCCCTTTTTTAAAAAAAATAAAAAATATGTTAGTGTGAATGTGAAATAGTGGAAAAGTCGAAAAATTCGGGTCGCGGGTCGGGTCGCCCCAACCCGCGAAAAGGGCAAAAAAACATATTTTTTCAATTTTTTAAAATGCATGCGGGTCGGCGGGTCGACCCGCGACCCGGCCCGCAAAACCCGCAACCCGCGGGTCGGGTCACGGGTCATGTCTGAAAATTTTGCGGGTCATCGACCCGACCCGTGAGCACCCCTAATGTAGAGTAAAAGTTAAGGCCTTGTTTTACTACCGGATGAAAAATAGTTTTTAGGTGTATTATTAAAAGTAGACTAGTGGTTTTTAGAGGGAAAGTAGTTTTTGGGGGAAATAGAACAAGGTCTGTGGAAAGTGTTAGGATTGCCATATATTTAATTTTTTGTTTGATATTTCATATAGATTGAAAATGATAATTTATTATATTATTCTGATGATGAAAATTTTAACGAAAATTTCGCCTGGTAACCCTCTACTTAAGGCAAATTCGCGTGGTGCCCTGTAATGTTTATAATTTCGTGCGGTAACCTTGTACTTTTAAAAATTTTCGCATTGTAACCAACTGTCAGTTTGGTGGAATAGTACGTTAAGTTTGGGTTAAATTCCTTCTTTGTACCGCTTCTCTCCGGTGTATCTACTCCTCGTCGAAGCCATAGAGAGTCAGAGACGCTTCTCCTCCTCTTCAATTGTGTGAAGTCGACAGCGGTGGACGAGCTTGCGAGGAAAACGTCGCTTACCTGATTGCCAGACTTCAACTCAACTAGTGGACGACGAGGCTGGGAAGGCGGTGACTCGCTGAGGGTCGACCTTGGTCCTTCGACGAGATGGTGACGGCGACGAGGATGGCTTGAACGGACGATGGCCTTGAACAAAGCTTGTAGAGGTATGAATTTTGTGTCTGACACTCAAATTCTGAAATTGCAGGGTGTTAAAAATCTAGGGTTTTGGGGTAAAATTTCAAGTTTTATAGATTCAACTTCAGAGGTTCAAATTTTAAATTAAATGAGTGAAAAATCAACTACTCCGTATGAAATAGGGCTATGTTGAGATTTAGGGGTTTTGTCTTTCTTGTTGATCGATGGTCTTTTAAAAAGTTAAATGCTATCTAAATTTTGATTTAGGGCTTAAGTGATGAATTGGATGAATATGAGTTTTGAGTTTGATAATGACATTCCAGTTTCTTCCCAAAATTTTGGTAAGTGGAGGAGAAGTATGTTTTAGAGCAATTGAGACACATTTCTTACAGCCCCACTTCAAAGACCTTACTCACAAAATATTTAGAGTACATTGCTAATCTTGGAGAGTTGAAGTTTAATGTTAGAAAAGGTGAATCAGTATATGTATCTTCTGCATATATCAATTCTTTCCTCACATTAAAAAACTCTATATAATCCTGTTTATCTAATCTCAGTGCTCGTTCATATTGATGATATAATTTCCTGCATGGCATGTTCATATTAATATGCCTAGTGTCATGCATCTTGTGTTTAGAGTTAGACCTGTCTTGTATGTTAAATGTGCATCTATGCAAAACTATCCCCTTTCTTTCCAATGATTTTTTTGCACAAGTAGCCAATTTCCTTAACCAACTTCTCAACACTGTTCAATCAAATTCCTTCATCAAGAGCTGCACTCGGGCATCTCCATCTCTTTTTACCTGCACAAATTAAATAATGCAGAAATTATACTTAACAAGCCTACAATTTATTTTAGCATTCAATGTTGTCAATTTTACTATATTTTTGTTTCCAGCACAAATACAATTGCAGAGATATGGTCAATTTTAGCAGATCAGACCATGTTAAAAAAACATGTTTGCTAGCTAATATTAGTAATACCTTTGGATCATTGGATTCAACTAGATGGTGTGTGATTAATTGGAAATGAATGAAAAGGGAAATTGCCTAAAGCTGAACTTGGGAGGCCAAGCATTAAAACCTGGGTTAGTAAGAATTCAACAAGAACATCAAAATGTAGGCTCGACAAAGCAAAGCTAAAATAATAATATGTAAGCAAAACATCCAAAGCTTTTATTGAGAATAACTTAGGAATCAAAGTATCATATATGACAAAATTTAGTTTAGAAACATTTATCAAAACTAAGCTCAATTATGCCTTTTCAGTTTTGTCTTTTGAAAATAAATATCTCGAGAAGAAGAGTACTGCTTTAAGTAATTGAATGAAATCTGTCACTAAATGTCTTCTATCTTGAACTAGGAAGTAGTGATTGGTATGTGTCACTAAGACAAGAAAGTGTATTTTCTCTAAAGTTGATCATATACAGATGTACAAATTAAGATGAAATAAAATGTAGGCTAAACAAGCTTACCACAATATGAATGTACTATCTTTTGGCCTATTAGCTCAAATGGTAGAGCAACGTGTTCAACAACACAAGATGTGGGTTCGAATCCCACATAGGCCACAAGAATTTGAATATGATTCATACAATGAAAAGGCAATTCATACAATTGACAAGTAAGGAGCAACAAATAGAAATTTGTCATAATTTAATATGATGCAAAATACTAAATACTTTTAAATTCATAAGCCTATGTGGGAATCGAACCCACATTATAGTGCATGAGCACATCGCTCCACCATTTGAGCTAATAGGCTAACAAATCAACTTTCATATTACTTAATTTCACAACTCAAGTATACTGAACATGGCAGAGGAGAAGCAAATTTATCTTCAAAGATCAGCAAATTTCCCATAAAGAATGTGCTACGTATATCATTCAAGCTACCAAACAATACATTCTTGGCAAACTAGAAGAGGGAATACATGAATTCCATATTAAAACAAAAGGCATAACCTCCCTAGAATTCAAGGCTTACTTGTAGCCCATAGAAAAACACCCCCAGTTGCCAAATACAAACACTAGTTTCTGGTATCAGACTTAAATTTCATTATCAAAACTAGCTCAAATTCATATTCATCTAATTCATCACTCAAGCCCTAAATCAAAATTCAGAAGCAATAGCATTTAACTCTTTAAAACGACCATCAAACAAAACCCCGAAATCCAAACATAAGCCCTATTTCGTAGTTATTTTCACTCGTTCAATTTAAAATTTGAATCCCTAAATTTGAATCTCTAAAACTTCAAATTTAACCGTAAAACTCATAGATTTTTAAACCCCACAATTTCAGAATTTGAGTGAGCCAACCACGAAATTCATACCTCTACAAGCTTTGTCCAAGGCCATCGTTGGTACAAGTCATCCTAGCCACCGCCGTCGTCCAGTGAGGTCATCGAAGACCAATGTCGACAATCAGCGAGTCACTGCCTTCCCAGTTGAGTTGAAGTTTGCTGGTCAGGTATGCGTCATCGTCCTCTGCGAATTCGTCCACCACTGTCAACTTGATGGACTTGAAGAGGAGGAGAAACTTCTCTGACTCTCTATGGCGTCGGCGGCGGGGAGAAGAGACATTGGAGAGAAGCGATAAAAAGAAAGAATTTAACCCAAACTTAACCTATTTTTCTATTGAACTGATGGTTGGTTACACTGCGAAATTTTTAAAAAGTACAAGGTTACCGCACGAAATTATAAACATTATAGGGCACCACGCGAATTTGCCTTAAGTATAGGGTTACCAGGCGAAATTTCCGAAATTTTAATTTAAAAAGTTCTAAGTTTTTTTTTTGGTGGAAAAGTTCTAAGTTTATAAATTCTATGTAATTTGGGATATGCAGGCTCCATATTTGTTACTAGTGGATGCCCCATACTATGCATAAGAAAAAATCAAGTCCATGGGCAAAGCAAGAATAAAGCAAGTGTAAAACATAAAAAAAAAATATATTGCCATTATCATTCATGTAAGACAGTAGTTTACAAAGCTACATTGTATTTACACAATGACAGAATACATATACGGTCCTCTGACCTTTGACCAATTGGTCACATTGACACCCCATCTTTGAAAATGTTCGTTTGAATACATAAACTTATATATTGTGACCAATTGAACACCTGTTTGTTGATAAATATTTGCGTGTAATGCACGCGTGATGACATGTAAAAAATTAATGCCACATCAACTACTTAAATGCAAAACTTGTACAGTTGTACACCACATGGCCAAAAACGTGGAATTTTTTGCCAAGTAATAAAAAAAGAAAAAAAAGGCCTTAAATCTTTAGATCTGGATATGACCCACTTATCAACTTTCTCTTTCCTTCGTACACATCAAGAGAAGGGGCATCTCCGGCGGTGACTACTGTACCATACCCTCCTTTATCCTCCTCCTTCTTAACTAAATACAAGACCACCGAAAACAGGGCGATGACCACGGCGGTGGTGCGTGCTATTGCACCAAATTTTGCCAAATCTTTAGATCTGGAACTTTTTTTGCTAGATCTGAAATTTTTTTTTGCCAAATCTTTTTTCTCCTTAAGTTCTATATCAGATTCGAAATTTTCTTTAACAAATTCTATAATAGATCTAAAATTTTGTTCTTAAGAGGAGACGAGACAGTTGTCGATTTGCCGGTAGTTGGTTGCCGGTGGTTGTCGGGGTTACAGCCATGGAAGCTTGGAAACTTATGATAGTAAAGATGGAGATAATAAATTAAAATGAAATTTTTTTAATTTAAAAAAATTTGGGGATTCTTTGTAAATTGATTTTGAATCTTTTGATCGAGTGTGTGCTGTAAATTGTAAATTGGGTGTCTTAACAAAGGAGGAAGAAGAAAGAAAGAAGAAAAAGAAAAGAAGAAAAGAAAATTGAAAAAGAAAAGAAGAAAAAGGAAAAAAAAAAGAATTAGTGCTAGGTATAATTGACACATTATTGTTATTTTTGTCACTTACTCGCTCTTAAGAGAGTGTGTTACACGCAAATAGCCACATCAGCAAACAGGTACCTAATAGGTCTCAATTTACAAGTTTAAGTACTCAATCGAACATTTTCAAAGGTGGAGTGTTAAAGTGACTAATTGGTCAAAGGTCAGGGGCCGTATATGTATTCTGCCTTTACACATATATATGATCTGTTACTACTAAATGACAATAAGAATTGCTCCTTTCATGGCCTAAATTAGGAAGAGCATCAAGACCCATAAGCTTGACAACCAAAATAGTTGTGTAGATTCCAAACCTTTGGACAAGTTTTCAACGATGAGCATATTTCTGGGCATTCCTTAATATCTTTTGTTTGAATAGGATCTTATTATTTGAAAAACTATCTACACTAGGGCTGAGTATGGGCGGTTCAAACCGAAATTTTAAGCCGAACTGAAACCAAAACCGATCGTATTCGGTTCGGTTTTCGGTGAGAATTTTCCAGAATTCGGTTTTGGTTCAATTCGGTTCGGTTTCGGTTAAATTTCGGTTCGGTTTGAATTTCCTAAAGAATAACAATTCGGTTCGTTTTTAGATTAATACTAGTATGTATGCCCGTACCTTGTACGGGTTTTTTTCTTAAATAAAATATTAATAATAAAATGTTTTTAAATATATTTATTATCCGAGAAAAATAATTATGTAAATGCTTAAATATAAATTTTTGTTATAATCTACGTAAAAAGAAAAAAAATTAAAAAAAAAGGGTGATGTGGTCCAATCTAAAAGTGACATGTGTCGTTTAATAATTTTTTTAACCTCCGTTTTAGGTTATAGTTATGATAGGTTGAACAAACTCTAGTATCATGATGTTTAAACTCTAAATATAAATATAATTTTAAATTTTTGTTAGTATCATGATGTTTGAAAAAAAATTTAGTATCATGATGTTTAAATTTAAGTTGAACACATGGAAAGAAAAATGGTGGAACGGAGAATTCGATCCTTTTTTTTTTTGGGCAAGTATAACATGTTACATGAGTAATCTTTTTTAATGCGTACCTAGCACCAAAACCTTGACTTCTCTAATGATTTTCCGTGACTATAATCCATGAGCCATAAATTCAATTACCATCACCTCCACCTACTACGCCCGCCACGAATGATGGTTTCTTTTTCTCGTATTGCTACAATAAATTAGATATTAAAAGTTGAAAGATTATATTTAGTACGTGATTTGGCTTAATTTATGCAGATATGTTCAAACTCTGAAACTCATTGGTGTATATCGACATTAAAAAAAAATTTATATGGTAAAAATTAGGCTAGGAGACCTCCTAAGGGGCGTCCTAGAGCGTCTTTTCTGACGAGAACATAGAGTTCTGGGTTATCCAAGAGATGATTGGTAGGGATGATGTGGCCCAACTTAGCGATTTTATCGGTCATAACATTACAATCCCTACCCACATGATAGACTGATACAAGGTTAAATTGTTGGAGGGATACCATAATATCCGAAATTAAAATTTCGATCAGGGGCATTGACTTATTCTAACTGTTAACCGCATTAATAACTATCAAGTTATCTCCTTCAATTTCTAATTTTGTAATTCCTCTTCTCTGAACTTCTCTTATTTCATTTTTTGAGTGCAAGAGCTCCTGCTTTCATGATTGAAATAGGTCCTTATTTTCTTGCCGCTAGCCTGATTATTTGATCGACATTTAATTTCAAACCCGACGGCCATCTAGAAACGCACCAAGGACAATATTATTATATTGGTACAAAACTTTGTTACAGAACTTGTTACGTATTATAAATAGCGGGGAGACGTTGCTAGCATAATCCACACAACACACTCATCTTCTCCTCTCAAATCAATCAACCCAATCAAGAAAAGAGTCACTAATGGCGGTGAAGACATACACCCACGAGTTCGAGTGCTCGGCGTCGGCCGCCCGCGTCTTCAAAGCGGCGTGCCTCGACTCCCACAACTTCATCCCAAAGGCGCTGCCCCACGTCGTCAAGAGCATCGAGTTCGTGCAAGGCGACTGCGTCGCTCCCGGCAGCGTCAAGCGCGTCACGTACGTCTCGGAGGGCGCGTCCAAGTTCGTGAAGCATAGGGTGGACGAGGTTGACGCGGAGAAGTTTTACTACAAGTACACAACCACCGAGGGAGACATCCTCGGGGAGAAGCTCGAGTGCATAGTCGTCGAGGAGAAGATCGAGGCGAAGAGCAGCGGGTGTGTGGTTAAGATGACCAGCCATTTCCATACGAAGGGAGAGGCCGAGCTTGATGTGGAGAAGCTGAAGATGGGGAAGGAGAAGATCAGTTTGACCTTCAAGGCTGTTGATGAGTACCTGCAGGCCAACCCTGAGCTCTATGCTTAGGTTCTTCTATATGCAAGGCTATACTATGATGGAGTGTTGTTTGCTTTTGTCTGTTTGAAGGTTTGAGTTGTACGTTCAACAAGTAATCTTTTGATGTTTTGAGTGCTTGAATAATTTTCCCGATTGATGTATTTGGAATAATATATATACACTTTATAGCAACCATATATGCCTTGAACTAGCATTAATTCTCGTTCTAAACTGATCGATTAAGAATGATAATTCAATGATCCTTTAAAGTTGAACCATGCCTTGAAAGGCTTGAACTAGCAGTAAACTTTGAATTAATTCTCCTTCTACTGTTAATGATCCTATGAACTTGCTATATCGATCTTCATGGTATATTAGCAAAGCTACAGCAATGGCCTAAGAATTAGGTGCAATTAGGAGTGAAATCTAAAAGATACCATAACGTAGCAAACTATTGTAGTTTCTATGAATGATGCTTTGTGGTAACTGATAGTATATGCACAATAACCAAGCCAGCGGGTATAGATTTATCGAACCGGGTTTAATGGGTCTTAGTTATAATTAGACCTATAAAATATTATGGAGAACATATATTTATTTTTCTTAGATAATCATAATTAGTTATAAAGTCATTTAATTAATTATGATTTTAGAAAATTAAATAAAGAGATAATAGATAGAATTTATCTCTTATAACAAGTGGATAAGTTGAAATCTTAACAGATTATTAAAATAATAATATATTTGTTAAAGATTGATATATTCATTGGATTGGAAAGTCAGCACTCCAATATATATTATCAGTGCATATCGGTGGAATACGGACGCTCAATTGATTTCTCAAAGAAAATTCAATTCTCTCGTGTATATATCGGTTAAGCGCTCTAGCAGGCGAGTTCCGGGATAGAAAATTGTCCCCATTCGTGTGTGTTGATACCGCTAGAGGAGTAACACTTGGGGCTCTTTGGTGATCAAAAGAAAGGTTTGAACTTGCTATTTGGATTCGCGTTTGAGGTAATCATCTAATCCAATTATTTGTCCTACGTTATCATACTGATCCTTGAAAGTTTGGGATAAAAGTTTTTGTTTTTCCCGCTGCGTTTACATCCCTAGAACCCAACAATGGTATAAGAGCTTCGTATGATTGTATGCGTAGAAGAGCATGTTTAATTGCTATTTTGATCTACTGTATGTAATTTATAGATTGCTTTTGGATTGAATCCTAGAAGGCATAAAATTATTTTTACGTACTTGATTATACGTTGTTTAAGGTCTTCGTGTGGGCATACTGTTGGGCCTAAGCCCATATGTCGAGCCCAATATTTGCTAGGTTTAGCAAATGGAAACAAAAGCCAATTTGAGTGTGCAACCAAGGGTGAGAGGCACGAGTGAGCAGCCACAAAAATTGGAGAGCAGCCCCATTCTCCATTTGAGAGAGGAATTGGAGCACAAAAGTGAGGAGGGAGAAAGGAGAAGAGAGAGGAGAAAATTGGGTGAAGAAGAAGAGTTCTTTCTTGCTAAACTCGAGATTATTTCGACTCTAGCTTCGGGATCCAACAACTAGTTGTTTGTTGGTAGGTTTTCTCTCCCCTTGGAAACCTAATCTCTAGTTACAAGTGTCTGCCTTCATTTAGGAGTTCTAGAGTTGATTCTCCTTATATTGAAGTTCTCCGGGTGTGAGATTTGAGAACACTTGTATCCGTTTGTTGATTAGTGGAATTTTGCTCTGTTGGGCGCTAGTGGGTTTTTTCCCCTCTAGTTTGAGGGTTTTCCCACTTAAATCTTGGTGTTGATTTGTGCTTTGCTTTTGCTTATATTTGCTTGCTTGCTTGTGGTTGGTTTGGTTCCCACATTGTTGTTGTTGGTTTGCCGGGTTGCTTGGCTTTGTTGTCTTGGTTGCATTTGCTGTTCTACAGATTATTGTTTGCTTCCGCTGAGATTGTTTGTGGGATTAGAAGCTATTGATCGATCCAATTCCCCAACAAGTGGTATCAGAGCCAGGTTGAGCTCCGTCTAAGTTTGGGTGAGATATGACAACTAAGACAGATGAGTTTGCGGGTACTATGATCAAGCTGACATCCTCCAACTATTCGCTCTAGAAGTCGAAGATGGAGGATATTCTGCTCTGCAAGGATTTGTATGACCCTGTTGAGTTGGGATCAAAGAAGCCAGACAAAGTTGATGACAACGACTGGAAGAAAACGCACAGAAAGGCAGTGGGAACCATAAGACAGTGGGTAGACAACAATGTCTATCATCATATAAGCAATGAGACAGATGCACAAGTTTTATGGAAGAAACTCCAGTCTATGTACGAGAGGAAGTCAGCTCAGAGTAAAGCTTTTGTGATCAGAAAGCTTGTTAATCTGAAGTACAAGGATGGAAAGCCTATTGTCGAGCATCTAAGTGAGTTTCGGGAGCTTGTAAATCAATTGAGCACTATGAAGTTGCCTCTAGACGATGAGTTACAGGCGTTGATGTTATTGAGTTCTTTGCCCGATACTTGGGAGACTTTGGTAGTTTCCATCAACAATTCTGCTCCTAATGGTGTTGTGTACTTGAGTACCATCATTGATAGTCTCTACAATGAGGAGACTAGGAGGAAAGACATGGGTACTAGCACTTCACAGACTCTGGCGACAACATCAAATGATAAGTCCAGAGGGAGAAGTAGAGAGCGGAAAGGACGTGGCAAGTCCAGAGGGAAGTCACAGAACATGGAAATTTCTCAGGGAAAAGGAAAGTATACTTGCTTTCATTGTGGCGAAGAAGGGCATATGAAAAGAAACTGCAATGCTTGGAAGAAGATCAAGAATGAAAAGAAAAATCAGAAAGAGGATGATAAGAACACCACAGCTGCTGTGTATGGTGACCAAGAAGGCCTGGTTGTTCTGTCTTATGTGGATGATCACAACGACGAGCTTGATTCTCGTGTAGAGTGGGTAGTCGACTCAGTTGCATCCTACCACGCTACACCGAGGAAGGAGATTTTCACTCGTTACAAAGTCGGAGACTTTGGTAAAGTGAAGATGGGGAACACCAGCTATGCAGAGATTGTCGGTATGGGTGACATTTGTGTTCAGACAAATGCGGGTTGCACGATGACATTGAAGAATGTGCGACATGTACCTGATCTGCGTATGAATTTGATTTCTCTTCATGCTTTGGATATAGAGGGATACCACAATTTCTTTGGTGATAAGAGGTGGAAGCTTTCGAAAGGCTCAATGGTGATTGCTAGAGGGAGTCTTAGCTACACTTTGTACAAGACTCAGATGAAGGTCACACGAGATGGCCTAAATGCAGTTGAGGATGAGGCATCACCAGATTTATGGCATAAGCGGTTGGCGCATATGAGTGAAAAAGGACTGCAAATTTTGGCGAAGAAGACCCTCATTCCTTCAGCCAAAGGTATGTCTTTGAGCCCTTGTGATAATTGTTTATTTGGTAAACAAACTAGGGTGTCATTTAGCAAATCTTCTGAGAGAAAAAAGAATTTGCTTGATTTGGTGTATTCTGATGTTTGTGGTCCCATTGATGTGCCCACACTTGGTGGTCGTAGATATTTTCTGACTTTTATTGATGATGCTTCACGAAAGGTTTGGGTGTTTGTTTTGAAAACAAAAGACCAGGTTCTTGATTGCTTCAAGGAGTTCCATGCCAAGGTAGAGCGAGAGAAGGGTTGTTCCTTGAAGTGCCTTCGAAGTGATAATGGAGGCGAGTACACTTCCAGGGAGTTTCAGAAGTATTGTCTTGAGCACGACATCAGACATGAGAAGACGACTTCCGGTACTCCTCAGCACAACGGTGTTGCTGAAAGAACCAATAGAACCATTATGGAGAAGGTCAGATGTATGCTGAAAATGGCAAATCTTCCTAAGCCATTTTGGGGTGAAGCTGTGTGATGACTGCCTACTATTTGGTGAATAGATCTCCGTCAGCAGCTTTGGACTTTGATGTTCCTGAGAGAGTCTGGTCTGGCAGAGATATCTCTTACTCTCATCTGTGGGTCTTTGGATGCAAGGCATTTGTACATGTGCCTAAAGAACAGAGACAGAAGCTAGATGACAAGGCAATTACTTGCATCTTTCTAGGATATGGAGATGCAAATTTTGGGTACAAGTTGTGGGATCTAGAAAGGAAGAAGGTGATAAGGTCCATGGATGTGATCTTTCATGAAGACAAGACTTTGTCAGAATCTGGTACACCAGAGGAAGCCGCCGAGCTTCCGGTTTACTTGCCTTCTCAACCAGAAAGAAATAACTCTGGCGATGAGTCTACTTTAGGGAATGGCATTGATGATATTCCTGCTTTAGATGATGACTTATCAGAAGCTGAAACTGGTGAGGGTTCTGAGCAGGGGGAGCCAGTTGGAAATGAAGAAGCAAATGAGCTCAGAAGGTCAAGAAGAGAGCGTCGTCCATCCACAAGATATCCCTCGTCTGAGTATGTTGCAGTTACTGAAGAGGGAGAGCCTGAAAGTTTTCAAGAAGTGTAGAACCACAAAGAAAAAGCTCAATGGGAAAAAGCCATGGAAGAGGAGTTGAGTTCTTTGAACAAGAACAACACATATGAGCTTGTAAAACTTCCCAAAGGGAGGAAGGCCTTGAAAAACAAGTGGGTGTTCAGGTTAAAGACTAATGGAGACAAACTAGTCAAGTACAAAGCTAGACTAGTTGTGAAAGGATTCAGTCAGAAGACGGGAGTTGATTTTGATGAAATCTTCTCGCCGATTGTCAAGATGAGTTCCATCAGAGTAATCCTTGGCTTAGCTGCGAGCATGGATTTGGAACTTGAGCAGTTGGATGTGAAAACTGCATTCCTCCATGGTGATTTAGATGAGGAGATTTACATGGAGCAACCAGAGGGGTTTGAAGTAAAGGGAAAAGAGCACTTGATTTGCAAACTGAAGAAGAGCTTATATGGGCTGAAGCAAGCTCCCAGACAGTGGTACAAGAAGTTTGACAGCTTTATGGTGGATCATGGCTACACCAGAACAAGTGCAGATCATTGTGTTTACTTCAAATGACAGGAAAATGGTAAATTTGTCATTCTTCTTCTCTATGTTGATGACATGTTGATTGTGGGACAAGATAAATCCCTAGTTGATGCTTTGAAGCGGGATTTGAGCACTTCATTTGATATGAAAGACTTAGGACCGGCACGCCAGATTTTGGGTATGCAGATTACTCGTGACAGAAAAGCCAAGAAGATATGGGTGTCACATGAGAAGTATATTGAGAAGGTTTTGAGCAGGTTTCAAATGGAATGTGCTAAGTCGGTCCAATTCCGACTTAGCACATACGACCGTATATTGAGAAGGTTTTGAGCAGGTTTCAAACTTAGCAAGAAGTCTTGCCCGTCCACAAATGAAGAGAAGAAGAAGATGGACACCATTCCTTATTCATCAGCAGTTGGTAGTTTGATGTATGCTATGGTGTGCACCCGACCAGATATTGCTCATGCGGTTGGTGTTGTGAACAGATTTCTTTCCAATCCTGACAGAGACCATTGGGAAGCAGTGAAGTGGATCTTCAGGTACTTGAGAGGTACTTCTAAGATGAGATTATGCTTTGGAGGAGATAAGCCTATTCTTGAGGGGTTCACAGATTCAGATATGGCAGGAGATCTTGATGGTAGAAAGTCGACATCAGGATACTTGTTTACTTTTGCGGGGGGAGTTGTCTCGTGGCAGTCCAAGTTGCAGAAGTGTATTGCTTTGTCCACGATTGAGGCAAAGTACATTTCCATGACAAAAGCTAGGAAAGAAATGATTTGGGTGAAAAGATTCCTTCAGGATTTGGGTTTGAAGCAAGGAGAGTATGTGGTGAACTATGACAGTCAGAGACTCAGAGTGCTCTAGATTTGAGCAAGAATGCTACATACCATTGCCGGACAAAGCATATTGATGTGAGGTACCATTGGATTCGAGATGTTGTGAGTGATCATCGGATGAGCTTGAAGAAGATTCACACCGACAAAAATCCAGTTGAAATGTTTACCAAGGTGGTGACTGTTGACAAGCACCAGTTCTGCGCCAAGATGGCGGGACTGGTGCACAAGTGAAGATCCCGAGCTGATGTAGACGTCTTTCCCTTGGGCTGGAGGGGGAGATTGTTGGGCCTAAGCCCATATGTCCATCCCAATATTTGCTAGGTTTAGCAAATGGAAACAAAAACCAATTTGAGTGTGCAGCCAAGGGTGAGAGGCACGAGTGAGCAGCCACAAAAATTGGAGAGCAACCCCATTCTCCATTTGAGAGAGGAATTGGAGCACAAAAGTGAGGAGGGAGAAAGGAGAAGAGAGAGGAGAAAATTAGGTGAAGAAGAAGAGTTCTTTCTTGCTAAACTCGGGATTATTTCGACTCTAGCTTCGGGATCCAACAACTTGTTGTTTGTTGGTAGGTTTTCTCTCCCCTTGGAAACCTAATCTCTAGTTACAAGTGTCTGCCTTCATTTAGGAGTTCTAGAGTTGATTCTCCTTGTATTGAAGTTCTCCGGGTGTGAGATTTGAGAACACTTGTATCCGTTTGTTGATTAGTGGAATTTTGCTCTGTTGGGCGCTAGTGGGTTTTTTCCCCTCTAGTTTGAGGGTTTTCCCACTTAAATCTTAGTGTTGATTTGTGCTTTGCTTTTGCTTATATTTGCTTGCTTGCTTGTGGTTGGTTGGGTTCCCACATTGTTGTTGTTGGTTTGCCGGGTTGCTTGACTTTGTTGTCTTGGTTACGTTTGTTGTTCTACAGACTATTGTTTGCTTCCGCTGAGATTGTTTGTGGAATTAGGAGCTATTGATCGATCCAATTCCGCAACACATACGACCGTATTTAAATATATAAAGATATGAGTACATATAATACAATACGCGTTTTCACCGAGATATGATTATGTTCATGCGGTCGTATTTAGATCATACAGTTAAATGACTAAATCAGTATATATATGCTATTGATGAATTTCGTGCATGTGCATTATGGTTTTATATAGTGCAAGTTGCGGTGAATGTAGTGATATGCATGTGTATATTATATTGTGTTGTATACGTGATTATATATATGTGATCGTTTATATAATTACGTGATTATAAATGCATGTTTACGTACCAAATTAATTATATATGTTTATAAATGATATGATTTAGAATTCGGTATATATTTGGTGAGATAAGAATTTGTGCAAAGTAAAATCCCTCGTTAAAATATTAAGTCAAGTATATTTATGCTCTCCTTTAATCAGTTGTGGGCCCATATTTGAATGTCTATAGTTTTTCTTGATTAAGTTAATGGGTCGACTTAACTTGAATTTTTTAACTTGTTAGCCAAAGCTAAGGTTAAGTAGTTCAAGGAGCAGGCGTTGGATATATATTTCATGGATTTGATTTATAGGCGAGAGAGCCATCCGACAGATACTGAAAATTGCATGGAGTTGCAATTGGCAAAGTAAAGGCCTACCTAATGAATCTAGTTTATAGTTACAGCCAAAGTTGTGTGCAAACTAGATGAGTTGGGGTTTCAGTCCCGCTAGAGAATTTAAGCAACAAAATTCTCCGAGATCATTAGTGAGGGCTATTGATTTTGAATAAATAGTGGGAGTTTCAAATTATTATAAAAGTCCTTTTATTTAAAGTATTTGTTATGCTTATTTATCTTCTGTGCATTGTTGATGTAGATATCATGGCAAGTAACAACTATGGAACCTTAACATTGCGACACATCTTGGATAAGGAAAATTTGCTTAGTGGACCAAACTATCTTGAATGGCTCAGGAAACTGAAAATCGTTTTGAGACATGGAAGAAAGTTGTATGTCCTAGAAGAAGAAGAGCCGGTTGCACCGGCAGATGGCGCCCCAGAGGCCGAGGTAAAGGCCTATGAGAAATTCATGGAGGATCAGATAGATGTAGAATGCATCATGATGTCTGCAATGGTTCCTGAATTGCAGAAGCAACATGATGACATGAGTGCTAGGGAAATTGATGCTCACCTACGTGATCTGTTCCAAGAGAATGCAAGGGTTGAGCGTTATAATACCTCTAGAGCCCTATTTAATTACAAGATGCAAGAAGGTATCCCAGTGGAGACTCATGTCCTGAAAATGATCGGGTACATAGAGCGACTCGGAAACTTGGGTGTAGATATGGATCAAGATTTAACAATGGATCTTGTCTTGTCATCATTGCTGGAGAGTTTTTCTCAGTTTATCATGAATTTCAATATGAATAACATTAAGAAAACTCTACCAGATATTTTGGCTATGTTAAGAACTGCTGAAAAGGACATTAAAACGTCAAAACTAGCAAAGCAGTCTTCACTAGTTCTCAATGTGAACAAGAACAAGAGAAAGGGAAAGGGAAAAGAGAATCCCAAGGCCAAGAATGTGAAGATAGAAAACAAGCCAAAGAAAGGGGTGCAGAAACCTGTAGCTGAGGAGAAAGAAGCTACATGTTTCCATTGTGGCAAGAAGGGTCATTGGAAGAGGAATTGCACAATCTTCTTAGAGAAGAAAAACAAGGATTCTGGACCCTCAGGTATCTTAGTTGAGTGTAGTATGTCTGTTTCTACTTCATGGGTATTGGATACCGCCTGTTTTTCTCACATTTGTGTGAATTTGCAGGGACTAAGTAGGTGCAGAAGGCTTTCCAAAGGCAAGGTGGATATACGAGGTGTTAATGGAGCAAGGATTGCTGCTTTAGCCGTCGGGACTTATTCTATCACTTTGCCGAGTGGATTAGTTTTAAATTTGAACAATTGTTACTATGTTCCTAGTTCTACCAAGAATATTATTTCAATTCCAGTTTTGGATATTGAAGGTTTTACATTTGAGTATGGAAATTGAACTTTTTCGTTTTACTTGAATGGTTTGTTATATGGTAATGGAATATTATATAATGGTTTATATCTTTTGAACTTAGAAAAGCCAGTATCATGCATCACTAAAAAGAAACAGAAAAAGGATGACTCAAATGCTACCTATTTATGGCACTGTAGACTTGGTCATGTAAACGAGAAACGCATCGCTAAACTTCATTCTGAAGGCTATTTGGATTCTTTTGAATTTGAATCCATAGATAGATGTGAAGCGTGTTTACAAGGAAAAATGGCTAAGGCACCTTTTACCAAGAAAGGTAAGAGAGTTGGAGAGTCGTTAGAGCTCATACACAGTGATGTGTGTGGACCTTTATCAACTCAAGCCAGAGGTGGCTATTCTTAGTTCGTGACGTTCACAGATGATTTAAGTAGATATGGATATGTTTATTTAATAAGGAACAAGTCAGAGACCTTTGATACATTCAAAGAGTTCAAAAACGAGGTAGAGAATCAACTTGGCAAGAAAATAAAGGCTCTTCAATCGGATCGAGGTGGTGAATATTTAAGCCAAGAGTTTATTGATTACCTTAAGGAGTGTGGAATAGTTTCACAACTAACTCCTCCTGGAACACCGGAATGGAATGGAGTTTCAGAAAGGAGAAATCACACTCTTTTAGATATGGTAAGATCAATGATGAGTCATGCAAGTCTTCCATTGGCATTTTGTGGTTACGCTTTGGAAACAGCAATCCACACACTTAACCGTGTTCCAACCAAGGCAGTAGATAAGACACCATATGAGATTTGGCGAGGTCACAAGCCTAATATGTCTTATCTCAAAGTATGGGGTTGTGAAGCTTATGTGAAGAGCACATACTCAGATAAGCTTGCAGTCAGGTCTGTTAAATGCAATTTTGTTGGATATCCTAAGGAAACTGAAGGATATTACTTTTACGTTCCAAATGAGCACAAGGTTATTGTTGCTCGGTATGCTACCTTCTTGGAAAGAGAGTTCATCTATAAAGATAGTAGTGGGAGTAAGGTAAGTCTTGAGGAAATTCAAGATTCAACAAATGAGTTGGAACAAGAGAATTGGTTAGGCCATCCCAGCCAGAACCTGAGATTGTAGAAATACAAGAGTTACGTAGGTCCTCAAGAGTGCGAAGGGAACCGGAGAGAATGAGCCTTATCGTCACTAAGCATGGTGAAGTTTTGCTCATCGAGAATGATGATGAACCTTCAACCTACAAGGAAGCTTTAGCTTCACCAGATTCCGAGAAATGGCTAAATGCCATGAGTTCTGAAATGGACTCCATGTACACCAACGAAGTATGGGAGTTGGTAGATGCACCAATTGGGGTTAAACCTGTTGGGTGCAAGTGGATCTTTAAAAAGAAGACATACATGGATGCTAATATTAGTACCTATAAAGCAAGGTTGGTTGCAAAAGGTTTTACTCAACGTTATGGAATTGACTATGACGAGACCTTTTCACCGGTGGCCATGCAAAAGTCTATCAGGATTTTGCTTGCAATAACAGCTTACTATGACTTTGAGATTTGGCAAATGGACGTTAAAACCGCTTTCCTAAATGGGAAGTTAATAGAGAAAGTTTACATGGAACAACCTCCAGGGTTTGAAACGTCTATGAGTGCAAATAAGGTTTGTAAGTTGAAGAGATCCATTTATAGGTTAAAGCAAGCGTCTCGGAGTTGGAATCTGAGATCCATTTATAGGTTCTTCTCAAATATTTGAGAAGAACCAAAGATCAAGTTTTGGTCTATGGGGGAGAAGAGGAGCTGGTGGTCAGAGGTTATACTGATGCTAGTTTTCAAACAGATCAAGATGATCTAAAGTCGCAAATGGGTTATGTGTTTTGCCTAAATGGTGGAGATGTTTGTTGGAAGAGTTCCAAACAAGATACAATTGCTGACTCTACGGCAGACTCCGAGTATATAGTAGCTTCGGAAGCAGCTAAGGAAGCAATTTGGATCAAGAACTTTATTACAGAACTTAGAGTGGTTCCTAGCATTGAAGGTCCAGTTAGATTGTACTGTGACAATAATGCAGCTGTTGCACAGGCAAGGAACCAAGATCTCACTAGCGATCCAGGCATGTACTTCGGAAGTACCACATCATCAGAGAAATAATTCAAAGAGGAGATGTTGCACTAAGCAGAGTTTCAAGTGATGAAAACATTGCTGATCCATTAACTAAGGCCTTACCTCAGCAGAAACATGATGCTCATGTGAGGGGTCTAGGACTTAGAGTTTGGCATTGATGTATGCAAGATACTATTATAGTATGCAAGTTTGTCGAACTAGTTTTACTTATATGACATTGATACATTTTATTTAAAAGGCAGTATTTATCATGTTTATTTTGTTTTTCCAGCTAACATTTAATATTGATAAAATCCTTAGAATATGATATCTTGTGTAAATTGATGATATAGTTATTTATCATCAGTGAGAATTTTACAAACAAGGTTATATTCTTAAAACGTCCTTGGTCGGATTAGTATCGAGAAGGGATATCGAAACTAGAGACCAACATGTGAATAGACTCTAGGTTCATCTCGCTGAACCGAGGGATAGTTCTCCCAAGTCATTTGCATGGGTGCTCAACGATAAGTAGAGCTACTGGACCGGTCCGAATTAGAGGATACCACATATATATTAAAGCATCATTGGTTCCTCCTCTAAATGAATGAGTGTTAGTGATCTCATGATTTGAGACTGTCACATAGTCCTATGCATGGAGTCTTAACTTTGATGCCGTTAAACGTAGCTTTTATGAGTTGCAACTAATACGGTTATTAGGTTTGAGGCAAAGTGTAGAGAGGATAGTGATTAAGTCAAGAAAGGATTCATCCCTCTCTTGGATTAGAGAGTATATATCATTGTCCACTTGGTTGAGATATAAGTGACTCTAAAATCCATGGCCATGGTAGAGAATTTTGAGTCTAAGTTATCTTTGCAAAACCGAGTAAATGATTGAGCTTAGTGATGATGCATTGTGCACTAACTTAATCTTGATATTGGTGATGAAGAGATCAAACTACACAGTAATCAGTGCATAGTGGTATATGGTTTGCCAACCATTTCTGTTTTGTTGGGTGGTCAACAACTGTTGCTAGACGGTTACCTTGACTTGTGTTGGATAACACTACCTTCAAGATAGAAACCTAGAGGGTCGCACGCATAAGCACGATAGATGGAAAATTATAAAAGTTGTTGATTGGAAATTTCTAAAGTTACTAGAAATGAATCGACATAGTTTCGGGATTAAGTAACTATTCCGAAAAGAATATTGAAAAGAGAGTTGACTTTGAACCTAAGGTTAATAATATAATGACTTGAGCTTGGTAATAGTGCAAGTGGGAGATTGGTAGTATATGCACAATAACCAAGCCAACGGGTATAGATTTATCGAACCGGGTTTAATGGGTCTTAGTTATAATTAGACCTATAAAATATTATGGAGAACATATATTTATTTTTCTTAGATAATCATAATTAGTTATAAAGTCATTTAATTAATTATGATTTTAGAAAATTAAATAAAGAGATAATAGATAGAATTTATCTCTTATAACAAGTGGATAAGTTGAAATCTTAACAGATTATTAAAATAATAATATATTTGTTAAAGATTGATATATTCATTGGATTGGAAAGTCAGCACTCCAATATATATTATCAGTGCATATCGGTGGAATACGGACGCTCAATTGATTTCTCAAAGAAAATTCAATTCTCTCGTGTATATATCGGTTAAGCGCTCTAGCAGGCGAGTTCCGGGATAGAAAATTGTCCCCATTCGTGTGTGTTGATACCGCTAGAGGAGTAACACTTGGGGCTCTTTGGTGATCAAAAGAAAGGTTTGAACTTGCTATTTGGATTCGCGTTTGAGGTAATCATCTAATCCAATTATTTGTCCTACGTTATCATACTGATCCTTGAAAGTTTGGGATAAAAGTTTTTGTTTTTCCCGCTGCGTTTACATCCCTAGAACCCAACAGTAACAAAAGCATAATTGTTGGATACTCCATGAGAGCTTTGCCCTATGGCACAAACTGGGAGGCGGGAGCAACACACAAGTAAAAATTTGCTGCTAGAAGTTGATATCATGTTTCAGAGCATGTTGGGTAAGTCGATCACAGATCGACTATTTTGTGGTTAGGAGGGAGGACAGAGGAGGATGCAAGGATTGTGATGTGAGTCCATTTACCGAGCCAACCTCCGAGCCAGCGAGCGCGCCCTTGCATATGTCGGGTGCGCCCTTGCACACGCCAACAACGTCTTCCCTTGGCGCGCCCTTGCAAGGGGTTAGTGGCGCGCCTTGGCCCACACCGGTTTCCGAGCTTGGCGCGCCTTTTCGTTTGTTGGATGTTGCCACTTATTCGGGTACTTTTGATGGCACTTTGTCCCATGACTTAAGTGAGGATTCCGACCCTAATGACAAGGCCAATTTGCATGATAAAGGGAAGTCTTCACTTGGAGAAGTAACCAAGGCCAGTGTTCGAGGCGCTAAGAAGCCAAGTCAAGGTGTCACGCCCTATTTTGGGCGCATCAAGCGAGCCCGAGCTAAAGCTATGCTTGACCAAATCAAAGAGGAGATCATGACTCATAAGTTGGACTTTGGCTAATAATGGTGAAGGTTGGAGTTTCCGTATGACTTTTGGTTCTACAAGTTGACTCTTGTGTAGTCAAGGACAATTAGTTTGTTTTATTGAAAGTATGGGTTATTTTATGTAATAACGAGAGGATTTGTGGCTGGTTTGAGGGAGGCGTGGCTTTAGGGTTATAAGGCTTGTGTTTGGCCTCTTTCCTCCCTAGACTTGAATCATGACTTGCCTTGTTCTCTCTTTGTTTTCAATCTAGTTTTCTTGCACTTTTCTTTTCATGAATCTTGTTGTTTGATTGTTGGTGCGTAATATCTGACGATCTCTCGACCTCCAAGGGCAACATCCGTATCCAACACGCCATCTCCATCTTCACTCGTCTAAGAGAGGGTTTCGATCTTCTTGCAAGGTGATACTTTGCACCATCCATTCCTGCAGCCTTTCAGTAGAAGAGCCATAACTTTCGAACCACTCATCATCTGGCTCTCAAATTTTGAGGGATTCAATAAGACTCAAAGATCTAACTCTGGGATTTAGAATCACCCAATTCCGAGTCCGAGCGAGGGAGATCTACCCTTTTTATCCCAGATAAAATTTCACCACCGAGTTCCACCGTCATCGAACCAAGAGAGGGTTTTCGTTCCTTCTTAAGGCGATCACCTCGCACCACCAATCCATCCATCGATTCGGCCATAAAGTGGTATCGGATCTACGCGAAGGTATCACCATATAAATCTTGTCTCGACCTTAGATAACCACTCGTTGCAAGTTCTTTCTTCAAGTCGCCTATCTTGTTGTTGTTTGTGAGTGGGTTCTATTGTCTTGCATAGTGCTGTTGTCAATTTTTCGTGCTTGAATCTTGTTGATGGAGGTCGAAAATTTCATGAGTCTTGGCTGATTTTCTCTTGCATGAACTTGAAGAAGAAAGACCATAGGTTATTTGATTGAAGGAGTAGTTGAAAGGTTGTCTTTACTCCATGTTTATCTCTTTCAATTAAGAACGTTTTTTATTCCTCTTTGTTGAATTTTTGTGTGCTAAAAACTGAGGGGTTGAGTGAGTAGACGTCCCCTTATGACCATTACATGCTTGTTGAATTGGATCGGCTCTAGGATATGGGAACGACACCGAGGATTGCTAGTCTTGCTTGCTTGTGTGTACTCTTGTTGTTTGTGTTTTGTTTAATAAAAAAAAGAATTTTGAGTCTAAAAGAAAAAGTCAGACTCGGGGAGAAAGAGAATCGGGGCTAGAAAAACTCGGACCCGACGAAAGTGAAAGAGAGGGCGGGCATAGAAAAAGTCGGACCCCGTGAGAAAAAGAACTCGAGCAGGGCCTAAAACTTGTTGACATTGTTGCTTGACTTTCTTGGTATTTAGTAGCTTCCTAGTTGTTGTCTCCTTTTTGATAAGTGTGTGTTGTGTTGAGCTCTTACTTGTTGTCTTTTGTTGGTCGTCTCCTACTTGCAACTTGTCAGATTTCCATCTCGAACAAGTATTGGTGATTAATTAGTGTGCATTCTATACCTTTTCTTGTTACTTGGTTTATTGAGATGACGAGTGTAGGTGATGATAAAGACAAACAAAAGGTCAATGAAGAGTCTTCCAATTCGGTGGAGGCCATGTTTCGATCCTTACAACAATCTATGCAATCCATGGAGACTCGTTGAGAGACTCGTTTAGACGCCTTGGAAAACCGAGTACAAGGCTTGGACTAGAGGATTCAACAATATGAGATGGCACACTCAAGTGTGAACCAAGTGGAGCCTCACACTCAAGTGGAGGTGGCTAACCTTGCCTCCAAAGGCACGGGTTTTGCCCTCCAAGTCGAGGAAGGTTCTTCTTCGAATGTGCACTCTCATGAGATTCAATTGCCAATTGAAGAGGATCTTGATTCAAAGGGAAAAGGGGACAAAGATATGAAACCATCTCTTTCTAAACGTGAGCTTTGCCCCCATCATCACACCAAGCTCTATTCATTCTTTGGCAACTCCGTGGATTGATGCATTCCCTATGATTCCTTCAAGTTTTCCCTTCTTGCTCCATGAGGAGGAAGAGGTTGTTTTATTCACTCCAATCGGTGATTACATTCCTTTTCTCGTGGAGGCCAAGAAGGATGTCTTTGTCATGGAGAATGCCACACCAAAGGCGCTAGAAGCCCTACCTCCATTGTTGAGCTCACAAGGTGATATGAGTGCACCTCTCAGGGAGGTTTCTTGCACTCTTCTATTCTATATTTATGACTATGTGTTGGTTGTGTCACATGCATTTGATCAAATAATTTCATTTTTCTTTCATGCATTTGTGACATCTAGGACTAAGTACTCTTGCTTCCATTTTAGTTCTCTTGCCCAATACATGTCATCTAGGATGCATATAGGTTATAGTGTTCCATTGATGCCTACTTACGCTCAATCTCTTCATTGTTTTATTAGGAGATATACCCGTAAGAATAGGAAGAGAAGTGGTGTAGCTAGTGTATGCTTTTTGGCCTATCAATTGAGCTTGGAAATGTTATTCTTAACTTGACTTCTATATATTGTACTTGTTTGTGCTTCCCTCGATGTGTCCTTTGTTTTACAGGCTTGATAGATTCGAGGACGAATCCTTTTAAAGGGGAGAAGGATGATGTGAGTCCATCTACCGAGCCAACCTCTGAGCCAGCGAGCGCGCCCTTGCACATGCCAACACAACCTCTAGGTGCGCCCTTGCACACGCCGGGTGCGCCCTTGCACACGCTAGCGACGTCTTCCCTTGGCGCGCCCTTGCAAGGGGCTGGTGCGCCCTTGCAAGCGGCTAGTGGCGCGCCTTGGCCCACACCGGTTTCCGACCTTGGCGTGCCTTTTCCTTTGTTGGATGTTGCCACTTCTTCGAGTACTTTTGATGGCACTTTGTCCCATGACAAGTGAGGATTCCAGCCCTAATGACAAGTCCAATTTGCATGATAAAGGAAAGTCTTCAGTTGGACAAGTAACCAAGGCCGGTGTCCGAGGCGCTAAGAAGCAAGTCAAGGTGCCACGCCCTATTTTGGGCGCATCACACGAGCCCGAGCTAAAGCTATGCTTGACCAAATCAAAGGGGATCAGAGATCATGGCTCATAAGTTGAACTTTGGCTAACAATGGTGAAGGTTGGAGTTTCCGTATGACTTTTGGTTCTACGAGTTGACTCTTTTGTGGTTAAGGACAATTAGTTTGTTTTATTGAAAGTATGGGTTGTTTTATGTAATAACGAGAGGATTTGTGGCTTGTTTGAGAGAGGTGTGGCTTTAGGGTTATAAGGATTGTATTTGGCCTCTTTCCTCCCTAGACTTGAATCATGACTTACCTTGTTCTCTCTTTGTTTTCAATCTAGTTTTCTTGCACTTTTCTTTTCATGAATCTTGTTGTTTGATTGTTGGTGTGTAATATCCGACGATCTCTCGACCTTAGTTTGTTATTCTTGGTGCGTAATATCCAAGGGAAACATCCATATCTAACACGCCATCTCCATCTTCACTCGTCTAAGAGAGGGTTTCGATCTTCTTGCAAGGCGATCCTTTGCACCATCCATTCCTGCAGCCTTTTAGTAGAAAAGCCATAAATTTCGAACCACTCATCATCTGGCTCTCAAATTTTGAGGGATTCAAGAAGACTCAAAGATCTAACTCTGGGATTTAGAATCACTCAATTCCGAGTCTGGACGAGGGAGATCTACCCTTTTGATCCCAGACAAAATTTCATCACCGAGTTCCACCATCATCGAACCAAGAAAGAGTTTTCGTTCCTTCTTAAGGCGATCACCTCGCACCACCAATCCATCCATCGATCCATCCATCAAATTGTAAGGTATTTCAGTATTGTGTCGCCAAGCCTTCAAACTGAATTACCTTACAATCCTTGCATCCTCCTCTGTAATTCAGTACTGTTGTGTCGCCAAGCATTCAACCAAATTTCAACTCAAAGGAGGTCAAAACTAAAAGAATTAAAACCAACTCTTGGATGACGTGTATGAATATTTTTAACATATTTTTGGATATTTTGGTATGTTTTCTTTTATATTTATATTGGAGATATTTAAACCTCTAGTTTCCTATGTTTTATTATTATTATCACAATTACAAGTTGGAATTGGAGTTTGTCTAGAGAGTTTTCTCAAGGTCTTCTAGGTTGTTACTTGGCACGCAAGTAAAAGCACAAATACACGAGTCTTTGTGGATTCGACCTTTACTTACAACTCTACCGAGTTTGGTTTGTTAAGGTTTCTTTGGTAGGTATTAAACGACAACAAAAATACCCATCAAAATTGGCGTCGTTGTCGGGGACTTGTTTGCTATGTGTGTGTTTGTTTGCGTGCTATTTTTGTTGTTGTGAACCTATCTTACGGTCCACGACACCCGTGCTACTAATCCATGGCTTTGTTCGAGTTTAGACAATTGCAAGATGAACACTTCCATGAGTACTTTTCTAGATTTAAAGACTATGTGTTTGAGCTTGGTGCTTGGGGATATCAATACAACAATGGATAGGTGTGCAGTTATATTATCAATGGTATGAATATTGAGATTCGGGGGTTGGCTGACTACATGAGCAATGAAAAGCTTCTATATATGGATCTTGTGGAATGTTGGAATTTCTGTTGTTTCATGAGCCATCAAAGTATACAGGTTGAGTCATCTTCACTAATTCCCCAACCGGTTGAGACAAATGAGACTTCTCTTAAGGATATGATCAGGGATCTCTCTGTGAGGATGGATAATGAGATTATAGAGCATTGTGAATTATTTTCTTCAATATTTCATTCCACAACTTCATGTCCTTTTGAGGTGTGTGAAAGGAATGGTGGAATCACTTTGGAATCAAACAACCATGAGTAGGACACCCATATGCAAGTTGAGGAGCAATCCACTACACTTGATGCGGGTTATGAAGATGACTTTGATGCCCGATATGATTCTACACCTATAATTCAAGTTGAGCAGAACATAAAAGAGCCAAATGAAGTCCCTATTGACATGGAGACGCCTATAAATCCTAGAGAGAACCATGATGGAGAGAGTAAACAAGATAATCCTTTTAAGGCTCTCCCCTCAATGTTGGAATTTTACAAACCCTCTATCACGGTGGACTTTATGTTTAGCCTTGAAGCCCCATGCATTAGTTTCTCCACTTTCTCACATCTAGATGTTATGAAATAGCTAGGTGTGGAACCAAGTTTAAAGCCTAATGTTGGAGCTAGAGAATACCTAGAATTTGTTTTTGATAAAAGTGGTTTTGCTAACAAGTGTTTAGACTCATACTGTAAGTCTTTTGAGAAGCCACCACTTGTGCTGAATTGGTTCCAGCATATTTCATTTCATGAAAATTAGGCACACAGTTTCAACTTATCATTGTGTTACTTATGTTCTTATGAGATGGGTTCACAAGCTTTTGACAGATTTTTAAGAGCATTAACAATGTCTAATCTTGTGAATTCATGGCAAGGGTACGTCGAGCTAGTGACTTTAAACAAAGCGCTTCTTTGGAGACAACCCAAGATTAATATCTTAATTTTTGGTTCTTTATTTCTTAAGTAGTTTTTTTTCTTGGTTTTGGGGCACTAAGCTGTAGGTACTGAGAAGTCTTTATGTTCGTTTGAGTGGCAACCTAGATCTTAAACCTAGATCTTATTAGTATGAGGTGTAATATAAGGCAACTTTAGTTCAACATTTGGTGGAACCGGAAGAATCAACATCGGTATAAGTTTGTGAATTTATAACAACTAGAAATGGAGACTAAATTAACTAAGACAAGTGTTGCTGGCTAATATATCAAATTAAACAAAATTACGGCAATCCCTATACTCGAAAATTTTACACAATACAGATTATATTGGGCACCAAGTAAAAATGGATGGTTTTCAACGGATTCAACCATCATACTTATAACAAAAATCGATAGCCTCATCAAGCCTAGACCATTGGATTTGGAAAATGGACACCCAACCAAAAGTTAAGAAATTCTTATGGAAAATGGATAATAACAGACTGCCTACAAAGATTAGATTACAAGAGAAACATGTACCAACTACATAAATGGGAACACAAAACATCTATTTATAAATTGTCCACACTCAAGAGATAACGAGGCAAATCAACCCGAAAATGGGACAAATTCTATGCAACTACGATACAAATAATAAACAACATCTCTATTCATCAACGAGTTAAGACATCAATTGGGAGAAAATGAATTTACAAAATTGGCTTCCATATGGTGTTGTATTTGGAACAAAAGAGACAGACAAGTATTTCAACAAGTACCAAACTACTTCATTCTGAAACTACTTCATTCCGGATCAAGCGCAATATATCAAGTACCAAATATCAAATTGGGAAAGAACTAAGTATTGGAATGAAGAGGTAAATGATGATAATGATACGGAAAGACCCAAAAATAGAACAACAACAAAACTAAAGCATTGGAGATGACCATCACAAAATTCATATAAGATTAACTTTGACGGATCGAAGTACATAGAAAATATTGCATCCACAAGATATGTGATGAGGGACGGAAATGCAAGAGTAATTAGCTTGGGGGAGCCATCACATATGAAGGAATATCAGTATTACATGCATAAACTTTTGCCCTAAGAAATGGAATCCAAAAAGAAAAACAAATGAGATTATGGAAAGTCGAAATTAAAGGCGACAATATAAAAATTATAAATGCTATCAAAGATGTAGGAACATGTACATGGGAAATTGAAATAATTATAGCTGGCATGTTAATGTCACTCCTTCAGTCGATTAATTTGCGTTTGTGGAAATCTCAAATATGAACAAGAGTTATAACGTAGTGACCAATAAAATTACTAAATTATGCCACTCATTTTTTAACCCTCACATCAAGACCCATTCAAAGCTTCGAATTTCCATCGTAAAAAATGTTACTCCCCTATAAAGTGAACCTTCTAATTTTTACCTTAAAAAAACAACGGTATGAGTAACCGAATATTCCAATCCACTTGTCTAGTTGGCTGGCTTTAGGTTGGCAAAATATGTCTACATTCATTGAATCTAGTGGACTCTACGTTTTCACTTGTTACCAACCCATGGGCAAAATCCAATTTCAGCTTTCACACAAGATCTGCGAAAATACAGCAAAAAATATACCCAAAACGAGGACATTAACGCGGAATTTGGGAACTACGGAGTACTCTACATATGTCCAGGTTCAATGAACCTGGTGAGCTCTCCCATAAGTTCATCTTTGTGGTATGTATATATAATACTCCAACTTCAACATGCATCATCTTCATGCTAAAGAATCAAGTAAACCACTTAACGTCATTATATGAAGTTATCAACAAATTCTAAAACTTTGAATAAATAAACATATATTATATGACTATATGTTGAAAAAACAGTCAATTTAAGTCGATTTTTAGGACGCTCTTTATAATATTATAATTTATTTTATTTTTAAAGTATATAGTTAAATAAAATATTAGAACTATTATATCATAAAATAATAGAGGACTTTATAAAAAAATAATAGAGGACAAAAGAAATCATTAGTTAAAATTCCTTCTTGATCCATTCAAAGTTTCAAAAATCATGTATGTAAGGAGATGTATATGCATAACAAATGAGCATGAGTCATGACACATAGCCAAATTCGACATACGTGGCACGCCTGTAACTCAACCTCAAAACCAAGTGGGGCCCACAACCGCTATCCCCTTATTCTAATCCCTAATTTCTGTATAAATACTCCTTCGGAAACCTCTCACATGGATACCTAACCAAACGCCATAGCCGGCCCCGCGGAGTACTCGAGAAATAGTCCTCGGCCGAAGGGAGATTCTTACATTGTTGCCAAATTTAGGGTTTTCGCAGGTTTCCAGATTTGATCTGCGTCTCCATCACCGTCGAATCGAATCCCCTTCGGAAACCACTTTTATCGCGCATCCCTCCCAAGCGAAGAATCTGCGAGGCATTTGCGGGGCTGAATTTGATCCTCGTTCCTTGTAAGCTTTAGCTCTGCTTAAATATTTCTTGTATTTTGCTGTTTTCCTTTCCCTGATTATAATAGGTTGGTTTTAGCTCTTTGGTAATCGGATTTCACTAGGTTCTGACATCAATGGCATGATTTGTGTTGTAATAATCGGCGGAGCCGACTTTTTAAGTAGTTGAAAACTTGAAATTAGATCCAAGAGATTTCTGCGATTTCGTCTGATTAATTTTGTAAATCATCTGTAATTTGGATTGTGTCTATAAATCTCTTTTAGGCTCTGAATGAAGTAATGAAGTATATTTAGGGGTGGAAGAAATCGTGGTATAGAGGATGAACTTATTAATTGACGTTTTTGGTAATTTTTGTCACTTTCTACAAGACGCCCAGAATGTGAATGGCTAGAGGTTCGGAATCAATCATCTGGCTGTAAAATGATGTACAGTATAAGTATTTGCCCAATTGTCTGTGCCCACCAAACTTGGTTAGATAAGATTTCCCCAATTGCTAGTACACCTACCACAAAAAAAAGTTTTCTTTTGGAGCTGCAGATTTTTTTTTGTTGTTTTTCCCTCAACTACGTTGTTCTGTCATGAGTGCAAATCTTGCTTAGACTTGATTAGCCTTTTACTATGATATCTTTGAAGGAAATATCTCGATGTATGCTTCTATATAACTTTTTGGAGGACAAAGGGGCAGCCATTGGTTGACTAGTTGCCTTCTTGTTGAGTTAATTCTTTCTAAGTGGACATGTTCAAAGCCTGACAGTGCTTCTTCATGCGTCTTCTTTTTTGACTGGAAAATTTAAATACAGAATGCTTTAGAAGTAGTCATATTCTTAAAAAACTACATGTTCACGTTGGTTTTCATTGAAATGGAATTTTATCTTGACTCTTAATTTTCCATTGGGCCACTTTTGTCAAGTGTCAACTTGGATTTTGTCAGCTTGTTTAAGTAATAATCATTATTAATTTCCTGATAATGCTTTGCTGTTTTATATCCTAGATTCTCCTTTTTGGTTTTTATATGCTTATTTTCCTTCTTTTTTTTTCTGTCTTATGGTGGTGGTGGTGGTGATTTGTGAATTTGTGTTTGGAAATTCAATTTCATTTTCCCCAGTGTATCTGCAACCATGGTGTTCTGGATTTTTGGCTATGGTTCATTGGTGTGGAACCCTGGATTCAAATATGACGAAAAGGTGATTGGTTACATCAAGGATTATAGGCGGACTTTTGATCTTGGTATGTTGCATATACTTCCTTATTTGACATCATTGATTATAAACATTTTTCTATAACAAAATTATGTGTATTTACTCTCACCAGAATATTTTCGAATACAACATTCTAATGGTAAATTTGGTGTTAAATGTTGCTTTTCCAGCATGTATTGATCACCGTGGTACACCTGAACATCCAGCAAGGACTTGTGCTTTGGAATATCATCCAGGGTCCATTTGTGTAAGTGCAAGCGCAAGCTTATATTCTTATATTTCCATCTGCCAATAATGCTAACAAATCAAGCCCCTCTCATTAAGAGGATTATACATTTATTTATTTCTCATTGTATGACTTGTGTCCTTTTCTCCAGTGGGGTGCCGCATACTGTGTGCGAGGAGGCCCTGAAATTGAAAAGGCAGCAATGGAGGTAACTGATTCTGAGATTTATTTATTTCATTTTTCCTCTTGCACGTGAACTGTTATCAATGCATCGTTTGGAATGATAGTATACTGCATACTAATTACCATAAAAACAATGATAAGATAGTAACACCATCTCTTAACTCGCATATGACTTGAGGAACTTGGGCTTTTGAACTTAACTAAAATAGTAACCTCTCCTTTGCTGAATCCTAATATGATATAGTAACACCATCTTTTAACTCACATATGACTTGTGGAACTTGGGCTTCTAATAAAATAGTAACCCCTCCTTTGCTGAATCCTAATATGATATTTCTTGGGATTATGCTGCAGTACTTGGAGCGTAGAGAATGTGAATACGATCTTAAAATTCATGTTGACTTCTACAAGGTAGCATTTCAAGATATGCTGTCCTCGACTTTTTCCTCATTTTTTTTTAATCATTTTTGTGCCTTTGTTGACCCTTTTTCCTCACTTCTTCATCCTTGACTTGTTACAGGAAGGAGAAGATTTAGAGCCAACAATAACAGAAGTCATTGTGTAAGTTCACCCCTTTTCATTTTCTTGATATGCTCAATAATATATGTAAAAAATTATTGTCCTTTCAAATCCATATTTGTAGAGATGCTTCTATGCACAGATTTCGCTGTCCTGAATTCTCTCTTTTGTTTATCTACAGATTCATGGCCACTCCAGACAAAGCAAACAAGTACTATCTAGGCCCGGCACCTCTAGAAGAAATGGCTAGGTAATGAAACCAGTATCTCCCGTATCCTGGTACGAACTTTTCTTCTTGTCAAGGAGAATCATATTCTCATCTCTCATTTCTCAATGCACAGGCAAATTGCAACCGCATTTGGTCCATGTGGTAATAACAGAGATTATCTTTTCTTGCTTGAGAAGGCCATGAATGCTATTGGTAAGCCATCATTCCTTTCTAGACACATTCATTTGGTTTTTTTTGTCCTTCTTAGGGAAAAAAAATATGTTACATAACTCTAAAAAATGAAATCTAGTACAATGTTTCCATATAAGGGTTTCTTTCATGAACCTAGCCTAAAGCAAAGATCAAATGCTTTTTCAGATCACGATGATGACATGGTGATTGAACTCGCCAATGAGGTGAGGAAGGTACTTGGTGTTCCTAATACAGTAGTGCTCAAGGAGAAGAAGTTAGTCACCGGCATCAGCCCGACAATCAAAGCCCATCATATTTCATCCCTTCCACTTCATCCTCTTCAAGAGGCTGTCACCATGGACTCGTAACAAGCGGAAAAGATTCTCTTCTATGGAATCTGTTACTGTTAGTGCTAGCTACTTAAGGTTCTTATTTCACATCTCTTACCGAGTTAACATGCTAAACTGACCCTTTATTTGTATTGTATTCCAACAAATTGTACGACGCTTTCTCTCGTCTATGAATATTTGAGAATCTCCATCAATTCCTCGGTGTAGGTCTAGTGTAGTTGGTTTGTTCCGTAATAATCTTGAGGCTAATTACAGCTAGCTAAAGTGGGAATGCACGGATGTAGTTGTTACAAGCAATGTTTGTATTGCGGTCTTGGCCTCAAAGCTAAGCTGAGGATGAGGATTGTTACCTGTTTTGTGACCCCCCATGGACTTATATTATATGGGCACTTTGTTTGAACTTGAAAAGGGAAAGCAGAGATTATGTTTTATGTAGAGTTGTCGTGTGTCTACAATCTTTTTTAATTGCGAATGTCCTGTCCTTTTTTTTTTCTTCCTGTTTACTGGTTATTAAGCACTCTTTTTATACACGGTCTCCTTGTTCATGCTCATAAGTCATATCCGGTGCTATTTGCAAGATTTTTTGTGGCCCTTTTGTGAATGAAGAATAATTCATTGGTTATTAACCCCATTAGGTTACATTTAAGGGACAATAAGTATTCACTTGTAAGTTCTTAACTAGTAAAGTTATCATTATTGGTCATATAAATGCCTCATTTTTTTTGTATGAATTCTATCAATATTTCGATATCAAATTCAATATCAATTTGATATCGATATCATTATATACCAAACATCGGATATAGGTATTAGTCATATCCATACTCGTACTTGGTATTCAATATTGATTTCTATCAATATTGAAATAGATATCAATTTGATGTCGATATCATTATATACCAAATATCGGATATGTGTATCAGTCATATCCATACTCGTACTTGGTACTCATATCAGGATACCCCCTTAGACCATCTGCAATGCACAACAATAAAATGGATTCTTAACACCCCCACCCAATTTTCTCACTTCTCAACTTCATTTTAAAACACACTTTTACTTAATTCCTACAACCTACAACCTCATTTCATTTCTCAAAATTCACTACCTTTATTTTACTCTTATCTTTACTTATTCAATCACACTATTTATAGGAAAAGTGCACTACGAACAAGCAAAAGTGCATGCGGAGCGTATTATAGGATAAGAGTTTGTTTCATTTGAACTAAACTCCTACTTGTAAATTCAAAGTCATTATTCTAATGATTTGTGTTGTTAATTATAAAGTTGAGAATTTTTGGCTAAATAATAAAAATAATGTTATTATTTTCTTATAAATGAGAAAAATAAACATATAAGATTACATTATAACTTTGGAACTTATCCAAGAATTTATTAATCTTACCCAATATATTTTTATGTAACAGAAATTGATTTGTTTTTAAATTAATTTTTGTAAGGATGTTTTAGAACCAAATTAGATATAAAATGACTATTGTTTATTTTTAATCATTTAATGATAAGATTTATATTTAAAAAAGTTTTATTTGGATTGGGCAGTTTTGTCGCAAAATAAAAAAGAGGTAAGGGACTAATATATAATTTTTTTAAAGTGTGGACATTTTGAGGATAGAGTGCAAAATGACCCCGAAATATAGAATATTCTATGGTTGAGCATCAGTTCAAAACTGAACCGAACCGATAAAAAACGAAAGAAACTGAAAGTTGAAAATTCATTTAAGGTGATTCGAAAACCAAATCGAACTATTTCGGTTTTAGATAAATAGAAGGCCATTATTTGAAAATTTCGAACCGAACCGAAATTTGATCGAAACCGAACTTTGGAAAATTCATAAACCGAAAACCGAACCGAATAAAAATGGTTTCGATTTGGGTTGGTCGGTTTGGCTTAAAATTTCGGTTTGAACCGACCCATGCTCAGCCCTAGAATATTCTGTGATAACTGAGAAGATCAGGATATTGGGTGCAACCGAGTGAAAGATTATGATATTAGAGTAATTATTCCTAAACGAAAAATAAACTAGATACATTTCTTTAATTGTTTCATTTTTATACTCACTACCTAATGAATCCTTATTCTCAAACATGTTTTTTGAAGAAAATAAAATAAATACTTACAATTGCCTATTCATTTTGTTGGATCGTTAAGTGTTAGTAAGAGCTTGGGAACTAGCGGTTAGGCTGTTCCCAAGACAGCGGAAGTATAAGCAAGTAAACAGAAGGGACACAGTTCCTTATAGAGGAACCCCACGACAACCAACTAGTTGTGTGGGTAAACCTCTACCTCCGCTTGGAGGATTTTGAATGACTTACTTGTATTATTGATTATTCCTTAGTTACAAAAGACCATATTTAAACTTCTCTGTTCCTATGAGTTCTACCAAACTCTAGCAACACTAATGAATCTTCTCAACCGAGTTCCTAAGCGAACAACTCAACTAAAACAAGTGAATCAAACCTCACACCTTGACTATCACAGTTCCCTTGCTCTTGGAAACTTGACTTCGCAATCGTCGAGATCAGACACTCGCTGTCGGGGACTTCTCTTCTTCTTTCTTTCGTTGGGAGTATAAGTGAGTTCTGGGAGAAGTACTCTATCTGAGCACTATTCACTTGGCTTTCTACTTTGTCAATGCTTGGGCTGAAATCTTGACTTTCATTTGTGTCCGAAATGCCCTTTGTCTTGTGTGCCAAGTCTTTGTCCTTCACATGTGACAATTTTGAATTGAGTCAACTTTGAGAAGTGATCGGGCCGTTGGATCAAACGCTTCAGTCCGTTCCTCAGACTGAGCATTTTTTTTGTCTTGAGACAGGATTCCGTGAATCTCGCTGACTTGTCTTTGTTTGCACATGTGAGTTCCCATGTGATGGGAATTGCCTTCTTTAGAGTTCCTTTGAGAGGAACTCTACATCATGTATGTCTGTGTTCCTTGGACGTTCATGGGAATTCTTCACTAGACCTGCATTCCTTAGAAATACTTGGACATAACACTTTAGTTCCCATATGGTGTTTGTCATTATCAAAACTGGAGAATGATATCGTTGTTCCGATGTTTGGAACCAGAGTTCCCAACACCGTCCCAACAATTCCCCCCTTTTTGATGATGACAAACCCATCACAAAAATAACCAAGTATTAATGGTGTGAGTTCCTAGAGATCCACGTCTTATGAAACAATGAGTTCTTACTTAGCATTTTATGCGATAGTTCCCCCTTAGCAAAAGCATATTCTATGATAACTCAAAAGTAAGACTCATCTCACACATTTTGTCCTTCCCCCTTTTGGCATCATCGAAAACAGATAAGCATAAATAAAGAATAAGGGAACACGCAATCATACTAGAAACCATTTATATTACTTAAGCAGTGTAATGTACAAAAGGAACACATAACTCTTGTGGAGAAAACAGAGATATGGATAAAGAAAAGGGAGATCATGGGGCCCGGGGAACAAAATTATCACGCAGCTGGGTCATAACAGACAAGATGTTCTGAAGGGTGCCTGCCATGTTCTCTAGAGTGGTTGTGATGTGCATCAAAACTTGGGTGTTCCCAACCCTTGGGCCTTCACCAGAGGGGAGTGCCTCTTGATCCTCAGCTTGCTTTGAGTGACGCATCTTTTGGACCACGGAAAGGTCCAGTTCCCTTCTGATGGTCACTTCTTCTTTGTCGGGGTCATAGAGCCCTTCTTTGATCATCAACTTCTTGACCAGTCCGGCGTAGGGCAGAGAGTGAGAGGTCGAGGCCATGCGCTTCTCCATGTGCCCAAAGATGATGCAGGGGAGATTGATGGACATCTTGTGGAGGAAGTGATAGAGAAGGATGGCGTCTTGAATGTTGATGTGGTGACGCTTCTCCTGTCGAGGGATCACAACCGTAAGTATGACCCGGTGAGCCAGTTTGCCGATTAGAGACAGGTTGTGGGTGCGTGTTCCTTGCTTGGGAACGCGGCCTTCGTAGATGTCATTGAAGATGACCTCATTGTCGAACTCTCCCCAAGTCTTAATGGGAACAGAGCTGAGGCCCTTGACAAGGACTTGTAGTTGATGGCGTATAGTGGAGACAGTGAAGACGAAGTCGTCGCCTTGGAGAGAAAGAGTTCCCTTGGGGCCCTCGTCATGAATGACGAAGTTGTTATAGAAGAGGCGCACCTGGGCAGGGTCGATGCTCACAGCAGTGTCACAGAAGTGTTCCCACTCTTGGGCCCTGATGAGGTCCCAAAGTTGCCCAAGTCCTTGTTCTTGGAGTTGTTGCTCATTGAGGATGAGTGGGGCAATCAGCTTGCGATCCTCTGTGATAGGGACCCTCTTTGAGGCAGTGCCCTTTCCTTTCTTCTTCTTGTTCCCCCTGGAGACAGTAGCCTTTCTTTTTTGCTGAAGGGATGCAACCGATTCGATCATGAGGGGAGGGTCCCTTTCTTCATGGGCACCCTCCGACACCACCATTTGGCGTCCTTGATTTTCTTCTTCGGCAATGGCAGCAGCATGCTCCTGAGCAAGACCCTCTTGGTCAAGAACTTCAATGGCAGGCCCATCTGTTGATTTCCCTTCATCTTCGAAGGACAACCCCAGGTCCTCGTTGTCAGCTTCCTCTGGGAAGTCCGTAGTGGTCCCAGCACCAACAACCGGTGCTGAGTTCCCTTCCTTGAGGACGGCCTCCTCCTTAGCTGTGAGGGCCTCATCTTGAGTTCCTATCAGTCTAGGGCGCGTGGAGGAGGAGGGCTGATTGATGATGTTGGTGAGCTCGGCCCGGAGAGCGTCAAGGCGATCATTCTCTTCGGTAGTTCCCATGACAATGGGTGCCGTTTTCTTGGCCTTTCGCCTAGCAATCTCTCTGATGGGAAGCATGTCCTCGTTGGAGTCGAGGTCGATGGGTTGCTAGGCCGGAGGTGTGGAGGAGGTTCTTTCTGTGGAAGGAGGTGGAGGTGAATTCTAGGTTGTGAGGTGGAGGGTTTTGGACCTCGGGGATGGGAAGTGAAGAGGGGGTAAGGAGGGAGTCGGTGGGATTAGAGTTCCCAGAGACAGGGTTGAGTTGAGTGGAAGGTGGAGGAGGGAGATCCTGGGATTGGGATTTCCCAGAATCCGAGGGAGATGGTAGAGAGGAGGTCTGATTAGATTGTGGTGGAGGAGGTGGTGCAGTCTAGGAGTCGGGACGAGAAAGATTGAGAACCTCGTCCAGGTTGAAGACAGACTTCTTCTTCTTCTTTTTCTTGGTGGGATCAGAAGAAGAAGATGGATTGTGGTCTTTTCGTTTTTTGGGATTTTTGGATTTAGGGGGTTCTGGACCGAAACTGTCAACAATGACGGTTCCAGAGGAGGAGACGGAAAGAGGTTGAGGGGAGGGGGTGGAGGAGGAAGAGAAAGGGTGTCGGTGGAGGAGGGCAACGCTTGGGCTTGCGCTGCTGGTAGTGAGGCGGATGGTCCTAAGATTTCGAATTCTAGGAGTGATGAACCAGTCCGGGGACGATGGAGGAAGGGACGCACATAGTCGTGAAGCCCCTTTGTAAAGAATTTCACGAAGGGCAGGATCTTTTTCATTGCCAGCGTCCTTTAGCATGGTGATGAAGAGGGTGCGAGGGTTGTTTTGGATCCATTCTCGGACTTGTTCATTTGGGTGAACATGAGCCATGAGAAATTCTGGGGAAAAGAAGGTTTTTGGAGGTTTGCTTGAAAAGGAATGAAGGGAAGTTTCAGAGAGAAGGTGTTGTAGAGAGCGAAGGAGGAAGAAGGGCCCAAAAATGGCAAACGAGGGTTTTTATGTGAGAGAGGGAGAGGGGTAGAAAGGGAAAGATGAGTAACCTCGATATCCGTTGGCCAATGGATGCGGAGAGATGTTTCAACTTCCGCAGCATGCTTATGACACACGTCGCTTTCTTCCAAGGGACGTCTCTTCGAGAAATTCAAACGCTTGGCCTAAAATGCTTTGAATTCTGACACAAATTCCCGTTTCCCAAGTGACACTTCATCTTCTCAGAGATAGCAGTGTTCCTTTGCTTGTGATTATTTCACACACCAGTTCCCATGATCTTTCAAAAGGTCATATTAAGTGGAGTGGTTAAGGGAACTCACACTCAAGTTCTTTGTGAGGCTTGGGAACTCAAAGTGGAACTAGACAATTACAACTCGATTAAGGGGTAGTGTTTGGCTCATGAGAAACGTTTGTCTGGCTCTTGGCTTAAGGTTTGTTTATGATCAACCGTCATGGTGGCTTGTGATGAGGGTTAAAGGGAACTCTGGTTGATCATTTTGGGCCGAAAGAAATAAAGTTCCAAAGTACATTAAAAAGCTCTAGACTAGTAATATGGCAAAATGAAAGCAATTGTTCCTAGAGTTCCCTATCATGCAAATCATAGTAAACTAGCCAAGCATTGAGGGAATAACAAACAAGGACTTGTTCAGTTTAGAGTTCTCATCCCTAGAAGCATCCAGAGACGCTGGTAAGGACGTTTGTCTAAAGCTTTAATGAGAATGTCCGCAATTTGCTCTTCAGTTCTACAGTGTTCCATAGAGATGTTCCCATGTTCCACATTGTCACGTAGGAAGTGATGCCTAATGTCTATATGCTTGGTACGTGAATGATGCACATGATTTTTGGATATGTTAATGGCACTTGTATTATCACATCTAATAGGAACAAGGCCAAAGGACATACCGTAATCCTAGAGTTGGTACTTAAGCCATAGAACTTGGGAACAGCATGAGGCGGCAGCCACATACTCTGCTTCTGCTGTGGAGAGTGCCACTGAGTTTTACTTCTTCGATCCCCATGAGACTAGGCATGATCCTAGGAACTGGGCCATTCCAGAGGTGCTCTTTTGATCAACTAAGTGCCCAGCAAAATCTGCATCTACGTATGCAACTAGCTCAAGGGAGTTGTTCCTTGAATACCAAAGGCACAAGTTGTCGTTCCCTTTGCGATACCTGAAAATCTTCTTCACCTCTTTTAGGTGTGATTCTTTAGGTTTAGCCTGAAAGCGTGCACATAGGAACACTGAAAACATGATGTCGGGTCGACTAGCAGTTAAGTAGAGAAGAGACCCAATCATACCTCGAAAGTTCCTTTGATCTACACTTATACCTGTCTCATCTGCATTGAGCCTTGAGTTTGGTGAGATGGGAGTGTCGATGGGCCTGGGGTGTTCCATCCCATACTTTGCAAGCATTTCTCTGATGTACTTTTGCTGATGGATCCTTGTTCCCTCCTTGGTTTGGGATATTTGAAGTCCCAGGAAGAATGTGAGTTCCCCTATGAGACTCATTTCGAATTCGCTACTCATCAAGTTCTTAAACTTTTCAACAAGGATCTCATTAGTAGCACCAAACACAATGTCATCAACATATACTTGAACAATTAAAATGTCTTTTGATTCTTTCTTAATGAAGAGAGTTTTGTCTATGGAACCACGAAGGTATCCATGATACAAGAGAAATTGAGCAAACCTGTCATACCATGCCCTGGGAGCTTGTTTGAGACCATATAGGGCCCTCTCCAAGAAGTGTACGTGGTTTGAGAAATGTTCATCCTCAAATCCTGGTGGTTGTGCCACGTAGACTTCTTCCTTGAGGTGCCCGTTTAGGAACGCCGTCTTGACATCCATTTGATACAGTTTGAATCCTTTGTGGGTTGCATAGGCTATGAGGAGGCGAATTGCTTCAATTCTTGCAACTGGTGCGAAGGTTTCATCGTAGTCGATCCCCTTCTCTTGTCTGTAGCCTTGAGCAACCAGACGGGCTTTGTTCCTAGCAACAACCCAAGTATCGTCAAACTTGTTCCTGAAGACCCATCGAGTTCCTATGATGTTTTTGTTTTTGGGCCTAGGAACCAGTTTCCACACCTTGTTCCTCTCGAATTGGTGGAGTTCCTCTTGCATGGCTTGAATCTAGTCTGGGTCTTTTAGGGCTTCCTTGATGCTCTTGGGCTCCATCATTGAGACAAAGGCGTTGAAGGCATAGAAGTTGTTGAGGGAAGAACAAGTCTGTATGCCTTTATCATAGGGAGTTATGATGTTATCGATGGGGTGATCCCTCTTCTGGTGGTAGTTCCTGGTTCAGATGTGTGAGATGTCAACCTGTTCCCTTGTCTCTTCATCTGTATCTTGGGCTTCTTCTTCTTCATGGGAACAGTTGTTCTCAACTTCTTCGTTGAGGGTCTCTTCATTGTTTTCTTCAAGGTTCCCTCGTTGTTCCCCCTGAACACTAGACTCTGGTATGACTTCATTTTGGGGAACAAGAGAGTTTGATGCATCTTGAGGCTCTTCTGTTGAGGAGGGAACTTCAAAGGAGTTTTGATCCGTGGAATTTTGGTCTCCTTCATTGTTCCCTTGTAGTGGGATGTTGTTCCCACTTGGATAATCCTTATCTTGCTTTCTCGGCTCGTCATCGTCTTCTTCTTCTTCTCTCCTGACCAATTTGAACAGAGTTCCCTTTCCTTGGGACTCTGTTCCCACCTTTACAAATTGTCCGTCGAAGATGACGTGGATGCTTTCCTTTATCTCTTGGTCCTCTTGTTGTAGACCCTGTATGCCTTGCTTTGGGAGGATTATCCTAGAAAGATCCCTTCATCACTCCTTGGGTCAAACTTTCCAAGATTGTCTTTGCCATTGTTGTGGACGAAGCATCTGCACCCAAACGTCCTAAGATGAGAGATATTGGGCTTTCTTCCCTTGATTAGCTCATATGATGTCTTCTTATCATAGGACGTATCATGGCTCGATATAGGATGTATGTAGCTGTAGAGATAGCTTCGGCCCAGAAGCTTTCGGGAACTCCACTCTCAAGCATCATGGTCCATGCCATGTCTTCTAAGGTCATGTTTTTTCCTTTCCACCACGCCATTTTGTTGAGGGGTGCGAGGGGCCGAAAAGTTGTGAGATACACCGTTGTCGTCGCAGTACCTTAGGAACTCTGAGTTTTTGAACTCAGTTCCATGATCAGATCTGAGGGATTTGAGCTTGAGTCCCATGCTGACTTCCATCCTCTTGATTAGAGTCTCGAACTCTTTGAAGGTATCTGATTTTGATCTCAAGAAAAGCACCCATGTAAATCTTGAAAAATCATCAATTAAAACATACATGTACCTCTTTCCTCCGTAACTGACGGTGTCCATGGGACCACAGAGATCCATGTGGATTAGTTCCAAGGGCCTTGTTGTGTTGACCACCCTTTTTGGCTTGAAGGAACTCCTGGTTTGCTTGCCACGAACACATGCTTCACACATCTTTGCTCCCTCGATGTTGATTCGTGGAAGACCAATAACCAAGTCTTGTAGATAGAGCTTTAGGATCTGATTGATGCTTGCGTGGCCCAATCTCTTGTGCCACAGTTCCGTTTCATCATGGGAACTCGTGAGGCATAGTTTCCTTGGTGGCTCAAAGTCTGTATCTACCACATAGACGTTGTTGGACCTCCTTCCTCTTAGGATAATTTTGTTAGTCTTCTTGTTAATCACCAGACACTCTTTTGAATCGAAAGTGACGATGTTGTTCCCTTGATCACATATCTGAGATACACTAAGGAGATTGTATCCCATATCCTTCACCAGATTGACATTGCTGATTTTGATTGACTTGTTGAGTATTACTTCCCATGTTCCAATGATTTCTCCCTTGTTTTTGTTGCCAAAGGATACATGACCTCCTTCGGCTTTTGTGTGGAGTGAGGCGAGGTTGTCTTTATTTCCAGTCATGTGATTTGAACAACCGCTATCAATGACTCATGTGCTATTCTGCCTCACTGCCACCTACAAGGAAATTAGTTTTTGATGAACTAGGCAAGATGACTCTTGCCTGGTCCCTTACAAGGAAAGACAGTTTCAAATAGTAAATAATCAGCAATATTGATGTCACGAGGATTCCTAGAGTTATAGACAAAGTTCTTATGGTTGTTCCCATGAGTGGGACCTCTAGCAGATTTGTTGGCCTTTTGGTTTTGCCTGTTCCAATACTCGTGGTTCCTCTGGGTTTGGGCTTTAACTTTGGGACAGCCTTCCCTGTAGTGCCCATGAGCACCACAGTTCCAGCAGGTCTTGTAGTATTCTCCTAGGAAGTACTTAGGATGAGGTCTTTTTATCCTGTTCCTATCCATGGTTTCCTTGTTGTACACTCTAGACCCATTTCCCTTGGCTATTTGGACATACAGCTTATGTCCAGTGTTCCCAGTGTAATAGTCTACTTCTCCATTCACTCCTCTTTCCAAGACACGGATTTTCTCTTCTAAGTGGGCATTCTTTTGTTTCTCGCACTGGAGTTCTAAGGCCCTACACTCGTTAATCTCTAGTTCACTCAAAGGAGACTTTCCTTTCTTAGGGCTCTCTGACTTATACCCTCCGTGTTTGGCAGGAACGAATTTAGTTTGGGAGCATGAGGTTCAAGACTCTCATCTTTCTCACTCGGTTTTTGTAGAAAGGCATTCTTATCACTCTCTAGGGTCTTAATCTCATCTTCAAGATCTATAATGTGAGATACATAGGACTGAAGCTTGTCGACTAGGGACACGCAGTTGGAACAGGGCTCAAGGCCAACCAATTCAGCATTAGTGTGTTCCAATTTTTCCAACTTCTTTTGCAGTTTAATGTTATCTTTAACAAGACTTGAAACAAGTTTCAGCAATTCAAGTTTTTCATAATTAGCTAAGGAAGCAAATACAGATTCAGTGGTTACCTCACTGGGTTGTTCCCCAGTGGTCTCCCCTATAGCCATTGCGCACATGTCCGGATGTGCCCACGATTCAGGATCCTCGTCCTCGTCATCGCTCCAGGTGGCTATGTAGGCCTTCTTTCCTAGTGTCCCTTTTTGTAACACTTGTAGCACGTGACGTCCGAGAGGTCCTTTTCAGCAGGTTTCCTTTGGGAACTCTATGCTCTTTGTGGGTTCCCATTGCTCTTTTTGAACTTGCCTTTGTAGAAGGATCGAAGGGCCTTTGTTAACAGGACTAGCTCTTCATCCTCTTCTTCTTCAGATTCTTCATGTTGCTCCTGTACTGAATTGAGCATCTTTTCCAGTTTTAGGGAGATCCCTTTGTGTGCCCGTGCTTGTTCCTTATCATCTTTCTTCCTTTTCTCATGTCCCACCAGTTTTCCAAAAACCCGGTGGAGCATAAGTGTTCTGTTTTGAGGGTTCTCCTTGAACATGGTCCTCTCATTGGCCCATTCACCGGTTAGGCCGTTGAACAGTTGTTGCACCTTCATCTTGTCGGTGATTTCCTCCTTTGTGATTCCCAGTCCGACTAGCTTGGTGCATAGACCTTCGAAGCGGGATTGGTAACTATCGACGGATTCTCCTATTTCCATCTGGAAGTTGAAGAACTCCCTTCTGGCATTCATATGGAGTTCCTCTCTGAGGTCGGAGTTCCCAATGTGCATTTGCTGGATGGCCTCCCACATATCTTTTCCCGTCTCGATGTTTGCTACTCTGTCACAGTCTTGCACAGTCATGGCATTCTTGAGATACTGTTTGGCCTTGAAGTTTGCTTCCATGCACTTCCATTCGTTTGGTCCCCATTTGGTGAAGTCGTTGCGAATGGTTGGGTCTACCTCGAAGTTCCCTACTTCGATCACACACCAGGCTTGAAAGTCGTGGCTCCGCATCCAGTCCTTCATGTTGCGTTGCCAGTTCTCGAACCTTCCGGTGATAAGCCTTGGAGGCTTGTTGTTCCCATGTCCAACCTGAGTGAGTTCGTCAACCATTCCCATATCAGAGTGTTCCCGCTCTGATACCAATTGTTGGATCGTTAAGTGTTAGCAAGAGCTTGGGAATTAGCGGTTAGGCTGTTCCCAAGGCAGCAGAAGTATAAGAAAGTAAATAGAAGGGACGCAGTTCCTTTTAGAGGAACCCCACGACAACCAACTAGTTGTGTGGGTAAACCTCTACCTCTGCTTGGAGGATTTTGAATGATTTACTTGTATTATTGATTGTTCCTTAGTTACAAAAGGCCAGATTCAAACTTCTCTGTTCCTATGAGTTCTACCTAACTCTAGAAACACTAATGAATCTTCTCAACCGAGTTCCTAAGCGAACAACTCAACTAAAACAAGTGAATTAAACCTCACACCTTGACTATCACAGTTCCCTTGCTCCTGAAACTTGACTTCGCCGTCGTCGAGATCAGACACTCGCCGTCGGGGACTTCTCTTCTTTCTTTCTTTCTTTCTTTCTTTGGGAGTATAAGTGAGTTCTGGGAGAAGTACTCTATCTGAGCACTATTCACTTGGCTTTATACTTTGTCAATGCTTGGGCTGAAATATTGACTTTCATTTGTGTCCGAAATGCCCTTTGTCTTGTGTGCCAAGTCTTTGTCCTTCACATGTGACAATTTTGAATTGAGTCAACTTTGAGAAGTGATCGGGCTGTTGGATCAAACGCTTCAGTCTCTTCCTCAGACTGAGCATTTGTTTTGTCTTGAGATAGGATCCCGTGAATCTCGCTGACTTGTCTTTGTTTGCACATGTGAGTTCCTATGTGATGGGAATTGTCTTCTTCAGAGTTCCTTTGAGAGGAACTCTTCATCATGTATGTCTGTGTTCCTTGGACGTTCATGGGAATTCATCACTAGACCTGCATTCCTTAGAAATACTTGGACATAACACGTTAGTTCCCATATGGTGTTTGTCATTATCAAAACTGGAGAATGATATCGTTGTTCCGATGTTTGGAACCAGAGTTCCCAACACCGTCCCAACACATTTGTTAAGTAATTCAAATTTCCTAATTTCAAAATAAAATAAAATAATGAACTATAATTATGTTTTAGATAGTAAACGAAATATACAATATTATTATCGATTATGGACAATTTTATATGCACAAGAATCACATTAATCTAAATCTTAAAAAATAGTTAAAAAATAACTTAAAATTGGCTATAGTTTAAGTATAAAATGAAATTAATTCTTGGATTGTCAAATTAGGATGTGAAAGAAATTCATATATCTTAAATTAGTATGCAATGATTAAATTATCAAATAATTTATATATGTGCATTTTAAATATTTTTTTTGTTTTTTTTGTATACAATCAATTGTAATGAAATAACAAAATTAATTAAAATGCTTAATCACATCACATGTTATGATAAGTCCAAACATTTAAGAAAATAACAACCACATGATATAATCTTGTCCCGTCCAACGGAGGGGTTAGCCCTCTAGTGTTAGATATTATTAGAAATATATATGTAACAAGGAGAGAATCATTAGGCTCACTCAAGGCGAATGATTAACAACGCAACGTTGTTAGATATTGCTTCACTTCTTACAGTAGGTCATTTATCGTATTCTTTTGGGTGGATTTAGAGGCCAATGTTAGATATTTAAGGAAGTAATTCGGATGGTCCTGATAAATACAATAAGAAAGGTGAATGATTTACCACACGCCAATGTTAGATATTATTAGAAATATATATGTAACAAGGAGAGAATCATTAGGCTCGCTCAAGGCGAATGATTAACAACACAACGTTAATAGATATTGCTTCACTTCTTAGGGTCGGTCATTCATCGTATTCTTTTAAGTGGATTTAGAGGCCCAACTATCCTCGTTTGAATACGTTTTAGCCTAAATTATTCTCAATAAAGTCAATAAAGCGCGGGAAGTGACACCGACCTCTTTTTCGACCGAAAAATATCGAATATATTTGGATAGTGTTGATAGCATGGATTTTAATGCTTACTTTTGTGCTCTTATATATTTCTCCTTCATCTCCAAATTTATAGTTGTTTCACGCTATCGTTATTTTCTCTAATATATCTAAGTGAAATCTTCATGGTTTTAGAAGAACTTTCACTAGAAATATATACAATGATTTCTTGTTATATTACCTTGATTGATTAGAGTTATATGAAGAAATTATTTTTTAAAGGAATTTACACATGTTAATCGAGAATAATGACATGATAAGGTAAACAAAGAAATGATGGTTCCATTTGTTTTATTCAACTCAAACGACAATTATGGATTACACATCCTTATTCATCTCGTTGTCTTTATTTGAGGCTCACTGATATAGCCTAAGGTTACTAGGACCATAAGGACCTTCGATTGGAACATTGAGGTAAGTTGCTTGCTCTTGAGTGAGCCTAGTGATTCTAGCTCCTAGGTGACTAAGGTGTAGCCTCGCTGCCTTCTGTTCTAAGTGCCTGTTGGTTTTCGTAGTTGTCTACTAATAGGGTTTGCATGCAATCATTTTAAAGTGTTTGCTTATCTTGTTGAAGGAAAGTCGATCCTTGTAGATCCATGAGGATAATCAAGGCAATACGAGTAGATCCATCGAAGGATAGTCTCGTGGGTGTAGGCCATGAAGGCAATCACCATCGACCCCTTATTACTTTTGTAAGTCGACTTGGATTTACGAGTCGAAAGGTTAGACCTATCTTTCCTTCAACATATATTGCCCCTATTCCATACCAAGGGTTGTGCAATACCGTTGTGGGATAAAACGTAATTAAACAAACCAATGGAAGTGTTGGCAAGACACAACCATTGAGAAAAAGCGTACCTTATTCGAGTCTATCGAATCCTCTTCGATCTTCACTTCAATGAAGTCGTCTTCCATGGATGCTTGGGGTTCGTCCTTGACTTGAACATACTACCCACTCCATGCACCTTGAGGTTCCTTTCTTGAAGAAGAACTTCGATCCATGCCACCACACGATCACTTGAAAACACTCTTGTGTTTACACTCAAATCCGACAAGAAACCCTAGATTCTTGTGCGTTTCTTTCTACCGATTTCTTTGGGATCAAGTCTGGTTTTTTCTCATGTCTCATCTCCGAATTGACGAAATTTTGCCCTATTTATAGGCGTGAGAAACTTGCCAAAAACCGGCCATGGGTGGCGGTTACAATCGGTTGAAGATGTGTGTGGCCGAGAGTGATTTTAGGGAGTTGGTTACAACTTCCTTCCTCTCTCCTTGTCATCATCAAAGGGGCGTCCAAATACATCTCCCCTTGGAATCCAAATGCCTCTCCATTTCAGCAAATAAAAGGCCCATTAAAGAGTCCAAAAATCCAATCCAATAAGCCAAGTACACGACCCAAATGGCAAAGCCAACAGCCCATGCCATGCGTGTGCATGTGCGACCCACCAGCCCATAGGCGCGCCCCTTGGGCCGACCCACCATCCCCACCACCTAGCTAGCATAGCTAGGTGCCAAGCTAGGTCAACTAGGAGTGTCACTACCCCTTAGCTCCATGAGCTAGCTTATAGTGAGTTGAGCTGGCTTGAGCTAGTGTGAGATAGGTTGAGCTGAATTTCTAGCTAGTTGAGCTAACTTGAGCTAGTGTGAGCTACATTGAGCTTCCATGAGCTAGTTCCTAGCTACATGAGCTTCTTATAAAGCATGTACAATGAGTCTTAAGCTTGTCTAAGCTCCTAGAGTTCACTCTAAGCTAGTATGAAGCTTGTAAACTTCTTTCTAGCATATTTAACTATGTGCCAAGCTAAACACAAGCTTTGGTTCTTGTTTAAAGCATCTACCAAGCTTAGGAAAGCTTCCTAATTCACATTAGAGTATGAACAAAGTTATAAGACTCAATGATCAAGCTCAAAAACATACCTTAGCCTCACAATTCATGCTCGACGCCTTGGACAAGTGCCCTAGGCACGCCGAGTGCTCCACCGCAGCCTCGCAACCGTGTCCCTAGCCACACCGCGCCATCGCACCACCCTAGGCGCGCCCTAGCACCCTTGAGTTGAACCTCAAGTTCGCTCCTAGGCGCGCCACACCCAATGCCGAGCTTTGAACCTCAAAACCGAGGTCCATGCCGAGCCCCGCGCTTGCACCGCGCAGTTGCACCGTGCATCGCCACACACTAGGCGCGCCCTTGCCATGCAACGGTGCACACGAGGTTCCTACGTATCGGTGGTGGTGTGCGACTAATCTATTGTATCTTATGATAACAATTAAACCATGGAAAGTCATATATGTCAATATATCCATCGACATTCCCAATATGACTCGAAAACCTCAACATGCTCTAATAGGAAGTTGATGACTTGACACAAATCACCAACATTCCTCCCCCATTTGAGCCATGTCATCAAGACTCGAAGTTTAATAACCAAACTCTATGTATAGATATAAATGTCCGTAGACTTGAATTTACACCCTGTGATCATCACATTCATGCACTAAAATCTCGTGGTGCTCCTAAGGTTTGAACCACATCAACTTGTCTAAGTACATGTAGTAACAATCACACATGAGTCTCTTACGCTTATCCTTTTCCTTTGACGCTTTTATAAACAAGGCTCTTTCGTCCCATATCCTCTCACATATGCTTTAGTCGAGTCATCCTTAATTACTCTAACTTGGAAGAAGCCTTATACTTCCACATATGCATAGTTGAGTTTCCTATCATGCTCCACATAAGCAACCAAAACTCATTAATGAAATCGTTCTTTCAAGACTAGGTTTCATGTGGCCTAGAGCATAAACCTTGATGGGTATTAATAATATCTAAAATATTATGAAAGCTCTCCAACTCTACAAATTGGCCTTCCACAATGAATTCAGCCCACACCTTTCGATGTAAGGGAATTGGGTATCCAAATCTAAGAGTTGTAAGGATTGTTACCCCCATCCCTCGATTGAAATTAACACAAACACTTATGTCAATCTTCTCGGAGAGAAATCAACAACCTCGATGTGCTTAACAAAAATCAAACGAGTTGACACTAAGTTATGGCATGTGCCTCATTACAAGGTTCCCTCATACTTAGATGTCACTTTCCAACTTTAGAAGTTGGAGTATCGCAAATTGCCTCTTGGAAACTCCAAGAACGCCGACCCATCACTCAAGATTGGAATTTATGACCAATTGTGCACTTAAAGGTCTTCCAAAGTTTAGTGATCCAATTTGCTTTCAAACATTCCAACCTAGGAAGTTTCTATACACATCCAATGCCTTTAGCATCAACCATATCTTTGACAAATGGCCTATGTCAAGATATCCACATCTTAATATCCACTTGAGCGTCCCCAATTCATGACACACCTTACTTATAACTGTGTGTTCATCAATCCAAAGATGTTTCTCAACCATGTGTATAATCATGGAATTCTCATTTCCATCTCAATGTATTTCAACCAAGATGAAGATTTAGAACCATCTAATCCACCTTCACCTCTTATACATTGACATCTTCATAAATTACCAATGAAGATCAAGGTCTTATAATCTTAACCTCACAACTTTGTTTCTACCAAGTAGATCATGTCATTCTAATATAGATTCATTAGACACTAACCAAACACAAGTGACTAAACTTTCTATATCTCATCATGCAAAGCATATAAAATCTTTTAAAAGACTTCCTAATGACATAACTTATCTTTTGGCCATTCAAACACAAAGTAGTCCACTTTATGTTCCTTTCATCCTAACCACCAATTCATTGGAAGTTCCCATAGGATCATCATCTTTCATTTAGATGATTCAATTCTTCTTTCTATAAAATTTCCATTAAAGAAAAACCAAGAAGAATCATGCTCATATGACAATCATCTTTTCCACAAGTGTTCACACACAAGTTAAGACTTGTCTTTTATCTACCATGTCATTATTTCCATTAATCCTTTCCAATGGTTTCTCAACCATAAGACTAATCACCCAAAGTTGTCAATTTCAAGCCTTGGTGACTCTTAGACACTTTCCTTGGATCCGAGGATTCAACAAATTCCTCAAAGTCTTTTCTAGACCATAACTTGTCTATTTGAAAGTCATAAAACCAGCCTTTCAAATTCCCACACAAGTTCTATCCATCCAAGCAATGACACAAAACATGAGCAATTTAAACAATCATATGGAACATGTGATAGACCAAGTTCTCCCTACTTTAATCACAAATTAAATTAAACCCTAAAATAGGAAAGCCAAATATGACTTCAAACATGGTTTCATTGATTTAAATAAATCAAAAAATTTCCTTGTGGTAGGCGCACCTATTGTGCCAATCGTGGACACACCGACGCCATGCGTCGAGCGCTTCGTCGAAGCCAAGGCTCGGTTTCAACCAGCCTCGGCGCGCCTTGCACACCCGGTTGTGCCATGGTAGCGGCCTCACTCAGCCGTGGCGCGTCCTTGCGCATGCCAGCCGTGCCAAGGTTCAAAACCTCACACTGTGTCGCTGCGTGCCGAGCGCTTCGCACTTGGCTTGCGACACATCGGGTCTGTGCGATCCACGCCTTGCCTCGCATCCTTGGCCTTGCCATGTGCCGAGTGCTTAGACCCGGCGCGCCTCGGCGTGCTCGATCCCGAGATCGTGCCAAGGCTTAGGCCTTTGTGTTGCGATTGATGCGACACCTCCCCCATGCGATGATCCTCGTCTAGTGCCATGCACCGAGGGGTTCTTAGGTAGCGGCCCCTCCTAGGGCGTGCCTCGGATGCACCATGGGATCCAACCACAAGCGCTTAGCGCTTTGAGGATTAATGTCGAATCACGACACTGCTCGACGTGCCTATGGCTTAGCCTAGGCGTGTCTAGGTTCTAGCCCTAGCCACCTTATGCGCCGATCCCAAACCTTTTGCAAAGCAATTTCTTTTGGCATTTCCATGTCTTTCTTAACGCAAACTAACATGCTAAATTTCATTTTGTTAACATCAAACCATATTTCCAAATTTAAACAAGTCATATTTATTTAGGATTCAACCATATGATAAAACGGTCTAGACATGAACTTTATTCATCATGTCTAAGTATCAAACTTCCATTTGACACTTTTCATGCCTTGTCAACTTACTTGACTTAGCCATGAGAGATCTCACTCTCATCCAACCATTGCTCTCTTATAATTATACTACAAGTCTCAATCTAATCCAATCAAGACTTCCTTGTTTCCCTTTTCCATAAGAAGCATGAATTTCATGAAATCACTTAGTGAATTCCACATGCATCTCATCAAGAGACTCTTACCACCTCTTCTATGTGTTTTTAGTGCATACATGGCCAACATGTGCATGCCCTCTCACGTGGGGGGCAATCCAGTAGACCCTTACATTAGTAGACCCGAAGGTAGTCTAATAACTCTAGTATACCCGAAGGTAGTCTAGAGCATGAGTCGACCCAATCAAATAATGGTCGACTCAAGGGTAGTCTGGTCCAGTAGACCCTATTAGTAGACCCGAAGGTAACCTAATTACTCTAGTAGACCCGAAGGTAGTCTAGAGCATGAGTCGATCTAATCAAAGAATGGTCAACTCAAGGGTAGTCTGGTTTGGATCATTCTCAATGAACGAAACCAACAATCAAACTTTCCAAGTTGATTCCAAGAGTTAGTCCTTTTCTTGCACACATGTCGCTAAGATCACATGATCTTTTAACATGATCAATACATACACTAATAGCCCTTTAGTCAAGGCATACACAACACACATAGTCCATAGCACACATATAATGCTACATACATACACACACATACACAACGGAAACAAATACAAGTATAAAATCAGCCTTGGCATATCACGCCACAAAGAGAACAATAAACGGGTTTCCTTGGCCTTTGGTCCCCATAGACCACTTGCCAATACTTCCCTCCCGCCGAGGCCCCTCCATCTCCCAAGGCCACGCCCCTAGGGACGTTTCTTCTCGGTTTAGCACGCAAGTGCTTAACCCTAGACTTGCCATGGCGCTTGAATTCCGAGTACACATGCCTTGCCTCATGACCACGCTTTGGACCATGATTCTCCATCACCATGGAGGGTTGAGGCCTTAAAACCTCATCTTGTAGGGCATCATTGAAATCAGGCTCACACCTTACGTTAGCAAGGACCCAATCCCAATAGAGATTACTCTTGTTGTACTCCTCTAGCCATTCATCAAAGTCCATGAGTCCGCCTTGCACTTCGATGGGTCGAATGGGACTCGGAGGCTCTATCTTGACTTCCCTCAATTGTGAGGTAATGTCATGCACCGTCTTATCCCCTCGTTTAGTCTTATCCTCGAACTTAACAAACATAAACCAACAAAGCAAACAAGGACATGAACAAAAACGAAGCATATGATTACAATTAAATACAAATATACGTTGAAGATTGTTGGTTTTCGTAGTTGTCTACTAATAGGGTTTGCATGCAATCATTTTAAAGTGTTTGCTTATCTTGTTGAAGGAAAGTCGATCCTTGTAGATCCATGAGGATAATCAAGGCAATACGAGTAGATCCATCGAAGGATAGTCTCGTGGGTGTAGGCCATGAAGGCAATCACCATCGACCCCTTATTACTTTTGTAAGTCGACTTGGATAAGATTACGAGTCGAAAGGTTAGACCTATCTTTCCTTCAACGTATATTGCCCCTATTCCATGCCAAGGGTTGTGCAATACCGTTGTGGGATAAAACGTAATTAAACAAACCAATGGAAGTGTTGGCAAGACACAACCATTGAGAACAAGCGTACCTTAGATTACATGAAAACACTCTTGCGTTTCTTTCTACCGATTCTTGTGCGTTTCTTTCCACCACACGATCACTTATTCGAGTCTATCGAATCCTCTTCGATCTTCACTTCAATGAAGTCGTCTTCCATGGATGCTTGGGGTTCGTCCTTGACTTGAACGTACTGCCCACTCCATGCACCTTTAGGTTCCTTTCTTGAAGAAGAACTTTGATCCATGCCACCACACGATCACTTGAAAACACTCTTGTGTAATTCGGATGGTCCTGATAAATACAATAAGAAAGGTGAATGATTTAGCACACGCCAATGTTAGATATTATTAGAAATATATATGTAACAAGGAGAGAATCATTAGGCTCGCTCAAGGCGAATGATTAACAACACAACGTTAATAGATATTGCTTCACTTCTTAGGGTCGGTCATTGATCGTATTCTTTTAAGTGGATTTAGAGGCCCAGCTATCCTCGTTTGAATACGTTTTAGCCTAAATTATTCTCAATAAAGTCAATAAAGCGCAGGAAGTGACACCGACCTCTTTTTCGACCGAAAAATATCGAATATATTTGGATAGTGTTGATAGCATGGATTTTAATGCTTACTTTTGTGCTCTTATATATTTCTCCTTCATCTCCAAATTTATAGTTGTTTCACGCTATCGTTATTTTCTCTAATATATCTAAGTGAAATCTTCATGGTTTTAGAAGAACTTTCACTAGAAATATATACAATGATTTCTTGTTATATTACCTTGATTGATTAGAGTTATATGAAGAAATTATTTTTTAAAGGAATTTACACATGTTAATCGAGAATAATGACATGATAAGGTAAACAAAGAAATGATGGTTCCATTTGTTTTATTCAACTCAATCGACAATTATGGATTACACATCCTTATTCATCTCGTTGTCTTTATTTGAGGCTCACTAATATAGCCTAAGGTTACTAGGACAATAAGGACCTTCGATTGGAACATTGATGTAAGTTGCTTGCTCTTGAGTGTTGTTGATTAATTTAGCGCGTGTCCATTGCATATTATATATTTATATATAATTCTTCTTATTTATCTTTTCATATTTTTATTTCTTTTTTTGTTTTATTTTTATGCATAAGTAAGGAGTATGTGTTGAAGGATAGCTCCCCTTAATATGGATTTATGAGTATACGAATATACACATAAAGTGAGTACCCCTAACTTTACATGTACACTCGTGACTAAGATATAGAGGATTTGAACGTATTTTGCTACGCGTACAATCGAAAATATGATTCAAATGGGCAATTGTGTGCAGATAAAGTTTGGCAATTAAATATTTCCTGTTACTAGAGCTGCCAAAAGCTGACCGAACCCGCTAACCCCAATCCAACCCGCCCGATAATTTTAGGGTCAAGACCCAAAAATTTGAACTCGAAACCCGAAATCAACCGAACCTGATAGAACCTGAAACCCATTGGGTTGACCGATTTAGTATATTTATAAATTGCATAAAATTTATTTTTAACAATATAATTTTTATTATTATTAAAATACATAAAAATAATATATTATAATTAAATATTATTATTTAATTAAAAATCTATTTAAATAATCATAAAAAATTCTATGTTTTTGACCCGTTGGTCAACCCGACCCGCCCAAAAACCCGCATCGACCCGACTCGGTTTAGCCCGTGACTCGTAACGACCCAAACCCGACTCAACCCGAACTCGATATGACCTAACCCGAACCCGCACGACCCGACCCGATTGACAGGTCTACCTGCTATGTATGTTTATTATTACTATATTACGTGATATCAATTATACCGCTTGCTCCTCAATTAGTGTTTATCTTATCTGAATATTTATTATCCAATCTACTATATATATATAAAAGCAATAAGGTTTGGAGTCACCACGTTGCGCCACGTCACCTTTATACATATGTCGCTCCAAAAATGTGCCACATCAACTTTGTCCACGTGTCGTATTCTCATTAATCCATATAATTTAAGATAATTTACACGTCATTAAAAATTTTGCCACGTCTTATGCTACATGTTAATATTTTTCACGTCATTTATATTTCATTATAAAAATTACATTCACTAGTTGTCCCCGTCGTGCCCTGCACGACTATGACTCGATATTTTTTAGATATACTATAAAAAAAAGATATCAATAAATAAAAATATAATATAAAATTTCCTTATTTTATATTTACTTTACATATAATAAGATAGGATTGTAGTTGTCAATTTTTAATATTTTCTATCTATATTGTTCAAGTTATCAAAGATAGAAATAAAAAAGTATTTTTAATATTGTTCAAGAACCATTTATTATTAAATTTGTAGTTTAAAAATATTATAGGATAAGATATCGGTCTATATTTATGGAAGTTTTTTTAGATTATATTGGAGAGACGTTAGGATCATGAAGATATGTTAAAATCTTATCCTACATAAAAAAATATTTTTTTATGTTTCATGGAAATTAATTTTTACGAACTGTTTTTGTTTTGCTAGAAAATAGGTTAACTATTAATTTTGTTTTTCAATATATTCGTTATGTATGTACATATATGATCATATCATATATATGGATCATGAACAATCTATTATTAATTTTATAGTAAAAGTATTATAGGATAAGATCGCGTGTATATTTATGGGAGTTGTTTTGGTAAATTATATTGGAGAGTTGTTGGGATCATAAAGATATGGTAAAAAATATTTTTACATGTAAATTTCTCTAAATGTGTAACTAAATTTCCAAAAAAAAAATATTATTGTAATCCAATATAAAAAAAAATTAAAATAATTGATTGAGATTTGTAGATTATGTGACAATATGATGTGTACATAACATATGAGTGATATGTAAAAATTTGACATGTGGACTATGACATGTAATATTTATAAAGACGTCTAATTTATAAGAAAATGACACGTGTAAAAATTTGAGGTGGATTAATATAGGATCGACATGTGGCGAAATCCTAGGTGGCGCAATGAGGAGGCTCCAAACCTTATTGCATTTATATATATATATATATATATGATTGATATTGATATACTGATATATTATTAAATATGTATCGAATACAAAATTAAGACACATCTAGACCTGTCAATCGGGTCGGGTCGGGTTGGTTCGGGTTCGGTCATTTCGGGTTCAAGTTAATTCGGGTTTGGATTCATTATGGGTCACAGGTTAATCGGGTCGGGTTATAACGGGTTTTCGGTCGGGTCGGGTCGGGTCGGGTTCACCAGCGTGTCTACAATATCCTTTTTTGTATGATTATTAAAATCAATTTTTAAATAAATAATAATATTTAATTATAATATATTATTTTCATTTATTTTAATAATGAAATATATTATAATTTTCAAAATAAATTTTAAAAATTCTATAAATATACTAAATCGGTCAACCCAACGGGTTTCGTGTAACACTCCGATAATTTATAAGGAATTGAAGTACTCCCCATATCAACAAGAGCTCAAAAGTTAAGCGTGCAGGGGGGGAGAGTAGTACTAGGATGGGTGACCTCTTGGGAAGTCCTCGAGTTGGCATGAGATAGCGATTCTAAAGCCTCGAGCTTTACATTTCGGGTTTCAACCCAACAGGTTTCGGGTTCTACCGGGTTCGGTTGATTTTGGATTTCGGTTTCAAATTTTCGGGACTTGACCCTAAAATTATGGGCGATTCGGATCGGTTGGTGGGTTCGGAAAGCTTTTGACGACTCTAGACATATCCGACAAACGATTTTCTTACTCAAATAGTAAAATATTTAATCAAAATCTAGTGTTAAAATAATCTAATCATTATTTTAAACACTGAAGATGAATCCTTGCAACATAAAATTTTGCCTATTTATACATTGAATACAATATTTCTGACTTTTTTTAGTTTTAAACCTAAGCCCATTATATATATTCCTCTTAATGCCCTTAATTACTCAAAATTTGAGGTGCCATAGAACTAGGGCGCTAGCTTTGGATCATCTTATCCCGAAGGCAAACGCCAATTAGTAGTTTGACAATATAGGATTTGGATTTGATAGGTTTATACAAATTTCGTAAGTAAAATATATAAATCCTGTCATAAATGGATAAGCTTCTCGGTTTTAGAAACTAAAACCCTAAAAAGGAAACGAATAACACGTCGTAAAAAAATAATTTAAATCTCTAAATAAATAAAAATATATAATATTTCTAAAACAAGATGCTTATCGTATGCCCTTAGGGCATATGTTAGAAAATCCGATTTAAAAATACTAAAAATAAAAATTACATTTTGATATGGGAAAGAATCTGACCATTGATTTTTTTTTAACAATTAAAATCTTAGCAAATCTATGCATGAACATTACGGAGTATTAACTAAACAACCGAACCCTAAATCCTTTTAATTTAGCAAATCTTAGAAAATCCCTTAGGGCATATGCATGAACATTGTATATACTTAACCTATGCCCTAATTAGAAAAACCGAAATCCTTTTAACTCATGAATATCCTTTTTTGTTGAAAGATAGATATTAGTAATCTTTTCAGATTTTATTAATCAATAATCATATCAAGGGTTGTAAAAAAATCATTACTAACTAAACATCAATTCAGTTAAAGTATACACTATACAAGGCAAGTCGAAGTCGGTTACCACGTTTAGCCGTGGATTTCAAGCTAGCTATATATATCCTATATTACAACGTATTACAAATAGCGAAGGATCTCGATCGATCAATTCTGATCACATTGCTCGATCGCTTCGCTACTTTACGGAGGAGATGACGATGGTTGTGGGTAATAACGTCTTTGGCAATCATGCTCATCATCAATTATTCGAGGGGATCGGAGACCGGCTCGGACGCCTCGTCCGAGACCCCCGCAAGACGGCCGAGAGGAAGCATGCTTATCTGGTGGACGGCCTTCTCTTTGAAGTGGACGCCAAATACATTCCCACCATGGCTCTAGGCAAGGGCACGTTCGGCTTCGTCTGCTCTTGTCTCAACCAGGAAACCGGAGAGCAAGTCGCCGTCAAGAAAATCGGAGAAGCCCTGCGCAACCAGTTCAGCGCCGTGGCCACGCTCCGAGAGATGCAGATACTCCGGAAAACCCGACATGAGAACGTCATAGGCTTGAAAGACGTCATGGTCTCGTCCCCCTCCGAGGCGGGTTTCCGGGACGTCTATTTGGTCCAAGAACTCATGGATTATGACCTCGGCCACGTCATCGACAACTCGGTGACGGGGCTCTCGGAGAGACACTGTCGATATTTGTTGTTCCAGATTCTTCGCGGGGTCGAGTTTCTCCATTCGGTGAACGTGATCCACCGCGACTTGAAGCCGCAGAACCTCTTGGTGAACAAGAATTGGGACCTCAAGATCTCCGATTTCGGCCACGCCCGCACCCTATACAAGGACGAGTCTGGACCGAGGAACGTTAACATTGGGACCACGTGGTATAATGCGCCTGAGATCCTAATGAGGCGTCGGGATTACGAGGATTCAGCGGACATGTGGTCAGTTGGGTGCATCTTTGCTGAGATGCTAACCGGAAAGCCGATCTTCAACGGGAACGGGAAAGACGACGTGGAGCAAGTCAAGCAGATTTTCGGTTACCTTGGGAAGAAGACGGATCTTGTATTCGTGGAGTGTTCGGAGACTAGGAAGCTCCTAGAAGAGTTGCCGTGCTCGTGCTTGTCGGAGTCGGATTTTAGGAGACTGTATTGGGAGGTGGATCCTGTAGCGGTCGGATTGTTGGAGAGGATGCTTGTGCTGGACCCTAAGAAGAGGATATCTGCTAAAGAAGCGCTCGAGCACCCGTACTTCTCGGAGATGTGGGTTCCATTGGTAGTGGATCCGGTTCGTTCGAGCGTGAGGCTGGAGGTCGATGAGAACCCGGATGGAGTGGATGAGGAGGTGGTGAGGGAGCTGATTTGGGAGGAGGTGCTGCTGTATCGTCCTCAAGAACAAGAACATGTTTACAGCCTTTTCTAGCTAGCTACAAGTTTACAAACCATTGAACTTTCCGATTGAGTTGTGTAAATTACTCTAGTTTTGAGTTGATTAGTTGGAGTTTTTTAGTGCTGGAATGGATGGAAGTACAAAGACTCTGTTAGTTTCATTTAGCACAAGTTAAGCTTAGTTTAGTTATGAGGTTGTCTATAAAATGAAGAGTTGACTGTCTGATTTATATTACTGGTAAAGCTTTATATCAGTAGTTCAGTTTATGGGTTGATGCTTTTTAAGAAAAATTCAATATGCATGGTGTGATCGATCGATGTAATAAGAAGCATGATAAGTTGATAACAACAGCAGTCTTTCAACCAACCAAAATCTCGGTTTGGCCTTTAACATGAGTTTTAATCTAGGATTTATATATTGTCCCTCGTTTTGATTCATGTTGACTTGTACAAGGTAGTTCACATCAATCATCTTAATTATTACTATGTATATAATTCAATTTAATGCAACCATTTGGCTAACAGTTAACTATTTTTTTCCTTCCTATCATCAAATAAATATGACTACGTGATTATGCACTTTTTCACTTAGAAGGATTAATCGAAAGTTAAAAATGATTTTGTATAAAAACCTTAACTTGTAGAACTACATGTTGAATGTAAAACAATAGTTATGTAAAATTACCGGCCTCTTGTTCTTATAGAATTCTTTAGGAGTACGGAGAAAGTACTAAAATCCTATAATAAATTAATGAACTCTAGATAAAATAATTATATAAATAAATAAATTAGTTGATATAGAAAGAGAAATTTTCATTTAATTAGGAGTATGGACAGAGTACTAAAACCCTATAAATTAATGTTCTCGTAGAATCTGTTAGTTACGTTTCATTTAATTAGCACAAGTTAAGGTTAGTTAATTAATGTTGTCTATAAAATTAATGAAGATTTGACTGTCTGATTTATATTTATTGGTAAAGTTCAATTCATATCAGTAGTTAGTTCAGTTTAGAGAAATTTTCCATCTACGGGTTTATACACGTTCTCTTTGTTTATGCTCATATTCGGTGCTATTGATTTTTTGTGGCCTTTTTCTGAATGGAGAACAATTTATTGATTATTAACTGGCCCCTTTAGGTTCATAGCAAGTATTAACAGAATTCTTGAAAACGTTATGTTGATGGCAAGCTCTTTCTCTTCTCTTTAAAAGCTGAGTCAATGAAAAAGTATGCAATTTCTTTGATGATGTTGGCAGCTGCCTCTTCAAGTAGGCAAGAATAAACTTTTTTTATGGGCTGGACTTCGCCCGGTTCGACACTTTTATTTTTTTGTGCCTACGTTCGGACCTGAGATTGGTTGGACCCTGTAAGGGGTGTTGCTCCTCCCAAGTCTCTCTGTTGCAAACACAACGTCAGAGAATCTCGAACTCGAGATCTCTGGACAAATGCTTAAACAACCTAGTGTCAATTATCATTAGAACAAGAGGTCATTGGTTAGGCCAGAATAAACTGAATCTATGTCTTCAGTCAGACTCATAACTCACAACATTTTGTGCCTCTTCAACCTGCAAAAGATTACCAATAAAAATTCAAGAACTTATCTATCATATTAGAGGCGCGATAAATTAATTTTTAAAAGATGAGAAGGTTATCTAGTACATTTTTTGGGCCACCAAATAGAAACATTAGAACAAAATTAATCCACAAATATTTTCTTTTGTGTTTTTTTTTCTGGTGAAGAATATGGTATTCATAGAATCAATTTCATATATTCAAACAATTGAAAACCATCCAGAATTAACACTCACCTATATAACTATAGGTAATTGAAAATTTCTACTGCCTGTCCCAAATTAATATTTGTTCAATCATAAAAGCAGAAAATGGAGGAAGGGGAAAAGAAAGGAATTACCATCAGATGGTTTCTTTGTTCCCCATCTTGATCGCATTGTCGAATGCGATCACCTAATTTTTTAAGGTTTGATTTGATAAAATTGATTTTTAAAAGTTGAAATTCTTATTTTTATAAGCCAACGTTTGAGAATTGAAGTGTATAAAGGTTTTGATTAAAGAATTTAAAAAAAAAATAAGTTTTGAAATACATAAATCAAATTAATATTTCATAAATGAGCTTATTTTCATATGGTGTGATAATTCACCATATATTTTATTAATAGATTTGCCTAAGTTTATATGATAAATATTTTTGTGAAATATATTAAATCACATAATTGTTGTCAAGCGTGTTCAAGTTTTAAATGACATAATGTTTTTCAAACTTTGGTGTGCGCTCAAGTGTAGTAGTTTTGTAAGACCATGTACATGCAATGGAGGTTGCTTAACATTGTACTTAAGGGTACTTGTAATATTTTGTTGAAAATACTAAGCACCCAATGGAAAAGTGTAGAAGAGTGTTTATATAGGTACTCATCTAGCACCCACTAAAGCAAGCTTCTTTTTTTTCCGTTTTATGGCAAGTTTATGTATGTATATTAATTTAAAGTATACCTATTTACTATTTCCCATTATTTTTTTCCATACTTAAGCACTTACAAGTACCTATATGAGTTGCTCTTTTGGAGTGAAGAAATTAATTGGGTGCTTGTATAGATGTAAAAGGATGAAAAATATTATATTAATGATTAAGTACCTCAAATAGGTACCCCCATTGCACATAGTCTAAGAGCATCCACATCGGTCATTTGACTCGATGCATAGAGTCAGGCAAATTATAAAAAAAATGAAAGTACGCATGTCCCAAGACAATTGGGGAACATTTCATGCACTGCAAAAGCACATTTGAAATTGGGGTTCATGGGCGCGTATAACGCATGAAATTATAAAACACTACGTTTCAATATTTACTTGGGTATTATTTTAAATCCTCATTTGTTTAAATTACTAGTTTGGAAAATTTAGGAAATTTATAATTTTTTTTATCTTTGCATAGACATCAATATTGTATATATTTAATTATATTAAATTTAATAGTATATTTTTGGATTGTTTAGGGTATTTTTTGAGTTGTTTAATTATCTTTTTTAAAAAATTGTATACATTTGATTATCCATAACTAAATTATTGGCTTAGAACATATACAACCCCCTGTACTTGTGCAAATTTGTCAGATAGACACCCCACCTTTGGTTTGGACCTATTGAACACTTAAACTTAACAATTTGGACCTATTAAACACTTGATCGCTGACGTGGCGAAGTACGTGTAAGTCAAACGCACATATACAGCCCCTTGTACTTGTGCATTTTTTTTTTCTTTTTGTATTTTTTATATTTTCTGATTTTATTAAAATAATGGTGTTAAAGATTGGGCTTATGTGGCATCTTATGTGGCAAAATAAGCTTATGTGGCACACATTTGGACAAAAAATTGGAATATGTCAACATGCGTGTGTTACACTCAACGAGATTGTCAGCGACCAGGTGTTTAATAGGTCCAAATTGTTAAGTTTAAGTGTTCAATAGGTTCAAACCAAAGGTGGGGTGTCTATCTGACAAATTCGCACAAGTACGGGGGGTTGTATATGTTTTAAGCCCTAAATTATTTGTATACATTTTATTATTTACCATGGCACGACACCGGGCATGTCATGACATGCCAAGGTGCGTCGCCACGACACCATAATAGACCCACAACCAAAAAATTATAGTTAAATTATGAATAAAATTATTTATAATGAGAGGTATATATGTAATTTTTATTTGAGAAATGAGTATATTTGTAATTGTATATCGAGAGTGAAAAGTTTGTAAATGAGAAAAATAGGAGTTCATGGGGTGCATGGATGTAGAAATAAATTGTATTAGGGTGCATAGCTGATGTGGCAGAGAGAGAAATGAAAAAAGTAAGGGTGTATGACATTGTAGAAGTGCATGGTTGTGGATGCTCTAATGATTTCCTTACAAGGTCTAGATGTTGATGGAATTAGATGAAAATTATATACTTTCTATTTTTGAACTGTTTTAGTTTATAACTGTTTGTAGAGGTGTCAAACGGGTCGGTCAGGTCTGGTTCGGGTTCGGGTTCGGTTATTTTGGGTTCGGGTTGGGTCGGGTTCGGGTCGTAACGGATCACCGGTCAAATCGGGTCGGGTCATTGCGGGTTGTCGGGCGGGTCGAGTAGACCTAACAGATCAAGAAAATTGATTTTTTTACAATTATTAAAATATTTTTTATTTAAAAAATAATATTTAATAATAAATCTATTATTTTTATATATTTTAATAATAAAATATATTATAATTTTCAAAATATATTATATATTCTTAAAATATAACAAATTGGGTCAACCCAACGATTTTTTCGGGTGTGAACCCAACGGGTTTCGAATCTATCGGATTCGATTTATTTTGGGTTTCGGGTTTAAATTTTCGGGTCTTAACCCTAAATTTTTCGGACGGTTCGGATTAGGTCAGCTTTTGATAGCTCTAACTGTTTGAAATTCAAACCAATTGCTATTACTCGACTGACTCGTTCCATAATTTATGAATTGAAGGTTATTTTTATCGACCAAATGTTTTAATTGAACTGATGTACACAACCGGTGCTTCCTTCCATCTTGAATTTGGTTCGCATGTTTAAACTAAACTCTGGATCTAATATTTGATCAAAGTTTTTTTTTCTTGACCCATATTTATTTGAATATCAAATACGTAGTATGAGTTAACTCTGGATCTAACATCCTGTCAACTTTTCACGAAAGCTTGATCTTCACAACTAACACAAACATGGCTTGAATTTTTTTTATCTTCATTTGTAGAATTTCATGTAAGAGCCCTTGTATTTAAGTTGAATTGGATTTGAACTCAATTTATCTTTGAGTCATTGAGTTAAATTTTTTAGGTACATTTGAAATTTGGCCGAGTATGTGTTCACATAGTCACATGGATGACTTGCAATTTTTTTACTCTCCATGACAAGTGACAAGTCACATCACTAGCCTTCAACCTATTTAGCCTTTTGTTGAATTTTCTTTTCTTTGTTTCTTGATTTCCCTTTTAATTATTTTTGGGTTATTTTCATGAAGTCTCAGATTTCAAATTGAGAGAGTGAGTGAAACCTCAAATTCCGGTAATTATATAGGAGGTTTGATTAATTAATTAAGAAGAAACTAACTAGTTTAGGCTTTAGGTGGTAATCAGTCTGTTCCTGCTACATCCACGAGGTTTGGGATTCAACTCCAATGGATGTAAAAAATTCTTCTAGGCCGAGAAAGTTGTCGGTTTCGCCGAGAAGGCGTGAAATTCTGTTGGCATGCATAATTTTTTTGTATATTCGGTTGGTTTCTCCATCAATCCAATGGGTTTGAGTGAAGTTTTGATGAATGAAGTCTCCCGTCCTCCGTTTGATTTCAATGTGTCCATTTTTTGGACCTTTGATTTGTTTTCTGGATGAATGGTTTTGACCCCTTTAAAGCTCCTTCTTCTCCAATTTCTTACAAAACCCCTCAAAATCTTTTGATTGTGGAGTGTGGACCTGGCTGCAGATCCGTTGCGAGTTTTCAATCGCCGCCATGCAGGGTTGTCGTCAACGTCTGTCGCCTTATGGTGCTCTATATGTTGGTTTGTTTGCCAGTGGTAGGTTGAAGTGATGTTTATGGTCTTGTTTAGGCCACGTATTCAATTGTTGTTTTAGTTTTGGGCTTGGCCCCATGACTTTATTTGTATTTTTAGATTTGGTCGTTGTTACCTTTTGACACCTCACCTACCCTGTGTTTTATCTTATTTTTCTACCCATAGAGGAATTCATCCTAGAGAGGAATTCACCCCATTCCTCTCTCAAGAGAGGATTTTCTCTTTCACCCTACATCCAAGAGAATCCTCATTTTTAATAAAAATGGGTAAAAAAAGGAAGAGAAAATTGGTAATCCTCTTAATAGCACATGCTCTTATAGCTTAGTTTTTTGCTACAATTTTTGTGATCTACGTGTTTTTCCTAGATGTTTTATTATTGTGTTCGATTGCTTTTGACTATTTTATTTGTTGGCAAGTTTGATGGGCCCTGGGCCCATTTGGATTGGGGCTTTTTTGGCTACCGATGTTCTTGTTGTGTGTTGGGCAGGTATTCGTGAGTATTTTGAGCCTTTGCTAAGGTCAAGTTGCACGAGTACTCTTTCATTTGTGGAGTACACTTTGGAGTTTTAACCCTTTTTCGAGCTGAACCGTGGTGGTGCGGAGTTTCCTCCTAACGTTATTAGTTTGTTTCTAGTTTTGTCTCACACCGGCTTGTGAACTTGGCCTGTCACCAAATTTTCGGTCTCTCGATTGTATTAAGCATGTTTGATCAATCGCATTTTTTCCTATTAAATAAGTATGAACAAAATATAATTTTCCCATCAACTCAAACGCCGTGGTTGATTGGTTGCCTCCGAACAGCGCCGGTGTCGTGCGTTCAGATTAATGCGCTGTTCAATTTGTTGGATTTAGCCCTTTCAAAATACGCGCCCAGTTTCTAAAGGGAGTTGACGATTGTCAAAAAACTGAAAAAGCTTTAAAAGACTGCACACATGGAGCAGAAGGAAGATCTCCATCGCGATCGTCGTGATGGAGGAATCTCTGAAGAGCCTTGCTCCTCGTTGGAACATCAAGAACAACAATGGATTGCGTATGACGTATTTTCTCTTTCTTTTTATATAAATCATGAATTCAATTGCTTTATTTTGCCCCATTTCGCTTTGGATTAGGGTTCAGGACTCTCTCAAGAAGAGACTGGTCATCGAAGATGATTTCACGTGGAAATTGACATTGGAAGGAGGCGAAGATGACAAATTGGAGGAGTTGAAGTATGTTGGAGGTGTGGATATAAGCTTCTCCAAGGACGATTCTTCTCCAATTGCTTGCGCCACCCTTGTCGTTCTCAATCTTCGCACTCTCGATGTCGTGTACGATGATTTCTCTCTCACCACGCTTGACATTCCTTATATTCCCGGTTTCCTTGCTTTTCGTGAGGTTTGTTTTCTGATTTTCTGATGTTACACTGACTGAAATTGATTATTGAATCCGATTGAAATGCTGAATTGCAAAAGAAAATGGATGATATCATTTTCTGGTTGTTATGAATCTGTTTTGGCGAAATTTACAGGCACCAATACTATTGAACCTTTTGAATAAAATGAAGGAGGAAGAACATCCGTTTTATCCTCAGGTACTAGTTCTTTTCAGTTTGACTACTTGAGTCGTCATTTCACTCAATGAATGAGCTATGTTGGCATGGTGCTTGATTGTACTGGATCATTAACTTTAATGTATAGTAGCTATGGTTTGTATTTTAAAGTGGCAATCTACAAGTTAAATTTCAAAGAAAAGATATGGCAACATAATTTAGAATTTTGAATTAGATGATATCCTTTTGGTTGGGGGTGTGGGGCGGACGTCCAACCACCAAACGTCCGCCCCACATCCCCAACCAAAAGGATATATAACAATTCTAGACAGTAGTGTTACATGAAGAAATATATGAACAAAGAGTGGAAGAAGAGACCTTATTGTTCTATTGGGTTTCTATTCTAATTGTTTGGTTGGAATAATCAATGAAAGATATGTTAAACGCAATCACATTCTTTGTATTGGTTCAATTTATTTCTATGGTAGTAGGATATCTTACATTCTCTTGCTGTTTTTTTTTTTTTTTTTTTGCTTTTAAAATATTGGCAGCTTCTGATGGTTGATGGCAATGGATTACTTCATCCTCGAGGTAGGTAATTACAGTTAGGCTTCCATTTTTCATTTGAACAAACGAATATTGACAGCTTCTGATGCTTGTGCCTGCATAAACCACTTGTCTATTTAATGTAGGAGAGGTGATGCTTCCTAAATTTATTTAACATTTTATTTTTCAGGTTTTGGATTGGCATGCCATATTGGGGTTCTAGCTGATCTTCCCACAATTGGTATAGGTAAAAATGTAAGATAAGAAGTATTGGTGAAATTTTAAAACAATCTTATCATCCAAAAATGTTATATTCCTATTGTGGCTTGAACAAATGCTTCTTACTTTACTAAAATTGCTTCTATAGTAACTAATAGTCTGCTATTTCTAACAGCTGCATCATGTAGATGGTCTTAACCTATCTAGAGTAAGAGAAGTTTTGGAGGATGAACAACATAAGGAGTGCTCTGATTTAATTGGAAATTCAGGCTGCACCTTGGGTGTGGTAAGTGATAAACATTTTTCATATTCCTTGATGAAACTATTCTCAAGTCAGAAACTAAAATGACAAAAATTTAGTTTCTTTCTAATGGCATATTTTAGAGTGTCATCACTAAGACTAGACCCAGTGGTTCCTGTTTGAACTTTGTTCTATTTTGTTTTAGCTGATGCATTGCAACATTGTTGTTGTATTAGAACTCGCCCCAGCGAGTTATACTGGGTTGTGCTGTTGTTGTATTAGAACTTTGTTTCTTCCTTTACCCAGGTGGACTTTAATAGATCTACATCTGGATAATTTATTATGAATGATGTGTAATCAATTGCATCTTGTTCATATTTCAATTATTTGTTGTCTACAATATTAATGCCATTGCTTCATGAAGATGATCTTTTGCAATTCAATTTGTTGTGCATATTGTTAACTCAATTATGAATATAGATAGTTGACACCGATTACCGACTTTTATGTAATTTCTCTTGCTCTTGGATTTTGTGAGATTTGCAGGCCATGAGATCAGTTACAGGTGTGTCAAAGCCTATATTTGTTTCTGTTGGTCATCGAATATCACTGGCCACTGCAATCAAAATTGTTAAGATGACTTGCAAATACCGTGTACCTGAACCTGTACGCCAGGTGCTTCCTTTTCCAATCTTAAACAGAAGACTTCTTTGTTCCATTTCAATGTGTATGATTCTTATAACATTTGATTCTACGAAAATCAAATTAATATGGCTTTTTAATTTTTATGTGCAGTCGCAAGTTGATTATAAGTTTATAACAAGGTCTTATTACACCCTTTTCTATTTTCTGCTTAACATTACCTCAAACATTTGGGGCTTATCTACATCGAGGTTTTTTGCAGTTAGAAGACATGAGTCTTTTTTATGGCTTGTACAACATTAGGTATCAAAGACTAATGCTTGCACTTGTGTGTTGCTTTCCTGAAATTGCAGGCAGATATAAGGTCTAGAGACTATCTCCGCAAGCACAAATAAATCAAGCTCGATCCTAATCCTGTGCACCTAATTTAAAAAAGCTAGTACTGACTTTGATTTGCTTGCCATATGGCCCATATCAGCCTTTTCACTGTATCTTCATGTATATACATTTTGTGTGTTTCTAATATCTCCAAAATTGATTTAGAATGCTATGGATTTATGCATGTAAATGTACATTGCTAATTTGCTATGGCTGATACAGAAAGAATAAGGACTCATTTTGAGCATTTTAAAAGCTTAAAAAATCCTTAAAATGTCAAGTTTATGAATCATTTCAAAATCTGACTTCTTATCCTATTAACAACATACCATGGGCCATATGAATATATGATAGATGAAACCGTAATATCAATAAGCTTTATTTCTAAGATCATTTGGATTACAAAGGAGGCATATTTGCCAATACATATAATTTTCAATCATTTGGATTACAAGGGAGGCATATTTGCCAATACATATAATTTTCATACTCATGATCACAAGCCCAACTATAAGACACCAATAGCTAGCTAAATTCAAGATCCATCCAGTCAAACTCAAAGTAATCCAAACGCACCCTAACTCACTAGAAGTTTACCTAAATTCAAGATCCATCCAGTCAAACTCAAAGCAAAGACTAATTAAAGCTTTACAAAATCAATTACTGACTATTGCAACTGCTCATCACAAGGAACCAACTTCCCCATCTTCTTACACAAACCCTGTTCACCCACTTCATTAACCACTTTACCATAACTATACCTTAATGGCATTCTCCCTAAAACCCTATGAAACTCCCTTATACACTCCCCTCTCCTCTTCCTATGCTCCCCTCTTCCTCTCTTCACCCCACTCAACCCAACCTCAATCTCCCCAACCTGTCCTTCATTCCTCGCGTCGCCCCAATCTCTCACCTTCTCAGCGCCCACCAAAACGGGGCCCACCCCAGCCACGTCGGCCGCCACAAAGTTCATCAGAATATCCTCACAGTTATTCATCTCTTCCACCACTTTCCTTGCTTCCCTAAAATAATCAAGAGTCCCATTCCCACAGCTGTACAAGTGCAAATAGCCGGTTTCCAAGATCATGAACTTGGTCAGCACAATAGAGTACTTGTCAGGATGGACGGTGTAGATCCATGTCTTGTGGATCAGATCAAGCTCGTGTGATCGGGCAAAGAATCCGATCAGACGGCGTGGATTCATCTGCCAGATACGGAACGAAAACTCTAATGATTTGAGGCTTACTTCTACGTCGTCATCACAGATCAAGACGGCTCGAGTTTGGATGAGATCGTTGTGAGGGAGGAATCTTGTGTTTAAGCTTGTGGATTGCTGAGGGAGCAGGGTGATATCTGCACCTGCGGAGTAGAGGATTGAGAGGCTGTGGGAGAGTTGTGTTAGGGTTTTGGGTGAGGTTGATGGGTTACCCCAGATAATGAGGATGGAGGACACGAGTGGGGAGGAGGCATAGGTGGCGGTTATGGTACGAAGAAGCGGGATACGAGATTTCGAGTAGCCGTTGATTATAACAGTTAGTTTGTCAGGTAGGAGGTTATGCGGGTTGGGAGGGGGTGAATCACATGGGTTTGTGTTTGGAAGGGAGAGAACTGAGAGCAAATTGGAGAGAAGTAAAAGAGAGGAATACAGAAAGAGAGATGGTTTCATCATGCCATTTGGGGTGAATTGTATTGCCTGTTTGCTGTTTCTTCAATCTTCATCACCTGTAATATTTATGAATTATTAGGAATGTGTTCACAATGTCATAGAGCACTTTTGCCCCCTTGGCACCAAGAGAAGAACAGAATTGCATGCCAACCAAGACTTCCTAATGCTGCTAATAAAATGATAAAGGGTGTGTTTTCTTGCATAATAATACATCATCAAATGTAATCCAAATTAGCCCTAAGAGGCAAAGACAGAAAATGAAGCATCAGTTTGGTTAAATAAATAATGCTCCAGAGAGATACTGGGTAAAATATACTGCATAATTTGAGAGGTTTAGAGGAAAACTGTGAAATATATTCCACAAAATATCGACACAACATACAAGGATGCTGGTTGAGTTTGATCAACGGATAATTGAAGAGATTGTCTCTAAATCTTATATATGTCTGCGATTGTAATGTAACAAAGCAAAAATTAGTCCAAGTTAAGATGTCTTCCGTAGTGTAAAATGTTTTATAGACACCCAAGAATATTTATTCTCTGATGAATGTTACAGCTGGAAATAATTGAATTTTCTCTCTATTCATGCTTTGAAGTACAGGAAGAACTACTCAAGCAAGTCTGGTTCACACGTAATGTTATGGAAAGATGAGAAGAGATGGAAGACAATAGAGCATAATAACAATCAGAAATTCAAGACATTATCAGTGATGAACGAAGGCAACATTTTAAAGACCGAAATACCACAAATGCTATACTAACCACATGAGAGATTTGTAAAGTCTAACAGAGAGTTCATTCAAAGATGCAACATATTGCTAACCTTCACTATTTTCGCAGACATGAAAATATAAATAGTACAGCAAATTCAACCAATTTTAATTTTACAGCATATTGGCATTTCAGACCATACAAAGTATTAAGTTGCCCTATTTCAAAAAGTGTGAAGAAGCACCTGAATATGCTCTCAGATACATGATATCTGCAACTTTGATGGATTTGGTCTGTGATATGCAATGACCAACTGAAATGAAAATGGATTTGCTGATATAATTGCCTGTGCAAGAAGGAAACAGTATAAAGTGCAAGAGGAGGTCCAGTTTCAGTCCTTAATGAACAACTTAGGTACCAGCATCAAATATCAATTCACATCCATCAAATATCAATAAACTAATCTCATAATCTTCTTTGTGCAAAAAAAGAGTTATAATCTTTCAAACCCCATTTGGTGCAATGGTATGAAATCAAATTCTCAAAACATCCTTTTTATTCAAAACCAATTTGCATCAGCCTAATTGTTCAAAAACAGATCTGCAGCAACCTAATTTTCAAAGCTCACTTGCATCAGCTCTAATCTTTCAAACCCCATTTGCATCAGACTACTGATTCACAACCAAGTTGCATTCGCCAAAATGTGAATTCAGAACGAAAATAGAGACGCCTAAATTGATATCTATATCATTTGTTAAGCGAATTCGAGTTGCATAAAGCCAGGCATCAAGATGACGAGTAGAGAATTGGTGAATAGGATATATAATCACTATACAGCAGCTCGTGTTCATCTCTTCTTACCATGCGAAGCAGAAGACCTATGCATCCTGGTTGCAACAATCAAAGCCGAGATTGAATCATTCATCCAAAATCTCACCCTCCGCCTGAAGAAATCTATGAGTTTGAGAGTGAGATCTGGGGATTCTGGATTCTGGGCAATTCAATTCTCCGATCTTTTTGTACTCGAAACTTGAAAAAAAAAAAGAGTCAATTACCGGTCCAATATTCCAGAGAACCACCCGTTTAATTATTAATTATCTCAAACCACCCTTATGAAGAAATATGTCAAATTTAAACCACCCATACCCATTCTCCGTTAATAGTCCCGTTAAGCGCGTGATACAAATCTATATTTGCATATTTTTCTAAAATTAAATTTAAAACAAAATCAAAGAATTTTGGTAAGCAGATATGGGACAATTTAATCCTCATTCTCTCCCATGCCAAATTTCACTCTCTCTCTCTCTCTCGACAATTTACATTCTCTCTTCGCCCATTCCAGTGTCGAGTTCTTCATAGTTCAGAGGGGCGGAATTTCAATTTAGGCTCTTTAGAGAGGAGAAACTTCAGTTTAGGGTTTTTAAGTTGGGCGAAAAATTGAAAGAGGAGGAATTAGGGTTCTTCAAAGTTGAGCAAAAATTTGGGCATAATAAGAGTTTCTTCTTTTTAGAAGGTAAGCAATTGGTTTTATATAGATTTCTAAGGTTGTTTCACTGTACGAGTGCTTTAATGGTGTAAAGCAATTGGTTTTATATGGATTGTAATCCAGAGTCAAGAGCAAAGGCATGTCATGATGTCAAACAAAAACCAAAAATCCAAAGATGGAGATATTGGTATCAACCTGCAAACACGAGATGAACAAAGGGCAACAAATAACCAAGTCCCTAAAATTGCTCAACCAAATTACACATAAGCTCCTGAAAAAGTGCAATTTCCTGGTAAAAAAAATCAACAACCTGCAACCAAATAACACATATACTTTTCGAACTTGTGCTTCAACTGTTCGAACTTCCTTCTCCAATTGATGTTATAACACCTGCACTACCCCCTTCGAAATTCCCATAATTCACAAGCTTGAAATATATTCTGTATCCCTAAATCCCAATCCCACAACCCTAAATAATCTTCTGCGGGTCTCGATTATGCCCAGATTCGCAACCCTAAAGAGAGAGACGAGACCGGAAATTCGGTCGTCCATGAGGCAGACAACACCAGAGGCTCGATTATGCCCAATTTTTCGCCCCTAATTTGAAGAACCATAATTACTTTGGTTTCATAAGAGATTGAGGCCCTAAATTGAATTTCTCCCTAAATTGAAGTTCCGGCCTTTGAGTTCTGAAGAAATCAACGCTGGAATTGGCCAGGGAGAGAGAAGAAGTTCACGAGAGCTGAAGAAATCGACACTGAATCTTTGTTTTCTTTTATCTTTTATTTTGATTTTAGAAAAATGCAAATAAGGATTTATATCACGCTCTTAACGGGACAATTAACGGAGAATGAGTATGGGTGGTTTAAATTTAACAGACTTCTTCATACGGGTGATTTGGGGTAATTAATAATTAAACGGGTGGTTTTCTGGAATATTGGCTATCATATGGGTGGTTTCCGGTAATTGACTCTAAAAATGGCAATGTCGTAAATATTGGAGATTTGGGTGTCTATTCTCGTCATGTGATTTTTGTTTATCACATAGTAATCGACTAGAGATCAACTTCAGCAAATTTCTATGGTTTGGAATTGGAGGGAAGAGGTTTCTTCATTCTCGTGAGTTGTGTGGCTCAATTGAATAACGAAAAGCTTCTACAGCTTCAATGGCGATCTCTTTACCTCCTGCGAACTTCAATTTGATTCAGAGATTGCCTTCTTCGCCATCTATGAAGAGGGGGATTATGTGGAAACCCCTCTTTTGCTCCACCATTCCCCTTCAACAAGCCCAGGAACAGGTACCCAATCTGTTCTTCTTCCTCTCATGTTCGACAATTTTGCTTGAAACAAATTGGTCGTCCAAAACTAAAAGTAGAAAATAGAATGATGATATGATTTGTGGATTTGGTGCACTATCATAGGCCCGTCCATTGTAAAAAAAAAAAAAAATCTACTGAGAGGATCTTCTGTTATAAGGACTCCATGGTCAAAGTTAAAATTGTAAGGGAAAAGAAGCCTAATTTGCTATCTGAACTCACATTCACAGTATAGAGACACATAATAATGGCTGGCTCAGTTAAGATGAAAACTCTTTGCAGAATTTTAACATGGATATCAAAATTTAATGTACATGTTCACTATATCTGACTAGGCTTAACAATAGCTCCTGTTTCTTGTAACTTTTTTTTTATTGTTGATTCTAAGTAGATGGTTTCTGTAACAGGCCACAGAAAGGATCATGTGTGATTCTTGTGATGGAGTGGGATGGCTGGTTTGTGATTTTTGTAAAGGAGAAAAGACGAATGTGAAGTCTGAAAGCAACCGAATATACCGTAGATGCCCATCCTGCCGTGCTGTAAGTATTTTCTTCTAAATTATAAGTCATCACTAAGAATAATGTTAGATCGCCTGCAATATTTCCTCTGGTTTAGGTTGATCAGTTTCAACTTTGGTTTATGATCAGTTATGCACAAATGAACAATAAAGTGTTCTGGACTTCTTTTGCTGCTGGATTTCAGATTTAGGATCCTTCAAATTAACATCTTTATGCTTGATTACAAGATCCTTTTTGCTGGTTTTGAGCCAAAAGAGCATATGTTAGATCTTAGAAACAACCTTTGTAGAACTGTAGAAGTGGGAAATTATATATTCAGTTAAGTATGTGTCTTGTGCCCAACTTAGTAGGCTGTAATTTAAAGGGGGTTCTTTATTTGGTAGGCATTTAAGAGGAACCTTTCTTATGCTTCTTCCTGTAGTTCTTTTTTTGTGAAAAGGGCTTTCACTTGACAGCTAGAAAAACTGTGATTCTAGCTCGGGGGTAGCAATTTTAACATTGAATCTTGCATCTCTAGTTCCTTGTACTTATTACTCAGCTAAAGTTTTTATCTTTATGATAGACATAATAGAGAAGTTTTTTTTAGGTTTGGTGTTAGAGATGATGTAGAGAACACTTTGATCACTTGGCATTTAGGAGGGATCATTTGCAAAAAAAGAGCCAACAGCATGTGTCACCCTTACCCTTAATAAATGTCATGCTTATTTATGACTGATGGTCTGTATTGCTAGTTGTGTAATAAGTTGGCCTATATACTATGCTTCTCATTTATAGGAGTGTCCTTGTTAGACAGTTTTTTGCAAATCAATTTTATTGAGGATTTGAGGGCCCGTTTGGTATTGATTCATGGGAGTCGGAAATGGTTGATTCCCACGTTTGTGTTTGATAAGATTTTTATTAGAATCGTGATGATTCCATGGAATGGCTCATTCTACACTGAAATAGCTCTACCACATGTAACTTTTAACTATTCAGAGAGCTTAAACACTTTGTTTTACTTCGAGTTTTTATGATTATGATTGAGGATGGATATTCACTTGGCTGATCTTTTCAGCTCAACTTTTCCATGCAGGTTGGCTACCTATTGTGTACAAAGTGTAAAGTATACAAATGCGTCACTTTTCCTGATTTTGATGATGGTGATGACTACATATCTTGATTGTTGTCCCACCTTACGCGAGAAATGGCTTGTAAAACAAAAAGGGAAGATAAAGGTCTGATCAAAATTCAAGTTTTATAAGTAGTGTGATGTTAAAAGTGTTCTTGTGGTCTTGCATTTGAGAAATCCCAGATCAGCTAGTTGAATTTTGCAGCTGATGATAATTACCTTCTAAATATATGATTTGTTTCCAATTACTTCAGTTCTATGTTCATTGTGTTGTTGATTTATACTGCTAACATATGTTGTTTGTTACTCTTGTTTTGCTTTCACAAATCACAACATTCTTGTAGCATTCAGGAAAATCTTTAGATGACAGTTACAACCACTAAATGATACCTCACCCAAGCCAACAGGATAATTTTATTGTAGCTTTAGGAATTTTTAATTCCAATTTAGCTCATGCTTTAGGGTTGAAGGCTCTATCTGTGAGATTCTAATTGATGAAGCTACCTGTTGGCAAACACTAGGCTATTTCCTTGGGAAAAAAGCTCATCTTAAATAATCAAAACGGATGATCTTTTGAAAATCTCTAACTAGTGAGTTGTTGCAGTAGATTTTCTAGAATGAAATTGTTAAATAAAACTTGAGATAGCATGTAGCAGAGTTGCGGGTTGACATCTCTAGTGGCCAAGAATGAATAGCATAATTGCATATCTTGAAACAATGAAATACCTTGACATTGTCAAAGTGATTAAAAGGGAGAGAAATGTCTTGGATTGTAGTGGGTATTTTTCAAGGACATTATCAACTATCTTTAAGGTTATAAATCATCATTAGTCACCTTCAATAATTATTTTTTAATATGTAGGAGAGAGGCAATGGTTGCCCAAATTTCGGGCTGTCTAACGGGTCGACCTAACCAATAAGTAAAAGAACTACTCAAACTTATTTTGTTATCAATTAAAATATTTTTTTGGTAGAAGGAGCGACGACACTTTCCGTTTTTTCTAAATTTTTTTATTAAAATAAGTAAAAAAGGGCTAAGTAGTTAGCAAATTGGGGATAGCCTTACCCCTTACATCATCTAAGAGCAATAAAAAAATCCTTCGTCGGGGAAGACAATAAATAAAAACGTAGAGCTAAACTAAAAGCATACGAAGCGATCCAATCAACGACGCTATTCGCTTCACGGTAGATGTGACGGAACTAGATGCTCCCATCTCTACAGAACTGGATGCTCCAAACCCTATGAAGAAAATTATCAATTATCTTTAAGGTATTAAAAATATTGCGAACTTTAAGATTACATGCATGATGCATCTAGACTATGTGACATTGTTGAATAGAAGTTTTAAAAAATATGAATTTTTTATTTGATTTCACCTAATAATGAGGGTATTTGTATGATACTATTCCTAACTCAAAAGTAAATTTAAATTCTTTCGTCTCAGGATAAGTATTATTGTCAAGATCGTCCCACAATTAGGATGGTATAAATCATGAATGTCCAATTTACCAAACCACTCTACCCAAATAAATAAATGAAAACCCAAAGCCGGTGTGGTGGACGACTAGACGAGTGATTGGTGAAAATTTTCTTGGGTCTGTTACCTACATAAGCGGGTACTTCATCCATTTCTATTTATATATACAAGTGACATTTGATAATTATATTAACAGAAATTATTATATTTAATTAAATTAAATTAGTTATAACCCACCTAATAAATTCAGCCGACTCACCTAAAAATCAGGTATATGACGAGTGGATTGGACGTTGTTAACGAGTTTTATTAATAACAATTGAGTTAAGTAAAGCACAATACCTTACGAGTTGGATGATGAAAATAATCTACCCACCTATCATTTGATATGTTTCCATTGTAAAAGTTTAATACATCATTATATACCACCATTGCAAAAGTTTATAATAATTTTGCAAATTTTGTAAATTGCAACAACCAACTCATCTCTTTTGTAACTATAAATTTCATACAAGGCATGACATTTCTTGATCACGAATTTACAAGTTTCAATTTCTCCTCATTATAAGAACACTAGCTTCCTATAAACTTTAAAAAATAAACATGTATCTACCAAAAAATAACTATGTATATATTTAATTGAATAACTATACCAAGCAAGCTAACTACCACCAATCCATGAAATAATAACACATTTTCCCACCTAAATTGCTGCCCACTACTCTCAATAATCCCATCCTCTTTGAGAATTCAACTCCCCCACCTACCCCCAGACCCCACTCATCAAAAAATCCGCTTTTTTCCTAATTTGCAAATTATTTTATTTTAGCAAATAATCAGATTCAGATGCAGATTTAAAAAACAAAAACCAGAAATTATCACATAATAATAAATTCTCCCTTTTGTTGGTCGAAATAGATGGGTATATTATGGTAGTATGATATTTTGAGAATCATTGTCAACTCTTTTGGCTTGCTTCCACGACATTGATTGAGATTTCGATTGGGAGACGGAGAGAAAGGAGTTCTCTCTGTTTCTTTCTTACTTTTTTTTCCTTGTGATTTGTCTTGTCGATTCGGTTTTGGAGCTCGCTTTTACGGTCTTCAATGGCGGCCGCTAAGGTAGCGACACTGTTGCTTTGGACGGCGTTTTTTTCTGCCCTAGTTTTGGGCGGATGCAGTGTCAGGGCGCAGGATGCTGGAGGAGAGGCTGGATCAGATGGAACTGATTCGAATTCTATCGAATTAGACCAGCTGAAGTTCAAGATCCAGCGGCTAGGTTCTCTGTCTCTTTTACGTCTTGTTTTGTTTTGAATTCCTGTTTTTGTTGGTTACCTGGATCAAAGTAGTCTTAGATCGATGATTAAACGGATGATTAGTCTACTGATTTGAGTATTTCGATCACTTAACCTGTACGGATGAGCAGTTTTCAGCATTGTCCTTTTCTCTGGTTATGTGATGCAGACTGTTTGTAGAAATGCTTATTTTTGCGCTGTTCATAGGTTGACTGAAACATAGACTTGGATTGCTTGTTTTTCAAGTACTTATATAATTGGATTGGATTGGGGAAACCTGCTAAAACATGCAAATCGGGAGAAGATCCCTTCCTCTTGGCTTATTTGGCCGTCGGTGTTGGTGATTTGTTATCAAAAGACCACAGTTGAACAAGAATTTTTGGTAGTTCTTCATAAATCTGAACCTTAGTTCATAAGTTGTAATCTTTCTTAGTTCATAAGTTGAACTCCTGATAATCCAGATCTAAACTTCTATATTTCTTTTATTTTGCTCTTGAAAAAAGCGGCAAGTCATTGTATAACCTGAATATTTAGTAAATTTAGTTGTCAACTATCATCATATTTACCCTTAGCTCGTGGCCCCTTCAAAAAAGACATTTGACTTCCATGACAACTTTTCTAGCTAATATGGATAGAGTTTTTTCCCGACCCCTTCGAAAAATACGATTAACTTTCATGACATATGTTCTAGCTTATATGGATAGCGATTTCTCATCTCGTATTCCAGATGTTTTTTTGTGGCATAATTTAGTATGCATATAACTCCTTACTGGCTTTAAACTACAGAGTTAATATTGTAGTCTGTTGAATTAGTATTGTAGTATGTTCAAATTCTCTGAGCAATTTGATGAAAGCGATTAAAATGAGTATGTGTTTTTCTTTTTTTTTTTTTTGTATCTTACTGTGAAGAACGCTACAAAGATATTACGAGTTTTCAAAGTATTTTCATTTTTATTGTGTGGTTAAGTTAAATGTCATTATGTCACTGTCTGCTCTTGCTGAACAACATAATCTTTACATTAAACTGTAGAGGTACGTCTTGAAGAAAGTGATAAAAGTGTGAAGAGCAAAGATGAGACTATTGAAAAATTGAAGAAAGCTGTGCAAGAGAAATCTGATAGCATTTCAAAGCTGCAGAGTGAAGTAGTGTCCATTCAGGTTTGTCTTTATTCTTGAACAGTATCATTCATCTTTATATTTCAGCTGATTTACATACCTTTGTACACTTTGACTTCCTTTCCATCCTTGTAGAATGCAAAATTACCTCATGTGCATTTTTTCTCCCCAACCAGAAAAAAGGGACATCTGATGTAGAAGAACGGGTGGACAAGGCTTACGCTCAGGCTGCTGAATTACAGAATGAGGTTACTTGTACAATAATACCTTAACATGTTAGTTATACAACATGTGCTTATGAAATTATTTTAATTGTTCATCTACATTCCGCAGGTTGATCGGATGCAGAAGGAACTAGAAACAGAGAGTAAGGAAAAAGATGACATGAAAACCCAAGCTCATGAAGCTGAGAAGAAAATCCACGAATTGAATTTGAAACTAAAAAATGTATGTATTTATTAGCTAGTCGCATAAAACTTGAATCTTTTCAAAGATAATATGCTTGGAAAATTGACAACGGCCTGTGCTTAAGTTTGGTATACAGAGTCCAGAAGCATCTCTGTGGTGTCAGTCATTAATGTTCTTTTTCTTGATTTATCACCAACATGCCTGTATTTATATCTTGAGAAATATAAATGCTGATAGGTGGGTGGTCTTGAGAGCCTAGAATACTTGATTACCTACTAACTTTATGTTGCTTAAGGTACCACTCTTGCATATATTTAGTTGTAGTCTTAGAAGCTCTACATAGCTTGTACAGTCATAGTAAAGGACTTTAGTATATTTTGTTCACAAGACTTGTGTTGAAAGGTGGAACTAATTTGCCTGGACTGACACTGGTTATTTTGTTGTGGCCCTTGTGAGAAGCTGTTATATCAATAAAGCTTCACTGAATTGCTATTGGCAGAATAATTTCAGTTCTTGCATTTGGATGTTCATTTTGTTTCCTTCTTAATACTTAAATACTTACATCTGGAATTTATACGACTTTTTTTTTACAGTTCCAGAAGGTGTCTGATGAACAGAAGGCCAAAATCCATAAACTGGAGCGTGCTCTCCAAGTAGTTGAGGTATGTTTAGACTTGCTATATTGTTTTGTTTGGGGCTGTAATTATGGTTTTAATCCGCTTTATCGGAATAATTATGCTTTACATCATTGATAACATTAATGATACACATATGCAGGAAGAGATGGTTAAGGCGAAACATGAAGCAAGCTCAAGAATCAATGATTTGTTGGAGGTTTGTGATAACAAATGCATTTCAGCTTCTTCTATTCATATTGAATATGCTTTTTTTTTTATCCTTATGCTTGACATAGACAAATATTTTCCTAGGACTCATTACTCTTTTTTTCTGTTTCCATGATGTATGAGCAATGATTGTTAGTTGCTACTCTTGTGAAAAGATAAAATTGTTAAATCAATATTTTTCTCCCCTTTTTTCATGCCCCCACCTTAAAGAAAGACATAACACAATGAAAAAAGAATCCGAAAAATAGGAAAACGAATGTTATAGGACGGAATGGGTAATTAGAATGGAGTATAAATGGCTTCTGCTTCTTTTGTTATGTAGCCGTTGGCCAAAGAAAGCCTTTCAATTGCAGATGCTTGATAATTTGGACAAGCTAAAATGCCTTGTTGTTAAGTCCTTCATATGTTAAAGATGACCTAATACTGTCATTTACAATCAGCGCTCATCTGTTGCTTCTGTGTAACTAATATTTTTGACATATGCTCGATTATTTGTGGAACATTTGCATACCAACTCCTAACATATAGTCCCATCTTAGGATATTGCCTATTGGACAGATTAAAGTTTCTGTTAGTTATTATCTCCAGTCCTGCTGCTCACATCAAGTGATGTGTGATTGGGAGTTTCGGTTTGGAAGATAATATATGTTGAGGTCGACTGGTATATTCATCGAAAAATAGTACCGGTTAAGTGTTATTGACTTTATGTTTACAGTTTGTTAGATTTCATGGAGTAACACTACAATAGCTGCCATTGTATGGGTTATGAATAGGCAGAAAAGGAAAATATGGCCTATAAAAAAAACTTGATGTATGAATTTCTTTTTCTTGCTACATTATTAGCCATCTTGGACTTTGATTCCAGCAACAGTAATTACCATCTTCTTTACGTGTTCCATTTTATTATATGCTTAATTGACCTACCACATATTGTTTTCTGTTTCTTGAATTTTTTTTGTTTGGATGACAGTTCGAGAATGTAGCTTCTATATTCTAATCTGCTAATGTATGTGATCATGTTTGTTTAGGTTCATAATGCATGGCTTCCCCCATGGTTTGCTGAACATACCTTTCATTTTCAGGTAAATGGAAAAGGTGTGCATTTCTTCTTTTGGTAACCTTTCTTTCACTTCTCATATTCATGTTTCATTGCAGACCTTCATAGCAACTGAGTGGAATGAGCACGGAAAGCCTACTATGGATATATTGACTCAGAAGGTAATCTTTCTTAGGTTCTTCTATGGCCATTTCTTGAATTTATTTTATATTTTTGCTCAAGAAAATATTTTTATGATAGTAGTGATGGAGTTGGAAAGAAATAACAATTCCTTTTTATTATGGCTGTATATTACCAGCTTTTGCTGAAGTTATTACAAATCAAATTGTAAACAAATCTGTAATGAAGTTCATATTAGAAGAACAATTGTTGAAGTATTCTTATTACTTTATATAAGTGTGATTTAAAAAGATGTTACTGATTTTAGCAATCATCAAATATTTTATTATTTCAGCTAGTTTGAATGTTTGATGCAAGAGCCAATATTTTTCGTTTTAGCCAACTAGGCAACAACTAATTTTGTACCTAACACCTTATGACCAGACCTAAATGTTTAAGGCCTCATCTTTCTAGATTTTGAAAATTTGGTATAATATTGACTAATTAAGCTCCATTAAGAGGCCTGTTGATTTTCCGTCCTCTTCCTATGCATCCTTTAATCTACATCAGTTTTCTTTTTATTAATGTTAGAGATTGTTTGCATTTATTTAATCCAGAATATCTGATATGCTGCTGCATATTTCTCGTTCTTTTTCAGACAGTGGAGACCAAGGATCAATTCAGAAAATGGGCCAGTCCCCACATTGAGACTATCAAAACTGTGAGCCATCTTTCCTCTTATTTTTTTCAATTTATATTTATAGAATTTCTCATGCATTCTTGTTTTATCTGCATACTATTAAAAATACAATTTCATAAATCTCTATGAGTATTGCTACACTTTTAGAGATGTAAATGGTCATAGATTCTTCTGATGATAAATTATTGGCTACTGCATATTATCTTGTTTGCTATTATTGTAAATTTGTAATTGTTCATGTTAGGAGAGACATTTTCAAGTTGATGATTGACACACCTTTTCTATTGCATTTGCTGAATGGTTCGTTTGAAATGACTAATTTCCTGACTGATAGTGTTGCGTTTTGGTTCTTTTGTTAAGACATGGGTGCCGGCAATCCAAGAGCAATGGGTATTGGTAGTAGAATATCTTGAACCACATGTTAAACAAGTTAGAACCAAAACAGCCGAGACATATGAGGCATCTAAGACTGCTATAAAGCCACATCTTATCAAAGCACAAGAGTTGGCTGATCCTTACTACCAGGTAAATATTTATTTTGTCTTATGTGTTAAATAATTTAACCCAATGCTAAGATACATTTTATATTGATACAGGAAATCAAGAAAATAAGTAAGCCATATGTGGAGCAGGTTGCCACGTTGGCAAAGCCTCATGTTGAGAAGGCACGGGTTGCTCTGAAGCCTTACACACAGAATGCTCTTGAGATGTATGGGACATTTCTGGAATCTGCAACTGCATACCATCATCAGGTATGCTAGTTTTCTTGTTGTTGTGTGCTATTTTAACTCTTAACAATATTGTGTGGATTAGTACCCAATGGGATGTTACTGCAATCTCTCTAACAATTCTTTTTCACAGTAGATAATAGTGAGTTGGCTTTGTTATTCAGATCTTGATTAGCTAAATATTCAATAATGCTTCTTGACAACATATGATAATTCATCAAATGATTGAACTTAACTGTTACTTGTTTTACTAGTGGAACAATCGTAGATTTTTAGCTCAAAATAGATGAAAGACAGGAATGGGTGCCAATGGTTCTATACTTCTATTACCTTTCTTGAGTATTCAAACCTGTAAGATAGTAGGTTGCTTCAAGGAGTTATAGGATTTTAAGCTGGTGATTCATATCATGAAGGTGGACGGGCAGTTCATATTATAGGGGAGAAAGGCCCATAAAATGTGCTAATCTTTTGAAGGAGCAAGCAGAGGATATAAGCCTGATCCTAACATGGAATAGATATGTGCAAATAAAAACGTTCGTCAAACAGATTTTATGATTAGTAAGAATTACTGATACAAATAAGCATATATTTGTTCTTAACCCATAAGAATCAATTTGCATGAAATTCAGGTGTAAGATTATGAAATAGGACAGAGGCATAGGTTAAATAGACTGTCAGCAAGCAACCTTGTTAATTTTGACCTTTTCTTCGCCTTGTGTAATCAAATTTAGTGTATAGAACCAAAATCTTATATATAGTCTAACTTCCGTCCAGGTCCAAGTTACAGTTAAAGAAAAGATGGAGAACCATGAACTATTGAAAGAGCTTGCAACGCAAGAGCTAGTATGGTTTCTGGTAAGTGATTTTCATCATATCACTTTGGTTCATACAAGTGTTTAGTTCTATTTGAGGTCGATGAACATGTCAGGAGGTGTTAATTCTAAAGGCTTTCTTCTTGTAGGCATCTGCACTTTTGGCCCTTCCAGTTCTCTTTTTGTTCAGGATGTTGTCTACGATGTGCTGGTAAGCTTGTTACACTATATGAATCTCAAGAAAAAGTGCTAGCATTTTATTCTTCCCATCGTTTTTAGATATTAAGGGTCCATATTGATGACATACTTGTAATGTAAAAGGTGTGGATAAGTTAGTTGATAAAACCTAATAAAGTAACTAATAAAATGATAATTTGCTGATACAAAGGCCTCATGATATACATGTTTACCAAATAGACTACATTTTCTCTCATCATGATTATTATTCATTCAATTCTCAATGTATCGTTGCAGTAAACCATCAAAGACATCCTCACATACTCATCCGCATCACCATGGACGTCGGAAACATAAGCGTGAACATGCACACAAATAGACATCTTGAGCCTGGCGTTCCTTTGTTGTAGCAAGGTACACTTTTTTTTTTTTTTCTTCAAACACAACACGTTGTTAAAACGTATGATGACACTATAAATTGTGAATTTGTCTCCACTCTTTTTTATTGCCATGAAAAATGACACTGCCTTTGATATATCTGCAAAAACTTTTATAAGAAATTCTTGCTAATAAATTTGTGGAAAAAAAATCATGCCATGGAATAAAAATATTCGCTACACACTCGCCGCTATTTAGAAGCTTAATTGTAAACAAATGGATTATGTGGTCAATCTTTTATGTGTTGTTTGGTTATTGATGCTTCAATTACATAAGCTAATGTGGAATCAAGACCTAATTTAGTTTACAGGGAACATGATTTATGACTTTTTTAATAAGCTAATATCATAATTATGACATAAGCTAATATCATAATTTTAGTGACTGGATGAATGCTAGTAAAAAAACGTGACATTGACTTTTGTATAATTATGACATTTTTACAGAGCATCATGAAGAGTATCTTCCGGGGGCAGCAATGGGGATGCAACACGGCCACGAGCAATTTAGGACGGTTAAATGCAATTTATGTATGTACTCAAGAGATGAAAAATGTTTTGGTTGCAAAGTTCAAATTTTTGGATATGTTTTTATTCATATTTTTTTTTGGATATGCCTTAGTTATGATCTGACTCATTTTGTGTGTTTAATTATGGTTATGAGATCAAACTCATGTACCCTTTGACTTTGATTGGGGACTCGATACACAATACTTACTTTTGAAACATCAAACATGAGACGTACTGAGCAATTACCGCATAATAAAGTTATGATTCATAGTCATCTTTTAGCTTCAAAAACTTGTTTATAAAAAACTTGTCTTTTTAGATTTTTTTTAGACAATTTTTTATAAGTGAATTATACTCCCTCCGTATAAGTCTATTTATCTTTTAATGTTTAAAACTTGTTCAAAAAAACTTGTCATTTCACATATTTTGGACCCAACTTTCCCACTTTAACCCTTATATTTAATGAAAAAGTGAACCAAATTTGCTCCATTTTTATTTCAATACATAAAGTAAATATTTAATTAAGGGCAATTTTGTCCCATTCAAAATTTTCTTAATATATGTGTCCAACTCTAAAGAGACAAGTAGACCTACACGGAGGAAGCAAAAAAATGTATTGGAATTTGTTTGTGTAATTGTGTTGACTTTTTTCTCTCTTTTGATGGACTCGACAAGATGATGAGTAATTAATTAATAATTAAGTAAGAAATTTTCTGAAATTTCAATTTTCATATTTTTAGTAAATAGTTGGAAGGATAGTTGGAGGGAGAAGATCCGAGTGTTGGATAGCTAGTCACTTGAACAAACTGTCCTACAGGGGACTTGAGGCTTCGACGTTATGTTTTGGTTTTTGGTTTTTGTCTCATTTCATTGTTTTCTATTGCTTTTGGTTGTGCTCTGTATGTGTTCTATTGCCCTGTCAGGTTTTTTGGACGCTCCCCCTCTGCATTATCCCAAGGGTGTCCCAATCTTGACCCTCCGGATTTCTTGAAAATGAGTTGCACCGATTCAATGTTGTTGTTGTTCTTAATGAGTTTCTTAATATTTGAGAGAAAAGCATAAGAGGAAAATTGGGTGGACTAATTATTATTTAGGCCTCAATTACTATACACAACTCTCTACGTTAGGAAAGAAAGGCAAATCAAAGTCTAAACAATTATGTACAAACTTATTTGTTCTTTAGAGTAAAAGAGAGCTTTAACTCTATTAGTGTCTTCTAATCTAAAAACAAATCTCAAAATGCATATGTTGAAAAAACTTATACAATCTCACAATTTTCCAACCAACCAAAGAAGCTTCACAAAAATCGGCATATGTATAGGCAAATAGGGTTTCCGTCTTTAATTTGGTAGAAAAAAGGGCAGAATACGTATACATATACATATACCTCACCTTTAACAAATTGGTCACTTTTTTTTGGTCGAACAAATTGGTCACTTTAATACCTCACTTTTGAGAATGTTCGATTGGACACTTGAACTATACACATTGAGTGTTCGATTGAACACTTGAACTATACACATTGAGACCTATTGAACACTTCTTTGCTGATGTGACGATTTGCGTGAAATGCACTCTCTTATGAGCGAGTAGAGAACTAGAAGTACACTAACGTGGCACTTAAATTAGTCATGTCTAACATCTTTTTTTATTTTTTATGTTTTCTTTTTCTTTTATTTCTTTTTATTCCCATGGTTCTACATTTTCTTTTATTTTTTTTCCTATTTATTCCCATGATTCTACTTCGAACAGATGAAGAAAGTAGCATAAATCTTCACCGCCGAGTCCGTCGTTTCCTCTTGAGAAATTCATGCCCAGGAAAGAAGAAACAATTTCGCTCCCTTTCTTTGTGAGAAATCTTTTGTGTCGATTCTGTCGTTTTTTCGTTGCCCAGCAGTGGGGAACTGGACATGTTTTGTGCCGAGTTCGTCGTTTCAGCCTTTCTAGCGTCCTCCTCCTTCCTAGTGACTTTCTCTTCAACGTCCTTTCCAGCGGCATCCTCCTCCTTCCTAGTGACCTTCTCTTCAACGTCCTTTCCAGCGGCATCCTCCTTCTTCCTAGCGACCTTCTCTTCAGCATCCTTTCCAGCGGCGTCCTCCTTCTTCCTAGCGTCCTTCTCTTCAGCGTCCTTTCCAGCGGCGTCCTCCTTTTCAGCAGTGTCCTCGGCAGCGTCCTCCTCATCGGCATGCCCCTCGGCGGTGTCCCCCTCGGCGGTGTCCTCCCTGTGAGCCTCCTCACCGCCGGCCTCAATGTCGCCATGGGCGTAGTGGCGGAGACGCCCCCAACCAGCTTCAAGCGCATGGGTGATAGGAAGGAGAACACCGATTTCAGCAAGTAAAAACCCACCAAAAAAACTAAGGCGCTCAAGACAAACCTACGGTGGGAGGTGTCGGAGTAGGAGGTGGGAGGGTTGGCGGCGGTGGAGGGTGAGTTGGGTTGGTGGCCATAAGCAACGAGGTGAAATGTGCGAGAAAATGGGAGGGGGAATTGGGGAAATGGGAGGAGAAAAATCCACGAGGTTAAGCAGGGGTGAGGGGGAGACTATTATATATATGGGGCGTTGGCTGACCCCATAATCTCCATAGAGGTGCATATATGTGCGAGGTTTCAGAACGCAATGAGGATCTTCCCCAACGAGGATCTTTAAATCATATGCAATCAGGGTCGTCCAATGAATATTGGGGGCCTTGTTTGCTAATTTTATTAAGTCTATAAAATAGGATTTTTGTTATAAACCACATTTTAAAAAGAGATGTTTTTAATAAATCATCTCTTATAATATGTGGATCTAATTAATAAACCATCTTATATATATACTTTACTTTGTTTTCTAGATGGGGGTTCGAGTTTTTAACCTAGTTTTTATTGCTTGAGACAAGTTTAGAGATTTGTTGGAGTTTTGAAGACTTTGTTTTGATTTTGAGTTGGGATTTGCTGGATATTAATCAAGTTTATTTGTTTCTTCAATCCGGTATGTTTCCTCGTTATTGAATTGATTTCTTCTATTTTCATATCTAGCTAAACCGCGAATTCTAAGATTGGGGTGAACCCAATGATGTCTAGGTAGACTTATTTATTAAATTGCACAATCCGTTATTTGAAGCTTTGTTTGATTCAATCCTAGATGCTTTATGCCTTAGTAATTTATTTGATTGGGAACTGCCAAAGTTTGAGACTGAAAGGTGAAAACTTTGATAAGTAGTCAGACATGAAATTGAGATTGAAAGGTACTTTTTCCTATTGGAACCCTAGGATTTGAACTTGAGTTTTCTCTATTATGAAAGTATTTTGAATTCTCTTGTGGAATAACAATTGTCATAGAAATCTTAAGGTTGGGTTGAGTTAGCAAGTCGCGAAAGCGGATGTTGATTCAATTTAATCTTAAATTCTAAGTGCTTAAAGGTCTAGATTATAATTTGCAAGTCACGAAATTAAGTGGATGTTTAATTGAGTCTAGATACGCTTGTTAACATTCGAAAGAATTTAGCGGATATATTAGACAATTGCCTTCAAACAAAGTCATAATTAAGATTGTGCAATCATCCTTTATAGTCTACCTAAGCATTGTTGTGGGGATCCTTGATCTTAGAAGCCTTTCTCTCATTGATTTGCCCATATTTACTTGTTTGTTTGCTTTAATTAGTTTCATAGCAAAAATCACAACTCAATCTTTTCTTATTTTTACGGCTTAGTCTACTGTTTTGAATACAATTAATACTACATAGTCCCAGAGTTCGACACCTTGGTATTACAACCGATCTCGTATGATTGCGGGGTAGGATTTGGCCTATCAAGTTTTTGGCTCGTTGTAGTATAGTGGTAAGTATTCTCGCCTGTCACGAGGGTTACCCGGGTTCGATCCCCATATATTCAGCAAGAGTTTGTGGGTGTTGTCTATCCTGAGGTGCAAGGTCGTTATTTTGAATTGAAGCCCTCCTTGATCAACATGGTTCAACAAAATCAATTTGGAGGTCTTCCATCTGAAAATACTCATCAGCATCTCACTACTTTTATTGAGCTCATGGAAACTGTCAAAATCCACGAGGTCCCAGATGACGCACTCAGGATGAGAGCCTTCTCATTCTCCTTAAGGGACAAGGCCAAGACATGGTTCAAGACTCTTCCTCAGAATTCCATCAGAACATGGGATGAGTTAGCCTCAACCTTCTTGAACAAATACTTCCCACCTAATAAGACTTCTGAGATGAGGCAGCAAATCAGTAATTTCAGGATGAAAGATGGAGAGTCTTACTTTGAAGCTTGGGAGAGATTCAAGGAGCTTCTTGTGTTGTGCCCTCATCATGGGCAATCTAAGGTAGCATTTCTTGATATCTTCTACAATGCAATTGATGGTGCAACTCGACTGCTAATTGACGCCTCATCTGGAGGTGGCCTGTCCAATCTGCAAACAGACGATGCATGGGATTTGATTAAAAGAACTGCATTGCACTCCCACAACTATTCTGATGATCGTTCCACTTCTAATGCCAAGAAAGCCTCTGGGATGTATGAAGTTGATACCAATCTTCAATTGAGGGCTCAAGTTGATTTTCTTACTCAGAAAGTGAAGCAGATGGAAACAACTGCAGCAACAGGAAAGCCCTTTGGTCCTACACCATCAAGCTCAGTGGCAAATTGTCAGTTTTGTGGAGCACGTGATCACACAATATCAGCTTGTCATTTGTATTCTTCTGAACGCGAGCCACAAGTAGGAGAAGTCAACTACATGAATAACTACAATCGGGATGGAAGGAATGACCCATACTCTAATACTTACAACCCCGGTTGGAGGAATCACCCAAACTTCTCCTATGGAAATAGTCAAGCACAACAAAGACAACCACCTGGGTTTCAACCAAAGGCTCCTCAACCACAAGCTGCTCCTCTTGTGCCACAACCACAACAATCAACAATGGAGCTTCTACTTGAGCAACTTGTGGCGGGTCAAAAAGCAAGTCAGTCCTTTCAACAAGAGGTGATCTCAAAGTTGCAAGAGATGAAAAAGCAACAAAAGTTATTTGAGTAACAGTTAGTTCAACAAGCCTTGAATGCTCCAAGACCTAGTGGTTAATTGCCTGTCAACCTGAAGCTAACCTAAGAGGCCAAGTGAATGCTATATCTCTAAGAAATGGAAGAGCACTTGAGACTCCATCAATGACTCAGAAGGAGAATGAGAATGAGCTACAAGAGAAAGAGGTTCCTGAAAAGTCAAAAGAAGATGAGAAGGAACCTCCATATGTTCCTCCACCACCATACAAGCCACCTCTACCATTCCCTCAAAGAAGAGCTAAAGCTCAATTGGATCCACAATTTAGAAAATTTGTGGATATGTTGAAGAAACTCTGCATCAACATTCCTTTCACGGATGCCTTGAAGCAAATGCCCTCTTATGTGAAGTTCTTGAAAGAGATCCTATCCAACAAGAGGAAGATTGATGAATGCCAAGTCGTGTCTTTAAGCAAGGAGTGTAGTGCTCTTATCCAAAACAAGCTCCCTCCAAAACTTGGAGATCCAAGTAACTTTTCTGTCCCTATTGTCTTTGGAAATACTACTTATGATGCTTTATGTGATCTTGGAGCTAGTGTTAGTATTATTCCCTTATCTATAGGCAAAGAATTGGGTTTGGGAAAGCCTAGACCTATAGGGATGACACTTTATATGGCGGATAGATCATCGGTTCGCCCCATAGAAATCATTGAGGACGTGCCTATTCGTATAGGTAAGTTTTTTATTCTTATGGATTTTATTGTGCTGGATATTGATGCTGATATGCTTGTCCCAATCATCTTGGGAAGACCCTTTTTAGCTACTGCAGGTACCTTGATTGATGTTAAGCAGGGGGTCCTCTCTTTCACAATAGGCGATGAGAAAATTAAATTTAATCTTTCTAAAGCTATTAAACAACCTTCTTGTGAGAATGATGATTGCAGGAAAGATGTCATAGACATGGAAGTTCATGGATCTTTGATGTTTGTGGTCTCTAAGGACCCAATGGAGCTTTGTGTGACCGCTATTGAGGACCAGGTGGAGAAAGGAGAGCTACTTGCTGATATTGCTCAACATTCTCAACAAGTTGTGGTGGCTACAATTCCTATAGTTGGTGACGGTGCTAAGGAGATGAAGGGTAGAGATCCAAAGAAAAAGAAGAAGGATCGAGCAAAAATTGAGGTCAAGATTGGAGACAAGGTGATGTTATTCCATGAAAGATCCAACAAGTTTCAAGGAAGCAAAGGAACAAGATGGTCTGGGCCATACATAGTGACTCGAGTTTTACATGGAGGTGAAGCTGAGATTTGGCATAAAAACTCGGGAAAATTCAAAGTACAAAGGCATAGACTGAAACTTGTAGTTGATCCAAATCCGGTTAGGGTGGGTACCAAAGACCCTCCTGACCCGAGTACTTAAAAGAAGACGGAAGGTCAAGCTAATGACCTTAAACAAGCGTTGCTTGGGAGGCAACCCAAGGTTAGTGTTTTCTTCTCTCTCTTTTATTTTTCTACATTGGGGACAATGTAGATTTTAAGTTTGGGGGAGGGAAACAAGTTTCTTGTTAGTTTAGATTGCATATAGTTTCATGCTAATTTGCATTTTCATGTTTAAGTTTTTTTTTTTGCATTTGTCATTGCAAAAAAAAAATAAAAAAAAATAAAAAAAAGCATGCATTTTAGGCGTTATTGAATCTCTTTTAATGGAAAACCCCTTCTCCTCTTAATTATTCTTTGCATAACTCTAAAACCCATGACATGCTTGAATTGTTGAAACCTCTATATATTAGCATGATTGTGGATTTGTATGTTTTACATGTAATTGAATGAGCACATGTTATCTTTTGAGATTTGAGATTATGCTGAAGTTCTAAGACATGTTTAGCCTTGTGAGATCATATTTTTAGCCTTTCTAGGACTAATTGTCCTCTATTATTTCTTGAGTGTCTCACTATGATTTGCTACTCTAGAACTTGCGTTTAGATATCTATTTTGAGGCTACTTACATGAGTCTTGCATATGACATTAAAGAGATAGAGGCATTATTTTTCATTAGCCTATATTTTCCCTATCCATCCTGCATATTAATCCTTCTTTTTGAAGCCCCTGTTAGCCTTAATAGCCTATCTTTTTAAACTCCACAAAAGTTAAATCCCGAGCCTAATTAGCCTGACCCTTCTGGAAAATGGGAATTTTTGCTGGATCTATTTTGTGAAGTTTGATTGAGTTGGGGAGTTGAAAAGAAGAATGAGATTGGTGGATGTGTTGAAAGAAAAAAAAAGTGAAGTAAAGGGAATGAAGGTTGAAAATGAAGAATAGTTGGAGCTTGAGAAATAAAAAGTGCATATGAAGAAAAAGAAGTCTCAAAAACCATAAAATGAATGGGTTAAAAAGAAATTGCAAAAGAAGTGTGAGAAGGAAAAGAAAGAAGCTGAAGTGAATAAAGGTTTGGAAAGAAAGTAAGGTAAAGAGTTGGTTTGTTGGTGTTGATGAAGCTTGATTCCTATTTTCCAGTTTTAGCACCACTTAGCCAAATATTTTCCCTACCTTGTTCTTCTCACCTTGGCCACATTACAAGCCATTAAAAGACCTCTCGATTTTTGTTGTATGCAATGTCCATAACGGTGGAGATTTAGAACACTGATGCAAGCATATGGTAGTTTAGCGGTCTTAGTTAAGAATTGAGCGAAACACTAAATCCTAAACACTTGAGTGAGAGAGACAAATACATTCTCCTAGTGAGGTCTAGAATGGATGCATTCTCTTGGTCTTTTTGATATATCATACATGTGCAATGATTTCAATTTGTGAACTACAAGTTTATGGATTAATGCTTAACTTCATTTGAGGTGGATACTTGAATTGCATTGTCTTGTGGGGTGTCGAGTTTATTTCTTGCTTGAGGACAAGCAAGGTTCAAGTTTAGGGGAGTTTGATAACTTGCATTTTAGAGCATATTAGGACATGCATTTAAGACCTTAGTTTATAAGTTTTCATGCATTAGTCTTGTGTTTTCTAGTACTTTTAGTTGAGTTTCCGTTATAGATGTCTACACGTGTATTTGTATGCTTTTCAGGTACTTTGGAGAGTTTGAGCTTCATTGGAACGCGTTTGGATATTTGGCGAAATCAAGACTTCAGTCTAGGAGGCAACGGGACCAGAAAAGAATGATTCAAGAGCCGAAAGGAAGGAAGCACACGAGTAAGGCCAAGGTCGTGCACCTTAGTGCACGGTCGTGCAGACGGTGTTGCAAATCTTCGGATCGTGCGCCCAAGGCGCACGATCGTGCGTCAATCCACAGAGAAAGGCCAAGCCCGTGCGTGCCAACCGCACGGTCGTGCGGCACCAAGGCTCAGCCCGTGCGCTGCCATGGCCAAGATCGTGTGCTAGGCTCAGGTCGTGCATCAAGTGCACGGTCGTACGTCTCGTAGTGTAAGGTCATGCGTCGTGGATCGTGCGCCCCTCTAGGTCGGGTTTTTGGACCGCCTCTTCCACCCTATCCTTAGTATAAATACTTTACTTTGTTTTCTAGATGGGGTTTCGAGTTTTTAACCTAGTTTTTATTGCTTGAGACAAGTTTAGAGAGATTTGTTGGAGTTTTGAAGACTTTGTTTTTGTTTTGAGCTGGGATTTGCTGGATATTAATCAAGTTTATTTGTTTCTTAAATCCGGTATGTTTCCTCTCGTTATTGAATTGATTTCGTCTATTTCCATGTCTAGCTAAACCCCGAATTCTAAGATTGGGGTGAACCCAATGATGTCTAGGTAGACTTATTTATTAAATTGCACAATCCGTTGTTTGAAGCTTTGTTTGATTCAATCCTAGATGCTTTATGCCCTAGTAATTTATTTGATTGAGAACTTGCCAAAGTTTGAGACTGAAAGGTGAAAACTTTGATAAGTAGTCAGACAGGAAATTGAGATTGAAAGGTACTTTTTCCTATTGGAACCCTAGGATTTGAACTTGAGTTTTCTCTATTATGAAAGTATTTTGAATTCTCTTGTGGAATAACAATTGTCATAGAAATCTTAAGGTTGGGTTGAGTTAGCAAGTCGCGAAAGCGGATGTTGATTCAATTTAATCTTAAATTCTAAGTGCTTAAAGGTCTAGATTATAATTTGCAAGTCACGAAATTAAGTGGATGTTTAATTGAGTCTAGATACGCTTGTTAACATTCGAAAGAATTTAGCGGATATATTAGACAATTGCCTTCAAACAAAGTCATAATTAAGATTGTGCAATCATCCTTTATAGTCTACCTAAGCATTGTTGTGGGGATCCTTGATCTTAGAAGCCTTTCTCTCATTGATTTGCCCATATTTACTTGTTTGTTTTCTTTAATTAGTTTCATAGCAAAAATCACAACTCAATCTTTTCTTATTTTTACGGCTTAGTCTACTGTTTTGAATACAATTAATACTACATAGTCCCAGAGTTCGACACCTTGGTATTACAACCAATCCCGTACACTTGCGAGGTAGGATTTGGCCTATCACTCGTTGCGTTCTGAAACCTCGCTCATATATGCACCTCTATGAAGATTGTGGGGTCGGCCAGCGCCCCATATATATATAATAGTGTCCCCCTCACCCCTGCTTAACCTCGCACATTTTTCTCCTCCCATTTCCCCAATTCTCCCTCCCATTTCCTCGCGCATTTGACCTCGTTGCTCATGGCCACCAGCCCAGCTCACCCTCCCCCCACTGCCGCCAACCCTCCCACCTTCTACTCCGACACCTCCCACTGGAGCTTTGTCTTGAGCGCCTTAGTTTTGTCTGAGTAGTTTCAGCCTTTCCAACGGCGTTCTCCTCCTTCCTAGCAACCTTCTCTTCAGTGTCCTTTCCAACGGCGTCCCCCCCACCCAATGCCGCCAACCTACTTCTTATAATTTTATTTAAATAAAATTACTTTATATAAGATGGTTTATTAATTAGATCCACCTATTATAAAAGATGATTTATTAAAAACATCTCTTTTTAAAATGTGGTTTATAATAAAAATCCTATTTTATAGACTTAATAAAATTATCAAACACGACCCCCAATATTCATTGGATAATTTATTGTTTTAAAGTCACATTAGTTTATCAAATGGTTTATGAATTATTAAATGTATTTGAGTTTGTATACTGTGAAAGCCTAGGGTAGCTTCGGAAAGTATATTCCGAGGTTACTGGCGGTAATATCTCCGAGGGAAAAACGGGGGTGTTACAATCCTCCTCCTTCCTAGCGACCTTCTCTTCAGCGTCCTTTCGAGCGGAGTCATCCACAATATGAATAGTTCAGTTGTTCACTTAACATGTTGGTTAAGCTAGGTTTCCTTGCTAATTAAGCTCAGCTGCAAGGGATGATTTACAAGGGATGATTTTTTTGCAGCCATGATGCGACCCTACAGTCACAAGGGGCGGATCTAGGCTCGAAACGTTCGGATCTTCTCCGACAAATAGTAACCAGATAGATTTGAGGCCGAAGCCTAGACTTTGAGATGAGAGGTGAAGTGAAATGATTGAGAAGGGGGCCTAGTATCACGTAGGCTAGGAGAATATGGGGTCGGGAAAAGAATAGGGTGACGCCCGGGCCAAAAGGGAGGAGAAACTCAACTCAAAGCTCTGGCTTAATTCATTTTGGATGTGGATTGAAAGGAGTCCCAAGTGCCTCTTATATAGAGAGCAAACTCAAAACACTAGGTACAAAGAAGGGGACCGGATTGGGCCTAGCATGCAATCAAGGCCCACATCCGAAAAGCCCATAAATCTAATAATAATAAAGCTATAAATGGAAAGGTGTAACAAACCCTAATGGGCCTTTCTACCATAATGGACCGGTCTCTTAAGCATAAGAGAACACACGCCATAAAATAGTAAAGATGGAATATAAATGACGGAAATAGAAATAATAATATAAATAATATATAAATGAGACTATGTCCTAAGTCAAGGGGGTCTCCAAGGTCTAGGTCGTCTCGGAATAGTAGGAGCTGGGTCCGAGCTTGGACAGAGTCACATCAAGCCACCACGGCCTCTTCTCTATTCGGAACAATAATAGCTCCAAGACAAGATGCAATTGACTTGCGCAGAATTCAACTGCAGCCTTAGACTCATCTTCAATACATCCATTAAGAGATCATTTTTTTAACTCCAGATGATGACAACCTAAGCCAAACCATTGTGATGTTGCATGTCCAGGCCCGTCCTTGGGCATGTGCAAAGTGCCCGACGGAACAGGGCCTCCAAATTTTTGGGGCGCCAAAATATTTTAAACCTAATATATTTTACTAGAGCTACAAAGTAAACGTAAAATCTCATGTTTTTAGATGGCTTGCTGCGTATGATAACAATTAGAATGTCATCGGAGTTGCGCGTTCGAGTCCGGTTGGCAACTTTTTGTTTTCCTATTTTATTAGTTTCCTCTTTCCAAAATCTATTGTCCAATCAGAGCAAATCCATATTTTTCTTTTCTGCAGTTTTAAAGTAGGGTCATCCTCCACTACTGTGTTTTTTAAGTGTTGGTCATACAGTAATATAATATTACACATACATGCAAATATATATGCAATGTATTATGTATATTATATGTAATGCAAAATTGATATTTTTTAAATCTTACTACTTTTTTTTCTTTTCCCAACTTGTTATTTCCAATAATTTATAATTTTTACTACTTTAATTATACAAAATTAAAAAGATATCATGGGAAATCACTCTATATTTATGGGTTATTTGTCAAAAAAATTAATATTTTTTATACCTACTTTTTATATTTAAATAAAATTACTTTATATAAGATGGTTTATTAATTAGATCCACCTATTATAAGAGATGATTTATTAAAAACATCTCTTATTAAAATGTGGTTTATAAAAAAATCCTATTTTATAGACTTAATAAAATTATCGAACAGGGCCCCCAATATTCATTGGATGGCCCTGCTTACTACAAGAGTGCTCCTCACCGGAACCATGCCCTATAGTGGTATAAGTTAATTAATAATAACGTTGATCATAATTGTCTTAGAGTGCTTGAGAGATGTGTGCGATCAAGAGAGAAGAAGAACACGAAGAAAAGCTTGAAATATTGTGTATGTTTCAAGTTCATGGGTTGAGTTTGCTAGAACAAATTCATAGAAGTCGTCCAACGCTTAGGAACAATTGTTTGACACTAGAAGTTGTGTACACTTAGGAACAATAGTTTGCATTTGTAAGTTCGATTCTATCAATAAAGTTAGCAAATTTGATTGAGAAGCACTCGTCTTGATATCACTTGTTGCGTTTACTCTGTTGCTCATTTCACTGATCCTAAAAAATTAGGGTCTATATTCTAACACATTGATCCAACATCTGACATTTGTATATTTTAATCTTTATCATCCTTATTTTTTTTAATCCGGTAAGATTTAGGATAGTACAAGTACTACTTGGACTAGCCTAGAGCACCCTTGAACGTAGGGGTGTTCAATGGGTCGGGTCGCCCGCGACCCGCACCAACCCGACCCGCGACCCGTGCAGGTCGGGACGCGGGTCGAATTTTTTTATTTTGCGAGTCGCGGGTCGACCCGCGACCGGCAATATTTATAAAAAATATATATTTTTTATAATTTTATTAATGTATAAACTATTTTTTTATTAAAAAATCGATGGATTTACGGGTCGACCTGCAAACCCGACGGGTTTTTTAAGAAAAATACATGTCTTTTGGTAAAAAAATAATTTTTTTAGATAAAAAAAATTAGTTTTGACCCGATTGACTTAGTCAAACGGGTCAAGCGGGTCGACCCGCGGGTCAAAAGTAAAAAAAATTACGGGTCGCGGGTCGACCCGCAATTTCGGGTCGCGGGTTGACCCGACCCGACCCGAGCACCCCTACTTGAACGGATGAGAACTGTTACAGTTCTATAGAAATTAATATTATGGTTTTATTACCGGTGGATGTCGAACCGGTGAACTCGGGGTTCTTCCCCAAGAACAATCTTTATCATCCTTATTATGATAAACATATATAGTCATAACTTTTGTGAATTGGTGAATCAAGTGAAAATTATATATTATTTTTTTGGTTAAAGAATCAAAAGAATTTTTAAAATTTGTACATAATCAATCGGTTACAACACTTATTTTTCATCATCTTTTCTTTCCTTGGTTAATTTTCTTGTTGATTAGATTTTCCTTTGTTAAATTACTTTCCTTTTAGATTTTAATAGAGTTTAGATTAACTTAAACCCTTGATTTTAATCAAGGGTTAATATTATCCCAACTCTACAAAGACTTTTTAACAACTCTTATGGGAGCTGAACCGGTCTCGTAAACAAGTTTGAACCGGAGAGGGGTATCAACGGGAAAAGCCAAAACCTCAGGGGTACCAAGAGGAATAAGTTTTTTTTGGGCACCAAAAGGAAAAGGTAAAACCTTAGGGGCACCAAAAGGAATTTCCCTAAAAAATATTAATTTTTTGACAAATAATCCATAAATATAGAGTGATTTCCCATGATATCTTTTTAATTTTGTATAATTGAAGTAGTAAAAATTATAAATTATAGGAAATAACAAATTGGAATAAGAAAAAAAAAGTAGTAAGATTTAAAAAATATCAATTTTGCATTACATATAATATACATAATATATTGCATATATATTTGCATGTATGTGTAATATTATATTACTGTAGGACCAACACTTAAAAAACACATTAGTGGAGGATGGCCCTACTTTAAAAATGCAGAAAAGAAAAATATGAATTTGCTCTGATTGGACAATAGATTTTGGAAAGACAAAGCTCCAATGGGAGGTGTCGGAGTAGTGGCATCGCCGGTCTCAATGTCGCCATGGGCACAGTGGCGGAGACGCCTCCAAACAACTTCAAGCGCATGGGTGATTAGGAAGGAGAACGCCGATTTCAGCAAGTAAAAACCCACCGAAAAAACTAAGGCGCTCAAGAAAAAGCTCCAGTGGGAGGTGTCGGAGTAGGAGGTGGGATGGTTGGCGGCAGTGTGGGTGAGCTAGGTTGGTGGCCATAAGCAACGAGGTGAAATGCGCGAGGAAATGGGAGGGGGAATTGGGGAAATGGGAGGAGAAAAATGCGCAAGGTTAAGCAGGGGTGAGGGGGACACTTTTATATATATGGGGCGTTGGCCGACCCCACACTCTTGGACGGCTCTGCTTACCACAAGAGTGCTCCTCATCGGAACCATGCCCTATAGTGGTATATGTTAATTAATAATAACGTTGATCATAATTGTCTTAGAGTGCTTGAGAGATGTGTGCGATCAAGAGAGAAGAAGAACACGAAGAAAAGCTTGAAATATTGTGTATGTTTCAAGTTTATGGGTTGAGTTTGCTAGAACAAATTCATAGAAGTCGTCCAAACGCTTAGGAACAATTGTTCGACACTAGAAGTTGTGTACACTTAGGAACAATAGTTTGCATTTGTAAGTTCGATTCTATCAATAAAGTTAGCAAATTTGATTAAAAAGCACTCGTCTTGATGTCACTTGTTTCGTTTATTCCGTTGCTCATTTCACTAATCCTAAAAAATTAGGGTCTAGGGTCTATATTCTAACACATTGATCCAACATCAACTGTGACATTTGTATATTTTAATCTTTATCATCCTTTTTTTTAATCCGGTAAGATTTAGGATAGTCCAAGTACTACTTGGACTAGCCTAGAGCACCCTTGAACGGATGAGAACTATTACAGTTCTAGAGAAATTATAATATTATGATTTTGTCACCGATGGGTGTCGAACCGATGAACTCGGGGTTCTTCCCCCAAGAACAATCTTTATCATCCTTAATATAACATATATAGTCATAACTTGACTTTAATTATATTTAAAATAAAGTATCTAAAAACCATTTTTACTTAATTAATCAAACATAATCTACTCGTTTCATTTCATTAATTTATGTAATCTACCAAGCCTACCAGTGGACCTCATCACAAATTTAAGGCCCAAAAGTGATGTGAACCCCGTTGAAGGACTCATGAAGGATCGATCGTTGGACTCGTAAATGGTCTTCTCACGTGTGTAACCGATAGATTTGAGACGAATTAACGCCTAGACGGGGTTTGAGTGAGAATGGAAAGGATTGAGAAGGTGATCTCTTTGAGGGAGATCGGAAGAGTATGGGATGAGATGAGAAATTGGGTGACGCCTTTTAGAAGTAGTTCTGGAGTAATCTCGACAGCATAACGATAGTTCATTCAAAGCGTAAGAAACAATGAAGGGGGCGTGCCTCTTTTATAGAGAAAAAGGCACGCAAACCCTAGTTTTAACCTAGTGGCAAGGGCGGCTCATGGGAGATGCACGCACGCGGCCCAATGCGCAAACCCAAGCCCAAAACTCATAAAAAATAGAAATGACATAATGGAAAATGTTTCGGAAAGGAAATAATGCTAAAAATAGTAAGAAACATAGATAGGTCACGGTGGCCTAGTCGCGAGTGTCGCGACAAGGTCGTGACAAGGCGTCGGCGCGCCAAGGGCATGTCGCGACACGAGGCGCGGCATGACTTCGGCGTCGACGGGGCTGGTGCGCACTCGAACCTCGAGTGTCGAGGCCGAGGCGCACCAGAACCTCAAGTTCCCATACCGGGGTGGCCCGACATGGCATGGTGCTCGGCGGTCGCGACTGGCACGGTACCGAGGACGAGGTTCTCGGTACCGCGGTGCGGAGCGTCGGGCTGGGGACTCGGCGCGCCTTCGACGGTGACTAGGCATGTGACTGTGGGCGCGCCGGTGGATGCGCCGTAGCTTGCGAAGGCTCGCGTGACAATGGACGTCGTTGCTCGAGTAATGGCGCGGGTCCTGGCTCGAGTGATGGGTCCGTCGGAGCGCACGGACATGTCTTCCTCTTCTTGGCTCGTCGTCAATGTGGGGCTCACATCAAAAAGTTTAACTATGGAGTCGTAATACTCGGACTAGACCTCTTAAAATCTAACCTAATCCGCAAATTCGATCCAAACCGATAGATAATTTTAGGGTCAAAACCCGAAAATTTGAACCCGAAATTTGAAATAGACCGAACCCGATAGAACCCGAAACCCGTTGGGTTGACCGATTTAGTATATTTATAAATTTTATAAAATTTATTTTGAAACTTATAATATATTTATTATTAAAACATATAAAAATAACATATTATAATTAAATATTATTATTTAATTACAAATTGATTTTAATAATCTTTAAAAAAAATGATATTTTAGACCCACTGGTCAACCCGACCCGACCAAAAAATTCCGCTACAACCCGACCCGACCAAAAACCCGCTACAACCCGACCCGACCAAAAACACGCTACAACCCGATCCGATTGACCCGTGATCCATAACGAAACCGAACCCGAAATGACCGAACTCGAATTCGACCGGGCCTACCCGATTGACAGGTCTAACTCGGACCAACTCAAATACATTTTCAAGAAATATAACGTGGACAAGTACCACCCATTTCTCCATGCCTACTCTAGGGATCCAATTCATAGATGCCTCTGTAGAACTCGACATCACTGCCACACAAAGTGTCACAAGCATAAATGAGCGACATCAATATAACGAATAGGCAATGACTTAGCAATTAGTAGCACAAACTTACCAATTAGTTACTTGATGATGTTCTCGAACATTGAAACTTCGAAGAGGGCAGTGATACATACTAATTCTTTTGTGAATTGGTGAATCAAGTGAAAATTATATACGGAGTATTATTTTTTTGGTTAAAGAATCAAAAGAATTTTTAAAATTTGTACATAATCAATGGGTTACAATACTTATTTTTCATCATCTTTTCTTTTCTTGGTTAATTTTCTTGTTAATTAGATTTTCCTTTGTTAAATTACTTTCCTTTTAAATTTTAATAGAGTTTAGATTAACTTAAACCGTTGATTTTAATCAAGGGTTAATATTAGCCCAACTCTACAAAGACTTTTTAACAACACTTATGGGACCTGAACCGGTCTCATAAACAAGTTTGAGCTCGGAGATTCGGACATGGACAGTAGAAGTTGGATCCCAGTGAGGCAATCCTTTGAACACGTCGAGGACGTCGGACTCGGAAGCGGAATTGCTTCTGCGACTCCACTTCGAGATGGCATCTTCCACCCACGCATCCAAATTCCTGATTTCTGAGGAGAAATTGCAGACATAAGATGCAGGGGCGGAGCTATGTTGGGGAGGGTGGTGGCCATGGCCCCCCCAATCCAAAATTTTATCTGTATATATGTTCCTCTTGTCAATGATGTAAGAGTTGTCGTTGATGCGTCGGAGGACCTTGAAAGGACCGTCGCCTCGTGGGTGTAGCTTCGTCTTCCGAGCAGCGGGAAAACGTTCCTTCCGAAGATGGACCCACACCAAATCTCCGGGCTCAAAGATCAAAGCGCGATGTCCCTTGTTGCGTTGGGCCGCGTATTGATCCGAGCGTTTCAGCAGTTGGGTCTTGGTGCGCTCATGTAGGCATCGGATATGGTCGGCGCGGTTGGCCGCGTCGACATGCTCCTCGGGCTTGAAAGGCAAAGGCACCAAGTCCATCGGCGTGTGAGGGTTACGCCCATAGACCACCTCGAAGGGGGTCTTCTTCGTCGCAGAGTGGTAGGACCTGTTATACGCAAACTCAACATGGCTAAGTAAGTCCTCCCACCGACGTGGGTTTGCCTTGAGCATCGTCCGAAGAAGAGTGCCCAAGGTCCGATTGGTCACCTCAGTCTGACCATCGGTCTGGGGGTGATAAGCAGTAGAAAACAGGAGTCGTGTCCCTAACTTCCCCCAAAGCGTTCTCCAAAAGTAGCTGCAGAATTTGGTATCTCTATCACTAATAATAGTTCTAGGAATACCATGTAACTTCACCACATGTTCGAAGAACAAATTAGCGATTTCCACCGCGTTATTAGTCCCCTTACAAGCGATGAAGTGGGCCATTTTGGAGAACCGGTCCACGACTACGAAAATTGAATCCTTTCCATGCCTTGACGTCGGCAGGCCCGTGATAAAATCCATGGAAAGATCCTCCCACGGGGCGTCCGGAATTGGAAGTGGCGTGTAAAGTCCATGTGGTTCGGACCGAGACTTGGCAGTATGACACGGCACACAACTTTGACAGTACTTGTTTACATCTCGAGCCATGTGAGTCCAGAAAAAATGCTCACGAAGTGCTGCCAACGTTTTGGCTATGCCAAAGTGGCCTCGGCCATCATGAGCCTCTTGGAGCAATAAGTGTCTCACCGATGAGGCCGGAATGCAAAGCTTCCCAGCTCGGTAAAGATAACCATTGTCCAAGAAGAAGGACTCATGGATGAGAGAATGCTCGAGATCTTTAATGATTGAGGAAAAATACGGATCTGAGGCGTATAATTCCTTGATCATTGCGAATCCGAGCAACTTAGAATGAAGTTGGGTCAACAGAATGTACCTTCTTGAGAGGGCGTCGGCGACGGCGTTCTCTTTACCCTTTTTATGCGCGATGACGTATGGAAACGTCTCCATGTAATCAACCCAACGTGCGTGGCGCCTATTCAGAGTCGTTTGACTCTTGAGATAAGCCAAGGCCGCGTGATCCGTATGAATTATGAACTCGCTTGGCCATAGATAGTGTTGCCACGTCTTAAGGACCCGAATAAGAGCGTAAAGCTCTTTATCATAGGTCGGATAATTAAGCGTAGCCCCTGCTATCTTCTCGCTAAAGTAAGCGATAGGTCGTTGCTCTTGAAGGAGTACGCCGCCAATACCATAGTCGGAAGCGTCGCACTCGATCTCGAAGTGCTTAGAGAAGTCCGACAATTGCAGGACCGGGGCTCGGCATAAAGCATCTTTCAAGGCCTCGAAGGCGGCCTCGTGATGCGACATCCACTTTATTGTGGCTGCCTTCTTGGTCAAAGAATGGAGTGGCCCGATGATAGAACTAAAGTCCTTGACAAATCGCCGATAGAAACTAGCTAGCCCCAGAAAAGAACGAACCATGGTCGGGGTCGTTGGGGTTGGCCACTCACGGATGGCCCGGATTTTGTCAGAATCCACTCGTAGGCCATCCTTGGATACGACGAAGCCAAGAAAATTCGTCGTATCCGAGCAAAACACACATTTGTCCAAATTTACATAAAAAAAATGTTCGCGGAGGCATTCTACCACCTTCCTAAGGTGCCCCGCGTGAGAGTCCAAAGTTCTACTATAAACTAAAATGTCGTCAAAATACACGACGACGAAAAGTCCCAAAAATTTACGCAAAACAAAGTTCATCAGTCTCATAAAAGTAGAAGGAGCGTTAGTGAGGCCGAAGGGCATCACCAACCACTCATAAAGACCATGTTTGGTCTTAAAAGCCATCTTCCACTCGTCCCCTTCTTGCATCCGAATTTGGTGGTAGCCGCTCCTCAAATCAATCTTTGTAAACAGCACGACACCATGCAACTCGTCTAGCATGTCATCCAAGCGGGGAATCGGGTGGCGGTATTTGATGGTGATTTGGTTGATGGCACGGCAGTCCACGCACATCCTCCAAGAACCATCCTTCTTCGGCACCAAAATAACCGGGACCGCACACGGGCTAAGGGACTCTCGAACATAACCCTTGTCCAAAAGAGATTGGACTTGGCGTTGTAGTTCTTGAGTTTCCTTAGGCGACGCCCTATATGCAGCCCGGTTCGGCAATGAAGCACCGGGAATGAGATCAATGCGATGCTCGATCCCACGAATAGGTGGTAACCCGTCGGGGAGCTCGGCAGGCATAATATCCGAGAACTCCTGAAGCAAGGCAGAAATGGAGGGAGGTAATACATATGTCTTATCAATAGTAATATTAAGTAAAGGACACAATAAAAAACAAGTAATACTCCCCTCTATGTTTTTGACCACGTCGCGCTGACGGCATAGGAAGAGTCGATCTTGCACTGAACCGAGAAGTGGTGGCTCGGCGTCCTCGCTCGTCCGAGGTGCGCCATGGGCACCATGTGGCTGGCCAACAGGCCCCTGCCAGTGAGGAAGATTGGGACCAAACGCGCCGCTGGAACTAAGCTGGTTCGAGCCAGCGCCGCCAAGCGACGTCGCTGGCGCGGTGTGGCGCGCAGCCGAGGACGCGTCCGGCGTCCGAGGTTCGTCCTTCACTTTTGCTCGGCGTTTCTGGTTCGAATCATCATGTCCACCAGAATGTTGGGTTTTGGAACCAGGAACGCCGCCAGAATGTTTGCCATGGCCAGGAGCGCCGTTTGTGGTGGAATTCGGCATAGGCGCGGCCGTGGCTTTGTCCCGAGCGTTTGCTTGTTGCCTTTCGGCTTCATCATGTAACGCTTCACTTGGAGAAATAGGTAAGATGGTCATGCGTTTACCATGGTAATTGAACATGTAAGTGTTCAACCGGCCATCGTAAATCACGTGACGGTCAAACTGCCATGGACGTCCAAGAAGGAGATGTGTGGCGTCCATGTCAGTGACATCAAACAAAACCGAATCTGAATAGACACCAATGGAAAAGGAAAGGCTAACCTGTTTCGTGATCCAATGGTCTCCATCGTTTGAAATCCATGCAAGCTTGTACGGTTTTGGATGATCCGATTGAGGCAACTTGAAGTGGTTTACGACTTTTTTGGACAAAAAATTGCCGCAGCTGCCCGAATCAATGATGACGCTAAGGGAGACGTTTTGCACCAAACACCGAGTACGGAAAATGTTTTCTCGTTGATCGGTGGGCACGGACTCCCTTAAACTAAGCGCGCGGCGCGTCACTAGCAAAAGTTTGTCAACGCCGGCGCCGATGTCCGAGGGTGCGCAGTATGAACCGTCTTCAGTTGGCTCGGCGTTGTCATCGTCCGACTCAGCCTTGTCTACGCTTTCATAGGCCGCGGTTTGAGCCGAAAACAAGACGCGCTTCGTGTTGGGGCAATCCCGTTTCAAGTGCCCTCGGCCACCACATAAATAGCACTCGATTTCTCGAGTCCTTTGTGGGGGAGGTGCGGCCTTGTCACGATTTTGGCCAACCGAAGTGCCCTTGGAGTCCGTCGCTGGGGTACCTACCTTGGGTTTAGAATAAGAAGGAGTAGAAAACGATTTAGTACCCAAAGCGGAAGGACTAGGGTTAGAAGATCCATACCTTTGATAAGGGGACGTCTTCGGCCTCTTGAATTGCGTGTAAAGCTCCATGGCCGTGTGTATCAACCGTCCCAAATCCTTAATCGGCAAGACCACCAAACGATCTCGGATCCATTGGTGGAGTCCCGCCACAAAGCGAGACCACAACGCCCCCGGTGAAGCGCTTATGCCCGCCTTGAAGAATAAATCTTCGAGGTAAGCGAAGAACTCCTCCGGAGTCATGGATCCTTGACGTGCGTCTTGGATCAAGATCCGAACCTTCTCCTTGTAGTCGGGTGGGATAAATTTCCTCTTCATGGTGAAGACAAGTTGATGCCACTCGGTTATGGGGGCTTTACCCTTTCGCGCTCGATCCGATTCGAATCGCTTCCACCACATACGAGCGGCACCCTTGAAATGAAGGGTCACCACCTCGACTTTCTCGTGCTCCTCGTAATGACAATGCTTGAGCACGTGTTCGGTTCCCTGCAGCCAAGAAATAAATTCATCAGGGTTGTAATTACCAAAGAAATCCTCAAATTTTACCTTTACGTCTCACCGTGATACATGCGTCGGACGGTCATTATCGGCGCGCCGGTTGGCACGCGGAGGTGGTGTGCATCGGCGTCGGGGGCGTCGGCCATGGCCTCGGTCGGGCCCATCGCCATCATCGCTAGGCTCGTCTCCTTCATCGCGCCGAGGGCGCCGCTGGTCCTCGCGGTCTCGGTTTTGGCGACGACGATCCCCGTCGCGCCGAGGCCGTTCGCGGTTGTCACGGCGTTCGAGCCGATCATAGACCGCGCGGTTCTCGGGCAACTTGGGTCTCGGAATCCAATCCCGATCCCGATCTATCCACTCCTCCGAATCATGGACCGGAGGGTGGTCAAATTCCTCCTCGGAATCCTCCTCGTACTCCGTTATAGAGAACTCGGAATCCGAAATTGGAGTTGTGGGACTTTGATAACCTCGAGAATCATTGACATCGAAGTCATCGCGGTCTTTGTAGTGCTTTCACTTAGGCGTCGGAGTGACCGCCTTTTTCTTTTTCTTGGCTTGTTGACGTCGCCACTCCTCGGAGTCATACTCCTCATCGGAATGAACGTCAACAACCTCCTCCAAATGTTGAGCCTGATTAGTCGGGCGACTTTCCTTCATGGATTCCAACCTTTGGACTCCAATTGGGTTAGCCGCTTCAACCATCGGACCCTTAGCCTTCTCTTGCACCGTAGCCCGCGGAACCGAGATGCCATGTGGCGTTACGCTCGGATTAGCGGGCTGCGTGTGGATCGTAACTGCGGGGGGCGCTTGTTGCTGCGCGATGAACCTCGTAAGGACGCTTTCCAAGTTGGAGAAGCGCGCCTCAAGTGCGGCGAGGCCCGCGGCAGGTACGGTGTCGGGTGGTATTGCGCCTGGTGTTCCGAGGAGACCCGGTTGGAGCGTCGACAGATTTTGTTGTTGTTGTATTGTGAGGTCTTGCGGGCTGGAATTATCGTCTCCTTCCATGCTAGGGTCTCCTATCTCAACCATAGACATGAACAAGTCAAAAGTTCCAAAAACAAGCAAGCAAAAGAAACGTCAAGATTTTGTAAGACTCACCACGCAAGTACCCTTAGTTTGCACGAAAAGTACTCGAAAGGTATGGGAGGCTAAGGATCTCGACGTTGCACAAGTATGGAACAACACAAAAGCACAAACAAGCAAGACAATCAAGCATGCAAGTAAGAAAGGAAAGAGATAGCGTCGGCTTTGCAAAGCCTTGGCAAGTAAGAGAGGGAGAGAGAAAAGGAAGGGATCTCGGTCTAAGAGGGAAGGCGAGATTATGTCTTAACAAATTAGAAACAAAAAGATTATGCAATCAAAGAAGATATGCAAGATAAGGCAAGAATAGATCACGATAAGAGAGAGAGAAGATTTCCGAAAATTAGGTGAGATACTTGCCTTATTTTGGCTTGTGTATCTCACAAGATCTTGGAAGATCTTATTTTTTTTTAAATTAACTTGGATAAAGATTGCCTTATTTTGGCTATGCTTTTCCAATAATATATTTTTGATTTTTTTTATTATGGGAACTACGAGATCTTTGGAGATTTAATCTCGCAAGATTCTTGCTCAAACTAACAACCACGAGATCGACCAAGATCGGACCAAATCTCGCACAAACAGAAACAATGGACGACGTGCACAAATCAATCAATTCAAACAAACATGAAGAATGCAAGCAAGCTCGAAATCTTAAGATGATGAACCAAAAACAAGTGCAAGTCGACGAGGATATGGTTATTTTTTGTGATTTTTGAGAATTTTTTTTTGAAAGAACGATGGATCTAATGAGTGATGGTAGAGAGGGCGGAAGCTAATGAAAACAAAGGTGGAAAAGAAAAATTTCCGTGCAAAAAACGAGTAAAAGAGTGAGAGAGACTTACGCAATCCGAGGCTCTGATGCCAGTTGATGTGAACCCCGTTGAAGGACTCACGAAGGATCGATCGTTGGACTCGTAAATGGTCTTCTCACGTGTGTAAACGATAGATTTGAGACGAATTAACGCCTAGACGGGGTTTGAGTGAGAATGGAAAGGATTGAGAAGGTGATCTCTTTGAGGGAGATCGGAAGAGTATGGGATGAGATGAGAAATTGGGTGACGCCTTTTAGAAGTAGTTCTGGAGTAATCTCGACAGCATAACGATAGTTCATTCAAAGCGTAAGAAACAATGAAGGGGGCGTGCCTCTTTTATAGAGAAAAAGGCACGCAAACCCTAGTTTTAACCTAGTGGCATGGGCGGCTCATGGGAGATGCACGCACGCGGCCCAATGCGCAAGCCCAAGCCCAAAACTCATAAAAAATAGAAATGACATAATGGAAAATGTTTCGGAAAGGAAATAATGCTAAAAATAGTAAGAAACATAGATAGGTCACGGTGGCCTAGTCGCGAGTGTCGCGACAAGGTCGTGACAAGGCGTCGGTTTGCCAAGGGCATGTCGCGACACGAGGCGCGGCATGACTTCGGCGTCGACGGGGCTGGTGCGCACTCGAACCTCGAGTGTCAAGGCCGAGGCGCACCAGAACCTCAAGTTCCCATACCGGGGTGGCCCGGCATGGCATGGTGCTCGGCGGTCGCGACTGGCACGGTACCGAGGACGAGGTTCTCGGTACCGCGGTGCGGAGCGTCGGGCTGGGGACTCGGCGCGCCTTCGACGGTGACTAGGCATGTGACTGTGGGCGCGCCGGTGGATGCGCCGTAGCTTGTGAAGGCTCGCGTGACAATGGACGTCGTTGCTCGAGTAATGGCGCGGGTCCTGGCTCGAGTGATGGGTCCGTCGGAGCGCACGGACATGTCTTCCTCTTCTTGGCTCGTCGTCAATGTGGGGCTCACATCAAAAAGTTTAACTATGGAGTCGTAATACTCGGACTAGACCTCTTAAAATCTGACCTAATCCGCAAATTCGATCCAAACCGATAGATAATTTTAGGGTCAAGACCCGAAAATTTGAACCCGAAATTTGAAATAGACCGAACCCGATAGAACCCGAAACCCGTTGGGTTGACCGATTTAGTATATTTATAAAATTTATAAAATTTATTTTGAAACTTATAATATATTTATTATTAAAACATATAAAAATAACATATTATAATTAAATATTATTATTTAATTACAAATTGATTTTAATAATCTTTAAAAAAAATGATATTTTAGACCCACTGGTCAACCCGACCCGACCAAAAAATTCCGCTACAACCCGACCCGACCAAAAACCCGCTACAACTCGACCCGACCAAAAACACGCTACAACCCGACCCGATTGACCCGTGATCCATAACGAAACCGAACCCGAAATGACCGAACTCGAATTCGACCGGGCCTACCCGATTGACAGGTCTAACTCGGACCAACTCAAATACATTTTCAAGAAATATAACGTGGACAAGTACCACCCATTTCTCCATGCCTACTCTAGGGATCCAATTCATAGATGCCTCTGTAGAACTCGACATCACTGCCACACAAAGTGTCACAAGCATAAATGAGCGACATCAATATAACGAATAGGCAATGACTTAGCAATTAGTAGCACAAACTTACCAATTAGTTACTTGATGATGTTCTCGAACATTGAAACTTCGAAGAGGGCAGTGATACATACTAATTCTTTTGTGAATTGGTGAATCAAGTGAAAATTATATACGGAGTATTATTTTTTTGGTTAAAGAATCAAAAGAATTTTTAAAATTTGTACATAATCAATGGGTTACAATACTTATTTTTCATCATCTTTTCTTTTCTTGGTTAATTTTCTTGTTAATTAGATTTTCCTTTGTTAAATTACTTTCCTTTTAAATTTTAATAGAGTTTAGATTAACTTAAACCGTTGATTTTAATCAAGGGTTAATATTAGCCCAACTCTACAAAGACTTTTTAACAACACTTATGGGACCTGAACCGGTCTCGTAAACAAGTTTGAGCTCGGAGATTCGGACATGGACAGTAGAAGTTGGATCCCAGTGAGGCAATCCTTTGAACACGTCGAGGACGTCGGACTTGGAAGCGGAATTGCTTCTGCGACTCCACTTCGAGATGGCATCTTCCACCCACGCATCCAAATTCCTGATTTCTGAGGAGAAATTGCAGACATAAGATGCAGGGGCGGAGCTATGTTGGGGCGGGTGGGGGCCATGGTCCCCCCAATCCAAAATTTTGACTGTATATATGTTCCTCTTGTCAATAGTTTCGATTTGATATATTATAAGCTCAATTCTGACATTTGAGCAAAAAGTTATGACCGTTTGAAGATTGGACGTATACAAACTACTTTTAACAAGTCATTTACTTAGTTAGAATGCTTTTATCTTTTGTTAAACATCTTAATTTCATAATGTGATTGAATCTGAAAACTTTGAAACAATAAGTTATTGTTGGGATATCTCGAATCATACAATTCTTTATTAGCACGAGGGTTTTAGTTTGGGTTTTATTTTTTAGTTACGAGCTTTTAATATTTATATATTCAATTAATTTGTATGTTGAAACATTTTTGTTTTCTTAATCTAAATGTAATCTGAAACATAATTCATAATTATATAAGTTGTTATTACAAACTCTTGTTTATTAATTATATTTTGAAATATTTTAGTCACTCCTCTATAAAATTTGTTCTCTTCTTGTATTTTTATGTCTACGTTTTTTTCGAAATGTACATTAGTTATGTTGGAAAAAAAATTTGGCCCCTATAATAATAAATTTCTGGCTACGCCCCTGATAAGATGCTATCTAATGGCTTAGAAGATAAGATCAGAAATTGCAGAGAGAAATACAGTACAACGAAGATGCTCTCTAGTGACTCCTACTTCGAGATGCATCTGCCACCCACGCTGCCCAATAGGCCGTCTGCATTGCAACCCAGCCTCCTCCCCTCCAAAATTTCCACTTCAATTGATGCACAGAAGACGAGGGTCCGCCATTGTTTAATACAGAACACAAGCTCTGAGGAGAAATTGCCGACAGAAGACGAGGGTTTGGTACACCGCTGAAATTGAAGAGACAAATACACCGCTGAAAGGAAGAGCAGAAATTGCAGCTACTCCAACTTTGAGACGGCATCTTCCACGCACGCTTCCCAATTTGCCGTAAATTTCCACTTCGGAGGATCAATTGATGCACAAAAGATGACGGTTTGGGGGTTTGCCATTGTTAAGCATGTAATAACCTTGGAATTTTAACTTTGCAAACACAAATTTACTCGGATTTATGAACTTATCTATTCTTTATACACACAGAATATTAGTATAAATTTGTATACATATTGTATAATTATTGGGTTCGAAATTTTTTTCACAAATTAAATATATTTTATATAAACCAGGGCAAATTTTCGTTGTCAATTCTATTATTTTTATATTATGAAAATGGGAAATTTATGCCACCCCTGTTAAGGTACGTGTGCATATCCATATCTATTTATATATGCCATGGTAGTGGAGAAATATATATATATATACATCCAGAACATCTAGCTAGCTAGCTCTAAAACCAGGCAAGAACTAGCCATGGAGTTTATGCTATTATGCGGTGTAATCCTAGCTATTCTTGCAACCATATTCCTCACCAAAAGCAGCAGCGATCCTCTGCTTCCACCAGGGGGAACCGGGTGGCCGGTGATTGAGGAGTCGCTGGAATTCCTGTATAACCTGCGGAATTGCCAATTGGAGAGGTTCTCCTTCAAGCGGATGGCCAAATTCTCTCCTGTTCTTTTCAGAACGTCGATTCTCGGAGATCCTTTCGCGGTCTTCTGTGGCCCCGCAGGGAGCAAGTTCCTCTTTTCCAATGCGAACAAATTGGTGACGACGACAATGATCCGGCCTGCTAAGAAGATCTTTGGAAACGATAAACTCACCTTCGCGTTTCATCAGCATATGCGGCCTGCGTTGGTTGCATTCGTGAAAGCCGATGGCCTCAAATCGTTCGTTGGCGTCATGGATACCATGGCGCAAAGCAATTTGGAGTCTCGTTGGCCGCATGGACAGGTTTGTGCGCTTGTCACTTGTGTGTATATATATATATAAAATATGGTTCAAATAAAAAAAACTTTTATCCTAAAAAATGAAAAGATCGAAATACATTTTTCCTAATTCGTAGTGCACTTTTTCGACTTCGGATGACACTTTTTTGCATTTGCAGTTTTCGTACTTTGTAGTGCACTTTTCATTTTTCACGATAAGAGTTTTTTTCATTTGAATATATGTGTTTTTATTCGTGCTATGCTAACTAGCTAGAACTAATAAATGCGTTATTAGGTAACTACGGTGTATTCATCGGTTAAGTGGTACGCCTTTTCATTGGCTTGTCGGTTGTTTATGTCGATTGAAGATCCTGGCGTAGTGGAAAGCCTGTTTGATCCAATAGAAATCTCAATGTCGGGCATCCAGGCACTTCCAATAAATCTCCCGGGTACTCGATTGAGACGATCGCTCAATGCGAGAGCTGCGTTAAGGTCGCGGATTCAACAGATAATTAGGCAACGAAGATTGGAAATGGAGTCCTCTAATTACACTGACCACAAAACAAACCTGTTGTCGACATTTGTGAAAGCACATGAAGACGATGTTGTAGTAGCCGACGGTATCGTAGTGATGCTTGTTGCTGGCCACGATACCGTCACTTCGGTCTTGTGCTTGATTTTCAAGGTCATGGCAGATTATCCCGACGTTTATCGTAGAGTATATCAAGGTATGTACGTACAAATATTATTACATGAGCAAAATCATTTATTCATTGTTGGATTGTTAGTATTAGCCCAGCGGAAGTAATCTGCTGAATTATATATTAGTCCAATTTATATTAGTTCAATTTACTTCCAACTTTCAGATGTGGGATGGACTTTTTCTAACAGTTAGTGTGATTGAAACGTTTTTGTTTTCTGTAATGAAAAACTAATCGAATTGGAAACAGAAAACGTGGAGGTGGAGGCTAAAAAGAGGCCAGGGGAGGCATTGAGCTGGGAGGATACCACAAATTTGAGATACACATGGAATGTGGCTCGTGAAGTGATGCGACTTTACCCTACCATCTCATTTCTCACTAGAGAGGCCATGACTGACTTCACATATGCCGGTTTTCACGTTCCAAAGGGCCACAAGGTTTATATATATATATATAGTTGGTACTTCACTTGATTAATTAATGATGTATACTATGATCTTAATTAGATTAATTTAAATGCGTGCAGTTATTAACGAACATCTATGCAACACACAAGGACCCCAGCTATTGGAAAGACCCTGAAAAGTTCGAGCCATCTCGGTTCGAAGGAGAAGGACCCTTGCCCTTCACATACTTCCCATTCGGAGGAGGGCCGAGTATGTGCCCTGGAATGAACTATGCTCAGCTAGCCATCCTGGTCTTTGTCCACAATGTTGTCATGAGAATCAATTGGGAACTTGTTGTTCCGGATGAGAAGGTTATGGGAATTCCTGTTCCAAGGCCGGCTCAGGGGCTTCCTGTTCTCGTCCGCCCCCTCCACTGAATTGATTGTTCAAGTCTCGCTTGTTGTCCGTCCTAGCTTCTTTTTTTGAAAAATTAAGAATTAGGAAATCTCCTTTATGGAGGGCGTTCTAGAGCATACTGGCGGACGTAGCTTCTTTAATTAAAACTTTGTCTTTGTTCTATGTACTACTTTTAGTTAATTTTAAGTTGAAAGCTCCTTCCTTTTCTCATTCTAAACCGAACAATATATCGAAGGAGAATTCAATCTACACATCGATCTCTTGTGTTAGAATCACTTATGGAGTTCAAATGCTAAAGTTATGATGATTGCAAACAAACACAAGTATGTGTATCTATCGTGCACTAAATGTATCCTTTTTTATGGAAATCAGAACGTGCATGATTTTGAACTTTAGGTACAGTTTCATTATATGTAAACAAGGAGAAGAGTACGACAAAGTTATCTAGCTTCGAAGCTCAATATGGCTAAGGCATACTATATGGTGGAGTGGAGTTTTTTGGAAAATAGCATGAGGAAACTAAGGTTTGCAAAGGCATGGACTGGTTTGATTATGTGATTTGAGACAAGGGGATACACTTTCTCCATACTTAGTTCTTGTGTGCTTAAGGTTTGTTTGGGGTGCTATTGAGTGAGAATCAAAATCGACTTAAGGGAGTCTCCATTGCATGAAGGTACCTTCTATGTCTTATTTATTTTTTGTCGGTTGTGTTTTGTTTGCAAAGGCAACCATCCTTCATGCCTATGGAGTTGCATCAGGTCAACAAGTGAGTTTTGTAAGATCTGAGTTATCTTTTAGCAAAAAATGTAAAGGAAGATTAAAGAGCTAAGATTACAAGGTGTGTGGTTTGAAGAAATTGCGGGGTTTTAAGCTAATTCAATGTGCTAACTGATATGCGGAATACAAAGACAGAAATCAAGCATTCAAATACAAACGAAGTTCAAGGACAAACAAGAAGTTTTATTCAGCTTTGAGCCTCAATCGAAATGCCAGAAATCCAAGGGGAACTACAGAGGGCACTACAGAGGGCAAAGAGAACTGTAAAGTAAACAAGTAATCGAAAGAGAGAATCAAAGTGAGAGGAGCACAGCTCGAACAAGTCGAACAACCACAAAGGTCTCCTTGGTGCTCTCTCTTTCTCTCTTCCTAAGTTTGGATTTCGAAGGAAGCTCAGGTCACCGGAGCTAGCTCAGGCTACAAGGCCGAGTAATGCTCTCGGAGAAGGAACCCTAGAAGCTCTCTCGAATCATCCAACCAGCGGCACAAGAAGGAGAAAGCCAGCTTATAAAGAGCTCGCATCAACCCTAGTACACGCAACGACGTCGTTCTAGTAATGCGCATGGGTCACCGAACAAGGCCACTCTCGGGTGACTTAGTATTGGGCCGTTTGGCCCAATACTGCCTCCAGCGAGAGTTAAAGCCCAATCCGACAATACACACACACATTCACTATTTTTACACATTACAAGTTCAAATGTCCAAACATAGGAAATTACAAGTTACATAATACAACTCTACACTAACAAACTCTGTTTTATGATTATGGTTACATGTAAGTTAAATTTGTGTGTCATCGTGATTTATATGCGCTCAAAAGATATACTTACAAGTTACAACATACAAGAACTGTCAGAGAATACAATAAAAACCCCGAGACATCAACAGGATATTAAGAACCAGTTCTAAAGTTAGATGTGGCTTGATTTCCCTTTCCCCAAACATGAAGCATGTATTCTCAATAAGCCAAGCTTCCTCCACAAACCCAATCCACCTTCAAAAAAACCTCTATTTACCAGCAGATCTCAAGCAAATTGACTCGACTTTCCAAGCTGCCAAAGTCAGCTTTCTATTTTCCACTCAGGTTGAAGAAGAGGCATAATGTAGTGGGATCATTAAAACTAGAGAAAGTCATCGTTATCATCTTCATTATCCAAGTATTCATCTTCTTCGTCAAACTCTTCATCCTCGCTCTGCAAAACATTGTGTTAGTCAAATTCATAGATCCTAAACAAATGAATACATGCCGTGAAGGCCACTCGATTGCATACATATGAAGACCGGGAAACTTTTGAGAAGAATTAAGACAACAAAGTGAAGAAATCTCACCTCGGTGAGTTCGGCGACTCCATCAGAGTTACGTGTATTATTGCCTTTCAAGTTACCCAAATCTCCCTGTGGAAATGATGGCAGGAAATGATCAAGCGAGCAAGATGAATTAATTTCAATATTCAGATATATTTAAAGTGAAAAACTATGGCAGAGTTATACAAACCCAGATATTAATTTTGTAAGTTATAATTATTATCTTTCTTATTCAATTAATAACTTGGCTTATCAGATTTCCATCCCACTGATTTTAGTAACTGGTGAGACCTGATGAATGAAATGAATTAGAATTACAATTGAGAATTCCTTAAATTGGCTGGTTACTTTCAGCTTTCCTGTATTTTCATTTTCGTTTTTAGGATTCTAACATAAAGGTGTACTAAGTCATTGCAAGAAGCAGTAAATTTCATAAACAAAGTATACGAGGTAAGCAGAATATGATAAGCAAGCAACACTTACAATTTCTGTCTTCATGTGCTCGATGTTTTTCTCCAAATCATCTATGTGCTGAGTGAGGGCCTGCAATTGATAAATCAAGTGTTCAAAATGCCATCTACTAAAAAAGGAAGACTCGTGACTCTTCTTAGAAAGTTATCAAACCTCATGGCGTTGCATGGCTATTGAACGTTTCAACGCTTTTGCTTTTGTCAACAGATTCCGTGGTCTTATGCTGACAGGTCTCTGATAATTCTTCCCTCGGTAATAAATAAGAGCAAAGCCCTTGGGAACTGGTTCTATTGCAACCAGTATTCCACCACTTTCATACTCCAGTAATCTTGCTGTCTCCTCCACAAAAGCAAGATTTTTCTGTTTGGATATTAGCTTGACAAGCTCCCTGTGCTTCCAGTGCAAATGCATGTTTTCTATAACACCATCAAATATACCACGTATACCTGACACATGAAAGCAAGGATGGTAAATTTAAATTCAACAATAAGAAAATGAAGCAAAGAAAAGATCTCATGGAATCTGGTTTTATTAATAATCATGTAGGTCACAAACAAAGAACTCACCAACAGGCAAATATGCCTTCATTTTCAGCCCAACCCTACGATACATGAACTTCTCTTCATCAGTGATTGTTTCCAGATCATCAGATGGGCCAACAGGTACCATTGACGACTCTATTTTAGATAATAGTTTCTCTGCTCGAAGCTTTTTGGCTTGCGCCTGCCCATACATTGAAAAACTTCAAATAAAAAAAGTGAACCTACTAAAAGAGAATAGCGAGCTTGCAGAATCGAAAGAGGTATATCAAGGATCCGGAATTCAAAAATGAAGAAGATATGAAATCATCTATGGTGACACTAAAAATTAGCTTCCTCCTACCTTCCTCCGCTTGAATAAAAAACAGGCTCCAGTTTGGATTTTTAACAAATCCTATAATAATCATTCGGGAAAAGCCATAAAAAATGAAAAATTCATCATCAGTTTTTCTTTCTTTCTTTCTTTTAGTTGTCTGTGTGTGTTGCTTTTGCCTATTTTCACTTGGTCAGAATTTTCTACATCTAAATTGAGTTTTTCTTTTACAACGAAAATTCTTGTACGTACAGTACAATACAAATATTATTGACGGGAATTCTTTGGGCATATAATTCAAAAACTATTTGTAGAAGCAAAAACCACCAAAAGCCACCAAAACAATTTATTCGAAATAATGCATATGCAAAAAAGAGTAAATATCATTGATTCAAGAATGTGTGCAGACTGTTAAAATTTGTCTCTGATCTTCCAAACTAGAGCAATGGGGAAATCCATTTTATAACATGAAGATTATTCAAACCCAGTCAGATCTATTTTCCAACCTCAATGTGTGGTCATGCCCTTTCTGTCCTGTTTTGTATATTGAGGCACTTAAATGCAGAATAGAGCTCACAGCATTATTATATAATAAGTTAAATATAGGTAAATAAAGAGATAGAATGCTTACAAGGGATAATTTATGTTCAACTCGCTTGATAGCTTTTAGAGTCTTAGCCCTGGAAGCTTCTTCAATCATTCTTTCCTGATCTTCGGTTGTTATTTCTCTGCCCCATCTGGCTTGAGCCTCATAAAATTCTGCTAAAGTACCTGCTAACGGTGGTCCATCCTCAGTTGGTGCTGCTGCTTGCACTGCCCTGGATCGCACCATCTCTTCCGCATTTTGGATTTGTTTAGTGAGCTCCTCTCTTTCTGCCAAAGCCATGGCCACACTTGAAGGCAGAAAATCTTTTCCACGGTATATGACAATATAATACTTGTTTCTCAACATCAAAACACCTCCTGTCAATCTCTGCATAATGAAGAATTTAAACCAAATTTTACATTACCTACTAGCAGATACAATGTTTTATTTCACCTCAAGAAATTGCAATAGAAGAAATCATATACAAAGTCTACTTTCAAGGTTGACATGGTGCTAAGGAAAAAGGACTAAGTTCTTGGACCGCAAAAGTACACCATTCTTACACAGTAGAGGGAGTTTTCATTGGCAGAAACGCCATAGGTCACCAATACGGAATCTCATTTCAGAAATAAATTAAACTTGCAATTATTGAAATCTAGATATGCCCAAAAAAAGCAATATAAGCATGCACAAAACATCTTATTCAGGTTTCCCTGCCAAAAAAACTAATAAGAGAAAGTACAGAAGAAAGCAACTTAACTGTGCAATAGCATTTGAAAGAAAACGTTTACTACAAACACATATATGCCAGGAAAGTATGAACAGTGACCATCCAACTCTCAGCAATAGCACCACAAGCAAATAAGTGTTTGGAAAAAGGAATGATTGGCAGTAACCAGTAAGTGGTCTTGGAATTAGACATACAGTAAAACTGAGATGTGCAGCACGGTGGGATACCGAGCAACAGAGATTAAGAGGGTTACTTCCATGCTTGGGGAGTGTGAGTTTTTCTCTCTTTCTTTTCATTTTTCCTTTTGTTATGCGTTCTTTATTGATATTTTGTTTAGTTAAAAACAGAAGAAAAACTCGATGCTAATGGAATATGAGATAACTGGTAAATATTAGGGAATTGTGGAAGAACTGAAGGCTATCATTTGGGTTTCATAAGAAAAAACAAAATTGGAGACCAAATGGAAAAGGCAAAAGGTCAAGGACACAACGCACAATTTCCCTTAAAAAAGTAAAAATGGGAAAGCTGCCTTGTACTTGTATAATCCTGATGTGATATTTTAGCTATGCTATTTCAAACCAACATCCATCAAGATGGATGGATACAAAAGGATGAGAAGGCATACCCCTTGGGTAACCCAGGTTCATTGCCTCCCTTGGGTAAAAAGAGAAGAAAAGAAGATCAAACTGTCTACTTATGATGCACACATAGTTCAAATATTGCCCAAATCAGATCCGTAATCATAAAAAGGTAAAAGACATCATGCTTATTTATAAAGTATTTCAAACCTTTATCTCCTCAGCCATTAATTCGTTATTTGTGTTCTGTATTCCTCGTTTGACAGCAATTTTCACTACCAATGTTGTCTCCCAAAGCTTGATAATTGCAGCTGCCAAGCCTTGATGATGTCGATTTCTACCTTTAAAACATATGGCCAAGTGTTAGCATCAAGTACGGATGGAGATTATCAAACCGAAGGAACTACAAGCAGAAGTCATACCTAGTGCAAAATGACAAGGAAGAGATTTAGCATGTTTCCTTAAATCAGTTAACTCGGCATTTGTTAGTCGAGATCGCATGCCAACCGGGAGAAGTCTAAGTGGTGGCTTAAAATCCGGAATTGTTTCAGGAAGTTTATCAGCATCAACAGGAAGGATTCCTGTACCCCACCAATCGACAAAACGAGGACCCAGACCATCAAGTAGAGCATCAAACTCAAGTTCCTCTGGTGTCATTTTCTCACGATCATCCTTTAGGATAACGGCAACTGACATATTCTCTGTATTTAGACTTGCACCATTTTCGGTATCCCTTGATTTAGTAGAAGATACATCGGGGACATATGACATATTGGATTCTCTGTTGACACCTTGCAATTTAGCTGGTCCTTCATAGTTGGCTCCTCGATAAACCACCATAACGCTTCCGGATCTCCATATAACCAAGCCTCCACTGCGGCGCTGTCCATCAAGGAGAATTAATACTAATTTCTAAGGAATGATATTACTATAAAAGTCGAATCTTACCATCTATTCTTAAAAATTTCAAAGTAGAAGGACATAACAAAAGCATTACAGATTCCATCAAACAGAATAACAAAACTTCCATTAAGCTTCATTAGTGGTTACTAGAGAACTCATAATGAGAAATCATGTTAGCCTGCTTGTAGCCAATCATTCCAGACTCTGGCAATATAAGAAAGTCGAGACAGACACTGAAAGAAAGGTAATGTATGATACCATTTCTTAGTATCCTCAATTGAAGCCAGCCATATACTATGACTATGTAATTCTTCATAAGGGACTGCATACAAGGATTTGAAACCTTTATCTTGCAACCGTTGGGAGTGGGAACAACCAACAGTTGCTGTATTATATGTTTGTTGCTACCCTAGTCATGCATCCCTCGGTGCTGAATTCACGAAAGGGATGACTGGATGAGTACTATCACTCATCAGTTCACTTCAAGCTAATCAGTGAGATTCTTCGTGGACTTTTTCTTTTATCTATTACTTTCCCTCTATGACTCAATTACATGCTTCTTCCTATCCCTTCTGTTTCGATTTTGAAAAGAAAACACTGAATTTTCGAATTTAGCAATTCTAATAAATAGAATGAGGCTCTTCTTTAATTTTTATTGAACTACCTCAAAAGTTGTATGCTTCAGGTTCTTCTAATTCTTTTCTTCCTTGAAATCTTTAAATGCTCTTTCACATATTGTAAACATAGCAGATGCATATAACTACAAAAATAAATATGCAATTTGACAACATTGAAGGATGAAAAAAAGATATTTCATTTTTGTGTCAGACACAACAATCTCCCTAGCAAGAGTAAACATCTAGACAGGAAGATTTCAATACATACTTGACTAAAAGGATCAACTGTTCTTTTCCATTGGGTCACCAGAACAACAAACATAGTAGTGTAATCAAATATATCCAAAGTCATCTTCAAAAACAAAGCTGTAGAATTTTTAGTCAGTTATAATATAGAATCTATTCAAATTCCAAACCAAGAATAATTCACCTCAACAATCTCGTGTGCAGTCTTCATATCATGCGCCAAGGACTCGTGAAACTTGAGCCTAACGAGCTCATTCTTCCTCCACTTGTCATGAATCTTCTCCAGAACAGCTTGGGTGACCCCCGCTTTCGCCACATTCACTCTCTCCCTCAAAATCATCCCCATCCTCCTCAGCCTCCTGAGCTCTGAATCCTCAATCGTCAGTTCAGCCAAGGACGGCGCCTTTGCCGATTTCTTCTTCCTCCTCTGCCCATCCAACTCCGTCTCCTCTTCCCAGCCATCACCTCTCTCCCACGGCAACAATGTCTCATCCTCCTCATCCTCGTTTACTAGCATTGTATCAGGCCTCACCCAATCCTTCTGCAGCAAATCCCCAAGCTTCTCCTCGCCTGTGAAATCCTCCTCCATTTCAACCTCACCTTCTTCATCATCATCGTCATCACCTAACCCTAGGTTCCTCAATCTCAGCACAATCTTCTCAATTGCGCCCTGCGCTCTACTTCCCTCCACAAATCCGGCATTGTGAGGCCGATCCTGGCCGCCGGATTTCACCGAATCAGCCGGAGGAGTCCCCATAGGAGGCCACTTAGCAAGCCATGGAGCGGCGGAGGAGGAAGGAGTTTTAGAAGAGTTTTGCGAAGAAGGCGGCTGCTTACCTCTGAATTTGGAGGTCCTGACGGAGGACGAACAAGGCCGGACTGTGGCGGAGGTGGTGCATCGCCTGAAGAGGAGAGAGAATGATGGCGTATGCGGGCGGGAGAGAGTACTGCGAAGCGGGAGCTCGGAGGAGAACTTAGCCGTTGTGAGGGCCATCTTTTGGGGGTTAAGCTGCATTGTTTATCAGATGAGGTTCGAGTGTAGAGTCGTTGTGGATTCCAACGTCATCGGCTTCGCGGACTGAGAGAGAGTGACGGAGAGATTTTCTGCTGGCCGGAGATGGAGGTGTGAAGGAGGGAGGGAAGGAGAGAGAAGACGACGATGATAAGATTGTTGGTTGGATATTTTTGCGAATCCGCCATTTCTAGTCGGGCCCTTCATTTATATACGGATTACGGATCCAATTGGTTTGGGCAACGATTGCTGGGAAAAGCGTCATTTTCTGAACGAGGATTACACAAGGTTATCACAAGAATCTAAAAAATTTTCACCAAAAATTTTCAGCATCACTCAAAAGCTAAGAGTTTCCAAACTTCCACCAAAAAAAATTAAAGTTTTTTTTATCCTAAATAAATAAATAAAGTTTACAAACCTTTTTAGATATGTGATGCTATTGTTTGATTGATTTTTGTAGTAGAGTAAAATGTAACTAATCTTTTTAAATAAATTTCAAAAATATTCATCTTCTCACAAAAAATCCTAATTCATATTTTACTAAAGATTTTTCTTACAACTATAAATTCGAAAAATATTAACAGTATCTTGATACACAACAACAAAAAGAGTCTCCACGAGATGTTGAAGAGTTAATGACGGCTCCAATCGAAGGTCCTATCACTAGAAGTCGAGCTAGAAAGATTGAGAAAGGGATCTTGATTGCCTTCAGTTGTCTAGCATCAAGGATTCATAAGTTATCTCGAGAGAGATACATGACGATGCTTTATGAGCACTCACATTAGGAACTTGCTATGAATTATCTTACTTTATGGTCGAATGTAGTAGGTGACCGGTTAAGGTAATTAATAGCATTGTTAGTGCGTTTTTGGCATCGCCAGTGCGTTTTAAGCCGAGAATGTGCATCGCAATGTTATCAGAATCCCGATCCGATTTTACGATTCTAACGATCCTACGATCCATAACACGCGAAACGATCCATGATCCCAAGTAGGATCTTAAATAATTTTAAAAAAATCTCGATCCGATCCCGATTTTACATACGATTTTAACGATCCTATAAACGATTCTAACGATCCTATAGAATGAAAATTTTAACTATATATTTTTAATAATTTTACGATTAATGTATAATTTCCATTAAAATAGTTGATTAGTCCATCCTCCAACATTTTTAATAACCAAATTAATAAGATTTATCATTTTCTTACTTATATATTACAAGATATACAATCTATTAGGTTATTCTTGCATACTTTTAGTTATAAGGTAGGATCTTACGATTCAGCGATCCGATCTTACGACCCGACCCAAAAGACCTCCAACGATCCAACTTAGAATCCCGATCCTGATAACCTTGGTGCATCGCTTGTGCGTTTTCAACCGAGAGTGTGGCGGTGGTGATGCTTTTTTGGGCGCACCCTTTGATGTTTGGTTTGGATTTCAATTTAGTTTATGCAATTGGAAGTTTGTTTGATTTGATTCTTAAGTTCGACTCCTCTTCTTTAGTAGTTTTACTTACTCCTCTTCTTTAGTAGTTTTAACAACAAGTTCATCAAGAGATCTAAATCCAAGTTATACCATGTTCATGAAAGGAGCAACCTCGACATGTCATGCATCATATATCTAGAGACATATAGTTAGAGAACCATGCTTCAGTATCTCATTGACAATATCTAGTGTAGTCCTATTTCCATAACAATTAGGATTTAGGAATTGGTCTACTGTTTCGACAACAAGCCTTCCGATGAAAATACACATCACAGTTCCTTTCGTGTGTAAACTAAAGACACGAAGTTTCAAAACCATAGGAATGAAGAGGTATTTACAGTGATGATACCCCAAAATAGATGCTTCATTTGCTGCTCAAAAATACACATCATAGTTCCTTTCCCATGAAATGCAGCTCATTTGCTGATCAAAATTATATATTTGTTTTAAGAAACGAAGAAAAACAAAACCCAAAATTGCAGCTCTACTCAGCAGCCTCACATCTGTTTCATATCTCATAATGTCCCAACACCTCTTCTATTTTCTGGGTTCTACTAATGGAGGCTGCTTTCTAATTTCCTACTTGTAAGGATTTGGATGGGTTGCATCATGCTTTAATCACTGCTACTTTGCCTGTGTTGCAAGAAAGAAAGAAAAACACATGAGCTCAGTCTTATGGTATATTAGAGCATCATTTAAATCATTAAACATATAAAGGGAAAGACAAACTACCTTCGCCCTGAGTTATCACAGGGGTCTCTCTCGGTTTCTTCGCCATTCTTTTTGTTTCTTCCGCTGTAAGCCATTCCAAAAGTGAAATGTCAATGATGAATTACATGTAAATAGTGGTAGTGCACATAGTATGTTTGCATCAAATTTTCTGTTGCTTCTTGCAAATCTAAGAATTTACACAGATTTCCCACGGCCTTCTTAGGATTAAATAATAACGCTAATTTCTACAATATGGTATCCATAAAAAAAAAAAAAAACTTATAAAACTGAAAGGTGTGCTTGACAGATATACCTTTGTACTTTCTCTTCTTCTTAGCTCTCCTCCTCTTCCTCTCCTCCTGTGTCAACTCGGCTTCCTCTTTAACGTCTCCTACACCAGCAAATACTTCCTCAGGCGCAAGCATGGCTGCATCTGACACTGCCACCGGAGCAACCTGCCAATTAAACATGCATTGCATTAAAATCTCTTCAACATCCATCCAGATTACAAATACTTCAACACTTGTAGATTGAAATGAGATGAGGTATCAATCCCTACCTCTTCCATGGCCAGAGCAGGTAGATTTGTCTCAACAGACATGTCCTCTACAACCTGTACAAGAAAATCAATCTAATAAACTATCTGAAAAATTATGAAATTATTCATGATAGACAAAGAAAGAAAAGTGGGATAGAGCATACAGGTTTGGGAGCAAAGTGGAAGTGAGAAAGGGCATTCAACTTAAAGGTTAGCCGCTTGAACAGCATGCTTGCCTGACAAATAAGAATGGGGATTAGCAATTAATGAGCACTCCAGTGCAACTAACACAAACCCATGTGACTAAGCCGAGGACCACAAAATTTGTAAATACGAATTCATCATAAACAACATTTTTTAATTAGTTAATCATTCCTATAAAAAGAGGTTACATTTTATTTCACACAATTGATAGAAGACACATGCTAAGCACAACCTTGTATTACATCCTGCACACTACTGAAATAATGGAAAACCAGAGAAAGACGGAAAAAATTCCTAGTTATGAAGCAAATGAATATTGAAATTAGGTACCTCTTTCTTCAATTCATCAGTGAAAGACAAGGATGCAGGAGCAGCCCCAGACTTTTCAAGATACTCTTCCTGCAGTAGTTTGATTAAAAAGACCCTTATTAGATCTGTATAGCAAACACTTTGTAACAAATAAATAGTAGAATTTCTAAACATGTGCTGACCTCATAAATATCAGCTAGACCTTTCTTGCTCTTATGTTCATCCTGCAAACATTTAACCAAATTAACAAAGGTCAGAGCTTAAATCAAAGTGATCTTACCTATCCTAACAAGAAAAAATATATTAGCTACACTTACCAACTCCTTCTTCTCCCTGGGTGCCTTTGATGGTAACTTGGGAGCCCTCTGAACACCATCGAATCGCCCCTGGAAACAGTAGCATGTGATTTATATTCCTCTTTACAAGCATATACAAGAATGAGAACAGATATACCAAAACCGAGAAACCATTTAAGATGGAGAAGGTTTAGTATTATCTTTTGAAAGCATAGGAACCAAGAGCTCTACCTCAACTATCCTTTTCTTAATAATTTCTTCAATTGATGCTGTTACTTCCTCTGTGATGACAGGAGGAGGTCTAACATTATGATCAAAGTCAAGATCAGCTTCTAATGCACTGTTTAGTGGCCTTTTAGCTGCAGTCACCTGGTTCAAAGCCAAAAAGAATCATAAAATCTGTTTCAAAAAAATCCAAAATCCCCCTTCCAGAGAGCAAACCCAGTTACCTCTCCCCGCATGGTCCAAGTTTTTGGGTCCATGTTAGCTTTTTCCATCTCCTCTATTTTAGCTTGAAGCTTCTTTTGTTCAATCTCGTGTCTAGAAAGTTTCTTCTCTCTCTGGGCACAATAGAAAGTTTAGAGAAATCAGTATTAGTTAAGATACAAAGATTTAAAAAAAAAAATTTAAAAAAACAAAACCAGAGAAGTATAGTTTAAGTTAATATATTAATATATACCTCATTATCTTCCTGTTCATCTTCTGCATCGGGATCATCTGATCCATCAATCTGTTTATGTTTCTTTTTGAGGTCCTTTTTGGAGTTCTTGTTGTTAGAAACATAGAAATCTTCATATCTAAACAATATTCGAATTTAGAAGCCCCAAGGCAAGGGTATGAAGAAAACCAAAGTCAGTACCTAGTGGTCTATACGAGAATAACCAACAACAAAATGACAAGTGCTAATTTTATATAGATGCCACAAGACAAATTGGAATGTTATAATATCTCAACTAAATGACTCTCATGAAACAAATTACCAGCTTTGAGCTCACAAAAAGCTTTCACGAGAATAAGCTGATCTTTATATTATCACTTAACATAAAGGATCTATACAGGATAACGATACTAACACTGTTTTTCATCTATATTGGCATTATTGCTCAAGTCCTCAATCATGAATTAATAATAGGGTGATTTCAAATATATGTGAACCATATGCAGAAGTTAAAATGCACAGTTTTTCATATCTTTTGTGCCTCATTCCTACTATCATGGATTCGCCTTGATCCAAACCAACCTTATAATATCTAAATCAAAGTAGTAGCCTCTACCAATTCTCTTACTCAATTCACATAACACCTTGCATTATGCTACAATAATGTACAAGTACAGCAGATAAAAAGTTGGAACAGAGTTAAAAAGAAGAGAAGATGCACCTGGCATTGTCAAGTTCATCATCTTCGTCTCCCTCCTCAAACAGTCCAAGCTACAAAAAAAAAAATGTCGGCAACCAAGATTGCATTTAGTTAAGTGAACCAAGAACTTGCATTAATAGCTCAAACATTGTCATTTTTTTCACAAACGCTTGTCAAAGAAACAACTAAAGATAAACAATTAACGTATTCAGAAGGGGCAGCTGCCACACAACTCAGGAAAACATAAGAAATTTTCACCTGATCATCTTCATCCTCGTCGTCTTCTTCATCATCATCATCATCCAAATCCTCCTTTGATGCCTTTTTACCACCAGGCTTCTTTGGTTCTGTCTTCAAACCATATTCTCTTTCTTCGTCCTTCTTCAAATACTTCTCCAATTCTTTGATCTTCAGAAACTTATCTTCAACCAAACCAGTCCCATCATCTTCACTCTCATCATCTTCACTCTCCTCCATTGCATCCTCTTTCATCTCATCATCCTCGCCAGACTCCTCCAAATCCCCTTCTTTATCCTCCTCCTCTTCCTCCTCTTCGTCATCATTCTCATCCTCCTCTTCATCCTCAAACTCATCAGATTCAATATCTCCATCTTGCTCAATATCTGCAAACCCAGCATTCCCAATCCCTGACCCCACTTTCCCAACAAAGGCATCTAAACCCTTTGAAATCCGACTTGGATCCTTCTCAAACCGCTTGATTTCGCGGTGGAGGGAAGAAATTAAAGGTTGAGATTGGAGGTCGATCTGCTGCCAAACCTGTTCAGCGTCAAATCCATTGGTAAGGAGCTGGTCAAAGGGTGATTTTGGAGTGTAGGCTTTGAGAGAAGAGAAGAGAAATTCAGAGGCCATTCGTGAGGAGAAAGAGAGATCAGAGGAAGGTGTAAGAAAGAGCGGGGGTTCTGTAGCTTTTAGACTGTGCAGAGCCTTCAAGCCACCACCATCCTCTCCTTTAGTCGCCATTGTTGATGAATTCGTGTCACAATTCACAATATACCTACCCATATTGCAATGTTACAAAAGTCTCAGTTTTCACAACAGCATCATGTTTCATGTTCAAAATTAGATTTTTTTTCATCACAATGGAAAGGTTGCACTCAATGGAATATTAATCAGCATTCACAAGTATAAAACACTTCAGAAACTGGAATGCCATGAAATATTTCCAACGTGTAATATTATCACAAGAGAACAGTGAATACAAGAAAAAATATCATTCCAAGACAGAGCATTTCCATAAATCTCTCTTCTCTCTTCTCTGGTGATATCATTTCCTAATTTTTTTTTGCTATTCTACGCGCAGGATGGTCTCTTTCAATACAAATATCAGGATGGCAGTGGTGGAGGCAGGTGGGGGCGCGGGGGGTGACCGCCCCCACCGGCGGCCGGGAGCTCTCAGCCAGGCGCGAGTGGCACAAAAACAATGAAAATTTTCTCAATTGAGAAATAAGAACAACAGTTGACATAAAGACATTAGAAACAAAATTCAATTGAGGACAAGTTCAAACCGAATTTGTAGACTTTGACGAGGCAGAGAAGATATGCCGGCGGTGAAGGATTCTTTCTCCCGAGTCCGTCGTTCCGTCCTGATTCTCTGTTCCTTCCTAGGGTTGTTTATCAGATGATTGAACTTTCCTGAAAAAAAAAACAAATCAGTTGAATGAAAACTAGACAGGCCCGCTGGACAAAAAAAAAAGAACAAAAAGAAGGACAGGCTCGTTATCGGCCCATTAGACAAAAGAAAAAAAAAAAACAAATCAGTTCAACGAACTTGGGCCTGTTTACAGACAGATGAATGAACTTGAGCCTATATATTTTTTATGATACATTATAAGATATTCAATCAAATGAAAATAGGGCTTATAATGAAAATTAAAAAGGAATCTGGATCATCCGATTGAAATATTAGAAATGAATCTAGGCCATTTGATTAAAATAATAATAATAAACAAAAAATTTTATTTTTTTTATTTATTTTTATTTTCTTAATTTATTTTTTTAAGTTTTTTTTACGTATGTAGAATGATATAAATAGAGTATGAATATAAGGTCATAAAACATAAACATGCAATACTAATATGTGAACGTACCTATGTTATATGTAAACGTATACTAAATTTTCTAAAGTTAAAATGCGGTTATATGTGAACAGCTATTGTAATAATGTAAACATGTGTATAAAGTATGTGAATAGAATGTAAAATGTCAATCGTCGTGTTTTTGTCAAAAATAAGCGGAAAAATAGAAGAAAAAATTTATTTTTCATTTTTTTGTCAAATTTTTTAAAAGCCGTTTAACGCTTGTATTATGATTTAATCGAACATGAACATATGTCCATAAAACATCAACAAACAATACTAATATGTGAACACACTTGTAATATATGTGAACATATTGTAAAATCTCTGAACTGAAAAATGTGATAATATGTGAACATGTCTTATAATAGTGTGAACATATGCATAGAATATGTGAATGTAACGTAAAAAAACAAATTTCGTGTTTTTGGCAAAAACAAGCGAAACTAAGAAAATTTTAAAAAATTATTATTTTTTTCAAAATTACCATTTTGCCCCTATCTCTTTTAATTTTAGTCATTAATCTCTCAAATCCAAGGGTCCTCATTTGTTTCTAGTTTTCATGATAAGAATCATTTCCATGTGAATCAACCTCTACATTATAATATTATATAGACTAATTTCATAAAAATATTGTATTATTTATTTATATTTATTAAATATTAATTAAATTTATATTGGAAAGGATATTTTATAATAATTATATGTATCTTATCTATACAAAAAATATTATTTTGAAAAAAATATTTGTTGTGAGATCAAAAATTAGTAATTCGTCATGAGATCAAAATTGTGTTTATTTGCGTTCAAAATATCAATTTAGTTGGTGAAAATAAACTTTGAAGTCAAAGTTCTTGATTAATGAAACAATATTATCTTAAAAATTGAATTTTGGGTTCGGGTCGGGTCAAATCGGGTCAGGTCATTGCGGGTTTTCGGGCGGGTCGGGTCGACCCAACAGGTCAAGAAAATTGAATTTTTTACAATTATTAAACTATTATTTTATTTAAAAAATGATATTTAATAATAATCTATTATTTTTATATATTTCAATAAAAAACTATATTATAATTTTCAAAAAATATTTTTATATATTCTAAAAATATAACAAATCGGGTCAACCGAACGAGTTTTGGGTTTTATGTAAGTGAAGCTGAGTTGAGTTGAAGTGAAGAAATCGAGCTACAAGGAGAAAATTTGAGTCAAGAGCTAAAGTGATGTTGCTACTGTTGAAGACTCTCGATCGTGGGTGATAAATCGCAATTGAGGTTGCAATCCAAGAAGCAAAAATGAGATAAATTGAAGGTTCCGACTTCTGACTATGGGTGTAAACTGCAATCATGGTAGAAACTGCCTAAAAAATTCAGACGTCGATTAGAACCGTGACCGTAGTTCCTTAACAGCGATCGCGAGTCTGATGGGCCATGCGAGAGAAGTTCGTTTCCGAGTTATGTTATCTTTAGTTTATTTTATTATTTTTAATTTCAATTTTTTTTCGTTTATTTAAGACTTAAGCTTTTAGGTTTTCATAACATAATTATTCAGAATTCAGATTTCTAGGTTTTAGAGAACCCTAGCCTCCATACCTATGGAGAACTAATTTCGTTTATTTCATTCACAATTGAATCTTTTGGTTTGTCAATTGTGAAACTCCTACTTTTGTTCTATTATTTTGATCAATATTAAATCTCTTGAGTTTGGTTCAAATGAAACAAACTCTTATCCTAAAACCTGAAACGAATGCACTTTTCCTAGTTCGTAGTGCACTTTTCATACAAAAAGTGCATTACAAAGTACAAAAGGTGCAATCCGAAAAAGTACGAAAAGTGCACTGCAAAGTACAAAAAATGCAAATTCGAAAAAGTGCACTCCGATATAGGAAAAATGCACTACGAACTAGGAAAGTGCATCCGTTCAGGATAAGAATTCGTTTCAGGATAACAGCTTGTTTCATTTGAACCAAACTCTAATTCTCTTATGCTTATTTGATCTTGTTTCACTTTCCCCACAAAAGTCCTTTCTACCCAATAATTATTTTTAATACCCTTGAAATCTGTGCAACTCTCTCTACTTTTTACTTTTTTCAAGATACTAAAAATCACTTTTTACCCAAAAGCAATTTTCTATAAGAAGTGAAACAAGCTCTGACATACAACTAGTTGTTGATTTCTTCACCCAAAAGCCATGTATGATACTCTGAATGTAGTTGATTTCTTCTAGCTTGTACAACTAGTTGAGATTGAGATTGTTCTGTTGATAGGGTTTAGTACTTTCTCGTTGAAAGACTTGATCCAAAGTATCATACATGCTTTTCTAGGACTCGTTGGACTAAATTTGTGTGAAGAAAGTTGGTTGTATGTTGAATGTTGATTCGTTGTTTGCTATTGTATGCATCCTCGTTGGACAAAAATAAACTCATAACATTTACAAAATAAACTCTTAATATATAAAAAATGAACTCTTAGTTTGTGAAAAATGAATTACCATAATTAAGTTTTATAATGCTTATTTTGTAAAAAAATGAAAATTGTAAAAAAAATATTTTTTTTTTAGTTTTGTGAAAATCGAATTATATGAAAAATGTACTCAAAGCACATAAAAATAAACTTATAATAGATAAAAAATAAATTTGAAGAGTATAAATTAAACTCATACAATATAGAAAAATAAACTTCTAGCATACATAAGATGACCTTCTAGTGTATAAAAAAATTAAACTCTTATTATATAAAAATTGAACTGCCGTATTTAAGATTTATAATGCCTTTTAAAAGAAAATAATATGTAAAGGTTAAAAAAATCCCAAAAAAAATAATTTTTTCTTTTTTTAAAAAAAATAAAATAAAAACAATCACAACCATCCAATATATATATTTAAAAGAGGTAGATCAAATGAATACCACAAGGAGTGTCCTCACTTGAACCAAAACCTTATATATATAATATGTGAGGAATAAGGTCATCGTATAGTGTACATTATCAATTTTTTACATGGTGATTTCACGATAAGCTATGTTAATTTTATCACGTGTCAATTTTATGTAATTTACACCTCATCACATCTTTGCCATAATACATCATATGTCAAATTTTACTATATTACTTATATGTCACTTACCGTCGTATTGTCATGGGGACAAAAACACTCCCTACTTTCATGACAAGGCATCGCACTGGCGTACCCAAAATAGAATACAAGGTCTCCTTTACTAGTTAAATCTATTTATTGTTATTTTCTAATTGTGAGATTGAGGCCGAAATTGTGGAGTTCTACACATCTCTCTTTCGTTTGGATCAGCTCACTGATTTTGAGGACGTTTTACACTGTATTTCGCCAAGGATTTCATATTATACAAATCCGAATTTGAATATTGCTCCTACAGTTGAGGGAATTCGTTTTGACCTCTTTCCGATGCACCCGACAAAGGCACCTATAATTGATGGTATGCACACATTTTTTTAAAAAATTATGGACGATTGTTGCTTCTGATGTTGTTGGTTTTATTCGGAATTGGTGGGTTGATGTATCTGATTTTAAATGTTATTAATAAGACAATTGTTACCCTTATTCCTAAGATCAAGGAGCCAAAACGAATTAGTGATTTTCGTCCTATTAGCCTTTGTACTATTTTTGTACAAATAGTTAAAAAGCCTTTTATCACTTCATTCTGACGTCTTGGATTTGGTTGGCGGCCAAGGGTAGCAAATAGGCTTAAGCATCTCTTGGGCAATCTGATTAGCCCTATGCAAAGTGCTTTTGTGCCTAAACGTTTAATTACGGATAACAATCCACTTGCTTTTGAGGCCTTCCATTGTATGAAGAATCGTCGTCCGGACTCTATTGGATCTTTCGAGTTGAAATTGGATATGATGAAAGCTTATGATCGAGTAGAGTGGTCTTTTGTTCGTGCCTTGCTATCAAGATTCGGGTTTTACGATGGTATGGTAAATCGCGGGTCATGAGCTGCTTAGAGATGGTGTCGCTAACTTTTAAGTTTAATGACAGGCTTCATGGTCAAGTCTCTCATTCCCGTGGTTTGCGTCAAGGTTGACCTTTATCTCCCTATTTATGTATTCTATGTGTTGAAGGCTTGTCGTCTTTGATTCAAAATGCGGCAACCACCAAAACATTACGGGGGCGTTTGGTAACTAGGTATCGGGAATGAAGGTATCGGGTTCGGTAATGGAAACCCCATACCTAGTGTTTGTTACAGTATTTTTTTATTTTCAAACCCATACCCCAAACCCAATAGGTATGAGGTTCTTAAACTCTACCCCTTCCTTAGGTATGAGATTTCATTCCAATTGGAAATGAAATTAAAACCTAGCCTCTTAGCTACTCTCTATATTTATTGCTTCTCTTTTGTTTGACATTGCCTCTCCATTATTCGAGTGCTTCCACTTCTACTTCAAATTACCAAGTAAGATTTTGGAATTTTGTGTGAATTATTGTTCGGATTTCATCCACATACCGTACGTAATTCGAATTGTTGTTCAAACATGAGACCATGTTCTTTTGTACGTACTTTGTATTTCTGTGACCTCAACGCACACATTTTCAAAGATCGATCCACAACTTAAGTACTACTAAACAATCAACTAATTAATCCTCCCAATTTCGATTTCTATACTTATTAATTAAGTTCAAATTATTCTCCAACCTAACCCAGATTGCTTTAACTACTTTTCAATCCAAATTTTGATTAATCTTGTTCGAAGTTCATGAAAAAAAATTATATATTACAGAAACTTGCTTATAAGTCTAGTAAATTGTTGACTCATCTCCAACAATTCAAACAAATAATAAACAAGAAATTGTTATATTTTTTATATAAATTCATGTGATTTTTTGTTTTGTTAAAATTATTCTTAATTGTTTAATTGGGTGATTTTTTTACTAAATTGTTGAATAGAATAGAGGAAAGAGTTGCAAGAACAAGTATAAAGTGAAATATTTATAATTTCATTCTAGATTCCATATTTGACAATACCAAACAGGGTTGAGTCTCATTCCAAAATTATAACCAAACACATGTTTTCAAGTATGAAATTCTAACCCCATACCTTCTCAACCCCATACCTCATTCCAACTCCATACCTGATTTTGTACCAAACGCCCCCGTACATGGTATCAAAGTCAGCCGTTTAACCTTGTTGATTTCACATCTCTTTTTTTTGGTTGATGATAGTTTGCTGGTTGCTAAGGCAAATTTACACGAATGCTCTGTTTTAACTGATATATTCAGTAAATATGAAAGGTCATCGGGACAAAAACTTAATATGGCCAAATGTGAAATTTGCTTTAGCCGTAATGTATTAGCTCAATGGAGAATGGAGATTTGTACTTCTTGAATGTGCGGGAGGTTGATAAGTATTCAAAGTATTTGGGGCTTCCTACAATTATTAGACGATCCAAAAAGGTTGTCTTTGTAGGGATTAAAGAACAGATAAGGAAAGAATTTCGGGTTGGAAGAGTCCACTTCTATTCGCATGTTGGTCAAGACGGGAAGTGATGATCAAGTCTGTCTTACATGCCATCCCTTTGTATGCCATGTCTATATTTAGACTCCATGATTCTTTAGTTGATGAGCATGCTGGCAAGATTTTAGTGGGGCTCTTATGACCATCACAAGATTCATTAGTGTACATAGGCTTTCCTTTGTACATCTAAAAAGGATGGTAGGTTAGGGTTTCAAAATTTGAAGGTATTTAATGTTGCAATGTTTTCCAAACAGGGTTGACAACTCCATTCATCAAAATCCTTAGTTAGTCGGGTTTTGCAAGACAAATACTATCGTGGCTCGAATTTCCTATATTGGTGACTTGGGTTCAGTTTGAGCTACACTTGGTCGAGTGTTTGGAGCGCCAAATCTCTGTTAATCGAAGGTCTCATTTAGCATGTTGGGATTGGTTTGGATGTTTCTATATGGCGGCCGGGACAAGTGGATTCCCGATGGTGCTGGTGGATTTTGTGAACCCTTCAAATGTTCCAGGGGTTGATAACACTTTTCTTGTATCGTACTTGATTGATCATAACAATGGTACATGGGCACCTTAACTCTTTGCTACATCTCTTGAATGTTTCTCAAATTGCCAAACTGCCTATAAACTCGTTCTCAAAGCCTGATGTTTGTATGTTGGCATCGGTCCTCCTCTAGAATTTATTTTGTCAAGTCAACTTATTGGCTAGGCATGTCCGGCCCCTCCACATCAGGTTTTAGTCAACCTTTCACCTCTTCTATTTGGTCTATGGTGTGGAAAATGAATGTGCCCTTGAAGCTTAAAATTTTTCCATGGAAATTGATGTCAAACTCGTTGAGTGTAAAAGTTGTACTTCATCTCCGCCGTATTGCATTAACTGTTGATTGTGATCTCTGCCATCTCATCCCTGAAACAGCTTGATACGTTATTTTTTATTGTTCTCATGCTTGATTCTTATGGGCTGATTCGAAGTTGCTTCTAGAATTGATTTCTATTCAGAATTCCTGTCTTGATGCGGAGTACAATACTTAATATTGATGTGTTTTTTTGATCCACTTAATATTGATGTGTTAATTGTATTTTTCGTGATAAAGAATTTTTCTCTCTTTCATGAGTCTTAATCAACCTATTTCTTTAACCGTATTAACATTGACAAGAGGTTTATCGTGATACACGCACCAAAATACATTTACATCTTTCTATTCCGTGGGCCGCTCATGCCAAGTGTCTTTGCACTGGTGGTGTGCATCATGTGTTGCACGTGCTCTCTTAAATCGTACTATTATATTCCCCCCTCCAAACGTCGTCGTTCCATGCCCCTCTGTTTCTTATCTTATCTTACCATCATAAATTAGTAAAATTACTTCTCCTTGTCTCCGAAACGTTGTCGTTCTGTGTCCCCTCTGTTTCTTACCTTCCGTCCTCTGATCCTCCTCCTGACGAACAATCCAGAAGATAACGGCCTTGCTCCACTCGCACGCGGATTTCTCGTTCACTCTCCACCGGTCGCTCTTCGTTGTTCGATTGCTCGTCTAGATCTGAATCTATCGCTTGGAGCTTGGTGGATGCAGGTTGATTGATCTTTCTATCTGTTTTCTTCATTGGTTTGATGTTTTTTTGGTTCGCAGTTGACTGATTTGTGTCATCTGATTTCGCAGGTTCAGAGCTGTCGTCTTATTAGCAACTTCTCCTTCGCTACTTACAGATGTGAGTCTGGTGTTTTAGTTTGAAATTCGTAGTTGGAACTGTAGGCTGTACCGTGCTATTTTTGAATTTTGACCAGTGGACAAGTTTCTGAATCGAATTGGAGACAGAAACTTAAATTTGAAATTGATGTTCGAAATGTTATGATGTATTTTTTTGCCGATTGCATTCGAGGTTTAATGTAATTGCGATTTTTTCTTTCGTTCTTGATATTTGGTTTTGTTCGGTGCAATTTCTTTTGATGTCTAAAATTTCAATTTCCAGTCGATGCTCTGAATTGAAGAATTATTGTTATGGAATTTTGCTCTTGGTTTGAGGTGTTGAGTTAGAATTATGGTCATGAAATTTTGTCAGTTTCACCCATAGGTCAAAACAACAATATTGCAACCAATGAGAATTATAAAGAATGAACCAACAATTTCCCTTCAGATCTAATCAACAAAAAGACTTTCAATCTCTCTTGTTTGAAATGTAGAGGTGAGAGAGAAAAGAGATGGTAAAGAGTGTGCATCTGCTTTTACTATTTGATGGACTCCTAATAAATGGTGCCATTTCGGTCATTGAATGGTGACTTAGCTGACCTCCGAATGATTAAGTGGGGACAGGTACTGTAGCTCTAAGTTCTAAACTTTGGTTGTAAGAGGTAGTTGTATTTTTTTTCTTTGATGCTCTTCTATGACTACCCGGTTTATGGAGGTAATTTGCTCTGGGACATGTGACGATAACATTAAGAATTGAGGTCAAGTTGTCACAAATCCGTGCGATGTGGATCAAGGGAATTGGGTGTTTTTATTTTATTTTTCAAAACTGAAGGGTAACTTCTTAAAAATAAGAAAAATTATCGGTGATTTTTAAAAATCAAGTCTTATGAATATAGACATTTCTATGTTCAACAAATGATTTGTTCAACTTCTGAGTTTATTAATAACTAAATAGATTCTCACAATAATGTGTCCACTATCATTTGTTCATCTTAAAATGATTGATGACAACTATTTAAAAGGCAACTTGGATGGGGGATAAGTTATGAATTCGTGTCATGAGCTAATTATGCTGATATACTTTTACATGTCAATACCGTTAGTAATATTACCTGTCAAAATGAGCACGATGACATTAGTAATTATGCTGACATTAGCTATGTGCTGTTTGGTTACTTTTGTTCTTTTCTGTTTAGTTAATGATGTCTGTCGTCATCTCTCTTAAGACCTATTTATGCCATGGTACTAGTTAATCATGTCATGTGCAGCCTTTTCCCTTCTAAAATTTAGTTCTTGATTTGTATTATGTGTCATTCGGAACTTGGATGTTATGCATTTATGCTATCTAATCGACATTCTGTATTTCGCACAGTTTTGATAGAATGGGGGTTTTAAGTTTTAACTCTGATAATCCATTTTGCTTTTGGAGAATTTGGTAGTTGTAGACTTGTAGTTGTGGGTATGAACTATTCACTATTCTTAGAGCCTTGATGTTGATGCTTGGATTAAATTAAAACTAAAAGTTATTGAATAGTTACTTTTGGAAATCATGAATAGTTAAGTTCAATTTGTACAGTATATGCGTATCAGTGTATGTTGATGCACAAGGAATACGAGAGGCTATATGCTAACTGTGAATATGTAATATATTTGGGCATTTGTATGTATTATAAAGTATGGTCTAATTTTAGCGTATGAATAAACAGCAGGCCACATATTACATGATTGTCTATTTCGAAGGACAAATCTGAAGCAGTGTTCTTCTGGAAAAGCTGGAATATACCTTCATCCACTTTCCTGCATGATAGTATGTCATAATATGTCGATACCAAAGGAGCTTGATCAGGTTATGAAGTTTAGAGGAGGTGCGGTCTTAGGGAAGAAGACTATCTTGAAGAGTGATCATTTTCCAGGCTGCCAAAATAAACGATTGTCTCCTCAAATTGAAGGGGCTCCTAACTACCGCCAGGTTTGCTTCTTTTCTTTGCTCTTTGTTGATGTTCTATTAAAAATTTATTGCACTTGGATATAGTCATTTAATTACTTTTTATTGCCCAAAAATAGTTTTATTGTTTTTTGTTTCTCTTGGGGCAAAATTCTTTGTGCATGTGCCATGAGTTAAAGAGTTACAGTCGCTAACTTGGAAAGAAGACTGTGAAAGATGCTGGCCACCTTCCTAACAATCTGTTCCTTTGATACAACAAGATGTATATAAGAAAAGATTTTAATATAACAAAGGGATTACAACAAAACAGGAGTCTGAGGGATCATTGTACCCCACAAAAGTGGGTGAAAAAAGTATTTATAGAGATGAACTACTGATGGAATTTATTAGATAACTTGCTACAGAGTAGTGGTACTTCAACTATTCATCTTCTTTAAAACTTAAAATGAATTTTAAGGAATTACTGTTAAGCTGGTTAATCTTGTTCTTTGTTAATTGTATTAACAATAGATTTAATTTTCTTCAACTGTTATATTATAAGATTCTTTTTTGTCTGCATCACTCAATAAATTATTGTCTTGTTATTGCCAATAGGCTGATACACTGCAAGTTCATGGAGTTGCAATTCCAACAATCGACGGAATCTTAAATGTTTTGAAACATGTTGGGGCTCGATCTGATGGGACAGGGACACATGTGCTTTGGATAAGTCTTCGCGAGGAGCCGGTAACATGCAGTATATGCATATAACATATACTTTCTCTTTTAGTAATTAAACCTATGCTTCTTCCTTCCATTGTATAATTTGGCCCATGTCTTGTTTTCTTCTTTCTCGATGTAAGTGCCGTGTAATTGAATACGATTATATTCTCTTTTGTATATGCATGATTGGAGTGTGGTTTTGCTCATGGGTATATATTATGTTAAAAGCTTATGACATTGTCGTCTATGAGGAGAGAATTTTGGTTGAATAATTGAGAGAAGATGCTGACTAATAGTCTAATGTTATTAATCAACTAGCTTGAAGTCAATAAATAATATTTTTGATCAGCAGAATATTTGTCATGTGTGGGTTTGTATATATGTAGCGGAATCAGTTCCACACAACTGAGTTTCTTTTCATGCTGTAGGTTTCTTCTTTATTAGTGATGTCTGTAGGCTGACAATGTTAATGCAATGAAAGATTTGTGGGGTTTACATCTTATGACTGCTAGTGCATGCTTCTTTAGTTGTGACCACATCTGAAGAATCTAAGGTGCAATAAACAATGAGCCACTGTCTTGGAAGAGTCAGAAACTAACTGTATGATATATTTATTTCTTGGGTTTGGCTAATGTGTGCTCATGGGCACACAATAACGATACTAGTTTTGGAAATTATTTCAAAACTATTCCCTAAATTAGAATTAATGAACCTTTTAAAAAAAAATCAAAATTAACAAACAATATCCAGATTTACCAAGATTAGAATTCTTATTGTGTGCCCATGGGCACACATTAAAAATCCGTTATTTCTTTTGTATGAACTTCCTTTTGTGTTGGTTCAGTGTGTCATGTTAATGTCTTGTTATTCTTTATTCTTCCCCATCTATTGGAAACAACCCCTTGACTCATTCCGGGGTGGTGCGTATATCCAGACCCCCCAGACCTCGCCAAAGTGAGATATTCTGGGTAGTGTTTGTTTGTTTGGTTGTTTGTTTATTCTCTATTCTTCCCCCCAAGAACAGTATAAATGCGTATACATGTACTTCTCTACCTATTCTTTCCTTTTCAATTTGTATTGTTTTTTCTATTCACTATCATCATCATCATCATCATTGACCCAATGAGGCTCCGCTACAGCGGAATCTGGGGGTCAAGATAGGGGTACCCCTGCCCAAGGGAAAGGGGGTACGCCCGGATAGACCCAAGAAAAACTGAAATTCAGCTATGTGACAATAATAACTGAATTTAGTTAGAATGCACCAAATTGATATAGGGACTAAATCCATCTCAAAGGCAGTGTATGAAAGCCAATGAGCATGAGGAAAATTAATACTAATTGGTTTATTGGTTTGCAATTTTCTTCTACATACATTTTCTATGTAAGCCTTGATTATTCTAAATGATGTGCTACTTAAAATAAATATTTGACAAACTCTTGAGGCTTATATTAACTTCTATGCTGTTTATATGTGATAGGTGGTTTATATCAATGGGCGGCCCTTTGTGTTACGAGATATAGAAAGTCCGTTTTCGAATCTTGAATATACGGTATGTTTCTAAGAAGGAAAATATTGTTATGTTTTTATTCCTCTTTCCTTTCCTTATGTATGATAAAGTGAAATGTCCATGTAAACCTTTGAAGATGTACAATTTAACTAGCAAATCATCTTTTAGATGCATCTTATTAATTAGCACTTCATCTTATCCAGCTGAGGCATTCTTGATTGAGAAAAAATGATTCAAAAATATCTTCTGTATAAATTTTACACCATAAGCGGACCACCAAATAGCGCAAAATCCTTACAGCCTGTACTAGTAGTGAATGAAGAACGATATTGAGACTTGGTTGTTGACCAAAGAAAAACATGGGAATTGGGGGCGTTGCTTGGGCCGAGTCTTGTATAGACTTGCTACCTAGCAAGCAAAGGGCGTTAGCGCAAGGGTGGGAGTAGATCAGCTAGCGCTCTCAAGATATGAAGGGTAATTGATATAGCTATACCTAATGAAACAGCACCTTAGTGTTTTATAGTGAAGTTTGGTTGTGGTGGGAATTGAAGTGTGTTGTATGCACATCAAATAGTGATATATGTTTATTACTTTTTACTGTTTGAGTGTCACCTGTGTGGTACTAATGTGTGGTTAGAGAAATGAACACAGTTACTTCTAATGGAATCTGAAATAAAACTTGAAAATTTATTGTTTTAGAACGAAGATGCCCTTGTCATTGTCATGTAATCTAACTAAAACATCTTAGAGGTAGTAGTTTTCTTTCTTATGCTTGGATTTGTTTGTAGGTTGTGGCTCTCCTGTATGTTTCTTCATTCCTATTATTAAAGTAGCTCTTTAATGAAATAAGGCTTGTTTGTGTATAGCATTGAAGACTATTTTGGTAATTTAGAAGAATAAAGAGAAACCATATCTTTGTTTTGTTCCTCTGTAAGCTGTGATGATGAACATAATATTTCATATCCATTTCTTCACGGTCTCTTTTTTCAAAAGTTGCAGCTGCTTGAGCTAGAAGCTTTTGATTGACATGGTTTCTTTTTATGCCATAAAATTAAAAATCTGGACTTTTTTGTGATTGATTCTGCAGGAGAAAGAAGTGCTTGATGACAATCCTTTTTGTTTTGAAACAATGACACCCCTTTTTGTTGTTTCCTGCTGTCTTGTCTACTTGTCTGGGTTCTTTATTGGTTGTTTCAGTTTAAGTATGACATTACTAGTGATTTAGGGGATCAGCAGGGCCAGAGTTGAAGAAATGGAATCTCGGTTGAAAGAGGATATCTTGGTGGAAGCAGCAAGGTAGTAAAATTACACAGCCTTCCTTTTATTCACATGCTCTCAATTACCATATTTGTCATCATTTCGTTGCATCGGAGAAATATCATACGCTGTGTGAAATGACAGATACGGAAACAAAATCCTTGTGACGGATGAACTTCCAAGTGGCCAAATGGTGGATCAATGGGAACCAGTTACACGTGATTGTGTCAAGACACCTCTAGAGGTGCTTTCTTGAAGTTTGCTGCTCTCTTTTGCATGAAGCTATGCGATTTGCATTCTTTGGTGCTGATGATAAATGTTTCAATTGGCAGGTGTATGAAGAACTGAAAGTGGAGGGATACCTTGTGGACTATGAACGTGTACCTATAACAGATGAGAAGTCACCAAAGGAGCTGGATTTCGATATTCTGGTTGCTTCTTAAGCTCTAAAACTGTTGTTTAATTGCTTATATTGACCTTGTGATGGGTGTTTTTCTTAACTCTGTTTACTGAAGCGTCATTAAAACACATCATTTCTCATGTTTAGGAACGGAGTATCAATTAGTGAATTTATAGTATACACAACCATATCAAATGTCTTAATAAGGGCTTAAAACATATACAACCCCCTGTACTTGTGCAAATTTGTCAGATAGACACCCCACCTTTGGTTTGGACCTATTGAACACTTAAACTTAACAATTTGGACCTATTAAACACCTGGTCGCTGACAATCTCGTTGAGTGTAACACACGCATGCTGACATATTCCAATTTTTTGTCCAGATGTGTGCCACATAAGCTTATTTTGCCACATAAGATGCCACATTAGCCCAATCTTTAACACCATTATTTTAATAAAATCAGAAAATATAAAAAAATACAAAAAGAAAAAAAAAAATTGCACAAGTACAGGGGGCTGTATATGTGCGTTTGACTTACACGTACTTCGCCACGTCAGCGATCAGGGTACTTCGCCACGTCAGCGATCAGGTGTTTAATAGGTCCAAATTGTTAAATTTAAGTGTTCAATAGGTCCAAACCAAAGGTGGAGTGTCTATCTGAAAAATTTGCACAAGTACAGGGGGCTGTATATGTTTTAAGCCTCTTAATAAGAGAATTTTGATGAAGAATAGATCTTTGAGGACATTAGACCTTTATGTCACATAGCCTCCATAATGTAGTATTACTAAGAGATATATCTGAAAACTTTACATAAAGTAGTTCTTATATATGGATTGAACTATTAAATCATCATTGTTAATGCATGTCACAGAAGAGGGTGCAACAGGGTAAAAGTGGATCCTGTTAATGTTGTTTGTCTAAGTATTCAAGCGCGCTTAGATACTAGCTGTAAAACTAGATTATTCATGTCTACATGCCTACATTATATTAATTTGAATGCTTTCAGGTTGATAAAATATCACAAGTTGACATTGAGACCGATATAATTTTTAATTGTCAAATGGGTCGTGGACGGACTACTACTGGGATGGTGATTGCCACTTTGATTTACTACAACAGGATAGGAGCTTCTGGTAAAAGTGTGAACTTATGCTTTGAATATTGTAGTTCATGTGATTTTTCTTTTGATATATCTGTTGGAAACTGAGTTTTCCTTGGGGAATTCTACAGTTGAAAATTTTGAAATGCATTTTTAAAAATCAACAATTGCCAGGGAGAGACGATCCCAATGGGAGATTAGCAATCCATTTGGCTCTATCTTAAGCCTAAGCTGAGAAGTTGCTAGCTAAAGACTCTCTGAGTTCTATTGAAACCCCTTTAAACCAACAAATATTCTTTCATTGTAGTATCATTAGGATTGCAAGGGAGGTAATTGCGGGAGACAATCGCCTCCTTCAACCTATATGGGGGCTTTAGGCTTAGTGGATTTGGCTAGTTAAATATTGCCCTTGATTGCTTCACATGGAATGTTTACCATGAAGAGTATCAAAATAATAGCTTTTATGGAGGATCTCTCTAAAGCAAGGATGGTTGATTGAGGACTCCATTTTGGACATACAGAGAGTTTTTCTGTCTGGATGTGGGATTGTATAAAAAGAATTGCTGTAAGGTACTTCTTTTTGAATTGCATTAAAAAGTGTAAGTTTGGATAACAATGAGCTAAGATGTGCTTTGTTTGTTGCTGCTGGTGAAGGAAATGTGAATATGGTCACCATTTTTAGTCTACTTGTTTGTTCACTATATTTATTCCTGTTTTAAATTGTGAATCTGATGATGTAGTCTGATTCTCTATTTAGTGTATTTCATAGTGTCATTGACACTGTCATTGAAATAAAGATAGATAAAAAACACCTCATACCATCACCCTCCATCAACTCCACTATAGGCTATTTCCACCAACTCAGCAACAATGATAGCCATCACTGTTGCCACCATAGTAAATAGAAACTTTCTTTTGGAGATTTATAATTCGGGTTGACTTTTATTCCACTACTGCTGCATCACCACTGCTGCCACACTTTGGTAGTCTTTTGCTCTCAAAATCTTCTTTGTAAACCCTGCCCTCTCCCTTTTTAGTTGTAGACTTGTAGTTATGTGCATCTCCAGACAACGATGGCATAGATTGGCCATCTAAAGAAAGTTCCAAAATGTCCTGTGAATCTGTATGTTAGACTGTGTGTGCATCTATTCATTACAAGTAACATCCTTCTCCATCTGCTTTATATCATTTAATGCTATTATAGGGATACCAAGGATTGACTCTATTGGTAGAGTGTCTGAAATTAGCTATAATGTGACGGACCACACGCTGAGTTCAGACGAAGCAATTCGTAGAGGCGAGTATGCTGTCATTAGAAGTTTGGTCCGTGTTCTAGAGGTAAAGTTTAAAGTTTCATCTAATTCATGCCAATTTCCAAGTCGGGGCTATGTACTATTTTTTTTACAGCGTGTTCATCTTATCTCTTGACTTTCTTTTTTTTTTAGGGTATGGGTATATGCTTAGCATTATTTTTTCTAAACTTGTCTACATAAATGTCTTCCAGGGTGGCGCTGAAGGCAAAAAGCAAGTAGATAAAGTAATTGATAAGTGCGCTTCGATGCAGGTAATGTATTGATTTTGCTAATATAAATACATGTTTGTTCAATCTGCGCCCCTAGATGGTTAGGCTTGGGTATGATGTGTGTGAATTTGTGTCCAAAAGGTTTCCTACTGTCACAGTGTCACACAGCACATCACCCAAGGCAAACTAACATCGGAAATTTTCTTTCTATTATAAGTATTGCTTGACTTTGCATAAGCATTAAGTTTCAATTCCTTTGATTCACTTAAATTTCAACTTAAGCATATGTAATTAGAAGGCACAATAATCACAACTTTCTAGATGCCATTATTTCTCAAAAGGCTCTTAGAAATGACTACTGTAACTATCAATAATGAAGCCACTCATTACGTCAAAATAAAGGTTCATCCCTTGTACTATTAACTTTGCTGCTTTACCTTGAGTCCTTGACTTGTACCTATTGATGAACAACTATACACAATATTCAAGTTTCTAAACGTGTTAGCTAACACATAAATTTATAATGGTTCAAATCCAGTCTTATACGTAATACTTCATTCAACAAAGGCTGGGAGTAGGTAAAAGCACACATTATTTAAATCTTTCTTCGTTAGATAAGAATTTTAAAAAGAATGGCCATTTGTAAGGTCTAATACTTGATCATCCAAAAATCTTCTTACATGCTCTTAAATACTTGTGTTTTTTGTTAATCCGTGATAAAAAAAAATGATATCCGAGATAAAATTAAACCCAGAAACCAATAAATGAGTTATATTCTCTTCCAGTTCTGTTAAAGTTATGATCAAATTTTAATTGGGTTTGGTAGGCTGTTTAACATGCTGAATTGAAATGGTAAACTTAAACCAGTAACATAGTTCCCTTGTCTACAAATATGGTTTCATAACCAAGAATTTTGTTCCTAACACAGTCTTACCAACCCATGTGCCTTAAATGTTCTTTGAATATCTCTCACACTTTTTTTTTTGTGATTTTCATCACAGAATTTGCGTGAAGCTATGGCTACATATCGAAATAGTATTTTACGGCAGGCAGATGAGATGAAGCGGGAAACAGCACTTTCATTCTTTGTCGAGTACTTGGAGAGATATTACTTCTTAATATGCTTTGCTGTTTATATTCATACCGAGAGACCATCTATGCATTCTATATCTTCTGCTGAAAATAGTTTTGCTGATTGGATGAAAGCAAGGCCAGAACTTTATAGTATAATCCGAAGGTAACGCTTGCCGTGTTCATAGTGATTGTTAGTTGTTTCATCTTTCATTAATGAATACGGTTCCGTATATATTCATGAAGTTGTATATTGGCATTACACTTGCATCACTCCTGTTTAGGTTGCTTAGGAGAGACCCAATGGGTGCACTTGGATATCAGAGTGAAAAACCATCGTTGATGAAGATGGCAGAATCTGCAAATGGCCGTCCTTCTGAGATAGGCGTGGTTGCAGCTATGAGAAGTGGGGAGGTGCTTGGTCCTCAGACAGTCTTGAAAAATGATCATTGCCCCGGTTGTCAAAATGTAGCATTGCCAGAGAGGGTGGAAGGTGCCCCTAATTTTAGAGAAGTTCCTGGGTTTCCTGTTTATGGTGTTGCCAATCCAACAATTGACGGCATTCGATCTGTAATTAATAGAGTTGGTGGCTCTTCTGGTGGTCGACTGGTTCTATGGCACAATATGAGAGAGGAACCTGTTATCTACATTAATGGAAAGCCATTTGTTCTTCGTGAAGTTGAGAGGCCTTATAAAAACATGTTGGAATATACTGTAAGTTGTCACCCTTTTCACCCTGGTTGACTTCTTAAGGTCTCAATGATTAATTTTAAGCCACTGTTCTCTAGTTATTCTTACATCTTGCAATCATTGCTTTTTCTTTCTTTCTTTTTCTTTTTTGGCTTTTGTACCACTTCCTCCTTTTTTAAACATTTTCCTTACGGTCTTTGATATTGTTAGAATAGTTACCGACTTTGGCGTTAAGACATTAATTGATTGCAAATATGGTAGAGAGAAATTTGGCTAAGTTGCTACAACTATTACTTCTGGTGAAGATAAATTTCAGTTTCTGAAGGTGTTTTCTTGTTAAATTTTACAGAATGATGTACTTTTAATATGTTAGGCATTGTCTAGATCTTGATTATTTTATAATATTTTGTATTGTTATTGTATAATCTTCATAAAGCTAGGGTGTTTGCACATAATGTTGTCTAGAAATTTGATATATGTGTGAATTTAGGGAATTGATCGTGAGAGAGTTGAGAGGATGGAGGCCAGATTAAAGGAAGACATTTTACGCGAAGCGAAACACTTTGGAGGTGCTATAATGGTCATTCACGAAACTGATGATGGAGAGATATTCGATGCTTGGGAACATGTGCTTCCTGGGTCGATTCAGACACCGCTAGATGTTTTCAAGTGCCTGGAGACAGAGGGCTACGCGATTAAGTATGCCCGTGTTCCAATCACTGATGGAAAAGCTCCCAAAAGTTCTGATTTTGACACCATAGCAACAAATATTGCCTCAGCTCCTAAGGATACTGCTTTTGTGTTCAATTGCCAAGTACGTGTTTTATTTTTATTGCAAAAGTGGCAAGAAAGTTTTGACTATTTTGTAATAAAAGTCTAATGCTTAACTGATGATAAAATAGACATACACTTAATTGGAACAAGGTATATATTGGAAATATTCTAAAATTAACAAATAGAATTATAAATAAGGTAATGGAAAAGATGCTAGTCCTATTTAAAAAAAATATATATTGAAAAAATAGTATTTTGCATCTGCTCTTGGGGAGGTTTGTAAATCGCTTAACAAAATATTTTGGATTTTTAGGTAATAACATGGTTTACCAAAGGGTAAATTCTTTGTGATTTACAATGCTTTTACTTATATATCCTATCAGTTTTATTCTTAATCTTATTTTACTCTAAATCTCCAACGCTGAGTTGACGAACATTCTCATGTCCTACCCTTAAGTCCTTCAATTATCCTCCTTGTACAATCTTGTCTTTTATAATGCTGAAAGAATCCACCATCAGTGTGAATAAAAACACAGACCCTTAAATTAAATTCATGCAAAAGAAACAAACGTGTTGCAATAATCAAAATTTATGTATAGAGTTATGATTTTTGGAATAGCTAACTTAGTACATGTTATTTTCTTCAGATGGGTAGAGGAAGAACAACAACTGGTACTGTAATTGCCTGCCTCCTGAAAGTCAGAATGGATCATGGGAGACCAATTAAATTCTTGCGGGAAAACATGTCCATTGATGAGCCTAATGGAAGTTCCTCAAGCGATGATGAAGATGCAGAAAATGAGGTTCCACCCACATCTGGTATCATTGACATGGGTGGAAAGAAAAAGCCAAGTCATTCTTTTGGGATTGATGATATCTTATTATTATGGAAGATAACCAGATTGTTTGACAATGGTGTTGAATGCCGTGAGGCCTTAGATGCCATTATTGACAGATGTTCTGCTCTACAGAACATTCGTGAGGCTGTGTTGCATTACAGAAGAATGTTCAATCAACATCATGCTGAGGCTAGAGATAGAAGGGTTGCACTAAACCGTGGTGCTGAGTACTTGGAGAGATATTTTCGTTTAATTGCTTTTGCTGCATATCTTGGAAGTGAAGCATTCGATGGATTTTGTGGTGAAGGAGAGAGTAGGATAAGTTTCAAGAGTTGGTTGCATCAAAGACCTGAAGTTCAAGCAATGAAATGGAGCATAAGGCTGAGACCAGGACGATTGTTTACTGTTCCAGTAATGCTTCTTTTTCCAACTCTTAGCATCTTTACATTGTTTTATAGCATGTTGAATGACATAATTTCTGTCCTCCCACTACAGCCCACCAGTTTTCCCATCCCTTTCCATGCTTGTGTCATTTTATTGCATGTTTTAATTTAGTTCACGGAATTTAGGAGGAGTTGAGAGCACCGTATGAATGTCAGCATGGAGATGCAGTGATGGAGGCTGTTGTCAAGGCTCGTAATGGCTCTGTTCTGGGAAAGGGTTCTATATTGAAGATGTATTTCTTTCCTGGTCAGAGAACTTCGAGTGATATACAGATACATGGGGCACCTCATGTTTACAAGGTATTTATCTTTTCATTCCCTAAATACAGTATGATCTGGCTTTCTGATGGGTCAAGCTTGTGAATGCAAAAGTTTCTATCTTTCATGGATTTATGATTATGGTTGAAGGGAGGGCAGTTATTCTTTGTGTTTGGGCGATTTTAACATGAGCAAACTGGGAGGAAGGCGAGGTACCGAGGTAGATGTAGGGGGTGGGGGGGTGGGGGGGGTGGGGTGGGGTGGGGGGTGGGGTGGGGAGGGGGAGGATCATCCTAATTTTGGGGGAACTTGAGAGGAAAGTGAGTGTATGGCATTCTAAAAAGTTAAAATTACATTGAAATGAATACAAACTTTTCTTCTCCAACCCCTTCAATAAAATAAGATGCCTACTTTTCTTTCATTTCTTTTTCCTTCTACACCAACATTCCAAAATTAAAATTTCAACATTTTTTTCCTGACCTTTTTTTTTCTTCCATCTTTCCATTTCACCCTTCTCCCTCTCATAGGTGAATTTAAAAACACAGCTGTGAAATAAGATCATGATTGATGGAAAGTGATCAGCCTCTGATTAACAATGATCTTCAATTTTTTGAGTTTCCATGCAATATACGCCCTTCCCTGTGTTTTCTTTCGTTCTTGCATTTATTTGGGATGTCTAAATAGTGCTTACTGGGAGAAACTGAATGTAACAAAAGAATGAGCTGTTAACAAGATCAAATATGTTAAAGAGTTTGTGTGGTGTCATGCTCATATTTTAACTTTCAGTTTTTAGAAACTAAAATCAGTTTTCTGAAATGTATGTTTGTGTTTTCTTGATTGAGTTGCTAGTTCCTAGTTCTGAAAATTAAGGTGATAAATAAAGAAACAAGAAATTGAAAGTAATCATTCTAACCAATATAATAAAGTTCTTCACATTTCAAAACTAAAAAATGAAAACTCATGACGAATATTCTTGAAATTATATGATGTGCATTGATTACGCTATCAAGTTATAAGAAAGGCATTGCTGCTATATTGGATATGTAGTATCTCCAAGTTATAACTTCAATATTTGAATTCAGATACGAGTCCATAATAGCAACTACTGCTTAAGGTTGTGTGTTATATCCATTAATTTTTTTTTGCTTGAATTCTTCCTTTGTAAATATTAATATATTCTTACAGTATATTATTGCTTCCAGGTAGATGGATATCCTGTGCATAGCATGGCAACGCCATCCACACCTGGTGCTAAAGAAATGTTAGCTTATTTACATGCCAGACAATCCACTGGTGGAAGTCAAAGAGTGATAGTAACTGATGTTAGAGAGGAGGCTGTGGTTTATATAAGTGGCACACCTTTTGTTCTTCGTGAACTCAATAGTCCTGTTGATGCATTGAAGCATGTAGGAGTTACTGGTCCAGCGGTTAGTCACTGCTACACATTGTAGTAAAATAATCTTGGTAGGAACACCATTCTTATTTATCTTTTTAATACGCAGGTAGTACATTTGGAGGAACGACTGAAAGAAGATATAGTATCAGAAATAACTAAGTCTGGTGGACGAATGCTTTTGCACCGGGAAGAATATGATCCAGCATTGAACCAATCTAATGTTGTTGGATATTGGGAGAATATTTCTGTAGATGTTGTGAAGACTCCTGCAGAAGTTTATTCTGCTCTAAAGGATGATGGCTATGATATAGTTTATAAGAGAATACCAATGACTAGAGAAAGAGAAGCCCTAGCATCTGACGTGGATGCAATTCAGAACTGCAAAGATGAGTAAGGATATATTTCTCTAACATTCTTTTTCCAGTATCTTTAGTAGCCCAGTGATGAGCATTTAATCTAGTTTAGCTGTACTTGTGACTGCTCGGCTTTCAAAAATTTTGGAGTGTTGGGATAGATGGTTATAAAATAGATGCATATGATTCAATATTGCTCCCTGTTCGGGCAGCTATGGTAAACTATATCCATGAAATTGATCCTGATGCATGCTTAAGCTATGTGATTGCGATGAGTTTGTTTTTTGTCATGCACGCAAGCTTTTTCATTTCTACTGAATGATTGTTCTCACGAATGAGTAGAAATAAAGGAGTAAAATAGGAATATGAGCCTAGTCAAAAGATTGTACGTCTGAGCTACATTGAACCTTGTTTGTTGACAATAATTCTGAAGCTGTTACTCGTTATTATTAACTAGGAGTTTGTTTTAAAAATGCATTTAGACTGCCCTTGTGTTTTTTCTCCCCTTCATAATTAGGGAAATCAAAGATCTATTGACCTAATTCTTCTTGATTGACTATGCATCTAGCTTGAAAGGCAATAATCAATATAATAAATACGAAAACCATTTTTCTACCAAAAAAAAAAATACGAAAACCATTTCTGAGTCCGATGTTCTAAATATTGTTCATTCTGTTTGTATTGTTTGACCTAAACACGTTTAGAATTTCTTTGTTGTTCTCCTTAGAAATTTAGAAAGCATCCAATTTAACAGCATGCCTAGTTGATTGAAGTGGATCTTTTCTATCTTATATATTAAATGGGAAAACTGAACTCGGCTTACTTTATTGCAGCTCCGCAGGATGTTATCTGTTCGTGTCACATACAGGATTTGGAGGGGTTGCTTATGCCATGGCAATAATGTGTCTAAGGCTTCAGGCAGGAGAGGTCGTGTCACCATCATCTTTAGGTGAAGTATCATATTTAGGTACTTCTGATGAAGCAGCACTTAAACAGGGAGAGTATAGGGACATACTAAGCCTTACAAGAGTTCTTGCACATGGTCCAAAGAGCAAAGTATTGGTTGATGAAATCATAGAAAGGTAAAAATGATCACGTATAGAAATCTCTGTACACTTACGCAACTTATTTTTACATTCTGCTATAAAATAAAATTTAATAAGTCATATTCGTTCTAGCTATCCATGCATTGCCATGGGAATGAAGTTTTGAAATTGACTTAAAGTTGTTAAGCTGATCAATTTTCTAGTTAAAAATCCCCTGAGCCAACAATCTAGCAGTGATAAAGAAAGTAGGGAAGATCGTCTCTTACATGAACTCTTGTATGTTGTGTTTCCAAATATCTCTAGGGGAAGATTGTCTCTCTTATGTAACACAATAATTTTCTGTATAACTTCTTGTAAATCTGTACATCTCTATGATGTTAACCTATATATTAACTAATGAAGTTGTGCTAGTTGTTTTTGTTTATGCTGTCAATTAAGCATTAACTAATTTTCGTTTATAAATTTTCACATGTTGATCTTCCATTGTTATAGGTGTGCTGGTGCTGGACATGTACGAAATGATATTTTTAACTGCATTCAGGAGCTCAAGAAAATTCGTGAAGGTGATGAGGAACGTAAGGCATACCTAAGTGATTTGGGGGTCAAGGCATTAAGGTTAGACAACATCCCTTTGGTTGTTTATTTTATATTGAGTAAATTCATATTTGGAGTATCCCTAGTCTATAATGTTGCAAAGGTCTGATAGAACTTTCTTTTAAATGGTTCCAAGGTTTAACAGATGAAAAAAATCGTTACTACCTTTGTTTACTAAAGAATGTTATGTAAACCTTTGGCACAACTATTATGGAATTCACTAATTGAACTAAAGTATTATAAAGTCTTTCTAAAATTTACCGTTTATCAAGTAGAAATCTGTGTTTGAGCTAATGAATAAAGCAGATTTGCTTGTATTTGTAATTTTTAATAACAAACTTCCTAACTTACCAAAATCCATTCCTTAAATTTCTAGAATGAAAAAAAAATTTAAAACAAAATTAGAAGACTAAAATGAGAGTTCGTATCTATAGTTATAATACAGCTCATGACTCTCCCTAAATGTCCTAGCCTCTAAGAGCATCTCCAAGAGATGCTCTATAATTTTCTCCAAAATGGGGAAGAAAGTCCCACATTCTCCAAAAATTTTATGCCCTAACTCCAACAAATTCTCCATTTTAAAGATTTATATTTTTATCATTACTATATTTATATATAAACTACTATTATAAATTTGAAATTGACCAATTGGGAGAAGACATGATTTAATATACAATTAATGCATTCTCCAAAAATTTTTAGGGATATTCCCAAATTTAGAGAAAGGGATTCAACTTTTGGAGATCTTCTCCAAAATGGAGAATGTAATGGAGAATTTGTTGGACCTTAAAATAGGTTCAGAATCCCCAAATGCACCAAATTCAAGAATTTGGAGCATCTGTTGGGGATGCCCTTACATAAAAACACAAGTTTGTTATGCATGCATAATCATCCTAGATGATTTCTTGAATAGTGTATGAAGAATTACTAGAATCTTGATTCTTGAATTGGCGATTGGAGTCTTTAAATCCATTTTGTTTCTTCTATAACGACTAACCCTTTTATCGTTCCATCTGCAGGCGATACTTCCTCCTCATCATATTCAGGTCTTATCTCTGCAGTGCCTCTTCAGATACAATCTCTTTCTCAGACTGGATGAAGGCGCGACCAGAGCTCGGCCACCTGTGTGCTCATCTCAGAATCGACAAGTAAATCCGTCCAAACGTGAATTTTCAACTGTAGAGTTCATCATTCACTGGTGACATGCTTTCCTTCTACCCTCATTCTTGATGTTGTTATTGTGTAGTAGCAATAGATGGAAAACGCGGCTTTGTCTAGTGGTGTTAGTGACCGGCATCATAAGATTGGTAGCCAGCATAGAGTTTCTAGTAATAGGAACTAGAATTGTTAAAAAATAAAAAATAAAACAAACAACCTATGGTTACATATAATTCATTTGTTGCACAAAAACTATGCAAAGTTGTATGTAAATGGCATAATTGAGATCCGACTGCTAGAGTGTTCTTTGGCCAAGATCTATATAGTGTTTGTTGGAGTTGCATTTGTTAAATACCCAATTGTTTTGTGAAATTCAGAGATTGGAAGCTTATCAATGGTGGTGGGTAGAGATCTAACCCATCAAAATACTTGTATTATTGTTGCCTTGTTAATATGGCGGTACCCCTGATGGCCTTAAAAGCCTATGATTATGAGCTGCTTTGTGTAAAAAAGATTCACATTGTAATAGAAAAAAGATTCACATTGTCCATCTTTTTTATATACAAGTATTAGACATCCTCTGGAAAATAAAAGCTGTTTGCTTCAATTAAGTTGTTTCAACACAATCTTTTAACCTTATATTTGCTTTGATTTTGAAGCTCAAAGTTATTAAGAGATGAGTTAGTTTTAAGATTTAATTTGATTGTAAACTTTGGTGGTGATAAGTTCATGTTAATTGAAATGAGATGATTTTCACTTTTGGCAATAAAGGTTTTGGTTCAGTTTTTTTTAATCAATATAAAAAGTCACACAAGTATAGTTGTGAAAAATAAGACGAAGTTCACACTTCACAAGTCTCTCTCCCTACATAAATGAGATTACGTATTTTAGGAGTAATTGTGAGAGGGTGACATTTTATCAATTATGAGTCTGATATAACATTTTTTGTACAAACACATGTTCATATAAAATCGCCATAGAGACTTTAAACTAATAAGAAATGTGCATCAAATGAACCTTATTGTTGTTAAAATTCTGTTACTTTGATTAACTTATTGTCGGGGACTACAATTTTGGTGTTTGCCAAGATACATACAGATATTGGGCGCGCATAGGACGGGTTTTACACTTTTATTTCTATTATTAACTATTCTAATGAAAAATTACCAACTATTAGACATAGAGTTATTTTATAATGAAAATAATAAAAATTATTACTATACCTACAAAATTACACACGACTCAATTTCTATAGTTGAATATTTAGTTGAAATGTTGTAGAAATAAGGGGAAAAATGACTCATGTTTCGTTTGATACTAGTTGTATCCGTCGTGCTATGAACGACTACGACTTATCAATTTTTAGATATATTACAAATATGATATTAATAAAGCAAATATACAAAAAATAAATAAAACGCCAAAAATAATGTGAATTCTTAAAAAAGTTAATCAAATTCAATTCATTAAATATCTTTTCAATAAAAAGTTAAAAAGATAATTAATAAAAAAGAAAAAAAATATAAAAAACATAGAAATTTTGTAAAGAGAAAAAATCTTCTATATTTAAATAAAAATCCAAAAAGAAAAGAGATTTAGGTTAGCCTTCGACTAAGCATGATAATGGCAAATCGGTTGCTCTCAATGCTTCCTTCCATTCTCCTTACAAGGCATGGTTAAAGGTTGCCTACAAAGGAGATTTAGGTTCTGAAAATGTTTTTCTTGATATCAATTGGAAAGAGCAGAACACACTCTTCTCCATAAGACCGATAAAGAAGGCTTATTCAACAAGGAAATTCAATATCACACCCAAATACGCCATAGATATACTACTTTGTGGGCGTTTTATTTGGTAACTTTGGTTGAAGAAAAATCCAAACGCAATGCAACACTGTTTGCGCTTCTTCGAGTACGTTGGTGAGCAGCCGGATTTCATTCAGACTCTTGCTACATTAAAGGCAATGCACGCTGTTTTCATTGCCTTCCAAAACCGAATCCCTCCACATCTCTTGTCCCTCCTAAAAAAACAATGGTTTGCAGCAACCATACATGCATAGGTTTTACGAAACTCTTCTGTTTGGTTATGCTATTGTTTTTGAACACTATGATGTTAAGAGGTTGCAAATGAGAATACAAAAATTAGGCATGGATTCTACTGGCTTCAGATATGCTCATTCACTTTCATATAGTATTGTATCATGTTTTCTTGATAATCTCAAGGACATCTGGTCTCTTCTTAAAAAAAAGAGATTATTCAAGGCATTGAAAAAGATGATTGACATGAAAGGAGATACATCTTTCTACTTGAAAACTGAAAGTGGACACTACTGGATCAAAAAAGAAAGTGGACACTGTCTTTTAAAAGATTGTTCAGAGTTTGCAGATGTGTACAACACTTGAAGCCAATTGAAGATGGGCTTAGTCAAACACATGGTTGTCTTTTTCTTAATGAATTGTTTCATTTATTGAGGGGTCTTGGCATCTACATCACATGGAAAGACTCATGCACCACTGCTTATTACCTAATGTGGGGAGTTATAAACTGTTGCTTAGAAGACTATTGAAAGATGATCAGAGACTAAATGATCAAAAGGTTCAAGCAATTCTTGCGTTGTTTTCTCGAATGTTCCAGAATGATATACTTGGCGACAAAGGCGATGATAGCTTTGATATTTTATTCCATGGGTTGTGCAAGCATGGAAGGGGGAATGATGTTCATAAATGGATGAGTGATCTGGGAAAGATAGTAACCTTTAATACTCCAGGGAGAATGATGCTCATAAATTATATTTTATAAAAATTATTTCATAAAAGCATAAACAAAATATACCCCAAAAGCTCTCAATATAAATGGTTGAGAGCATTCGAACTATATATTTTCCGGAGTAAAAATAATCAATGTATTATTGCTTTATTATATACCTCGGAGCAACAATAACTCGTGTATTAGGTTTAAACTATATATCCCGAATATATAAGGAAACCGGGACATTGAATACACCAAATATGCCGGTTATTTGTTGTTTTTATACCACAACTGGTTATATGTCCAGGATATTAGTAATTAAATATTTCGGGTATTATTTACGCATGTGAAAAATGGACCAAAAGTTCTAGGGAGCCTTCGACTAAGCATGATAATGACATATCTGTTGCTCTCAATGCCTCCTTCCATTCTCCTTACGAGACATGGTTAAATGTTGCCTACAAAGGAGATTTAGGTTCTGAAAATGTTTTTCTTGATATCAGTTGGAAAGAGCAGAACACACTCTTCTCCATAAGACCGATAGAGAAGGCTTATTCAACAGGGAAATTCAATATCACACCCAAATACGCCATAGATATACTGTTTTGTGGGCGTGTTATTTGGTAACTTTGGTTGAAGAAAAATCCAAAAACAATGCAACACTGCTTGCGCTTCTTCGAGTAGGTTGGTGAGCAGCCGGATTTCATTCACACTTCTGATACATTTAAGGCAATGCACGCTGTTTTCATTGCCTTCCAAAACCGAATCCCTCCACATTTCTTGTCCCTCCTAAAAAACAATGGTTTGCAGCAACCATACATGCATAGGTTTTACGAAACTCTTCTGTTTGGTTATGCTACTGTTTTTGAACACTATGATGTTAAGAGGTTGCAAATGAAAATACAAAAATTAGGCATGGATTCTACTGGCTTCAGATATGCTCATTCACTTTCATATAGTATTGTACCATGTTTTCTTGATAATCTCAAGGACATCTGGTCTCTTCTTAAAAAAAAGAGAGTATTCAAGGCATTGAAAAAGATGATTGACATGAAAGGAGATACGTCTTTCTACTTGGAAACTGAAAGTGGACACTACTGGATCAAAAAAGAAAGTGGACACTGTCTTTTAAAAGATTGTTCAGAGTTTGCAGATGTGTACAACACTTGAAGCCAATTGAAGATGGGCTTAGTCAAACACATGGTTGTCTTTTTCTTAATGAATTGTTTCATTTATTGAGGGGTCTTGGCATCTACATCACATGGAAAGACTCATGCACCACTGCTTATTACCTAATGTGGGGAGTTATAAACTGTTGCTTAGAAGAATTCTGAAAGATGATCAGAGACTAAATGATCAAAAGGTTCAAGCAATTCTTGGGTTGTTTTCTCGAATGTTCCAGAATGATATACTTGGCGACAAAGGCGATGATAGCTTTGATATTTTATTCCATGGGTTGTGCAAGCATGGAAGGGGGAATGATGTTCATAAATGGATGAGTGATCTGGGAAAGATAGTAACCTTTAATACTCCAGGGAGAATGATGCTCATAAATTATATTTTATAAAAATTATTTCATAAAAGCATAAACAAAATATACCCCAAAAGCTCTCAATATAAATGGTTGAGAGCATTCGAACTATATATTTTCCGGAGTAAAAATAATCAATGTATTATTGCTTTATTATATACCTCGGAGCAACAATAACTCGTGTATTAGGTTTAAACTATATATCCCGAATATATAAGGAAACCGGGACATTGAATACACCAAATATGCCGGTTATTTGTTGTTTTTATACCACAACTGGTTATATGTCCAGGATATTAGTAATTAAATATTTCGGGTATTATTTACGCATGTGAAAAATGGACCAAAAGTTCTAGGGAGCCTTCGACTAAGCATGATAATGACATATCTGTTGCTCTCAATGCCTCCTTCCATTCTCCTTACGAGACATGGTTAAATGTTGCCTACAAAGGAGATTTAGGTTCTGAAAATGTTTTTCTTGATATCAGTTGGAAAGAGCAGAACGCACTCTTCTCCATAAGACCGATAGAGAAGGCTTATTCAACAGGGAAATTCAATATCACACCCAAATACGCCATAGATATACTGTTTTGTGGGCGTGTTATTTGGTAACTTTGGTTGAAGAAAAATCCAAAGGCAATGCAACACTGCTTGCGCTTCTTCGAGTAGGTTGGTGAGCAGCCGGATTTCATTCACACTTCTGATACATTTAAGGCAATGCACGCTGTTTTCAATGCCTTCCAAAACCGAATCCCTCCACATCTCTCGTCCCTCCTAAAAAACAAGGGTTTGTAGCAACCATACATGCATAGGTTTTACAAAACTCTTCTGTTTGGTTATGCTACTGTTTTTGAACACCATGATGTTAAGAGGTTGCAGATGAGAATACAAGATTTAGGCATGGATTCTATTGGTTTCAGATATGCTCATTCACTTTCATATAGTATTGTACCATGTTTTTCTGATAATCTCAACGGCATCCGGTCTCTCCTTAAAAAAAGAGAGCATTCCAAGGCATTGAAAAAATGATTGACATGGAAGGAGATACGCCTTTCTACTTGGAAACTGAAAGTGGACATTGTCTTTTGAAAGATTGCTCAGAGTTTGCAGATGTGTGCAACGCTTGGAGCCAATTGGAAGATGGGCTTAGTCAAACACATGGTTGCCTTTTGCTTAATGAATTGTTTCATTTGTTGAGAGGTCTTGGCATCCGCATCATGTGGAAAGACTCATGCACCACTGCTTCTTACCTAATGTGGGGAGTTATAAACTGTTGCTTAGAAGAATTCTGAAAGATGATCAGAGACTAAATGATCAAAAGGTTCAAGCAATTCTTGGGTTGTTTTCTCGAATGTTCCAGAATGGTATACTTAGCGACGAAGGCGATGATAGGTTTGATATTTTATTCCATGGGTTGTGCAAGCATGGAAGAGAGAATGATGCTCATAAATGGATGAGTGATCTGGGAAAGATAGTAACCTCTAATACTTCATGGAAAAAACATCATCACCTGGTTATATCAATGTCAGGTATGAAACAATATCCTAATTAAAAGACATAAATTCTGTTGTGACATTCTTAGGGTCGATTGTGCTCAAAAGGCGAAATACAAAAGCTTTTTGGTTAATTGAAAAGAATCCCATAATCACGATAATATCATATAAATTCAGGTTCGAATATGGTAGAAGATTGGTATTGATGCTATAAAGAACATGTTGATGATATGAAATGACCTTCAACTATGTGTATAAAACTGGTTAATAGATGATAGAGTTGTTCTTGAAGAAATGCGGCATCCAAAACTTGATTGTTTCTAGCTGGCTATCGAACCCACCTGCCTAAACAAATGCTATGTACTCATTGTTCGGGATCATATACTCATTTGAAATATATTTAAATTGATATCTCATCGAATCAAAATGTGGCCAGCATATAAACATGTGGTTGTGACATTTAGGAGGAAAATTATGGACTATTACTCAAACTTGCAAAAAAAAATGATCAAACTATTTTATTTGTTTTTTCATGAAATTTATTTTAAGGAGTTCAAGTTGATTACTTTGTAGGGTTGTAGATCTTTATACATAAGAGACCGATAACTATGGAATAATAGAATGGATCAATACCAAAAAACTTGCTTGAAAGACGTAAATTGCGGAGTATATGCCATAAAGTATGTTAACAATATTTAGTGCGTAGCATTAAAATACAAAAAAAATATGAATCTATTTCTCCGAAAAATCCTCTAAGTCCTTAGCAGCATCTAACATGTGAATCTTTTTCAGCACATCAATAGCAACAGTGACATTCTTGGGGTCGGTTGTGTTCACAAGGGAGTGCAAACACTTTCTTATTAATTGAAAAAAAATCTAATAATCATAGTAATATCATATAATCTCGATTGGAATGAAATAGAAGAATATGGTCTATGATCTCATAACCCACATTGTGACGATCATCTCCGATGACCTTCAAATACGTCTATAGAATAAGTTGTCGGATGATATAGCCGTTCTTAATGAAATGCGACCTCTTGAACATGATTGATTCTAACTTCCTATCGAACCCAGTTGTTGTCAAAACAAATGCTACATACTCATCGTTCGAGGTCGAATAATCCTCTAAAATTTTTTAAAAATGATATTTTATCCAATCAAAGCGTGATCACTCTAAAAGTTGTGGTTGTGGCATCAAAAAGAATATAAATGGGAGAATGATGAACAAAGCTGAGATGAGGAGGGTGTATAACAGATGTTGAAAATGGGATAGAAGGAAAAAAACGGGTATGCTTGTGGAAAAACAACCCAAACATCCTGCAACAGTTAAAACAAAGCCAACAACATGCAAAAGTTAATCCATTAACTTCCCAATAATCATGAAAAAACAATATTCTAAAATTCCTAATATGTTACCTATGTTCTAAACTTCCTAATAAGTTATTTATGTTCTAAACTTCCTAGATGTGCATCAACAAAGGTGAGATTTTTAACTCACCCCTTTAAAGAAACAACTCAGATCTACACAAAGTCAAAACTTAAAACAAAAAAAGATGAGATTTTTAAATCACCCCTTTAAAGAAACAACTCAGATTCACCCAAAATCACGACTTAAAGCAAAAAAGGTGAGATCTTGCTTGAGAATGAATAAAAAGGATTAAAAGGGCGCCTTATTGTCTAGTAACCTTGCACAACTATGGTAGAGTGACACTGGAAACCTTCATGGCGGTGGTAAAGTGACAATCTTCAATTACACCTTCATCTTTGTGTTTGTTTAAGGAATGTTTAAAGTGGCTTTTGAGATTGAAGGAGAAGGAAGAAGAAATGGGGGTAGTAGTGGTTTGGTATTAAGGCGGTGCAGTACTGAAAACATTAGAGACATTGAAAAGGGTGAAGTTTTATCCCATCCGTACTAACATGGATTAGATAGCAAATTTTACCCCCAAATGTTTTGAAATTTTATTTACATTACTACAAAAAGGGTATATACTGCATGCATTTTACGTGATATACCTCGGATAAGGTCCAAGGTAAAGATCATCGACGTATATAGGTTCTTCTTATGTACACCAGATCTTATATTTACAAGTCCAGGGTATATTCCCTACTTGAAGCAAATGAAATAGATTGAGTGAGGTGGTGAAATGGACCAGAGAAAACCTTGAATCTGAACATAATCTGCACATGTAAGTCAATTAATATCTATTAGCCAGCTTTACAATTAGGGCTGAGTAGACTATGAAAAGTGCCCTTTTAAAGGGCTTGATATGGTTGGTTTGAGCAGAAGGGGTCGTATGCGGAGGTTGACTGAGTGACTAGTAGGATTGTGGGGCCGTTGTGGTGTTGTTTGTGGCAATTGGAGGTGTTGCTTCCAAGTTGATGTAGCGTTCGGCATGGAGGTGGGAACGAATGTAAGAAGAAAACAATGTAGGGCAAAGATAGAATAGAAATGTTGGTTGAGAATTTGATGTTGAATCGTTGCTGAGTCGTGGATGAGTTTACTGTATTAGAAACGAAAACACCTTGACTCTGATGAAAATCAGTAATAGGCGCTCATTCCCCAAGGTTAGCACAACCTCCACTCGAACTGGTGCACACTACTAAGAATGGAAGGGATCTCAGGACTCAGAATAGCTTAGAGCTAGATCGTTGGGTGTTTTGTAAAACAAAGAGAGGAAGAAGTTGTTTGTGTATTGCTTTCTAAAAGCTCATCTCCTTTAAATGAAATAAATTTGTAACACTCTCACAAAATCTGCTAAAAAATCTCGTAGTGGAAAACAATAGTTTCCAATAAAAACGGGAACTCGATGGCCTAAAAAAGTTAAAAGTGCTCGTAAAAACCCTGGACACGACACCGCGACACGCTCGTCACGAACTGGCCGAATGGCGACAATGGTGTGCGTGGGAGTCCTTGCTCTACCTCACACTTTACCGTATGTGCAAAGAAGTGGTTTATTGATGAAATATACACACATATTTTTTTGTATGCGCACAACACTCATCCAAGGTGAGCACTCATGATGAGCGCTCATCCCAGTGAAGCGCTCCACCAGAATGAGCACTCCACTAGGATGAGTGCTCGTCCTATTTGAGTGTCAAATAAATTAATGTTAATTTTTTAATAAATATTATCAAAACTTATATTATTCTTGTTATGAAAAGATTTGTGAAAGCAAGACCGCCTAAACTTTTGGAAAGAACACTTAAACAAACTTTAGGAGGACTTTTAGATCATTAGAAGAGAGAGCGGGAGAGTAAGAACTTTAGAAAGTGTATTTCTTACTCTACTTTGGTGCAAGTTTTACAATGGATGTTGGCCATATTTATAGGCCAAAGGTGGGGGTAAAACCTGGGTGAATCTCCATGATTCATGCATGGAAATAAGGAGGTGAAGAAGGTGAATAATTCACCTTGTACAAGTTACTTCCAATCATACATTATGCAATTGTTCATCTACATGATATGTATGATACAAGCAAGTGAGATAGGTGAGGTTAACTTGTGCACATATACATTCATTCAAAACACTTCCCCCTGAATATTCACCTTCTTTTGATGTTGTAGGATATGGGTAGACGTTGCCTAACCCTCATTAAAAACCTTTTTAGGAAAAACCCAGTGGGATAAAAACCCGAACGAAGGAAAAAAGTGCAACCATTGATCCCATTGTACGCCTTGATGCTGCCTCATTAAAAACCTTGTCAAGTAAAACCTAGTGGGATAAAAAAGCTTGATCGAAGGGAAAAAAAAGTGCAGCGCGTATGATACTCCCCCTGACTTCAATGCATGTCTCGAAGCCTGCACATTCCAATTCTGGATACTAATTCTCCAAATTTCTTGGGGAATAAAGACTTTGTGAACAAGTTAGCCAAGTTGTCATTTGACCGAATTTGTTGGATGTCCACTTCCCTAGCTTCTTCCAATTCACGAGTGGAGAAGAATTTTGGGGATATGTGCTTTGTGCGGTCTCCTTTGATGAAGCCCTTCTTCATTTGAGCAACGCATGCTGAGTTATCCTCGTATAATATCGTTGGATCATCAGTGATGGGCCTCATTCCATTTTCTTTCTGGATGAATTGAATCTTTGCTCGAAGGGACACACATTCTCTTCCTGCCTCATATAAAGCAATCAATTCCGCTTGATTTGATGATGTGGCAGTCACAATCTACTTTGTTGATCTCCAAGAGATGGCAATGCCTCCATATGTGAACACATAACCATTTTACGATTTAGCTTTGTGTGGGTCAAACAAGTACCCTGCATCTGCATATCTAATTAAGGTCGCATCCCTTTGGTTACGGTAATACAACCCAAGATCATGTGTGCCTCAGAGATAGTGGAATACATGTTTGATCCCGTTCCAATGCCTCCTTGTGGGTGCAGTGCTATACATGGACAACAAATTTCCTGCAAAAGTAATATATGGCCTTGTATTGTTAGTTAAGTACATTAAAGCACCAATTGCACTTAAATATGGTACCTCAAAACCAAGAACCTCTTCATCATCTTCTCAGGGATGAAATTGATCCTTTTCTACATTAAGGGATTGAACTTCCATAGGAGAGCTCAAAGGATGTGCTTTGTCCACGTAAAATCTTTTAAGAATTGTAACATCCCCGACCAAAGTGCATACGTCATTTTGCATTCATACAATATTAATAGCATATGCATAATATATTGGCATGACATATAGTGCATTTTTAAAAGTAATATTTATTTTCTAATTAAGTTTATTATATTTTAAAAAGTTTAAGAAAAAGTTAATTATTAATTATTTCAGGGTAAAGTTTGTAGTAAACGAGATTTAAGGGTGAAAATCGCAATTTTGGACAATATTTGCCGACTTCCAAACCGACTTATGTGTATATTTATATGTTGTTCCAATTCATATCAACATTCGTAAACAAAAAAAATATGCAGAGAGAAAGAAAGGACGAGGAGAGAAAAAAATTAATTAAAAGAGTTTGATTTTGGTTGTTTTTGTTGGATCTGGTCCAAGATCTCTTCTATCGGGTTATAATCTCGAAGTACAAGCATGGTTTGGTAAGTTTTTAATTAGTTAATGGTTTATTTAGATTTTTCTAATTTTTCCAGATCTAGATCTACAGTTGTTTTTGATTGAGAAATCAGTCGATTTATAGTTCTCAGAGGGTGTTTTCGATATCGGATTTATATTCGGTAAAAGATTTCAGAGTATTTTTAGGGTTTGGTTTTGTAAGGATATTAGGGAGCCCTTTGATCGAGTTTTTCAGAAAGGTTTGAACTAGAAAAATGTTTTTCTATATATATAGTTTATTGTTGTCAAGTTTAAAGGGATTTGGAATTATGCACAAGAAGTTATAATGCATATTGACATTTCATTGCATTTGGGGTTAGAGTTTGTAAGAGTAAATAGCCCAATTTGCATTGGGTTACATATAGGAGCACCAATCATAGACCGTGGTCAAGAACAAGGGGGAGCGATATAGTATCTGTCCTAAACAGGTGAGTATAGACCAGAGATTCAACCCTATGTGCTATATCGATATGTGTGCTATATGAATCATAGGATATATGTGATGGCTCTGAAATTTCCAAAGTTGTTTGCACAGAAAGTATGTTAACAGATGGCATATGATATATGGTTACATGATGTACTTGATTGCATAGCATATTGCAATGAGATTAAAAAGACCTGTGACTGTCTTGCCCTGAATTTGTATACAAAAGAGACCTACGGGTCATACATGAGGCCTAAGATGCCTAAGAGATGGTATATGAGCAAATGAGGCCTAAGATGCCTAAAAGTCGGTAATGGAAAAGAAAAAAAAGGTTGGTATATGGAAAAAAAAAGAAAAGAAAGGAGAAGTTGGTAATGGAAAAGAGTTGGTAATGGAAACCCGGGGCAAATTCAGGCTTGAACAGTTCACAAAATAATGAATCGGATACATCGGCATTTGCATAGTAAATTCCTATATGACATATGTATAATATGTATGTATATGTACATGGACTAAATGTTTGATTCTATGTGAAATAATTGATGATGGTTTATATTCACTGAGTATGCGACTCACGTAAATCGCAAAATAATTTTTCAGGTTCAGCTAGTTCTTACTGACGTGTGTCCGTTTAGAGGTCACATTCATACAGGTCGGCCGGCTGAAGCTCTATGCAACCTTCTCCTCCTCATTTTGCATCTTAGACATATGGGTTGTAATAGAAGTTAGAGTAATAGATGTTTTAGCATAAGAAGTAACTACCTTTATGTGTGTGTGTGTGCAACCTTTTATGGTTGTTACTTTCTGCTTTGTGCTTATGTGGAAATAGTTCGTACATGTGAATTATCTGCTTATATAAGAAATAAGTTATTACAAAGTATACGTTATAGGGTATAAAGGTGTCACAAGAACTTTCTCAGTGTAATTAGACTAATGGATAAAAATTCCATCCCTTAAGTGCTTAATTTGTAAGAAAAGACAGAGCTTTGTTTGTCCGAGATCTTTCATCTCGAATTCTTTCATCGAGTATTTCGCAGTATCCTGAAGTTCATTTGAATTTCCGACGATGTTTAAATCGTCAACATAAACTATGATAATGGCGAATTCCTTTTCGGATCGCTTGATGAAAACACATGGACAAATGGTGTCGTTCTTGTATCCCTCTTTCATAAGGTATTCACTGAGGCGATTGTACCACATTCACCCAGATTGTTTTAATCCATACAATGACCTCCTCAATTTTATGGAAAACATTTCTCGAGGTCCACAATTATTGGCCTCAGGCAGCTTGAGTCCTTCTGGGACTCTCATGTAGATGTCTGTATCAAGTGATCCATATAAATATGCTGTAACGACATCCATGAGGTGCATTTGTAACTTTTCAAAGACATCCAGGCCAATTAGGAATCTCAATGTAGTTGCATCAACTACCGGAGAGTATGTTTCTTCATAATCAATTCCATGGATCTCAGAAAAACCTTGTGCAACAAGCCTTGCTTTATATCTTACAATTTCGTTTTTCTCATTTCGTTTGCATACGAAGACCCATTTATAGCCGACCGGTTTCACACCATCTGGTGTATGAACTACTGGTCCAAAGACTTCTCGCTTTTCAAGCAATTTTAGTTCTGCCTGAATAGTCTCTTTCCATTTTGGCCAATCTTTTCTTTGTCGACACTCATCGACCGATTTTGGCTCAAAATCATCATCTTCAATTACAATATTACTAGCCACTGAGTAGGAAAATACATCATCGACAATTACATCTTTTCGATTCCATTGTGTGCACGTGGACACATAATTTATGGAAATCTCAAAATTGTCGATATCATTATTCTTGTCTAGAATATCACCCTCTGTTGAGGTATTCTCATTCTCAATACCTTTGCCTTCATCATCATTCTCTTGATCTATCGTGGCTCCTCCTACTATACCCTTTTAGCTCCTTGCCTTTCTTGGTTTCAAATCTTTTGAACCTAACGGTCTACCACGCTTTCGGCGTGTTGCAGACTCGCTTGTGATGGATGCATCTGGCAATCCATTTGGTATTTCAATTCTTGCAGGAGCATTTGCTGCAGGTATATGTGATTTAGTTACCTTCTTTGTATTAATGAATGCATCTGGTAACTGATTTGCAACATTTTGCAAATGAATGATCCATTGTACTTCTTGTTCACACATTTTTGTTCTTGGATCAAGATGGGATAATGCGGTTGCATTCCATGTGATTTCATTCACATGTGGGTCCCCATTTTTCTTTTCCCCCCTAAGGTTGGGAATGTATTTTCATCCAAATGACAATCAACAAATCTTATTGTAAATAAATCACCAGTTGTTGGCTCAAGATATTTGATTATCGAGGGAGACTCAAAACCAGCATAAATTTCCAATCTCCTTTGAGGTCCCATCTTTGTGCGTTGACGTGGAGCAAAAGGGACATAAACTACACATCCAAATGTTTTTAGATGTGAAATATTTGGCTCCTTACCAAACACAAGTTGCATAGGGGAATGTTCATGGTTTGCACTTAGCCTTAATCGAATTAAGGTTGCTGCATGTAATATTGCATGTCCCCATGCCGAAGGTGGTAATTTTGATTTCATCAATAATGGTCTGGCAATTAATTACAACCGCTTTATCAGTGATTCAGTGAGACCATTTTGTGTGTGAATATGAGCCACTGGATGCTCTATATCAAGCCCAATTGACATACAATAGTCATGGAAAGTTTGAGATGTAAATTCTCCTGCATTATCAAGTCAGATTTTCTTTATTGTATAATCCGGAAATTGGGCCCTCAATCGAATTATTTGGGCAAGGAGTTTAGCAAATGCAACATTTCTTGTTGACAGTAGACTTACATATGACCAACGTGTAGATGCATCAATTAGCACCATAAAGTATCGAAATGGTCCACATAGCGGAGTAATTGGCCCACATATATCTCCTTGGATTCTTTCTAAGAATGCAGGAGTCTCACTTGCAATCTTGTTTTTAGAAGGCCTGATAATTAGCTTTCCAAGTGAGCAAGCAGTGCAATTAAAATCACTGGACGGAAGAACCTCAATGTTCTTTAATGTATGTCCGAGTGAGCTTTTTATAATTTTGTGCATCATTACTTCTCTTGGATGACCCAATCGGTCATGCCACAATGTGAATGCAGCTTGGTCATATGACCTTTTGTTAAATGCTGCATTGACCTCAAACGGATAAATGTATGTATGATATAATCCAAAGGTCTGTGTTGGCATCCTTTCGAGAATCTGTTTATGGTCAGATTCATGTTTTACAATGTAAAAGTATTCTCTCCCATTTTCATTCATGGTTTTATTATGAAACCCATTTAGACGCACATCTTTAAACCTTAGTAAATTTCTTCGAGATATACTCGAATATAGTGCATCATTTATTACTAGCTTTGTTCGCTTTGGGAGTAGAATGACAGCTCTTTCAAAGCTATCGATGAGTTTTGACACACCAAACACCAGATATTGTAGTGACATTGCCTTCAAAGGCTCTTAATTGGGTAAAGTATTCTTTACTCCTCAAGATGGTGTGTGTTGTTGCACTGTCTAAGAGAGATTGCTCCTTCCCATCGAGTTTCACCTTAGGTGAGTGCATATTTTTCTATAAACATAAAGAAAGGGATAATTAAGACATCAATAAAAGCTTCATCAATAAAAGCTTCACATATTATACAAAGATAATTATATTACACAAGTTCTATTATACACGAGCTATTATACAAAGTCCTATGAGATAAAGGTTAAAGCATGTGAAATAAAAGACATTGCAAGTATTATACAAAAATATGGGAGATAGTAGAGATATTTAGGGGCTTGTGCTTTTCATTTAAACCCCTAATGCATAGCCATCGTCATTCTCATGGTTGAGAAAGTCATTGACATCCAGACTAGTCACATGTGTCCTATCCACATCTTTATTATCGATGTAGTTGGTCTCGGTAGCCCTTTCTTTATTCATTTCAGCTTGGTATAACTTCACTAGGTGTGGAGTTGTGCGGCATACCTTTGACTAGTGACCAGTCATGCCACATCTGTAGCATGTTAATTTAGATTTCTGGGAGGATCCTGATGGACCCGTCTGGACCTTTTGCTTCACATCCCCCTTGTATCCATGGTTCTCACGGTGATTATCGTGGCTTTTGTTGTAGGCTCGGCCACACCCATGGCCACCACGACTCCCATAGTTACCACGGCCTCGTCCACGCCCATTGTTACGGCGTGATTGCTGCCCACGTTCATTGTCATTTCTACCATGAGACGCTTTGTTCATAGTGTTTGCTTCTGGGGAAGCTGTTGAGCCAGTAGGCCTTAGGTTGTTGTTTTTCATTAGAAGCTCATTATTCTTTTCAGCAACCAAAAGTACTTTCAACAAGTCAGAATATCTTTTAAAATTTCTTTCTCTGTACTGTTGTTGCAATAATATATTTGAAGCATGCATAGTGGAGAATATTTTCTCCAACATTTCTTGTTGAGTGATCACTTGACCACACAGTCTCAACTGAGAAGTGATCTTGTGGATAGCACTATTGTACTCAGTGATGGACTTAAAGTCCTGGAACCTTATAGTGTTCCATTCATGTGTTGCTTGTGGGAGCAAAACTTCATTTTGATGAGCATATCGCTCATTTAGGCTCTCCCACAATTCTCTTGGATCCTCCACAATAAGTACTTAGTTTTGAGACTTTCATGAATGTGGTGGCGGAGTAACAAAATGGCTTTTGCCTTTTCTTGTGAGGTGGCACTATTGTTTGCCATAATTGTTTCCTTAAGGCCATTTGCCTTGAGGTGGGCCATTGTAGATTGGTGTTATGTAGGATTATATGTTTTTATAATTTGACTGAGATTATCTATCAATTTTTTTTTGTAATTTGACAATGAGATTATCTATTAGTTTTTATGAATAGTGTGAATCTATATGTTTATGAAATTATCTATTGTGGTTTAGGGTTTTATGGTTTACAACTTAGCGTTTTAGAGGTTTCGGGTTCACAACATAGGGTTTATGGTTTATAACTTAGGGTTTTAGGGTTTGATGTTTAGGGTTTAGGGTTTAGAGTTTAAGGTTTTTGCTCTTTTTGTAAGAGCACTCTTTCTCAAGGATCGCTCTTCTTAGATAAGATAAGATGACAATTGTAACACCCCCTTCCTACCCTAAAGTTATTACCGCCAGTAACCCCGATTAAAACTAAACCGAAGCTACCCAAGGCTTTAAACTGGCTGAATGAACTAAAAATCCAAAGACTGGATTCATTTTAAACAGGAGTATGAAGGTGGAAGACCGCAAACTATTGTAAAAGAACTTAATCTTTATTATGTGATAACTCAAGCTTTACAAAGTTAAGAAAACGTTACAGTAGAATGAAATACCAAGAAACTTATAAAGACCTTAGCTTTTATACAAGATGATAGAACAACTTCTATATAAATAAAGCCTTCACTAACAAAGAATCCATAAATTCTCAGCTTCTTCTGACTTGGTTTAAGCTTCGCAGTGGCCCAGACATGGTCTTCATTTAAGTACAACTTTTGGAAACCTTTCTTCAACTTCTCAAACTTCCATTCTTTGGATCTACTTCTCAAATCAACTTCCAAGGAATACCTGATGTGTCGTATACAACGGTGGACACCAGCCGACCATGCAATTGAATAAAGTGGTCGGGTTAGTCTAATGAAAGACTAAGCAAGTGGAGAAATTGACTGGTTCCTATGGTAGTGACTAAACATATTGGCATCGTTAATCCGAGTAACAACCGGTCGATGATCCAACAGTTAGCAGTCCCATAGAGGATAAGAATGAGGCATGCATATTCAAGAGATAGGATACCACAATTTGTGGTTCCTTTACGAAACATGAACAATTGTTGGGAACTCATATTAATTACATAACATTTTGAAAAGCCTCTATCGACTAATCATATTGACTTAATTAAAGTTTGATTAAGAATCATTCATACCGGAAGCAAGAATGGCTTTCCGAATGGACGAACCACAGATATATTAATGTGCCTAACACACTTATCTTATATTACTTTCAAAACTTTTCACAAACAGGTTGGTCGTTCATAATCGGCTCGAACTACTGCCGAAATATTTGGTACCGTAGAGATCATCGGCGTATTTCATACATGGTCATCTACACTGTACCAAGATCATAGGACTTAAGCTATCCTTGATCTTTCATTTTGCACCTGGTGCTGTAGAGATCAGAGGCCTACCATACTGTCGTCTACACTGCACCGTGCCAAACTTGCACTTAGCTAGAGTGCGCATCACCCCTCTCACACGAAGAGCAAGGGAAGAGTCATGACCCACCATTAGAATTAGGCCCCTCCTAATGTAATATTGTTTTAAAGAGAGGGTATGGAACCACGTTCCCCTCCCTAAAACTACCTTAATTCAACAACAATGTCTCAGCGTGAGACATCATAAAAGGTCATACATAACGGACCTAAATCTAGTTCTTCCGCAAAATTGTATAAACAACATGGTCCTTATTTCTATCAAATATAACAACCTATCATATTTTATTAAGTACACAAGTTGTTCCTAACACAAATATTAAATGGGATTCAATTCCTCATTTAATAACAATAATGCAAGAGAGAACCGTCCACTTGCCTTATACGAGATATCTCCACTTAAAAGCGATTAATTTCATCTCGAACGATGTGCATCCAAGACTCGAGCTCGGGTTGTACCGGAAAATAATAGAGAAATAAATTATAATCAATTTATTTCCGTTTCAAGATTAACTACTACAAATTATTATGTCCTTATAATAATTTGTCAAACACTTGCTTGACTTAATCCAGCTTTATAACTGAACCAGTAGCAAGATTGATACATCACACTTTACGAGATTTAATACGAAAATCAAACCTTGAATGATCTTATCCTAAAATCATTCTATAATATAAGTCAAGCTCGAAAGACGGAAATTACCTAGAGATACGCTTTCGGGATTTGCTTGCACGCAAATCGAGGTGGCACGCAAAACGATGCAATTAATGAATCAAGACGATCCATAAGAATCCATGTCACGCATACCGAAGCAAACCCAGGCCCACTCATCTTTTCCTTTTCCTTCTTTCTCTCCCTCTACACTTTAATCCCCATAAAGTCCGGAAAAATTAGTGAGCAACAAGCCAACTTCACCGATGTCCAGCACCTTTGTCTGACATCCGTTTTGGGCGATTCAAGTGACAATTAGAAGTCCTCATCACCCTCTTTCTACTGTTGGCAATGGAACTTTAATTCATTGAGGGAAGACGGAGAACAGAGGTGACGAAAACCACTCGCCGATGCTAAATTTTCTGGTTAAAAGAACTCGGCAGCAAAGCTGGCCGTGGAGGCCTTTTTGTCGGCTTCCAGCGGAGACACCAGGGTCGGGGTGGCAAAGGGATCTGCGACAGCTGAATATAGACATCCCCATTCCCCATCTACCTACTGTCGGAGGTGGAGACCGGATAGGTGACCGGAAGGCTACGAACGAGGCCCATGAAAATCCTTCGTCACCAACCTCTGAAAATCTGGAAAATTCAGTACCCGATCTATTTTGGTGGATTTCGACCCCATTCTTAAAGGATTTCCCCCAAATTAATTGAGGGCTTTTGTAGATCACTTAATCCTCGACATTTACAGACTTGATTCACAATTTTTGGTTAAGAAACGAACCCACAATCGAATTTTAAAGTTTGGGGTGTTTTAGGTCAAAACTGAGAACGATGAAATCGGGATTTTTCTCGTATAAAACCAAGAAAATTCTGATCAATCCTCCTAATTATATCTACCCAATGTCTCTCTTATCCCCTCCTTGCCACGCCCATGCCGGAGCTAGCTACCACGCGTTTGTCGGGCTCGAAAAACGAACTGATGCGTGGCACTTAAGTGGTGTGCGACGTGGATGGGCTACTCCAGTAGGCTAGGCGAGGTGGCAGGGCAGTGACAAAGTCATGATGCCGGTGTGACGAAGGTGGCGCAGCCTTTGGGGCTCAGACCAGAACTGTTCACACGCAAGATAGGGAAGAAGGGCAAGAAAGAAAGAAAGGAAAAACTTGGGCCAAAACGTAATATAAACTAATAACGTTCCATAAGAGGTTTTGAGTTCGAAACTCACCTCTAATTATTTTTTCTTCTATTTCTTTTCCTTTTTGCCTTAAGACTTACCCCAAAGAAATCCATCTTATTACTTTACACATGTAACTTTAAATTTTTCCGCTAAATACAATTTAACTCGCAATAATTTATTCATAAGAATAAATTTTATTTTGTAAGTTTTATCCATTTATAGCGGATTTAAATTAAGTGTAATCCTTCACTTATATTAATTCAAAAAAATAAAGTAATATCTCTTTATTAAAAAGAGCGGATATTACATTAGTACCCCCTTAAAAATAGTTTCATCCCCGAAACTAGGAAAGACTAGGGTGGTACACATATGAACATTGGAACGTATGCTGAAAACCATTCTCTATCTGAAGAGAATTGATTTATCACTTAAGTACCCCCAAACATTCTTTAACTAGGGTAAAACAACTCAGGAAAACACCTTTGCATAACTTGCTCGGTTTCCCAAACGTTCGTCTACAAACTTCTTGTCATTATACTTGAGGTTTCTGTACCACCATATTTGAACCAAAGTTTTCGTATTACTGGTTCTTTCTTATTACATAACTTCTTTATAAGGATGTCTCGCAATCCTTACTCGACTTTCTTTCAGATAAATTCTCAATATCGTCTTAACCAAGAACGTGAGATTCATCCGACTTATCCTCTCAGGATAACAACATTTAAAAGTTGTTATGGATTAAATAACACAGTAAGTATGACAAGATGATAGCCTATCTTGCCAATTCATTCCAACCTTTCATAAGGTTTAACATAACGAGGATGAAACTTACCTTGTTTCCTTATAAACAAGAATACATCCTTTAATAGAGTCACTTGACAAAACCTATCAACCATGTCAATTTAGCAACTCCTTGCTTCATAATGACATAGAACTTTTACTAAAATTTGACTATCAAAGCTTGGCTTGGATATACTTATGTCCATTCATAGTCATCTTATATCCATCTTAATTCAAAACTATATCCTCAACATTATCATTCCAACATACTGCACAATAACACTTCCAATCCAAGGAATTTCTAACACAAGTGTTCCCATTGACAATTATTATCCCTTGTCATTGAAGAACAGTTAAAACTTCATTTGACATCCTGGCTTGTTGAGCAATCTAGCTCTTAGGATTAAAACATATCCTCAAGTGTCCATTCTCTACATTCAACAACTTATCAGGCTGAGATTGAACATCAATACTAATTTATATATCCAAACTCCAGACCTATTGGAGTTTTGCTTAAAGTCCTCACTTGACCATCTTATCTCAAAGAGATTTAAGTCTTTAGGGCAACATGAAAACGAATAGCAACTAATGGAGAAAATACTAGTATATCCTTTATTCCAAAGAAAGGATTACTACAATATCATTTCTTAGAAACTGTTCCATTTCAGAAGTCCATATCAACTTACTTTCGATAAACATTCCGCTTAAAAGACAATGACTTCCTTAGATCATGATGTCAAATAAGACGAACTATTAGCAAACTGCTTAGAGAATTCCACTAGTCGTTGACTGAAAACAATCCCAAATTTTCAGAGAAGTACGAAGTTACTCCAGGCTCATCAGAGACCATCAAAGATTTGTAAAGAATCTTACCCAATTTTTTTACTTATAAACGAACTGCTTTGGGAAGCTTGACTATACTCCTTAAATGGTATATGATACCAAGGATATACTAACTCAAAGGAGTTTTATAAGATACTAGATATAGCAAGTGCTATAATGCAAAAGAAAGCTTGCGTCTTACATCTCAAACAACTATACTTGCAAACTTATAGCATTGCCAAATCATACTAGAATTGTTTTATTCTTTAAGACCCAAGTGAAATCACTTATCAAATGGTTATTCTAAATTCCCATCACAACTTTTGTGCAAATCATTCAAACCTTGATAAGAAATATAACTTCTACAAATTCCTTATTTCAAACTTAAACCTGAGGAATTATGTGATCTTATTCCACCATGTGATCAGGATGGGGAAACAAAATCAACACAACCCTTTACTGCATTCTCATAGGCATAAGACATGTAATCTTGCCTTACCATGTGATCAAGATGGAAGACAAACTACATTCTTACTCACCACCATGAAAACCGTAGAATTTTTTTTCATGAATCCTTTATACCAAACTACCATTACTTTTAGAAATTCATACTTGAATTCTATAGAGTCTGAAGATTTTTCTCAAAAGAGAAAATTATGAAACGATCTCAAATATCCTTAAAAAAAATCAAGACATCTTGACTCACATAAATCTTTACCCAATTTGACATATGAAAGTATAATAAAACCATAAAAGATCACAACCCAAGAGTAACATATAACAACTTTACAAAGGTTAACAAATGAGTAACACGATTAAAATTACTCATGAAAAGGAATAGCTATCAACAAATCTCAAAAGATTTTGAAGCTTGACAGGAAACTCGACATAGGTTACTAGCATACTTGCTTTAACTTTGAATACCGCGGAAACAAAGATTAGCTACTCTCTTGAAGAATTGGGTGCGTCAAGCCAATGCATCAAATAAAATTGCTAGCCTTATCTTAATGATGCTACTGACACTTTGCCCTAGTTTTGTGCTGACATTTGCACATTAGCTGGCCTTACCAACTTGGCAATTTTTTTTAATCAAAACGGAGTCTCAAAGGAGCTAAGATACTCCAATTCACTTTTGAGCCCCACATTTCCTTTCGAATGTGACACTTCATTCCCTCCTCATGGTAGAACCTGATGACATACCTTGACTTTTCTTAATTAGACATACTGCTAGACATTTCTATAATCTATAGTATTGAGTAATCTCTGCCTGAGTTAACGCAGTCTTCTTAACCCAACTTAACTTCGCAAGTTCACTAAAAGGAGTTGATTGCTTGTATCCATTTACTTGCAATCCTTAGGGAAAATATGATTCCAACATTTTCATCCTCATGACAAATTCTTCTAAGGTCGCTCTCAACTTGTGTGTCATCTTGACATATTGCTTTAATAATTCATTACCAAAATGCAATGCTTGATTCCATCCACTTACAAATCATCGACCCTTTTATAACTTAATCATCATTTCAATCTCAATACAAAAAGTAAATTGCCAAACTCTGGATCTAATTCAAGACATCCAATCCTTATATCTCTCTACATATAAGGAAATTCCTTTAATTTCCAATCTCTTTTAGCAGAAGAATGCACATGGCCAAACAAGGTATTCTTAAACCTATCTCAATTCAACATTGGTAAACAAACTAATCCATCATTCTCTTGTCTTCTTACTTAACTATAAGGAGATGACATGTACTTTTTCATTAACTTAAGTTCAAACCACACTGCAAATGAAGAACTTGTGGTTAGGAGACTTGCCAACAACTTAACAGTTTCACCAGTACCATCTTAGGTATTGGATTTGACTGTTATAAAATCTTTAAAACCCAAACACAAATGGAATTATCCTTTCAGCGATAGAGTCTAAGCCTTATTGACAATATATGATTGCTATTTTTCTCCCTACTCTTTAAAATATCACAGATGAACATACCAAAATCATTCCTTGAATGATTTTCTCAAAACTGAACTTTATCATTTTCATCCTTGAAGAAACATAAGCCAATACCAATGGCAATTTAGAACATCTTATTGCTGATTCAATTATTGGTCAATTATAGACCTCAAGTCTTTTCTCATTATCTCAAGTCGGGTATCATACAACGAAATTCCCATAACGTTGTCACATAGGTTAATCCTTTGGATATACAATTCAATGTAATCCATTAACACTTGAACTAAGTAGTTAATTGAACATAAATACATCATCGATGAACTTCTTCTTGTTCAATCCTTTTAAACCAATCAACCTTATTCACAACAACCTTGGTGATTAACCACTTGTGCACCATTTAATCTGAACCGACATTCTCCCTCTCTTCCTTACTATAACCAAAAAGAGGTTCCCATTCCATTTAAGATTCTCAATCCTCTTAACTCAAAGGATAACAACATATATGAAAATCCGAGTTTGAATATTATCAGATTCAAAATTGAACTGCATTTTCCAATAGATTAGCAATTCAATTGATCCAACATTTGAGCATTTCAAATCTCTTTAACTTCCAACTAGCAAAGAAAAGTATAGAATATCCATGATTCTATACTATAGATTCACAAACACAATTGTTGAAGAAAGTTTCCAAAGGTAATCCTTTTCTGTTTAGGATTCTTTTACATCATTTCATGATCCATACTAATCTTTTTAGAACCACTCAAGACTTATAAGATTCTCCAAATCTTAACATTGAGAAGTAGAGGTTCCAGCTCATTCCTTCTATTGAAAATCGAATTTCAACAAAATTCAGAAATTCCTAAAAAATATTCTCGTGAAAACTCTTACTCTTATGACTTCAATGTCAAAAAAACTCACTTTAAAATTTCCTTTTTAATGACAATACTTGAGCTTTCACAAGAATTTCTTTCACATAAATTGAATCAAGATCCTTTTTAAACCAAAATTCTTAACTTGAAATCTTTCATCATACAAGCTTAAAATAGGAAACCTTCAAAATAGAAATGCTTTATGAAATACAATACCTAACTTCAAAATCTCACAAGAAGTTTCCTAATAACATGGAAGAAAGACGAGGGTACACCTAATTCAAACTCTCAAGAGAGAATAGGAATTTATTGAGAACTTGGTCTAGAACCGGTTCAACTTTAGGAATCTTCACCTAATCTTACTCTGGATCCTTCTCGAAATCCATTCCCATCCCTAGGGAATCAAATGTCCACCATAGGACCTTTTTCACAAAAGCTATTACAAACTTATTACCTCATGTTCTCCAATTCCCTTTCCTCTTTCTATCTCTTTACGAGTCTGACCTCCAATCTTAACCTTTTTTCGTAAATGGTTCTAAGACAACACCAATATAGAATTCTCCATAATTCTCTATGGAAGGATGAAAGTCTTAAAGAAGACTTGGAACTTTTAGCTCTGATACCACTTCTGTAACACCCCCTTCCTACCCTAGAGGTATTACCGCCAGTAACCCTGATTAAAACTAAACCGAAGCTACCCAAGGCTTTAAACTGGCTGAATGAACTAAAAATCCAAAGACTGGATTCATTTAAAACAGGAGTATGAAGGTGGAAGACCGCAAACTATTGTAAAAGAACTTAATCTTTATTATGTGATAACTCAAGCTTTACAAAGTTAAGAAAACGTTACAACAGAATGAAATACCAAGAAACTTATAAAGACCTTAGCTTTTATACAAGATGATAGAACAACTTCTATATAAACAAAGTCTTCACTAACAAAGAATCCATAAATTCTCAGCTTCTTCTGACTTGGTTTAAGCTTCGCAGTGGCCCAGACATGGTCTTCATTTAAGTACAACTTTTGGAAACCTTTCTTCAACTTCTCAAACTTCCATTCTTTGGATCTACTTCTCAAATCAACTTCGAAGGAATATCTGATGTGTCGTATACAACGGTGGACACCAGCCGACCATGCAATTGAATAAAGTGGTCGGGTTAGTCTAATGAAAGACTAAGCAAGTGGAGAAATTGACTGGTTCCTATGGTAGTGACTAAACATATTGGCATCGTTAACCCGAATAACAACCGGTCGATGATCCAACAGTTAGCAGTCCCATAGAGGATAGGAATGAGGCATGCATATTCAAGAGATAGGACACCATAATTTGTGGTTCCTTTATGCAACATGAACAATTGTTGGGAACTCATATTAATTACATAGCATTTTGAAAAGCCTCCATCGACTAATCAGATTGACTTAAGAATCATTAATAACCGGGAGCAAGAATGGCTTTCCGACTGGACGAACCATTCAGGTATATTAATGTGCCTAACGCACTTATCTTATATTACTTTCAAAACTTTTCACAAACAGGTTGGTCGTTCATAATCGGCTCAAACTACTGCCGAAATATTTGGTACCGTAGAGATCATCGGCGTATTTCATACATGGTCATCTACACTGTACCAAGATCATAGGACTTAAGCTATCCTTGATCTTTCATTTTTCACCTGGTGTTGTAGAGATCAGAGGCCTATCATATTGTCGTCTACACTACATCGTGCCAAACTTGCACTTAGCTAGAGTGCGCATCACCCCTCTCACACGAAGAGAAGGGGAAGAGTCATGACCCACCATTAGGATTAGGCCCCTCCTAATGTAATATTGTTTTAAAGAGAGGATATGGAACCACGTTCCCCTCCCTAAAACTACCTTAATTCAACAACAATGTCTCAGCGTGAGACAACATACAAGGTCATAAATAACAGACCTAAATCCAGTTCTACCGCAAAACTGAATAAACAACATGGTCCTTATTTCTATCAAATATAACAACCTATCATATTTTATTAAGTACACAAGTTGTTCCCAACACAAATATTAAATGGGATCAATTCTTCATTTAATAACAATAATGCAAGAGAGAACCGTCCACTTGCCTTATACGAGATATCTCCACTTAAAAGCGATTAATTTCATCTCGAACGATGTGCATCCAAGACTCGAGCTTGGGTTGTACCGGAAAAGAATAGAGAAATAAATTATAATCAATTTATTTCTGTTTCAAGATTAACTACTACAAATTATTATGTCCTTATAATAATTTGTCAAACACTTGCTTGACTTAATCTAGCTTTATAACTGAACCAATAACAAGATCGATACATCACACTTTACGAGATTTAATACGAAAATCCAACCTTGAATGATCTTATCCTAAAATCATTCTATAATATAAGTCAAGCTCGAAAGACGGAAATTACCTAGCGATACGCTTTCGGGATTTGCTTGCACAAATCGATGTGGCACGCATAACGATGCAATGCGCAAAACGAGGCAATAAGTGAATCAAGACGATCCATCGGAATCCATGTCACGCATACCTAGGAAAACCCGGGCCCACTCATCTTTTCCTTTTCCTTCTTTCTCTCCCTTGACACTTTAATCCCCATAAAGTCCGGAAAAATCAGTGAGCAAGCCAACTTCACCGATGTCCAACACCTTTGTCTGACATCCGTTTTGGGCGATTGATAGAGCATATAGATGTAGTTGTTAGAGCATGTTCTTATTCTCGTTTTATGCATGTTTAGCTAGATTTTTGCTTTAAGTTGTAGTTTAGGTTTTATTTCGGTTTAGTTCGGAATCTACGCGTTTGTGTGCTTTATTGCAGGTTGGAAGGTGAAGCATGGTGGCTATGAAGCTAAGGGACGGAGCTTAGGGGACTATGGCGGAGTTTGATGAAGCTAAGAGTGATACAAGTGAAGATTGAAAGAGCTAAGGCCCAAGAGCTTGTGTGAGAAGAACGCTTAAATCCGGGTCAAGCATTGGAGTCCTCTTGATTTTTGTTATGTGTTTGATTCCCAGCGGTGGAGATTTAGAACTCTGATGCAAGCTTATGGTAGTCTAGTTTTCATGGTTGATTTTTGAGTGAAACACATACCCTTAAACACTTGAGAGTTTGAGTGCAAACACATTTACCTTGGTGAGGTCTAGAATGGATGAATGGTCTTCACTTTTTGCTTGTTATAATGCATGCTGAGAAGTCTTGGTCGGGTTTTGATTATATGTGAAATGCTTGTTTGATTTGAGATGGATGTATGATTGCATTTCTGTGGTGTGTTTTGGATTTATGTCTTGCTTGAGGACAAGTAAGGTTCAAGCATGGGGGAATTTGATAGAGCATATAGATGTAGTTGTTATAGCATGTTTTTATTCTCGTTTTATACATGTTTAGCTAGATTTTCGCTTTAAGTTGTAGTTTAGGTTTTATTTCGGTTTAGTTCGGAATCTACGCGTTTGTGTGCTTTATTGCAGGTTGGAAGGTGAACCATGGTGGCTATGAAGCTAAGGGACGGAGCATAGGGGACTATGGTGGAGTTTGATGAAGCTTAGAGTGATACAAGTGAAGATTGAAAGAGCTAAGGCCCAAGAGCTTGTCTGAGAAGAACGCTTAAATCCGGGTCAAGCATTGGAGTCTTGTTTTGACACCTCTATCTTGCAATGCTTGGTTTGGGAGCTACGGTGGTCAGATGAAGCTGAATTTGGTATTACTGGAAAGCTAACTCGAAGAGCTACAATTCATATTTTTACTCCGAGTCCAAATTCCAACTAAAAGGGGGTCAAAACATCATCTGAAGTGTCGTTTGAATGTTGAACCGAGGCTGAGCGCGGGCAAGAAGGCCATAGCGCGACCGCGCTCCTCAGTGCCAACCCGCGCCGTGCAGATGAAGTTTCTGCAGGCGGAGCGCGGCCAAAACCCCCATACCGCAACCGCGCTCTCACTGGACCAAACCGCGCTTTGGCGCGTTAATGCGACGCTGATTGGGCTTCCGCGAAGATCTTTTGGGCCGACTTTAGTTTATGTTTTTGGATATTTTTAGAGATAATATAAATACTTTCCTTAGGGTTATTTGGATATTATGCTATCTTTTGTTTGGAGTTTTATGCTATTGAAGAATTTGGAGATTTGTGGGAGACAAAACCCTAGATTTGCAATTGAAGAGAAATTTGACTCTTGTAAGTTTTATTTTTCTTCAATGTCGATTTCAAGCTAATTTTCCCATGTCCAACTAGTTAGTTGAAGTTGTATGCATGATTGTTTGTGAGATTTGAATTATTTATATTTGCCTTGATTAGATTGAATCTCTCCATTCTTGATTGATTAAATTCGCTTAGGATTATAATAGATTGGCCACCTATTTTACTTCTAGGTTGAATTACAACAGAATAGTTAAATAGACGGTGGAATTTGATTATTCATGGATGAATCCTTTGATTAAACTTATAGACGGTGGAATAAGGTTAATCAAAGGCGGAGAATTTAATCACAAGACTTCATGAATAGACGGTGGAATTCATGATTATTGTTTCTATTGAATGCTTTGAACTTAATTGCATGATCAACTTGACATAGAAGGTTTTCTAGGTTAATTGATTAAAAAGTTGTTAAAGACGGTGTATATTAACAACCACCTTAAGCTTGAATTCATAAATTCACAATAGATCAGTCAAGGGAAATTGAAATAAGGATAATCGAGGATCAAAACTCATGTATGCAATGGATACGAAACTAGTTGGACGCTTTTCTCCATATTTGAATATTAAATTACTTTACTTGCTTTGTTTTAATGAGTTTTAATTACTTAGATTTTTAGTTTACAATCATAAAATCTCCCCCTTAACTTAGTAACATTATTTAAATCCGAATAATTCGAGTCTCTGTGGGTTCGACCCTTGCTTCCACTCTACTAAGGTTGGGAAGTTAGAATATTTCTTTGACAGTGCTTTTACCGCGACATAAAAGTGCTCGTCAGCGATTCAAGCGACAATTAGAAGTCCTCATCACCCTCTTTCTACTGTTGGCAACAGAACTTTAATTCATTGAGGGAAGACGGAGAACGGAGGCGACGAAAACCACTCGCCGATGCTGAATTTTCTGGTTAAAAGAACTCAGCAGCAAAGCTGGCCGTGGAGGCCTGTTTGTCGGCTTCCAGCGGAGACACCGGGGTCGGGGTGGCCAAGGGATCTGCGACAGCTGAATATAGACATCCCCATCTACCTACTGTCGGAGGTGGAGACCGGATAGGTGACCGGAAGGCTACGAACGAGGCCCATGAAAATCCTTCGTCACCAACCTCTGAAAATCTGGAAAATTCAGTACCCGATCTGTTTTGGTGGATTTCGACCCCATTCTTGAAGGCTTTCCCCCAAATTAATTGAGGGCTTTTGTAGGTCACTTAATCCTCGACATTTACAGACTTGAATCACGATTTTTGGTTAAGAAACGAACCCACAATCGAATTTTAAAGTTTGGGGTGTTTTAGGTCAAAACCGAGAACGATGAAATCGGGATTGTTCTCGTATAAAACCGAGCAAATTCTGATCAATCCTCCTCATTATATCTACCCAATGTCTCTCTTATCCCCTCCTTGCCACGCCCATGCCAGAGCTAGCTACCACGCGTCTGTCGGGCTCGAAAAACGAACTGATGTGTGGCACTTAAGGGGTGTGCGACGAGGATGTGCTACTCCTGGTAGGCTAGGCGAGGTGGCAGGGCGGTGACGAAGTCATGATGCCGGTGTGACGAAGGCGGCGCAGCCTTTGGGGCTCGGACCAAAACTGTTCACGCGCAAGGTAGGGAAGAAGGGCAAGAAAGAAAGAAAGGAAGAACTTGGGCCAAAACGTAATATAAACTAATAACGTTCCATAAGAGGTTTTGAGTTCGAAACTCACCTCTAATTATTTTTGCTTCTCTTTCTTTTCCTTTTTGCCTTAAGACTTACTCCAAATAAATCCATCTTATTATTTTACACATGTAACTTTAAATTTTTCAGCTAAATACAATTTAACTCGCAATAATTTATTCATAAGAATAAATTTTATTTTACAAGTTTTATCCATTTATGCCGGATTTAAATTAAGTGTAATCCTTCACTTATATTAATTCGAAAAAAATAAAGTAATATCTCTTTATTAAAAAGAGCGGATATTACAACAATTATATAAAAGTCGATCGTTTTTAAGCCACCACGTTGATTCTAGTCTCACTTCATATTAAAAAAAATTAATTTTAATACATACTATTAATTTTTATCTAATAAATTTCTCTTTATCTATTTTTGTAAAAAATAGTTTTATAAATGCAATAGTTTTATTCATCTATCTAATTTTCCATCTTTTTTCTATTTATCTATTTTTAAAATTTTCATACATTTTATTTTATTTATTTGTATTAAATTTCTCTTTATCTATTTTTGAAAAAATATAGAATATAATTTACCATTAAAAATTTATAAAATTATTTCTATATCTAATTTTCTATCCTTTTCCTATTTATTTGCATTGTTTTTTTTTCCTTTTCTATCTATCAATTGGCTTTTGGGTGTAAAATTTTTATCTTCTAAGTATTATTGTGGTAATATCAATCTAAAAAAGAATTTGATTTTTTTGGAAAAAATACATATTCATAAATATCCTTTATATAATAAAATAATTTTAAAATTGAGTCATAGTCATGCATGACATGATGGGTTTAACTAGTTCAAATATTAAAGTATAACAATCTATTCAACTTTCGTAAAGCAGCTAGATTCATAAAGCATGACATGATTGGATATTTAGTAGATTATCGACCTTTCGTATTACCTAGTAGGCTAGTATCATCATCTCGGGTCCAAGAAAATAATTAGATGATCATAATTTATATAATTTTGATAAAAATACATGAATCATGTATAATTACTTGAATAAAACTATTTACTCTATCTTTCTCACAAATATTGGTGGCAAATTTGTTGTTCTGATTTAAAATATAGTTTTGTTCAGATTTTTCTATGTGAATTACATAAAATATTTTGAATTATACAATAATTACATAAAGCTTGATTGGCGCTCCAAACAAATCCAGAAAGGGGCAACCCGGATCTACCCGTGTAGTCGACCGATCAACGATATTGTAAATTGCTGTTATGTAGGCTAGCTTATACGTTTTTGAAATTGACAATAAAAGTATCTATTTTTTTTATAATTTGAAAGTGAGATTATCTATTAGTTTTTGTGAAAAGTGGATCTATATGCTTATGAAATTATCTATTGGGGTTTAGGATTTTAGGGTTTATGACTTAGGGTTTTAGAGGTTTAGGGTTTATGGCATAGAGTTTGCAACTTAGGGTTTTAGGGTTTGGATTCTGGCCCCACTTCATATTAAAAAATTATTTTTTCACACATATTATTTCCTTTTTTGTCTATTAAATTTCTCTTTATCTATTTAAAAAAATAGTTTTATAAATGCAATAGTTTCATTCATTCTGTCTAATTTTTCATCTTTTTTCTATTTATCTATTTTAAAATAGAATTTACTATTAAAGATTTATAAAATATCAAAGTATAACAATCTATTCAATTTTCATAAAGCAGCTCAGACAAATTAGTTGTGAATAACGTAGTGAGAAAATATAATTAATAAATTGTTATAAAAAATTCAAAATTCAAATCTTATCAAAATTTACTTATTTTTATTTGAAATTATTAAAAATATATCGATGTAATTAATTTTGTATAAAAATAATAGACAATTATAACTTTTTTTCATATTGGATATTTAGTAGATTATCTGACCTTTCATATTACCTATTCTATTTATCTATATAAAAGTTACAATTTTGACATTCAATATCCATATTGGATATTTATAAAACAAGCGTTAACTACATATAGGCTCGAAACGAATCCACTAGTGTGGTCAACCAATATCTATTAGATTGATGTTATGTAGGCTCGTGATGTAATTTGTCAATGAGATTATCTATTAGTTGTTATGAATCGAACTCATATGTTTTTAATACTATTTACTTTTTATGAACATCGAGGTTTGTAATTTAACAATGAGATTATCTATTTGTTGTTATGAATCAAGCTTATATATGTTTTTATATGACAATATAAGTACTTAAAACAATATTTCTCACTTCGAACACCCTCTTTCCTGGCCCTTCTTAACGGCCCGATATGTACCGCACCAGAGGGATTCTCTGGCTTCTCTCTGTCTTTTCATGACAATCTCATTCTCAACCCTTGCCTCTCGCTGTATAGAGCATCGACAGGAAAGGGAATTGGACCAAAATCCCGTCTTTACCAAACTCTCACCCTTAATTTGTCCGATTGGGTTGGAAATCATGCTGCTGGCACTAAGTCGAAGGTATGTATGTAGAAGTAGAACGAGGAGTATGTTACAGTGAAACTGTAACCAAGATAGAATTGGATAAAACCAAAAGGAAAACAGGACTAATGTTCAATTGAACAACACTCCAATCTCTCAATTCGCGGATTCCTGAAGAAGAAGAACAGAAATCGGGCAAGACTGAGTTTTATTGATAGGAAGAGAGCTGAGATTACAAGAAGATGTTTCTGAATACCCCTAACAACCCTTTCCCTTTCTGTTTTATACAACAACCCTCTCCCTCTCTTCCAAACAATCAAGCTAATGTGTACAATTTTTACACTTTTAAGCTCATATTTACATTTATTACCCAAGTGACCCTTTTCCTATAACAGATCTCCCCTGCCATTGAAAAACTTGGCCTCAAGTTTTAAAATCTGGGAATTTCTGGAGCAGATCATAGTAAAATTCCCATGTTGCATCTTCCTCAGACTGATTCTTCCATTTAACCAACACTTTGGTAGCTGCCCTTCCTTGACGATTGACCATTCGTCTTTCCAAAATCAACTCTGGCTCTTTCACATAAGTGTCAGGCACAACAGAAGGAAGTGTTGTAGATGAGATTGCCCCTCCAATGTGTTTCTTCAATTGAGAAACATGGAATGTAGGATGGATTTTAGAGGAAGAAGGAAGCTCAAGTCTGTAAGCCACTGGTCCACACTTATCAATAACCGAATAAGGACCAAAATATTTAGGAGCCAATTTCTGATTGCTACGAAACACCATACTGCCTTGCCTGTACGGTTGCAACTTAACATATACCAAGTCACCAATTTCAAATGATCGTTCACTTCTATGCTTATTAGCTTGTTGCTCCATTCGATGTTCAGCCCTCATAAGATGGAATTTCAATACTTGGATCATATGCTCTCGATCCTGCAGACTTCTATTCACTAAATCCACTTTAGATTCACCAGGTAAATAAGGTAAATGGACTGGAGGAGGCTGTCCATAAACCACTTCATATGGAGTTAGCTGAATAGAAGTGTGAAAGGTTGTGTTATACCAAAACTCAGCTAAAGGAATCCACTTACTCCACATATAAGGCTTGTCACTACACATGCACCTGAGATAAGTTTCCAAGCACCGGTTAACCACCTCTGTTTGACCATCAGATTGCGGGTGATATGCACTGGACAATTGCAAAGAGACACCATGTAATGTGAAAAGCTCCTTCCAAAATTCACTAATAAACACATCATCTCGATCTGTAACAATGGATTTAGGAAATCCATGAAGCCTAAAAATCTGATCCATAAAATGCTGAGCAACTGAAATAGCCGTATAAGGATGTGATAGAGCCACGAAATGTGCTGCCTTACTAAATCGATCCACCACTACCATAATAACAGATTTACCAAAAGAAATTGGTAAACCATCAATAAAATCCATGGATATATCAGTCCACACATGCTCAGGAACAGGCAAAGGTTGAAGTAAACCTGGATATGCAGATGTATCATACTTATTTCTTTGACACACAGAACAACTTCTGATAAAGTGTTGAATGTCTTTACTCATACCCTTCCAATAGAACAAACTCTTCATCCTATGCACAGTCACATCTCTTCCAGAATGACCAGCACTACTTGAAGAATGAAGCCATGCCAATATTTCATTTTTTAGAGCCACATCATTCCCAATAACCAGTTTACCCTTCCTCCTCAACTGGTCATGAAACCAAGTGTACCCTTTTTTAGCTGTTGGATTAAGCTGCAAGTCTGCAATTATTTTCTTCAATGCAGCATCAGTCTCATAACAAGCTTGAATTTTCTTGAGCAAATCAGATTGAACAGCTGAAATTGCCATAATAAGAGACTCGGAATCTTCCAATCTGGATAATGCATCAGCAACTAAGTTCTCTTTGCCCTGCTTATACTGAATCTCATAATCAAACTCCACAAGTTTAGGAAGCCATTGTTGCTGAACTGGTGTGTTCAAACGCTGCTCAAGCAAATACTTAAGACTACGTTGATCTGTCTTGATTACAAAATGCCCATTAAGCAAATAATGCCTCCATTTCTGAACAGCAAACACCACTGCAAGTAATTCTTTCTCGTAAATTGAAAGTTGTAATTGTCTTCCTTTTAAATGCCGACTGATATAAGCCAAAGGATGATTATCCTGCATTAAAACAGCCCCAATCCCATAACCACAAGCATCTGTTTCAACCACAAACTTCTTAGAGAAATCAGGCAAAGCAAGGACTGGTGCACTACACAGAGCAATCTTGAGAGCCTCAAAAGAATTTTCAGCCTCTTCTGACCAAATGAACCCATCTTTTTTTAATAATAGGGTTAATGGTCTAGCAATAAGACCATAATTCCTCACAAAACGTTTGTAATAGCCAGCCAAACCCAGAAAACCTCTCAATTGTTTCAAATTCTTTGGAACCGGCCACTTAGCTACTGCATCAACCTTGTGAGGATCTGGAGCAACCCCCTGAGCTGAGATATAGTGCCCCAAATACTCCACCCTTTTCACTGCAAAGGCACACTTACTTCTCTTAGCATATAACTGGTGCTCTCTCATTGCCTGAAATACCTTAGTCAAATGTTGAACATGATCACTCAAAGAAGAACTGTATATAAGTATATCATCAAAGAATATGAGTACAAACTTCCTCAAAAATTCCCTGAAAACTGTATTCATCAGATTCTGAAATGTGGCTGGTGCGTTTGTTAATCCAAAAGGCATAACAACATACTCGTAATGCCCACTATGAGTCTTGAAAGCTGTCTTATGAATATCATTTGGATTCATTCGAACCTGATGGTAGCCTGCCCGAAGATCAATCTTAGAAAACCATTATGAACCTCCCAACTCATCCATGAGGTCCTCAATTAAAGGTATAGGAAACCTATTCTTAACTGTGACGTTGTTCAACCCACGGTAGTCAACACACAACCTCCAACTACCATCTTTTTTTTTGACCAACACGACTGGTGAAGCATAAGCACTTGAACTGTGTTGAATTATTCCAGTCTGCAACATCTCCTTAACCATTTTATCTATTTCATTTTTCTGATAAACGGCATATCGATAAGGCCTTTGATTAATTGGATTTGTGCCTTCCATCAAAGGAATCTGATGATCATGACCTTCTCTGAAAGGTGGTAAGTGAACAGGTTCTTCAAAAATATCAGAAAACTGTGCAACCAACTGAACCACATCTGAAGGCACCTCAGCCTGAACTTCCTGAGCTGAAACAGAACAGAAAACTGGTGAACTCTTGACTTCCTGTACACACAGCATAGCAATCTGATTTTCCTGATCAATCAACTTGTTCATCTGACTAGCCTTTAACTCCCTAACAGACCCCGAATGTATGCCATTCAAAACAATATGTCTGTTATTAACTTTGAATTTCATAGTCAACATCTTGAAACCCCACACAACTGGCCCAAGAGTTTCCAACCATTGAACCCCCAATACCATGTCACAGCAGCCTAATGGAATGACCACAAGATCAGTTTGAAATATAGCATCCTGAAAATGCCATGTAAATCCTTCTACTTTAGATGAAACCTCTAAAGTACTTCCATCTGCAACAGCTACTCTTGTCAAATTTGTTGGAGAAAACTTGCAACCTAGTTTCTCAGCCATAGCTTTATCAATGAAGTTGTGCGTACTTCCAGAATCAATCAAAACAAACAATGCTTTTTTCCCATGCATCCCTTTTACTCTCATGGTTTTATAGCTAGAAATGCCAGCCACTGCATTAACAGAGATTTGCACCTGTGCATCTTCTTGTTCCTCCAAAAACTGATCAACATTCTCCTCATCCTCTTGATCCAATTCCATCCAAAAAAACTGACCTTTTTTGTGCTTTAAGTAATGACCTTGTGTATAAGGTTCATCACAAAAATAACACAACCCCTTAGCTCGCCTTTCACTCATTTCTTCTGCAGTTAATCGCTTTCTTCCTTCATTCAATTTCTGGTTCTCACCAATTTCCTGTACTCCCTGCAATTCCTTCCGAATACCAGACTTATTCTGAAAAGATCCCAACACCCCTTTACTGAACGGATGAGCAGTCTCATAAAGTTTGCCAAGCATTAAACACTGACGAATGGACTTGGGTTGGAACATACGTACGTGCATCTGGGTATCATTCCTTAACCCAGCTAGATAAGCACTCACAAGATAATCCTCTTGCAACTGGACACGAGTACGAATGGCTTCAAATTTGTTGTGATAATCCATTATACCTTCAGTTTCTTGCAGCTTCTTTAACTCATCTATTGGATCGTCTATTACTTCACCAAAACTCTCTAACAACAGACGCTTATACCCCTTCCATGTAACACCCCGACTTCCGTCGAGGCGCTACTAGGGAATAGACCTTACCAGGTACTATTATTTAGGTTGGCAACTACACTGTAGGACCTTACAACTCGGGCACGACGAGAAAACATAATAAAACATCCAACCTTTATTTAGCAAAACTTAGAAAAACGTATCATGCATGAATCCCCGAAAATCATAAATATCCAAAAACGTTACCACACCTACCGAAACTGAACTATCCAACAAAAATAGTAATAAACGAAACGCAGTACCAACTCTATCTAACAAATATTAAAATCAACATCCCTACTATTATAAATAACTAGTAAAAACCAATCCCACTATGACACGCGCTCTTTACCGCTCCGGCCCGTCATCTTGCCTCGGTTCCTGCACGGCTCCCTGATTCATACCTGGAACTGAAAAATGTTCCCCGAAGGGTCAGCGTCTAATCTACCAAGCTAGAAAGAATATGGAAACTGTAGAACGGTTTGAAAATCGGTTATCTATAGTCAGCATACAAATCCACAACCGCAATCATAACTCTAAAGGCCAATACCTAAATTAGTTATATCAGTCACACAAGTCACATACGCATTCACAATCACAATCACACACCAATGAAATTCTTCTTTTGTCCACAATCCGTCTTCCAAGGCGCTCATCACCGCGCCGAGTGCAGAGGCAGGCCCTCCCACTCCACTTCCCAATCTCCCTTCTAACTCCGGGCTAAGCCTCCACTGGAGCGCTTACCAAAAACACACAGATAATAATTTTCATTTGAAGGGGTACGATTTTCCCAGTCACACGGGTCAAAGTAGCCAACTCTTCCTCAACACCAGCTACAATGGGCCATGTCGGAAACGGTACCAACACAGAGAAAACGTTCCAAAGTATTTTCCGATAAATCACATTTAAAATCATTAACGCACACAACACACAAGGAGTTCAAAACAATTTAAAAGGTATTCGAGACTAGTTCCCAAAACCCGCCCTACAATAACGATACGCAATCTAACAAGGGAGAAAAGAACCGAGCAAGTCGAAAAACGACTTACCTCGAAAGTCTCTTGACGATGATGGATTGATCACGAGGAAAACCTAAATTAACAATGATTGACGATCTTAGTTAACTAACTGAATTGGTCGACAAATCCTAATAAGGATTTAAAAGTTAAACTTTTTTTTTTAACTAATCTAATTACTACTAACTAGCCTAACTATCAGTATAGTCACAAATTGACAAATCTAATCTTAGATTCCACTAACAAGTATCGTAATATTCTAACTTTGGTTTTCTAATGGCAAAACTTGATTTCCCACCCACTAACAAATAAAGTTGGTTATATATAAATGATCACTAGTAGCCTCTACGTATATAGTTAACTCTTAACACCAAACAAATACTTATAAAAACAGTACCCAAATAGAACTTAACTCCCACATGTCCGAATTACTCGGCCCAACCCAAATCCTCTCGTGACCCAATTCCCTCACCCTCCTAAAACAATCTACAAACAAAAGAGCTTGACTTTCAAAGTGGAGCCCACCACCTGCCCCCTTCTCCTTCAACCTCGAGACAGCGAGAATCTCCGAAGACGCCCCTGCCGGCAATTTACAGCAACACCCCTCCTCGCTCCCTCCGTCGGCGACTCGGAGAACCGCAATTTCCGCCCTGCTGAAAGCCCAACATTGACCTAGCTTCGCGGGACCCACCCCCGATCTCCTTCAACCTGGCGAGAACGAAGACCTGCGTTCCGGATCTCGCCTTCCGCCGATATTCTGCAACAACGCCATCCCCGTCCCCGTCTATTTTTTCCGGTTGACACACCCTCCGACCCCTCCTCTGCTCCAAGCTAGTACCCCCGACCCAACAAAGAAGAAGAAAAAAAAACAGAGGAGGAAAACAGAGAGGAACTCACCGAAGGTCGTTCGATCGGTACCGGCGGCGAAATCCGACGACTGTTGGTCTCGCTAATCGAAGTCGATGTCGACCCCACCGATTGAAGACGATGATCGCGTCCCTGCCTACTCGATCGAGCGGATGGACTTGTTTGGAAGCGCTGGGGAATACTTCGACGATCAAACGCGAGAGGGAAAGAAAGGCACGTGATGCTTGATTCGATAATATACTCAGAAGAAATCGAATCGGAATCCCAAATAGATTTTTAACGTGATTGGAGTTGGTTACCAGTTCGGATTAGGATAAGAATTTAAGGGCAAATCCGATCTTGATTTAGGATGAATTTGGGTATATCTATAAGAGATTAATCCCGATAGATTTATTTTATTTTATTTTATTTTATTTTAAGATTAATGTGTACCTTTATTTGAATCGGTTTAAAAGCGAATTGCTAATTAATTTATCATTACGAGGTTACTTGCGGATCGAGAACTCGAGTGTTTATAAGCAAAAGAGCTCGTTTCAAGACTTACGAGACTTAAACAAATACGGATATTACATACTACCCCCCTAAGAAAGTTTCGTCCCGAAACTTTATAGAAAGGAAACTACATATACCGAGGTTATAAGATATTCGGGGTTCTTACATTCCAATCCAGAATCAAACTCAAATTCGGTTCAGATTGCACCATAGACCGATGCCATCTTGCAGCAAGATCATCAAGATGAATAGAGGCTAAGTTCACCTTAATTTCCTCAGGCGTATGATCAATTAAAAAGAACTGCTCACATTTAAAGATCCATTCTCTAACCATCTCACCAGTAAAACGAGGAAAATCAAGCCTAGATAATCTCGTAATACCAGAATAGCCAGAATTAGGGTTACCTGTCTGACGCCAACCATTCCCCTGAACACCAGCAACACCTGAATGCAACACCTGAGTTGTCACCGGAATCTGAGAAGTAGCAAGAACTGGGGACGTACTCCGAATTCCAGATTCAGGAAACTGTAACCAAGATAGAATTGGATAAAACCAAAAGGAAAACAGGACTAATGTTCAATTGAACAACACTCCAATCTCTCAATTCGCGGATTCCTGAAGAAGAAGAACAGAAATCGGGCAAGACTGAGTTTTATTGATAGGAAGAGAGCTGAGATTACAAGAAGATGTTTCTGAATACCCCTAACAACCCTTTCCCTTTCTGTTTTATACAACAACCCTCTCCCTCTCTTCCTAACAATCAAGCTGACGTGTACAATTTTTACACTTTTAAGCTCATATTTACATTTATTACCCAAGTGACCCTTTTCCTATAACAGAGTAATCATGGCTTATTATACCTGCTGCTCTCGCAATTCTCTTCTTCGTCGGGATCACCCTCTAGTGCCCTAAACCAAGGTACCATACTATTCCCTACTCCCTTTTACTCCAATAAAGATCAAGATCAAGATAAAGACCGGCAATCTCCCAACAATCCCTTGTTCAACCATGGGCACGCTTGGATGGACTTAACTGAATCTGACAACGAGCCCTTTTTCCCGAGAAAGCACCCTCTTTTGGATCCACTTTTCGAGGTTCTTCGTCGCTTTGAGGAGGAGGATCGTAATGGGTTGTGTAATTATCCACCCCATTTCGCTAATACTCCAACTAACGTTGTTAATGATGCTCTCAGAGACCTCGACTGCTTTGGCTTTCCGCCTTCGGATTTGTTTGTGTTGCAGCTTCTGAGTGCTTATAACGAGCCGTCGTTGTCCCCATCGTCTTATTGGCCATTTTTGAATGGGCAGGCGAACAGCGGGATTTCCTCCACACGCCCATGACATTCGAGGCCCTAAACAAGATTTTGGACGGTTTCAATCCAATCTTGCTCAAAGACCTTGCTGATGTGCTTGATTACCCGATCTTCCTCAAAGACCTTCATAATGTAATTGGTTTTGACTACGACTAGCTTGATGAACTCGATTTCGACCCTCCCCGGGCTTGCTATTGTACTAGTCTCCTCGTTGCTAATCTGATTGCTCGAAAGCCTGATCGCTTGCCCCACATTCTCCGATCACTAAAGAGTTGCAATAAACCCGTCTTTTACAATGCTCTTGTGAGTGTTCTCCTGCGACACCAGTTGCTTCCCGAAGCCGATGCTGTTCTGCATTATATGAGTAAGGATGGCCGCATCTCTCTCGAACCCAATAACATACTAAGGACAACTCCAATCCTTGGGGGACCAAATCAGTGGGATCAAGCCAATAGGGAGTATTTACGCGGGTTGGTCCAATCTGGCAACCGGGTTGAAGGTAGATTTATTGGTGGCCATGCCTTGATCACCCTTGTAAAAGATCACTGTGAGAACAAGAGATTTAAAGAAGTCGCAGATCTGATTGACGAGTTTAAGGAGTTGAGCTCTTTCAACTCTTACTACCCTTATGAGGTTTGGGTCACGTCTGTGCGTAGTTATGCTGAATCTCTTTATGCCGCTCCCAAAATCGCCGCCTTGTCTGATCAAATGCAAACGGCCCATGAAGCCTGCAATCCAGACGCCCTCCGTTATACTGTGTCCTTATTCCGGCTTGTGAGGGAGAACAAGTTTGAGGAGGCTTCCCAGCTGTTGATGGAGATGAAAGAGCTTCAGTTTATGCCTCGTAAATCCGCTGTCAGTGAGTTAATGTGCTATTTGATAAAGGCTGGCGCCCTCGACATTGCACTTGAGTTGTATAAACTAAGGCCGGATGAATCCCAATCCTCAATGCGCCCCTATTTTCTACTAAATCTTCTTTGTGGGTGTGGGTGTAATGAGATTGGCTGTATTCTTGCTGGCTCGCCCCGCCCTTGTAAAAAGAGAAACTTTGATATTCTGATACAGCTGCTTCGGCTTGGTACTCGGTTTCATAGTTTTACTCCCCAGTTACAGGGCTCCTTCCGCAATTTCCTATACAATAAGCTCATCTTGTCCCTTTGTCGTGCCGGGAGGGTGGATGATGCTTATTTGTTATATGGAGAGTTCAACTTGACACGCCGTAAAGTATTGGGTCGTAGTACTAGTGAGGAAGCATATTATCATATGATACATGGATTTCGTCGGATAAACAGGGAAGATGTTGCCGACAGGCTTCTGCTTGAAATGTACGACCTGCCAAACCGATCAACAGAACAGGAAGGTTTATTATAGGAATTATAAGAATTTATGTTGCTCTTTTGTAATTTTCTCTCTTTTGCCAACTGCCTTCTGTAATTACCACTATGATAAACCGTTAGAACTACTTATTAGAATCATCATGGCTGGAGTTGCTTTATATAGCACCTGACTAGAGTTTGTAATGGTTAACTCTTATCCTCAATAGAATAGTGAAAATACATAGAGAAGGATTCTCGGAAACCTATTTTCATATTTGATTTAGGTATTTGTTTTGGTCAGATTTAACGCGTTTGGGAAACTCAACCAACAAGTAGTCTAAACAGGTTAAACTCGTAAGCATGACAGAATTTAAATAGCAATGCAAGACAGAATTTAAATAGCAATGCAAATGAAAGGAGTAGATCGTGAAAATAAGGAGTAGCCCTATAATAGAACCCTGTTAAATTACAAGAGGATCCACGGAACTATGATCACTTGAGAATACAATAGAATTCGAAGGACGAAGAATATGAGATTGCCGATTAAGTGAGCAGTTTCTTCTGCGTATGAATATCCCCCTTCTTGCTCTTCATGCGTATTTATACCCCTCCAGATTTGAACAGCCCAACAGTATTCATCACACAAATCAAAATCCAATACTTTTTGTTTTTAAGGTTTTTATGATCAAAATCCTCTCTTTATCAAAATCGTCTCATCATGCTGCTGGCACTAGGTCGAAAGTACGTATGTAGAAGGAGAACGGGTAATCATGGCTTATACCTGCTGCTCTCGCAATTCTCTTCTTCCTCCGGTTCCACTAGATCACCTGCCCTAGGCCAAGGTACCATATTATTCCCTACTCCCAACAATCCCTTGTTCCCAATTGTGCACCAGCACCCTCTTTTTGATTTCGATTTGTTTTTCAAGTCGCTTCGAGGAGGCGTTCGATGAGGATGATGGCTACTGTGGTCCAGCTGAAGCTGTTGCTGCTTCTCTCAGGCGTATCCACCGCCACGAGTTTCGACCTTCGGTGGCGTTTTTGTTACTGGTACTGAGTATTTTCGGCAGCAACGCTAACAAGCTGTCGTCTTTTTTGGCCATCTTTGAATGGGCTGGCCAGCAGCCTGGTTTCCGTCACACTCCTGAAACATTTGATGCGCTAAACTCCATTCTGGCGGGTTTAAACCCAGTCTTACTCAGAGACCTCGTCAATGTACTCGATTTCGACCGATACTGGGCTCGCTTTTACAACACGCTCCTGGTTGCTTATCTGATTGCTCGGGTGCCCGGTCTTGTGGGAAACATTCTCGTTGACGTATCTCTAAAGGGTTCCATTACACCCGCTGCTTTCTATGCCCTTGTGAATGTTCTGTTGCTACACAAGCTGTTTGCCGAAGCCGACGAGGTTCTGAATTGTATGCTTAGAAATGGCCAAATCTCTCTCGAACCCAATAAGGTAATAAATAGGGATCATTTACGCGAGCTGGTCCTCCACTCCGGCAATCAGGTTGAAGGTCGATTTACTGGTGGCTGTGCCTTGATCACCCTTGTAAAAGATCATTGTGAGAACAAGAGATTTGAAGACGCCGTCGATTTGATCGACGAGTTCAATGAGCTGAGCTCTTTCAAATCCAAGTACCCTTTTGAGCAGAGCTCTTTTGAGGTTTGGCTCAAGTCTGTGCGTAAGTATGCTGAATCTTACTCTGCTGCTCCGAAAGTCGCTGCCTTGTCTGATCAAATGCAAACGGCCCATGAAGCTTGCAATCCAGACGTCGTCCGTTACACTCTGTCCTTATTCCGGCTTGTGAGGGAGAACAGATTTGGAGACGTTTCTCGAATGTTGATGGAGATGAAAGAGCTTCAGTTTATGCCTCGTAAATCCGCCGTCAGTGGATTAATGTGCCATTTGATAAAGGCTGGCGCCCCCCTCCACATCGCACTTGAGTTGTATAAACTAAGGCCGGATGAATCGGAATCCAAGTCCTCAATGCGCCACTATTTTCTACTAAATCTTCTTTGTGGGTGTGGATGTAACAGCAATAAGATTGGCTGTATTCTTGCTGGCTCGTCCAACTGCTGTAAATTTGAGAGGCTGATACGGGTGCTTCGGTTCCGTCCTCTGTCACATCCTGATGCTGCCTGGTTCCCGGCCGCCTTCCGCAATTTCCTGTACAATAAGCTCATCTCAGCACTTTGTCGCGCAGAGAGGGTGGAGGATGCTTACTTGCTTCATGGAGAGTTCAACTTGACACGCCATAAAGTATTTGTTGCTGAACCATGGTATCAAGTGACTAGTACTAGTGAGGAAACATATTGTCATATGATACATGGATTTCGTCGGATCAATAGGGAAGATGTCGCCGACAGGCTACTGCTTGAAATGCGCGAGCTGCCCAACAGACAAACAGAACTAGAAGGTTTATTATCTACATCTCCTAATTCATCCCATTTTGTGCACTTTTGTTTTTAAGGTTTTTATGGCCTAATTTATATGGTGTTGTCCAAATAAAGAAGAAGAGTCAACTAAATTTTAGCTGATACTGTCCAAATCTTTGTTTTTACATTGTGTTTTTGTTGGCAGTGTGCTGGTAAATGTGTCTGAAGCTAATGCAATAATATAAACCTCAAATTTTACTGCGAGATTATTATGTTTCTAATTTTTATGCTTATGTTTGTTTCTTTTTGGTTTTTCCTAGGTGTCCTCTCATAAATTTGGAGGTGTGTTTGCTGAAATTTCGTCATCCAGTTGGCCAGAACTCGTGGACTTTGTCTTTGGTGCATCTTTAGAGCTTTTTGTGGTGTAGTTTGGTATTATATATATATGCCCTAAATATTTTAGTCAAAAACACATGATGAATCCTAATGTTTCATAATTCAGTGTAATACTTTGAAGTTTTATTACGGGGTGGATTTTAACGAGATTCTGATCAAGGTGTTTCTTTTATAAAGGTTTTTCCTTTTTTAATCGTTACAAAATGTTGCTTATTAGGTTCAAGCTCTTGTGTGTGTGTGAACATAGATGACCTCATTCGTTTAAAATTATAAGTTTCTCCAATGACCTAAGTTTGTGGTTGAAGTTGGGCATTGTAAAATATATTAGGGTTCGTTCATTAATGTTGTATTTGATGGTGTTGATGCTAATGAAGTTGATACTAAACTTATTAATCTTATTCTACACGATATATAATATGGTCATTTAAAGTGGTTTAGCATATTAGAAATCTTTGTATGTTGCCTATTTATTAGAAATCTTTGTATTGTTGCAGGATGTTTGGGTTGTTTTTCCGCCGACATACCCGCTTTTCCCCTTCTAATATCCCATTTTTCACCACCCGTTATACCCTCATCTCAGCGACGCTACAGACAGAACCCCAATTTTGAAGAGTGGTCACGCTTTGTCTGGGTTTCATATGATTATTCGACCCCGGACGATGAGTACATGACATTTGTTCTGACAGGTGCGTTCGATAGGAAGCTAGAGTCAGTCATGTTCTGGAGGTCGCACTTCATCAAGATCGGCTATATCATCTAGCGACCTGTTCTGTACACGTTTATGAAGGTTATCGGAGACGACCGTTTTCATATGAGTTTTAAAACCACGACATCACTCGTGATTATGTGATTTTTTGCAATTAACGAGAAAGTGTATGCAGTCCGCCTTGTGAACACAACCGACCCCGAGAACGTCGCGGTTGCTATTGAGGTGATGAAGGAGATTCGCATGTTTGACGTTGCTAAGGAGTTAGAGGATTGTTGGGAGAATGAGATATGTACTTTATTTTGTATTTTGGTACTCTATATATGCCCTAAATATAGTTGAGGCACTGACACTTTAATCTGAGACCTCTTGCACATGGTATTATATATACGCCGCTAAGGAGTTAGAGGATTTTTGAGATAATATCTTGTATTACTAGGTTTAAGAGAAATTTAGGTAAAAAGGCACATATTTAACCTCTATTTAGGAGTTTGGATATGTGTTGGATTTTTTTTTTATTTTTGTTAAGTATTTAAGGGCTTTTATTTTTATTTTTTTCTCTTATCTGACTCTCCTCTCTCTCTCGATGACTCTCTCCCCATCTAACTCCTCCGACGACCATGGGCCTCGCCAAGTCCCTAGGGTAAGAAACCCCCTTCGCCATGCTCTCCGTCTTCGAGATCTTCTCTCTCGAGATGTCCTAAACCGAAGCCCTTACCCAAGCCTTCTGTAGGTCTATCGACGTCCGAATTAAGGAGGAGACGGAGATCATTGAAGGCGAAGTGGTAGAGATCCAGATTGACCGGTCTGCGGTGGCTGGCGCAGCGTCTAAGATTGGAAAATTGACGTTGAAGACCACGGAGATGGAGACGGTGTATGATTGGGGGGGGGGGGGGGGGGGGGGAGATGATTGAGTCGCTTGAGAAGAGAAGATTTAGAGCGGAGATGTGATTGCCATTGACAAGGCGTCGGGAAAGATATATTATTAAGCTTGGGAGGTCGTTTTCTAGGTCTAGGGATTATGATGCCATGGGGCCACATACCAAATTTGTGCAGTGCCCTGATGGTGTGCTCCAGAAGATGAAGGAGATTGTGTATTGTGTCACCCTTCACGAGATTGATGTTATCAATAGCAGGTAATTCGTGTTGTTTCTATATCTTACTGCTTTTGCTTAGTGCTATGTATTTCTGTTGGTGAAAGTGGTGTATAATTTTCTCTAATTAGAATTAGATGATTGGCTTTCTAAAGATATTTGATTTGTAATGCTGCTGAAGTTGAGGGATAGAGTGGCATATTACTCTGTAAAAGATGTTAGCAGGTATATTAGTTGAATGAATAATGTAGGATTTGTTCCACTGGATGATATTGTTCATGGAAATCTGACAGTGGAAGAGAATCTCTGGTTCAGTGCACATTGTAGGTAAGCACTAAGATGACATTATCATTTTTAATTTCTTTGTTAAGATTTGCTACTATATGTATACTGATGAATACTTTTCACCACATGGTCTCTTGCATCGCGCTCTTCCTACAAGTGAGGGAAGTAGACAAGAGACGTACTCGGGAGAAGGAGATAGTGGTGGATGTTGAACATCAAAAGAAAGATGCTCGTAAGATCGCAGCGCTGACGGAGGCCGTCAACTCGAGCAAGGCTCGGGGTTGGCGGCAACTTTCTAAGTGGACGAAGTCCGCTAACTCTCTTAGTGGACGAGATCCGCTAACGTTTTAAGTGGACGAGGTCCGCTAACTCATTAAGTGGACGAGGTCTGCTAACTCGAGCAACTCGAGCAAGGCTCGGGGTTAGCGGCAACTCTCTAAGTGGACGAGGTCCGCTAACTCTCTAAGTGGACATGCTCCTAACTCTCTAAGTGGACAAGGTCAGCTAACTCTCCAAGTGGACGAGGTCCGCTAACTCTCTAAGTGACGAGGTCCTCTAAACTCCCAAAAGTGCGTGAATCCTCCCAATTAGAGGACGAGGTTCTAACTCTCTTCGCGAGGTCCGCGCACTCAAACTAAATACCAAAGACAGATCACATTGCACATAACGGAGTCACACCCGCTCTTGATACAAGACTGGCGCACATGTTTATTGTCTCGCTGTCCTCGTGGAACGAGAACGCCAAGCCAAGGGGTTGTGATGGTGCCCGAAATAACCGCTAAATAATCAAGGGCAAAAGAGTAAAATATAAAAAGGGGGAAGAGACAACACACCGTGTTACATATATGCGACTAAACATTTTTTGGTAATAAGCGGAGGGTTATACCCATTTATTCATAAATTCATAAAAGCGGACTTATATATGTTCGCTAATATACTTATCAAAACCAATAATAGAAATAAGATCAGCAGTAGGGTTTTCGAATAATGTAAAATCTCCAAGGCAGTCAATACTTGCCCGGGAAAGCCAGTCCGCAGCTTTGTTAGCCTTCCTCGGAATGTGTCGGATAGTGATATCCCAAGTATTCTCCTCAAGGAGCTTCCTGATTCTGGAAATGATGGCCCAATGTCCAGTAGGCCGAGGTTCTTCCTTCATCACTTCCTGTATAACCTCCTTCGAGTCAAGCTCAATCTCCAGTTTACACGCCTTCATTTCCTTCGCAATGGTTAATCCCTACAGCAGCCCCAACGCTTTAGCCACAAAGGCCGAATTAACTCTAGATTTCACCGCAAACTCTTTGAGGAACCTGCCCTCATAATCTCTGATTAGGCCCCCTGCTCTGATCATGTTGCTTCCCTCCACAAACGACCCATCAGAGTTAAGCTTCCACTAGGCTGGCCTTGGCCGTTTCCAATTGTCCACAACCTCACCCCTCGGGTTCCCTTTCCTGTTGGCCTCCCACAAATAAAGAAACTCTTTGGCCCTGCAAATCACAAATTCATGGCTTGGAATACGTTGCACCTCCGAAGGTTCGAAAATTCGATCGTTCCTCCATTTCCAAAGCCACCACATCCCATACGAGAATGTCGTAGGCCAGCTGTTGTCTCTACTTATGTTTCTACCAATCCAGCCGAGGAGCGAACCAGAAAAGAACCCTTCACGCCAACTGTCAATCAAAAAATTGTTCTAGAAGTCCCTCGCCAGACAGCAATCCCTAAGGATATGAAGTGTGGTTTCCGGCATGCCAGTACAGTTTGGGCACTCAATATGTTGCAAAATACTGCCCAAGATTTCTTCTCCCCCGATTCACATTCGACATAATAGCATCATGGCTTGCAAGCCAAAGGAACATCTTCACCCTTTCGGCAGCATGCACCTTCCAAATTCTGCCCCAAACACCGCCATGGTTATTGTTGTCATTACTTCTCATGAGCTATAATGCCGACTTGAATGTGAAATTCCCAGAAGGCGTTGGACCCCAATAAAAATTGTCACCAACCCCCTTCTCGACAAGGCGATACTCCGCAATTTTCAACAAGCAATCGGGCGGCAAAAACTCCGAAAAATCTTCCCAACACCAACGCCCATCACACCAATAATCAACGACTATTTTCCCCAACTCCTCAACCTCAATGTCAACCAAGGCGGCCTCCACCAGGGGTTTTGTCGTGGCCCAGGGGTGATCCCAGAAAAGAGTTGAGCGCCCATCTCCGACCCTAGTACGAAGCCCATCCATCAGATGAGACTTTGCCTTGACAATTCCTCCCCACGGATTTGATGCACCAGGCTTCGACACAAACATGTCACGATCCGCCCTGCCACTACAATACTTACATCTAATCACTCGAGACCAAAGTGCGTCAGGCTCCGTAATCACCCGCCAACCCATCTTTTCCATGAAGGTCGCGTTTGATTGGCGCATACTTCTCATCCCCAACCCACTCTCACTTTTGTCCTTTTTCATCTCCTCCCAGTTCAACAAATGGACTTTCCTCTTCTCATCAGTGGATCCCTAGACAAAAGCTTTGGTCTTCTTCTCTATTTCATCACAAATATAGCGAGGGAGATCAGCCGTCTGCATGGAATAATAGGGTATGCTTGCGATAGAAGCTTTCGCCAATGTCACCCTACCGAAAAAAGATAAAACTTTCGCTTTCCAGTTAGCCAACTTCGCCGAAACCCTTTCAACAACATGCTTGTATGTGCCCTTCCCCACTCTTTCTTTAGAAATAGGAACTCCCAAGTAAAGGCCGAGATCATCCGTCACCGGAATTCCTCCAACCTCCCCAATGTGCCAGCCCAATTCAACCTGAGTACTATTGGAAAAGCACAGAGACGACTTATGAAAATTAATCTTTGCCCCAGAAGCCCGACAAAACTTGTCAAGGCAGTACTTAATAACCTGAATTTGTTCCACAGAAGTCTCCGCAAACAAAATAAGGTCATCAAAGAAGAAAAGGTGGGAGAGTTCTGGCCCGCCATCTACCAACCTGATCGGTCTCCAAGCACCCGAGAGAACTGCCTCATCAATAATATGCCCTAAGCGCTCCATGTAAAGGACAAAACGGTAAGGAGAGATAGGGTCTCCCTTTCTCAATCCTCGTCTTGGAACTAAATGATCGTCCATCTCGCCATTCCAAAGGACCCTCATGGATCCCGACAAAATGCAATTCATGATCACCGAGATAAGGTGCCTAGGGAGACGCAACTCCATAAGAGTATCCTGAAGGAATGACCATCGAACTCGATCATATGCTTTCTCGAGATCGATCTTCACCACCATCATTTTTGCTCCATCTCTGTGTCTCATTGAGTGCATGACCTCTTGCGTGATAACGATGTTGTAGGAGATTTGTCTTCCGGGGACAAAACTCGATTGGGTAGGAGCCACAACCTTCCGAAGAATCAGTTTCAATCTTGCAACTATGACTTTTGTAACCATCTTCATGGCCATATTCACAAGACTTATGGGCCGGAATTGATGCACGGTTTCAGGAACCTCCACTTTTGGTGTAATAACCGCAATTTCTAATAAAAATAAATTGTTAATTTTATTAATTAAATTATTTCTTTAAAATAACAAGATATTCTTTATTATGATTTTTCATAATAATAATAATAATAATAATAATAATAATAATAATAATAATAATAATAATAATAATAATAATAATAATCTTGGATAAAGCTTAACTTGAATTTTTTTTAATTATAAACGATATTTCCGTTAGTTAAAGTTTTAATAAAAAGAAGATGGAAAGGAGGAAGAGTGAAAAATCCTCTCAGTGGGATTCGAACACCCAACCTCATGCATTCTCTTTACTCAACACCTCTCCCTTTCCGCTATGCTACCTTGCCCTTCTTGTCTTTTAAGAGAACCTTTTTATTTTATTCCCTTCTCTCTTTACAAAGCTTTCAAGAAGCCATTTCAATGGAGGTCTTGTCCCATCAAAGAGATGTGATAGATGCCCATTCAAAGTCCATGCAATACCTCACTTTCCACCAATCCAACCTTCCCTCCCCTAGCAAGGCACCCCCCATGCCACCAATCAAACTTTCTCTCATCTTGCAAGCAAGCAAGACTTAATCATGGTGGAGGAGTTGAATCCCATTTTTCCCCTATTTAAAGGGTTTATGTGCAAGACTTAAGAGCACATAATTCACCTCTTTTCTTCCTCCATTTTCGTCCCTTTTCAACCCCCCAAAAAAAATTCCAGATTTTTTTGCACTAGTTGTGTATGATCTTCAAAGATCGATTCCAAGCTCGTTTCTCCACCAAATTTTGTACTTCAAGTCCCTAAATGTAGAGGAAGGAATTGCCTACAAAACCCTTCAATCAATGAGGCACAAGCACCAAAAAAATCGAGCCAAAAATGCATTCAAACCAGTTTACTATGTACAGTTTTCGGGTTTTCCGGGCTGGTAATGAGCCTTCGTTACACAACCTTTTCCGGAGATTTTGCCAACAGTAGAAATAGGGGGATGAGAGGTTTCAGCTGTCGCAACTTCCATCCCCGACCCATTACTGGTGTCACCTCTAGGACCGCGCGAACCTACCTCGACGACCAACTTGCACCCACGCCAAGAGAACGGGCTGGCGATGACCGAAGTTCCCGACCCTCGTACGCCGCCTTCAAGCCGCATTAGCCCGAGACATTGCCAACAGTTGTTAGAGGGGGTGTCCAGCTACCACTGTCGCTTGAAGCGCCCCCATTGGCCTTCCGAAGACGACGTAGCACACCGGCGAAGTTGGCTAGTTGTGTTGATTTTTTTCGTTTGGGAAGAAAGAAAAGAGGTGTGGACCAACCACCTCGTTTTGCGTGCCCATTCCCGTCGCGTTTTCGCTCGGTATAACTTTTCGACTCATATTTTAATTAATATCTTTTTATAAAATAATTTCTACATATATATAATATTTATTTAAGTTAATTGAATAAATATTATAAATGGGTTATTAAAAAGGAATTTATGAAATAAATTCAAATCAATTATGAGAATAATGTAGGTGACTTTTAGGCATGAAAATTCTGATTTTAAAAATATATTAACATGGTTGTATTTTTATTTTAATTACTAAAGAAATAGAGTAAGATAAAAGAAATTATTAAAATAAGACTCTTTTGAAAAGGAAATATACTTGCATGTCTTTTAAATCTTATTATAAGCTTGGAAATATTATTAATAGGATATTTTGTATATGGTAATTTATTAAATAATAAGATGGAGGATTAAATAGATTGATTAAAATATTTGCATGTTATATAAAAAGGACTTATATGAACTTATAAGTAAAGTGTTTTAATGATAATATTAACGGACTTAAATAATCTAAATGAATAATTGTTGGTGGGTTAAAAAGACTTTATTTAATCTTTTCACCTTGCATGTCATTATTTAAGACTTTATCGATACCCTTGAAAATAATGTTTTACAACTTGAGACTTAATAAAAAGTATGGGTAATAGTATGGTTTTTAACTAAAGTAAATAAAATTAATAGTAAGTTTTTAAAAGAGAATCTTTGACTCTTCACAACTTGCATGAAACTTCATATAAATATAACTATTTTCTTATAAAGTATCTTAAAGTATTATATTTGAAAATAATAATCAAGGATTATTATTATTTAAAGCCTCCACCTAAATTATTAATTAAAATAATTTAGCTTTCATGATTTCTCTTATAAAAAGGAATAATAAGAGAAATTAGTAATTTAACGGAGATAAGAATTTTAATAGAAATTCGTTCGTTATCTCTCGTATCACTAGGTCGAAGTTTCGAATCCGTCTAAGTCGTCTAATTCCGAACCGTTCAGAAAGAAACCGTACTCCAATCAAGGCAAGTGGAATTTCTCCTTGTAGCCTTGATAATTCGTTTTGTGAAATTCCTCGATGTTGGGAACAACTTGTTTGCTAATAAAAGAATCTAGGAATATCGATTGTTAGAAATAATAACCCAATTGTTATTATTATTACGCTATTTAATATTCAATAGGACTATTACGCTAGTCTTGTTTGTGACCTTGCTTGTTTAAGATCTCTTTTCGCGATCGGTTTGGATGAAATAGTGAGGGGTGCGGGACTAACCCGACACCTCTATATAACCTACTAAGTCGTATGGCACCATGCCTAAATTCCGCGACATTAAAGATCATGATCCATGTCTGCTCCTGCTCGGAGGAGGGACGAGTGCACCCTAGCTAAGTGCCCGGAACTACGCTCCAGTAAGTGGACCCGAGCCCTTCCATGCCCCCCCACGCTCTTTAAAAATCATTAACGTAAGTGAAAGTTTTCATCACGATACAAGATAAGTGCCAAAGCACACAATTGAAAGAAACCAAAACCGGGTCGGAGCAGTACAACGTGGAAAGACCGCTTGGCTCCCGGTTCTTGAAAAGTTCGTCTTTCCAATCTGAATGATTATTCGGGCTTGTCTAAGGTGGGCGAGTACTTAAGCGCCTTCGGGACACCTCCCCTATCTGGAACACCGAATAAGATGAGGTTGGTTGAGGTCCGACAAGGGCGCCCGAGGTTTTCAAAACTTGTATGAATTAATAACGTTCCCAACATACCTTCTACTCTAAGAAGTCTACAATCTCGTAGTTGTTCTCTTGATTAACGAGTTATCTCATCTCGAGATATACTCCTTTTCGTTCCGATAAGCCCCACATAAAGTTCTATATCAAAAAACACATTCCGATCACATCTCTCGAATATTATAAATTATCATAATACCCTTGAGAATTTCCAATCTCGCTTGCTTAGTCTCCTTAGAGTAATTCCACTATTTTCGCATTTTTGCCTGGTAGTTCTCGCCCTTCGCGACAAATGCCAGACTTTAGGAAGTTCACACCGAAGCTTTGAAGAAAAAGTCTAGAAGGTTCGAGAAGTGTTATGCAAGGATAGAATGTCAAGGCAAGACGACGTGGGAAGGAAGGAATTTTCATAAGAGCAAAGCATTCTGAAGATAGTGCACCAACTCTTCTATTTTAACCAAGCAAATCATCATCATATGAGTTGTCTTGGATAAACATACTTGTATTTTAAAATACGTCTTTTCAACCCTTTTTAAATGAGCTTTACTTTCCGTTGCTACATCATTTGTAAAACGACTCTCAATGTAATGAACGAAAGTTCTTATCAATGAATAAAATTCCGCTTTTAGTCAATTTCATCTTTAATTACATTTAATTAAATTATTTAAAGCCTTGGGTGATTTGGACGGTAAAATCTGATGTCATTGGCGGTAATACCCAGTGTTGCAAAAATAGGAGTGTTACATTTGGAATCAACTTAATCAGAGTTTCATTCATCACAGACTGAATTGGTGTGCCCCTCAAAATGCTTAGAACAGCTGCTTCCACCTCGCGCTTAATCTGATCCCAGTTCCGCTAATAGAAACTAGCATGGAATCCATCCGGCCTCGGAGCTTTGAACGAGCCCATGGAATCAACGACAGCCTTATTCTCAGCCAGCTCGAACTCTTTGCATACCCCACTTAGATGGATCTCCTCTAAGACAGGAAATCTACCCCGTGGAACGTCAAAGGGGCCCTTTGTAATAACTGCGGTTTTTGAGGATATTTTTGAATTTTTCCTCGGATATCCTTTTAACCTTTTTGTTCGTTTTAATGCTTAATCCAATATTTTTGTTGGAAATTAAATCCTAGAAAATTGTTGGTGATATCCTAAAATCACAAAGAAATGATTTTATGGATCGGTGTGAAATCTAGGATTTTTCGGTGGAAAAAGAATATTTATTGGATAAGCCGTCTTTTTAATTATGTACCGGAAATGATTTAAAATACGAAACAGAAGCCTTAAATATTGAAGGTAGCAAGATAAAATCATGGAAAATTGGTTTTATTGGTCTACATAATTTACGGGACGTTTTCCGTTTAGTGAGTTTTTCCATCCGAGATACATAATTTTACCGCTTTAACGCGAGTCCCGTTCCGAGACGGGTTTAGTTATTAAACCGCCATTCTTGCCTTAAGATATAAGGAACCAATGAGATAGAATTTATCAAAGCATATCTTTTCAGCCTCGTAAAAGTCTTGCAAAACGGAGGAAGGGTCGAGAGTGATAAGGACGGAACGAACGGACTCGGTGAAAGAATTCAGCTTCACCGCCGGCCTTCTACTCCGTCACCCGCCACTTCCCAGCCGCCTTCCACCATCACATCTCTTCTTCCTTCCAGTGGGCTGGTGCAGCTGAACCAAGAAACCAGCCAGAGAATCAGGTCGGAACGACTGGTTCGGGAGTGGAGAACTCTTCACCGCCGGTCACTCTTTGCTTCGTTATGCCACGTCACCGGTGATCGCTAGCTACTCCGACCACCACCCACCGCAAGAGCCGCTGTCGGGAAACGCCCAGCCAACCTCGGGCTCGGGGATCAAGCCATGATCGAGCCATGGGCTCGAGCGAAGGTATATACGATCAAAATTAATTAGCGGATTGATTTCGGAGCCACCGTAAGGGCCTTTCGATTCCGCTTTGCTAATTAAATTTATGGTTTTTATAATCTTGACGTTGATACGGTTCCACAGGTTCAAACCGCTCGTGAAACGGACGTCCGGATCTTCCGTTATAGCGAAGACAAGTTTTGGTTACCGATTGGCGGGTAAAGGACTTCGGATAATTACTCAGGATTCGTTGTTAATCCGTTTGATCCGAGATTTGGTAATCATTAAGAACTGTTGCTGATGAACAATTTTTATTTAGAAAATTGTTTCAAAAGTGAAGCGGATAATTAGTTATAATTCCGCCAAGATGGCTCCTTAAAGAATGAAAACTAAGGATTTATTATATATCGATATTCGGAAATTAAATCGTTTATCGATTAGGAAGTTGTAGGAGTTGAGAATACAACTAAGAAGTGTTTCTATGAGCTCGTTGCTGAGAAATCTTTTGGTTATATTTGTCAGAAGGATGATAAAGATTTCTGTTGGAATCGATGAGGACGTTGAGCACGCCTTTTAAGGCAAGTGGACGATTCTCTCTTGCGTTATTGTTATTAAATGAGGAATTGGATCCCATTTAATATTTGTGTTGGGAACAACTTGTGTGCTCAATAAAATATGATAGGTTGTTATATTTGTTAGAAATAATGACCATGTTATTTATTTTGTAAAGCGATAGAACTGGATTTAGGTTCGTTATGTGTGACCTTGTATGTTGTCTCATGCTGAGACATTATTGTGAAGTAAGTTAGTTTTCCAGGGGTAGGAGCCGAGTCTCCGATGACCTCTTCATAACACAGTCTATGTTGGGAGGTTTAGCTCGTTACTATCATATCCTAACATTCGGGTCATGACTCATACCTCACTCAACGTTGGAGGAGGTGTTTATGCACTTTAGCTAAGTGCAAATTGGTTCTAGGTGTTCGTCAATGATCATGGATTTCATCCCTCTCATCTTGACGTCTCCATGTACATGTGGATCCTCGGCGGTTTCAGTCGATTAAAAGTTACCCACATGTTTGTAAAAAGTTAAGTAATATAAGATTAGTGTGTTAGGCACATTAATGTACCCGGATGGTTATTCTATTCGATAACCATTCTTGTTTCCGGTTATGAATGATTCTTAATCAAACTTTGATTAAGTCAATCTGATTAGTCGATGGAGGCTTTTCAAAACATTATGTGATTATTATGGGTTCCCAACAATTGTTTATGCTTCTTAAAGAAACCACAAGCGGTGGTGTTCTCTCTCTTGAATATGTGAGTCTCCTTCTTATTCTCTATAAGACTGCTAACTGTTGGATCATAATCCGAGTCTATTCGGATTTGGATGTCAATATGTTTAGTTACAACCATAAGAACCAAGTTAGATTCTCCGCTTGCTAGTCTATCATTAGACTAACCCGTCCATTTTCTTTTCTTTTATATGGTCGACTGGTGTCCACCGTTGGTTTACGACACATCAGATTCTTCTTGGAAGTTGATTCAAGAGGCGGATTCAGATGTTTGAAGCTCTAGAAGTTGAAGAAAGGTTTCCAATGGCTATACTTGAATGAAGTTCTTGGTTAAGTTGCTGCAAAGCGAAATGAGAAAGAAGTCAAGAACCTGCGGAAAGCTTTTTAAAGACTTTGTTCAAATAGAAGGTTGTTCTATTTATTTATTCTGTTTAAGTTAAGGTTTGTATAATACCCTTTTGTTTGTTTTTCCGCTGTAATATTTTACTCAATTTTGTTGGGTTTTAAATGGTTTCATTTACCTTGTTCTAGTTGTTCAGTCAGTTTAAAGCCTTGGGTAGCTTCGGTTTAGTCTTAATCGGGGTTACTGGCGGTAATACCTCCAGGGTAGGAAGGGGGTGTTACACCCTTGGTAACATCTTCTTCAATATAAAGCGTCAGCAGGTGGTCCATAACCATTCTCCTCATCTCATCTTGATCCCAAAAGAATTCATCATGTACATTATGCAGACCATCAATCCTGTTTTGATGACGGCGTATAATGGTTCAAGCATGAAAAAATCTCTTGTTGCGATCCCTATCAAGCAGAGCATCCGTCCTTGCTTTCTATATCTAGAAGGTATTAATCTGATCAAGGACAACATCGAGTTGCCTACGAACCTTTGCATCAAGAGATAGGAGTCCCCGAGAGGTATACTTCCCTAAACTCCGTTGAACACCTTCAATCCTTCTCCAAAGTCTGTCTCTCCTCCTGAAAAGATTTCCAAATACATTTTTGTTCCACTCTTCTAGCTGTAAAGCAAGGCTAGAAAGGGCAGAACTTAGAGGAGACCTCTTCTCCTAGTGAAGGGCCAAAAAATATTGAAATTCGTTGTGTGTAAGCCAAGCTGCTTAGAACCTAAATGGCCCTTCATTAGGCGTCCGTTGTTGAAACCCATTCAAGCTCATCAAAAGCGGGGAGTGGTCAGACTGATTGGCGGCTAAATGTCGAATACTACCCTCTTCAAAATTTTCCCTCCATTCGAGATTACAAAGGCCCCTATCCAAGCGAGCGCATGAACGGGTAGATGGGTCTCTACCCCTGTTCCATGTGAACCGAGGCCCAGCAAAATCGACATAAATCAGTTCTAAATCATCAATCCAACTGCTAAACTTGGCACATCTCCATCTCATCTCATTTGAATCAGTGGATCTCTCTTCTACATACTTTTTCTCATTGAAATCCCCGATCTACAACCACGAACCATTCACCCTGTCACAAAACTCTTTCATTCTTGACCACAGTGCCTCTCTAGTCTTTGGTTGTGGACTCGCATAGATAGCCGAAAGCAACCAACAAACCTCGCCCTCCCTAGAGACAATATAAGAAACAGCTTGAGCATGCACATCAACCTCCTGAAATGCAACTCTATCCCTCTTCCAGAGGACCCAGATTCCTCCTCTAAAACCCGACGCTTCCGAGAGAAGAACACCATTAAACCCAATCCTAGTGCAGATAAGATCAGCTTGTTTACCACTGATTTTGGTCTCCAAAAGAATAAGGATCGAAGGATCATGAATCCTAATGAGATCTTTCAGAGTGTAAAGAAAGTTCTTGTTGCTCGCACCTTGGACATTCCAGGACATAATTTTCATATTCGGAATAATCATAAGAAACCGATGGAGAAGATCAGGGTGTGCCTCCAATAAACACATAAGATTAATTGCCTTCTGCAACATGCATGGTGATGTCTCCATCATGCATGTCGACAGTCTCTTGCCTTGGTTCAACCGTGTCTTTTTGAGCATCATCCTCCATTGGGGTATCCCCGATTGTATCCTGCAAACTCTTGGGTTCCCCGGGTGGAGGATATTCCTCCATTGCACAAACATTCTCTATAGGTGGGTCACTCGTGTGTTTTGGATCGCTCAAGACGGTGAGTTCATTTGAGTGTTGCACCGTCCCCAACCCTGGTAAAATATGAGGCTCTCCTTCCATATGCACGCCTTGTGAATCCAAAGAAATCGTGTCCTTTGTATACTTTCCATACTGCCCCCTGTTTTTGCCCTCTTTTGATTTCCCCTCCTCATTATCCGCCTTCCCTTCCTTATTCGCTCTCTCCTTGTTATGTCCTAGGGAATTATTTCCTTTCCCATTTTTCTTTTCAGACGTGTAAATTCTCCAATCACCCCTTCCTTCCTATTATCTTCTTTTACCATTCCTGAAGCTTTCAAATCCGATTTCTTAAGGAGATCCTTTCCTTTAGCATTTTCTGACCTCCTTGATTTATCCTCTGTTATTTTCGTCGAAGCTTTCCTCGGTTTATTTTTAACCTCTATCCCCTTCCCTTTTTCAGACGGCGTATGATTTCCTTCCATTCCCGACTCCTCATTATTATCCTTTTCCGCGATTTCTTTCCCACTGTCCAGAAGTGTGAAACGCGATCACGAAATTCTCACATGAGTAGTCCTCGGTTCACCAGGAGCAATCGAGTCAGCATGTCGATTCCCATTTTGCCTAGAACTGGGTTTAGTCGAATTCCCATTCCCCATTGTTCCTGAATCAGAATTTCCAATGTCGGAGTTTTGGCCATCTCCACTGGCTTTCGTCTCCGAGGACTTGGCTTACCTTCTCCTAGCAGGTCGTTTCACTATCATCCATTCCCCAAAGTTCTCCTTTGTCTCTGGTTTCTCTTTGAGAGTAGATGTTATACATCCTTGCATTGGAGTCCTGCTCACCTTTCCCTATATTCGGGCATTGATTCATGACATGTCCTATTCGACCACATTCAAAGCAGATCATCTTGAGTCCCTCATATTAAACCCTCCACACCCTGCCATTCATCCAAACCTTAGATTGTAAAGGCCTGGTAATATCAAGTTCCACGCACAACCTCGTGAATTTTTCTGGTTCTGTTGTGCTCGTCGTACGATCCATCTTTAGGACTTTCCCAAGTGTTGACCCAGTCTTCGTCAACACATCATTATCAAAGTATTCCATGGATGATTGAGGAATTCTTATCTAAACCGCTACATATCGCAACATTTCCTCCTCATCAATAAAATTAGGCCTCCATCGTTGAATGGTGAGATAGCTATCCCCAATGAGCCACGAGCCATCCACCAAAACATGATTCAAATCCTCATTATTACTAAAGCGAATCACATAATAATCATTTCCAATGTCAATCATTGTAAACTCTCCTTTAGGTTTCCACTTGTAGATCAAGCTCTGCTTCAAGTAGATATATCCCACCGATTTGTCCAGGATTTTGACAATGATGGCATTTCTCCACGACTGCCTAATGCGCTCTTTCTCTTCCGCCGTAAGCAAAATGACAAGGCATTGAGGGTCGCATCCTTCGGGCAAAATGTCATCAAGCACCTCCTCCAAACACCCTCCATCATCCCAAAAAGGGTTGTTATATTCTAAATGGCATTGCTCTCAGTACCGCTAGTGACCGAGACTTTATACGAGATCCTCTTATTCCCATTGGTCATCCCAGGCGCTTCAAGTGCTGGGAATCTTTAGCCATGTCAATGTCCGGCACTGGATTCCCTTTCCCACGCTTAATTTTTTTGTTTGACTGAGCAAGAAGGTCCAATTCCTCAGAAGACGAAGATTGATCGGAGTCATTTCTTGTTAGGGTCCCGTCAAAATTTCGTCCGTTCATGGTAGAGGTTTAATAAGGGTACACGACTAAACATGATATATGCGCAAAATTAATACGTGACCTGAATTGGGTGGCCACGTAGGTTTGCTTGCATGGAACTTGTACCATGCAAATATCGTTATAAGTGTGCATGACATTGTATGTGTTGATATTAAAATTAAGTACATGGGCTTGGGCCCAATACCAAATGCAAAGGCTCTCGACCCAAATAGAACTTGATTAGGCTTGATTCGACACACATAGGCGGCAAGTTTACTCTAGACATGGGTCCGGTTCCGGAACTAGCGGTTTCGGTTCCTCGGAACCGGAACCGAAACCGGCCTTCCCGATTTCGGTTCGGTTCCAGTTATGGTCGGTTCCAAGTCCGGTTCTACCCAGTTGTCGGTCCAACCGATTTCCCGCCGGTTCCGAAACCACCAGTTCACCGGTTCCATGGAACCGGAACCCATGTCTAGTTTACTCCAAAGGCCAACTATAAAGTTTCTAAATCAACCCTCCATGTTGCAAGGCCACGTCTTCATCATCCCACGTGCTCCTCTTAAAGACCGGTCCATCCAAACGTTGCCACCTCGGCATACAATTTGATGTATTTCAAATAGGAGCCATCCCACGTCATTTATATACACACAAGCTAGTAGGTGGTGGTTATATAAATGGGAAGGAGGCGAGAGTAAAGAAAGGATCGAAAAATCTTTTCAGATCGGGATTTTTTCTATACCTAGATGGCTAGATCTGATGTATTTGATGTTTTTATTAATTAGGTGAAATTAGGTGAAGGGTGGGGAGGATGAATAATCTATGAACGAAATCTGTTTGGTTGTACAAAACCCGAGAGTTAGTATTTAAAAAATTTACAACAAAGTGCTCTCCCCGAAAATCTCTACCTTGACTTCCTCTTCCTCTAAAACTAGCCATATTAGAAACAACACTACATACTAACATACAAGAGCAACACCTACAAAAAGGAGAAAATTTTTGCAACTGCAAGAAAAAAAAAATTACTGTTTTACAAGAGCTCTTGCCACGTGCAGACGTGCTTAAGAAATGCACTTGCTATTCTGATTCAATAAGGATAGCCGGAAGTGCAAGCCTTGTCTTTCCAAGAGATCCTCCTCCTTCGGTCTCTTCCTCTGAATGACCTTGCAAGTAATGTGCCACTCACAGGCTGTGCCAACCCAATATCAACAATGGACGTATTTAGCCCAATGCAAGCCCTCAATATGTTCTCCATTATAAGCACCATTACAAAAATAACCTACTGAGATATATGAAATGAATCTGCACTGTCTACACTGTGAAGTCAGTAGATATCAAGCGAAATCATAGGACACCATTATAGATAAAAAATGATATTATAATAATATTCTTTACAATCCTTATATTATAATCCTTAAAATATAATACAATAATTCTATCCATATGTATGACACATAAAAATACTAATTTAATATATTAGAGTAAAATAGATAAGTACAATATTCTTTACCCTTAATTTGTTTTAGTATTTACAATCCTTATATTATAATAATATTCCTTCTTATAATATAATGATATTTCTTATATTATGTATAGTAATATTGCTAATCCATATCTCTATCTATATTTATATTTGGAAGATATATATATTTCCAAGATTACGTATATATTTAAAAAATGTTAACATATTATATACTTTATTTTTTATTTTTATAATTGTAATATTATACCAAAATATGTAATACAAATTACTCATTTGTGTACTATTTACTTTTATTTTTGAAAAATTATCGTATTACAAGATTAAAAATGAAATAAATTTTTAATTTGTTGAATGAGATTCTTATAATATCAATTCTTGCATGATTAAAAGTGAATTTAAATTTAAAAATGTTATTCTTAAAATATTTTAATATGTTAAGTGAGATTCTTATAATATTAATATGGAAGGTTCTCTAAGAACTTGAAAGTTTCGATTATATGACATTTATTTTAACATATTATTAATATCTTTTTTTATTCAGATGTCAGCTTCACATTTAAACATGACCATATGGTCAATAATTGTTAAATTTTAATTAATAATATTTTGATTTGTTGAACATTTGAAACCCACATATATAAATAGTTTATAAATCTTTTTTATTTTTTTCGTAATTATAAAAAATATCACGTTTTGCACATTAGTTTAATTCATAATATCAATAAAATAATTATTATTTTAATTTTAAATGATATATAATAACTTTAAAGTTTTGTGATTTTAAATATTTATTTAAAATTTCTTATACTAAGTACTTATTTGATTATTTAATGATTGATATATTTGAAAAAAAATATTGTTCATATTTTTTAAACAAAATCTATATAAGGTACGAGAATGGACACTAGTTTAATAAATAAACTAGTTGAATCCTAGTGATATTCACGGGATAATTTTACTAAAGATTATACAATATTATGATATTAATATAAAATTTAAAACACTTATATATAATATCATAATAAAATTATGTAATTTATAAAAAAATCTTTAAGATTGTGCCCCATATTTTATCAACATATAGATAAAAAAATTATATACTTGAAACCTGAGTCTCATTAAAAGATAAAAAAATTATTATACATAAAATTACTATAAAAATATTAGATCAAGGAAAATTCGCCGTTTTGATCCGAAGGAGGCCGAAGACTAAACACATTAATATTGAATGACCATGAAGAGTGTTTATGGTATATATAGAATAAATTACACATAAAATTATTATTTTTCTCAAAATAAAAATATATTAACATAACAAAATTTATTATTTAAAATTATATCATTATATAAATATAAATTTTATACTTGGATCTCAAGCCTTGTTAAAAGATAAAAAATATATATTAAGACCCTAAATCTTGTTAAGAAATAAAATATTAAATTAATATGGAAAATATCATCTCATAGGAATTTATGTATATAAAAAATTATATAAATATGTTATCTATTGTAGTAAACTAATACATAATCCATGGATAGAAAATTATATACATAAAAAATTATATAAACATGTTATCTATTTAGTATGTAGCAAGAATACTATAAGTTGTTACAAAATTTATTATAATATAATTTCACATTAATTTATTCAAAAATGCCACGTGGTGCAAATTTTACAATAGACTTGGATTCTTTTTTTTTGGTCTGGAAACGGAGCTAAGCTCCTGCGGGTGATTTTATTCAAAATTAGAAAACAGGGTTCCCCATAGAGGGGTGTACATCTAAAGCCAAAATAGCAGCAAAATTGTCATGAACATAAAAATATTCTACTATAGGAACATCAAGTCCTAGAGATAAATTAGCAAGGGCATCAACAACTCTATTTGGATTCTGAGAGATGTGATAGAGATTGATACTCCAAGAGTTATCGTGAATAAGCTTGTGGCATTCAACGATCAAGTAGTAATCTTTATGTGGATGGGGCACAGCTTGTGAAAGGAGAGTAATCGCCTGGGCCGAATCCGACTGAACAAGCAATCTTGGAAAAGCCATTCTTTTAGCGATCAGCAAACCTTGCTTAATAGACTTCAATTCTACTTTATATTGTAGAGGAATTGGCTGAAAACCACTCGTATAATATGCCATATTTCACTTAACCACCCCTATTTTGCGAAATTATGGAAAACCACCCTTATTTGACTCTCCGTTAGAAATGAACCACCCTTCCTCACTTACCGTTCAACTCCGTTTGAATTTTGATGACATGGCAATTAAAGTTTACTCATTTTTTTCTTTATTTCTTTTTGCTTGACAAATAATGCTGAGGTAAGGTAAGAAAGAAAGAAATTGATTTTTTTGGGGTCCCACTTCTTCTCCTTCCTCTTTCTCTTCATTTTGGATCTGGATAAATTCACCCAAACCCTAGCTAAACACAAATCCGCCTCCACCGCCGCTCCTCCTCTAGCATCCGCCTCCACCGCCGCTTCACCTCCTCCCTCTCCTATCTCATCTTCAGGTACACATATAGCTCGTCGAAGAGCATCTCCACTCTCTTCCTCATCGCACTCTCTCGCTCCTCCGCCAACTCCAGCGCAAGGTGCGCGTCGCTCATCACCGGCGACGACCTCTTTTTCCTAGGGCTCTTGCTCGGCTTCTGCCGCTTGTCGTCGTCGTTGCTGTTGGATTTGTTGCTGTTAATGCATGAGATTCATGGCTGGAGATTGCAAGGGAAGTGGAATAAGAGAGGGGGAGGAAGCGGTCGAAGTGAATGTCGTCCTCTGGCAAGGAATTCGAGACATCATCGACAAGAGAAGCGGCATGGGAGGGGAAAGCTAGTAGAAGAAGCGAGATCCGGAGTTGGATTCATTGGCAAGGGAGTGAGAGGACTAGATCTGGATAAGCTGGCGGTGGAGCATGTGGTTGTGGCCACCGTTGAGCCACCGCTGGATGTTTGTACGGTCGTATGTGACGCCGAAGGTCCTCGTTGTTGCAGAGTGTAGAGGGGATTTCATTAATGGGGATGGGGATTGTGATATGAAGAAGACAAGGGGAGAGAAGACTCCTTTGTGCTATTGAGATGACATGTCACAATTGATTTCATTAATGGGGATGGGGATTAATGAGATGGCATGTCTCAATTGTCCAAATAAGCCCGAAAAAACAAAGAAAAAAAAAGAAGTCAAAAACAATTGCCATGTCAGCATTTTGTTAACGAAGTTGAATGATTGGCTAAAATGGGTGGTTGAATTCTAACGGAGGGTGAAATAGGGGTGGTTTTCTATAATTTCGCAAAATAGGGGTGGTTAAGTGAAATATAACATATTATACGGGTGATTTTCAGCCATTCGGCCTATAATATATTAGGGTAGATAAATAAATAAATGAAATAAAAATGGTCCATTTCGGCATTTCAGCGCGTTGGTTGGGTCCAGACCCACCGTGGGCGTACATCCCACGAGACAGGTGCCCATCCACTTTCTTCCTCTTTCAAGTCTTCTCCCCAAATCTCCCTCCATCGCAATTCCCATTTAAACCCTCCATTTCCCCTTCCTTCTTCTCCCAATCCGCAGAGCTGGAGTCGGAGAAGGAGTCCTTACGGCCGTCAAAGTCTTCTCCGCCGTCCACCACGACGGGCGCAGCCACCTTGAACGGCCACATTCGGTACCGGACGCCGTCGTCGGCTGAGCTACTCGAGAATCAATCGCAATTGCAGTCGCAGGCGTCCAATTCCGCCTCTTCTTCGTCAGATCTGCTCGCGGACTACTCGATCGATAAGATGATCAAGCGCGGGAGGGTCATGCCGCCGGAATCGCTCGCCGATAAGGCGCGTAGGTATAGGGGCGTGATTGTGGTGGTTATGTTGCCGATTCTCCTCATCTCCTTCGTCCTCGTCATGATGCCTCGGCCTTCGGAGGAGGACGATTTCTCGTCTTCGTCGTCTTCTGCTTCTTCGATGTCGCATCTTAACAACCGGAAGGTGGGATCCGGGACCCGATTCGCCGTGATCTTTGATGCTGGGAGCTCCGGGAGCAGAGTTCATGTGTTTTGTTTCGATAAGAATATGGATCTCGTACACATTGATAAAGAACTCGAGCTTTTTGAGCAGGTACGAATTTCAGTTCACTTCATCAGAGATACGATTAGTGTTTTGAGATCTGATTGTGCCATAGCAAGTCCTTTTCTTTTTTTGAATGTTGATTCCAATTTGAAATTACATTGTCAGTAGCCGATCTTGCATTGCATGAACACTATGTTTTAATTGCTGGACACAGAAATCTGATCATCTTTTGCACTTCATGAGAGATGCGACTAATGTTTTTGAGATCTGATGGTGCCATAGGGAATCATTTCCCTTTTTAGAATGTTGATTTTGGGAATTTTCCATATTGGATTTTGGGAGTTAATTCTTACATTGTCAGTAGCCGATCTTGCATTGCATGAACGCTGTGTTTTAATTGCGCTAGCAATCTTGCTTAACGTTTAATAATGCTTCTTTTGATATTGTAGCTGAAACCAGGTCTGAGCTCATACGCCAACAATCCTCAAAAAGCAGCAGAATCTCTGATCCCACTTTTGGAGAAAGCAGAAAATGTCATTCCAAAAGAGTCACGCAGTGCAACACCAGTTAAAGTTGGGGTGGGTGTTTATTTTGGCTTTCCCTTATTCTTTTCTGAGTATCTGCTAGTTGGCTGTGCCATAGTTGAATTTGATTTAGGGGAAGAGAAAAACTAATCAATTATATTGAATGCTTATTCACAGGCAACTGCAGGTCTAAGGCAATTGGCAGGTGATGCGCCAGACAGAATTTTGCAGGCGGTAGGTTATTCTCTCTGTGATGAAGCTACAAAGTGAATCTTGAAAAAACTTCATGAATAACTTATGATGTCAGTTGCTGCTTTTGATAGGTTAAGAGCCTTCTAAAAGATCATAGTGACCTGAAATCTGATCCAGACTGGGTTACTGTTCTGGATGGAACTCAGGAAGGTGCTTACCAGTGGGTATGTCGAACCTCTGTTATGTGCTTTGCTCTTCACTTTCATTGTTGTACTCGCCTGATTAGTGCCTATAATTCATTGTGTGGCTGAATCATATGTTATTCTCAAAATTGATGTTGAAGTTAGAATATATTGTTTTTTTTTGTTTTCGGCATTAATTAGATTATATTGTTGATACATATTGCAGTTAATTGAGTCCTCCAACATGTTCTTTCTGGTTCATATCTGTTTTTAGGACTTCATAACACTCCAACATGTAACTCTTTCCTTGATAACACTGTTGTTGCATCACAAAATTAGGAGCATCCTTTTTTGCAAGTATTAGCTTATTACTATTATATCTTGTTGATATGCATCTCTAATTATAGACCCTGCTTTACTTGTACATTTATTCCATCTTCAGCTAACACTTATAAAAGCAACATATTTTGGAAACAATTTGCGCATGTAATTATCATTAGTTATAGGTTATATGAAACTTCCTTTCTTTTTAATTGAAGGTGACCATAAACTACCTATTGGGAAAATTAGGAAAGAAATACTCGAGTACAGTTGGTGTAGTTGATCTTGGAGGCGGTTCCGTTCAAATGGCATATGCCATCTCAGATAGTGATGCAGCAAAGGCGCCAAGATTATCGGATGGAGAGGACTCATATGTAAAGGATATGTATCTGAAGGGGAGACAATATCACCTATATGTCCACAGGTTACATCTCCTATGATGACTTGCTTGGATAAATATCTACTCTTTTCTACTAATAAATATTCTCTTCTGGAGTCAATATAATGGAGTAAGGTTTATTTACATGTTTTGATCACCTTGTGCAGTTACTTGCATTATGGACTATTAGCAGCACGTGCTGAGATTTTCAAGGTCGTTGGGAATTCTGCCAATCCATGCATTTTGCCAGATTATCATGGTACATGGAGCTTCTCTTTTTCATGACATTATAAATTAATGGTGTTGGTCAAAATATCACTGTATTTTTAATTTCATGTATAAGTTGTTTGTATGGGGTGATTTGCACATCCAGATCCCTGTGATCTTACATGAATATAATGCTGAACTACATAATCAAGACTAAAGGTATTTAGATGTATGTGACCAGGAGTAAGCTCAACTAGAGTCATTTGCACTACATAATTAGAAGAAATATAAATCAAAGTATGCTTGAAGTTGCTATTTGGTATACTCCCCTCTCCATAGACATGTGATCCGTTCCCAACTCCATGTTTCATTCAACAATCAGGATTGATAGAAATGCCATTTTTTTTTATACTTTTTTTTTTACGCTGTTCAGCTCATGTGAATCCTGTTTAATGAGGATTATGGTTCTCAGGGACCTACAAATATGGAGGAGCAAACTATGAAGTGTCTTCTTCTCCATCTGGTGCAAACATGGAAGAATGCAGAAAAGTAGCTCGAAAGGCTCTTAGAGTAAACGATACCATTTGCACGCATATGAAATGCACTTTCGGTGGAGTATGGAATGGTGGAGGTGGAGATGGACAAAAGAATCTCTTTGTTGCTTCATTCTTCTTTGACAGAGCAGCAGAGGTATCACCTTCATTGCAATCACGGTCTCACAGCTGATTCTCAGATATAAAACTATGTAACCGACATTATCTTCACTCATGTTTAAGACTGAAACTATGAACTTTATTTTATAGGCTGGTTTTGTGGATTCAAGCAAGCCAGTTGCCAAGGTAAGACCCGAGGAATTTGCTAATGCAGCTAAGCTTGCTTGTGCATCTAAGGTTGAAGATGGCAAGTCCAAGTATCCACATGTTGAGGCAGATAATCTGCCATACCTATGCATGGATCTCGTGTATCAGTACACATTGCTGATTGATGGTTTTGGTAAGTTTGATGATATATCACTCTGATCCTAGCGATTATCATTTTCTTAGATGGCCTTAGGCTTTGATTGGTAGTCCAATTAATAATGGCATTTCCAATTATAATGCGGTTCTATGATACAACAACTACTACTGCTATTACCCAGTGTAACCCGCAAGAGCAGGGGTACGGCCGTAGGGTTTTTTAAAACACTAGAATTTGTGTGCTGTTTTTAATTTGGAATCGGTTGATGGCTAGGGTTTCAGTTCAAAATGGGGAAAATGGAAAAATGAAGAACAAAGACTTATGGTTAAAAAGGATTGTAAAATATACTCTGTTACATACTTTTTTTACAAATAAGTAGTTTGTGATGTTTCTTGTTTTATATATTCTCTATTACAGGCATAAAACCTTCTCAAGAGATTACGTTGGTGAAGAAAATTAAGTATGCCGATTCCTTGGTAGAAGCAGCATGGCCACTTGGAAGTGCAATTGAAGCTATTTCATCGTTGTAAATGATAACTTCCCACATGGTGCAGGGAGAGAAAGAGAGGGAGGCTCAATTATTTTTTGCATTGAAGGGTTCATAATGCAGTTGGACTGGAAACTTACAAATTTTATGTTTACATTGAGAAATTACTGGTTTAGTTTCGCTTGTAGTTTATATTGCAAAAGATTCAATTTGTTGAGGGGGGCAGGGAGAGGGGAATTTACAATCGTTTTCTTGAATTTATTACTCTATTAGAACAGTGGATATATCTATTAAAGTCGACATGATTACTTGTTTAGTTAATCTGAAATTCATACATCTTTAAATACTTAAGAAGTCAGTAGACACTTGTCATCGCGGCCAAACTAAACTGGATCCTATGCATAAGAAAGATTTTGTGAAACTACTTGATTCTATGGGCAATACAACTGTTAGAAAGTGAGTAAAACAATAATGCTATTCTCAGCTGCAAATAATTCATGGAAAACAATAAGCCATGAGGCTGGTCATTTAGAAGGTCCCTAATATTAAAAGATGTGCTTTCATTGTTTGGCGGGCAACTTTAAATTGAGCCCCAAATTTGGACCATCTTAATCACATGGGCATAGTTATCTCCAATTGGTGCCCAATTTGCAAACTTCAACTCGAGACGGCGCAAAATACATGGTTTGAATGTGATTTTTTTTTAGTAATCTAGCCAAATCAAGCCTGTCCGCAAAATTTATATTTTAATATTTAAGATGCGTAGACGTTTGTAAACATGTACAAAAATAATACAAGTCACAATAAAAAAATAATTAATTTAATAAAAATCATTGAAATTTGAACTTTAAAAAATTATTTTGTGCAAACCTAATTACCATCCACCAAAAACCTTCATGGCTTGCATTCTCACATTCACTCTCCCCCATCTCAATTCGTGTTTCGATTCGATCAATCTTTCTTGCAATCTGAGGGTTGTCTTCTATTTTTCGCTTCATAGCGGATGAAATTGTGATGCATTCATACAAAAAAAAAAGACATATATCGAGATAAAGAAAAAGGTAAAAAATTAAATTCTATATTATGTTTTGTTAGCTATAATGTCAATAGTTGTGTTAGATGTTGTGTTTTGTATCTAATATAAAAGGTTCATAATTTAATGTGTAATATCAAATGATGATGTTTTATTATTGTTATTTATAATATCAAAGGTTGCAAAATGAACTTTTTAAATTAGGATAGACACTTATTGCGCAGGATTTTAAATATTTCAAGACATCAATAAAAAATATTTATTTGGTTTTGATGATATATGATTTCACATGTTATAAGAGTATAGCTTTAGTGATTTGGATTAGTCTAGTAATGCTTTCAAAAATTTTACCATTAAGATTCACGATAGGGGTATAATAAATCTATTTAATTTTTTTTAATGAATGATTTAGTGTATTATATATAGCCTTATTGTATCATTTGACGTTCTCTTAATATCCATCCATCTAAAATTGAATTTGATCCTTTAGCAAGTGTAGGCTAAATAAAAAGAGATTTATCTAAAATTTTAAATGCACTCTTGTATTTGATAACACTATAATAAATTAAAAAAACATAGCAAAGTCGTTTTGATTGAATGAATTTGGGTCATCTTATAAAAATATGTAATCAAATAGATTGGTGTATACTTATCAAAAACATATATTAGTTAACACATTAATTTACATTGTTTTGTGTGTTTTTTCAATACAACTTAGCTCCTATGTTTAATAAAAACTATAATTTTTTATAAATTAATTATACCAAAATGTTTTAATAGTTTGAAAAAAAATATGAGTCACCTTATAACTACATATAATCAAATGAATTGATGTATAATTAATTAATGATCAAAATCATAGATAATTTTTCATACACTTATGTGCAATGACTGTCAATATAATAAAATTCTTATATATCATTCACATACTTTTAATATCAAATCTAAATTGAATTTGGACTTTTGTATGAGTTTTTTTATTGTGGTAAAGAAGTTATCCGAAGTGATTATTTGAAGACTCGAACCTTAAACCTCTAATATAATTGTCAAAGCTTCAACCATCGAGCCAAAAGTTCATATTAATATAAAATAAAATCAACATAATATGAGTGAGATGTTTTTCTTAAATTTAACACATTCACCTAGTACATAACATTTTAATGTTATAAATTTACAAAATAAAAATTAAGGTGAATCTAAAACAATTTGTTTTATTATATAATAGTGTAATATTGTAATTGACTATACATAATGGTGCCTAAAATATAATATACTAAAGATTAAAATAGTAAAAGTATTTCAATTAAATAAAATATATGCAACAAAATAACAATTGCCAAGAAAGGATGATAATATATATAGTATATACCAATTATAATTAAGCCTTATAACTAAATGTGAATAAAGGAGCTACCTTATTATTTAATAGTGTAATTGAAAATGTATATGGCACATACAACATACTATATCAAAGATTAAAAACTAAGAGTGTGGTATCTACCCAAAAAAATAGTTGTCAACATTTGAACCATGATCTAGGTAGTTTAAGAGATTCTTTACCATTAAACTATACATGTAGAATTATTTTATTTATTTAAAATGATAAGTATTCATAAAAATAAATATTATGTGTAATAAATGTGGCAATGAATGTGATTATGTACATAAATTTATCTATTTAGTACAAATTATATTAAAGTTGAAAAAAATAATTAGAAATTATCATTAAGTGCATTAAATGTGGCATGTACACAAAATTATATATGTATTATAGATTCATTGCCAAAGTTATGGAATGGATTGGTGTTCAAATCCATCTGAAATGTATTAATGACTTGGTTCTCCAACAACAATAGACAAAGATCCCTCATTTTAAAGCTCCATATCGTCGCTTTCACAACTATCTCTAACGAAATCTCGCAGCATAGAAATTATATCCGTTTTCAAGTTTTCATGACTCCTTCGCTATGAAAGCGATCCAACTCACTAAAGCGAGAATTCAGGCTAAAGTCGTAGATCAAAGAAACACCCTTAAATGGCTTGACATGTGATATATTAGCTGATTTGTCGTCTCTTTTGTCTTGAACTTTTTTATCCTTAGGCGAAAATAAAACTTTTCGATTCTTATATATTTATTTTGAGAGTTTGTATGATATCATTAACATTCTTAGTACGAAACTAAATCTTACATGATTTATATGAAAATATATTTATATATTTTAATATTTTTTTTTTTTTTTAGAAATAGGTGAGTTTTATAGATAAAAAATATATATTTTTATCTTACCAACGTCGCTAGCAAATTTATTATTCTAATTTACTATATAGTTTGGTTCAAATTTCTTTATATATATAATATGGAATACTCTAAATTATATAATCTTTACTTTTTATAATAAGAGTCTTAAACTAATTAGTCTTTTATAATTATCCTAAAAATATGGGGCGCATCCTCATGTTCATTGGCTTTTATACACTGGCCTTGAGATGGTGCATTCTAACTAAATCTAGTTATTATTGTCACATAGATGAATTTCAATTTTTCTTGGATTTATCGGGCATACCCCTTTCCCTTGGGTAAGGATACCCCCATCTGGCCATCTTGACTCGCCATATTTCGCTATGGTGGAGCCTCACTGGATAAATGATGATGATAATTATCCTAAAAACTAGTTGAATCCCCGTGATACTCACGAGATAATTTTACTAAAGATTATACAAAATTATGATATTAATATACAATTTTAAACACTTGTATATAATATCGTAATAAAATTATGTAATTTATAAAAAAATCTTTAAGATTGTGCCCAATATTTTATCAACATATAAATAAAAAATTATATAATTGAAGTCCGAGTCTTGTTAAGAGATAAAAAATATTATGCATAAAATTAATATAAAAAATATTAGATAAAGTTATTATCAACATGTAGATAAAAAAATTATATATTTGGATTTCAAATATTGTTACAAGATAAAAAAGATATACAAAATTTATGTATATAAAAATTATATAAATATGTTATCTATTGTAGTAAACTAATACATAATCCATAGATAGAAAATTATATACATAAAAAATTATATAAATATGTTATCTATTTAGTATATATAGCAATAATACTATAAGTTGTTATAAAATTTATTAAAATATAATTCCACATTATTTTATTCAAAAATGCCACGTGGCGTAAATTTTACAATAAATTTGGTTCTGCTTTATAATGTATTAGGGTAGATATACAAGCCCAAATTCATTCATCTGTTTGTAAACATGCCCAAGTTCATTCAACTGATTTTTTTTGTCCAGCGGGCCTGTTTACAAACAGGCCCAATGATTCAACTGATTTGTTTTTTTTCTCAGGAATGTGTTCATTCATCTGATAAACAACCCTAGAGAGAGAATCAGAACGGAACGACGGACTCGGGAGAAAGAATCCTTCACCGCCGGCATATCTTCTCTGGCTCGTCAGTGTCTACAAATTCGTCTCCAAACTTGATCGGTTAGAACTTGTCCTGCTCAATTGAATTTTGTTTCTAATGTCTTTATGTCAACTGTGGTTCTTATTTCTCAATTGAGAAAGATCCAAATTTTCATTTTTTTTGCCGCTGGTGCCTGTCTGAGAACTCCCGGCCGCCGGTGGGGGCGGCTGCCCCTCCGCTCCCCACCTGCCTCCGCCACTGTTTGAAGCATTCATGTGCTATGGGTATGTGTTCGTGTTCTCAGTCTCTTCTTAAGGAGACCTTTGAAGTGTTGTAGACTTGTAGTCTTGTAGAAGCTAGAAAGAGAATATGCCATGATGTTATCAAATTATTGATGATTGTGAACTTCCAAATCTTTGTTACAGTTTGATTCCCTTTCGTTAATTATCTGAGCTGAAATGTGTTGAGTGGTTGAACACTTGAACTCAGTGTTTTATTGCCATTATGCGTTTATCATTTTTTTTTCTTAAAAATAGTTTATATTCTGTAGTTAATGAAAAATCATTCATGTGATCAGTTTGTTTCATATTTGTAGTGCTCTATTATGATTATTAGTGAACTGAACTCCATACAAATTTAAAACCAGTCATAATTCAACGAATTGTTAATAAAAGTAATTAATGAAAAAATAGGCAATACCAATGTCTAATCTTCTACTGCTTTTGTAAAGAAGTGCACAACGCAAGCAAGAAGAATTATATTAAAAAAAAATCCATCTTGGGCATGTGTTTTGAGTTTTGACTGTTCTCCCCTTAAGATTACTGTGTATGTGTTTTATTTTATTCTGTTGGTTGGTTGCTTGGTTGATTAATTGCATGCAGGTATAAGAAAGGTTCTGTTGGTTTGGTTTTGGTTGGTTTTAAGCTAAACCGAACTGACCAAAACTGAAACCGAACCGAGCCGGAAAAATTCGGTTCGGTTTTCGGCTTTTAAGTATAAGAAAGTTGTGGTGTTAATGTTTATTTAAATGTAATAGTACATATATTATAGTTGTGAAATATTTTTCTTTCTGGAGGACTTCTTTGGTTTATTATGTGATATCTTGGATGAAATTGCTCATGTGCCGGCTATTAATTTCCAATTTCAAGGGGTGTCAGTTGACCTGCTGTATATCTTACATGAAATTGCTCATGTGCCTGTTATGTACTTATGTAATTCAAATTTCAAGGGGTGCCAATTGACCTGCTATATATATATTTAAATATTACATAATCCATCTAGGTTATAGGAGTTTCACCGTGTCTCGTGCTTGGCTCAGGTTTTAATCTAGTTCTTGTGAACTCACCCTCAACAGTGCCTTCTTCTGCAGAAAACTCCACTTTTCTCCGACGCTACATCCTCCACTCCCCTGGTGTTTGCATCAAACAACAATTAACCATCCATGAAGTTGGATGTAAATGTGCTTAGACACCTTTCTAAGGATGATTTTAGGGTTCTCACAGCCGTTGAGATGGGCATGCGCAATGTCCGTATTCTCTCTCTCTCTCTCATACTTTGAGTTGAATTGTAGCTTCTCTCTCTAAATTGTCTTATCGAATACTTAATTTCAGCACGAGATCGTCCCCATCGAACTCATAGGCCGAATCGCTTCTCTCAAGTAACCATCTCACTCTTGCTAGGGTTGCAATGTTGTTCTCTGAAATTTGGACTTGTTTTATAACTTGCCTTCCGGTTTGATGTGTTATTATTTGTTTGGCTGCAAGTTTAGACATGGAGGAGCTTACAAGGTGCTGAAGAACCTGCTCAAGTTCAAGCTCTTGCACCATGACTCCTCTCGTTGTTAGTAACTGCCTTTTTTTTGTTTCCAAGTTTGTCTTCCCACTTCCTTTATAATTGTGGTGATCATATCTGCTCCTGGCCTTTTCTTTTCAGATGATGGATACCGGTTGACGTACCTTGGTTATGATTTCCTTGCAATTAAAACTCTTGTGAATCGTGGGGTATTCACTTCTGTCGGGCGTCAACTTGGAGTTGGGAAAGAATCTGGTAAGTTTTAATATAATTTTGTTTCTACAAGTATTTTCCATGATGGACATGGAGGCAATTTAACATTTTCTCCTCTGGCTGTAGATATATTTGAGGTTGCTAATGAAGATGGGACAGTGATGGCCATGAAGCTGCACAGGTTGGGTAGAGTTTCCTTCAGGGCAGTCAAGTCTAAGCGTGACTACCTGAAACACAGGAGCAGCTTTAATTGGTTATATTTATCAAGACTTGCTGCCCTGAAAGAATTTGCTTTTATGAAGGTGGGTTCTCTACTGCGTATTTCAAATATGGAGCTTATCATTTTGTCTGCAGAAACAATTTGGTGTTTCTTGAGATTGACTGAAATTTTATTGACTCCTTATGCAGGCGTTGGAAGAACATGATTTTCCAGTACCTAATGCGATTGACTGCAACCGACATTGTGTGATTATGTCGCTTGTCCCAGGCTATCCCCTTGTGCAGGTGAAGCAGTTGCAGAACCCAGATGTGGTTTTTGAGACTATAGTTGCTTTGATTGTCCGCCTAGCTGAGCACGGGCTTATACATTGTGACTTTAATGAGTTCAACATAATGATTGATGATGATGAGAAGGTCACTCTGATTGATTTCCCTCAAATGGTATCAGTGTCTCACCGCAATGCACAGATGTATGTAACAAAAATTTTCTAGTATTTAATCTATAAACCTGGATCCTGTTGATTTAATTGGTATTCACTAATGAGATAATGAATGCTGTAACTCCAAGCATTAGAGAAATAATATTTGACTTGTCTGCTTCAGGTATTTTGACCGTGATGTTGAATGTGTCTTCAAGTTCTTCAGAAAGAGGTAAATTGTCAATTCTAAATGTTGCAACTTATATATTTTTTTGGTAAAATTTTCTGTAGCATTTCTCATGTAAACTTGATTTTTTGTTAGTAGTTGCTTTAATTGTTCTCTGTTTAGCTTTTCACCCTTACAAGTAATTAACAATTTTCATGCTCCATCACCTAGAAAGAATTCATCCATCATAATTAAATAATTAGTAAATATATTAAAGAATAACAATTGACAGAAACGCTTGTATCTACTTTTGTCCGGGACACTGGTCTTGAATCTTGATAATTATTTGATGATGTTAAGGTAATGGTGTGATGCAAGAGGTACTTTCAAAAGTAAACTCTTTTACACTACTATGTTGTATTGGTACCACGAGCATTTATTATTTATGCTCTCTATAACATGAACCTTTGATTCCTTTCTTTTGCCTGCTATACATGATGGCTTAACTCTACCTTATTCTTTGAGGCCTTTAGCATATTTGGTAGTTTCAAATGATATGTTTGAAAATGCGGGCACAAATCAGGTTCTCCTTATTAGAAAAGGAAGGGAAGGGATTAAGACATGGTAAACATGGATTTACAAATTGCTGAGCTTGTTGCAGATAAAAACTTTTCAGAATTCAGGCTGTTCTTTGAAACTGGGATGGCATAAGGCTAGTCAAGAAATTCATGAGAAAAGTGAGGGAAAGTAACTTATAAACATTCTTGATAATTAGAAAACTTGATATTGATTAGTGACATAAACAACGTTTCAAGTACAACAAATGGAGACAGGCATGTTTGCGACTGAATGCTAAATGTCACATAGCTTCAGCCTTTCAGGCATATCACGATTTATACAAGAGTCATTATGGGTAGCATTTTGATACAAGCCCAAATATAAACTATATTAGCTTTATTTATTATCTTCATTTCTGCATTTTGTAGTTAGTTTTCCTGATTGTCTATTTTCACACTTCTTTGTTTTTAGGCATTTTCCCCACTTACTCCATTATGTTGCCCATGATCTTATTTATTATTATTTAGTTTTAGGAGTTAGTTATTGCATTTATCTATTATATAAGGAGGAGATCAGATTGTAATTGTTCAGAATTGAAGAATGAAATGAATTACAAGTGAGGATTCCTCAAAATTGGCTGATTAGCGAGATGCTTGCTTTTCAGATTTCTATCCCTTTATTTTAGTTTTAGGGTTCTAACACATTTTTACTTGATGTATGCAATCTTACAAATTTTGACAAGATGAAAACATACTATAATGCAATATAATGGCAACTGATGCATATTACACTTATCACTACCAGAATTGTTTTCTTTTTACCATCTTCCATCATCATGTCAGTTTAGTCATGGACCAAAAAACCATTAAATATATCATAATAAGTATACTTCTGTTGAAATGGTGGCTTATATATCTACATGATGTTGGGTCTTTCAACTATTCAATGCTGGTTTCTTGTTTCGGCACCAGCATATCTTTGGCTTTTAATTGAGATTTAACATATTCAATCTCCAGATTCAACCTTACTTATCAAGAGCAAAGGGATGAGATGGATGAATCAGAGATTGACGCAGATGGTGATGGTAGGCCATGCTTATCCTCCATCTCCAAAGATGAATGTTTCCTAGACAAGGAACTTGCTGCCAGTGGGTTTACTAAGAAAGATCAAGCTGAGATGGATAAGGTAAAGCTAGTTTCCACGAGGAAGTTATTTCCTACTAAATGTTGCAAAATGAATATCTCTAATACTTCACTTTTTATCATGTTTGTTATTAATGTGCTAATGTGGGATAAGGAATGGGTAAATCCGAAAATTTTGTCAACAAGAGAGATGTCTCTTGGAACATCACACAAGTATTAACTTCCATTGCAAATAGATATGGTACAAGTCTTATTTTTAGTGTTTTTTTACCTCTTTTCCACCTTAATGTGTAACCATGGTCCATGGGAAAACTCAAGTTCTCATTAAATTCTTTTGTTTTCTTACCTCAATTGTAACAATGGTGAATTCTTGGTTTTTAAGTTACATTTGAATTTTTTTGATAGTATCAACATCACTTTTTTGAACCACTTTAATTTTCCGCATCTATTGAGTACTAATGTACTAATGTGTGCCTGTGGGAATGCATTAAACATACTCTTTATTTTAAGGCAAAAATTAAGACAATTCCCTTTAAATCGTAGGAGAGTGGCTGCTGAAGGATTGGTATTCTTTTGATAGGTAGGGAACTAGTATTTGTCAAGTCTCGAAATAATTTTGGATATGTGTTTAGATGCTGTTTAAATTTAACGTATGGCTCCTGATTATCATAAGAGAATGTAATTTATTATGTTCAAGTATATTCTAAACATATAACCTTTCCTGTTAGCACCTCCCTGGAAAAATGCTTGTCATAGATAAAACTAAGGTGTTTATTCTGTATACATGACCTGTCAAATAATTTATGTAAATTGACTTCATCATTTCTTGTAATCCCTGTACTATGATACTTCCATTATATTTGTCCATCGGAGAGTGATACCTTTTGGTTCTAGGGCCACATGTTCTCTCTTGACATCCTTTCCTAATCCTGTGTTGTTACTTTATACTATTTGGTAATATTTTGTGGTTAAATCCTGGTTTAGAAGAAATACAAATGCATCATGATTTAATTCAGAAGAGAGATGTGCTCTTTCTAAATTTTTTTAGCAAGTTATGTTCCTGCATTCTTCTGGATGTTGTGTATTTTTTTCTTCTCTTGACTGCATCTGATATTGATAAAAATTTGTTATTTTTTGCAGTTCATTGAGCTTGAGAATGATAATAATTTGGGCTCTTCTGATGAAGAATGCACGGACGAAGAGGCAATCTCTGATGAAAATCCTAGTGAGCTTACCGTGCAGCAAGAATTAAACACTGAAAACATCAATTCATTGAGTTTGTCTAATCAGGTTTCCTCTTAGTGCCTTTCCTCTAAGAAAGCATTTATTATTTATGTTGGTTGCTTGTTAGCTCTACGCTTCACTAGATTTGCATTTTGCAGTACATGTTCTGAGCTTGTTACATTTGTAATATAATCAAATATGCCATATGCCCATTGCATTTTAGAAATTGGTTAAATTTATTTAATTGACCAAAGCAAAATTAATGCACAGTACCCTACTTTTGGCTAAGAGGGTAAATCGTTGATCCATTAGCATGTGAGATCATATGGCACGAAAAGTCATATTTCTTCATTCTTGAAAACTGTCATTACAATGTTCTCTCTCTCTACTTGGTAGATTCCTTGTTTTACATGTGAATGATAACTTTGAACAAGCTACTTAAATATTAAAATGACATGATGGTGATTGAAGTGAAGATATGCTGTTTGCATTTTGCAAGGACGAATGATCATAAGAACGAACATTATTGTCATTTTAAAAAATATTTTTAGTTTTATAATTTGGATCAATACCAGATTAGTTTTTAACCCTGCATTTTCACCTTTGCTAGCATTTGACTCATGTTACAAGCAGAGGTATGAGCATTCACTGTATTCTAATGTACCTTCTCTTTTACATGCTTGCATGTGCATCAATGTACAATAATTTAAGTGCATTTGTTCATGCTCTTGTAACTTGTAAGCACTTGATTCGTGATTCCTTAAACTTTAGAGTGGAAATGGGCCAAGTGGCTTATACCTTCTAATTTTGAAGAAAGAAAATTCACTGTGTGTCGCTCTGTGAAATCATACTCTTATACATATGTAGCATTCTTTTTATTTTTATTTATTTATTTTTGTTTCAATGTGACAGAATAAGAATAGCAGTATACTTGAGGATCAACTACTTTCTACTTCTGACCAATGTGATGATCATGAGACAGAAGCTGCAGTTGACAAAGTATCTTACTACTGATCTGTTCTCGTGCTCCAAATGATTTCTAGTGATCCTGTTTCTCTTAAAATGCTTTATCTCCTACTTCCTGTTGCTAATATATTCTGATCTATTCACTATGTTACTTGACTTAGAATGTTGATTCCCTGAACTGTTGAAAACGTGAAATTACAACGTTATCTTCCAAGATGTTCAAATTTCATTTTTATTTCATACTTCGGAAGTACCTATGACATGTAGTATTAACAAGGGAGCAAGAGCATATACTTTTCTAGCCGATTTGCAAAAATTGCATAATTTGATGTTGGTTCTTGCAGGAGGAAGCTAGTGGTGAAGATGAAGAGGATGATAATGAAGACGCTGAGCTGATGAAGCGGCTGAGCAAACAAAGGCGGCGGGCAATTGCAGCAGCTCATGGCAGGAGGAGGACAACCACGTCGAGGAATTCATACAAAGACAAGGGTGGAAAGTCCTCACAAAGCTCAAAGGTTCAAAAGCAGCTTTCCAACTGGTAAACAATAGACATCAGTCATAAAAATTTGCAAATTTTCCCCGGGATTTCAAATAGTTACAGGCTTAGTCTTCCAAGGTTGGTGTAATATGACACTTTTGATGATTTGAACAACAAATTTTATTTTTAATTTACCGTCTGGTAAAATTTTGAATGCTTATCAGATCCAATGCTTTTTATTTTGAAAAAAACCCTCCTTATGCAGATATGATGTAGGACGATTAACAATCTTATTAAAACGTTCCATCATTATTTAATATAAAAAATTAACGTCCATTTGAACCTCAAGTGATACTTGGGTCAAAATACTAGTTTTGGCTTTTGATGGATTAATTAGCAACCAAAGCCTTGAGGTTCTTGAGCAGCTCAAGCACATACTTGTCTTCAAACTCCTTGTTCATAAGCAGCTCCTTCCATTTGGCAAGATTGGCCGCTATGGATTTGTCAGGCTCCTTATGAGCCTCTAGGGTGACCGTTTTTACAGCCTCCAAAATATCCAGTTTCCCAAAATACCCATCTTCGTCCCTCCTATTTACCTCCACCCCAACCTTCATATCCAAACTGAGCAGCTGGGAGTTCAAGAACTGGTCGCCTTTGAAAGGCAGTAGGACCAGCTGGCAGTCGCTGACGATGGCTTCCATCACGGACCCAAACCCGGCATGGTTGATGTAGCATCCCACATTCTCATGTGCCATGATTGCCTGCTGCGGGACCCATCCGATGTGGATGCTCCCCCTCTATTTCACCCTCTCCAAGAACCCCTTCGGAAGGGCCCGATTGAGCCTCTCTTGGTCGAACCCGTTGGAGCTCAGCACCATCAGGAAGGGGAGCCCCGTGAGCTCAAGCCCAAGAGCCAGCTCCTGTACCTGGGCATCGTTGAGGAAGGTCTCGCTCTCGAAGGAGCAGAAGACAACCGATTTTGGCTGGAACTTTGCTAGCCAAGTCACCAAGTTATCGTTCTCGTGCTCGTTGGTTGAGGAAGTGTTCTCCGGGAGGGGAATGCCTGGGAAATGACGAGTTTAAGTAATCTTTTCAACAAACATGGTTTCTTGTTTATAATGTATTAGGGTATGTAGATCAATTAATACCTGCCATGAGAATGGGTTTCCCGATAACCTTCTGGAAGTATTCCCAGTACGGGCCTTCCATCTCGTGGCAGGACTTGTACGCGAGGGCGTCGCATCCTTGAATGCCGGCGTAGTTGCGCTGGAGAGCGGAGGGCCCACCATGGAAGCGAGTGTAGGCGTAGAGGAAGTCCTTGGCCTGGAACGTCTTGAGGGAGACATGGGCGCTCGGGAAGCCTTCTGGAGGCCTCTTGAGGTCGTCCACGGAAGGCAGCTCATCTGACAAAACCCTAGAAGGGCTTCCCATGGCGTAGGAGTTGGAGATGAGGGAGAAGACCGAGAACATGACGGTCTTGATCCCGAGCTCCGACGCCATGGCCGGGAGCCAGCTCTGGGCGAAGTCGAAGAAGACGATGTCGGGGCTGAGTTGGGAGAGGAGGGACCGGATCTGGGGCTGCATTTTGTCGAGGGCGACTTTGAGGAGCTCCGCGATGGCAGGGGTGACGTCGGAGGTGCTCTCGAAGCCCGCCGGGAGGCCGTCGACGTGGGGAAAGGTGAGCGGGACGATGGAGACGGACGGGGAGGAGGAGAGGGAGGATCGGATGCGCGGGATGTTGCCGGGGGCCGACAAGAAGGAGATGCGGATGCCGTGGGCTGCGAGCTTGTTGGAGATGCGGATGAAAGGGTTGATGTGGCCGAAGGCAAAGTAGGGAAACTATGTGGATGCGCTCGACGTCTCCTCCCATTATGTATGCTATTATTGTATCTAGCTAGGCACGTACGTGCATAAATTTTAAACCAGCTTGGTGGATGGATCGATCGATATAAGGACATGGAGCCATATATATATATATATATACATATATACATGAATGGAGCTAGCTAATTGTTTTTGGGAAGGCCCCGCGTACGTGGTGGTAGCTAGCTAGCAAGTCAGGGCATGGGAATATATGATTGGGAAGTTGGTTGGGCATTATATATGGACCAGTTCGTTTGGAGTGAGAATTAACAAGAGAGCTATATATGCCGACATGCATGTAGGCAGAATTCACGAGAATTATATATATAGTGTAAAGCAGGTGGTTTGATTTGCTCGAAAGAGCTAGACATGTGACAATTTGATCTCTTCAACGTGTACTAAATAAAGTACTAATTGAAGAATAATAGCGACAGCTTTTGTACGTTCGAGATCTTCACTGATCGATGGTTTCCAGTTTCAACCAAAAAGAGAAAATCACTAAGGGCATCTCCAACAACTTCTCCAAAATGGAGAATCAACTGCCACATTCTCTATAAAAAATTTAGCTCAACTCCAACAGATTCCCTATTTTGGAGAATACTACATTTAATATTAATTTTTTACCATTTAAAATATTCTACAATAATTATTTAATTATAATTAAATTTATCCAACATCTTATGGAAATAAAAAAATTCTAGAATCGTAACCTAGTAAATAATAATATTTTTATTATTTGACTAATAAGGAAATGAAATATTCTAGAAACTAAATAAATGATAAATTATTTGTTATTTGACTTATAAAGAAATAAAAATATTCTAGAAACTTAATAAATGATAAATTATTTATTATTTGACTTATAAAGAAATAAAAATATTATAGAATCTTAATTTAATGTATGATAAAATATTTATTATTCACATATAAATATCAACACTATTTTTATTTCATTCAAATAGTTCTTTGAGATTGCTTGCCATTGTATTTTAATATTAAATACTCTAGAAAATGAAAAAAGTAAAAAAGAAAAGTAAAAACCCCAAATGGAGAACCCCCCACATTTAGGGAATGGTGGGTATTTTTTTAGGGAATACTCTATAATGGGGAATCATATAGGAAAACTGTTAGGGCATATTTTGTAGTTAAATTTTCCAAAAACACAGTTTTTAAAAATTTAGGAAAGCTGTTGGAGAAGGCCTAATTAATGGTGTGGAGGAGTACGTACGTGTTTATTATTTTGGCTAGTGTTTCACTTACCTATAGGCATTAATTAATAAGGACATAAATTATGATCATTTTGACTGGTGGGTTGATATCATTAATTAATAAGTAGGTGTACCGTAAGTCACTGGTCACTTATGCAAGCGGCACTGCGTGAGCCACGTCGCTCGTAATTGAATAGGCCAGCGGCAGCAATAATCCAAGAGACAGTGAGTGACACTGACACTAGGTGTAGAAATTAAATCGTTACACTTTAAAATAATGAAACCAATATTTCTGTTTTCTAGCAAAGATCACAATACTTTTAAGCCAAGATTTGGAAGTTTGCAAAATATTAATCAATGTCATAACTAATAAGCTTTAACATTCCTCCGCACATGAATTCTTCAGATTGCTAACACTCATTCGTGTGACTCTGTAATAAGCAGACCAAGTAGTCATTACTAAGAGGCAGTTCACGAAATCTCTTATAGCTTCACTCGTGGAGAGTCGCCGGGATAGTAATAATTTACACTAATGCACTCATAGTCTCTAACGAACCTGTTTAGGTAAGCAATTTCTCCACACTTTTCCACTAATATAAAGTCTCATAGTTTTGTAAAGAGAAGTTTAGTTTCAGATTCTAGTTGAAAGTTGAAACTAAACTAAAAAATGGAACTAAACGAACCTGTTGCTGCTGCTTAGAATTTCCGACGAAAGCATACTTGGCCAAAGCAAAAAATTGGAACCAAAGGTGTGCCCTTCTCAATTGCAAGACGAACAAATCCTTTTCTTTTCATGATAAAAGCTACATGCAAAGTGAAGAAAGGACCAAACGGCATCAATAAGTAACAGTATTATACTGCATTGTCATATTGGTCTTAAATCAAATGTTGAAACCTCTGGATTAAACAGCATCAATACAAACATACCCAAAATGACAACAGATATGCAGGAGTTGTCAATTATTCCACAATAAGCATAGTATCAAGTTTTATTTTGTACGAGTTACACCCTCAAATAGCCGAATTCTATCATAAAACAAGTTGAAATGGTATTTTTAAAGAATATCAATGCTTTTCATAAACTATATATTCTGAATCATGGAAATCCTGAAAAAGCACTTTTCTCTATCCAAAATTATATGCAAGGACTAAATTTTATTGCTAATTGAAGATGCAAATTCTTCTCATTTTCGAGCTTTAACTACGTTCCAGTGTATTAGGATAGTATCTTTGATATCTTGTACATTTCCTATATTATATTATTGTAATCCTATCTAATTGATTTGATCTTATCAATCAAGGATCTTATCATGTCTAAGATAGGAAGGTAGATATATTGTAAACACTATATGTCCGTTGTATTCTTCAATGGAATAGATCAACACATTCAATCATCTCTTCTCTAGTCTTACATGGTATCAGCCTGACCTCGATCCTCTCGTTCTCATGGCTAACAATCCCACCTCCCCTACTCAAATTCTTTTTTCCGCCTCTACTGATGGTGGTCCTTCCAATTTTCATCTTCCAAACTTTGCCATTCGGCTTCATTGGACGAACTACTCCTTTTTGGAGCAGTCCGCTCCTCCTCCGACTCTTATTCCGGCTCCTCCAGTGACTCCTCTTACTGTAGAGTCCGCTTTTGAGGATTTTACTGTTGGTCGCACTCCTTCAACAAATCCTGTTCCAGTTGGAGCTCCTAACCCGGATTATCATACATGGTTTCGGAAAGATTGCCTTGTTCTTCTATGGGTCCGGTCCACCCTCACAACACCCCTTCTTGGACTAGTGGCGCTGTGCTCCACGACTTCCGAAGCGTGGTCTGCCCTTGAGCGCACCTTTCATGCTCAAACACGAGCCCGCCAAATGTTCATGCGACAACAACTTCAAACTTTGTTGAAAGGCTCCTCTACTATGCTCGAGTATTATGAGAAAAAGAGAGCTTTGGCCGACTCTCTAGCTGAATGCTCTTGCAACATCTCAAATGAAGACTTTGTCTCCTTTGTGCTCTTTGGTCTTGGCTCACAATTTAGCGCCTTCCGCCTGCTCTTGCAATTCAAAATGTTCCAATCTCTCCGGATCATCTCCTAGGCCTTCTTCTCCAAGAAGAGCAGCGTTTGGAGGAAGAATCCTTACATGTTGACCCCATATCCAATGCCACGGCTAACTTTGCCTCAACCCGGGGCTGTGGTCGTGGGCGTGGCAAAGGGTGCTCTATGCAGGACAGGCCTCGCAGCGGTGGTGCCCCTCAATCTGACTCGGCGCGGCCTACGTGCCAATTGAGTCAAAAACCAAACCATGAGGTTGTGAATTGTATTAATCGGTTCAATGTCAATGACTTTCCGGTTACCAATAAACATGCCATTGATGCTCTCACTCAAATTCAGCAAACTCCTGCACAAGCTTCATCTAGCAGAACGGCTTATACATCCCAATGTCAATCTGAAATTGCGGATCCTTGGATTGTAGAGACCGACGTCAACAATCATGTCGCGGTTGAACTCGGCAATCTAAGCCTCTCCAACTATGATGGCAATGATCAACTCGTCGTCGGAAACGGTATGTCTCTTCCCATCTCTAAAATTGGGCGCTCTATTCTTCCTGTTGAACATGCTGCCAAACCACCCCTTCTCTTATGTGACATCCTCATTGTCCCACAAATTTCCAAAAACCTTCTCAGTGTATCCAAACTTTGCAAAGACAACAATGTCTTCCTTGAATTCCATCCCACTCACTGTGTTGTTAAAAATGTGCAGGGCCAAACACTACTCCAAGGACACGTTGAAAAAGGCCTCTACCATTTTCCGAGTTGTCCTGAGCCGTATTCTTCTTCAATTAAGTCGTCTGGGAGTCGTGCAGTAGCATATATTGGTGAGAGAGCTTCCTTGGAATGTTGGCATAACCGATTAGCACATCCACATGAGTCTGTTCTTCGGCGTCTTGTCTCAAGTCATCGGCTTCTGCCGTCATCAAATAAATTGGGTCCTGTTTGCTCTTCCTGTCAAATGGGCAAGCGTCGACGTTTTCCTTTATTAAGTCGTTCTATTATTTCATCAAAACCGTTTAAGTTGGTTCATTCTGATGTGTGGGGTCCTGCATCGATTCCGTCACTTACCGAAAATAAATATTATGTTAGTTTTGTGGATGACTGTACTAAGTTTGTATGAGTCTATTTTTTATCCAATAAAGCTCAGGTCTTTTCAATTGTTCAAATGTTCATCTAAATGATTCATACTCAATTTTCCACTCTCATTAAATCATTTCAAACCGATTGGGGCGGGGAGTATCGTAATGTTTCTACCTATCTTGGAACTCTTGGCATCATCCATCGGGTTTCGTGTCCATACACACCCGAACAAAACAGTTCTACCGAACGTCAAAATCGAGTCATCATAGAAAAGGGACTTGCCTTACTTGCTCATGCCAAATTACCTTTAAATTTTTCGGAACAATCTTTCCATACATCTGTTTATTTGGCCAATCGCACAATTTCCCCAAATCTCGGCTATCAATTGATGGTGCGCAAAATAGTGGAATAAGAGGTGGGACCGGGATATGAGGAATAAGAGCTTAACCTCGGGAACCCCGCCAAACCTCGTTATTCCTCGTACCCCGGCCCCACCTCTTATTCCGCTATTTTGCACATCATCACAACCCCATGGCCTGGGGGTCTCGCCCCGAGGACCGCATGTCATATATGCGCGACATCTGGTCCCACCTCTTTCGCGAGGCTGAACACTTGGGTTTTTCTCCTGTTATGCGTTCGATGATTCCGGGGCCTGCTCTCTCTTATTCCACTAATGGGCCTCTTGACAGATATTAGGCCCATTAAGCCTTTTCCAATCCGGGCAAGGCCCAGGTTCGTACTTTATAAAGCGCCCCCTCATGTTCCTTCCCTCTTCATTCTTCATCTTCTTCTCCAAGCATTCTTTACTCTCTCTCTTCCGTTTTTGCGATTTTCCGGTGAGCAGACGGAGCGTCTTCAACGATTTTCTAGCCCGCAACCGCCTTCCTCACGCCAATCTCCGACAAGTAAGTGCCCGACTCTCTTCTTTGTGCGTTCTCGGTGTTTTTTCCCCTTTTTTGTTCCGTGCCCTAGTGGGAGACGGTGGTTCTCTGGTTTTTTGCGCCGGTGTCATGGCGGCGAAACGGAGGGGGTGAAGGCGGCGAATGTAGTTTGGTGATGTTCTCGAGTCTTTCGGCACGTCAGCCGACGGTTGAGTTCCTTCGCCGCCTCCATTTTTGAATTTCGAATTCCTTGGAAAGCCAAACGTCTCGTCGTTTGATTGACGGGACGTCTGGCCTCCCAACCGTTGTCTTCCATTCTTCGTACTTGTGGCGCTTCACATTCCCCTTAGGCTGTCCAATCTGTCCGAGTAGTCCTAGGGCACTGCGTCCCTATGTATCGTCACCTCGTGTTTTCTTTCTTTCTTGGCTTTGTTCGGCGTCTCAGACCCTCTCTTTTCCAAGTGTTCGCCTTTTGTGACCTGGAGTTTGCCCTTTCACGCCTAGAAGAACCTCGCCGGGCCCTCCACCAGGCTTCGCGTTCAAGATACAGGAGAGGTTTTACGAAGAGTCGCGAAAGAGGTGGGACCAGATGTCGCGCATATAGCGGAATAAGAGGTGGGACCGGTGTACGAGGAATAACGAGGTTCGGCGGGGTTCCCGAGGTTAAGCTCTAGGGCCATTACCGTACCCCTCCTAAAAAATGACAAATCCACGCGCTTGCGAGGCCTCAAGACCTCGGTGACGAGGTCTAAACCCCGTTGTCCAACAGCTGACACACCCGCCCCATTCAGCCACTCAACGACCACCGTCTCCTTAACCAATGAACAACTGCCTCGCTCTCAACCAATCAAAGAGCCTAATCTCGAGCATCCCACATCGAGCAAACATCAAAACCCATTCCTCAAACCTCTATAAATAGAGGAGAACCTCGTAGGTAGCATGGGGTCGAAAAACATCTTGAACTCAAGAACTATCTTGTTCGTTGAAGATCGACGTGTTGAAACATTGTCAAAGACCACGCTACAGACAAGTGAATTTCTACAAAAAGACTTCAAGTCACCCAAAGAATCCCCTCCTCAATCAAAGATCTCGCTATATCACCTCGCAGGTCACAACCAGCATGTGCTAAATCGACTCCTCGACCTCGCTACAAGAGTTCAATACATAGTCTGTGGGTGATAGAACCTCGTTGTAGCTAGGAGATCTCGAACCTTGTTAGATCGAGATCTCGAACACTCTAAAAGAGATCTAGGGCATAATCTCACTGGTTGTAATCTCGCTAATTGTAACCTCACAATCTGTAATCTCGTATTAAGGGTATAAATAAGAAAGTAAGTGTTTGCATAATCGAATAAAAGTAATCTCATTTCTTGTCTTCTAGCGCTGGTTTATTTCGGGTTTCATCATCAATCTTCTTTCCAAAAATTATATGCCCATGATCCCGATTATACTTTCCTAAAATCTTTCGGTTGCCTCTGTTTTCCTTATCTTAGACCATACAATTCAAACAAACTAGAATACAGATCTCAGCCGTGCATATTCCTAGGCTACAACTCTAAGAATAAGGGATATGTGTGTTTTCACGTACCAACCTCTCGTTCCTTTATCTCTCGGTTCGTTGTTTTTGATGAAAACCGATTCCCGTACCCTGAATACTCAGTTGAGTCGAGTCCTGCTCCCACATATGAGAATCTCTCTCTTTCTTTATTGCAAAGTGCATCCTCCATTTCTCCCTCTCCTTCTAATCACACTCCTCAGATTTCTCCTTCCAATTCATCACCTATTTCTCCTCCTTCTAATACAGAACCCACGTCTCCCATAATTGAGGCACCACTTCCTTTCTTATCCTTGAATTCCTCTCCTCATAACTCTTCTCCAAATAACCCCTCTTCATCTACTCAGCACTCTTCCTCACCTTCTCCTTCACCATCTAATACATCCTCACCCTCCCCTGTTCCATCGCCTCCACCACCCTATCTCGGTGCGCCCTCGTGGTTCCAAGCTCCCACTCACTCCTCACATTCGATGACTACAAGATCCGCCACCAAACTCTCTCAAACCAAAAGCTCACCTTGCTGCCAAACATCATCTCCCACTTGCCTTGACCACGTGTATAACTCCCAGTGAACCCAAACTCTTTCATTAAGCCTCAAAGAACCCGCTTTGGCAGCATGCTATGCAAGTCGAATTTGACGCTTTAATTAAGAACGGAACATGGGACTTGGTTCCAAGGCCATGGGGCACCAATGTTGTCGGTTGCAAGTGGATTTATAAGATTAAAAGAAAGTCAGATGGCTCCATCGATCGCTATAAGGCCCGACCGGTGGCCAAGGGGTTCACTCAAGAGGCTGGAGTCGACTACTTCGATACGTTCAGCCCCGTTGTGAAGCCAACGACAATCCGCATTGTTCTTAGTTTGGCTCTCACTCATGGTTGGCAACTCCTTCAAGTCGACGTCAATAACGCCTTCCTCAATGGAGACCTTCAAGAAACGGTTTTCATGACTCAACCTCAAGGATTTGAGGCTCCCGATCATCCTGATCATGTGTGCCGGCTGCGGAAGGCTCTCTATGGGCTAAAACAGGCTCCGCGCGCTTGGTTTCACAATCAATAACCACCTCTCTCATTCGTCATGGCTTTGTTGGTTGTGTCTCTGATTCATCGCTCTTTGTTTGGAAATCTGGACACCATCGGGTCTATGTTCTAATTTACGTTGATGATCTCGTTATTACCGGCTTCGACTCTTCCTTTATTGATCATTTGGTGACTAGCCTTGATCGTGAGTTTTCACTGAAGGATTTGGGCCACTTACATTTCTTTCTTGGAATTGAAGTGTCAAGATTGAATTCTCACATTCATTTGTCACAACAGAAGTATGTCTATGAGTTGCTTGAAAAGAGCTCGATGTTGGGGGCCAAGCCCATTTCCTCCCCGGCCGAACCAGGTTCACAACTTTTCAAACCGGTGACCCACTCGATGATCCTCACTTATATCGTAGTGTGGTTGGAGCTCTCCAATATGTTACAATTACCCGTCCGAAAATGTCCTACGCCGTGAACCGTGTGTGTCAATTCATGCACAATCCGACTACACTTCATTGGGCTGCGGTTAAACGAATTCTCCGGTACCTTAAGGGCTCTATCTCAACCGGTCTTGTGTTAAAGAAAGCTACTGATCAACGTCTTGTTGCGTTCTCGGACACGGGCTGGGAATCGGACCCGGACGATTGTCGATCAAAACATGGTTTTTCCATCTATCATGGCGGGAACCTTGTAGTTGGGCCTCTCGTAAACAAAAGGTGGTCGCCCGTTCAAGTACGGAGGCCGAATATCGCGCCATCGCCTTTGCGGCTGCTAAACTCCTTAGGCTTCAACAATTGTTGCTTGAAATGGCCGTACCTACCCCTGCCTCACCCATCCTACTGTGTGATAACTTGAGTGCCACGTTTCTCAGGGCAAATCTGGTGTTCCATCAACGGTCAAAACATATAAAAATTGACTTCCATTTTGTCCGGGAACAAGTAACCGCTGACGAGCTGATTTTTCGCCATGTCCGTTCTCATGATCAAATAGCCGATATTTTCACGAAGGCAGTCGGGAATCATCGATTTCTTTCATTACGAGACAAGCTTCATGTGCGGACTCCGCCATGAGCTTGCGGGGCCGTATTAGGATAGTATCTTCGATATCTTGTACATTTCCTATATTATGTTATTGTAATCCTATCTAATTGATTTTATCTTATCAATCAAGAATCTTATCATGTCTAAGATAGGAAGGTGGATATATTGTAAACACTATATGTACGTTGTATTCTTCAATGGAAAAGATCAACACATTCAATCATCTCTTCTCTAGTCTTACACCGTGTTCAAGAAAAGTTTAGGATAAGGTCATAGATACAACTTCATTCCAGGAAAGCACCAGCTGCCAACAAGATTGATATGCAATTCCAGATCCAGTCCCTCAGTGTACTCCATAAAGACAAAATCAACAATCACAAAAGAGCAAAAATCTCACCATAAGCGCGATCCGGATCAAAGGCCTTACAGTCTTCCACCAGTAGAGTCATAGGAAAATATCCACAAGCATGCTTACATATATACCTGATAATTACAACATAACAAAGTCAGAATTCGCGCCCTTCTCATATCAATCGAAAGAACATCCTAATCAGTAGCTCAAAAAATCAAAAACACAACGGGAACTAAAGCATCAAAATGATAAAATCAGTCAAAGCGACAACTCAACCTAGTTTTACATTATTCTGATTATGTATTGAAAAATAGGTGTGTTTTTGAGAAATGAAAGACCTTGCTATAATTATTCCTTAATCAAAATTTAAAAATTTCAGGTCTGGGCAATTTTACAGATCAGAGAAATAATTATATGTAAATAATAATATGTAATAAGGCATTTAGGTAGAAAGAAGTATGACTTTTGGCAAAATCAGTAATCAAGTTTCATGAATTACAATATGCTCAACACTCTAAACAAATGACCAAACAAATGCAACAATTTAAAAGATACAAATACAAGTCATCAATAGTTTTCAACATACATCTAGCTAATCTCGGTGTTCAACATGCTTGAATAGCACAAGTTGTCCAGATACTAGTCAAGTTCCCACCAAATCTCACATATTGTTATCTATGTTCCTTATCAATGCTTCAATTAGATGAATTGAGGTGTGTAATGTATTTAATCCTATGTTGTAATATGTAAATATTTGAACACTCATAGTACAATGCATACACACAAGTAGGTAGAAGCTAGGACTAGGGTCTTAGCTCAGGCTCGAGATGCCATGGACCACCCTCATCGGAACCAGACCCAACCCTTGAACCACTTGACCACATCTTGGTGAAGTTTGGCTCTTGTATTATGTTATATGGTTGATTGGGCTGGCTTCCTATGTACGACTTGGGCTTGAGCAAACACATGTCGTTATTGGGCCTATTTTGTTTTGGGCTGCTCCGTTCCTGATCCTTGCGCTTTGGTTCATTATTGGAGACGACGTCGTGTTGGCTTCTAGGGTTTCATATATAACCCTTTATGAGAAGCTTGCGAGCTTCATCTTGCTCACTTCTCCGCGACGCTCTGGTTTCTAGGGTTTGGCTCTCTCGAGCTGATTCTCTTCGACACCTTTGCCTCTCATGGAAATGTGACGAGATCGAGAGAGAGAGAAAGAGAAAGGAGAACTAGAGAAAGATGAGGGAGATAGGGTCTATGTGGTTTGTTTCTTTGTGAGCTTGCCATCTCTGTTAGTCTCTGTTCTTCTTGCTTGGTGCTTGTTTCTTGCTCTTTCTCTTGTTTCTGGCTTTTGCCACTTGTGTGTGTGCTTGCTTGTAACTGTGCTTGTTCTATGGCCTTTGGTTCCTAGTGGATTGGGTGAGTCTCCCCTATTCAGGCTCCGCAGATGTAGGACTTAGTCCGAACTGCGTCAACAACTCTTGTGTCCCTTTCTTGCTTGCGTTTTGAGTTTTTTCAAAAGTGTTTTCAAACTCGTTTATGAACAATGGAAGCGAACTCGAGTAGATCTAGATCTTCACAATTGGTATCAAAGCCAGGTTGGCTCTGATCTCGAGGTTCCACTGCGTTTGAGGTCTGATTCGCTAGGGTTAACCTTCTTCCCCTCTTCTTTGGAACCCAAGGCGACTGACTTCGTGTCTCTTGCCAGATCCATGAGCTTTGACGCTGGAGAGTGATTTCCCTCGAACTAGATCTCATGTTCTCTTCTGGATCTTCTTAACTCTTGTTTGCTCTTGTTCAAAAACCTTCAAACGTTTGACTAATGACCATTGAAAAACGCTACAAAAACTGTTTCTTAGGGTTTGGCCCTTTGATTCGAGGTGAACCTGAGAAATTAGGGTAATAGTTATACTGGTGTAATCCCTTTCTCGGTTCATACACTCTCCCTTGCAAAAGGGTTCCATGCTTGTGTCTAGATCTGAGATCTCGTCTCTCACGGTCTAGATCTGTGTGTTACTCATCATTTCTAGGGTTTATCTAGCCTCCTTGCTTGTTGATAACCAGGATACTTGGGTTTGGTCTAAGGTCTTAGGGCTATATGGAGAAACCAGGGTAACAATTATACTGGTGTAATCCCTTTCTCGGATAGTACACTCGAACTCTTGCAAAAGAGTGTCTGTGTATCTTGCATCCAACAATCATGTGTTGGGTGTGAGACGTCTTGTTTATCTATCCTGTGTATTGTTGCTGTGTCTTTGTGATGGCAGAAAATTCAAGCAAGATCAAGTTGTTTGATGGCATATCTGACTTTGCTATGTGGCAAGTCAAGATGAAAGATGTTCTTATCAAGGAGAAATATTGGAAGACGATTAAAGGAGACTTCCCTGCTGGAGCTAAGGCAGAGGAAAAGGTAGAAATGGATGAAATTGCACACTCTGAGATCATGGTGAGATTAACTGACGATGTGGCTCATCAGGTGGTAAGTTTCACTAATGCCAAATCTCTCTGGAAGGCTTTAGAGGACCTCTACCTAGTCAAATATGATGCTAGTCTAGTCTCTCTCCTCTATAGAACCTTCACCTTTAAGATGGACCTTAATCTGTCACTCAATGAGAACCTGGACAAGTTCTTGAGGATGACTCAAGAACTTGAAAGGGGTGATGACAAGATTAAGGACTCCCACCAAGCTGTTTTATTGCTCAACTCTCTTCCTGCTCAGTTTGATACTATTAAGGATGTTATTCAATACTGTGGAGGTCTAACTAAGGCTAAAATTATTGATGCTATCCTTGAGAAAAATGAAAGCCTGAAAGTTTTTAAAAATAAAGGTGAGAAGAAAACTGAGAGCAGGACTGAGGTTCTTATGGTCAAGAGTAAAAAGGGCAATAACAACAAGAAAAATCATAACAAAAAGAATGACAAGCATGATAATGAGAAAAAGGATAAGAGGAAATGTTATCACTGTGGTGTTGTAGGTCATTTCATTAAAAACTATAAAAAGAAACAAAGGGAAGAAAACCAGAAACACTCTCATGATTCTGTTGCTTTATTAGAGTCTAAGTTTGAATATCCTTATGAATTGCTTGTGTGTTCTAACTCTGTTGACAAACATGCTTGGATTCTTGATTCTGGTTGCACTCTACATTCTTCATTTGATAAATCTTTGTTTGATTCCTTGCATGAGTTTGATGGTGGTGAGGTCTTGCTTGGTGATCACACTGCCTTGCCTATTAAGGGTATTGGTAATATCCCTCTTAGGATGTTCGATGGAAAAATTAGAGTATTCCAAAAGGTTAGGTGGGTACCTGACCTGAGGAGGAATCTCATGTCTGAATCTGTGTTTGATGATTTGGGATGTCACATCATTACTCAGTCTGGTATAAGGGAAGTCATTAGGAATGGTACTACTCTTATAAAAGGAGTTAAAGTGGGAGGGTTGTACAAGGTTATAGCTTCTCATGAACTTAATTTCTCTGAACTCTGTAATGTTATGACACCTGATCTCACCAAACTCTGGCATGTTAAACTTGGTCATATTGGCATGAAAGGCTTGAATTATTTGTTTAAGACTGGTTTGATTGATAAGAAACATGTTGACTTGAGCTTCTGTGAAGTTTGTGTGCTAGGTAAGAAAGCTAGGCATAGTTTTAACAAGTCTGCATATGTTGCTAAATCCCCTCTTGAGTATGTCCATTCTGATCTGTGGGGTCCTGCCCATGTGGGGCCCTGCCCAAGTTGATACTATTGGTGGTAGAAGATATTTCATGTCTTTGATTGATCACTTCTCTAGGAAAGTTTGGGTATACTTGTTGAGAACTAAAGATGAGGCCTTTGATGTTTTTAAAACCTGAAAACTTTCTATTGAAAATGAATCAAACTTGAAGCTTAAGTGTCTTAAAACTGATAATGGCCTTGAATTCTGCAATCATGCTTTTGATTCCTTCTATAGTGCTAATGGTATTAAAAGGCATCTGACAGTTCCTAGCACACCTCAGCAGAATGGTACTACGTACTGAGAGGATGAACAGAACCTTGCTTGAAAAACCAAGGTGCCTGCTCATTGGTGCAGGAATGAAACCTTCACTTTGGGGTGAGGCAGTCACAGCTGCTTGCTATCTCATCAATAGATCACCTTCTTCTATGGTTGACTTCAAAACACCACAAGAGATGTGGACTGGAAGAAAACCTAATCTTTCACACTTAAAGGCTTTTGGTTGCACTGCCTATGCTCATACATCTCAAGGTAAGTTGCAACCAAGAGCTCACAAGTGTGTCATGTTAGGCTATCTAGAAGGTGTTAAGGGTTACAAGTTGTTGCTTTGTCAACCTCATGGTTACAAAGTAATCACATCAAGGAGTGTGACCTTTAAAGAATCTAGAATTTTATTTTAAGAATAAAACTAACTCTTCTGTTGAGCATGAAGGTACCAGCACTGAAGGAGAAAGAAATAGGTTCTTTCTGCCACATGAAGCAATTTCTGAAGAAGAAAATGAATATGATCATGGAGCTCAAGTGGAGCAAAATGTAGATGACCATGATGGTCATGGAGCAAATGACCGTCCAGAGCAAGGTGAAGATGAAAGTGTCACTGAAAATGTGACAAATACAAGTACTGAAGACTAGAACCCTCACCAATCAGGTGGGGAGGTAAGTAACCTACCTATTAGTAACTCTGTGCCCTCTAGTAATGACTTGAATGATTACCAACTAACTAGAGATAGAGAGCCAATGACTAGGGTTCCTAATAGGAGGTTCATCATGTTTGCTGAGTTTTCTGATCTTCTGTCTCAGTGAACTTGATTGAGTATGCTTGCCTTGCCTCTGAGCATGTTGTGAATTCTTTTACACCTAACACTTATGAAATTGCCATGAAATGCATGCATGCTAAAAACTGGATAAGTGCCATGAATGAAGAAATTCAGTCTATATATGCTAACAATACTTGGGTCCTTGTTCCCAAGCCAACCAATGCTAGAGTGATTGATTGTAAATGGATTTGCAAGCTTAAAGATGGTGCTCACTTTGGAGATCCCCCTAGATATAAAGCCAGGCTTGTAGCTAAGGGGTTCTCCCAAAAGGAGGCAATAGATTACAATGATATCTTTGCACCTGTTATTAAGTATAAGACTCTTAGACTTTTACTTGCTATGAATGTTGTGTACAACTGGGAATTAGAACAGATGGATGTAAAAACTGCCTTTTTGCATGGTGAATTGAATGAGACTATTCATATGAAACAACCTAGGGGATTTGTGAACACTTCTAAACCTGATCATGTTTGCTTACTTAAAAATCCTTCTATGGTCTTAAGCAGTCCCCTAGGCAATGGAACGTCAAGTTTGATTTATGCATGACAAATCTTGGATTCTTGAGAAGCAGTTATGATACATGTCTTTATTTCAAGGGCATTAGGACCAAGACTCCCCTGTTTGTGCTTTTATATGTTGATGATATCCTACTGATGTGTCCTTCTAAGGTTATCATTTCTGGTGTGAAAAGAGATCTGAAACTTCACTTTGATATGAAAGACTTAGGGGTAGCTCAAAAGATCCTTGGCATAAAAATTACTAGAGATAGGAAAAAAGAAAAAATGTCTAATGTGCCTTATGATGTTGCTGTTGGGTCGGTTATGTATGCAATGCTTTGCACAAGGCCTGACCTAGCCTTTGCAGTTAGTGTACTGAGTAGGTTTATGCCTAACCCTGGTGAGTGTCACTGGAATGCCATGAAGTTTTGTTTGAGATACTTAAATGGCACCAAGGGTTACTGTCTTGTCTATTCTGAGCATGCTTCTACTAATGAGTTACATGGTTATTGTGATTTTGATTATGCAAGCAATAAAGACAACATAAAATCTACTTCTGCATACTGTTACACCTGGGCAGGCAACTGTATCTCTTGGAAGGCTCAACAATAATCTGTTGTTGCTCTTTACTCAACAGAAGCTGAGTATATTGCTGCCACTGAAGTTGCAAAGGAAGTCATATGGCTTACTGGGATCTTGAAAGAAATACAAACTGTGCCTATGACTTCTGTGCTTCACATGGATAGCCAAAGTGCCTTATATCTATGCAAAGACCCTATGTTCCATGAAAGGTCTAAGCATATAGATGTAAGACACCACTTCATTAGAGTGCTGACTGAAGAGAAGTCACTTGAGGTTAAGAAAGTGAAGGGAGATGAGAACCCTGCTGACTTTGGAACCAAAATTGTGAATGCTGACAAGTTCCATTTCTGCAGGAATTTTCTATACATTTAGGACACAACATGAGCTTCTGAGCTCATGGGCCGACGATGGACATGGGACAATGATAATACCAATCCACTATTGGCGCCTTAGGCATTATTACAACCAAGGATTAGGAGGGCATTTGTAATGTATTTAATCCTATGTTGCAATATGTAAACATTTGAACACTCATAGTACAATGCATACACACAAGTAGGTAGAAGCTAGGACTAAGGTCTTAGCTCAGGCTCGAGATGCCATGGACCACCCTCATCGGAACCAGACTCAACCCTTGAACCACTTGACCACATCTTGGTCAAGTTTGGCTCTTGTAGTGTGTTATATGGTTGTTTGGGCTGGCTTCCTATGTGCGACTTGGGCTTGAGCAAACACATGTCGTTATTGGGTTGCTCCGTTCCTGATCCTTGCGCTTTGGTTCATTATTGGAGACGAAGTCGTGTTGGCTTCTAGGGTTTCATATATAACCCTTTATGAGAAGCTTGCGAGCTTCATCTTGCTCACTTCTCTGCGGCGCTATGGTTTCTAGGGTTTGGCTCTCTCGAACTGATTCTCTTCGACACCTTTGCCTCTCATGGAAATGTGACGAGATCGAGAGAGAGAAAGAGAAAGGAGAACTAGAGAGAGATGATGGAGTTAGGGTCTGTGTGGTTTGGTTCTTTGTGAGCTTGCCGGCTCTGTTAGTCACTGTTCTTCTTGCTTGTGTGTGTGTTTGCTTGTAACTGTGCTTGTTCTATGGCCTTTGGTGCCTAGTGGATTGGGTGAGTCTCCCCTCTTGAGGCTCTGCAGATGTAGGACTTAGTCTGAACTGCGTCAACAACTCTTGTGTCCCTTTCTTGCTTTCGTTTTGTGTTTTTCAAAAGTGTTTTCAAACTCGTTTATGAACAATGGAAGCGAATTCGAGTAGATCTAGATCTCCACAAGGTGCCTTAGTCTGCGGTGACTTGTTAGACTCTCGATCTGTAGTCAATTTTATAGTAATGAGACCAACAATAATGTAAGTATTACTTATGAAATCAACATTTTGGTATTGCTAACCTCATTCCAAACATTTTTATTGCTTTTTCTTTGCTTTTTCTCTGTTTTTGCTTTTTCTCTGTTTTACAACTGATGACTTTGATATTGTAATTTTCAACATAGCACAAATTCATGAGTTAAACATTGTTTAAACATTGTTTTATTTAAAGGTGTAGTAAAATATGAAACAGGCTTCGAGCATTTTTTTCCATTGAAATTCAAAAGCACATTTGCAAACCAAAACAAAGTGATTATGTATTATAAACAAACCGAACTATAATTACATTTGCAATTCAGTTGTTGTGACAATAAAAGTTATCAAAACTTGAAGTGCCTAAGCTTTTGCATCCAATGAAAAAGAAGAACCTTGTTGTGATCTTGAAACTGAAAATCTTGAAACCGAGTATGATGTGTCAAGGATCTCTTCTTTCCCGACTCAACTTGAGCATGCTTGATTAATGAATCCGATTGAGGTAGAGGTGCCAAAGATCTCTGCTTGGCATTGTATTCGAATTCAATCGCCGATTTCTTAGAAGAAGCCGGTGGTGCTTGAAGTATGGAGTCATAACTAGATGAGCGGTTATGTCTACAATAAACCGTTTTTGAAAACCTAGCTCTTCCAATCCATGAACTAGCAGCCTCTTCGTCCATTGGAAAACACGATCGGATTATAAACTTACTCGAAGAAAATTGAATGCCCAATTCTGTTTACAGAGAAAATAGAACCAAAATCTGTTTACAAAATCTAGAGAAAATAGAACCAAATCAAAATAAGTTTCAGAATCCACTAGAATCAAATATCAAATGCCAAAAGATATAGATATAGATAGTTACGTTCTTCTTAGAGCCACCTCTCCCAATAAAAATAGAATAATATTAAGAATACCCACAAACCCCCACAAAAATAATAATAATAATAATAATAATAATAATAATAATAATAATAATAATATGTATTTATTTTCTTAAATCATATTATTATTAATAAATACATATTATTATTAATATTGTTAGAGTTGTTAGCTTTAGGAAAGATTATATTATGCTAAAATCTTGTTAGGAGTTTATCTTGTATAATCTCCTAATCAGGTCAATAATATTATCACTACTCTACAATTATTTCATATCTCTACAAGATCGGATGAAAAAATATGTATATATAAAGAATGACAAAAGAATGAAAATTGAGATGAAGAATCTCAATAAAAAAAGTTTTAAAAAATCAACAGGGAAAGAATGTAAAAATTACCAGAAACACGAATAATATGATTTTGAAAGAGAAAGCCAGCTAGTCAAAACCACCAGCCACGAGAACTATATATATATATATATATTATTATGGTGACATTCTTCCCATCCAATCTATCTTATATCTTTTTTAATGTATATCTATCTTCTATCTATATACACAAAGGATTTCTTAACTTCTCTTGAAAAAAGTTAATTTTATTAACTTATTGATTATATTATTATCTCCATTAAAAAAAAGTTGATTTTATTAACTTATTGATTATATTATTATCTCCATTTGTGTATGGAAAAAAAGGAAAATAAATATCTGTTGGGACAATGTTGGGACCTCTGGTTCTAAACATCGGAACAACGAGACCATTCTCCAGTTTTGATAATGACAAACACCATATGAGAACTGATGTGCTTTGTCCAAGTATTTCTAAGGAACATAGGTCCAACAAAGAAAGTTCCCACGCTATTAGAACTCCCATGAATGGCTAAGGAACACAAGCATACACGCTGAAGAGGTTCTCTCAAAGGAACTCTGAAGAAGAAAGTTCCCATCACATGGGAACTCACATGTGAAGACAAAGACCGTTCAACGCAAATCGCGGGATCCTGTCTTGGACAGAACGAAGGAACAGTCTGATGAGCAGACTGTCACGAGTGATCCAACGGTCCGATTAATTCAAGAAGTTGACCTAGTTCAAATTGAAGTCACATGTGAAGATTGTACACTTGGGGTGCAAGCAAAGGGCATTTCGGACAACATGAAAGATGCGATTGAAGCCCAAGTACAACCGAGTATAAAGCTAAATGAATAGTGCTAGGTTCAAGCACTTCTCCTAGAAATCACATATACTCCCAGAGAAAGAAAGAAGAAGAGAAGTCCCGGACGACGAGTGTCCGATCTCGACGACGGTGAAGCTAAAGTTCCCAGGAGCAAGGGAACTGAAATTGTCAAGGTGTAAGGTTTGACTTTCTTGTATTAGTTGAGTTGTTCGCTTAGGAACTCAGTTGAGAAGATTCATTAGTGTTGCTAGAGTTAGGTAGACTCGTAGGAACAGAGAAGTTTGAATCTGGCTGATTGTAACTAAGGAACAAGCAATAATATAAGTAAGTCATTCAAAATCCTCCAAGTGGAGGTAGAGGTTTACCCACACAACTAGTTGGTTGTCGTGGGGTTCCTCTATAAGGAAACTGTGTTCTTTCAGCTTTTAATACTTGCGATATTATATCTTCCGCTGCCTTGGGAACAACTTAACAACCAGTTCCCAATCTCTCGCTAACCGGTTTCGATCCAACAATTGGTATCAGAGCAGGTTGCTCTAGATTTGTGTTAGCATCGCAGGTTTCAAAATGGCTCACGAACTCACCCAAGTCGGTCACAACAACAGCAAGCCACCAAGGCTCATCACTGGTAGATTCGAAAGCTGGCAACGCGACATGAAGAATTGGATGCGTAGCCAGGACTACCAAGCTTGGTGAGTTATAGAGAAAGGGAACTTCAAAATTGATCCAGCTATTGAGAATGACCTCACGAAATGGGGACCAAATGAGTACAAGTGCATGGAGGCCAACTTCAAGGCCATACAGTACCTCAAGAACGCTATGACTGTGCAAGATTGCGACAGGGTGGCAAACCTAGACACAACCAAGGAAGTGTGGGAAGCCATTCAACAAATGCATATTGGTCGGGTAGTTGAGTACGTGACCACGTACTTGATCACGTACTTGGCTGGGCTGTCTTTTCTTCCTTTTTTTCCGCTCTTTCTCCGTCTTGGCACCCGAGCAACCGCTTGTAAGCTCTATCCTTCATCACTTAGGCTCCATGAAGCACTCCTCTTAGCCTTGATCCTTGAAATGCTTGAATTTCCATCCAGAATAGCTTGAAATCCACACAAAACAAGAGTAGATACCGAACGAAGAAAACAAACGAAACAAACATAAAACTAACTCAAAACTAAGCTAAAAAGACTCAAAATATGAAAGTAAACATGTCCTAAACTATGTCTAAATGCATGCTATCAAAATGGGAGAGTCCGTCGATAGTTACCAATCTCGTTTCGAGGGACTTTGCACCAAGATGGCTGGTCTTGGGATTACTAAAGAGAAAATCACTGACAAAATGAAGGTTCAACAACTCTTCAACGGGCTGACTGGAGAGTGGGCAAATGAGAGAACGATGTTCAAGGAGAACCCCGAAAACAGAACTCTTATGCTCCACCAGGTCTTTGGAAAACTGGTAGGACATGAGAAAAGAAAGATAGATGACAAAGAGAAAAAGAGGGCACATCAAGGGATTGCCCTCAAACTTGAAAAGATGCTCAAGTCAGTTCAAGAGCAACATGAAGAATCTGAAGAAGAAGAGGATGAGGAACTAGTCCTCGTAACCAAGGCCCTTCGATCCTTTTACAAAGGAAAGTTCAAGAAAGGAAATGGGAACTCACAGAAAGGACAAAGTTCCCAAAGAAAACCTGTTGAGAAGGACCTCTCGGACGTCACATGCTACAAGTGCTATAAAAAGGGACACTTCGCGAAGGAGTGTCCACTTGGAACTGACGACCATAAGCAAGGGAAGAAGGCCTACATCGCCACCTGGGACGATGACGAGGACGAAGAGCCGGAATCTTGGGCATCCCCCGACATGTGCGCAATGGCCATAGGAGACACCACTGGGGAACAACCCAGTGAGGTAACTACTAAATCCGTTCTTGCTTCCTTGAATAATTATGAAAAACCTGAGTTGCTAAAAATTCTTTCAAGCCTTGTCAAAGATAACATTAAATTACAAAAGAAGTTGGAAAAATCGGAACACACCAATGCTGAACTGGTTGGTCTTGAGCCATGTCCCAACTGTGTGTCCCTTCTTGAAAAACTTCAGTCCTATGTGTCTCACATAGTAGATCTTGAGAATGAGCTTAAAACTCTAGAAAGTGATGAGAACACCCTTCTACAAAACCTGAGTAAAACAAATGGGAGTCCTGAAGCCTCTAGTTCCCAAACCAAGTTTGTCCCTGCCAGACACGGAATAGGGTATGAGTCAGAGAGCCCTAAGAAAGGAAAGTCCCCTTTGAGTGAAAAAGAGATCAACGAGTGTAGGGCCTTAGAGCTTTAGTGTGAGCAACAGAAAAATACACACTTAGAAGAGAAAATTCGCATCTTGGAGAGTGGAGTGAATGGAGAAGTAGATACACTGGGAACACTAGACATAAGCTGTATGTTCAAATAGCTAAGGGAAATAGGTCTAGGGTGTACAACAAGGAAACTATGGATAGGAACAAGATACAGAGACCCCATCCTAAGTACTACCTAGGAGAATACTATAAGACCTGCTGGAACTGTGGTGCTCATGGGCATTACAAGGAAAGTTGTCCCAAAGCTAAGGCCCAAACCCAGAGAAACCACGAGTACTGGAACAGGAAAAATCAACAAGCCAACAAGTCTGCTAGAGTTCCCACAAAAAGGAACAACCATAGGAACTTTGCCTATAACAAGTACTCTCGTGATATTAACATTGCTGATTATGTGTTATTTGAGACTGTCTTCCCTTGCAAGGGACCAGGCAAGAGTAATCTTGCCTGGGTCCTCAAAAACTAAATTTTCTTGTAGGTGGCAGTGAGGGGGAACAACACATGGGTCATTGATAGTGTGTGTTCTAACCACATGACTGGAAACAAAGACAACCTCACCTCACTCCACCCAAAGGCCGAAGGAGGTCATGTGTCCTTTGGCAACAAGAATAAAGGGGAAATCATAGGAACAGGGGAAGTACTACTCAACAAATCAATCAAAATCAGCAACGTTAACCTGGTGAAGGACCTGGGATTCAATCTCTTAAGCGTTTCTCAGATATGTGATCAAGGGAACAACATCGTCACCTTTTGATTCAAGAGAGTGTCTAGTGATCAACAAGAAGACCAACAAAATCATCCTGAAGGGAAGAAGGTCCAACAACATCTATGTGGTGGATACAGACTTTGAGCCACCAAGGAAGCTGTGCTTGGCAAGTTCCCTTGACGAAACGAAACTCTGGCACAAGAGACTAGGCCATGCAGGCATTAGTCAGATCCTAAAGCTCTATCTACAAGATCTGGTCATTGGCCTTCCTCGAGTAAACATCAAAGGTGCCAAGATGTGTGAAGCTTGCGTTCGTGGCAAACAAACCAGAAGCTCCTTCAAACCAAAAAGGGTAATCAGCACAACAAGGCCCTTGGAGCTAATTCACATGGATCTTTGCGGTCCCATGGACACCGAAAGCTTCGGAGGAAAGAGGTACATGTACGTTCTAATTGATGATTTTTCAAGGTTTACATGGGTTCTTTTCTTGAGATCAAAATCAGAGACCTTCAAAGAATTTGAGCTCTAATCAAGAGGATGGAAGTCAGCATGGGAATCAAGCTCAAGGCACTCAGATCTGACCATGGGAATGAGTTCAAAAACTCAGAGTTCCTAAGGTACTATACCAACAATGGTGTATGCCACAACTTTTCGGCTCCACGCACTCCTCAACAAAATGGCGTGGTGGAAAGGAAAAACAGAACCCTGGAAGACATGGCAAGGACCATGATGCTAGAATGTGGAGTTCCTCCAAGTTTCTGGGCCGAAGCCATCTCCACAGCTACCTACATCCTAAATCGAGCCATGAGAAGGCCCATGATCAAAAAGACATCCTACGAGCTGATTAAAGGAAGAAAGCCCAACATCTCTCATCTAAGGATCTTTGGATGCAAATGCTTTGTTCACAACAATGGGAAGGACAACCTCGGAAAATTTGACCCCAGAAGCGATGAAGGGATATTCCTGGGATACTCTTCCCAAAGCAAGGCGTACAAGGTCTATAACAAGAGGACCAAGAAGGTAGAGGAAAGTATTCACGTCATCTTCGACGAAAAATCTGTAAAGATAGGAACAGAGGTCCAAGGAAAGGGAAATCTGTTCAAGCTGGTCAGAAAAGAAGAAGAAGACGACAAGGATGAACCAAGAAAGAGAGATGAAGACTATCCAAGTGGGAACAATGCCCCACAATCAGGGAACAACGAAGGAGATCAAAATTCCACAGATCAAAGCTCATTTGAAGTTCCCTCCTCAACAGAAGAACCACAAGATGCATCGAACTCTCTTGTTCCCCAAAATGAAAATGTACCAGAATCCAGTGTTCAGGGGGAACAACGAGGGAACTCTGAAGAGAATCCTGACGAGAGTCTCAGCGAAGAAGTTGAGCATAACTGTTCCCCTGAGGAAGAGGAGGCTCAAGATACAGATGAAGAAGAGTCAAGGGAACAGGTTGACGTCTCACACATCCGAACCAGAAACTACCACCAAAAGCGAGATCACCCCATCGATAACATCATCACTCCATATGACAAAGGTGTTCAAATTCGCTCCTCTCTCAATAATTTTTGTGCTTTTAATGCCTTTTTCTCGCTGGTGGAAGCAAAAAGCATCAAAGAATCTCTAAAGGACCCAGACTGGATCCAAGCCATGTAAGAGGAACTCCACCAATTTGAGAGGAACAAGGTGTGGAAGCTAGTTCCTAGGCCCAAGAACAAGAACATCATAGGAACTGGATGGGTCTTTCGGAACAAGCTCGATGATACTGGTGTCGTAGCAAGGAACAAGGCTCGACTGGTTGCTCAAGGCTACAGACAAGAAGAGGGGATCGACTATGACGAGACCTTCGCACCAGTTGCAAGGATCGAGGCTATCCGTCTTCTCATAGCCTACGCAGCCCACAAAGGATTCAAGCTGTACCAGATGGATGTCAAGACGGCCTTTCTCAATGGGCACCTCAAAGAAGAAGTATACGTAGCTCAACCCCCAGGATTCGAAGATGAAGAGCTACTTAACCACGTCTACTTCCTGGAAAGGGCCCTCTACGGACTCAAACAAGCTCCTCGAGCATGGTATGACAGGTTCGCTCAATTCCTTTTGTCTCATGGATACCTTCGAGGTTCCATAGACAAAACCTTGTTCCTAAAGAAAGAATCTAAGGATATCTTGATCGTACAAGTATATGTTGATGACATTGTTTTTGGAGCAACTAACGAAACTCTTGTAGAGAAATTTAAGAACCTCATGAGCAGTGAGTTTGAGATGAGTCTCATAGGGGAACTCAAGTTCTTCCTGGGACTCCAAATATCTCAAACAAAGGAGGGAACAAGGATTCATCAACAGAAATACATCCGTGAAATGCTAGTGAAGGTTTTGAGGTTGACATATGGATGGTATGTTGTTGATGTTGCCTTGTAGTTATGCATTTTCTGATTTGCTGATGCACTTTTAGCTATGCATTTTTCTGGTTTGCATAATCATTTTTTAGTCAAGTCAAAGGATCAAGTTCTGTCTTTGATATTGAACTTTTGTGATAGAATGTGAAAGTGAATTGGAAATATTCCTTATTTGAAGTATAAAGACTTGTCAAGTGCAAGCAAGGGTCTGTTGAGAAGGTAATTTGTGTAGGATTACTTTCTAGACTCAAGTGCTTATGTTTCCCTTCCACTGTCTTTTTCATTATTGTGGATATGTGGTCGAATTAGTTTCTAATGCCTTGTATTGATTTCTAGTTGTGTGCTTGATTGCTGAATGCAGAAGCCTTGTATTGATTTCTAGCTGTGTGCTTGATTGCTGAATGCAGATGCCTTGTATTTATGTTTTCCTGCTATTGCAAAGATAATTAGTTATCTACAACTTCTCTTATCATGTTTTGAATTGGGCTGGCCCGTTAGTACAGGATCACAAGCTCCATTACTGCATATTGAATTATTTTATCATTGAGATGAGTAACTTATTGTTCATGTTGTTGCTATCTGTTATTTGCTCAAATGGATGGTCTCATAAACCTCGTCATCCCCAAATCCTTTCATACATTTCTATGTGATATATTTCTATGTTTATTGTCCCTTTTTTTTACTTCCAGCTAGTTGCTTGTTGATAGTCCTTGTTTTTGGGTATTTTCCATATTTGAAACATCTAGTCTTATTTTTTAACTATTTTGCTAATTTGGGGTGGTTGTGTTGGTTTCTTGTTCCAGGTATTTTGTCTTTGGTAGTGCTGTGGTAAAGTGTTTTTTGCTATTTTGCAAGTTTGTCACTCTTTCATCAGTTGGTTTATATATGTTTTCAACGCTAGACTAAAACTGTCCAAGTTTGTTACTCTTGCTTTTTGTTCTAAGCATAGATTGATCAAGCAATGTATGAATAGATGATCATTTTGTAAGTACATGAAATTTCTCCTAATATAATATTAAATTTAATTTTATGTGATTAATGTTATTGTATTGTTGGTTTGTCTTTAAATTGCGAAACCCGCAAAATGATCAGATATAGCGTATTATATTTTCGTATAATTTTCTTGTGTTTTAAAACCGTTGCATTAAATTTAAATGGCCGCTTCATTTAGATACATAAACCGCTGCATTAGATGAACAAAACCGCTTCATTAGATGGATAAAACTGCTTCATTATATACATAAACCGTTGCATTAGATGGATAAAATCGCTTCATTAGATACATAAACCGCTGCATTATATATCAAAACCGTTGCATTATCTTATGGTAAAACCGCTTCATTAGATATATGAGGGCAGCGGTTTTTATACCTAATGCAACGGTTTTTGAATTTAAATAGTAAACCGCAGCATCAAGATTTAAAACCGCTGCATTAGACCTAATGCAACGCGATCAGATGAAGCGGTTAAAAACCGCTGCATTAGACCTAATGAAGCGGGTTTTTGACATAATGAAGCGGTTTTCGACTGTTGTTTTAGCCCTTTAATTTAGTAGTGGCTTTTGCATCCAATGAAAAAGAAGACCCTTGTTGCGATGTTGAAACTTTTGAAACCGAGTATGATGTTTCAAGGATCTCTTCTTTCCCGACTCAGCTTGAGCATCCTTGATTAATGAATCCGATTGAGGGAGAGGTGCCAAAGATCTCTGCTTGGCATTGTATTCGAATTCAATCGCCGATTTCTTGGAAGAAGCCGATGGTGCTTCAAGAATGGAGTCATAACTAGATGAGCGGTTATGTCTACAATAAACCGTTTTTGAAAACCTAGCTCTTTGAAGCCATGAACTAGCAGCCTCTTCGTCCATTGGAAAAACGACCGGGATTATAAACTTACTATTTGAATGCCCAAATCTGTTTACACAATCCAAAGAAAATAGAACTAAAACAGTAAATAAATTTCAATCGTACAAATTAAGAACTAAGGGAAATTGAGATGAAGAATCTCTCAATAAAAAAAGTTTAAAAAATCAACGGGGAAGAGAATGTAAAAAATTACCAGAAACACGAATAATATGATTTTGAAAGAGAAAGCAGGTAGTCAAAACCACCGGCCACGAGAACTATATATATTATTACGCTGACCTTCTTCCCAACCAATCTATCTTTTATCTTTTTTATTTAATGTATCTATCTTCTATCTACAATATATACACAAAGGATTTCTTAACTTCTTTTCAAAAAAAAAGTTAATTTTATTAACTTATTGATTATAGTATAATTTTATTTTATTAACTTATTGATTATATTATTATCTCCATTTTTGTATGGAAAAAAGAAAAATAAGTATCTTATCTAATTTGTTTTTTTTCTTTCGACCATAACAATATACATATTTCCATATTTTTTGTGATATACTATTAGGAAAGTTTATCCTTAATATTCAATGTTAATTTACATAAGTGATGTACTTCACACCTAAAATTTCTAACACTTCACACTTTTTCAATGTTTTTACCATAAAATCAATGATTTAATTATGGAAAATTAACTTCCCACTAATAAAAGATCATAATACCGGTAAGCTCTCAGCCAATTTGGAGATTTAATGAAAACCCGTGAAATAAAATCTTTTATATAATGAAACAGAATCTTCCTAACTTATATAAAAACAAAATATTCACATAAAATATATATTATATATATATATTTAATACCCTTATTTATTAGAGTTTTTCCTACTTTACATGCCAAACAAAATTTTGAAAAAACTTTTTGAAGAAAAAATGTGTGCAAACAATATAGTAATTTGACATAATAGTATGTAAATTTTACTTTATTTCATTTTAAACGGTTAATAATAGTTTATCTTTAATTCTTCTAAAAAAGATATGTATATGGGGCAACCAGTTAATGTTGTTTCCCTTCACCCCTAATTTCCAAAGCTGCAAAAGCTAATATCAGGACTTGACTTAGAGTTGAAAACTAGAGGATTTTTGAATGGTAGAATTGGCTGGGTGCTTAGGGTTAAAGATAAACTATTATTTCATTTTAAACGGGGACGATGAAGGATTCGTTGAGAGTTAGAAAGCTAACATCCCCAACTTTACTTGTGAACTGAAAATACCAATACAAGTAGGACGTAGCCCATTTTTTATAAGATAATTATCATAAGTGATAATATCACCATTTTTTATTTTTTAAAAAAGAAGAAAAAATATCATATCCATCTAATTAAGTAAGATATATTATTGAATGGTAGAGAATCTAGTAAAATATATAGTTAATAATCTAACAAAATATCTTAATATTTAATTTTTTTTTATTTTAAAAGAAGGCTATTAAAGTAATTGTATTGTGTGAAGTTTAGTAAAAAAGTGTGAAGTGTAGGATTTCCCGGAAAAAATATCTATAAATAGACTCTTTTTTTTTTTTAGATTCTTATTTATGCACTGGCGTCGTCTCATTGTAACCTAATCAATTTGTGATCAATCTTTGTAAATTGCACGCTATCTATTCGATATAAACCCAATTTAGCTCTTCTCAGATTTGTGCTCCCTCCAATCTTTCTGGTAATTTTTCTCCCTCGCATCGGTTTCAAGTGTTATTTAACCTCTGTTGTGTTTGGATTAGGGTTTATAGTATTGTTTAGCAGATGATTTCAATGTTTCAACTTTTTTTTTTGGTTCGATTCAATATTGCATAATTAACTACTGATGGATTCAATGTTTCAGATTTGTGCTCTGCTAGCCCATCTACAATGTTCCCACCAATGTCCGCCACCACCGCCGCTGTCGACGATGCAAGAGCAAAAGCCAGCGCCGCCTTCGCCGTCGGAAATTTCTCCGGCGCCGTGAATCACTACACCGCCGCCATCGAACTCTCTCCGGCGAACAGCAAGCTCTACTGCGAGAGATCCGCCGCTCACGCCGCCCTCTCCAACTTCATCTCCGCCCTCTCGGACGCCGAGAAGTCAATCCAACTTAATCCAACGTGCAGGCCAGAGGCCTACGACCGCCTTGGCGCCTCCCACCTCGGCCTCGGAAACTACGCCGAAGCCGCCTCCGCGTACGAGAAGGGACTCAAGATCTCCCCAAACAACGAATCACTCAAATCCGGGCTAGCCAAAGCCAAAGCCGGATCAATGCCGTTTTCACTTAATCATCAGCAAAAGAGTGATGAGAAAAAAGAAGAGCAGAATCACAAGAGCAGAATCATAAGGGTTTCTTGCCTATCCGGCAAGGAATTGATTGATCGCAAGTTGAAGGCAACTGCCAACAAACCACCTTCTCCTGCATTCGCTTTGGATGACGTCGAAGACCCTAGCGAAATTTGGCCAGCCATGGAGAATTTACACGTCCCTTCTATCAAGAAGCGTCACCTAAGCTTGCCGCCTTCCGAGATCATGAACGAAGTGGGCATCCATGCTTGGAAGGTACTTATAATACGTGTTTTTTCGAATGAACGGTAATTCATTTATTTTAAAAATAGTTGTTACAATCTAGCTTCGAAAATACGATAATCAATTCAAAATTTGTTCCTCTGGCAATTTTGGTAGGGTTTTCAGGGCGCCCTGTCGTCTTTGGCCATCACCAACGAGACGATTAAGAAGATCGAGAAGGAGAAGGAGGCGTTGTTCCAACATCTCAACGAGACGACTGGCAACTTGAAGGCGGGGGAGGCCAAAGTGACCCGTCTCGAAGCAAAGGTGGCCGAGTTGGAGCAAGCATTGGCCAAGACGAGCGAGGCTGAATGTGATATTGGCGCCTACTACTCCTGGAAGTCTCGTATCGAGATGATGGAAGAGTTTGCGAGAGGTGAGCATTCGAGCTGGAACCTCGAAAAGACAAAGGCCGAGTTCTTAGCCGCCTTCCCACCTGAAGCCGGCGTCCCTGGCACGAACGAGGAACATGTGGACAATGCTGATAGGACAAGACAAGTGGCAACACCAGCCGATGTATCCAAGGATGCTGCCGCTGATGCCATTGACAAGACCAAATCTCCCAGCCCTTTCGGTTCCAACTCTCCCAGCCCTTTCGGTGCCAACTCTTTCATCTCTTTTGGTGCCTGCGGTTACCAACAACCTGCCCAGGGTTACAAAATTGGGTAGGCTAATTTTCATCAAATCTTTTTAGGTGGTAATTTTTTAATTAAATCTACCTTAATTTAATATTGGAAAAATTGCTTGAAATACCCTAACCTAAGAGGTGGTTGCGTTTTCTACCCCAACCTTTTCGAATTGCATAAAATATCCTATATTTTGTAGTTTGTTGCGCACTCTACCCTCAAAATATCCACTCTTTGGAGACTGACCTATCATCTTTTTATTTTGGGACAAAAATGCCCAATTTGTGTACATACAAGTTTATGAAAGTTGTAAATTTTATTCTTAGAGGATTAAAATATTCAAAAGTAATAATTTTCTAATCTTCTTTAGGTTCTAAAACATTTTTACCAAAAATCAATTTCTTATGCATAAAAATATTTTGTTAAGATAGCCTTTTGAGTAAGGTTCAAAGTAATAATATAATCTTATATGTTTAATTTACTCATGTATAATAAATAATATCTTTCCCTTTATTATTTGTCTAATATAAATTCTCAAATTCATATTTAACCAAATTAATCCAAGGACGAGGAAGATCCCTAGCCGAAACCGAATAAGAGCAATTCCTAGTGAGGAAGAAAAGCCTATCACCCAAATCCCTAACTTTCATCCACTCGCCACGCTCGATCACCTCGTTACCATCCTCCTGAAATACCATTAGCCTATAGATAAAAAACTCGTTCCAATCGAAAGACAAAACAAGATACAAATCTCCCTCGGATACCACTAACCACATACGAGAAGTCGAAAGATACTCCTCCCCATGAACTTTCTTACAATTTATCCGATCTAGCCGAGATCTCATATAATCAACCCAATAAAGATTACCATTTTCATCAATAGCATAAACCCATCCCTTCAACTTCACAAAATCATTCACAAATTGAGGGCGATCAATCTCGCGATCCCAGCTAATCTCGCGCGCCTCTCCATAAAACCCTAGCTCAAAAAACCGGCATTTCTTGGTACAACAACCTTCAGTCTTACATTGAAAAAAATATATTTTTATTATTATTTTTACCATACTTTTTATTACTGTATTGTTTTTAATTTTTTTGGTACAACAACCTTTAGTATATTTTTGAGCTAGGGTTGGTACAACAACCCTAGCACAAAAATATACTTATTTTTTATTTTTTATTTTTTATTTATTTTTATTTATTTTATTATTTTTTATTATTTTTTTAATCGGATGGCCTAGATTCATTTCTAGTGTTTCAATCGGATGATCCAGATTTGTTCTTAGTTTTCATGATAAGCCCCATTTTCATTTGATTCAATCTCTCCTAATCAATATATACACTTAATTACATCATCCTAAATTTTCACCAAAAAAAATTACATCATCGTAAATTTACTTCTTTAACAGGGGTAGAACTGTCCAGAGGAATTTCCAAAAAAAAAAAGAAACCCGAGTAGTAGTAACATGGAATGGGCACAAAACCCTAATTCTCGGTATTGTTCGATACAACAATACTGATCGATCGCAACTCTCAACTCATAATTTTTGGTGAAGTACGAGGACACGGCATCGCTAATCTTGGATTGCGGTAAGTCTAAAAATTAACAATTTTAATTTTGGCTTTATGCGTGTTAATTTGGAATACTGAATTAGATGATTTCATAGCTTTTGAATTAGGATTTTGATATATCAAACATTCTTGATTGGTGATAGATCAAATTATCCGATGGAAGAAGCCAGAGCCAGAGGCAACGCCGCCTACTCCGCCGGCAACTTCACCGACGCCGTAAAGCACTACACGGAGGCCATCGCCCTCTCCCCGTCAGACCACCTCCTCTACTGCGACCAATCCGCCGCCTACGCCTCCCTCTCCGACTACACCTCCGCCATCTCCGATGCCCAGATGGCCGTCCAACTGAACGGCTCCTGGCCGGCGTTCCACTCGCGCCTCGGGGATGCCTACTACGGCCTCCACAACTTCTCCAAACCGACCTAGTCAAAGCCACAACTGTTAGCCCGTATACTGTCAAGCAGCACCTGTTGGGACGGTGTTGGGACCTCTGGATCTAAATATCGGAACAGCGACATCGTTCTCCAGTTTTGATAATGACAAACACCATATGGGAACTAACGTGCTTTGATCAAGTATTTCTAAGGAACACAGGTTTAGCAAAGAACTCCCATGAACGACCAAAGGAAACAAGAATACACAATGAAGAGTTTCTCTCAAAGGAACTCTGAAGAGGAAAGTTCTCATGCGATGGGAACTCCCATGAATGTCTAGAAAACACAGATTTACACGATGAAGAGTTTCTCCCAAAGGAACTCTGAAGAAGACAGTTCCCACGACATGGGAACTCGCATGTGACGACAAGGACCGCTCAGCGCAAATCGCGGGATCCTGTCATGGACAGAACGAAGGCACAGTCTAAGGAGCAGACTGTCATGAGTAATCCAACGGTCCGATTGATTCAAGAAGTTGACCTAGTTCAAATCGAAGTCACATGTGAAGATTGTACACTTGGGCTGCAAGCAAAGGGCATTTCGAACAACATGAAAGATGCGATTGAAGCCCAAGTACAACCGAGTATAAAGCCAAATGAATAGTGCTAGGGTTAAGCACTTCTCGCAAAACTCACACATACTCCCAGAGAAAGAAAGAAAAAAGAAGAGAAGTCCCCGCCGGCGAGTGTCCGATCTCGACGACGGTGAAGCTAAAGTTCCCAAAGGCAAGGGAACTGATTTGTCAAGGTGTAAGGTTTGACTTTCTTGTTTTAGTTGAGTTGTTCGCTTAGGAACTTAGTTGAGAGGATTCATTAGTGTTGCTAGAGTTAGGTAGAACTCGTAGGAACAGAGAAGTTTGAATCTGGCTGTTTGTAACTAAGGAACAAGCAATAAAATAAGTAAGTCATTCAAAATCCTCCAAGCGGAGGTAGAGGTTTACCCACACAACTAGTTGGTTTGCGTGGGGTTCCTCTATAAGGGAACTGTGTTCTTTCTGCTTTCTTTTATACTTGCGATATTGTTTCTTCCGCTGCCTTGGGAATAGCTTAACAACCATTTCCCAAGCTCTCGCTAACAAGTTACGATCCAACAATTGGTATCAGAGCAGGCTGCTCTAGATTTGTGTTAGCATCGCAGGTTTCAAAATGGCTCACGAACTCACCCAAGTCGGTCACAACAACAGCAAGCCACCAAGGCTCATCACTGGTAGATTCAAAGTCTGGCAACGCGACATGAATAATTGGATGCGCAGCCAGGACTATCAGGCTTGGTGCGTTATAGAGAAAGGGAACTTCAAAATTGATCCAGCTATTGAGAATGACCTCTCCAAATGGGGAGCAAATGAGTACAAGTGCATGGAGGCCAACTTCAAGGCCATACAGTACCTTAAGAATGCTATGACGGTGCAAGACTGCGACAGGGTGGCAAACCTAGACACAACTAAGGAAGTGTGGGAAGCCATCCAACAAATGCATATTGGGAACTCAAACCTCCGAGAAGATCTTTAGATGAATGCGAGGAGGGAGTTTTTCAACTTTCAAATGGAAATGGGAGAATCCGTCGATAGTTACCAATCCCGTTTCGAGGGACTTTGCACCAAGATGGCTGGTCTTGGGATCACTATGGAGGAAATCACTGACAAAATGAAGGTTCAACAACTCTTCAGCGGGCTGACTGGAGAGTGGGCAAACGAGAGAACGATGTTCAAGGAGAACCCCGAAAAAAGAACTCTTATGCTTCACCAGGTTTTTGGAAAACTGGTGAGACATGAGAAAAGAAAGATAGATGACAAGGAGCAAAAGAGGGCACACCAAGGGATTGCGCTCAAACTCGAAAAAATGCTCAAGTCGGTTCAAGAGCAACATGAAGAATTTGAAGAAGAAGAGGATGAGCAACTAGTCCTCGTAACAAGGGCCCTTCGATCCTTCTACAAAGGGAAGTTCAAGAAGGGGAATGGGAACTCACAGAAAGGACAAAGTTCCCAAAGAAAACCTGCTGAGAAGGATCTCTCAGAAGTCACATGCTACAAGTGCTACAAAAAGGGACACTTCGCGAAGGAGTGCCCACTGGGAACTGACGACCGTAAGCAAGGGAAGAAGGCCTACATCGCCACATGGGACGATGACGAAGACGAAAATCCTGAATCTTGGGCATCCCCCGACATGTGCGCAATGGCCATAGGAGACACCACTGGGGAACAACCAAGTGAGGTAACTACTGAATCCGTTCTTGCTTCCTTGAATAATTATGAAAAACCTGAGTTGCTAAAAATCCTTTCAAGCCTTGTTAAAGACAACATTAAATTACAAAAGAAGTTGGAAAAATCGGAACACACCAATGCTGAACTGGTTGGTCTTGAGCCATGTCCCAACTGTGTGTCCCTCCTAGAAAAATTTCAGTCCTATCTGTCTCACATCGTAGAACTCGAAGATAAGCTTAAAATTCTAGAAAGTGATGAGAACACCCTTCTACAAAACTTGAGTAAAACAAAAGGGAGTCCTGAAGCCTCTAGTTCCCAAACCAAGTTTGTCCCTGCCAGACACAGAATAGGGTATGAGTCAGAAAGCTCTAAGAAAGGAAAGTCTCCTTTGAGTGAAAAAGAGATCAACGAGTGTAGGGCCTTAGAGCTTCAGTGTGAGAAACAGAGAAATGCACACTTAGAAGAGAAAATCCGTGTTTTGGAGAGTGGAGTGAATGGAGAAGTAGACTATTACACTGGGAACACTGGACATAAGCTGTATGTTCAAATAGCTAAGGGAAATAGGTCTAGGGTATACAACAAGGAAACTATGGATAGGAACAGGATACAAAGACCCATCCTATGTACTACCTAGGAGAATACTATAAAACCTGCTGGAACTGTGGTGCTCATGGGCACTACAAGGAAAGCTGTCCCAAAGCTAGGGCCCAAACCCAGAAAAATCACGAGTACTGGAACATGCAGAATCAACAAACCAACAAGTCAGCTAGAGTTTCCACAAAAAGGAACAACCATAGGAATTTTGCCTATAACAAGTACTCTCGAGATATTAACATTGTTGATTATGTGTTATTTGAGACTGTCTTTCCTTGCAAGGGACCAGGCAAGAGTAATCTTGCCTGGGTCCTCAAAAACTAACTTTTCTTGTAGGTGGCAGTGAGGGGGAACAGCACATGGGTCATTGATAGTGGATGTTCTAACCACATGACCGGAAACAAAGACAACCTCACCTCACTCCATCCAAAGGCCGAAGGAGGTCATGTGTCCTTCGGCAACAAGAACAAAGGGGAAATCATAGGAACAGGGGAAGTACTACTCAACAAATCAATCAAAATCAGCAACGTTAACCTTGTAAAAGACCTGGGATTCAATCTCCTGAGTGTTTCTCAGATATGTGATCAAGGGAACAACATCGTCACCTTTGATTCAAGAGAGTGTCTAGTGATCAACAAGAAGACCAACAAAATCATTCTGAAGGGAAGAAGGTCCAACAACATCTATGTGGTGGATACAGACTTTGAGCTACCAAGGAAACTGTGCTTTGCAAGTTCCCTTGACGAAACGGAACTCTGGCACAAAAGACTAGGCCATGCATGCATCAATCAGATCCTAAAGCTCTATCTACAAGATCTGGTCATTGGTCTTCCTCGAATAAACACCGAAGGTGCCAAGATGTGTGAAGCTTGTGTTCGTGGCAAACAAACCAGAAGCTCCTTCAAACCAAAAAGGGTAGTCAGCACAACAAGGCCCTTGGAGCTAATTCACATGGATCTCTGTGGTCCCATGGACACCGAAAGCTTCAGAGGAAAGAGGTACATGTATGTCTTAATTGATGATTTTTCAAGGTTTACATGAGTTCTTTTCTTGAGATCAAAATCAGATACCTTCAAAGAATTTGAGACTCTAATCAAGAGGATGGAAGTTAACATGGGAATCAAGCTCAAGGCACTCAGATCTGACCTTGGAACAGAGTTAAAAAACTCAGAGTTCCTAAGGTACTGTTCCAACAATGGTGTATCCCACAACTTTTCGGCTCCTTGCACTCCTCAACAAAATGGAGTGGTGGAAAGGAAAAACCGCACCTTGGAAGACATGGCAAGGACCATAATGCTATAGAGTGGAGTTCCACCAAGTTTCTTGGCTGAAGCCATCTCCACAGCTACTTACATCCTAAATCGATCCATGACAAGGCCCATGATCAAAAAGACATCCTACGAGCTGATCAAAGGAAGAAAGCCCAACATCTCTCATCTAAGGACCTTTGGATGCAAATGCTTCGTTCACAACAATGGGAAGGACAAGCTCGGCAAATTTGAGCCCAAAAGCGATGAAGGGATATTCCTGGGATACTCTTCCCAAAGCAAGGCGTACAGGGTCTATAACAAGAGGACCAAGAAGGTTGAGGAAAACATCCACGTCATCCTCGATGAAAACTCTGTAAAGATGGGAACAGAGGTCCAAGGAAAGTGAACTCTGTTCAAGCTGGTCAGACAAGAAGAAGAAGACGATGAGGATGAACCAAGAAAGAGAGATGCAGACTTTCCAAATGGGAACAATGCCCCACAATCAGGGAACAACGAAGGAGATTAAAATTCCACAGATCAAACCTCCTTTGAAGTTCCCTCCTTAACAGAAGAACCACACGATGCATCGAACTCTCTTGTTCCCCAAAATGAAAACATACCAGAATCCAGTGTTCAGGGGGAACAACGAGGGAACTCCGAAGAGAATCATGACGAAAGTCCCAGCGAAGAAGCTGAGCATAACTGTTCCCTTGAGGAAGAGGAGGCTCAAGACACAGATGAAGAAGAGTCAAGGGAACAGGTTGATGTCTCACACATCCGAACAAGAAACTACAACCAAAAGAGAGATCACCCCAGTGACAATATCATCACTCCATATGACAAAGGTGTTCTAACTTGCTCCTCTCTCAATAATTTTTATGCTTTTAATGCCTTTGTCTCGTTGGTGGAACCAAAAAGCATCAAAGAAGCTCTAAAGGACCCAGACTGGATCCAATCTATACAAGAGGAACTCAATCAATTTGAGAGGAACAAGGTGTGGATGCTAGTTCCCAGGCCCAAGAACAAGAACATCATAGGAACTCGATGGGTCTTTCGGAACAAGCTCGATGACACTGGGGCTGTAGTAACGAACAAGGCTCATTTGGTTGCTCAAGGCTACATACAAGAAGAGGGGATCGACTATGACGAGACCTTCGCACCAGTTGCAAGGATCGAGGCCATTCGTCTTCTCATAGCTTATGCAGCCCACAAAGGATTCAAGTTATATCAGATGTATGTGAAGACGACCTTTCTCAATGGGCACCTCAAAGAAGAAGTATACGTAGCTCAACCCCCAGGATTTGAAGATGAGAAGCTCCCCAACCACGTCTACTTCCTGGAAAGGGCACTCTACGGACTTAAACAAGCTCCTCGAGCATGATATGACAGGTTTGCTCAGTTCCTTCTGTCTCATGGGTACCTTCGAGGTTCCATAGACAAAACCCTTTTCCTTATGAAAGAATCTAAGGATATACTAATTGTTCAAGTTTATGTTGATGACATTGTTTTTGGAGCAACTAACAAAACTCTTGTAGAGAAATTTAAGAACCTCATGAGCATCGAGTTTGAGATGAGTCTCATAGGGGAACTCACGTTCTTCCTAGGACTTCAAATATCTCAAACAAAGGAGGGAACAAGGATTCATCAACAGAAATACATGAGAGAAATGCTAGTAAAGTATGGAATGGACCACTCAAGGCCCATCAACACTCCCATCTCACCAAACTGAAGGCTCAACGCCGATGAAACAGGGGTAAGTGTCGATCAAAGGAACTTCAGAGGTATGATTGGCTCTCTCCTATACTTAACTGCTAGTAGACCTGATATTATGTTCTCAGTGTGCTTATGTGCATGCTTTCAAGCTAACCCCAAAGAATCACACCTGAAAGAGGTGAAGAGGATTTTCAGGTACCTCAAAGGGAACGACAACTTGTGCCTTTGGTATCCAAGGAACAGTTCCCTTGAGCTCATTGCTTATACAGATGCAGATTTTGCTGGGCACCTCGTTGATAGAAAGAGCACATCAGGAATGACCTAGTTCCTTGGGTCATGCTTAGTCTCATGGGGATCCAAGAAGCAAAATTCAGTGGCACTCTCCACAGCTGAAGCAGAATACGTGGCTGCCGCATCATGTTGTTCTCAAGTATTATGGCTCAAGTCCCAACTTTAGGATTACGGTATATCTTTTGGCCCAGTTCCCATACTTTGTGATAATACTAGTGCCATTAACATTTCTAAAAATCTTGTGCATCACTCTAGGACTAAGCACATAGACATTAGACATCATTTTCTACGTGACAATGTTGAAAATGGGAACATCTCTATGCAACACTGTAGAACGGAAGAGCAAATTGCGGACATTCTCACTAAAGCTTTGGACAGACGTCCCTACCAGCGTTTTCGAATGCTTCTAGGGATGATAACTCTAAACTAAACAAGTCCTTATTTGTTTCTCCCTCGATGCTTGACTAGTTTAACTAGAAATGCATGATAGTGAACTATAGGACTCATTGCTCTCATCTTGCCTTATTACTAGTCTAGAGCCTCATATGTACATTGGAACATCATTTCCTTTTTGCCCAAAATGATCAACCAGAGTTTCCTCTAACCCTCATTACAAGACACTATGACGGTGGATCATAAAACCAACCCTAAGCCAAGGGCCAGACAAACGCTTCTCATGAGCCAAACTCTTTATCCCTTTATCGAGTTGCAATTGTCTGGTTCCCTTTTGAGTTCCCTAACCTCACAAAGAAAATTGAGTGTGAGTTCCCTTAACCTCTCCACTCAATATGACCTTTCCAAAGATCATGTGAACTGATAGGCAAAAGCAAGGGAACACTGGATCTGAAAAGATGAAATGTCACTAGGGAAACGGGAAATTGTATCAGACTCTGAAGCGTTTTGGGCCAAGTATTCAAAAATCAAAAAGACTTCCCAAGAAAGAAAACGACGCGTGTCAGAGGCGTGCTATGGAAGTTGTAACGGTCCTCCGAACTCATTGGCCAACGGTTATCGAGATTTTTCTACACTTCCCTTTCTACCCTTGTCTCTCTCTCACATAAAAACCCAACTTTGCCATTTTTGGGTTCCTTCCTCCTCATCCTTCCCTTTAACCCCCTCTCTCTGCAACTTTTCCTTCTCCCAATTCAAGCAAACTTCCAAAACTTCTCTCCATCCAAATCTTTCCATGGTTTCAACCCACTCATTCGAAGAAATCAAAGAGTGGATCAACAAAAACCCTCACACTTTCTTCCTCTCCATGTTAGCCGACATCGAGAAAGAACAAGATCCTGTTCTTCGCGATGTCCTAATTGCAGGGCTCTACAATTACGTGAGCCCTCTCATGCCTCCTCCTTCTCTTCCTCCTCCTCCGTCAGAGCAAACTCTAGCGATGCCTGCCTCCACCGCTACATCTTCTCAATCCCTTCCTCCTCCACCGTCTTCTCAACCCATCTCCATCTCCACCTCAGGGACCAAGATCCTAGACTCCTTCGGATCCGAACCCACATCCAAATACGAAGAACCCAAACAATCCAAACACAAACACTCTTCCAAAGATCCCTCCAAATCCAAACACCACTCCTCAAAATCCAAACACAAATCCTCCAAACGCAAACACACACAAATTTCCACTCCTTCATCCCCTTCTCTTCCCATGCCAAAGAAGAAATCTCCCCTCAACATGGAGGAAGTCCTTAACCTATCCAAACCCGACGCCTATGTCGTCGTTGACCCATCCGAGGTCGCGAAGCTCTTTCGCCCTCGTCCTAAACCTATCTCTGAGACCTCTGGTCCCAGGGACTCCACAATAATCTCTTCCTCCCCTCTTCCCACGGTTGAGGGAACATCTAATCCTCTTCCCTCTTCCCCACTGAAGAATCCTCCACCACCCACCTCCCCCATTGCCCAAACTCTCTCTGCCTCTGGGAACTCCAGTCCCAAGGCTCCCAACACCACTCCTCCTCCTCCAACCTCAAAGGTGTCAACTCCACCCTCCTCCTCCCTCAAAGTTCCCACACCACCTCCATCTCCTCCCACGAAAACTCCCACACCACCTCCACTGAAAAGCTTCCCTCCCTTTCCCAACCTCACCAAATAATGAACCTCGACTCCGACAAGGATGATCTCCCCATCGGAGTCATTGCTCGCAAAAAGGCCAAGGCGCAGCCGCCCATCGTCATGGGAGCTGCCGAAGAAAATGCGCGCCTTGCCGCGCTCGAGGCCGAGCTCCACGCAGAGATCTCGCGGCCCTCAACTCCAGAAGGGACCGCTGCCTCCAAAGTCCCAGAGGAAAGGGACCCAGCACCAACTAACGGTGCTCGGGCCAGCACAAGTCATCAAGATGAGGATGACAACGAGGACATGGACCTGTCCTCCGAAGAAGGAGGGACCTCCAGCGATGAAGCTGAGGACCATGAGGAGGCTTCTGCTGCCAAAGAACTCGCTGGTATCCCAACTCCAGGACACCAATTGGTGGTGTCGACAAGAGCTCTAGAGGAAAGGAACCCTCCTCTGATGATTGAAGCGGATGATCCCCCTCAGTAGAAAGGAAAGACTACGGTCTCCAGGGGGAACAAGAACAAGAACAAGAGAGGGAAGGGAACCGCTCCGAAGAAGGTGCACGTATCTGAAAATCGCAAGCTCCTTCCCCCTCTCATCCTCTCAGAAAAACAACTGACAGAACAAGGGCTCGGGCAACTGTGGGAGCTGATCAAGGCCCAAGAATGGGAACACATCTGTGATGAGGTAGTGAGTGTTGATCCCTCTCAGGTGCGCCTCTTCTACAACCACTTCGTTGTCCACGACGAGGGCACCAAGGGAACTCTCTCCCTCATGGCGATGACTTCATCTTCACAACCTCCTCCATTCGCCATCAACTACAGGTCCCTGTCCAGGGCCTCAATGCCTTGCCCGCCAAAAACTGGGGCGAGTACAATAGTGATGAGATCTACCACACCATCTATGAGGGCCGCGTTCCCACCACTAGAACGTCGACCCATCACTTATCTCTCATCGCCAAGTTGGCCCATCAGTTCATCATCAACGTGGTGATCCCTCGCCAGGAGAAGCGTCTTCACATCAACATTCCTAACGCCATTCTCCTCTATCACTTTCTCCTGAAGAAGCCCATCAATCTCCCTCGCATAATCTTAGGGCACATGGAGAAGTGCATGGCCTCGGCATCCCATTCCCTTCCCTACGCTGGCCTGATAAAGAAACTCATGCTCAAAGAAGGCCTCTATGACTCCTCCAAAGAAGAGGTCACCATAGGCAGGGAACTGGACATCTTTGTGGTCTAGAAAATGCGTCACTCGGAGCCCGTGGAGGACCAAGGGGCCCTTCCCTCGGGTGACAGCCCAGCGGATGGGAACACACGAGTGTTGGTGCACATTGCCAACACTCTAGATAGGATGGCAGGGAACCAAGAGAAGATCATCCATGCCTTGGACAGACTGAGTGTACTCCTTCTCCCTCGAAGCCCATGATCTTCCCCTTTTCTCCCCCTCTCCCCAATGTTCCCACAAAATGTACTTGTGTTCCCTTGTACATATTTTTGCTTAAGTAATGAAATGCCTTTTAGTATGATTTCGTGTTCCTCTCTTTCCTATTTTATGTGTTATTTGTTTTCGATGATGTCAAAAGGGGGAAAGACAAAAAATGCGAGATGAGTTAAAGTTAAGTTATCACAAAATATGCTCAAGCTAAGGGGGAACAATTGCATAAAAAGCTAAGTACGATCTAAGTGTTTCACTAGAAGTGGCTCCCTAGAAACATGCTTATGAACTCATCTGCACAACATACGTAGAAATGCTTGCTTATTTTGTGATGGGTTTGTCATCATCAAAAAGGGGGAAATTGTTGGGACGGTGTTAGGACCTCTGGATCTAAACATCGGAACAACGACATCGTTCTCCAGTTTGGATAATGAAAAACACCATATGGGAACTAACGTGCTTTGATCAAGTATTTCTAAGGAACACAGGTTTAGCAAAGAACTCCCATGAACAACCAAAGGACACAAGAATACACAATGAAGAGTTTCTCTCAAAGGAACTCTGAAGAGGAAAGTTCCCATGCGATGGGAACTCCCATGAATGTCCAAAAAACACAGGCTTACACGATGAAGAGTTTCTCCCAAAGGAACTCTGAAGAAGACGATTCCCACGACATGGAAACTCGCATGTGACGACAAGGACCGCTCAGCGCAAATCGCGGGATCCTGTCATGGACAGAATGAAGGCACAATCTGAGGAGCAGACTGTCATGAGTAATCCAAAGGTCCGATTGATTTAAGAAGTTGACCTAGTTCAAATCGAACTCACATGTGAAGATTGTACACTTGGGCTGCAAGCAAAGGGCATTTCGGACAACATGAAAGATGCGATTGAAGCCCAAGTACAACCGAGTATAAAGCCAAATGAATAGTGCTAGGGTTAAGCAGTTCTCCCAAAACTCACACATACTCCCAGAGAAAGAAAGAAAAAAGAAGAGAAGTCCCCGGCGACGAGTGTCCGATCTCGACGACGGTGAAGCTAAAGTTTCCAAGAGCAAGGGAACTGATTTGTCATGGTGTAAGGTTTGACTTTCTTGTTTTAGTTGAGTTGTTCGCTTAGGAACTCAGTTGAGAAGATTCATTAGTGTTGCTAGAGTTAGGTAGAACTCGTAGGAACAGAGAAGTTTTAATCTGGTTGTTTGTAACTAAGGAACAAACAATAAAATAAGTAAGTCATTCAAAATCCTCCAAGCGGAGGTAGAGGTTTACCCACACAACTAGTTGGTTGTCGTGGGGTTCCTCTATAAGGGAACTGTGTTCTTTCTGCTTTCTTTTATACTTGCGATATTGTTTCTTCCGCTACCTTAGGAACAACTTAACAACCAGTTCCCAAGCTCTCACTAACAAGTTACGATCCAACAGCAACAGCGAATACAGACGCAGTATCCACTGCCTTTGTATCATGCTAATATGCTTCAACAACCGAATATGCAACAGCAGCAACAACAACAACTGCTGTATCAGGTTAATATGCTTCGACGACAACAACAACAACAGTTGCAACAACAGTATATGCAGCTGCAGTGGCAGCGACTCATGCGACAACGACAACATCTGCCATCGCAAACTGTTGTAGTGAATTCAATGAATGGAGATGGGATAGGTATACTATTGGCTTTCTCATTTTTTTTCTTCAATTCTATATTATTGATTGAGTGATTGCACTCGATCTATGTTACACAGAAACGAGAACAACAAACATGAAACTGTTTTCCGAATTTCTAACACGAAATTAAATTAAATATGCTGCCCGCGTTGCACTATTAGAGTTTCCGTTTAACATAAGTGATTACAATATCTTGCATAGTTGCATGTTAGATATCTTGAAATCTGTTGAAATATAGAGGTGGGCATTGATGTTCCATCCCAGATTGAGAAAGAAAAATATCAATATGTAAGTAGGGTGAAATCCTTTCGCGAATCATTTATTAAGAAAAATTGATAAGCTTAACACAAAGGAGGAAACAATCAAGTTTTTTGGTATATAGATCTATCCCGATCTTATATACTGAGAATTTGCCAACAAAAAGTTTGTTCTGTTGAAGAGTTTGCAGGTTTCGCTATTAACCATTTGAGGAATTGTTGGATCGTAACCGGTTAGCTTAGAGCTTGGGAACTGACTCTTAAGCTATTCCCAAGGCAGCGGAAGAAACTATCGCAAGTATTAGAAAGACAGAATGAACACAGTTCCCTTATAGAGGAACCCCACTACAACCAACTAGTTGTATGGGTAAACCTCTACCTTCGCTTGGAGGATTTTGAATGACTTACTTATATTATTGATTTGTTCCTTAGTTACAAACAACCAGATTCAAACTTCTCTGTTCCTACGAGTTCTACCTAACTCTAGCAACACTAATGAATCTTCTCAACTGAGTTCCTAAGCGAACAACAATCACTAAATAAGTAACTCAAACCTTACAACGAATCGCAGTTCCCTTTCTCCTGGGAACTTGGCTTCACCGTCGTCGAGATCAGACACTCGCCGCCGGGGACTTCTCTTCTTCTTTCTCTTTCTCTGTTGTGGGTATTTGTGAGTTCTGTGAGAAGTGGTCAATCCGAGTACTATTCATTTGGCTTTATACTCGAGTGCACTTGGGCTTTAGTCGCATCTTTCATTTGTGTCCGAAATGCCCTTTGCTTGATGCCCAAGTTGTACTTTCTTCACATGTGACTTCAATTTGAACTAGGTCAACTTCTTGAAATGATCGGACCGTTGGATCAATCGTGACAGTCTGCTCCTCAGACTGTGCCTTCATCCTGTCCAAGACAGGATCCCGTGATATGCGCTGATCGGTCCTTGTCTTCACATGTGAGTTCCCATGTCGTGGGAATTGTCCTCTTCAGAGTTTCTATGAGAGAAACTCTTCATCGTGTAAACCTTTGTTCTCTGGTCATTCCTGGGAGTTCCCGTTACATGGGAACTTTCATCTTCAGAGTTCCCTTGATGGGAACTCTTCGTTGTGTGCTTCTGTGATCTTTGGTCATTCATGGAAGTTCTTTTCTCAACCTGTGTTCCTTAGAAATACTTGATCAAAGCACATTAGTTCCCTTATAGCGTTTGTCATTATCAAAACTCGGAGAATTGTATCGTTGTTCCGATGTTTAGAACCAGAGGTCCCAACATCGTTCCAACAATTTCCCCCTTTTTGATGATGACAAACCTATCACAAAAATCAGCAAGTATTTCAAAGCATGATATGCAGATGAGTTCCTACGCGTATTCCTAGGGAGCCACTTCTTGTGAATTACTGAGTTCGTACTTAGCTTTTTATGCAATTGTTCCCCCTTAGCTATAGCGTATTCTGTGATATCTTTTCAACTTAACTCATCTCGCATTTTTTGTCTTTCCCGCTTTTGACATCATCGAAAACAAGTAAACACATAGATAAGGAAGGAAAAGAACACGCAATCATACTAAAAACCATGCATTACTTAAGCGAAATATGTACATAGGAACACAAGAGACAATATTTGTGGGAACATTGAGGCTAGGAGAAAAAAGGAAAAAGATCATGGGCTTGGTGGGAACAAGGCATCACAAAGCCGTGTCAAGACTTGGACCAACTTTTCTTGGCCTTTAGCTATTTTTTCTTGGTCCCTTGCCATCTTGTCGAGAGTGTTGGCAATGTGCACCAACACTGGAGTGTTCCCATCCTGGGTGCCTTCACCAGATGGTAGCCTTTCTTGTTCCTCCATTGGCTCAGAGTGGCGCATTTTCTGGACGACAGAGAGGTCCAGTTCCCTACCTATGGTGACCTCTTCCTTGGATGTGTCGTAGAGGCCCTCTCTGAGCAAGAGTTTCTTGATGAGGCCAGCATAAGGGAGGGAGTGGGATTTGGAAGCCATACACTTCTCAATGTGCCCGAGAATTATGCGAGGAAGATTTATGAGCTTTTTGAGGAGGAAGTGGTAGAGGATAATGGCACAGGGATGCTGATAACAAGGCGCTTCTCCTGGCGAGGGATCACCATGTTGATGATGAATTGATGGGCCAACTTGGCAATGAGGGATAGGTGATGAATAGAGGTGCCAGTGGTGGGAACACGGCCCTCATAGATCGTGTTATAAATCACCTCGCTGTTGAAGTCGCCCCAGCTCTTGGTGGGCAGACCCTGGAGGCCCTGGACGGGGACCTGTAGTTGAAGGCGGATTGTGGATGTGGTGAAGATGAAGTCATCGCCTTCGAGGGAGAGAGTTCCCTTGGTACCGTTGTCGTGGACCACAAAATGGTTGTAGAATCGGCGCACCTTAGAGGGATCGATACTCACGGCCTCACTACACATGTGTTCCCATCCTTGGGCCTTGATCAGGTCCCATAGTTGCCCTAGCCCTTCATCGGTGAGCTGTTTTTCTAAGAGGATGAGGGGGGGAAGGAGCTTGCGATTCTCAGAGATATGAATTTTCTTGGGCACAGTTCCTTTCCCTTTCTTCTTGGAGTTCCCCCTAGAGACCGTAGTCTTTCCTTTTTGCTGAGGGGGGTCAACCGCTTCGATCATGAGTGGGCGGGTCCTTTCTTATGGGACCTCTGCCGACACCACCATTTGGTGTCCGGGAGTTGGGATGCCGGCAGGTTCTGTGTCATTGGTGGCCTCCTCGTATTCTTCAGTGTCGTCACTGGAGGTCCCTTCATCGTCGGAGGAGGTCAGCCCGGTTTCCTCCTCGTCATCTTCTTGGTGACGAGAGCTTGTCCCATCTTTAGCAAGCAAGGCTGGGACCTCCTTTTCTTGGGTCTCCATTTCTAGGGCCACAGTGTCTTGGGCCTCGTTCCCTTGCTCAGACGGAGGCACAAGTAGGATGCCTCAGAATTCTTCCTCGAGGGCTTGGAGTCGGGCTTCCTCTTCCTCAGTTCCCATCACGATGGGTGCTTTGGCCTTCTGGCGAGCAAGGACTCCGATGGGGAGATTATCCTCGTCGGAGTCGAGGTCTATTGTGGTTTTCTGAGCCAAAGGAAGTGGGGAAGGGAGTTGTATTGTTGTGGGAGAAGAGGGAGGGAGAGGAGAATTTTGTGGAGTTGGGACCTTGGGAGTGGAAGGAGGAGGAGTAGGAGTTCGAGCCTTGGGACTGGAGGTCCCAGAGGCAGATTTTGAAGTGGTGGGGGATTTGGGAATGGGTGAAGTGGGTGGGGGAACTCTGGGGGAGGAGGATGGAGGAATCTTCTTTGGAGAAGATGGAGGAGGGTTAGCAGTTCCCTCAACTATGGGAATAGGGGAGGAAGAGATTATTGTGGAGTCCCTGGGACCAGAGGTCTCAGAGATTAGTTTGGGACGAGGGGGAAAGAGCTTCGCGACCTCGGATGGGTCAACGACGGCATAGGCGTCGGGTTTGGAAAGGTTAAGAACTTCCTCCATGTTGAGGGGAGATTTCTTCTTTGGCATGGGAAGAGAGGGGGATGAAGGAGTGGAGATTTGTGAGTGTTTGCGTTTGGAGGATTTGTGTTTGGATTTTGAGGAGTGGTGTTTGGATTTGGAGGGATCTTTGGAAGAGTGTTTGTGTTTGGATTGTTTGGGTTCTTCGTATTTGGATGTGGGTTCGGATCCGAAGGAGTCTAGGATCTTGGTCCCTGAGGTGGAGATGGAGATGGGTTGAGAAGACGGTGGAGGAGGAAGGGATTGAGAAGATGTAGCGGTGGAGGCAGGCATCGCTAGAGTTTGCTCTGCCGGAGGAGGAGGAAGAGAAGGAGGAGGCATGAGAGGCCTCACGTAATTGTAGAGCCCTGCAATTAGGACATCGCGAAGAACAGGATCCTGTTCTTTCTCGATGTCGGCTAACATGGAGAGGAAGAAAGTGCGAGGGTTTTTGTTGATCCACTCTTTGATTTCTTCGAATGAGTGGGTTGAAGCCATGGAAAGATTTGGATGGAGAGAGGTTTTTGAAGTTTGCTTGCATTGGGAGGAGGCAAAGTTGCAGAGCGAAGAGGGTGACAGGGAAGGATGAGGAGGAAGGAACCCAAAAATGGCAAAGTTGGGTTTTTATGTGAGAGAGAGACGACGGTAGAAAGGGAAGTGTAGAAAGACCTCGATAATCGTTGGCCAATGAGTTCAGAGGACCGTTTCAACTTCCATAGCATGCCTCTGACACGCGTCGTTTTCTTTCCTGGGAAGTCTTTTTGATTTTTGAATACTTGGCCCAAAACGCTTCAGAGTCTGACACAATTTCCCGTTTCCCTAGTGAAGTTTCATCTTTTCAGATCTAGTGTTCCCTGCTTTTGCCTGTCAGTTCCTATGATCTTTGGAAAGATCATATCGAGTGGAGAGGTTAAGGGAACTCACACTCAATTTTCTTTGTGAGGTTGGGGAACTCAAAAGAGAACCAGACAATTGCAACTCGATAAAGGTACAAAGAGTTTGGCTCATGAGAAGCGTTTAACTGGCCCTTGGCTTAGGATTGGTTTTATGATCAACCGTCATAGTGGCTTGTAAAGAGGGTTAGAGGGAACTCTGGTTGATCATTTTGGGACAAAAGAAATAATGTTCCTCTATACATGTCAAGCTCTAGACTAGTAATATGGTGAAATGAAAGCAATGAGTCTTATAGTTCCCTATCATGCATTTGCAGTTAGACTAATCAAGCATTGAGGGAGAGACAAACAGGGACTTGTTTAGTTTAGAGTTATCATCCCTAGAAGCATTCGAAAACGCTGGTAGGGACGTTTGTCTAAAGCTTTGGTGAGAATGTCCGCAATTTGCTCTTCCGTTCTACAATGTTGCATAGAGATGTTTCCATTTTCAACATTGTCACGTAGAAAATGATGCCTAATGTCTATGTGCTTAGTCCTAGAGTGATGTACAGGATTTTAAGAAATGTTAATGGCACTAGTGTTATCACAGAGTATGGGAAATAGGCCAAAAGACATACCATAATCCTGAAGTTGGGACTTGAGCCATAATACTTGGGAACAACATGATGCGGCAGCCACGTATTCTGCTTCAGCTGTGGAGAGTTCCACTGAGTTTTGCTTCTTGGATCCCCATGAGACTAAGCATGACCCAAGGAACTGGGCCATTCCTGATGTGCTCTTTCTATCAACGAGGTGCCCAGCGAAATCTGCATCTGTATATGCAATGAGCTCAAGGGAATTGTTCCTTGAATACCAGAGGCACAAGTTGTCGTTCCCTTTGAGGTACCTGAAAATCCTCTTCACCTCTTTCAGGTGTGATTCTTTGGGGTTAGCTTGAAAACGTGCACATAAGCACACTGATAACATAATGTCAGGCCTACTAGCAGTTAAGTATAGGAGAGAGTCAATCATACCTCTGAAGTTCCTTTGATCGACACTTACCCCTGTTTCATCGGCATTTAACTTGGAGTTTGGTGAGATGGGAGTGTCGATGGGCCTGGAATGATCCATCCCATACTTGATTATCATTTCTCTAATGTATTTCTGTTGATGAATCCTTGTTCCCTCTTTTGTTTGAGATATCTGGAGTCCTAGGAAGAACGTGAGTTCCCCTATGAGACTCATCTCAAACTCACTGCTCATGAGGTCCTTAAATTTCTCTACAAGAGTTTCATTAGTTGCTCCAAAAACAATGTCATCAACATAAACTTGAACAATCAAGATATCCTTAGACTCTTTCTTAAGGAAAAGTGTTGTGTCTATGAAACCTCGAAGGTATCCATGAGACAGAAGGAACTGAGCAAACCTGTCATACCATGCTCGAGGAGCTTGTTTGAGTCCGTAGAGGGCCCTCTCCAGGAAGTAGACGTGGTTGGGTAGCTTCTCATCTTCCAATCCTGGGGGTTGAGCTACGTATACTTCTTCTTTGAGGTGCCCATTTAGAAATGTCGTCTTCACATCCATTTGATATAGCTTGAATCCTTTGTGGGCTGCATAGGCTATGAGAAGACGGATGGTCTCGATCCTTGCAACTGGTGCGAAGGTCTCGTCATAGTCAATCCCCTCTTCTTGTCTATAGCCTTGATCAACCAAACGAGACTTGTTCCTAGCTACGGCCCCAATATCATCTAGCTTGTTCCGAAAGACCCATCGAGTTCCTATGATATTCTTGTTTTTGGGCCTAGGAACTAGCTTCCACACCTTGTTCCTCTCAAATTGGTGTAGCTCTTCTTGCTTGGCTTGGATCCAGTCTGGGTCCTTTAGGGCTTCTTTTATGCTTTTTGGTTCCACCATTGAGACAAAGGCGTTAAAAGCACAAAAATTATTGAGAGAGGAGCGAGTTAGAACACCTTTGTCATATGGAGTGATGATGTTGTCGATGGGGTGATCTCTCTTTTGGTGGTAGTTTCTTGTTCGAATGTGTGAGACGTCAAACTGTTCCCTTGACTCTTCTTCATCTGTGTCTTGAGCCTCCTCTTCCTCAGGGGAACAGTTATGTTCAGCTTCTTCGCTAGGACTTTCGTCAGGATTCTCTTCGGAGTTCCCTCGTTGTTCCCCCTGAACACTAGATTCTGGTACATTTTCATTTTGGGGAACAAGAGAGTTCGAAGCATCTTGTGGTTCTTCTGTTGAGGAGGGAACTTCAAAGGAGCTTTGATCTGTGGAGTTTTGATCTCCTTCATTGTTCCCTGATTGTGGGGCATTGTTCCCACTTGGATAGTCTTCATCTCTCTTTCTTGGTTCATCCTCGTCGTCTTCTTCTTCTTGTCTGACCAGCTTGAACAGAGTTCCCTTTCCTTGGGCCTCTGTTCCCATCTTTACAGATTTCTCGTCGAAGATGACGTGGATGCTTTCCTCTTATCTTCTTGGTCCTCTTGTTATAGACCCTGTACGCCTTGCTATGGGAAGAGTATCCAAGGAATATCCCTTCATCGCTTCTCGGTTCAAATTTACCGAGGTTGTCCTTCCCATTGTTGTGAACGAAGCATTTGCATCCAAAGATCCTCAGATGAGAGATGTTGGACTTTCTCCCTTTGATCAGCTCGTAGGATGTCTTCTTGATCACGGGCCTCGTCATGGCTCGATTTAGGATGTACGTAGCTGTGGAGATGGCTTCAGCCCAGAAACTCGGAGGAACTCCACTTTCTAGCATCATGGTCCTTGCCATGTCTTCCAGGGTTCTGTTTTTCCTTTCTACCACACCATTTTGTTGAGGAGTCCGAGGAGCTGAGAAATTGTGGGATACACCATTGTTGTCACAGTACTTTAGGAACTCTGAGTTCTTGAACTCAGTTCCGTGGTCAGATCTGAGTGACTTGAGCTTGATTCTCATGCTTACTTCCATCTTCTTGATTAGTCTCTCGAACTCTTTGAAGGTATCTGATTTTGATCTCAAGAAAAGTACCCATGTAAATCTCGAAAAGTCATCAATTAAGACATACATGTACCTCTTTCCTCCGTAGCTTTCAGTGTCCATGGGACCACAGAGATCCATGTGTATCAGTTCCAATGGTCTTGTAGTGCTAACCACCTTTTTGGGTTTGAACGAGCTCCTGGTCTGCTTCCCATGAATACATGCTTCACACATCTTGACTCCTTCAAGGTTAATTCGTGGGAGACCAATAACTAGTTCCTGTAGATAAAGCTTCAAGATTTGATTGACACCTGCATGGCCCAGTCTCTTGTGCCAGAGTTCCGTTTCGTCAAGGGAACTTGCCAGGCACAGTTTCTTTGGTGGCTCAAAGTCTGTATCCACCACATAGATGTTGTTGGACCTTCTTCCTTTCATGATGATTTTGTTAGTCTTCTTGTTGATCACTAGACACTCCCTTGAGTCGAAGGTGACGATGTTGTTCCCTTGATCACATATCTGGAGACGCTCAAGAGATTGAATCCCAGGTCCTTTACCAAGTTAACGTTGCTGATTTTGATAGATTTGTTGAGCAATACTTCCCCTGTTCCTATGATTTCTCCTTTATTCTTGTTGCCAAAGGACACGTGACCTCCTTCGGCCTTTGGGTGGAGTGAGGTGAGGTTGTCTTTGTTTCCAGTCATGTGGTTAGAACATCCACTGTCAATGACCCATGTGCTGTTCCCACTCACTGCCACCTACAAGAAAAGTTAGTTTTTGAGGACCCAGGCAAGATGACTCTTGCCTGGTCCCTTGCAAGGGAAGACAGTCTCAAATAGCACATAATCAGCAATGTTAATGTCACGAGAGTACTTGTTATAGGCAGAGTTCCTATGGTTGTTTCTTTTAATGGGAACTCTAGCAGGCTTGTTGGTTTGTTGATTCTGCCTGTTCCAGTACTCGTGGTTTCTCTGGGCTTTGGCCTTAGCTTTGGGACAACTTTCCTTGTAGTGCCTATGAGCACCACAGTTCCAGCTGGTCTTATAGTATTCTCCTAGGTAGTACTTAGGATGGGGTCTCTGTATCCTATTCCTATCCATAGCTTCCTTGTTGTACACTCTAGACCTATTTCCCTTAGCTATTTGAACATACAACTTGTGTCTAGTGTTCCCAGTGTAATAATCTACTTCTCCATTCACCCCACTCTCCAGAACACGGATTTTCTCTTCCAAGTGTGCATTTTTCTGTTTCTCACACTGAAGCTCTAGGGTCCTACACTCGTTTATCTCTTTTTCACTCAAAGGGGACTTCCCTTTTCTAGGGCTCTCTGACTCATACCCTATTTCGTGTCTAGCAGGGACAAACTTGTTTTGGGAACTAGAGGCTTCAAAGTTCCCTTTTTCTTTACTCAGATTTTGTAGACGGGTGTTTTCATCACTTTCTAGGGTTTTAAGCTCATCCTCAAGTTCTACGATGTGAGACAAATAGGACTGAAGTTTTTCTAGAAGGGACACACAGTTGGGACATGGCTCAAGACCAACTAGTTCAGCATTGGTGTGTTCCGATTTTTCCAACTTCTTTTGCAATTTAATGTTGTCTTTAACAAGGCTTGAAAGAATTTTTAGCAACTCAGTAGTTACCTCAGTAATTATTCAAGGAAGCAAGAACGGATTCAGTAGTTACCTCACTGGGTTGTTCCCTAGTGGCGTCTCCTATGGCCATTGCACACATGTCGGGAGATGCCCAAGATTCAGGATCTTCGTCCTCATCATCGTCCCAGGTGGCGATGTAGGCCTTCTTCCCTTGCTTTCCATCGTCAGTTCCTAGTGGGAACTCCTTTGCGAAGTGTCCCCTTTTGTAGCACTTGTAGCATGTGACGTCCGAAAGATCCTTCTCAGCAGGTTTTCTTTGGGAACTCTGTCCTTTCTGTGAGTTCCCATTTCCCTTTTTGAACTTTCCCTTGTAGAAGGATCGAAGGGCCCTTGTTATGGGGACTAGTTCCTCATCCTCTTCTTCTTCAGATTCTTCATGTTGCTCTTGAACAGACTTGAGCACCTTTTCAAGTTTGAGGGCGATCCATTGGTGTGCCCTCTTTTGCTCCTTGTCATCTATCTTCCTTTTCTCGTGTCCCACCAGTTTTCCAAAGACCTGGTGGAGCATAAGAGTTCTGTTTTCAGGGTTCTCTTTGAACATCGTTCTTTCATTTTCCCACTCTCCAGTCAGCCCGTTGAAGAGTTGTTAAACCTTCATTTTATCAATGATTTCCTCCTTAGTGATCCTAAGACCACTCATCTTAGTGCAAAGTCCCTCGAAACGGGATTGGTAGCTATCGACGAATTCTCCCATTTCCATTTGGAAATTGAAGAACTCCCTCCTCGCATTCATCTGAAGATCTTCTCGGAGGTCTGAGTTCCCAATGTGCATTTGTTGGATGGCTTCCCACACTTCCTTCGTTGTGTCTAGGTTTGCCACCCTATCACAGTCTTGCACCGTCATTGCATTCTTGAGGTACTGTATGGCCTTGAAGTTGGCGTCCATACACTTATACTCATTAGGCCCCCATTTGGAGAGGTCATTCTCAATAGCTGGATCGATTTTGAAGTTCCCTTTCTCTATAACGCACCAAGCCTGGTAGTCCTGGCTGCGCATCCAATTTTTCATGTCACGTTGCCAGACTTCGAATCTACCAGTGATGAGCCTTAGTGGCTTGTTGTTGTTGTGACCGACTTGGGTGAGTTCGTGAGCCATTTTGAAACCTTCGATGCTAACACAAATCTAGAGCAGCCTTGGCTCTTATACCAATTGTTGGATCGTAACCGGTTAGCTTAGAGCTTGGGAACTGGCTGTTAAGCTGTTCCCAAGGCAGCGAAAGAAACTATCGCAAGTATTAGAAAGACAAAATGAACACAGTTCCCTTGTAGAGGAACCCCACTACAACCAACTAGTTGTATGGGTAAACCTGTACCTCCGCTTGGAGGATTTTGAATGACTTACTTATATTATTGATTTGTTCCTTAGTTACAAACAGCCAGATTCAAACTTCTCTGTTCCTACGAGTTCTACCTAACTCTAGCAACACTAATGAATCTTCTCAACTGAGTTCCTAAGAGAACAAAAATCACTAAATAAGTAACTCAAACCTTACAACGAATCGCAGTTCCCTTGCTCCTGGGAACTTGGCTTCACCGTCGTCGAGATCAGACACTCGCCGTCGGGGACTTCTCTTCTTCTTTCTCTTTCTCTGTTTTGGGTATTTGTGAGTTCTGGGAGAAGTGGTCAATCCGAGTACTATTCATTTGGCTTTATACTCGAGTGCACTTGGGATTCAGTCGCATCTTTCATTTGTGTCCGAAATGCCCTTTGCTTGATGCCCAAGTTGTACTTTCTTCACATGTGACTTCAATTTGAACTAGGTCAACTTCTTGAAATGATCGGACCGTTGTATCAATCATGACAATCTACTCCTCAGACTGTGCCTTCATCTTGTCTGGGATGATGCTCAAAACGGTAAAGTGAGAAGTGGGCCTGGGGTGCAAGGAGCATACAGACCCAGAGGGCCTCTCGAGGATGAACCTGGGGCCCACAACCATATCCACCTTTTATTTTGACAAGATCCCTACCCCCGCGAGGTCCTCCGAAAACTGGGAACGAGGTCTACACCTCGTAACCGACTCTACCAACACGCCCGCCCACCAGAACCACTCAGCTAGCGCCGCGCTCCCGAGCCAATCACAAGCTGCCTCTCCGCTAGACCAATCAGAGCCCTTGATCTCGGGCGTCCCACATCGGACAACGGTCAGAACTCGACTCCCCAATCCTCTATAAATAGAGGAGAATCTCGTATGGAAAAGGGGTCGAAAAACATCTTGAACTCAAGAACTATCTTGGTCGTTGAAGATCGACGTGATCGAAACATCGCCAAAAGGCCTCGCTATAGACAAGTGAAGTCCACAAACAGACTTCAAGTCTCACAAAGTTCGTACTCACACCAAAGATCTCGCTACACCATCTCTCACGCCGCCTATACCTCGCTCTCATTCACATCAAAGACTTCGCTGTCCGATCTCGCAAGTCGTCAACACCGTCCCTCTAGATCAACCTCGCTCAAAAGGTCAAGCAATACTTAGAATTGTCTAGCAATTAGGAGGTCTCGAAAATTGTTAGGTCGAGATCTCGGATAATTGTAGGAGATCTAGGGTGTAAACTTCCAAGCGTTTGTAACCTCGTGTTACCGTAACCTCGTTGTAAAGAAAATCATAAATAAAGAAGCAAGTTTTCGTACAGTCGAATATAATAATCTCGTGTCTTGTCTTTTAGCGAACGCGTCATTTCGGGTTTCATCACTGGCGCCGTCTGTGGGAACTTCTTCATCCTAAGTAGTTCCTCGATTCGTGCAAACCTTAGCTTCGATTCCCTCAAAATGGCTTGCCCAAACAATTTCTTCCCTCAACACCCCGACAACATGCTAGAAACTACGCAATGGACAGCCGCGGTGCCTCCGGGTTGCCCGTTCGTGGTCCCTCCGGGATGGATGTACGCCGCCCCGCAAAATCCATTCCCATTCCAAGGCTTAGAGCAGGGCGGCGCGCCCCCAAACCCATATCCCTACCCGGATTATGGGCAATACCAGCAAGGCTTCGCCCCTTCGTACGTCCCCTATCCCCCCAGGGTGAGCCGCACTCCGAGTACGTCCCCGCGTACGTCCCTAGGCGTGCGCCGGAGCCCGAGTCCTCCACCAACGGCTCGTCAATAGAGAGGCCTCCCCGAGATCCCATGCAGATCTCGCGGTCTCGATCGCGACGATCAAGGCTGTAGGAGCCAGAGTTGTCCGAAATAGCGGGGAGCGCGATGCATTACCCAAGGTCTCGATCGCACAATTCGAGACCTCCGCCCCAAAATCAGGAGGAGGCCAAGATCACCTCCCCATTCATGGACGCGATCCGGAACGCGCCCATGCCCAAGGGCTTCTTAAGGCCACAAATGGGGCTTTATGACGGCTCAGTGGACCCCGAGGAGCACGTAAAACACTTCGCGGTCCAGATGAACGTCAACGCCTAGAATGACGCCATATTCTGCCGGGTTTTCCCAACCACCCTGGAAAAGGCCACGTTGACGTGGTTCTCAAGTAAGAAGGTCGGCTCCGTGACCTCGTTCGCCCAACTGTGTGATTCCTTTGTCACTCACTTCAGCGGCTCTAGGAAGCGCAAGAAGAACATGCGGGATCTCCGCGGGATCGAGCAGGGGGAGAGCGAGTCCTTAGACGCCTTCTTCACAAGGTTCACGATCGTTGTGGCGGAGATCGCGCACGTCGACGAGTTGTCGGTGCGTGACACCCTCATGGGCAACCTGCGCATCGGGAATTTCAAAAACCGCATTTTCTTGAAGAATCCGGAGACGTACGAAAGCCTGTGCGCCCGGATCACGGCGCAAGTATACGCCGAGGATGCCGCCAACCCGAGCTCGCGACCACGAACTGACAAGAAGATCGTCGCCGAGGCCAAGGGGAAGGCAAAGGCGGCCGTGCCAGCTGCGCGCGATGCGTGTATGACGCAGGCACATAATCCCAACAACAACAACAACAACAACAACAACAGAAACAACAATAACAACCGGAGCAACAACAAAAATAACCGGAACAACAACCGCGGAGGCGGCGACGGAGGTTGGAACTGCTTTGGCGGAAAACCGCGGGGTTATCGAGGCAAGGGGGGTCCCGCGTACAACCCAAATGAAAAGGGTCGCGCCAACCCTGCGTCAGGAGCCAACCTCGAGCCGCGAGGCCCAAGTCAGACCCAGGCTAACAACACCAACAACGTCGAGCAGCAGGCGCTCGCGAAGCAGGCCCGGTCTGGACAAGCGACGGCGCTCGATGGGTACATCCATACCATCTCGGGCGGACCATCACCGGCTGGGTCAAGCCAGACAGAGCGGAAGAGATACGCGAGGGAAAGCCATCATGAGCCCTCGGTATTCAGCGTCGCCCAAACCTCGCGCGCCCACGTAGGTTTGTCCTTCTTGTTCGAAGATGCCGAGGGGCTTCACATGCCACACTCCGACCCCTTGGTGGTCCACGCTCAAATGGGCTCGAAGATGGTTAAGCGAGTGCTGGTGGACACGGGATCCTCCGTGGACATCATGTACTATGGCGCGTTCGAGCAATTGGGCATCTCCGAGACCTCCTTGAAGCCCTACGCTGGAAACTCACCTCCTTCTCGGGAGACGAAGTCGACGTGGCCGGACTCATCGACCTTTGGATGACGCTAGGCACCGGATCCACCAGGAGGACCGAGATGGTGGAATTCACGATGGTACGCCTGCCTTCGGTGTGGAATGTAATCATTGGGAGGGTCTCCCTGATGAAGTTCCAAGCGGTAGTTTCTATCTATCACCTGAAGATGAAGTTCCCCGTTGATGGCGGGGTTGGAGAGGTATAGGGCAATCAGGAGGAAGGTCTCGTTTTCTACGCGACCTCTGCAAAACAAAAGTGCCCAGTGTTCATGGTGGAATCCCCCGGCGAGGCCGACCTCGAAGTCCGGGATTTCACAGTCCCCACTCCAGAGCTAGAAAGAAGGGTGATATCCCCTTTCGAGAGCGAGTCCGAGAGGATCTACCTCGGGGAATGCCTCTTGGGGGCGTCGGCGACGTCGCTAGAAGCCTTGCTCGCTGGATCCCGCGACGTGTTTGCTTGGACTGCGAAGGACCTCCGAGGTGTCACGCGGACCGTGGCCCAGCACTCTTTGAACGTCGATGTCACCACTCGCCCTGTGGTGTAGCGACGAAGAAAAATGAACGAAGAAAGGGCGAGCGCCGCGAATGACGAGGTGGCAAAATTGCTAGCTATAGGGTTCATACGCGAGGTTCAATACCCCCGGTGGTTGTCCAACGTCGTGCTTGTCAAAAAAGCCAGCGAGAAGTGGAGGATGTGCGTCGATTTCAAGGACCTCAACAAAGCATGTCCCAAAGACAGCTACCCCTTGCCCTTGATCGACGAGATCGTTGACTCAATCGCAGGTCACGGGGTTTTAAGCTTCCTCGACGCATACTCGCGGTACAATCAAGTCCTGATGAACCCGCGAGAAGAGTAGGAAACATCCTTCATCACCCAGCGGGGCACCTATTGCTACAAAGTCATGCTGTTTGGGCTGAAGAACGCGAGGGCCACCTTTTAGCGCCTCGGCAACCGCGTCTTTAAAAACCATCTCGGGAGGAACGTGTCGGCATACGTCGACGATATTGTCGTTCGGAGCAAGACCCTTGAGGAGCACCAGGTCGACCTCGCTGAGGTCTTCGCCACTCTCAGGCACAACCGTCTTAGCCTGAATCCTGAGAAGTGCGTCTTCGGCGTATCGTCGGGCAAATTTTTAGGCTTTATGATTAGTGAGTGCGGCATTGACGTAAACCCTGCCAAGGTCGAGTCGATCCTCTCAATGAGGTCACCGCGGTCCCGCACCGAGGTGCAACGACTCAACGGTGCCGTCAACTACCTGGGGAGGTTTTGCTCCCGCCTGGCGGAGAGGTCTCTTCCCTTTTTTGCAGCTCTGAAGCAGAATGACAAGTTCGTGTGGGATGAGAGGCTGGAGATCGCTTTCTCTGAGCTCAAGGCCTTCCTGTCGAAGCTCCCCACCCTTTCGCCCCCGTTGGCGGGCGAAGACTTACAACTTTATGTGGCTGTCAGCCCCGAGACGGTCAGCGCGGTGCCAACCAGAAAGGCCACGCACCCAGTTCACTTCGTGAGTCGCGTGCTCCAGCCTGCGGAGCAGCGCTATTCCCCAGCAGAGAAGATGGCGCTGGCAGTTGTGACGGCCGCAAGACGCCTACGCCCTTACTTCCATGCGCACCCCATCCAGGTCCTGTCTGACCTCCCACTTCAACAAATCCTCCACCAGCCCGCCCTCTCCGGGCGAATGACGAAGTGGGCAGTCGAGCTCTCCGAGTTCGACATCAGCTACCTCCCAAGGACCGCCATGAAGGGACATGCCCTCGCTGACTTCATGGTGGAGGTCCCCTTCCCTGAGACAAAAATGAGCGTGGAAGAATGGAAGGTGTTCGTTGACGGCTCACGATGTGACGCCGGAGGTGGGGCTGGCGTATTCTTCGATGGGCCCTCAATCGAGACGGAGTACTCACTTAACTTCGCCTTCGACGCCACCAATAACGAGGCCGAATATGAAGCCATGATCGCTGGAATCGAGATGGCGCTCCTTAGTGGGGCCCAAAAAATCAGGGTCTACACCGACTCCGAGCTGGTGGCGCGCCAACTCAACGGTCAGTACAACACCAGAACGGGGTTCCTATGAGAAAAGGTCAAAGCCTTGGTATGATGCCTGGAAACCTTCGCGGTCGAGTCTATCCCGCGAACCTCGAACACCAAAGCAGATGCACTTGCGAGGTTAGGATCCGCCCTCCCCCTTGAAGTGGGGAACCGCGTGATGGTAGAGCGAAAACTCTCGCGGAGCGTGAACAGCGAGGTTCTACCTGTCTCTGTGGGGGATTGGAGGATCCCGATAACACGGTATGTGGAGAGCGGAGTCCTCCCAAAGGACCCCGCACAAGCCAGGAAGCTGAAAATGCAGGCGGTGCGATATTGCGTCATAGGTGGCTACCTTTATCGACGAGGCTACGCCGAGCCCAATCTATTGTGCGTCCCAACCGAATCCACGGAGCACATCCTATATGAGGCCCACGAAGGGGTCTGTGGTGGCCACCCGGGGTGGCGAACCCTTTCGCATAAGATCGCTCACTTAGGGTACTTCTGGCCCACCCTCCGGCAAGACGCAAGGGACTATGTCCAGCGATGTGATGGATGCCAAAAACACGGTAACCTCTTGCACGCCCCGACCTCGCAGCGTCGCTCCATCCACGCGCCATGCCCCTTTGCGATGTGGGGGATGGACATCCTCGGCCCCTTCCCCAAGGCCGCCGGTCAGGTGCGGTATATCCTAGTCATTGTCGACTACTTCACAAAGTGGGTTGAGGCACAAGCAATGGCGAAGATCACGGGGACTAAGGTCTGCAACTTTCTGTGGAAGAACCTTGTCTGCCGCTTCGGCGTTCCCATGACCATCATGACCGACCATGGCCCCCAATTTGATTGCGAAGAGACTCGAACATTCTGCTCAGACCTCGGCATAACCCACAAGTTCTCCTCCATGGCCCATCCTCAGTCCAACGGACAGGTAGAGAACGTCAATGCCCGCATCCTGTCCGATCTAAAGAAACGGCTGGGCATGGCCCAAGGTCGTTGGGCAGAGCTCCTCCCACTCGTCCTATGGACATACCGCACCACCGCGCGCCGCGCAACCGGAGAAACGCCGTTCGCCCTAACCTACGGGGTAGAGGCCCTAGTCTCGGTAGAGACCCTGGTCCCATCGGCAAGGGTGTTCGATTTCGATGAAAAGGAGAATGAGGCCAATCTCAGGGTCGAGTTGCTCTTCCGCGACGAGCTACGCGAAGTAGCAGACCTTCGCTCCAGGGAATACAAGCAACACGTGGCCGTCTACCACAACAAGAAGGTGAGACCTCGGTTCCTGGCCACAGGCAATCTCGTCTTGAGAAGAACCGAAGGTGGCAAACTGGACCCCAACTGGGAGGGGCCATACATCCTCGGCGAGGAGGTCGCTCCCGGAGCCTTTAAGCTCAAAGACAACGAGGGGCATACCCTCAGTAAGACGTGGAACGTCGACCGATTAAAGAAATATTTTGTGTAAACCCTCTGAGCCCCGTTACCTCTTTTTGTGAATAAAGGGTTGTTGGACTTTCAAAATCTCTCCCAAAAATAGAAACTTCGGGTGTTAAGTCCATCCCTCACTTCCCGCTTGGGGTTGGAGATTTTCGTCAGGTCCAAACCCAGCTTCCCGCGTGGTGTTGGAGAATCTCGTTAAGTCCATCCCTCGCTTCCCGCGTGGTGTTGGAGAATCTCGTTAATTCCATCCCTCGCTTCCCGCGTGGTGTTGGAGAATCTCGTTAAGTTCATCCCTCGCTTCCCGCGTGGTGTTGGAGAATCTCGTTAAGTGCAAACCCCGCTTCCCGCTTGGTATTGGAGAATCTCGTTAAGTCCATCCCTCGCTTCCCGCTTGGGGTTGGAGATTTTCGTCAAATCAGAAACTCGCTTCCCGCTTGGTGTTGGAGAATCTCGTTAAGTCCAAACCTCGCTTCCCGCTTGGTGTTGGAGAATCTCGTTAAGTCCAAACCCCGCTTCCCGCGTGGTATTGGAGAATCTCGTTAAGTCCATCCCTCGCTTCCCGCTTGGGGTTGGAGATTTTCGTCAAATCTAAACCTCGCTTCCCGCTTGGTGTTGGAGAATCTCGTTAAGTCCAAACCTCGCTTCCCTCTTGGTGTTGGAGAATCTCGTTAAGTCCAAACCTCGCTCCCAGCTTGGTGTTGGAGAATCTCGTTAAGTCCATCCCTCGCTTCCCGCTTGGGGTTGGAGAATCTCGTCAAGTCCATCCCTCGCTTCCCGTTTGGGGTTGGAGAATCTCGTCAAATCCAAACCTCGCTTCCCGCTTGGTGTTGGAGAACCTCGTTAAGTCCAAACCTCTCTTCCCGCTTGGTGTTGGAGAATCTCGTTAAGTCCAAACCTCGCTCCCAGCTTGGTGTTGGAGAATCTTGTTAAGTCTATCCCTCGCTTCCCGCTTGGTGTTGGAGAATCTCGTGAAGTCCATCCCTCGCTTCCCGCTTGGGGTTGGAGAATCTCGTTAAGTCCAAACCTCGCTCCCAGCTTGGTGTTGGAGAATCTCGTTAAGTCCATCCCTCGCTTCCCGCTTGGGGTTGGGGAATCTCGTCAAGTCCAAACCTCGCTTCCCGCTTGGTGTTGGAGAATCTCGTTAAGTCCAAACCTCGCTCCCAGCTTGGTGTTGGAGAATCTCGTTAAGTCCATCCCTCGCTTCCCGCTTGGGGTTGGGGAATCTCGTCAAGTCCATCCCTCGCTTCCCGCTTGGGGTTGGAGAATCTCATTAAGTCCAAACCTCGCTCCCAGCTTGGTGTTGGAGAATCTCGTTAAGTCCAAACCTCGCTCCCAGCTTGTTATTGGAGAATCTCGTTAAGTCCATCCCTCATTGCCCGCTTGGGGTTGGAGAATCTCGTTAAGTGCATCCCTCGCTTCCCGCTTGGGGCTGGAGAATCTTGTCCAGTCCATCCCTCGCTTCCCGCTTGGGGTTGGAGAATCTCGTTAAGTCCAAACCTCACTTCCCGCTTGGTGTTGGAAAAACTCGTCAAGTCCATCCCTCGCTTCCCGCTTGGGGTTGGAGAAACTCGAGAAAAATATGTGAGGTCCGAGCAGGGCTCATGGCCTCGGCGTAATCATTGTGCGAAGTCCAAGCAAGGCTCGGGACCTCGATGAATTCTTGTGAAGATCCGAGCCAAGCTCGTAATCTCGATGCAGAATTAGAAACACCCGACGTGGCCCGAGTACCACAATAGTTGTGACACTCGGACCATGGGGTTGGGTAAATATGTGCGAGCATATACAAGTAAGCTAGAACAAACAAGCAATCATGAGGTAGGGAAAATAACATAAAAAGTTGGGGCACGTATGCCCAGATGTTTAATACAAGCCCCGCAGGGCCACCAAAAAAACAAAAAAACAAAAAAAAAACAGAAACAGACAACGACGTCCTTCAAATCTTCGAGGCTTCGGCGGTAGGGTCGGAGGTCTTCGTAGGATCTTCGGAGGCTTGAGCAATAGGGTCCTTGGGAATCTCCACGGCAGAAGGTTGGGAGCTTGGGGCATCTTCCCGAGCGATGGCTGCCGAGGTAGGCGCCTCGCTGGCAACAGTGCCATCCTCGTTAAGAAAGAATTCACATTCTCCCTCGGACTCTTCCCCGTCAAGTTCCCCCATGGTCTCCTCGTAGTTGGGAATGAAGAACTTAATGAGGGGGTCAATGTGCCCGTACTTCGCGACCACCTGTTTAACCCCCATCCGGACGGACTGGTGGAACATCTTCCTCACACTTTCCACCATCTCAGCCTGAAAGGCCTCGGACTTCACATACCTGGGCCCCTCGGCTTCCACCTCCTTGCTAAGCTCAACAACACGCCGTTGGAGCTTGGAGATCTCCTCCTCAGCTTTCTGAAGTTCCGCCTCCTTTTCCCGGAAGAATTGGTGCTCCGTGGTTAGCTGCCCCTTGAGCTTGGTAACTTCGCCCTTGAAGTCCCCGTTCTAATCCCTCAAATCCCTAGCCTCCTCCTTCACTTTCCTCAGCTCCTCCCTGACCTTCGCGGCGTCCTTGGCCTCGTCCGCCGCTGCGACCTTCGCGGCACGAACACGCCTTTCGGCCTCCGCGAGGTCTTTTCCCCTCTTCTCGATCTCGGAGTCGCGCTCTCTAAGCCTCACCTCCAGTCTATTCATTTTCCTATGGAGAAGGCTGACGCGACCACAGTTGTAGTTTGCGAAGAAGGCGTTCTGAAACGAACGAAGAATACGTTAAGACAAGAGCAATGATGGTAAAACCAACAAAAAACGACCCCGCAAAATAAGACGTACCATCGCCGAATAACGGAGGATTTCGTCGTTTATGGCGGCCTCCGAGAGGTTGTTGCTCCACGCAACCTCCTCCTTCCAAGCTGCCCTATCCCAGTCCTCGGGCACGCCCCGGGCGGGTCCGGGGCAATGGAACTTTTCGGTAGGAGGCCCGGAGGCCGAGATGACTCGGCTCAGAGCGCCAGGGCGCTCGATCTTCTCGCCCCCCCGGGGTTTCCCCCTGCCCATCCCCTTTGCGTTTCTTCGTTTTCTCCCCCCGGGGAGACCCCTCTTCCTTCCTTTTGGACCCGGCCTTATCCCCGGATCCTCGGGGGATTTGGGAGGACGTCCTCGCAGCATCCCCCTTGGCCGCCATCCCCCTGCTCGTCTTCACCTCCGGCGCCTTCGACGTCGGGGCTGTCGTCTTACTTTGCGGGGCGGGAGGCCTCGCTTGCGATGTCGGTTCGTTGATAACGACCCCTTATGACCACTGGGAATGGGGGCCGTAGAAGAAGAAGTCACATGCCTTTTGCCCTGCGACTTCGAGGTAAGAGCGCCAAGTAGGTCCACTGTCAAAACAGAGGAGTATGAAAGTTAGATAAGAAAAGCAAAAAACAAGTTAGCAAGGTTTAAACCCTCGCAGCTCAAAGACAGTAATGAGACAAAATAGGTTGGCGAGGTTTATAACCTCGCTCCTCAACAACAAAAAGAAAAATCAGGAAAGAGATTGAATACCCTCTTTGCCCTCGCTAGGAGGGAGGCTGAGACACAAGCCAGCCCGCTCAAGCTGGTCTTGAGAAAGATACACCTGGTGCGGTGCCTGACTCGTTGTGGCGTATCGGGCCGTGAGTGCCTTAAGCTCATCAACCGTCAGAGGGGTTACGCACCGAACGAATCTGCCCGGCGCCACAGAAAAGTTGAGATATCTCCCGGTGGGGTCGCGAACCAAGAACCAATTCGGCTTCCACGACCCGACGTTCGAAGGGGCCGTGGTGATCTTGATGTTCGGCGTGCTAAGATTGATGAGGCTTGAGGACCGAGTGTCTCTCCTCGCTAGGAATAAAGCCGATAGGAAATCGAGTCTCGGCCTGTCCCCGAGTTCGCGACTGCGAATCGTGTAGGCATACAACAACCGCCAAGCATTCGAAAACAACTGCGCGGGACAGATCTTCATGGCCCACAGATAATCAACAATGTGCTGGGCCAGGGGTAACCTAAAGCCCGCTTGAAGGCTGAAGAGGTGCACGACCACACACCTCTCGTAGGATGCCAAGGGCCGGCCCCCCTCTTCGGGAAGTGCCAGCTCAATTCCCTCGGGCCAAGCAAAGTCTTTGGCAATCTTCACGAGATCCTCACTCTTGAGTTCGGTGGCCATGCCCTCGGACATATAGTCCTCAGGGGTACCCGGGGTCATGAGAATCCTCTCTTCGAGGACAGACGGAACACGAGACACGACGTCAGTAATATACGCCGCAGGGAAGCTCGGAGGCACGTAGGGAGGCGGCGCCGAGGTCGTTCCCGCATCCGGCCGCACCTCAACCTCAGTAACGACGATGTTCGAAGGTGGGAGAAGCGCGAGTTGATAGAAACCTCGGAGTCGCTTGAGGAAGGCTTGTTGAAAACCAGCGAAGGGGACCTCGGGTTCTGAGAGTCGCTGAGTTCTACGCTTCCCGCGGACTCCGAAACCTCCTCGTAAAAACCCTCTTGAACTCTAAAAGCGAAGCCGGGCGGAGGGCTCGCAGAGGCTCTCCTAGGAATGAAAAGAACGATGTCCAGGCTGCGGAAGGCTAGCACCTGGAAAAGAAAGAAGCGTTGAGACGTCGGGCACTATAACCAAGGAAAAACAATGCGAGGTCATAACCTCGAGAGAAAAAGAACGAGGTCATAACCTCGAGAGAAAAAGAACGAGGTCATAACCTCGGAAGAAAAAGAACGAGATCATAACCTCGTAAGAAAGAGAAATTCTAGGCCATAAGAGGCGAGGAGCCACGTGGCGCCCTAGGGGCTACTCTGACAAGATAGGACGGTGATGGAGAAGTCGAAGCGCGAAAAAGAGGAAAGAGAAGGAGAAACGGAGGCCAGCGGTGAAAAGCAGCGGTGGAGACCCAAACGTCCCATCAATCAACTGTAGAGACGTTTGGGTTTCCAAGAGCCTCAAAATTCAAAATCACCGAAAAAGAAAAAGAGACGCCCGTCGGTTGGAGGACGAGAGGTTCAAGTGCATGGCGTTCGCCACCCTCACCCCACCATCCCGCCACCATGGCACTAGTGCAAAACACCAAGAGACAACCACTGCCCGCTAGGGCACAAGGCCGAACGAAAAGGAAAGAAAGAGAAAAGAGCAAAAGAAAAAAAAACGGAGAGGAAAAGCATGCGGAAACTCACGCCGACCTCACCACCGCCGTTTCACCACCGAGACGCCGGCGCGGAACACCAGGCGACACACGGTCGCCTCTCCAAACCACAGAACAAAAAGCAAGCAGGGAAAAATCGAAAGCGAACAGAAGACGGGAGGAGAAAAGTCGAAGACTTACTTGTTCAGAATCAACGAGGAGGGAGCGGTGGTGCAAATTAAAAGGTGGCTAAGGCTCGCCGGAAACCGTCTGCAGAAACCGCTCGCAGGAAGCCGGAAACACAGAAAGAGAGAAGGCGAAAATGTTGAAAGAAGAGATAAAGGGGAGGCGTGTGAAGTGCACTCTTATGAAGAGCAGGCTTGGGCCTCCCCTGCCCAGGTAGGCTTATTGGGCCTGTCCCTCCTAAGCGGCCCATTAAGCAAGATGCGAAGAGCAAGCCCAGAAAAGCTTTACCCTTGCAAACCAAAGAAAAGCTAAGTGTAGAATCTCGCAAAAAGAGGGCTTCACAAGATGCCCCCCATGAACCTCAGAAACCCTTGAAGCCTCGCAAAATGTCTACCCACCTCTCAGAGCCTCGCACCCCGCGATCTTTGAGAACTTATGCCCTGCGGCCCTCGGGGTGAGGTCCCCTGGCCATGGGGTTGTGATGATGCTCAAAACGGTAAAGTGAGAAGTGGGCCCGGGGTGCAAGGAGCATACAGACCCAGAGGGCCTCCCGAGGATGAACCTGGGGCCCACAACCATATCCACCTTTTATTTTGACAAGATCCCTACCCCCGCGAGGTCCTCCGAACACTGGGAACGAGGTCTACACCTCGTAACCGACTCTACCAACACGCCCGCCCACCAGAACCACTCAGCTAGCGCCGCGCTCCCGAGCCAATCACAAGTTGCCTCTCCGCTAGACCAATCAGAGCCCTTGATCTCGGGCGTCCCACATCGGACAACGGTCAGAACTCGACTCCCCAATCCTCTATAAATAGAGGAGAATCTCGTATGGAAAAGGGGTCGAAAAACATCTTGAACTCAAGAACTATCTTGGTCGTTGAAGATCGACGTGATCGAAACATCGTCAAAAGGCCTCGCTATAGACAAGTGAAGTCCACAAACAGACTTCAAGTCTCACAAAGTTCCTACTCACACCAAAGATCTCGCTACACCATCTCGCACGCCGCCTACACCTCGCTCTCATTCACATCAAAGACTTCGCTGCCCGATCTCGCAAGTCGTCAACACCGTCCCGCTAGATCAACCTCTCTCAAAAGGTCAAGCAAGCAATACTTAGAATTGTCTAGCAATTAGGAGGTCTCGAACATTGTTAGGTCGAGATCTCGAATAATCGTAGTAGATCTAGGGTGTAAACTTCCAAGCGTTTGTAACCTCGTGTTACCGTAACCTCGTTGTAAAGAAAATCATAAATAAAGAAGCAAGGTTTCGTACAGTCGAATATAATAATCTCGTGTCTTGTCTTTTAGCGAACGCGTCATTTCGGGTTTCATCACTGTCCAAGACAGGATCCCGTGATATGCGCTGATCGGTCCTTGTCTTCACATGTGAGTTCCCATGTCTTGGGAACTGTCCTCTTCAGAGTTCCTATGAGAGAAACTCTTCATCGTGTAAACCTTTGTTCTCTGGTCATTCCTGGGAGTTCCCGTTATATGGGAACTTTCATCTTCAGAGTTCCCTTGATGGGAACTCTTCATTGTGTGCTTCTGTGATCTTTGGCCATTCATGGAAGTTCTTTGCTTAACCTGTTTTCCTTAGAAATACGTGATCAAAGCACATTAGTTCCCTTATAGCGTTTGTCATTATAAAACTCGGAGAACTGTATCGTTGTTCCGATGTTTAGAACCAGAGGTCCCAACATCGTTCCAACAGGAATAGTGGGAGAGCTAGATGGAAAAAATGTAATATAGAATCTAGAAGATGGTTTTCTAAGATTGGCTTAGGAAACTCAAACAATATCTAAGCCCTCCTAGATTTTTTGTAACTAAGTTCCTTTTGAATGAATTACCCCCATTCAAAAAAAATATATATATATTTCCTTATCTTCTAGTGTAAATTCTCCCATCCTAAAACTTGATTTTGATTTTGCAAAGCTACTATACTCCCTTTGTTTGTTTCAGCTATTCAGCCCGGCAGTGTGGAGCTTTCACCAACTACGAACGCCGCCAAGACACTTGGAACTAGATCTTCAGCAACAGATTTGGCGGCTGATGTTTGTATGTCATGTAAGCTTGTGGTTTGATCCCATTGTTTCTGTTTCTCTTATAACTAAATACACAAATAAATTTGTCGCCCTTTTCTGCCGTTTCTTTGTTACAACAGCTGGTGTAATGTCACTTGGTCCTAGTTCCGCTCCCAAGAAACAAAAACGGGCTGCTGCCGATGCATTCGATCTCCTAGACGACCTCGTGGATTCAACCGAGCAACAATCGAACATATGGGCTACTAAGGCTCAATGGAAGGTATTGAATTACATATTTTTTCGAAGCAAAGTTGAATGATATATTAAGATCAAGAGTTCAAAAGCGAGTCAAGCCCTGGAGAGACAAAGTTTTAACCATGAGAGTGTGTGAGTTAGCATCAAAAAGGCGCCATTGTAGCCTAAGAGGAGGCTAAATTTGAATATATATTGTTATTTATTTAAACAAAAATAATGCTTACTACATTAGACGGAAACTCTAATTAATAGGACAGTTATACATTTTTCTTATTTCGACCAAAATTGGCTCGTTAGGGAATATCCAATAATTTTCCTATAATTTCATTCAAAATGGAGAATAAAAACTCATATTCTCTAATTTTTTTTCTACTCCAACAAATTCTCTATTTTGAATAATCTTATTTATATTATATTATAATATTAAAAAATCTAATTTGACCAATTGCATGAAGAGATGATTTATTAATATAATTAATGTATTTTTTAAATGTTTTTAGGAATTCTCTAAGATGATACAACATTTCACTTTTCTTCCTCTTCTATTATGGAAAATGGAATGAGGAATCCATTGGGCCATCATAAAATTCTTTAAAAGTTCAATTCCCAATGAAATGAAGAATTTGTTGGACATCATGTTCTTAATTATACTCTGCTTTGCTTCCTTTTTTTCATTGTCATCTTTAGGGGTTAGAAGGAGCCCAAAGTGCATTGAAGCGGGCGCGAGAGGTTATTGAAAAGGTCGGGTTACTGACCAAGATGAAAAAGGAGGCGGCACGGAAGAATCCCGAGCCTGAGGAGTCTGTGATTACTCTACAGACCCGAGTGAAGGAGCTCGAAAATGAACTAAGCAAGATGTCAGAGGATCACGCTCGACTCAATAAGGAGCTCAAGGAAGCGGCTAGCTACTTTGGTTGGAAGGCTCGTATTGAGATGATGGAGGAGTTTGTCGCGGGCAAGCATGTGGCATGGAATTCGTCCAAGGAGAGAGCGTTGTTCCTCGAGGCTTATCCTCGGATTCAGACCAAGGAGAAAGATGCTACGATCAAAGAAGCTGATCAACCGGCTCAGGACATCAAAAAGGAAAGTGTCGAGGTGAAGGATGAGGAGACATTTCAAATAGTTCAAAGAGAACTCGAGGCTTTTGTTATTTGAATTCGTACCTACAACTTTAACGCCTGAATTATCATTTAGTAGTAGCTAGCTAGCATCTTTATTATAATTCTGGTCCATCACCTAGTATATATATTGATCTTTTGTTGACAACACTATAGTTGCGTAAGAAAATAAAAACTAATGGCAGCTTTATATTTGCAAGTAATGTCCGGTTTGATCTCATAGATTGTGTGTAACCAAATTCAAATTATAAGTTTTCAGCATGAATTTTCAATTTTCATGTTTATAATTCTTTTGTTGACCACACTTCAGTCAGTTGTATCACATTATTAGTTGCAGTATTATTTTTTGGAAAGGTAAATTTCCAATGCATAAATGATAAAAATCATTTGCAAAAGGAGTTTAAAAAGACTAAAGAGAGTACTCGCATTACCATTCGAAATGCGAAAAACAGGACAAACAAAGACATCCGACGATCAATGATCAATTGGCACAACGCCATACAACCAAATCACGTACAAGTGTACAACCAATCCACAAAAATAAGATCAATCAATCCATTGAAGCAAAGTTTTCCCGGAATCTCTTACCTTGACTCCGAGTCGCACTTTCACCGGTTGGACCTTGTAGAGTCTATCTCAGTTCGGCGCACGATCCTTAGCACCTAGCTACCTTATTTATTTACAAGATTAGCTTATTAGATATATCATGCTAACACGGATCTCTATTTATGGATCTCTAATTCCATCTTCAGTTCATTGATGCTACTTATACTTTGAAAACAATTTGTACAGCCTAAATTCAAGGTCACATCTCAGTTCATCTCTAATTCCATCTTCAGTTCATCTTCGATCAGTTCATAGGTGGTACGCCAATGTTTAAGGTACAGCCTAAATTCTTCGATCAGTTCATCTCTAATTCCATCTTCAGTTCTCTTTCCAATTCAAGGTCACATCCCCTATGATGATACGCCTATGTTTAAGGTACAACCTAAATTCTTGTCAGTTAGTTGCTGTCCATTTTCCAATGCTTCTCAAGCCATCAAAACCCTCATGGTAGTTTTACTTTTAGTGCTTTAAGAGCATATGTAATGGTTGACCAAATTTTTTGGTCATCAAATTAAAAAATTTTATCTACTTTTTCTTTTCATTCATGCCCAAGCATAATTTGTTTAGTCCCAATGGTTGCCCAAAAAAAATATCTCTATTCTATTTAACCTTTCAATTTTTAATTTTTTTATGAGACACTTGTCACCATGACATTCAATGCCCAAATTGCTTGTTTGGTCATTGTGATGACCTGGTCATCATTCTCTTTCCTCAAAAATTCACAATCTCTCCTACTTTTAATATTTTTTTATTTTTCTCTCTCCTGATGCCCAAACAAATGGGCAATGGCTGAGAGTGCTCTAAGAGGGGCAGAATTGTCCAGCGAAAGGATTTAGGCTTTGTTTCACTTTAAAAGCTCTTTTTCTACCATTAAAAGTAAAAACTAGTTTTAATATTTTTGAAATCCTTGCAACTCTCTATCTATACACTAAAAATAATTTTCCACCTAAAAACTACTTTCTTTTTTTTTAGTCTGAAAACGGAGCTATATGCCCCTGCGAGTTTTTTTATTATTGCATAAGAGAAAACTAGTTACCCCCGAGGGGGTTTACATCAAAGGCTAAAGCCTCAACGAAACAATCATGCACATAAAAGAACTCAACATCATGAGAGTTTAAAGTTAAAGAGTGGTTTGCAAGCGCATCAGCCACCTTATTAGCATTCCTAGAAATATTAACTAGCTTAATGGTCCATGACCGATCCTGGATTAGCTTACGACACTCAACAATCAAATGATAATCCTTGTGAGGTTGTAACACCTGTTGCGTGAGAAGCTTAACAGCTTGGAGAGAATCTGATTGAATTAAAACCTGACGGAAATCCATTCTCTTAGCAATAATAAGGCCCTTGTGTATAGCAGCCAATTCAGCTTTTAGAGCATCAGAGTCACCATACCGAAAGGAGAAAGCTTGAAGAAATTGACCTTCATGATCACGAAAGATCCCTCCACCACCCGAAGCTCCTGGATTTCCTTTCGAAATCGCATCTGTGTTCAAAGCAATCCAATGCAAAGGAGGAGGCTCCCAATGCATAATTCTCGGCAAAGGACTTGCCATGGGAGTTATACGCTGTTCACCAGCCTTGGCTAAACTGTAAGCTTCAACCGTGGACATAACTTTCAAACTCAGCCTGTCAACTTCATCTCTAGCTTCAAAAACCAGTAGATTTCGGGTCTTCCAAGTAAACCAACTCATGGTAACAAAAATAGAACTCCATGAATCCAGCTTATGAATATTCAAATAAAGCCAATCCTTGCAATCTGTTACCGAGAAGAAATGCTGAGGAAGGTTATTGCCCGAGAGAGCTAGCCACACTTGCATAATTTGTGGACAATCTCGAAGCAAATGAAGAAGTGATTCCACAGCACCACACCTCGGACACGCAGCTACACTAGCAAGATGTCTCTTCACTCTATTCTCGTTACACATCACTACATCATGAGCTGCCAGGTATGTGAAGTGACGAGCTCTCTGTTGCGCCTCGACCTTCCAAATTTTAATCCAAATTGGATGGTCCAACTGATGTTCTGTCCCACGAGCTAGTTCATAAGCTGATTTTGTACTAAAAATTCCAGAGTTAGAAGGCTGCCAATAGAAAGTATCTCATGCATCATCCTCAGTAGAAAGAACAAACTGAGCTAACTTGTGCAACACATACGCAAGGAGTAGATGCGTCAGCAGCTGCCATGACCATCCATGAATTCCATAATAATCAACGACAGTATTACAACGGGCATTAGTGGGCACAGGAGCCAAAGTTATCTCAATCAGCGGTCTATCTAGGAGCCAAGAGTCTAGCCAGAAAAGAGCAATTGTACCGTTTCCAACGGAGAAAGCAATTCCCTTGGAAAAAGTATTTTCCCCATGAACGAGTCCCTTCCACACATAAGAAGAACGAACCCTCGACTTGAACATATCAACTTCCAGCTTATTATTGCAATATTTACCTCGGAGTACCCGACTCCAGAGCGAATTAGGCTCGTTCAACACCCTCCAGTTCAGTTTAGCCAACAAAGCTGAGTTAGATTCCTGTATCGACTTAAGGCCTAACCCACCCATATGTTTCGGCTGAGCAATTTTTCCCCAACTCAACAAATGCATCTTGCGCTTTTGATCCGAAGAACCCCACACAAAATTTCTTATCATCTGATCGACAGAGTCACACACAGCTCTCGGAACCAAGGTCGACTGCATCGTGTACACCGGTATGCTCGAGAGGACTGAATTAGCGAGAGTCACTCTCCCAACAGCTAAAAGATACTTAGCTTGCCACGCATTAAGACGAGCTGCAACCTTGTCAAGCAAGAAAGAGTAGCGATCATTGGTCATCTTGTCGCATATCGTAGGAACTCCAAGATATGACTCCAAATCTTCCGTAATCGGCATGGATAAGCAATTACTTATAGATTCTCGTTCAGACTGACGAACCAATCGTGAGAACAGAATGCTACTTTTGCTGTAATTCACTTTTTCACCAGAAAAGAAGCAAAATCTGTCTAAACAGGATTTGACAACCGTGGCTTGATGATTAGAAGCTTCCACAAAAAGAATAAGACCATTCGCAAAGAACAGATGTGAAAGACGAATACCACCCTCATAGATTGTTTTCCAAATTCCATTCGAACCAATTCTTCAATCATGTGAGAAAGATATTCCATACACAAGACAAAAAGATAGGTGGAAAGTGGATCGCCTTGGCGAATTCCCCTCGTAGGATTGAAAGAACCGGCCTTTTGACCATTCCACAGCAATTCCGTTGAACCTTGCATTTGACATTGCATGATGATATTAACCAGATGATCAGGCAGCTTTGCTGAGCGCAAAATCAGACGTAAGAAGCTCCATCTAACACGATTGTAAGCTTTCGCTAAGTCCACTTTAATCATCATCATTTTAGTATGAGAAGCGACCGAGCGGAAAGAATGAAGCACCTCATGAACCACCACTACATTATCATTGATTTGTCTACCAGGAATAAAGCTCGTCTGAGTCGGAGACACAAGACTAGGTAGGGCTGGTTTCAAACAATTTACTATCATTTTTGTCGCTATTTTGAAAGCAACATTGAGTAGTGAAATTGGACGAAAGTGAGCAGGCATAGCAGGAGGCATGATTTTTGGAATCAAGTGCATTAAGGCATTGCACATACCTGGTGCGAAAACACCATCGTTCAGCAACCCCAGAACACAATCAATGACTTGTGCGCCCACCACCGGCCAATTTCGTTGATAGAAAACAGCCGGAAAACCATCCGGACCCGGAGCTTTAAAAGGCGCCATCATATGGACGCTCTCCCACACTTCCTGAGCAGTAAAAGGCTTGCCTAAATTTTGAACGAGATCCGATTGAAGAGGCGGAAAACTGATTCTATGCCCCATAGCTGAGTAGTTCGGCTAAATAGCATCAGCGGAAAATAAATCCGAGAAGAATGAGAGAACCATAGAGATAATTTCAGTGTTATCCGTGATTCAAGCCCCGTCAGCGTTTTTCAACATAGTGATCTTATTAGCCCTGCGTCTGATAATCGTGGACAGATGATAAAACTTCGTATTTCTATCCCCTTCAATTAGAAAAGTCGATCTCGACTTTTGGAACCAAAGAACCTGTTCCTGGTGAAGAATTAATTCGAGTTCCTTGCAAAGCTCCTTCTCTCTCCAAATTAAACCCGCTGATCTACGATTACCAAGAGCCCGACGAACTCCTTCTAGACGAGCCAACAGTTTTCTTTTCTTGAAAAAAATGTTGCCAAACACGTCCCTATTCCACTGGCCCAGAGAAACAACAAGTTGTTGGAGAGACGTGTTCAGATCAGTATTAATATTCCAAGAATGCCGAAGAAATTGCTCAAAATCATTATGGGATAACCAAGCTGCTTGGAATCTGTAAGGTTTGTTGTAACCCTGGTTCGACTCTGTCACAGTCGTATTAAGCAATAAAGGAAAATGATCAGAATGAGTTGTTACAATATGCTTCACAGTTGCCTCTGGATAATTAAAACGCCACAAATCATTGCAGAGTGCCCGATCCAATCGAGTTGCTTTATACGTGGCCTGAGTATTTCCCGTCGACCATGTAAAACGTGGCCCCTCAAAGCAAAGATCAATCAATTGTAAACTTTCAGCCCAATTAGAAAAAGCATACGAAGGTCGATTTGATCCAACCGAAGAACTGGATCGTTCTCCTGGATTCATTGTAGCATTAAAATCACCAGTGATAAGCCAAGGCCGATTATTAGTTCTAGCCAAAATAGTGAGGTTATCCCAAAGCATCAACCGGTCAGTGGGATCCGGTGATGCATAGACAGCAGTTAACATCCATGGTTCTTCATCACGTCTAACGACCTCAACCGTAATATGTTGTGGATTTAAGGACAAAGGGATTAAAAGAATCTCAGTTGTCCGCCAAACCAGCCAAATTCCCCCTGAGAAACCAACATCATCCACCCTCAAAACACCATCAAAACCTAAACGTCGACACACATCATCTGCTCGTATTCCACTAATTCTTGGTTCAAACAAAGCAAAACCCGAGGGATTGTGAAGCCTGATCAAGTCTCTGATAGTAGTCATAAAATTTGCGCTCCCCGCGCCACGAACATTCCAGATGAGTAAACTGAGATTATTCATAGACATAACAGAATTTATGAGGTTCCCAAAAATAGGGGCATTCATGGAGTTAGAATGGACTGCAAAGGCTACAGCCGCTCTTGCGATGCACAGCATTGCGCTACTGAGTTGTTGGGGCATTGAGACTCGACACAGTACCGGTTGAGTCTCCGTTTGCATTGGAAGGAATTCCATTATCATTCGGTTTGCAAGGCGTGGCAATACCATGTGTTTGGGGATCATCTGGCGGTTCGAGACCATCGTACTTGCCCTGTTGAGGACTATCGTGGTCTCTATTAGTGGGATCGGGTTCGGGTGGGGGTGGTTCATGGCTCGTGGTGGGTTGTGTAGGTTGGAAATTATTGACAAGGATCGAAGGCAGAGGAGAGATCGTAGTGCTTGTGAAGGCTTGATTAGGGTTCAACTAAAAACTACTTTCTACCCAGAGGTGAAATAATAATCCTCCTCTCTCTTTTCATACATCTTGCGTGCACTTTTAACCGGGTACAAAACCCTAATTACTTTTCTTGTGTATTGGTTCGATTTTATTATCCGTCTCTCCTGTCTACTCTTGAGCGTTAAAGTACGAGGACAACAGAAGACAAGGCATCGCAAATCTTGAATTCGGTAAGGTTTCGTCTTATGTTTGTTCTTAAAACTCTCGAACAAGAAGGGGCTTTGTTAGGGTTTTTGCCATTCCGTAGAATTACCGGTTTGGATTATGCGTGTTTGGATTCTTAATTAGTAGATGATTTCATGATTTCAGAAGTTTGAATCGCTGTAAAAAAAATGGGGTTTTGGATTAGGGCTTGCTCGTGTTTGGATTTGCTACATACTTATATAGTTGAAAATTGAAATCAATGTTTTGCTTTAAATGACAAGTCTGCATGATCTGAACCTCCTATTTAATTAATACTCAGCAGCAACAGCAGCAACAGCAGCAGCCGTTGTCGATGAATCAGTATAATATTCTGCAGCAACAGCGGCAGCAGCAGCATCAGCATCAGGTGTTGCAGACGAAATCGTTATTTGAAAAAGAGCTTAATGTTCAGCAGCAACATGCTGTTGACGAATGAGCTTCTTATGCAGCAACAGATGTGGAAGAATCAGCTTCTTGTGCAGCAACCTGCACAACCACATCAGCAGCTGCTAGGGCAACAACAGTCTACGAGTGATGCCATAAATGGAGATGTCAAAGGTATATATATATATATATATATATATATATGTGTGTGTGTGTGTGTTTCATTATCATAATTTTATGCAAAAAGAGTTAATTTCGTACATGAAATGGAAATTGATGCCCACATTCTCCAACTAGAATTTCCAAGTAACATAGAAGATTGCAATAGCTTACATGTTTTTGGATATTCTCTATTTGTTTAGTAATTGCTCCACTTACTATACACATTCTAGTAATTAATTGCTCAACTTACTATTCTCCCTTCTCTTTGTTTGTTTCAACTACGAATCCTCAGATCCTCAGCATCAACTTTTTTGCCTACAGATTTGGCGGCAAGGTCAACCCGCCAACCACTAAACCTGGTTGCTGGTGCATTCGATCTAGTTGGCGATCTCCCGAAATTAACCGAGCAACCTTTGAACATATCGGCTAATGATGTTCAAGCCTTGTGGACTCCTCAAGCCAAGGCGCACCATACTAATATGGGAATAGCCAGTGAAGCTATTGCCATGCAAGGGCAGGTATTTTCTTGATTTACATTTTTACAAAATAATTTATTCATCAATGAACCGATTAAAAAAAACAAAGGTGTTCGATGTTTTGACATGATCCTTGATTCTTTTGGATTCCTACTTTGTATTCTAGTGAACTATTGAGAACCTGATTATTTTTAGGTTCAAACAGGATTTAGACCGGTGACTTTTCAACATGTGTTGTTAAGTGCATTTTCACGTTCACATGGAAATATATTTACCATTAAAACAAAACTAACATAACCAGTGGCGGAGCCAGAACAAATTGAAAGGAGGGGCGAAGTCGGTTACTGATGATTGACAAATAGCATAACATATTATTATTATATTATTATTTAAAATAATAAATATTAAAATAAATACATATAATAATTAAGAATATACTTATATAAAGTAAATAAACAATAAATTGAGTATGTAAAAAAATTTCATCTCTAATCTAATAGAAAAAAATATTTAAAAATAACCTAAATTTTATTATTAATTATTAAACTAATAATTAGTTACAACTTTTTACTGAATTTAGTAATTATATTTTAATAATATGCCAAAATTATTAATATTTTAAAATTACTCATTATAATAAAGATCTAGCTAGTTTAATTTGATTTTTTTTGTTTGAAATAAAATAAAATAAAAACGGAAATGTAGTGTAGTAATTACTTTGGGCTGGCCTGTGGGCAAAAAACAAGTAAAATGCAAGAAAGATATACTTGCAGCTCGTAGGAATCGAACACGGCCCTGCTTAAAAACCAGTATGTCTCCCAATCTCCCACTAGGCTAAGAAGTTTTACTGCTTAATATAGAAACATTTTAATATATACCACATATTTCACAGCACGAGAGAGGGGGCGACCGCCCCCTTCGCCCCCCCCCCCCCCCTCGCTCCGCCTCTGAACATAACCAATTAAAATAATGAGCTATATATAGTACCCATAAACTCTAATAGTTAGGGCAGCGTTTCTCGCTGGTGAACCTAAACTCTTTTGTAGTCTATCGAATTTTTACCTAATCAAAAAACAATCTTATCGGAAACTTGGAAACGAAAACTCTAAAGCAGGCTTCTTGGTGTAAAATGATGAAAATGATACATTTTTTTGTCTGTATTGTTTATGTGTCCATGTCCCATTTACATCTCTTCTTATTTTCTAATCTTTTGTAGGGGTTACAAGCATTGTCGCAAGGGGCCAATGAGGCATTCATGCAGATACAAGAGGGTCTCGAAAAGGCTAAGGCACAACACAAGAAGCAAAAGGAGGCAAAAAAAAAACAGTATTCTTGGAAATATATTAACCTTTTTCCAAAAAAAAAAAGGAGGCAAATGACACCTTGAAACGAAAGAATGTCGAGCTCAAAGAGTCTTTGAATGCACAACAAACCCGGGTGAAGGAGCTCGAAAATGACATGAGCAAAATGATAGAGGATCATGCTCAACTCAACGTGGAGTTCAAGGCTCGGATCGAGAAGTTGGAGGAGTTTGTGGCAGGGAAACATGTGGCATGGAATCCGTCCAAGGAGAAAGCGACGTTCATCGAGGCTTATCCTCCGATTCAGACCAAGAAGAAAGACGCACCGGTTAGAGAAATTGAACAACCGGCTCAGGATGTCGACAAAGAAACTGTTGAGTTTGAGGGCGAGGAGACATTTCTATTAGTTTAGGTTTGAATTTTACTTTTGAATACCTTTATGATTATCTGTTAGACTGTTACTAATAGCATCTTTGTTATAATTCTGGTCCATCAACTTGGATTTATAATTCTTGTGATGGTTAACGCTTTAGTTGAATCAAGTAACTAGAAGCATCTTTTTATTTGATAGTAATATGTTATTGATTAAATATCTTGTTAATTATCACACATATGTCCTCATGTAACACTCCGATCCCATTTTCCTTAGTTTGTATTTGGTAAGGTTGCCTCCGTTGATTATCCTCCAAGCACTGAAAGCTATCCTTGGGTTATGTAATCTGCTCCAGATCCATTTGTTCCAATGCACCATCTGTCCATATGTGTTCTATGGCTGTTGTATACCCCCTCCAGTTAGGCCTTCCATCAATCATGGTCAGGACATTAATGTGGGAATCACCATTCAAGGCTTCCCCTCTGAGGAGAAAGCAATTAGTCCACTCCCCATGTCCTGCAAAATCTCCACACAACTCGGCAAACACAACTTTATTCCAAGTAAGGATTTCCTTAAGCCCATGCCAAGCCCTAGCTCCTATTTCTTTGGGCCTGCACACCGTTTACTAATACTATTTGGTTATTAATTCTGTCTAACCAGGGTCCAGGTGGTATAACGTTTCAAAGAAAAATCTAACCGGGTATAAAGCACAAGGACGACAGAGGTCAACCCAGCACCCACGCTTGGATTACGGTAATTGGTTCGTCTTAAATTTATGACTGTTCTTGACACCCATAAATTAGGGTTTTATGAGTGTTGGGATGGCTTCATAGTTTTTTAATTAGGGTTTTGGAATCGGGTTTGCATGCAATCACTTCAGTACAGTAAGACTCGAGCAAACCAGAATCAGAGAAACATAAGTCCAGCCACAAGGCTTTCACAAAAACAAGGGGTTACAACATATTACAACCGATTACAGGACCCCAAGGTTCCGTAGCCATCTCCTCTCTCTCGGAGTCCTCACTCTGATCCTTCAATTCCTTTGGCTCTAATTTTGACAAGGTGTATGCTTGACCTGCCGTATCGACTCTTGGATGGAGGGCTCAACATTGTCAAAGCAAAAGCGGTTCCGAGATTGCCATACCGTATACAAAGCAGCCCGGAAAGCCAAGAACCGAATCTTGAACACCACCGAGCCCTTCTTATCATTGTTGGAGAACCAAATTGTCCAGTCAAGCAAACATGGTCTAGCAAGAGGTCCCGTGATTATACCAGTCCATTCCATCACATGTGTAAGGAGGTCCCGTGAATATGGGCACTCAAACCAAACATGGTCTCTCGTCTCCATGGGCGTGTTACACACTTTGCAAGAGGTGTCAAAATCATTGAGGAATCGAGACAAACGTTGTTTCGTTGGAGCTCTATCCCGAGACGCCAGCCAGAGAATAAAGGAATGTCGCGGCAAGCAAGGACTTTTCCATGCTTCATTATTATTATTGAATGATTGCAATCTACGTTAAACGAAAACGTATCTTTTTCATAATTTTATATCTGAAACGAAATGGAAAACATATCATTTTCATAATTTTATATCTGAAACGAAATGGAAAACGCTGTCCACACTAACTACTAGTAGTGTTTTCGGGTAACATATAAAAGATTGCAATAGTTTTGGATATTCTTGAAACCGATCTTTATTTATAGTTAGTAATGACTCAACTTATATACATATAAATTCTAGCTAGTTGGCTTGTGTTCGTTTGTTAAAGCTAATGTTCTCCCTTCTCTTAATTTGTTTTTTTGCAGCTAAAAAGCGTGTCATAAAAGTCAACACAACACCAAGTACGTACGCCCAGATAATTGGATCCTTCCAACCTGTTTTGTCTCCAGATTTGGCGGCGAATGACGCTATGTCGAGTAAGCTTGTCGTCGTTCGATCCCATTGTTTTTTATTTCTTGTATGAAGATAAAATTCAAACCCTCTCTTTGATCGAAATCATCATTGTATTTCTTTTCGGCCTCCACCATTGACTCAATTGAGTTGACTTCTAGCTAGTTTCTTTTGTTTCTTGTTGATTTCTTCCGGCCTTGATGTTGATCATTTCTTATCCTCTTAGCCATGATTCCACTTGTGGTAAGATTTTTTAATCATGGGACTTGTACATGATAATGCAAGAACTTGCTTAGGCTCACTATGCTCTTTTTGCAAATGTTTATTTGATTTATACCACTAGAAATTTACCTTTTTCAAAAAAAAATTGACGTTGTGTTATAGGTATGAGTTCAAGATCACTCCGTTCTGGTTCCGCACCATCTGTTGCCAAGTTGGTCGCTAGCAAGAAACAAAAGTTGGTTGCCGGGGCATTCGATCTCCCTGGCGACCTCGCAAAATTAACCGAGCAACCTTTGAACATATGGGCTAATGTTCAACCCTTGTGGACTCCTCAAGCCAAGGAGCGCCATACTAATATGGCAAATTCCTTGGGCATAGCCAGTGAAGCTATTGCCATGCAATGGCAGGTACGTACTTGAATTACATCTTTCACATTGTCCCCTTGATTCTTTGTATTCGTGCTTGGTACACGGAAACTCTAATAGGACAACATTTTTTCGTTTCTGTTTTGTGTCAGAAATTCAAACAAAAATTTAAAAACTCGTTTCTTAGTGTAAAATTATGGAACTGATACGTTTTCTGGTTTCTGTGTCCACTTCGATTCTTCATATTTTAGGGGCTACAAGCATCGATGGGGTCCCATGAGGCGTTGAAGCGGGCTCAAGAGGATCTCGAAAAGGCGGAGGCACAACACAAGAAGGAAAAGGAGGCGAATGGCACCTTGGCACAAAAGAATCTTGAGCTCGAAGAGTCTAAGAATTCGCTACAAACCCGAGTGAAGGAGCTCGAAAATGGCATGAGCAAGATGTCAGAGGATCATGCTCAGCTCAACGTGGAGCTAAAGGAAGCGGCTAGCTACTTCGGTTGGAAGGCTCGAATTGAGATGATGGAAGAGTTTGTTGCGGGCAAACACGTTGCATGGAATCCATCCGAGGAGAGAGCGTTGTTCCTTGAGGCTTATCCTCCGGTACAGAGTAAGGTGAAAGACGATCCGGTCAAAGAGGCTGATCAACCGGCTAAGGATGGCGACAAAGAAACCGTCATGGTTGAGGACGAGGAGACATTTGAAATGGTTGAAGTTTAAATTAACTTTGAACACCTTTATGACTTATCTGTTACTAGTAGTTTGCTAGCATCTTTAGTATAATAATTTGGTCCATCACCATCTATTATGTTTCTTTTGTTGAGAACTAATTGCATCTTTATATTTGCAAGTAATGTCTTATGTGATATCTTGATAATAAATATGGATCTTTAATTTGTTTTTATAGACCCTGTGTTACCGCTTTACTTGATTTGCTTGTAAACTATTTTCTCCATCAGTATATTATGTCTAGGAAATGAAAATCGTAAACCGTTTGTTATTATAATCATGTAGTACAATTTTGTATTCGAACGAGATGGACTAAAAAATAACCAAGGCGCTAGAGATCTACCTAATATACATACTATTACTAAACTCTAATCCCTCTATCATATTTATCACACATCTAACTATTTAAATTTACTTTTTATCCTTTCTTCTTTTTAGTATTTACCATCCTTATAAATATATAATATAATAATATTACTATTGCTATTAATATAGAATGATCTACTACCTTTTTTATGGAAAAATTTAAATATTATATAATTGTACATCATCATCTTTAATATATATCATTATTTTTTGTTCAATGGAAAATATGAAAATATCCATACATAATATCTAATATACAATGATCTACTATTTTTTATGGACAAAATTTAAATATTATATAATTGTACACCATCATTTTTAATATGTATTGTTATTTTTTTATATTATAACAATATTATCTCATTTATCATTATTACTTATCATATTCAATTAAAAAATTAATTAGTTATGTTATTAATAAGCATTCTATACCTATTGTAATGATATTACCTCATTCATTACTATTACTTATCATATTTTTCTAATGTGTGCCCATGAGCACACATTAAGAATTCTAATCTTGGTAAATATGAACATTGTTTGTTAATTCCGAATTTTTTAAAAGGATTTATCAATTCCAATTTAGGGAATAGTTTTAAAATAATTTCTCAAATTAATACTTTTATTGTGTGCTTATGGGCACACATTAGCCGAGCCGTTAACTAATGAGTATGAATTAAAGGCAACACATAATGAAAACATCATTAATCTTCACCTTAAACTCTCCATACATGTTCATTACGAAAAACTTCCCACTCATATCTACTTTAATACATTATAAAACAGAACCCAAGTCTGTTATAAAATTTGTGCCACGTGACATTTTTGAATAAATTAATGAAAAATTATATTTTAATAAATTTTGTAACAAATTATAGTATTCTTGCTATATATATACTAAATAGATAATATGTTTATATAATTTTTTATGTATACAATTTTCTATTTATGGATTATGTATTAGTTTACTAAAATAGATAAGATATTTATATAATTTGTATATACATAAATTCCTATAAGATGATACTTTCCATATTAATTCAATACTTTTATCTCTTAACAAGATTTAGGGTCTTAATATATTTTTTTATCTTTTAACAAGGCTTGAGCTCCAAGTATAAAATTTATATCTATATAATGATATAATTTTAAATAATAAATTTTGTTATGTTGATATATTTTTATTTTGAGAAAAAGATATAAATTTTGTTATGTTAATATATTTTTTATCTCTTAACAAGGCCTGAGCTCCAAGTATAAAATTTATATCTATATGATGATATAATTTTAAATAATAAATCTTTTTATGTTGATATATTTTTATTTTGAGAAAAATATATAATTTTATGTTGATGACTAAGATTATTTGTAAATGTCAAAAAAAAATTCGAATTTTAATTTAAAATAATAAATTTAGATTATCTTTATCTTTTTATGCATTTATATTAAAGATTTTTTGTTAAATCAAAGTTTGATAAAAAAAATTTATAAATCATCATGAATACACTAAATAGATAACATGTTTATATAATTTTTTATGTATACAATTTTCCATCTATGGATTATGTATTAGTTTACTACAATAGATAACATATTTACATAATTTGTAAATACATAAATTCCTATAAGATGATATTTTTCCTATTAATTCAATATTTTTATCTCTGAACAAAATTTAGGGTCTTAATATATTTTTTATCTTTTTAACAAGGCTTGAGCTCCAACTCCAAGTATAAAATTTATATCTATATAATGATATAATTTTTAATAATAAATTTTGTTATGTTGATATATTTTTAATTTGAGAAAAAGATATAATTTTATATTGATGACTAAGATTATTTGTAAATGTCAAAAAAAATCGAATTTTAACTTAAAATAATAAAAATAGATTATCTTTATCTTTTTATGCATTTATATTAAAGATTTTTTCTTCAATCAAAGTTTGATAAAAAAAATTACAAATCTTGATGAATACTTGCTTAAATTGAATTTTGATAAAAATTTACATTACATTTTTTCAATTTTCTTTTTATTTTATTTATGTAAATATATAATTTTTTTTAACTAGCCCCACCTTACATATAAATTTTTTTATCTTTATGTTTTTTTGTAATTTAATATGAATGATAGATTGATTAATACATTGAATTTTGTAAATTTTCATATACATTAATTTCCTTTATATTTTATTTCTCTATTATGTAAATAAATTATGGAAAACAACTTTATAGATGGATTGAATTTTGCAAAATAATCTATAACTATATATTAAAATTGTACCTTTTTGAGCCACCAGAACGATTCTAGCCCCACCTCATATTTAAAAAAATAATATCAATTTCTATTATTATAACTCATTTTTATTAAATACTTTTTAAAAATATTTAAATCTATCTCTAACATCAAACAAATATCTAATTAATATAACAATATTTTTTGAAAGCTTCCTTATACAAGTATATAAAATTTAAGCTAAAATGTTTAAAGTGTTTAAAAATAAATATAAATCTTTTATCATATATCTTTTGACGAATTTTTTTATAGATATATTGATTTTCTTCTATAATAAAAACTTAATGATAAATATTTATAAATTTTAAAATCATAAAATTAGATGATAAAATATTTAAAAGATATATTATAATATTTGATAATTTCTAAATTTATGTACATGGAAAGTAATAAAATATGAATAATATAATATTTAATCTTTTCTAATCTTTACTTTATCAAACCATAAAATGAGTTTAGTCTCATCTTAAATTAAATTAATTAAATTTTAAATATTTTATATAATTAAATTATTTTTATCTTTCATACTTTATTATATCTTATTTATTAAGTTAATTGTTATTTTTTAAATTCTTATCTCTTCTGTATATGAATATATAAATTTTTTTATTCATATTTATCTTCTTTTTCTAATTAAATATCTATGAAATATCATCAACGAAAAAGAGAAATGTAATTATTTTATCTTAATAATATATATTCATTCACAACATTAAATTTAATTATTTATATTGATTAAAAAATTATACATTCTATGAGAAATAAATTACTTATATTAAATTTATATTTATTAATATACTATTTATAATGTCTATAAAATATCGAATTGTAGTCGTACATGGTACGACGGGTACAACTAGTTCCTCCTTAAAAGAGCAACCCATCTCACTAGCTTAAATCCCACTTTATAATTTAAAAAATCTCAAACCAAGCGCCTCACTCGCCCCCAAAGTGAGCGAGAGTGAGCTATTCTGAAACTCGTCTTCTTCCCCGCCGACTACGCCGTTGTGCCGACCTCCCGACGACTTCATCATGGCTAGGAAGAAGAAGCGCTCCCCGACTAAGACCCTCCCCACCTCGGAAGGCCCAAGCATGACTCTGTGCAGCAAGAAGAAAACCATCTCCTCTAGGACAATCCCCGATGACTCTTGTCTTTTCATCGAAAATGGAGACAACGCCGACTGAGATGACCCACCGGTGACTCGAACCCCCCTTCCATTGAGCGAGAAGAAGACTCGAAGGTTCCCTCGTCTTCCGTTCCCAAATCTGATAAGCCCATCGAAGATGAACAAACCCTAGTTGTTGGTAAGAAGCTCCTTTCGCCGCTCCAGTGTCCGGAACCCAGGAAAGATCAGGTTTCCTGCCCTTCTAATCCTGCCTTCTCCGCTCATGAAGTTCCTCCTCCCGTCGCAAAAACCGCTCAGGAAGTTGCTGTTGATATGCCTTGAATATAACATTAATTATGTTTGGGCCTCTCATAGTCTATTTGGGCCTTAGGCCCATAATCTGTAACTAGGGTTTCTTGAGTCTCTATATAAACTCTTGAAATGCCTATTGTTGTACTCTCTGAAATCAGCCTCCATAATAATATACACTTTCTCTGCACGTGGATGTAGGTAACACACCGTTATCGAACCACGTAAATCTCTGTATCAGAGCAGGGTTTCGAATTCCGCCGAGAACGATGTCTGGATCCATGATGAAGATCGACAAGTTTACTGGAAGAAACAGTTTCAGTCTGTAGCAGATTAAGATGCGAGCTTTGTTGAAACAACAATGCCTCTGGTTGTCGTTGGCATCTGATAAGAAGGGAGCAGATAAAACCACCGATGAATATGCTACCCTGGAGGAGAAAGCTCACTCATCGATTATGTTGTGCTTTGTTGATGATGTTATCACAGCAGTTTCAGATCAGGAAAAGGCTGCAGGTTTGTGGTTGAAGTTGGAAAGCCTCTACATGACGAAGTCGTTGACCAACAAGTTGATGCTAAAACAACGCCTTTTCAGCCTACACATGTCTGAAGGTACGCCTCTTAGAGACCATCTAGATCAATTGAATATTATTCTGTTGGAATTGCATAATATTGATAAAGAGGTGGATGATGCCTTGTTATTGCTGGTGTCTCTGCCTCCGTCGTATGATAATTTTGTGCAGTCTTTTATGGGTGGAAAAGAGACTATGACGCTGGAAGAGGTTAGATCTGCTCTTCACACTAGAGAGATGCGCTATAAGGCTGCTGGAATAGTTACAGAAAATCAGGCTTCTGGATTGATGGCCAAAGGAAGCAAGGATGGTAAGAAGGGCAAGAAAAAGACAAATCAGAGCGAGCAGAAATCAGGCCCTAAATTACCAAACGACGCTTGTGCCTACTGTAAGGAGAAGGGTCACTGGAAGAGTGACTTTCCTAAGAAGAAGAAGCAACCAGGGAAGAACTCTGGATCTGCAGCAGTAGCAGCATGTGGAAATACTTCTGAGGAAGATATTGTTTTGCTAGTAGATGATTACACACATCAGGCTGATGTATGGTTTCTTGACTCTAGGGCATCCTATCATATATGTCCCAAAAAAGAGTTGTTTACAACGTATAGCTGTGCAGATGGAGGTAGTGTCTCTATGGAAAACGGGTCTGTCTGCAAGGTTGTTGGGATCGGCTCAATCAGGTTTAGGAACACATGATGAGAGGTTTTGCACATTGAAAGAAGTCAGACATGTTCCACTTATGACGAAGAATCTGATATCTTTGAGTCTGCTAGATAGTAAGGGTTTCAGTTTCAAAGGTGAAGGTGGAGGTCTACATGTTTGTAAGGGTTCTGATGTGATTCTAAAGGGAGTCAAGCAAAGAACTTTGTATGTTTTATAGGGTTCAACAGTAACAGGTTCTGCAGTTGTTGTATCAGTTGAAGTTCAGGGATCTGATCTTACCATGCTATGGCATATGAGGCTTGCTCATATGAGTGAACGGAGAATGCAAATTCTCTTAAAAGAAGATCTTCTCGGAGGCCATAAGGCCAAGAGTCTTGAGTTCTGTGAGCATTGTGTGTTTGGAAACTACATCGCAGCAAGTTTCCTAAGGCAGTTCACCGAACAAAGGGCAGTTTGGGCGGTCACAGATATTTTCTGTCTCTTATTGATGATTACTCTAGGATGACATGGGTATTCATGATGAGACATAAAAGTGAAGCGTTCAGTAAATTCAAGGAGTGGAAGACGCTAGTTGAAAATCAGACTGGGTAGAAGGTCAAGAGGTTGCGAACTGATAATGGCCTGGAATTTTGTTCATCTGAGTTTGATAATTTCTGCAAAGATCAGGGTATTCCTCGCAGAAAGAATGCTCTCCAACGGAATGGTGTAGCAGAAAGAATGAATCAGACACTCTTAGCGAGAGCAAGAAGTGTGCTCTCCAACGCAGGTCTTGCTAGACGGTTCTGGGCAGAAGTAGTCTCAACAGCTTGTTATCTCATCAATCGGAGCCCACACACAGGTATTGACTGCAAAACACCTTATGAGGTGTGGATTGGAAAAACTACTAATTACTCAAATCTAAGAGTTTTTGGCTGCACTGCTTATTATCATGTAGATGAGGGTAAGTTAGAGCCAAGAGCTAAGAAGGGAGTTTTCATGGGCTATGGTACATGTGTGAAAGGGTACAAGATCTGGTCTGCCAATAAGATTATACTAAGCAGAAGTGTAGTCTTTGATGAGAGCTCTATGTTGAAATCTAGAGAGAAGATCAGTGATACACCAGAAAAAGAGGTTATTGTTGAGGAGGAGAATCAGGCACTTAAGTTGGTTGATGACCAACTACCACCACCAATTACCGATGAGCAAGATACAGATGAGTCTGATAATGTACCACCAGAAACAAGTTCAAATGAAGTTGAATATCGGAGCATTGCTGTAGACCGACCTAGAAGGGTTGGAATCAGACCTCCAGCTAGGTACAGGTTTAATGATCTGGTGGGATATGCATTGCAGGTGGCCGAGGAGGTGGAGGATAATGAGCCGTCCACCTACAAGGCTGCAATATCTGGGAGTGAGTCAGCATAGTGGCTTGCTGCAATGGGAGAAGAGATGGAGTCCCTTCATAGAAATCAGAGTTGGGAGCTTGTAAAATTGCCTGCTGATAGAAAGATAATTACTTGCAAGTGGGTTTTCAAAAAGAAGGAAGGAATGTCAGCTGCAGAGGGTGTCAAGTATAAAGTACGAGTGGTTGCAAGAGGGTTCAATCAGAGAGAGGGAGTAGACTACAATGAGATTTTCTCGCCAGTAGTCAGGCATACTTCCATCAGGGTGTTGCTAGCAATAGTTGCACATCAGGATCTGGAACTTGAGCAACTAGATGTGAAGACAGCTTTCCTACATTAAGAGTTAGAAGAGGAAATATACATGAGCCATCCAGATGGATTCCAAGTTCCAGGGAAATAAAACTATGTTTGCAAGTTAAAGAAGTCCTTATATGGGCTAAAGCAGTCCCCCAGGCAGTGGTATAAGCGGTTTGACAGTTATATTGTGCAACTTGGATATCATATGAGTCCTTATGATTGTTGTGTGTAGTACAGTGACTTGTAGAGTGGTTCACGCATTCATCTCGTCCTGTATGTTGATGATATGCTGATTGCAGCTTAGAATAAGTCAGATATTCAGAAGTTAAAGGGTTCTCTCAGTGCAGAGTTTGAGATGAAAGATCTAGGTGTTGCTCGAAAGATTCTGGGAGTTGAAATCTATAGGGACAGAAAGAAGAGAAAACTCTTCCTATCATAGGAAGGATACATCAAGAAAATACTGAGCAGGTTTGGAATGTCTTCAGCCAAGCCTATAGATACTCCAATGACATCTAACAGTAAGCTGGGAATGTACACAATTCAGACTAATAAGGAGAAAGAGTACATGTCTCGGGTCCCATATGCTAGTGCAGTTGGGAGTCTGATGTATGCTATGGTCCACACTCGACCAGATCTAGCATTTGTTGTTAGTGTGGTAAGTCGGTTTATGGTTCAACTTGGAAAGGAACATTGGCAAGCTGTTAAGAGGATTTTCAGGTACCTTAGAGGCACTTCAGATGTTGGATTGTGCTATGGGAATGATACAGAGTGCTTGGTTGCTGGGTTTTTAGATTCTGATTATGCTGGAGATGTGGATAGTAGGAGATCTATGACTGGTTATGTGTTCACTCTTGGAGGTTCTGTGGTGAGCTGGAAGGCAACTCTACAGCCTACAGTTACTTTGTCTACCACTAAGGCAGAGTATATGGCTTTGACAGAAGTTTCTAAAGAGGGAATATGGCTAAAAGGACTGGTTAATGATTTAGGCCTACATCAGGATCAGGCTTTAGTGTATTGTGACAGCTTAAGTGCAATATGCTTAACCAAGGATCAAGTCCATCATGAGAAGACGAAGCACATTGATGTCAGATACCATTTTCTGAGGAATGAGAAGAGAATCCAGGTGAAGAAGGTAGGGACAGCTGATAACCCTGCTGACATGTTCACCAAGCCAGTTCCAGAAAGAAAGTTTCAACATTGTTTGGACTTGCTCAATATCACAAGTCAGTAATCTAAGCCCTTAGGGGCAATCTGAGCCCTTGCTTAGGGGCAATCTGATGTAGAGAAATTCTGGCACTGTCATGGTGCATCAGATTCTGTTTATGAGAGTATTCAAGTCAAGGTGGAGATTTGTTGATATGCCTTGAATATAGCATTAATTATGTTTGGGCCTCTCATAGTCTGTTTGGGCCTTAGGCCCATAATCTGTAACTAGGCTTTCTTGAGTCTCTATATAAACTCTTGAAATGCCTATTGTTGTACTCTCTGAAATCAGCCTCCATAATAATATACACTTTCTCTGCCCGTGGATGTAGGTAACACACCGTTACCGAACCACGTAAATCTTTGTGTTGATCTCGTTTATTGTTCTCGTTCGATCTCATGTTACAACAGTTGCACTAGTCAGGTTGTTCAGTGAAGTAGTAGCAGGGAATAGAGTGATTGAAAATGGGTTTAAGCTCTAGAAAGTTGAAGGAGTGGAGGAGAATCTGGTGGATATCCTTGTTGATGATGTTGCTGAAACCACCTCCATGTGGGAACCTTCTCTTGTTGGCTTTGTCCCTGGACCCCGAGTCTCAATTCAAGCAATGGAGAACTTTGTTCTATCCAGATGGAATTGTAGCTGTCCACCAAAGATCTTGCTAAACAAAAGAGGAGTTTCGCTCTTTTGATTCAATTCATGTGAAGACGCTGCCTTGATCTTAGAGAGTGGTCCATGGATGCTTGGAGGGTTGCGCCCTATTCTCTTGAGGAAGTGGACGCCTGGAATTGAGCTACAGCCTTCCAGCTTCAAAATGCTCCCACTTTGGGCCATCTTGCCAGAGCTTGACATAAGATTATGGAACCCAAATGCTCTTAGCAAGATAGGCACCAGTCTAGGTAATCCTACTACTTTTGATAAGCTTACTCGTCACTGTGATCGTACCTCTTTTGCTCAGATTCTTATTGAGGTCGATGTTGTCCACGTGAATAGAGATTTCATTATGATTAAAAAGCCTGAGGGCAATGTGGTGAAACAGCCAGTGCTCTTTGATTGGAATCCTTGGGTCGGCAAAGTGCGCAACTTCTTTGGGAATAAGAATGGTGAATGCAATAGAACAAAACCAATCAATCCTTCATTAGACCTGGTGTTCCTTTGAAATACTTGAATGTAACTCGTTAGTTCCATACGGCGTTTGTCATTATCAAAACTGGAGACTTGTATCATTGTTCCGATGTTTTGAACCAGAGTTCCCAACACTATCACTAATCAACAGTGTTTGATAAATCAAAGCCCTAATTCAAAAGCTATGAAATCATCTAATTCAGTATTCCAAATTAACACGCATAAACCCAAAATTGAACCTGTTAATTTTTAGACTTACCATAATCCAATATCAGCGCTGCCGTGTCCTCGTACTTCACCGAAAATTAAGGGTTGAGAGTTGCGATCAGTATTGTATCGAACAATACCGAGAATTAGGGTTTTATGAGTTACTACTCGGATTACTATTTTATTTTATTTTTTTGGAATTTCCTCTAGAGAGTTCTATCCCTGTTAAAGAAGTAAAATTACGATGATGTAAGTGTATATATTGACTTTTTTTTTTATTTTTGATAAAAGTGTATATATTGATTAGGGATCCATATTATAGGTAAGGTTTTTTAATTAACAATTAAGATATGTAAGTGTATATATTGATTTTTAACAATTGATAAAAGTGTATATATTGATTATGATGTAAGAACATGCATGCTCCAAAGTAGAGAGGTGCCAATTGATATAAAATGGAAAAAAATTGGTCCAAATCAAAACAAGCACATTCGTCGTTTTAAAAATTGGTCCAAATCAAAACAAGCACATTCGTCGTTTTGAATGAATTTTAACTAGGAAACTAGTTGAATCCCCGTGATACTCACGGGGTAATTTTACTAAAGATTATACAATATTATGATATTAATATGAAATTTAAAACACTTGTATATAAGATCGTAATAAAATTATGTAATTTATAAAAAAAATCTTTAAGATTTGTGCCCGATATTTTAACAACATATGGACAGAAAAACTATATACTTGAAACTCGAGTCTTGTTAAAAGATAAAAAAAATATTTTAAATAAAATTAATATAAAAAAAATTAGATCAAATTATTATCAACATATAGATAAAACAATTATATACTTGGATCCCAAATCTTATTACAAGATAAAAAAGATATGCATAAAAAATTTCAACATATAGATCAAGTTATTATTTTATAAAAAAATTGAATATATAAAAAGAATGATACAAGTAATTATAATATTTATTATTAAAAATTGTAACATTATTTTATTAAAAAATGCCATGTGGCGCAATTTTTTCAACAAACATGGTTTCCGCTTTATAATGTATTAGGTAGATTCCGGTTAGTAACCTCGAGTTTTTGCCTTTTCCGAGTGGTGCCCTGAAAAATATCTTATTCCGAGTGGTACCCCTAAAATTTTGCAAAAGTCCGTCCGATGTCCTACTTGTAAATTATCGTTAATTTATAACTAAATTAGTATGTTTTCTAATGAAAAAAATATTTTTACGTGTTTGATAGATAGATAACCAATCCACTGTTCTATAATAACAACAATTAAATTTAAGAGACTAATTTCTTATGCGACATAACAAACAACCGCCAAAACACCATAAAAAAATATAAAATAAAATTTAAGTAGATTTAATATAAAAAAAATTACCACCTAGCCTACACAAATTTGAAATCATGGTCGGGTCGGTAGTTGGTAACCGCAGGCAGTACCGAAACCGAAAGGGATGTAAGAGTTGGCATCGAAAGAGTTGGAACCGAAAGGGCTGGAAAAGATGGAACCGAAAGGGCTGGGAGATTTGGTCTTCTCAATGGCATCAGCGGCAGCATCCTTGGAGACATCGGCTGGTGCTACCCCTTGTCTTGTCCTATCAGCATTGTCCGCACGTTCCTCGTTCGTGCCAGGGACGCCGGCTTTAGGTGGGAAGGCGGCTAAGAACTCAGCCTTTGTCTTTTCGAGGTTCCAGCTAGAATGCTTGCCTTTGGCAAACTCTTCCATCATCTCGATACGAGACTTCCAAGAGTAGTAGGCACCAATATCGCATTCAGCCTCGCTCATCTTGGCCAATGCTTGCTCCAACTCGGTCACCTTTGCTTGGAGACGGGTCGCTTTAGCCTCCTCCGCCTTCAAGTTGCCAGTCGTCTGATTGAGATGTTGGTACAACGCCTCCTTCTCCTTCTCAATCTTCTTAATCGTCTCGTTGGTGATGGCCAAAGAGTACAGGGCACCCTGAAAAGCCTACAAAAATTGCAAGGTAGTGAATGCACATAGGAATGCAATTATCTTATACTTTGATTTCTCTTAATGTCCTTAATTTGTGTTAGATTTCTTTTATAAAGCTTTTTTTTATAGCTTTGTTTCTCTTTAAAACTCGATCTTGTTGATCATAATATAACTTCTATAAGTATCAATCACGTATGCAATTATGTCAAAGCTATATTAATTGTAAGAACTTTTAAGTACCTTCCAAGCATGGATGCCTACTTCGTTCATGATCTCAGAAGGTGGCAAGCTTAGGTGACACTTCTTGATAGAAGGGACGTGTAAATTCTCCATGGCTGGCCAAATTTCGCTAGGATCTTCGACGTCGTGCAACGCCATAGCAGGAGAAGGTTGTTTGTTGGAAGTAGCCTTCAACTTGCGATCAATCAATTCCTTGTCGGACAAGCAACGAGTTTTTTTTACGGGTCCAGAGAAGGGGGAAGGGAAATGGTTAGTGGAGATGAGGGATTTGCTCACCCCATGTTAAAATTAGGGAAAGGGATTGATTACCGCAAGGGGACTGGCAGTACATTTTTGCATGAAAAATGAGGTGACTCAAGGCAAGAGGACATTTATCATTAATGTATCATGACACTAATATAGACTAGGTTCGTTTCCTTTCCGTTTACGTTTCCAGAATAAAAAAAACCAAACGGGCCCTAATTTCTTATGCGACATAACTAACAAACGGCAAATATAAAAATAAATAATTACCACCTAGAAAATTTTGATTAAAATTAGCCTACACAAATTTGAAACCATGGGTCGATAGTTGGTAACCGCAAGCAGTACCGAAAGGGATGTAAGAGTTGGCAACGAAAGAGTTGGAACTGAAAGGGCTGGAAAAGATGGAACCGAAAGGGTTGGGAGAGATGGAACCGAAAGGGATGGGAGAGTTGGTCTTCTCAATGGCATCAGCAGCAACATCCTTGGAGACATCGGCTGGTTCTTGCCCTTGTCTTTTTCCTATCAGCATTGTCCACATGTTCCTCGTTCGTGCCAGGGACGCCTGGTTCAGGTGGGAAGAGGTCGGGTCTCCCAGAAAAGGAACAGATCATCTGCAAAGGCGATATGAATGAGGTTCAGCCGCTGGCAACCCGAATGGAACCTGAAGCTGCCATTGCTAGACATGATCGCCAGTCATCTATGCAAATATTTCGTGGCAAGTGCAAAGAGATATGGGGAGATCGGGTCACCTTGACGAAGCCCCCATTTGCCTTGGAAGAAACCTACCAAGGAACCGTTCACATTGATAGAAAACATGACTTTTTTGAGACAGACTTGGATGAGGGTAATGAAGTGCTCAGGGAATTTGAAGGCTCGAAGAAGGCTGATGATGAACTCCCACTCGATGGTATCATAGGCTTTTTTTATGTCCACTTTGATTGCACATATGGGGGGGTCCATTAGCTCTACTGTAGTGCTTAATAATTTCTTAGCAGACGAGGACATTGTGCCAAACTCCACGCTCAGGGAGATAGGCTCCTTGACGACAATCAATGATTCGTAGAAGTACAATATTAATTCGGATTCTAGAGGTGAGAATCTTCGAGATTTGACTTACAACAACAATGATTTGTCTAGGATTTGACTTACAACAACAACAGCAACAACAACATTTTCTCAGTGTGGCTCCCCTTGTGGGAAATCTGGGGGGTCAAGATGGGGGCACCCTTGGCTTGACGCAAAGGGGTGTGACCAAAAGACCCGACACGACCACAAACCGCAGAAAGAAAAAGACGGAAAACGAAAAACAAGGCAGCGTGGAAACTTAAGAACTTTAAAAACTTAGAAACTTAGATCCCAAAACGGAACGACGACGCCTCAAGGCCCCTATGATTTGACTTAAATGCTCATAATTTTATTCTATATTTTTGTTATTGTTTTTAATTAATGAGGATAATATTGGAAAAAGTATATTTTTGTTATCAATTTTTTTTTTAATTTTATATTTTTATTATTGTACTATTTTTAATTAACGAGGATAACATTGGAAAAAGTATATTTTTGTTATAAATTTTATTTTTCAGTTTTATATTTTTATTACGGTATTATTTTTAATTAATGAGGATAACGACATTGGAAAAAGTATATTTTTTGTTATTATTTTTATTTTTTCAATTCTATATTTTTATTACTGTATTATTTTAAATTAATGAGGATAACATTGGAAAAGTATATTTTTGTTATTATTTTTAATTAATGAAGATAACATTGAAAAAAGTATGATGAATTATGTCCAATAACAAGTGTTATTGAACAACAAAATCAAGTTAAAACAACATTTATTATCGAACGGAGGGAGTATTGTTCTTAATTTTCAGGAGCGTTGGGTCATCTTACGCCGGAGCTTGAAGGTATGTCTTTGTAAACATCCTAAAAATGTGAGTATATATAAGAACATGTTTTTCTTTTGAATAATTAAAAGCTATGTTATAACTGGGAGAAATTTACATCAAAGAATCAGCAAAGCTGATGAGTGTTTAGGCAACCAGATGACCAAAAGAGCTCAAAGTAACAAAAACATCAAAAGATCAAAAGGGATGCTCAAGGGACTATGTCCGCTTTGCGAGCAGCCACAAAGTTCTTCAAATGGAGAATAATTGCACGTGAGCATTCGCGAGCGCTAGGAATGGCTTCATTGCTGAAGATGAAGGCATTACGATATTTCCAGACATAGTAGATGAAGGTTGTCAAGGTAGCGGTCACTAGATTGTGGTTGAATCCTTTGTGGTTGCGGTGATGATGGGTCCATTCAAACCAACCATGAAGTGAAGGGGCACGATAGGTGATTCGAAGCCAATCCATCAAGTCTTCAAGAATGGAGCGAGAGAAGACACAATCGCACCAGAGGTGTTGTGCAGTCTCTTCTGCTTGATGACAGAGGACGCAAGCTGTGTCATCTAGAGGGTACCAACTGCTGATTGTGTCTTTGGTTGGGAGCCTTTGGTGGATAGCCATCCAAGCAATGAAGGAGCATCTTGGAATATTAAGTTTCCCCCAAATCATTCGGCCCCAAAATTGTGTAATGCCTCTAGACCGGAGATAGTTGTAGGAGTGTTTAGAGGAGAATTTCCCATTGTTGTCAGTGGTTCCTTGGATAACATCATCGGGGTGAGCAGAAAGGAGAAGTTGATCCCGAAGTTTTAATATTGATTTCCAATACCAACAATCACTAGTCTGGGGTTGAACAGTCCATATGTCTATCGTTCCTATACTCGAATGCACCCATCGAGCCCAAATATGTAAGAACATGTTCCAAAGTAGAGAGGTACCCGTACCAATTGATATTAAATGGAAAAAATCGCCGGAATTAAAACATGCACATTCGTCGTTTTGAATGAATTTTAAATTGAGTGAAGTAATGTGTTTGATAGATATAGAGGTGGGTTCGGTTCCGGTTCCTCGGAACCTTGGAACCGGGACCGGAACAGAGAACCCCCCGGTTCCTCGGTTCGGTTCCGGTTTTTTCCGGTTCCGAGGCGGTTTTGGAGCCGCGATCGCGGTTCACAATTTTCACGGTATATTTTCTTTTTTTTAAGGGGTGGAACCGGCGGTTCCGGTTCCGGTTTCGGTTCCGGAACCGCCGGTTCTCCGGTTCCAAGGTACGTGGAACCGGGACCGGAACCGGCCAACCCCCTGTTCCACCGGTTCCGGTTCGGTTCCGGTTCGGTTCCCCGGTTCCTTGGAACCGAACCCACCACTAGATAGATAGATATAACCAATCCACTGTTCTATAATAACAACGTACAATTAAATTTAAGAAACCAATTTCTTATGCAACATAACTAAAAAACGCCAAAATGACCAGGAATGTCAAGCCCACCATAAAAAAAATTAAATTAAGGTAGATTTAAATAAAAAGTTACCACCTAAAAAGTTTTGATGAAAATTAGCCTACCCAATTTTGTAACCCTGGGCAGGTTGTTGGTAACCGCAGGCACCAAAAGGGATGAAAGAGTTGGAACCGAAAGGGCTGGAAAAGATGGAACCGAAAGAGTTGTGAGAGACGGAACCGAAAGGGTTGGGAGAGTTGGTCTTCTCAATGGCATCAGCGGCAGCATCCTTGGAGAAGACTGGTGTTGCCACTCGTCTTGTCCTGGCAACATTGTCGACACATTCCTCGTTCGTGCCAGGGATGCCACCTTCAGGTGGGAAGGCGGCTAAGAACTCGGCCTTTGTCTTTTCGAGGTTCCAGCTAGAATGCTCGCGTTTGGCAAACTCTTCCATCATCTCGATACGAGACTTCCAAGAGTAGTAGGCACCAATGTCACATTCAGCCTCGCTCATCTTGGCCAATGCTTGCTCCAACTCGGCCACCTTTGCTTGGAGACGGGTCGCTTTAGCCTCCTCCGCCTTCAAGTTGCCAGTCGTCTCGTTGAGATGTTGGTACAACGCCTCCTTCTCCTTCTCAATCTTCTTAATCGTCTCGTTGGTGATGGCCAACGACGACAGGGCGTCCTGAAAAGCCTACCAAAATTGCAAGAGAAGCAAATGTTCAATTTATCATACTTGGTATCAAAATAGTCGGATCAATACACTAAAATAGACTACATTCATTTTCATTTCGTTTACATTTCTATGAGTTGCAATCGACCTTAATTTAGATCTCTTTTATAAAGCTTTTTTATAGATTTGTTTGTCTTTAAAACCCTTGATCTTGTTGATCATATAACTTCTATAAGTATTAATCACGTATGCAATTATATCAAAGCTATATTGTAAGATTTTTTAAGTACCTTCCAAGCATGGACGTCAAATATCTTGTTGATCTTGTTGATCATATAACTTCGTTCATGATCTCGGAAGGCGGCAAGCTTAGGTGACGCTTCTTGATTGAAGGGACGTGTAAATTCTCCATGGCTGGCCAAATTTTGCTAGGATCTTTGATGTCCTCCAACGCCAATGCAGGAGAAGGTGATTTGTTGGCAGTAGTAGCCTTCAACTTGCGATCAATCAATTCCTTTCCGGACAAGCAACAAGTTTCTAAGAAAGGCAATAAACCCTTGTGATTCTGTTCTTCTTTCTTCTCATCACTCTTTTGCTGATGATTAAATGAAAACGGCATTAGCATTGGCATTGGCCTGGCTTTGGCTTTGGCTAGCCCGGATTTGAGAGAATCGTTGTTTGGGGAGATCTTGATGCCCTTCTCATAAGCGGATGCGGCATCAGCATAGTTGTTGAAACGATGTTGGGACCTCTGGTTCTAAACATCGGATCAACGATACAGTTCTCCGAGTTTTGGTAATGAAAAACGCTATAAGGGAACTAATGTGCTTTGATCAAGTATTTCTAAGGAACATAGGTTTAGCAGAGAACTCCCAGCAATGCCCAGAGCACAGGCTTATACAATGAAGAGCTTCTCTCAAAGGAACTCAGCAAAGGACAATTCCCACGATATGGGAACCCACATGTGAAGAAAAGGACCGATCATCGCATATCACGGGATCTTGTCTTGGACAGGATGAAGGCACAGTCTGAGGAGCAGACTGTCACGATTGATCCAACGGTCCGATCATCTCAAGAAGTTGACCTAGTTCAAATCGAAGTCACATGTGAAGAAAGTACAACTTGGGCATCAAGCAAAGGGCATTTCCGACACAAATGAAAGATGCAATTGAAGCCCAAGTTCACTCGAGTATAAAGCCAAATGAATAGTGCTCGGATTGAGCACTTCTCCTAGAACCCACAAATACCCACAACAGAAGAAAGAGAAAAGAAGAAGAGAAGTCCCCGGCGGCGAGTGTCTGATCTCGACGAAGGTGAAGCCGAGTTCCCAGGAGCAAGGGAACTGCGATTTGGTGTAAGGTTTGAGTTACTTATTTAGAGATTGTTGTTCGCTTAGGAACTCAGTTGAGAAGATTCATTAGTGTTGCTAGAGTTAGGTAGAACTCGTAGGAACAGAGAAGTTTGAATCTGGCTGTTTGTAACTAAGGAACAAATCAATAATATAAGTAATTCATTCAAAATCCTCCAAGCGGAGGTAGAGGTTTACCCATACAACTAGTTGGTTGTAGTGGGGTTCCTCTATAAGGAACTGTGTTTCTTTAGTGTCTTAACTACTTGCGATTATTTCTTCTGCTGCCTTGGGAACAGCTTAACAGCCAGTTCCCAAGCTCTTGCTAACTCATTTACGATCCTACAATTGGTATTAGAGCAGGCTGCTCTAGATTTGTGTTAGCATCGCAGGTTTCAAACATGGCTCACGAACTTACCCAAGTCGGTGACAACAACAGCAAGCCACCAAGGCTCATCACTGGGAGATTCGAAGTCTGGCAACGCGACATGAAGAACTGGATGCGCAGCCAGGACTACCAAGCTTGGTGCGTCATTGAAAAAGGGAACTTCAAAATTGATCCAGCAATTGAGAATGACCTGTCAAAATGGGGACCTAATGAGTACAAGTGCATGGAGGCCAACTTCAAAGCCATCCAGTACCTCAAGAATGCCATGTCGGTGCAAGACTGCGACAGAGTGGCAAACCTAGACACGACAAAGGAAGTGTGGGAAGCCATTCAGCAAATGCACATTGGGAATTCAGACCTCCGAGAAGATCTTCAGATGAACGCAAGAAGGGAGTTCTTCACCTTCCAAATGGAGATAGGAGAATCCGTTGATAGTTACCAATCCCGTTTTGAGGGACTTTGCACCAAGATGACTGGCCTTGGGATCACTAAAGAAGAAGTCACCGACAAAATGAAGGTTCAACAACTCTTCAATGGGTTGACTGGAGAATGGACAAACGAAAGAACGATGTTCAAAGAGAATCCCGAAAACAGGGCTCTTATGCTCCACCAGATTTTTGGAAAACTGGTGGGATATGAGAAGAGAAAGATAGATGACAGGGAGCAAAAGCGAGCACATCAGGGGATAGCTCTCAAACTTGAAAAGGTAATCAAGGCAGTACAGGAGCAACATGAAGAATCTGAAGAAGATGAGGATGAAGAGCTAGTCCGTGTAACAAAAGCTCTTCGATCTTTCTACAAAGGGAAATTCAAGAAGAATTATGGGAACTCGGGAAAAGGATAGAGCTCCCAAAGAAAATCTGCTGAAAAGGACCTCTCGGATGTAACGTGCTACAAGTGTTACAAGAAGGGACACTTTGCCAAGGAGTGCCCTCAAGAGGCGGACAACCGAGGAAAAGGAAAAAAGGCCTACATAGCCACATGGAGCGACGATGAAGACGAAGAGCCTGAATCATGGGTTCAACCTGACATGTGTGCCATGGCCTTATGAGAAACCACTGGGGAACAACCCAGTGAGGTAACCCCCGAATCCGTTCTTGCTTCCTTGTCAAATTATGAGAAACCTGAACTGCTTAAAATTCTCACAAGTCTTGTCAAAGATAATATTAAATTGCAAAAGAAGTTGGAAAAGTCGGAACACACAAATGCTGAACTAGTTGGTCTAGAGCCATGTCCCAACTGTGTGCCCCTTCTAGAAAAACTTCAGTCTTATGTGTCTCACATCGTAGAACTTGAGAATGAGCTTAAAACCCTAGAAAGTGATGAAAACACCCTTCTACAAAATCTGAGTAAAGCAAAAGGGAACTCTGAAGCCTCTAGTTCCCAAACCAAGTTTGTCCCAGCCAGACACGGAATAAGGTATGAGTCAGAGAGCCCTAGAAAAGGGAAGTCCCCCCTGAGTGAAAAAAAGATGAACGAGTGCAGGGCCCTAGAGCTTCAGTGTGAGAAACATAAAAATGCACACTTGGAAGAGAAAATCCGTGTTCTGGAGAGTGGGGTGAATGGAGAAGTAGATTATTACACTGGGAACACTGGACACAAGTTGTATGTTCAAATAGCTAAGGGAAACAGGTCTAGAGTGTACAACAAGGAAACTATGGATAGAAACAGGATACAGAGACCCCATCCTAAGTACCACCTAGGAGAATACTATAAGACCTGCTGGAACTGTGGTGCTCATGGGCACTACAAGGAAAGCTGTCCCAAAGCTAAGGCCCAAGCTCAGAAAAACCACGAGTACTGGAACAAGCAGAATCAACAAACCAACAAGCCTGCTAGAGTTCCCATTAAAAGAAACAACCATAGGAACCTTGCCTATAACAAGTACTCTCGTGACATTAACATTGCTGATTATGTGCTATTTGAGACTGCCTTCCCTTGCAAGGAACCAGGCAAGAGTCATCTTGCCTGGGTCCTCAAAAACTAACTTTTCTTGTAGGTGGTAGTGAGGGGGAACAACACATGGGTCATTGACAGTGGATGTTCCAACCACATGACTGGAAACAAAGACAACCTCACCTCACTCCACCCAAAGGTCGAAGGAGGTCACGTGTCCTTTGGCAACAAAAATAAAGGAGAGATCATAGGAACAGGGGAAGTGCTACTCAACAAATCAATCAAAATCAGCAACGTTAACTTGGTGAAAGATCTGGGATTCAATCTCTTGAGCGTCTCTCAAATATGTGATCAAGGGAACAACATCGTCACCTTTGACTCAAAGGAATGTCTAGTGATCAACAAGAAGACTAACAAAATCATCCTGAAAGGAAGAAGGTCCAACAACATATATGTGGTGGATACAAACTTTGAGCCACCAATGAAACTGTGCTTGGCAAGTTCCCTTGATGAAACGGAACTCTAGCACCGAAGGTTAGGACACGCAGGTATGAACCAAATCTTGAAAATCTGTCTACAAGATCTCGTCGTTGGTCTCCCACGAATCAACCTTGAAGGAGTGAAGATGTGTGAAGCCTGTGTTCGAGGAAAGCAAACAAGGACCTCCTTCAAGCCCAAAAGGATGGTGAGCACGACTAGGCCCTTAGAGCTAATTCATATGGATCTTTGTGGTCCCATGCACACCGAAAGCTATGGAGGAAAGAGGTACATGTATGTTTTAATCGATGATTTTTCACGATTCACATGGGTGCTATTCTTGAGATCAAAATCAGATACCTTCAAGGAATTCGAAGTCCTAATCACAAGAATGGAGGTCAGCATGGGACTCAAACTAAAGGCTCTCAGATCTGATCATGGAACAGAATTTGAAAACTCACAGTTCCTCAGATACTGTGACAAACATGGGATCTCTCATAACTTCTCGGCCCCTCGCACTCCTCAGCAAAACGGAGTTGTCGAAAGGAAGAACAGGACCTTGGAAGACATGGCTAGAACTATGTTGTTTGAAAGCAGAGTTCCAGAGTACTTTTGGGCTGAAGCCATCTCCACAGCTACTTATATCCTGAATCGAGCCATGATCAGACCCTTGATCAAGAAGACATCCTATGAGCTCATCAAAGGGAGAAAGCCAAATATCGCTCATCTTAGGACCTTCGGATGCAAATGCTTCGTCCACAACAATGGGAAAGACAACCTTGGCAAATTTGATCCCAGGAGCGATGAAGGGATATTCTTGGGATACTCTTCCCATAGCAAGGCGTATAGGATCTATAACAAGAGGACCAAGAAGATAGAGGAAAGCATTCACGTCATCTTCGACGAGAAGTCTGTAAAGATGGGAACAGAGGTTCAAGGAAAGGGAACTCTGTTTAAGCTGGTCAGACAAGAAGAAGAAGAAGACGAGGATGAACCAAGAAAGAAAGATGAAGACTATCCAAATGGGAACAATGCCCCACAATCAGGGAACAACGAAGGAGATCAAAACTCCACAGATCAAAGCTCCTTTGAAGTTCCTTCTTCAACAGAAGAACCACAAGATGCCTCCAATTCTCTCGTTCCTCAAAATGAAAATGCACCAGAATCTAGTGTTCAGGGGGAACAACGAGGGAACTATGAAGAGAATCTTGACGAAAGTCCCAGCGAAGAAGCTGAACATAACTGTTCTCCTGAGGAAGAGGAAACTCAAGACACAGATGGAGAAGAGTCAAGGGAACAGGTTGACGTCTTACACATCCCAACCAGAAACTACCAACAAAAGAGAGATCACCCCATCGACAACATCATCACTCCATATGAAAAAGGTGTTCTAACTCGCTCCTCTCTCAATAATTTTTGTGCTTTTAATGCCTTTGTCTCAATGGTGGAACCAAAAAGCATAAAAGAAGCTCTAAAGGACCCAGACTGGATCCAAGCTATGCAAGAAGAACTACACCAATTTGAGAGGAACAAGGTATGGAAGCTAGTTTCAAGGCCCAAAAACAAGAACATCATAGGAACTCGATGGGTGTTTCGGAACAATCTAGATGATACTGGGGCCATAGCTAGGAACAAGGCTCATCTGGTTGCTCAAGGATATAGACAAGAAGAAGGAATCGACTATGACGAGACCTTCGCACCAGTTGCAAGGATCGAGGCCATCCGCCTTCTCATAGCCTATGCAGCCCACAAAGGATTCAAGCTATACCAGATGGATGTGAAGACGGCATTTCTCAATGGGCACCTCAAGGAAGAAGTATACGTAGCCCAACCCCCAGGATTCGAAGATGAGAAGCTACCCAACCACGTCTACTTCCTAGAGAGGGCCCTCTACGGACTCAAAAAAGCTCCTCGAGCATGGTATGACAGGTTTGCTCAGTTCCTTCTGTCTCATGGATACCTTCGAGGTTCCATAGACAAAACTCTTTTCCTTAAAAAAGAGTCTAAGGATATCTTGATTGTTCAAGTTTATGTTGATGACATTGTTTTTGGAGCAACTAACGAAACTCTTGTAGAGAAATTTAAGAACCTCATGAGCAGTGAGTTTGAGATGAGTCTCATAGGGGAACTCACATTCTTCTTGGGACTCCAAATATCTCAAACAAAGGAGGGAACAAGGATTCATCAACAGAAATACATCCGTGAAATGCTAGTGAAGTACGGGATGGACCACTCAAGGCCCATCGACACTCCCATTTTACCAAACTCAAGGCTCAACGCCGATGAAACAGGGGTAAGTGTCGATCAAAGAAACTTTAGAGGTATGATTGGCTCTCTCCTATACTTAACTGCTAGTAGGCCTGATATTATGTTCTCAATGTGCTTATGTGCACGTTTTCAAGCTAATCCCAAAGAATCACACCTGAAAGAGGTGAAGAGGATTTTCAGGTACCTCAAAGGGAACGACAACTTGTGCCTCTGGTATCCAAGGAACAGTTCCCCTGAGCTCATTGCTTATACAGATGCAGATTTTGCTGGGCACCTAGTTGATAGAAAGAGCACATCAGGAATGGCCCAGTTCCTTGGGTCATGCCTAGTCTCTTGGGGATCCAAGAAACAAAATTCAGTGGCACTCTCCACAGCTGAAGCAGAATACGTGGCTGCCGCATCATGTTGTTCCCAAATACTATGGCTCAAGTCCCAACTTCAGGATTACGGTATATCATTTGGCCCATTTCCTATACTCTGTGATAATACTAGTGCCATTAACATTTCCAAAAATCCTTGCATCATTCTCGGACTAAGCACATAGACATTAGGCATCATTTTCTACGTGACAATGTTGAAAATGGGAACATCTCTATGCAACACTGTAGAACGGAAGAGCAAATTGCGGACATTCTCACCAAAGCTTTAGACAGACGTCCCTACCAGCGTTTTCGAATGCTTCTAGGGATGATAACTCTAAACTAAACAAGTCCCTGTTTGTCTCTCCCTCAATGCTTGATTAGTCTAACTAGAAATGCATGATAGGGAACTGTAGGACTCAGTGCTTTCATTTTGCCATATTACTAGTCTAGAGCTTGATGTGTATATAGGAACATTATTTCTTTTGACCCAAAATTATCAACCAGAGTTCCCTTTAACCCTCTCTACAAGCCACTATGACGGTGGATCATAAAACCTACCCTAAGCTAAGGACCAGACAAACATTTCTCATGAGCCCAACTCTTTATCCCAAAATCGAGTTGCAATTATCTGGTTCTCTTTTGAGTTCCCCATCCTCACAAAGAAAATTGAGTGTGAGTTCCCCTAACCTCTCCACTCAATACGACCTTTCTAGAGATCATGGGAACTGGTTCTCACAAGCAAGGGAACACTGGATCTGAAAAGATGAACCGTCACTAGGGAAATGGGAAATTGTGTCAGACTCTGAAGCGTTTTGGGCCAAGCACTCAAAAATTCAAAAGACTTCCCTTGGAAGAAAACGACGTGTGTCAGAGGCATGCTCGAGAAGTTGAAACGGCTCTCCGCTCTTATGATGACGCTGAAGAGGAAGAAGAGGCCCCCAATTACAAAGAGTGTGCCACCACCCCTGCTCCTGAACAACAGATGGTGGTGTCGGCACAGGACCCAGAGGAAAGGACCCGCCCACTGCTGATCGAAGCGGCTGACCCCCCTCAGCAAAAAGGAAAGACTACGGTCTCTAGGGGGAACTCCAAGAAGAAAGGGAAAGGAGCAAAGCTCAAGAAAGTTCATATCTCTGAGAATCGCAAGCTCCTTCCCCCACTCATTCTCTCTGAAAAACATCTCATTGATGAAGGGCTCGGGCAACTATGGGACCTGATCAAGGCCCAAGGATGGGAACACATGTGCAGTGAGGCTGTGAGTATTGATCCCTCTCAGGTGCGCCGCTTCTACAACCATTTTGTGGTCCATGACAACGGAACCAAGGGAACGCTCTCCCTCGAAGGCGATGACTTCATCTTCACCACCTCCACCATTCGCCTTCAACTACAAGTCCCTGTCCAGGGCCTACAAGAACTGCCCACCAAGAGCTGGGGCGACTTCAACAGTGAGGTGATTTACAACACGATCTACGAGGGCCGTGTTCCAACCACTGGCACCTCTACTCATCACTTGTCCCTCATTGCAAAGTTGGCTCATCAATTCATCATCAATATGGTGATCCCTCGCCAGGAGAAGCGCCTTGTTATCAACATCCCTGATGCCATTATCCTCTACCACTTCCTCCTCAAAAAGCCCATCAATCTTCCTCGCATAATCTTGGGGCACATGGAGAAGTGCATGGCTTCCAAATCCCACTCCCTTCCTTATGCTGGCCTCATCAAGAAACTCTTGCTAAGAGAGGGCCTCTACGACACATCCCAGGAAGAGGTCACCATAGGTAGGGAACTGGATATCTCTGTTGTCCACAAGATGCGGCACTTTGAGCCTGTGGAGGAACAAGAAAGGCTGCCATCTGAAGAAGGCATTCAGGATGGGAACACTCCAGTGTTGGTGCACATTGCCAACACTCTTGACAAGATCGCCAGGGAACAAGAAAAGATGGCAAGGGACCAAGAACAAATTGCCAAAGGCCAGGAAAAGCTTGTACAAGTCTTGACACGGCTTTGTGATGCCCTGTTCCCAAGCCAATGATCTTTCCCAAGCCAATGATCTTTCCCTTCTTTCTCCTAGCCTCAATGTTCCCTCAAAAATTCTCTTGTGTTCCTATGTACAAATTTTTGCTTAAGTAATACATGGTTTTTAGTATGATTGTGTGTTCTCTTTCTTCCTTATCTATGTGTTTACTTGTTTTCGATGATGTCAAAAGGGGGAAAGACAAAAAATATGAGATGAGTTAAGTTGAAAAGATATCACAGAATACGCAATAGCTAAGGGGGAACAATTGCATAAAAAGCTAAGTACGAACTCAGTGATTCACAAGAAGTGGCTCCCTAGGAACACGCGTAGGAACTCATTTGCATATCATGCTTTGAAATACTTGCTATTTTTTTTGCGATAGGTTTGTCATCATCAAAAAGGGGGAAATTGTTGGAACGATGTTGGGACCTCTGGTTCTAAACATCGGATCAACGATACAGTTCTCCGAGTTTTGGTAATGAAAAACGCTATAAGGGAACTAATGTGCTTTGATCAAGTATTTCTAAGGAACATAGGTTCAGTAGAGAACTCCCAGCAATGCCCAGAGCACAGGCTTATACAATGAAGAGCTTCTCTCAAAGGAACTCAGCAGAGGACAGTTCCCACGATATGGGAACCCACATGTGAAGAAAAGGACCGATCAGCGCATATCACGGGATCCTGTCTTGGACAGGATGAAGGCACAGTCTGAGGAGCAGACTGTCACGATTGATCCAACGGTCCGATCATCTCAAGAAGACCTAGTTCAAATCGAAGTCACATGTGAAGAAAGTACAACTTGGGCATCAAGCAAAGGGCATTTCCGACACAAATGAAAGATGCAATTGAAGCCCAAGTTCACTCGAGTATAAAGCCAAATGAATAGTGCTCGGATTGAGCACTTCTCCTAGAACCCACAAATACCCACAACAGAAGAAAGAGAAAAGAAGAAGAGAAGTCCCCGGCGGCGAGTGTCTGATCTCGACGACGGTGAAGCCGAGTTACCAGGAGCAAGGGAACTGCGATTTGGTGTAAGGTTTGAGTTGCTTATTTAGAGATTGTTGTTCGCTTAGGAACTCAGTTGAGAAGATTCATTAGTGTTGCTAGAGTTAGGTAGAACTCGTAGGAACAGAGAAGTTTGAATCTGGCTGTTTGTAACTAAGGAACAAATCAATAATATAAGTAATTCATTCAAAATCCTCCAAGCGGAGGTAGAGGTTTACCCATACAACTAGTTGGTTGTAGTGGGGTTCCTCTATAAGGAACTGTGTTTCTTCAGTGTCTTAACTACTTGCGATTATTTCTTCCGCTGCCTTGGGAACAGCTTAACAGCCAGTTCCCAAGCTCTTGCTAACTCATTTACGATCCTACAATAGTTTCCGAGGCCGAGGTGGGCGGCGCCGAGGCGCTCGTAGGCCTCTGGCCTGCACGTTGGATTCAGTTCGACGGACTTCTAATGTTAACATTGAATATTAAGGATAAACTTTCCTAAAAGTATATCACAAAAAATATGGAAATATGCGGTGCTGTTCCGGAGGAGTTGTTAAATAATTCTATGGGTGAAGTTAACTAAAACCCTATAGTAAATTAATGAGCCCTTCGAAAAATAATTAAAAAGAAAAAAAATATAAGTTGATATGGAGAAAGAAGAATCCAATCTTAGACATTGAATTGTTATTTAACGATAATGATCTTCTCAACTCTATCGATGGAGTTTTTCACAACTCCATTGTAACTAAACCCGTAAATATGTACATTGTTATGGTCGAAAGAAATACCATAAAAAAACAAATTAGGTAAGATATTTATTTTCCTTTGTTCCACACAAAAACGGAGATAATAATCTATGTATATATATAAGACGAATGAGGCGCGCCCCGGTCAGAGGTGAAGGGCGCCCCGGTATTTATAGCGGTAGGCCCTACAGAAGCACACTCGAGCGTTATAAACTACCGCTTCATATTAAGTTTTTTTTAAATATGGTCAAAGGTGCTGATTCCGCGTGGGAATCTACAGCGGCAGCTATTGCCGCTGCAGCCGAACTGGGATTCTGCAATTGCAGAATCCCAGTTTGACCGAGGTTCCGCGTGGGAGCTTTGGCGGAGATAGCTAAGCGGGGCTTTAATTCCTTTCCCCGATTCATTTTTGCCAACTTCTCCAGCTCCTCACTCCCTCTTCAACTCTTCCAACAACTCATTTCTCCATTTTCGCCCACTTCTCCATCTCCTCACTCCCAAATCCGCTAATTCGATTCAAGTGGTCCCGAATCCTACACTAATCCGGTGAATTAAACCGCTATTCAAGATAATGAGAAGTTTATCGGTATGTATGAATTTTTTTTATTTTAATTGAATTATTTTAAGTTATTAAGGTTAAAACTAACGTAATTTTTTTATTAGAGTTTGTTTCGCTCGAAATCATCTTCAAACTCCCAACAAAGAAGGCAGAATGCATCCAGACCAAATATTAACTTGAATGAGAGCGAGACGACCTCGAGAGTTCGAGAGGAGGTTCAAGTTCCGCTTCCGGAAGCAACGACGAGCCAACCCGTCACCACCGTGGAGGGTTTAGGTACGCAAAATATTAAATTTATTTTTAATTTATGGATTAATTATTAGTTTTATGTATTAAGTAGTTTATAGGTTAATTACCGAGAGTTTCATCCATCAAGTATTTTACGTGATAGTAAATTTATAGGTTAATTTATGTTGTAAAAATAATTAATTAATTTATGTATAGACTAATGTATGTGTAATTATTAATGATTAAGTAGTTGTAGAAAATAATTATAAAATTTCATAATTTGAATAGTTAATTTATTTATGGTGTAATTATTAGTTTTTTCCATTAATAGTTGAAATTAGGTTCATACATGATCGTAAGTTATATGTTAATTTATATTATAAAAATAAGTGATTAAGTAGTTGTTGAGAGTGAATATGAATTTTCTTAATTTGCATGGTTAATATATTTATGGATGAATTAATAGTTTGATATATTAATTATGAGTTTAAATGAGCTTCATGCACGATATTAGATTTTAGAGAAATATTGTAAGAAATTGTATGCAGTATGCAGATCATATTTAAGCAATCGAAAGATGGCTGAATAGAGGTGGTGATATATATTCGGACCTCAATGTGGACCCTACCCAGCTCACATATGGTAGTACGAGTTATGCTGAAGCTGGTCCACCATTCGCTCATGGCCAATACTGTAACACCCCCTTACTTACCCTGGAGGTATTACCGCCAGTAACCCCGATTAGGACTAAACCAGAGTTACCCAAGGCTTTAACCTGACATAACTTACTAGAACAAGGTAAGTTAACCCATTTAAAACCTAACAAAATTAAGTAAAACTTTACACACCAGAAAAGAGAATAAAAGGTCTTATACAAGCTTGAACTTAAAAAGAAGGGTGAAATACAGAAAACCACCCCTTATCTTACCAACTTTGCAAAAAACCACCCCTTATTTTGATTTTTACGGAAAACCACCCTTAAATTTTACTCCGTTTGCATTAAACCACCCGATGGGATTTTCCATCCAAGAACTCGTTAAATTAACGTAAAAATACGAAATAACCCCTAGGTTAAATATACTCTTTTCACTCATTCCAAAAGATCGTGGCGGGAGAGATTGTGCAATTTAGCGCCTCGGCTGGAGAGATTGTGTGACAGAAGGTCTCGTGATGACCAAAAGATCGTGGCTGCTCGATTGAATCCGTTCATCTTCAACAGGTATTAAATTTAATTTTGCTTTAGATTTATAGTTCTATCAATTAGGGCTTTGTTTAGGGTAAAGTATTGAAAAGGTTTTAATTAGGGTTTAGATTACAATGATTTATCGGCATCGATTTTTCTCACGTAAAAGAGTATGATTTGCCTTTGTGTTGTCTTTTCTTGTTTGAAATTGCTTTATATCTTGTTTGGATCAGATTATTGTCGTTTGTCTACTAAAGAATTAGATGCTTTGTCTCTATCGATGTTGCTTTTTCATTTCATGGCCTTATGGTCCCCTCATTACCCTATATATGTTTCTCTATGGTACAGTACATGAATATTGTGAATAAAATATTGCTATGTCATTTATTGTAGGTAAAAGATGAATATTGCTATTAGGTTCCAATATGGTGGTAAGTTTTAGCTTATGGGTGATCGCTTGATATATAGAAAAGGCTTGGTGTTTATCAAAACAAATTTAGACCCTGACATGCTTTGTAAGTTTGATTTAGAAGATTATTTGAAGGATGAAAAGGGCGTAAATGATATTAAAGAGCTTTGGTATCTCCAAGCTGGGAAAAGCATTAGTGATGGTCTAAAACAACTCATTATGGATGTCGACATCAGAGAAATGTTGGATTCAATTAGAGGGGATCAAATTGCCCATGTGTATGTTGTTAGAGAGAATGAAATCAGCCTAACCTTCCTAAAAAAATCAGTGAATTTATTAGCTCAAAATCTCAATGGCTAGAGAGAAATCATAATGAGTTGAACCATAATTCTACAAGCCAAGGACCCGTAGCTCAATTATCACAAGCTCAAGAATCTGATGACTCGGATGATGAGGACATCATACAACAATCAAATTCCTCTTCTTCGGATTCAAATTTCAGTTTCAAGGATAGCGAGGAAGAAGACGATGACATTTTTGAAGAGTTTGTAGATCATGTTGTAGTTGATGACCAGAGCACACTTGTTGGTGAAGAGGCTGATGCTATTTCCATTGAAGAACTCGAGTCTGATGATTCTGATTGTTTGAGAAGTGGAACTGATTCTGATGCAATGAAAAAGCCAAGGTATGCTAACTTAAAAAATACTTTTTAATTTCAGTAATGTATAATATGCACCTGATTTTGGATGTTTCAATTTGATATTTTGATAGGTATCCTTAGTTTAACCCACATTCAGATTTCAAGAAACCTATTTCACTGAAAGTTGGTGTGATATTTGGTTCGAATGACATCTTTAGAAGGGCTCTACGTCAATTTTCTATCTCAAAAAGTGGTGATTTTTATTATCTACATAATGACAAGAGAAAGGTGTCAGCATATTGCAAATACAAATGTGATTGCATCATGAAGCATGCAAGGAAGAAGTGTGTTTGTAAGGAGGTTTTATGTGGTTTCAAAGCTTGTGCAAGAAAATTTGGGAAAGATGGGACTTTTCAATTGAAGAGCTTCAATCCAGTGCATAGTTGTGGATGACATTTAGAGAATAGCAAAGTGACATCAGTGTGGCTGGCTGAAAAATACATTGAACATTACAGAGATGATCCACATTGGCGAATTTCAGCTTTCATGAGTACAATCTTGAGAGAATACACTATTTCAGTCAATTATTCTCAAGCATATAGGGCTAGAATGCGAGCATGTATTATAGCCCAAGGGGATGCATCTGATCAATATGGAATGGTATGGGATTATGTTGCTGCCATTATAACATGGAACCCAGGGAACTGCCATTATAGCATAATTGTGTATTTACACCAGTAAGCAGTATTTTTCAGCTTATATAAACCAGCAATCTGTATGTTTTCAGCTTTATAAACACCATCAATTTGGTAAAATACAGTAGCATTTTGAAGCACAATTCCAAATCTACTCCATTCGCTTTTCAATTCATTACAACAACAGTCTACACACACATTTTCATCCCTAAACACCAGTCTGTAAATAGAACTTGTTCCTAAATTACAAACCAACACAAAGCATCAATAGCTTCTAAAAAAGTTAAGAACTAGCAAAACCAACAAAATGATGATCAATGCCAAGTAGATTTTATTCTTCCGCCTTGCAAATTCCAACTCGGACTTCAATCTTTCAATCCGTCTAAGCAAGTCAATGCTAATAGCTCTTGGTCTGCCGTTTGTTCTACGATCATACCACATGAAAAAGCCACAATTCAAACCAACCTATCACCAAGAAATTACAAATTCACATTCATGACTGAATAAATAAATTTAAGAAAAAAACCAATTCAAGGAAAAATTACCCCATAAGATCTACACCCATAAAATCTTCTTCCAGGATTCAATTCAGTCCAAGAAGTTCTTAACCTTGCTAATTCGCCACAGTGACAAAACACTTGTGCACTCTGGGTTGGAAGTATTTGAAGAGATAGAAGAAGAAGACCTCATATTATCTAATTCAAGCACATCACTAAGTCAAATGTAACAAATAAAGTACAAAAATATATAGTAACACATAAATATTATTCTTAACACTGCTAATAGAAAATTTACTCTAAAATAGTGTGTAATAGAGCCTCGATCGAGAAACTAGCCATTATTCTTAACAAATTTCCTAAATATGACATGAGCTCCCTTTTTAATCAAAATCAAGAACAATATGATCAAAGACAAAGTAGGAGAAGATCTTTTCAATACTATTTAATTCCGATCAATAATATTGCCAGTTTGAGCAATCTCCAAAATCAGTTGACCAAGAGCTTAAAATTGAATAATATTTCATTCCAATCAAAATTGCCTCTTCTCATCTTATTTATTAATGAAACCCTAAACCTAAGGAGAATATCTTTTCAATACTTTACGTACCCTAAACAAAGTTCTAAATAATGGAATTGTAAATGTAAAACAGAATTGACTTTAATACCTGTAGAAGATGAATGGATTCAAGTGATCAGAAACGATTTTTGGTCTTCACGAGCCCTTCTTCTCTCTCGCCCAATTTTTGGTCTTCACGAGCCCTTCTTCTCAATCGCTCGCTATCTCGTTCGATCTGTTGGAATGAGCTTTTAAAGACAAAGAGTGTATTTAACCTAGGGGCTATTTCGTATTTTTACCGTAATTTAACGAGTTTTTGGACGGAAAATCCCATCGGGTGGTTTAATGCAAACGGAGTAAAACTTAAGGGTGGTTTTCTGTAAAAATCGAAATAAGGGGTGTTTTTTTGCAAAGTAGGTAAGATAAGGGGTGGTTTTCTGTATTTCACCCTAAAAAGAATTAGTAAATAAATAGAACAACCTTCTTTTAAACAAAATCTTCATCAAGTCTTCCTTAAGTTCTTATTTCTGAAACTCAACTTCACTTTGAAGTAGTTCAACCATGATCTTCACTAAAGTATAGCTTTTGGAAACCTTTGTTCAACTTATAGAGCTTCAAACCTCTAAATCCGCCTCTTGAATCAACTTCCAAGAAGAACCTGATGTGTCGTATACCAACGGTGGCAACCAACCGACCATACAAAAGAAAAGAAGATGGACGGGTTAGTCTAATGAAAGACTAAGCAAGCGGAGAAACTAACTTGGTTCTTATGGTTGTAACTAAACATATTGGCATCCAAATCCGATTAGACTCGGATTATGATCCAACAGTTAGCAGTCTTATAGAGAATAAGAAGGAGACTCGCATAATCAAAAGATAGGACACCACAGCTTGTGGTTCCTTTACGAAACATGAACAATTGTTGGGAACTCATATTAATCACATCGCATTTTGAAAAGCCTCCATCGACTAATCAAATTAAATTAATTAAAGTTTGATTAAGAATCATTCGTAACCGGGAGCAAGAATGGTTATCGAATAGACTAACCATCCGCGTACATTAATGTGTCTAAAGCACTTATCTTATACTACTTTCAAAACTTTTTACAAACATGTTGGTAACTTTTAATCGGCTTAAGCCGCCGAGAATCCACATGTACATGTGACGTCAAGATGAGAGGGATTATTTCATCCATGATCATTGACAAACAACTAGTACCAATTGCACTTAGCTAGAGTGCATAAACACCCCCTCCAACATTGAGCGAGGCATGAGTCATGACCCGAATATTGGGATATGATAGCGAACAAAACCTCCTAATATAGACTGTGTTATAAAGAGGTCATCGGAGACTCGGCTCTTACCCCTGAAAACTAACTTACTTCATAATAATGTCTCAACATGAGACAACATACAAGGTCACACATAACGAACCTAAATCCAGTTTTATCGCGAAACTGAATAAATAACATGGTCATTATTTCTAACAAATATAACGACCTATCATATTTTATTGAGCACACAAGTTGTTCCCAACACAAATATTAAATGAGATTCAATTCCTCATTTAATAACCATAATGCAAGAGAGAATCGTCCACTTGCCTTAGAAGGCGTGCTTAACGTCCTTAGCAATTCCAACAGTAATCTGTATCACCCTTCTGCCAAATATAACAAAAGGATTTCTTCTCAACGAGCTCACGGAAACACTTCTTAGTTGTATACTCAAATTCTACAACTTCCTAATCAATAAACGATTTAATTTCCGAATATCGATATATAACAAATCCTTAGTTATCATGCTTTAAGGAGCCATCTTGGCGAAATTATAACTAATTATCCGCTTCACTTTTGAAACCACTTTCTAAACAAAAAGTGTTCATCAGTAACAGTTCTTAAAGGTGACCAAATCTCGGATCAAACGGATTAACAACGAATCGTGAGTAATTATCCGAAGTCCTTTACTTGCCAATCGATGTCACAACTTGTATTCTCTATAAGTAAAGATCCAGACGTCCGTTTCTCGAGCGGTTTGAACCTGTGGAACCGTATCAACGTCAAGATTATAAAAACAATAAATTTAATTAGCAAAGCGGAACCGAAAGGCCCTTACGGTGGCTCCGCAACCAACCCACTAATTAATTTCGATCGTAATTACCTTCACTTGAGCTCATGGCTCGTTCGGTTTGTTAAAGGCTCGATCCAAGAGTGTAATATCTGCGATATTCCAAGATTTTTAAATCAAATATAATATAATATTTATTATAATAAATTATTTTTCTCTAAATAAAAAGAGAATTTCTAAATATCGTAATGACTTTTACTTTCTCTTTTTAAAGAGATTATCAAGAATGAATTAATTAAATAAAATTCAATAAAATAACTTGAGGGGCATAGATTAATAAAATGGGGCATAAATTAATAAAAAGGGCATTAAATAAAAATAATGCCTTATAGAGGTTGAATTTATCTTATAAAATAAATTACATAAAGACTTAAAATCAAATTACAAGTCTTGTACAAAGAATGCAAGAGCCGGAACTTGAATCCGAGACCTCTTGCCACTCTACCCACAGGCCCCCTCTCCAATCCCGCTAGATCAATTGCAATTTCTTGTTCATTCAACCCAACCCTTTTATCATATATCAAATAGCCTTCTTCTTCAAAATTGAAAATCAGACTTTTTTCTGATTGATTTAGGTTAATGTGAAAAGTGGCCATTACATGCCTCCTCTTCCTCCCTCTTGCTTGTTTGACCTTCATTGTTGCATCACTCCTCCATCATCCTCAAGAAAGCACAACTATGACCAATCCAAGAGCATCCTCCCTCTCCTCATTGGGCATCCAGCATTGGCATGGATTGCCAAGCTTCCAACCTTGCCTATATAAAGCCTTTTATTCATCCTCTTCAATCACACATTCTAACTCTCTTCTTCCTCTCCTAGCAAGTGCACTCTCAATCCTCAAAAATAAGCCACATTCCAAGCCTTATTCCTCCATTAAAACACCACAAAAACACCATTAAAATTTCTTTTCTCTTCCTTGGAGCCCCGTCGGACCACCCTTGGAGCCCGACCGGACCACCAGCCGCCGCCGAGTCCCCCGCCAGTGCCGCTGGAGCCTCTGCCGTCGTCCCTGGTTGCGCCGCCGAGACCGTCGGCCCCTCTTCCCTGCCTCTTCCCCTGTGTTCTGTAATACAGAATACCAAAAATCAGTATATATTCTTCAACCCTATTTTATTTTACTAAATTAAATAATTGTTGTATTTAAATAAAGTAGAATAAATAAATTAGTAGGAGAGCAAATTTATATAGTAAGTAGATCTTGTTAGTTGGAATAAATAAATTAGAAGAATATGTTAGTTACTATGGTAAAATTAAAATCCTACTAATATATGTAAATTAATATTGTATTTATTATAAAGCATGCCCATTCATAATATAAATAGATTTTTATAAAATAAATGTAGCATACAAAATTTATAATTAATATTGTCATCTTTGAGATCAAATAAGAATTCTAGAAGTTGTTGTGCATGTCTTGAACTAAAAGATGATCATATTATATGATCTTAATAATAATAAGATTAGTAAATGAATTCATTACCTAGTAAAATATAGGTACCATTATCATCTTTATACAAAAATAATAACAAGGTTTCTTGTGATAAAAGTTATTGCATGTCCTAATCTATAGAAGATATCATATTTATGAATTTGATCATAATAAATAGATTTATGAAATAAATTCTTTACTCAATAAAAATATGAATTTAGCATACCTCTAAATGTGGAAGTCATTACAAGATATAAGCTTTTATTATGATATGATAAAAGTAACTATAAAATAATATATGTTAGCATATGATTTATGTTATAAAATATGATAGTGATCTAAGACAGTATAATAATAGGAAATGGTAGAGAAACCTTATAAAAGTATTATCGTTCAAAACTTGTAGACATAGACTATAGTTGGACCTTGGATTTCAAGTACCTTTGTAGCATCGTTCAAAACCTCATTGTAGCATAGTTCGCTTTGTTTCAAGAACAAGATGGTTTTTGTTATTTGATTTCAAGTACCTTTGATTTTGAAGACGATGTAAGACGTTTGTAAGAATCAAGTCTCCTTCGGGAGCATTTTTTTTACTTTATGAATTATGCTTATTTCCGTTTTAATAATGTTCTATATCATTCGAAAAGCCTTGGGTGACTTTGGACGGTAAAGTACGAGGTCACTGGCGGTAATACCCAGTGTTGTAAAATAGGGGTGTTACAATTGTGGTATCAGAGCCAAACGTTTTTGTTTTAAAACCGAAAACTTTTAAAACCGAAAATTTTCGAAAACCGAGAACTTTCAAACCCTAACTTTTTCTTCCGCTATTTAACATTTCCATTTATAGAGAAATTTCCTTCTCTATCCTCTAAAGAAACCTAGGAATATTAACATTCAAATTTCAAATTTCTTAGCTAAGAAAAGTTTCTCAAAAATATTAAAAACCTTAGGTACCAAATACTTAGTTCTAGAACTAACTTCTTTTTTTTCTTTTTCTCCTAAAAACTCCTTTCAAAACCTTCGAAAAACTCAAGTAGTATGAACATTCCAATGGATGGAAAATTTAAAACACTTCTTTAGAAAGTTCAAATTAAAACTCATACCATCACAACTTGTTAGTAATCCCAAGACTTGTTTTATAAACTCACATGTGCTAAGAGGAAACTTTAGAACCTTTAATAGGACCAAGAAAATGAAAAATATAAAGTAAAGTTTTGACTTAGTAATTTTCAAATTCTTGACTTCCTTCACTACTTCTTTATTTCATAGAAACTAAGGAGGTTCTATATTAACGTCTTTTCCTTTCTTTCCCTTCCTCAGATACACCATGGTTAGCCCGAGAAACAACCACCCTGGAAACCACGCCAACGGAGCCGCTTTGGGATGCAGGCTCCGAACCCATACTTCCCCTATTATGACGCTGAGCACGAGGAAGATCAGCTCGGGGTCAACATGGAAATTGATCAAGTCGTAGAGCCGTGGGAAGAGTCGGAAGAAGATCCCGAGGAGGACCCCAAACTCCCTATCGAGCTTCCCGAAGATGATCCCGCACCGGCTAAATTACCCCCGTCTCCGGTGTACGAGCCCGAGGGTTACCCCTCGGAGGATGAGGAAATGGCACCGGATTATGAACCCGAGGACTACTTCGATGAGGAGAATGAAGAGTTGGTACCCGAGTACCAACAAGAGGGGATAGTACCCGAGCTCGACTTTGAGAACAGGGAAGATGAAGAAGTGAACGATGAGGAGTTCGAGCTTCTGTGGCAGGCCCAAGCTGAGTGGGATGCCATGAATGAGGCGGAGCAAGAGTTTGAGGAGTCTGAGGAAGAGGATTCGGACGAGGTGGTCATCGACCCCGAGACACCACCACCGCCACCACCAGTAATGGAGTATGTGCCACCAGCTCCCATGCCACCAATGATTGAGGTTCTGAGGGTCATGCCGTCAACAAGTCAGATCCCGAGAGTGGAGGTAGTTTCACCTCCACGAGCGTCCGAGCCCGAAGGGCCAACGCTGTCGATGACACACTTTTGGTGTCAAGAAGATGAGGCACTCCTCCGACGTCTTCAGTTAGAGTCCAACAACATGGAGGAGAGATTCTACGGGCCACCCTCACTATTCGAGCGGGCTAGGCAAGCACCTAGGGAGGTTCAGATGGAAGGGTTCACCACATGGGTGGAAGGTGAATCGTCCAACCGCCGAGCTCGACAACCTTTGGTGAACGCTCCACCACCTTTCGGTGTCGTACCCACCGAAGGACGCAGGGTGAACCGTGACCTACTGGAGAGCCACCGCAACGAGTGGATCGCCGAGACGGAGAGGGATCGAGCGGAAAGGCTCCAACTCAGGATCTGCATCGCGGAGCTTCAGGCCCGCGAAAACCGTCTCCACCGCAGAATAGAGCAGGCCAACTTACTCCTTAGCAATGACACGGGGATCATAGACGATACTCTCTTCGAGGAAGGATTCCTTGATACTTACACCGACCGTGTTTAGTCCTCTCTAGTATTGTGTATCTCTTTCTAAGAAGTGAGCGTAAACCACTTCTTTCGACTTCATTTTCTCTTCAAGAAGTCAAATCGGTTTAGCTTTTGTTTTCTAGTTTGAAATGGCTTAAGTTATAAAAGCCTTGTACTCTCTATTATAAACCTATTAATGAAATTTCCCTTTCAGTTACTAGAACTTGCTTGTCAATTCTTTCTACATGCCATATTAGATTAACAAATGAAACCAAACCTAAAACATTCAGATGGTCAACACAACAGCTACTAACTGTAGTCCTACCCACGCTGGGGAAGGCCATGATGAGAGCGAGTCTGAAGTCAGAGGCGGACCTCGGAATAACCCGCCCCCTGCTCCAGTGGCTCCTTTAGCTTTTAATGCGGAAACTGTGGCCGCATTACGCACCCTTGTACAACAACTGATCCATGAAGAAATTCCTGCTGCGGTGCCTAAGCCCGCAAACCCGGAAGCACCAGAAGAAGTACCAGAGGAAGTGCTAGAAGAGATGCATGAAGAAGTAGCTCAAGTGGCAAAAGCCATTCCCGAAAAGCGAACACTGATCAGCTTCACCGAGGGAATCAAGGCATTCAACGCCATGAAGCCTGACTCGTATGACGGAACTGGGGACCCATCAGGAGTACAATACTGGTTCTCGCATATAAAGCGACTCCTACGCAGCATACCCTGTTCAGAAGCAGAGAAGGTGCACTTGGCTGCATTAAAATTGAAAGATGAGGCAAGCGAGTGGTGGGAGAGTTCTAGTTTATCCGGATGCCCAGATTTAAGCTGGACTATGTTCAAGGACAAGATGATGCACAGATTCTTCACGGAGTCCATGCGAGATGAAAAGCTGGATGAGCTCCACTCACCGAAATTGCATGGGTTGAGCGTGCTAGAAAGGGCTAAGAAGTTTAATCACCTCCTGCAATATGCTGAGGAAGACATCACCACGGAAAAGCAGAAGATCAAACACTTTCACCGCTGGATGAGCGATCACATCAAGCCTTGGATGGCAAACCGCTCCTTCACAACCTTGGAGGAGTACATGGACCATGCGCATAAAATGGAGTCGACTCTTAAGGTTCCCGAGCGCAAGAAGTTCGGTGGAGGAAAGCCTCACCACTCCAGTCACAGTGGGTTTCAGAGGCCAGCATCGTCGCAAGGATCTTAGTGGTCCAAGAAGAGCAAGCACAAGGCTTCGTCAGTCAGTACAAAACCGGGCCTTGGGGCCGAATCAACAAAGACCTCAATCATCTTCCTCAACTAGGGATGGCAATGGGGCGGGGATTCCCCATTACCCGTGGGGATTCCCCGTTACGGGTACGGGGATGGGGATTTTTAGTGGGGATGGGGGCGGGGATGGGGGGGGAAGTAATTACCCGTTAGGGTATGGGCATGAGGATAGGGATAGGTGTCCCCTCCCCACCACCTGACCCAAACCCGACCCCACTAGGGAAACCCATGGGAAATCCCCGTCGGGGACCCATTGGGGAACCCCGTGGGGATTCCCCACCGAAGGACCCATTGGGGAACCCCGTGGGGAATCCCGCCGAGGGACCCGTTGGGGAATTCCCACTGGGGGACCCGTTGGGGAATCCTTACTTGGGGATCCCAGTGGGGGAACGCGTGGGTAAATCTTTGTCAAGAAATCCTAATTATCTTTGAAAATGACTTAGAAAAAAATTGTAATCAAATTTGGTTATTTTTTATCCCGAAAATCAAATGGGGATGGGGAGTCCCCGCTAGAGATTATAAATGGGGAAATCAAGTGGAGATGGGGATTATAAATAGGGAAATCAAGCGGAGATGGGGAATCCCCGACGGGGATTATAAATGGGGAAATCAAAAGGAGATGGGGAATCCCCGACGGGGATTATAAATGGGTAAATCAAGCGGGGATGGGGAATACCCGACGGGGACGAGGACCCGACGGGGATAAATTTTATTACCCGATGGGTAATGGGATGGGTATGGGGAACATATATCTAAATGGGTATGGGTACGGGGAGGGTATTCCCCGCCCCGAACCCGCCCCATTGCTATCCCTATCCTCAACTGTGCCGAACTCGGACACATAAACCGGAAATGTCCCAAACCCCCCAGGAAATGTTTCAACTGCAACAAGGATGGACACCTCCGGCAATTCTACAGGCGACCAACAAATTCAGCCGGTCAAACCCGCTCGAATACCGTGTCTCAGCGGCCACAAGCTTCGAACAAGCTAGCAGGAACAACATCGGTTCAGTCCACAGCTCATCAGAAAGGCAAGGGGCCGATGCATCCTCAGGGACAAGGGCAGCGGTTGTATGAGATGCGCACCACTGACAAGCCAGAAGAACCTATTTGCCAAGGTACCCTCCATATCCGCTCTAAAGATGTGTTTATACTCTTCGATTCCGGTGCTTCGCATTCTTTCATATCCGAAAAGTGCGTAGAACTTTTAGGATTAGATAATCTCGAGGAGTGTGAACCGTTCATTGTGAACCTTCCAAACGGGGAAAACATAATAGGGGCAAGACAGTTAGGTAATTTCCCTCTATGCATTCAAGGAGGAATCTTCCACTCCAACTTGATATGCATTCCGATGGATCCCTACGACATCATTCTCGGAAGAGATTGGTTGTCTCAACATGGAGCAATAATCGATTTCTACACCCGAACTGTAACCATCAACTCTGGAGGAAAGCACATTTGCAAATTCAAGGGAAAGCGAGAAGAAGAAAATGGAAAAGTGATCAAGGCCATGAAAGCCGGAAAACTGCTCCGACAAGGCTGCGTTGGGTATCTTTGCTACATGGAGCCAACAGAGAAAAAGGTCGTAGATATTCAGGAGATCCCTGTAGCCAGAGAATTTCCCGATGTGTTCCCAGAGGAACTCCCCAGATTACCTCCCCGACGAGAAGTCGAGTTTTCCATAAGCCTCGAGCCTGGAACCGCCCCAATCTCTAAGGCGCCCTACAGAATGGCCCCACTAGAGATGAAAGAACTCAAGAGTCAGCTCGAAGAACTGCTTGAGAAGGGTTACATCCGACCGAGCGCTTCGCCTTGGGGAGCGCCTGTGCTATTTATGAGGAAGAAGGACGGAACCTTCCGTTTGTGCATCGACTACAGAGAACTGAACAAGGTCACCATCAAGAACAAGTATCCTCTTCCACGGATAGATGATCTCTTAGATCAACTCCGGGGTGCAAAGGTTTTCTCCAAGATCGATCTGAGATCAAGTTATCACCAACTTCGGATCCGCGAGGAGGACATTCTGAAGACTGCATACCGCACCCGCTATGGCCACTACGAGTTTGTGGTGATGCCATTCGGACTAACGAACGCTCTTGCGGTGTTCATGGATCTGATGCATCAATGCTTCCATGAATACCTTGACAAGTTTGTCATCGTCTTCATCGACGACATCCTAATCTACTCCGGGAAACCAGCTGAACATGAAGAACACCTCCGGATCGTGCTACAGATTCTAAGGCACAACCAACTTTACGCCAAATTGTCCAAGTGTGACTTATGGCTTAAAGAAGTGGCTTTCCTAGGCCATGTTATCAATCAAGACGGAGTGATGGTGGACCCAAAGAAGATTGAAGCAGTCTCAGAATGGAAGCAACCAAAGAATGTAAAATAAATTCGCAGCTTCCTAGGACTTGCAGGGTACTACCGAAGATTCGTCGAAGGATTCTCAAAGATCGCCCTACCAATGACGAAGTTACTCCGGAAAACCCACAAGAAGTTCGTGTGGGACGAAAAATGTGAAGAAAGCTTTCAAGAACTCAAGAAACGTCTCACAAGCGCCCCAGTTTTGACTCTGCCAGACGGACACGACGACTATGTGGTCTACAGTGATGCCTCAAAGCAAGGCTTGGGATGCGTGCTCATGCAGAATGGGAAGGTAATCGCCTACGCGTCCTGATAGCTCAAGGTCTACGAAGTGAACTATCCGACACACGATCTCGAACTAGCAGAAGTGGTGTTTGCCTTAAAAATCTGGCGACACTACTTGTATAGGGTCAAATGTCAGATCTATACTGACCACAAGAGCTTGAAGTATGTGTTCACCCAAAAGGAACTGAACATGAGACAGAGAAGATGGTTGGAACTACTAAAGGACTACGACATCGAGTTGCTCTATCATCCGAGCAAAGCTAACGTCGTAGCAGACGCTCTCAGTCATAAGACACAACAAGAGGGCATGATCGCAATGCTAACGACCCAACCAAAGCTGCAGCAAGAACTGATCAGAGAAGGCATCGAGGTCTGGTTTGAAAGACAACAAGGTTGTCTCAACACCTTGTAAATTCAATCCAACTTGCAAACCGAAATGAAGGAGAAGCAGACTGAGGACATCATGTTGATCAGAATAAGTGGCGAAGTGCAAGAAGGCAAGGCCCTTGGGTTCGTCATTCAAGATGACGGTTCCCTATGGTTTCAAAATCGGATATGTGTGCCAGCAGTGGACGAGCTCCGAAAGACCATCTTAAAGGAATCCCACTCATCTGCCTATTCAGTACACCCAAGAGCGAGTAAAATGTACAAGGATGTACGCAGAAATTTCTGGTGGCCAAACCTGAAGCAAGATGTCGTAGAGTTCATATCTAAATGCTTGGTTTGCCAGAAAGTAAAGATCGAACACCGAAGACCTGGAGGAAAGTTGCAATGGATTTTGCTAGAATGGAAATGGGAAGATATAGCAATGGATTTTGTGACCGATTTGCCCAAGACCCAAAAGCAGAAGGATTCTATCTGGGTCATCGTGGATCGACTTACCAAGAGCGCCCACTTCATCCCCATTCAAAAGAAGTGGAAGGCTCCAAAGCTACCAACAGTTTTCATTAATGAAATAGTCCGCCTCCATGGGACCCCAAAGACAATTATCTTCGATCGAGACGGTCGCTTCATGGCCTCTTTTTGGAAAGGACTGCACAAGGCCGTGGGCACAGAACTGAAATTCAGCACAGCTTTCCATCCTCAAACTGATGGTCAGTCGAAAAGGACCATCCAAACTCTTGAGGACATGCTCCGGGCATGTGTGCTAGATCGCACAACGAGCTGGGATGACAACTTGCCTCTAATAGAATTCACCTATAACAATAGCTGGCATTCCACCATCAAGATGGATCCCTTTGAAGCTTTATACGGCCGAAAATGTCGTTCTCCGCTTTGTTGGGACGATAACGCCGACAAGATTCTTCTAGGTCCCGACCTAATAGAACAAACTGCCTCCGAAGTCGCCCGCATCCGTCAAAGAATGTTGACCGCTCAGAGTCGACAGAAGTCTTATGCAGATCTGAAGAGAAGAGACATCGAGTTTACAGAAGGAGATAAGGTTTTCGTCAAAGTATCTCCTTCAAAGGGCGTTTTCCGCTTCGGAAAGCAAGGCAAGCTCAACCCTCACTATATAGGACCCTTCGAAATCCTAGAGAGAGTCGGCAACCTGGCCTATCGAGTTGCTTTACCGCCATCTGCTCACCCTGTGCACAATGTGTTCCATGTGTCACTCTTAAGAAAGTATGTGCCCGATGAATCTCACGTGATCAACTTCGACGATGTCGAAATCCAGTCGGATGGCACTTACGAAGGGAGACCACTCAAAATCGTAGAGCACCGAGTTAAGCAATTGCGCAACAAAGAAGTACCTTTAGTCCGAGTACTCTGGTCCACAGATGGCCACGAAGGTACAACTTGGGAAACCTGGGAAACCGAGCAAGACATGCAGAGGCGATTCCCAGAGTTAATGTCTTCTTGAACATCACTAGTATGATCTTTTTAAGGGGGTACTAGACCTCGTAGCTTCCTCACAGGTCGTGAGTCTTGTAATTGCTTTTGTCTCTACATCTCGGTACCGCCCTACTTTTCTCTAGTTTCGGGGATGAAACTAAATTAAGGGGGTACTATTGTAATATCCGCGATATTCCAAGATTTTTAAATCAAATATAATATAATATTTATTATAATAAATTATTTTTCTCTAAATAAAAAGAGAATTTCTAAATATCGTAATGACTTTTACTTTCTCTTTTTAAAAAGATTATCAAGAATGAATTAATTAAATAAAATTCAATAAAATAACTTGAGGGGCATAGATTAATAAAATGGAGCATAAATTAATAAAAAGGACATTAAATAAAAATAAAGCCTTATAGAGGTTGAATTCATCTTATAAAATAAATTACATAAAGACTTAAAAATCAAATTACAAGTCTTGTAAAAAGAATGCAAGAGTCGGCACTTGAACCCGAGACCTCTTGCCACTCTACCCACACGCCCCCTCTTCAATCCCGCTAGACCAATTGCAATTTCTTGTTCATTCAACCCAACCCTTTTAACTTATATCAAATAGCCTTCTTCTTCAAAATTGAACATCAGACTTTTGTCTGATTGATTTACGTTGATGTGAAAAGTGTCCATTGCATGCCTCCTCTTCCTCCCTCTAGCTTGTTTGACCTTCATTGTTGCATCACTCCTCCATCATCCTCAAGAAAGCACAACTATGACCAATCCAAGAGCATCCTCCCTCTCCTCATTGGGCATCCACCATTGGCATGGATTTCCAAGCTTCCAACCTTGCCTATATAAAGCCTCCTATTCATCCTCTTCAATCACACATTCTAACTCTCTTCTTCCTCTCCTAGCAAGTGCACTCTTAATCCTCAAAAATCAGCCACATTCCAAGCCTTATTCCTCCATTAAAACACCACAAAAACAACATTAAAATTCCTCTTCTCTTCCTTGGAGCCCCGCCCGACCACCCTTGGAGCCCGACCGGACCACCAGCCGCCGCCGAGTCCCCCGCCAGTGCTGCCGGAGCCTCTGCCGTCGTCCCTGGTTGCGCCGCCGAGACCGCCGGCCCCTCTTCCCTGCCTCTTCCCCTGTGTTCTCTAATACAAAATACCAAAAATCAGTATATATTCTTCAACCCTATTTTATTTTACTAAATTAAATAATTGTTGTATTTAAATAAAGTAGAATAAATAAATTAGTAGGAGAGCAAATTTATATAGTAAGTAGATCTTGTTAGTTGGAATAAATAAATTAGAAGAATATGTTAGTTACTATGGTAAAATTAAAATCCTACTAATATATGTAAATTAATATTGTATTTATTATAAAGCATGCCCATTCATAATATAAATAGATTTTTATAAAATAAATGTAGCATACAAAATTTATAATTAATATTGTCATCTTTGAGATCAAATAAGAATTCTAGAAGTTGTTGTGCATGTCTTGAACTAAAAGATGATATCATATTATATGATCTTAATAATAATAAGATTAGTAAATGAATTCATTACCTAGTAAAATATAGGTACCATTATCATCTTTATACAAAAATAATAACAAGGTTTTTAGTAGATAAAAGTTATTGCATGTCCTAATCTATAGAAGATATCATATTTATGAATTTGATCATAATAAATAAATTTATGAAATAAATTCTTTACTCAATAAAAATATGAATTTAGCATACCTCTAAATGTGGAAGTCATTACAAGATATAAGCTTTTATTATGATATGATAAAAGTAACTATAAAATAATCTATGTTAGCATATGATTTTTGTTATAAAATATGATAGTGATCTAAGACATAGTATAATAATAGGAAATGGTAGAGAAACCTTATAAAAATATTATCGTTCAAAACTGGTAGACATAGACTATAGTTGGACCTTGGATATTGATTTTATGAAAATATAATATTATTAATGAATATATTACTAAAGTCATCTATGAGAAAAATATTAAATTAATAAGCTCTAAGTGTAGAGATTTGTCACAAGACATAAGTTTTAGGTTAAAAATATTGAGTATGATATTACAATAATTCTAGGGTATTACATAAGCATAAAGTTGACTTGTATGGAAAGAAATCTTTTAGATATAAGAAAGATATTATTTCATAAACTACAAATATTTTAATAATGGATTATAAATATGAAGTAGGATATTTATAAGCCATAATTATATTTTTACAAGACATGATGATATTATAATCTATGATCAAAGATATTTTATAAGCCTTATAATATAAAATGGATTATAGGAATAATATAAACACAGTTAATGTAATATATAGTAATTTTAGTAAGTTACTTTATAAAGAAAATAGAAATTCCTAATTATGGGAACTTCCAAGAAAATAGATTATAAGTCTAGTAGCTTTATTCAATGTGAAGTATATAATTAAATGAAATTCAATTAAGGGGATATTATTAATAAAGTATTTTGATAAGGGAAATAATATTCTAAAGTTCACTAAAGAATATTTGGAAATTGGAAAATAAGATTTTACTTAAAACAAATATGCCAAAAGGTTAAAATAGATTCTTTAAAGCATTAATAAGAATTATACATTCTAAAGGAAAAATACCTTTTTAGGGAAGGTATGAAATTTTGTAAAATTATACTTGCTTAAATTATATTAAAAGGAATTAGCAAGTGAAGTTAAAAAGGATTATTTTGATATTATTAAATAGAATTGTTATGGAATAACAAGGGATATTACAAAGCCAAAATAATAATAAAGGAATATTATTATTTTAAGAAAAATAACTCTCTAAATTATTATCTTAATAATTTAGAATTCCAACTCTCTTATAAAATATTATAAGAGGTAATCCCAACTTTAGGAGGAAATCATGATTAAATCTCGCTTGTAAATTCCGTGTCGATAGGTCGGAATCCGTGCTCGAAGTTACGAACCACATAATCCGCCAAGAAACGATAGTATACGCTCGTAAGCTAAGGCAAGTGGAATTTCCCCTTGCGACCTTTATATTTCATTCCGTGAAAATTCTCGATGTTGGGAACAACTTGTTTGCTTAAAAATAAATGAACCTAGGAAATATCGATTGCTAGATATAACGACTCATTGTTAGCATAGTTCGCTTTATATTCTCGTGATAGGATTATTTATGCTAGTGTGGCTATTATCTTGACTGCTTGCGATCTCGCTCAGAGATCAACTTTGAACGAACTAGTAAGGGGCGTGGGTTAGCCAACGCCTCTATATAACCTTACTAAGTCGTACGTACTTACGGCTTTTGGGATCATGATCCCATCCGCTCCGATTGCAAGGAGGGATGTGCGCACTCTAGCTAAGTGCCGGGAAACTGAGTTTTCCCCGGGTGGCTCGGATTATCCGTGTCCCACCACTTTCTATTAAAAATCATTAACGAAGTCGAATATCTTTTCGTCACTATATAAGATAAGTGCCCAATGCACATTTAAGATACCAAAACCGGACCGGTCTCAAATGATCGACCCGGCTCTTGGTCCGCTCAGGGCGCGAGAGGTTTTTAACTTGTATGAGGTAATAATGTTCCCAACATACTTTCGATTCCTAAAGAAGTCTACAATCTAGTAGCTCTTCTATCGCTTATCGAGTTATCTTCACTTAAGATATACTCTCCTTCGAACCATTTAAGCTCCACATTAACAAGCCCTAGCGTATAGCCTCATCGTAAACACAACCTTATCATCTCTTTCGACAATAATTGAAATTACCGAAATACCCTCAGGAAGTTCCATTCCCGCTTGCTTAGTCTCTTAGACTAATTCTTCTTTTCCGTATGTTTGCCTGGAATTTTATCGCCCCTCGCGAATTATGTCAGAACCCAGGAATCCTAGCAAGGCGTAAGGCGAAGTAAAGTGAAGGAAGGTCAAGAACTCTGAAGATGTATTTGTTGTTCACTTTAGTTTATGTTTCACTTTGTTTCAAGAACAAGATGGTTTTTGTTATTTGATTTCAAGTACCTTTGATTTTGAAGACGATGTAAGACGTTTGTAAGAACCAAGTCTCCTTCGGGAGCATTTTTTTTACTTTATGAATTATGCTTATTTCCGTTTTAATAATGTTCTATATCATTCGAAAAGCCTTGGGTTACTTTGGACGGTAAAGTCCGAGGTCACTGGCGGTAATACCCAGTGTTGTAAAATAGGGGTGTTACAAAGAGCTCGAGGGTGGTTGGGTGATTCCCGGTGGCGGCCCTTGCGGTGGGTGGTGGTCAGAGGAGCTAGCGATCGCCGACGACGTCGCGCGGCGAGGCTAGAAGATAGCCGGCGATACGAACTTCCTTCCTTCCTCCCGAGTACGACGTCGTTCTTCCCGACTCTCTTGCTGGTTCGGTTTGCAGCAGCATGAGCCCAAAAGAATGGAAGAAGATGAGGTGAGGAAGGAGATGAAAAGGTGGCAAAGAAGGCGGGAGAAGAGGCGAGTAGTTGGCGGTGTAGAATTCTTTCTCTCCTAGTCCGTCGTTCCGTCCTGGATAGATCCATGTTCCCTTTTACAAAGTTGCGAACTCCCATCTTGAATCTATCACTTTGGTTCCATCCTTGATAAGAAAGAGAAGAGTCAGTTTAAAAAAAAAACCGTCTCAGAACGGGACTCGCGTTAAAGCGGTAGAATTATGTACCTCGGGTGGAAAAACTTACTAAAACGAAAAACGTCCCGTAAATTATGTAGACCAATAAAATCAATTTTCTATGATTTTATCACGCTACCTTCAATTTTTAAGGCTTCTGTTTCGTATTTTAAATCCTTTACAGTACATAATGAAAAAGACTAGAATTCACACCGATCCATAAACCTCTTTGTCCGTTTTAACGCTTAATCCAATATTTTTTTTGGAAATTAAATCCTAGAAAATTCTAGGTGATATCCTAAAATCACAAAGAAATGATTTTATGGATCGGTGTGAATTCTAGGATTTTTCAGTGGAAAAAGAATATTGATTGGATAAGCCGTCTTTTTAATTATGTACTGTAAAGGATTTAAAATACGAAGCGGAAGCCTTAAAAATGGAGGGTAGCAAGATAAAATAATGGAAAATTGATTTTATTAGTCTACATAATTTACGGGACGTTTTTGTTTAGTAATTTTTTCCATCCGAGGTACATAATTTTACCACTTTAACGCGAGTCTCGTTTCGAGACGGGAAATCCAGATTAGGCCGACTTACATTTACTTATTGGGGAAGGAACCAGAGAGAATGGATTGGGACAAGCATATCTTCTGCCTTGTCAAAGTCTGCGTTTATCTTTTGAAAAGATAAAGAGGAAAGGAACCGAGAGTAAGGACGACGGCGGATTTGGAATTCGACCTTTCACCGTCGGTGCTAGCTTTCTCCGCCCCGTCCACCATCCTCCACCTTATCTCTTCTTTTTCCTCTCTTGAGCTACTGCTGCACCAAGAAACCGAACCAGAGAGGGGCAAGACGGAACGACATGTTCGGGTAAGAGAACGGTTCACACGTCGGTCACTTTCTTGCCTCGTCGCGACGTCGTCGCCGACCACTAGCTTCTCCGACCACCACCCACAGCAAGGGTTGCCGTCGGGCAACGCCCAGCCACCCTTGGGCTCGGGGATCGAGCCACTATCGAGCCAAACGAGCCATGGGCTCGAGTGAAGGTATATACGATCGAAATTAATTAGCGGGTTGGTTACGGAGCCACCGTAAGGGCCTTTCGGTTCCGACAAAAATGTAAAAAATAACAAACGAACTCTTTCCATAACATAAAGTGAGTTCCGCTTTGCTAATTAAATTTATGGCTTTTATAATCTTGACGTTGATACGGTCCCACAGGTTCAAACCGCTCGTGAAACGGACGTTTGGATCTTGACTTGTAGCGAATATAAGTTTGGACGCCGATTGACAGGTAAAGGACTTTGGATAATTACTCGGGATTCTTTGTTAATCCGTTTGATTCGAGATTTGGTCACCTTTAAGAACTATTGCTAATGAACAATTTTTATTTAGAAAATTGTTTCAAAATTGAAGCGGATAATTAGTTATAATTCCGCCAAGATGGCTCCTTAAAGCATGATAACTAAGGATTACTATATATCGATATTCAGAAATTAAATCGTTTATCGATTAGGAAGTTGTAGGAGTTTAGAATACAACTAAGAAGTGTTTCTGTGAGCTCGTTGCTGAGAAATCCTTTTGTTATATTTGTCAGAAGGATGATAAAGATTACTGTTGGAATTGCTAAGAGCGTTGAGCATGCCTTCTAAGGCAAGTGGACGGTTCTCTCTTGCATTATGGTTATTAAATGAGGAATTGAATCTCATTTAATATTTGCGTTGGGAACAACTTTTATGATTAATAAAATATGATAGGTCGATATAATTGTTAGAAATAATGACCATGTTATTTATTCAGTTTCGCGATAGAACTGGATTTAGGTCTGTTATGTGTGACCTTGTATGTTGTCTCAGGATGAGACATTATTATGAAGTAAGTTAGTTTTTCAGGGGTAGGAGCCGAGTCTCTGATGATTCATACCTCACTCAACGCTGGAGGAGGTGTTATGCACTCTAGCTAAGTGCAATTGGTACTAGTTGTTCGTCAATGATCATGGTTGAAATAATCCCTCTCATCTTGACGTCACATGTACATGTGGATTCTCGGTGGTTTCCGTCGATTAAAAGTTACCATTATGTTTATAAAAAGTTTTGAAAGTGATATAAGACAAGTGCGTTAGGCACATTAATGTACCCGAATGGTTAGTCTATTCGATAACCATTCTTACTCCCGATTATGAATGATTCTTAATCAAACTTTTATTAAGTCAATCTGATTAGCCGATGGAGACTTTTCAAGATGTTATGTGATTAATATGAGTTCCCAACAATTGGTTATGCTTCTTAAAGAAACCACAAGTGGTGGTGTTTTCTCTCTTGATTATGCGAGTCTCCTTCTTATTCTTTATAAGACTGCTAACTGTTGGATCATAAAACGAGTCTAATCGGATTTGGATGCCAATATGTTTAGTTACAATCATAAGAACCAAGTTAGTTTGTCCGCTTGCTTAGTCTTTCATTAGACTAACCCGTCCATCTTCTTTTCTTTTATATGGTTGGTTGGTGTCCATCGTTGGTTTACGATACATCAGGTTCTTCTTGGAAGTTGATTCAAAAGGCGGATTCAGAGGTTTGAAGCTCTAGAAGTTGAAGAAAGATTTCCAATGGCTATACTTGAGTGAAGAACATGGTTGAACTACTTCAAAGCGAAGCTAAGTTTCAGAAATAAGAACTTAAGGAAGACATGATGAAGATTTTGTTTAAATAGATGTTCTATTTATTTATTAATTCTTTTTAAGTTAAGGCTTGTATGAGACCTTTTATTCTCTTTTCCGCTATAAAGTTTTACTTAATTTTGTTAGGGTTTAAATGGATTCATTTACCTTGTTTTAGTTTGTTCAGTCAGTTTAAAGCCTTGGGTAGCTTCGGTTTAGTCTTAATCGGGGTTACTGGCGGTAATACCTCCAGGGTAGGAAGGGGGTGTTACAGAAGTGGTATCAGAGCTAAAAGTTCCTAAGTCTTGCTTAAGACATTCATCTTCTATATAGAATTACGGAGAATTCTATATGGGTGTTATCTTAGAACCATTTATGGAAAGTGGTTAAGATTGGAAGCCAGACTCGTGAATAGAGAGAGAGAGGAAAGGGAATTGGAGAACACGAGGTAACAAGTTTGTAATGGTTTATGTGAAAAAGGTCCTATAGTGGACATTTGATTCCCTAGAGATGGGAATGGATTCCGAGAAGGATCCAGAGTAAGATTAGGTGAAGATTCTTAAAGTTGAAATGTGAAAGTTCAAATGTTGTCTTTAAAAAGAAAATTTTAAAGTAAGTTTCTTTGACATCGAAGTCATAAGAGTAAGAGTTTTCACGAGTATATTCTTATAGGGGTTTCTGAATTTTGTTGAAATTCGATTTTCAATAGAAGGAATGAGTTGGAACCTCTACTTCTAAGTATTAAGATTTGGAGAATCTTATGAGCCTTGGGTGATTCTAAAAAGATCAGTATGGATCATGAAGGGATATAAAAGAATCCTGAAAAGAAAAGGATTGTCTTTGGAAACTTTCTTCAACAACTATGTTTGTGACTCTATAGTATAGAATCATGGATATTCTGTACTTTTTTTTGCTCAGTTGGAAGTTAAAGAGCTTTGAAGTGCTCAAATGTTGGATCAATTGAATTGTTAACCTATTGGAAAATACAATTCAATTTTTAACCTGATAGTGTTCAAACTCGGATTTTCATATATGTTGTTATCCTTTGAGTTAAGAGGATTGGGAATCCTAAATGGAATGGGAATTTCTTATGATTATAGTAAGAAAGAAAGGAAGAATGTTGGTTCAGTTTAAGTTGTGAACAAGTGGTTAATCATCAAGGTTGTTGTGAATAAGGTTGATTGGTCAAAATGGATTGAACAGGTAAAAGTTCCTCAGTAATGTGTTTATGTTCAATTAAATACTTAGCACAAGTGTTAATTGATTACAAGAGTTGTTGATATCCAGATGACTAACCCATGTGACAACGTTATTGGAGTTTCGTGGTATGATACCCAACTCGGGATAATGAGAAAAGACTTGAGGTCTATAATTGACTAGTAATGGAATCAACATTGAAATGTTCTAATTTGCCAATGGAATTGACTTATGTTTCTTTAAGGACAGAAATGATAAAGTTCAGTTTTGAGAAGATCATGCAAGGAAAATTTTTGGCATGTTTGCCTTTGATATTTTAATCGGTTGGGAGAAAAATATCAATCATTCAATATTGTGGTCAATAAGGCTTAGACCTTATCGCTGAAAAATAATTTCAATTGTGTTTGAGTTTTGAAGATTTTATTCTAGTCAAATCCAATGCCTAAGGTGGTACTGGTGAAAGTGTTAAGCTGTCAGCAAGTCTCCTAACAAAAGTTCTTCCTTTGGGTTTGAACTTGAGCTAATAAAAAGGTATATGTCTTCTGCTTATGGTTAAGTAAGAAGACAAGAATGATGGAGAAGTCTAGTTTGTTTACCAATGTTGAACTCGGATAGGTTCAAGAATATCTTGTTTCGCCATGTGCATTCATTCTTCTGTTAAAAGAAATTGGAAATTAAAGAACTTTCCTATATGTAGAGAGATATAAGGATTGAATGTCTTGAACTAGATGCAGAGTTTGACTGTTCACTTCTTGTATCGAGATTGAAATGAAGATTGAATTGCAAAAGGGTCGTTGTTTAGTAAGTAGATGGACTGAAATTTTTGTCAATGGATCATATTTGCATAACTTTAAAGTAGTATGTCAAGGAGACATACAAGTTGAGAACGGCCTCCGAACAATCTTCCATGGGTATGAAGATGTTGGAATCACATTTTCCCTAAGGTTTGCAAGTAAGTGGATTTGACCGATCAACTCTTTTATTGAACTTGTGAAGTTAAGTTGGGCTAGGACTGAGTTAAATCAGGCAGAGATTACTCAATACTATGGATTATAGAAATGTCTAGCAGTATGTCTAATTAAGAAAAGTCAAGGTATGTCATCAGGTTCTACCTTGAGGTGGGATTGAAGTGTCACATTCGAAGGGAAATGTGGGGCTCAGAAGTGAATTGGAGCATTTTAACTCCTTTGAGACTCGGTTTTGATACAAAACATTTGCCAAGTTGGTAAAGTCAGCTAATGTGCAAGTGTCAGCACAGAACTAGGGCAAAGCGTTAGTTGCATCATTAAGATAAGGTCAGTAATTTTATTTGATGCATTAGCTTGACGCGCCCAATTCTTCAAGAGAGTAGTTAATCTTTGTTTGCACAATATTCAAATTTAAAGCAAGTATGCTAGTAACCTATGTCGAGTTTCCTGTCAACCTCCAAAATCTTTTGATATTTGTTGATAGCTATTCCTTTTCATGAGTAATTTTAATCGTGTTACCCATTTGTTAATCTTGTAAAATTGTTATATTTTACTCTTGGTTGTGATCTTATATGATCTTATTGGACTTCTTTGGGTTAAATTGGGTAAGAATTTATGGGAATCAAGATGTCTTGATTTTAAGAATATTTGAGATTGATTCTTAATCAAACTTTTATTAAGTCAATCTGATTAGTCGATGGAGACTTTTCAAGATTTTATGTGATTAATATGAGTTCCCAACAATTGGTTATGCTTCTTAAAGAAACCACAAGCGGTGGTGTTTTCTCTCTTGATTATGCGAGTCTCCTTCTTATTCTCTATAAGACTGCTAACTGTTGGATCATAATCCGAGTCTAATCGGATTTGGATGCCAATATGTTTAGTTACAATCATAAGAACCAAGTTAGTTTGTCCGCTTGCTTAGTCTTTCATTAGACTAACCCGTCCATCTTCTTTTCTTTTATATGGTTGGTTGGTGTCCATCGTTGGTTTACGATACATCAGGTTCTTCTTGGAAGTTGATTCAAAAGGCGGATTCAGAGGTTTGAAGCTCTAGAAGTTGAAGAAAGGTTTCCAATGGCTATACTTGAGTGAAGAACATGGTTGAACTACTTCAAAGCGAAGCTAAGTTTCAGAAATAAGAACTTAAGGAAGACTTGATGAAGATTTTGTTGAAATAGATGTTCTATTTATTTACTAATTCTTTTTAAGTTAAGGCTTGTATAAGACCTTTTATTCTCTTTTCCGTTGTAAAGTTTTACTTAATTTTGTTAGGGTTTAAATGGATTCATTTACCTTGTTTTAGTTTGTTCAGTCAGTTTAAAGCCTTGGGTAGCTTCGGTTTAGTCTTAATCGGGGTTACTGGCGGTAATACCTCCAGGGTAGGAAGAGGGTGTTTCAGAAGTGGTATCAGAGCTAAAAGTTCCTAAGTCTTGCTTAAGACTTTCATCTTCTATATAGAATTACGGAGAATTCTATATGGGTGTTATCTTAGAACCATTTATGGAAAATGGTTAAGAGTGCAAGCCAGACTCGTGAAGAGATAGAAAGAGGAAAGGGAATTGGAGAACACGAGGTAACAAGTTTGTAATGGTTTATGTGAAAAAGGTCCTATAGTGGACATTTGATTCCCTAGAGATGGGAATGGATTCCGAGAAGGATCCAGAGTAAGATTAGGTGAAGATTCTTAAAGTTGAACCGGTTCTAGACCAAGTTCTCAATAATTTCCTATTCTCGCTTGAGAATCTGAATTGGGTGTACCCTCGTCGTTTCTTCCATATTAGGAAACTTCTTGTGAGATTTTGAAGTTAAGTATTGTACTTCATAAAGACTTTCTAGTTTGAAGGTTTCCTAATTTAAGCTCGAATGATGGAAGATTTCAAGTTAAGAATTTTTGTTAGAAAGTTCATGATTCAAAGTTATGTGAAAGAAATTGTTAATTTCTTTTCTTGAAATGTGAAAGTTCAAATGTTGTCTTTAAAAAGAAAATTTTAAAGTAAGTTTCTTTGACATCGAAGTCATAAGAGTAAGAGTTTTCACGAGTATATTCTTATAGGGATTTCTGAATTTTGTTGAAATTCGATTTTCAATAGAAGGAATGAGTTGGAACCTCTACTTCTAAGTATTAAGATTTGGAGAATCTTATGAGCCTTGGGTGATTCTAAAAAGATCAGTATGGATCATGAAGGGATGTAAAAGAATCCTGAAAAGAAAAGGATTGTCTTTGGAAACTTTCTTTAACAACTATGTTTGTGACTCTATAGTATAGAATCATGGATATTCTGTACTTTTTTTTGCTCAATTGGAAGTTAAAGAGCTTTGAAGTGCTCAAATGTTGGATCAATTGAATTGTTAACCTATTGGAAAATACAATTCAATTTTTAACCTGATAGTGTTCAAACTCGGATTTTCATATATGTTGTTATCCTTTGAGTTAAGAGGATTGAGAATCCTAAATGGAATGGGAATTTCTTATGATTATAGTAAGAAAGAAAGGAAGAATGTTGGTTCAGTTTAAGTTGTGAACAAGTGGTTAATCATCAAGGTTGTTGTGAATAAGGTTGATTGGTCAAAATGGATTGAACAGGTAAAAGTTCGTCAGTAATGTGTTTATGTTCAATTAACTACTTAGCACAAGTGTTAATTGATTACATGAGTTGTTGATATCCAGATGACTAACCCATGTGACAACGTTATTGGAGTTTCGTGGTATGATACCCAACTCGGGATAATGAGAAAAGACTTGAGGTCTATAATTGACTAGTAATGGAATCAACATTGAAATGTTCTAATTTGCCAATGGAATTGACTTATGTTTCTTTAAGGAAAGAAATGATAAAGTTCAGTTTTGAGAAGATCATGCAAGGAAAATTTTTGGCATGTTTGCCTTTGATATTTTAATCGGTTGGGAGAAAAATATCAATCATTCAATATTATGGTCAATAAGGCTTAGACCTTATCGCTGAAAAATAATTTCAGTTGTGTTTGAGTTTTGAAGATTTTATTCTAGTCAAATCCAATGCCTAAGGTGGTACTGGTGAAATTGTTAAGCTGTCAGCAAGTCTCCTAACAAAAGTTCTTCCTTTGGGTTTGAACTTGAGCTAATAAAAAGGTATATGTCTTCTGCTTATGGTTAAGTAAGAAGACAAGAATGATGGAGAAGTCTAGTTTGTTTACCAATGTTGAACTGGGATAGGTTCAAGAATATCTTGTTTCGCCATGTGCATTCATTCTTCTGTTAAAAGAAATTGGAAATTAAAGAACTTTCCTATATGTAGAGAGATATAAGGATTGAATGTCTTGAACTAGATGCAGAGTTTGACTGTTCACTTCTTGTATCGAGATTGAAATGAAGATTGAATTGCAAAAGGGTCGTTGTTTAGTAAGTAGATGGACTGAAATTTTTGTCAATGGATCATATTTGCATAACTTTAAAGTAGTATGTCAAGGAGACATACAAGTTGAGAACGGTCTCCGAACAATCTTCCATGGGTATGAAGATGTTGGAATCACATTTTCCCTAAGGTTTGCAAGTAAGTGGATTTGACCGATCAACTCTTTTATTGAACTTGTGAAGTTAAGTTGGGCTAGGACTGAGTTAAATCAGGCAGAGATTACTCAATACTATGGATTATAGAAATGTCTAGCAGTATGTCTAATTAAGAAAAGTCAAGGTATGTCATCAGGTTCTACCTTGAGGTGGGATTGAAGTGTCACATTCGAAGGGAAATGTGGGGCTCAGAAGTGAATTGGAGCATTTTAACTCCTTTGAGACTCGGTTTTGATACAAAACATTTGCCAAGTTGGTAAAGTCAGCTAATGTGCAAGTGTTAGCACAGAACTAGGGCAAAGCGTTAGTTGCATATTGCTGTTGTAATTATAGGTTGGTTTTTTCAAAGGCAGATGAAGGGGAATGGCCTTGATTTTTACAAAATCAGGTTTTAGGTTTTAGGGTTTGAGCTTGATTATTTTCAGAAATTGTAATCAGATTAATATATATTTGGAATGAAGTTAGTAATACCAAAATGGTGGTGATGTCATAAGTAATACTTAGATGATTGTTGGTCGTCACATTACTATAAAATTGACTACAAATTTTGAGTCTAACCAGCCACTGCAGATCGACTAACTAAGCAACTTCAATTCATCTAAGTATAGCGTGGATAAGGGCGCAGATTTGAACATAGAATCATTCTAATTGTGAGTCTAACCGGTTTGGGTGATTTTGGCACCTGATTTATACCAAATTGTATAAAAATTCATCGATTAAGTGTACTGCTAATATCATATACTTATTATGACTTTTTGGTAATGCATATTTCATAATGTACTTAAAATCATTGTAAATAGAGAATCAGTTAAGCAAATATCAAAGATCAATACCCACCAAAAGAGAAGCAAAACAGACCTGGACATATACTTTCTTACAGAGTGAAGTCTAATGAAGCGTGACCCTCAAGTTTTTCGTCAATTACTAGCATATATACACCTTCAACAAGTCCTCTTCGATATAAATTTTCAGGCTTCAACCAAATTCATTTACATCTATCTTCAGACAAATATATTATTCAGCAACGCATTTGCGAATGGCATGTTTTCCTGTGTGAATGGACTAAATTTCACCTCTTGTACGTTGCTCCATTTATTTGCTCACATTTTCATGGGCAAGGCTTGAATACAGATAAACACGGATGTCTACATGTGGCATTGAGAGCTTCAAGATCAAAGTCATGTCTGTTCAAAGTGAAGGCAGTTGACTCTTGCCTTCAAATATATGTTGAAAGTAAGGTAATTCTTGTTTGCAAAGAATTACCTTACCTTGAGAAAGAGGGAACTACCAAACTGTCTGATAAGTAAGAAACTAATGAAATTCAGTTGACTGAATACAGAATAAATATGGAAGACCTTCGTTTAGGCTAGAAAATCCCCTTAAACATGAGTGATGTTTTAGCATGAGGAGGTGTTATGGGCAGGATTTCAGCAGGTTGTTGGAAGTGTTTAGGTGAGTCCTTTGAGTTATATTTTGTTCACATTTGTCTTTTGACATTTGGGGTTTGTAATCCCCTTCTTTTTCTATACAAGTTTACCATTGGCAAAAAAAAATGTGTTTTCAACCTCAAAAGTTCCAGAATGATACTCATTACTCATTACAACTGATCTTTAACTAGTCAAACCAAGATGGAATTTTTACATAGGACCCCTAGTGAAACCTACCCAGCTTTAGAATATGTGCAGCAAGTAGAACACCTAAGTTTACTAGAAAGACAGATACATTATCCACAATAATCTTACAGGTTTGTATTTGATGCAACTTTACCCATAACAAGTTCACCATAACCTCTATTAGCTTCTTTCTCATAGCAAATGCACAAATCCATATTAGTATGTTATACTACTCGGATTTCTATTTTTTATTTTTATTTTTATTTTGGAATTTCCTTTGGACAGTTCTACCCCTGTTAAAGAAGTAAAATTACGATGATGTAAGTTCATATATTGATTATCACTTTTATGTTCCACTTACTTAAATAAATATTAAATTAATGTTAAAAAAATTATGTTTATATTTGAAATACCTATATATATGTGCACATTTTTAGGTTAAAAATCATATAATACAATTTTAAAAAAATTAAGAGGGTAATACTTTGTAAGAAAATCATTCTCTTAATTTTTAAAAATTTTATAATATAATTTTAAGATATAAATTTACACAAATATGTATATAGTTGTTTATAATATAAATATAATTTTTAAAAATTAATATTAATTTGATATTTAAAATTTAAGTGGATCATAGAAATGAAACACAAAAAATGAAATGGAGGATTTGTGTATCAACACATTTTACATCCATTTTGATATTATTGGTTCCCCCGATTAAATTGTATTATTCTGAATTTTCAAAAGCATTGGGTCATCTCACGTAAGGCTATCGAGTGAATACCCAATAACAAACCATCATCGGATGATGGTTTAAAATAGTATTGTTTGGGTCGTTTAAAACTGAAAACATCCTAAAATGTGAGCGATTCCTTTGCTGATGGCGATTGATTAAATGAACTCGTTTGCTGATGAACTCGTTGTTTAGGGAAATCTTGAGGCCCTTTTCGTAAGCGGAGACGGCATCAGCGTAGTTTCCAAGGTCGAGGTGTGCGGTAGTGTAGTGATTCACGGCGTCGGAGAATTTCCCGGCGGAGAAGGCATCGCTGGCTTTTTCTCTGGCAACGTCAACGGCGACGGGGATTGGTGGGGACATTGTAGATGGCCTAGCAGAGCTAATGGTGACGATGATAGAAAATTATTAAATTAAAAATAATAATTTATTAAATTCCAGAGTTATAAAAAAGCTTGTGGTGATGCTGAAAAGGGGCGGCGGCCAGAGTGATGAAAATTAAGGGTAAAGTAATGAAGGAGAATTATTAGTGATGATTTTGAGAAGACGGTTATGGAGAAGCAAAAAAGACGATTGAAAGACTAGAAGTGCAATGCCTATTGAGGAAGCCGGAGGAAGCAAAAGGTTGCAAACTAGACCAAGAAAAATGATTAGATGAGTAGTAAAATTTGGAGACGACAATGTTAGGTTGGTAGGTTTATTGGAGGTATTAGAATATAATATATATTTTAGGTTAAAACATGTGGGTGGTAAACGAGTGAGGCGGGTGATGGTTGGTGGGTTGGGTTATAGGTTGGGTGAATCGGGTGTAAAATCTCACCCATATCCGATCTGTCACCCGTTTCACCTGACCACTCATCTCCCTCTTTTGTTCGCTTTTTCCCCCGTATAATTGGGTCAAGTGAAGTGGGTGGGTCGGCCTTCCATGAATAATGTCTAGCCCTACTACCCATAAACTCCACCAACTCCATGTTATTGTAAATCCAAGAATGCATCTTGGTTCTATGATAATACTAATAGTCTAATGCCTCGTGTGCTTTTATTGAATTATTATAGGTCTTAGGCCAAGCCCAGTAAGGGAGATAAGAATTTCCAAGTACGTGCACATTTTCATTCCCACATTGAAAGGGAGAACAAAAAGAAGAGGAAAGGTGATGCATTTCGTCTTGCTACAAGGACCGACGTCTCGTTTTATGAATCTCGCTTTGATCTAGGGCTGAAATAGAGCGGACGCAACTGACGAATGATGCAAGCAGGGAGGCGCGCAAATCGATGAGCAATAGTATGACGCTAGGGTTAGCGTCATCTCGAGGTGAAGATGATTCCGTAGAAGGAAACCTTAGAAGAATTGAAGGGCGATTGGGACAAGGGTTTAGAGGGATTTGACGCCTGAAGGCCTGAGGAAAAAAATCTCGATTCATTGAGGCAATTTCAATTTCATTCAAGCGTGAAAATAATTCAAGAGTAGTCTGACATAATAAATAGATCTAGATCCTAACCTAGCTGAGCGAGAATGGGCCCGAACATGCAATCCCAACCCATCTTGTTATTTTAATAGCAAAAATATAAATATTACCAAATATAGTAATGTTTCACTTAAAAATCTCGACAAAAGATAAGACGGAAACCCGAGACCCAAGAAGAGCTGGTTTAATAGGCAGGAGGCCAATTTTATTATTCATTTTGATGTACGCAAAGAAAAACCAAGATTGGCTCTTGAGAGAAAACACTTGTCACTTTCTATCAAAATCAATACGACTGCCTTGTCCATAGATTTCTTTTGAATCAATTTGATCGTTGCCCCAATCTAGGACAGAAGTTTGTTTACAAATTTTGTGTCCAAAACAATTTGGCGTCCAACGTGGGGCCTTGCGATCGAAAAGGGTTCATTGCTTCAAATCGGAAGACACCGAAAGATCACCATGAGCAACACTGACGAAAGAAACCAGGAACATGACATTGGGGCTGACGGAGGCGCACTCCAGGATGCACCCAAGCAATTAAAGCATGATTGACATGACTACTCGTCTCCCCAAGGATGATCGGACAGACGGGGCGAAACCACGTGTCGCGCACCAATTGTAGATCACACGACAAATCTGATCAAAATCCCGCCTAAGGATTTGGATCAGAATTTGGGGGTATTGTTAGGCCCAAAATTAAGTCGGATCAATTGACAATATTAGCCCAAGAACGAGTGAGGAATCGCAAGAGAATGTGAAGACGGAAATCTTAGATAGACGGAAGAAGTTAGCGGTCACCAAAATGAAGAAAGAAAGCTACAGTCGCAATAAGGGACGCACGTCCATGATTCGACCGTTTGAGGCAGTTACCTTCTCCGACAAACATGGGTGGTGGCAGAACAGTTGGAGATGCGCCCTAACAGCATGGAGCTCGTGTGGAGATCAAGAAAAACGACTAGTTTAATAGGGCAGAGGCCAATTTTATTATTCATTTTGATGTACGCAAAGAAAAACCAAGATTGGCTCTTGAGAGAAAACACTTGTCACTTTCTATCAAAATCAATAGACTGCTCTGTCCATAGATTTCTTTTGAATCAATTTGATCGTTGCCGCAATCTAGGACAAAAGTTTATTTACAAAAATTTTTCCCAAAATAGTTCCGACCCTTTAAAAATGAGAACAAGAAGTTTGGTAAATATAGTAACTTTTTATTTCAAAAGACGAAAATAGCCTTGAACCTAAAAGACAAAAAAATGTTGAACTCTTCTCGGAGGGTTGACTAACATGTTTCTTTTATCTTTTGCGACATCTAGGTTGACAACTTCAACTTCTAGGATGACAATTTCAAGTTCTAGGCTGACAACTTTCTTTTGACTTTTGTGACATCTAGGTTGACAATTTCAACTTCTAGGCTGACAACTTCAGGGGACTAGGGTTCATGTTTGACTTTTGCGACGAACGAAGGATTGTAATCGCCAAAATGAGTCTTACCTTGCAAGATTCGGAGAAGATACAATGAACTTCCAAGAACAATCAATGGCTTGGGTGAATCCATGTGTCATGTCCCATCGTGTTCAGGTATTGTTGGGCATGGAATCTCGCTAGCCCAAAAGGATCATGAGGCAATCATTCGAGACAGATGAAAGAAATTCGAAAGACAAGCCCAAGGGGTCGAGCATAGTTTTCAGATAATCTAGTTTAAATGTTATGTATTCGTATTTTTTAATCTAAAATCAACAACTACCTGGTTGTTAATCTTAGCAAAAATGTTGACTTTTGACTGACTCATAACATCAAGAATTAGTGCATTGACTTCTATTGAAGTTGGAAGGATTCGTTTAATAATTGTGCATATTAATTTAAAACTATTAATCTTATAACATTTGGTATTACACAAAAACAATATCAACTTTTGTTATTACACATAAATCATATCATCAACCCTTGCCAATACACTATTAATTTATTAACTTTTGGTAACACATACAAAAATAACATCAACCTTTGGTATTACATAAATGATTAAAATCATTAAAGTGCAACCTTTAATATTCCAAACAAAAGTAAAATAGATTAATAGTGTAATGTCAAGGGTTGATGATATGGTTTATGTGTAATAACAAATTCTTTTAGTAAAATAAATTATGATAAGTTTAACCAATTCTTTTAGCAATGCAATAAACTTTAGTTCCTATTATTAAGGATTAATGAATATAAAATAAAGAATTAAATTATATTTTTCTTATAAACATGTGCTGATTTGAATTTTAAAAGTTTCTAAAATCATTTGATTACATCATGATATTGAAATGTGTGAACTTCTATTGTTTATATTGTACAATATTTTTTTTTATTATACACTTAATTAAGGATGGTAATAAAATCCAATTACTCTCAGTTTAGCATGCTTGGTCATACTTTTACACCTTTAGCTTGCATTCTAATCATCTCATTATTATAAAAAATATGTACATTTGAAAAAATAACAAATATGGAACAAACTTCGCCTTGTCCCTTCTATTATGAGAGAATTTCGATGATTAAAGATGCAGTGAAGTAATTGAGCACCTAGCACCTACCTTGCAAGTGGTGAGTCATAGTGAGAGAGAGAGAGATTCCACGACCGAAAACGACTCCGAAGCTTTGATTGATCTCCTCGTGACCGAATCCGTGGGTGATGTTCTTCTCGATTCCGTCCTTTGATGTTCCATACCACATGTACTTGACATTTGGATCACAAGAATTCTTCGTCGCGAAAGCTCGGAGGTAGATTTGAAACGCGAATAACGTCACATGCGCCGATGAAACCGACCAATTTCGGTGGTAAACAATTACGTTCGTAGATGGCTGCAATCTCAAGGAGGAGACGAATCTCAGTTTGATTAATCTTTATGACCTGTCTTCCTTGTTGAGTTTGAACAAGCTCGATCCTCTTCTGGTGTCTCCTCCAACCACAAGTGGCGCTCGCTTCTTCCGCCATAAACTCCGCTCTCGCTGTCTGCGACGGACGCGAGGATTGATCACGATTATCTTCCATACAAGGATTTTGAAAAAGTGAAGAAACAGAAGCAAACCTAGTCGAGTAGGATACCGTCTACGTAGAAGGAGGTCAGAGAAGGAAAGGAAGAAACTTTTGCTATCTACCTAATTTTTAGGAAATTTTATTCAAACACTTCATTAGATAGTGTAAATTTGCTCTTTCACCCAATTTCCTATATAAAGTACCTAATTAATATGATTTATACGGCTGTGAAACCAGTCATGACCGGATGTATACTGTCCGATCCAGATCGGTGGACCGTATTTTAAAAAAATTATGGACCGTGGATCAGACCAGACTATTATGGTCCGGTCTAGGATTTAAACCAATTTGGACCGGATTAATTATTGTCGTCGATCATGACGCAACAACAATAGAGTATTAATTTTATTTTAATTTCTTCATCTCTTTATTAAATTATCAAACAAGTTGATTATACTTAGTTAGCCAAAGGCCTACCAAAAATACTTAAATCAACGTACACTTTGTTAATTGTATCATTGTGTAAATATAATAACGATTAGTTGATCTCTACTCGCTCAATTGACTAAGGAACTTGATTCATTCATTAACGAAGTAAAATATGTCTAATTTTCTTTAAGATCAAAGCAATTCTCCTACAATAATTGCAAACCCAAGTTAAAGAAATTAATAAAAATTAGAAATTATACTAATGTTATAACTTAATCGGTCTTACGGTCCGGACCGGGATTTTTTGGTCCGGTCCCAGGTTTAGACCGGGATCAAAATTCTCCAAAAATATGGACCGTAGTCTTGGACCAAACCGTAAAATTACGGTCCGGTCCGGTCCGGTCCATATTTGCACAGCCCTAAAACCCAAACCGGGCTTAACCCGCTACTCTGCAGTCTGCATCACGCTCTCTCGTCAATCGTCTCTCAGGAACTTTCCAGAATCATTCTCTTCTTCTTTCTCTACTCCAAGTCCAACTACAAAACTCTCTTCTTCCCCCAAATCAAATCCCTAGGTCACCTTCTCTCTCCTTCTCAATCCCTAGCTCTCATGGCCGCCGAAGAAGCCAAAGCCAAGGGCAACGCCGCCTTCTCCGCCGGCAACTACACCGACGCCGTAAAGCACTTCTCCGACGCCATCGCCCTCTCCCCTTCCAACCACGTCCTCTACTCCAACCGATCCGCCGCTTACGCCTCCCTCCATGACTACTCCGCCGCTCTCTCCGACGCTCAGAAGACCGTCGAACTAAACCCTTCCTGGTCCAAGGGCTACAGCCGCCTCGGCGCCGCCTTCCTCGGCCTCCGCAACCACTCCGAGTCCGTCTCCGCTTACAAGAAGGGCCTCGAGATCGATCCGAGCAACGAAGCGCTCAAATCCGGCTTGGCAGATGCAGAAGCCGCCGCCGCGTCCTCCAGTAGGCCGAGGTCGGCGCAGCCTCCCTCGCCTTTCGGAGATGCGTTTTCCGGCCCGGAGATGTGGGCGAAGCTCACGGCTGATCCTTCCACGAGAGTTTACATGCAGCAGCCTGATTTCGTCAAGATGATGCAGGAGATTCAGAGTAACCCTAGCAATCTGAATCTGTATTTGAAGGATCAGAGGGTTATGCAGGCTCTTGGGGTTTTGTTGAATGTAAAGCTCAGGACTGCTTCATCGGACCAGGATATGGAGTTTCCGGAGGAGGAGGAAGAGAGTAGCGTTCCCAAGCCTTCGTCTCCGCCTCCGAAGAGGGAGAATCCCGTTAAGAAGCCTGAGCCCGAGCCTGAACCTATGGAGAGTGAGGAGAGGGAAATCAAGGAGAATAAGGTGTTGGCTCAGAAGGAGAAGGAGGCTGGCAATGCCTCTTACAAGAAGAAAGATTTCGAGAAGGCTATTGAGCACTATTCCAAGGCGATTGAGCTTGATGATGAAGATATTTCTTTCCTCACTAACAGAGCTGCTGTCTACCTGGAGATGGGAAAGGTATCTCTCTCATATCTCCAACAAATTAGAAGCTTTATTCTCTCTTTTTCTCCAATTGTACATTATTAATTGACTGATTACAATAGCTTAATTGTGTTTGGATATTCTTGTATTCTCTGTTTGCTTAGTAATTGAGCAACATCTATGACTAATTGACTGATTGCAATATCCTTCTCTATGACTAGAATAAAGATGCAAGCCTGTACTAGATTGTACCTTCTGGATTCCCTGCTGTGTTTTTGGTGGAAAGGGGAATCCTTACTGTAGAATCTAGATACTGTGTAGGTGGCTTTAGTTGTGTTAGGAACCATGGTTAGTTAAGAACTATCTTTTATTTCCCTGAACCTATTTTCCTACGTGTGAATATTTGTCTGTTGGTGTTTTTAGTATGAAGATTGCATAAAAGATTGTGACCAAGCTGTGGAAAGAGGGAGGGAGATTAGAGCAGATTACAAAATGGTTGCAAGGGCTCTTACTAGGAAGGGAACTGCTTTGGCCAAGATGGCTAAATGCTCGAAAGATTTTGATCCTGCCATTGAGGTCTTCCAGAAGGCTCTTACTGAACACCGGAACCCTGACACACTGAAAAAGCTAAATGATGCTGAAAAGGCCAAGAAAGAATTAGAAAATCAAGAGTACTTCGATCCTAAAATAGCCGACGAGGAACGTGAAAAAGGTAATGTTCTGAATATCCCAGGTTTTGCTTTCACCCTCTTGCATTTCTTAATTTGCACAGTATTGCGTGTAATTAATATCCTTTATACAGCTTTACATTTAGAATGGCCCCTAAGCCTTCAGAGTCTAAGGGATTTCAAAAAGCTTAAATGATTGCAGATTGATTCATTTACATGTAGATAGATACCAATTCAAGCATTATGATGAATTTGGCATGTCAAAAAGCTTTTCAAACCCTAGCAATGCATCAACATATTAAATTACCTTGCTTCAATGTGAAAAGAATGAAAAGAAAGAGCATTATAAAGAGATGATTGAATTGTTTCATATATTTTCTTGTATTATTACTACAGGCAATGAGTACTTCAAGAAGCAGCTGTATCCAGAAGCCATAAGGCATTACACAGAAGCAATTAAGAGGAACCCAAAAGACCCGAAGGTTTTACTATTTTCCCATTCTGTGTCCAATGAATTTTTTCATAAGAGTTGCATGTTTATGTATTAATTGATCATATTCTCTTTACATTACTCATATTTCAGGCATTTAGCAATAGGGCTGCATGCTACACCAAATTGGGAGCACTGCCCGAGGGTTTAAAGGATGCCGAAAAGTGCATTGAGCTCGATCCCACATTTGCCAAGGGATATACAAGAAAGGGTGCTGTCCAATTTTTCATGAAGGAATATGAAAAAGCTCTAGGAACTTATCAAGAGGGGCTCAAACTTGATCCTAACAATGCGGAACTAACAGACGGTGTCAGAAGGTATACTCAACTTCTAATCTGCTTTTCTAATTTCCATGACTCAAGGATGTGGAGCTTTTCAGCTGATGTTAAACCATCTTTTCAGGTGTGTTGAACAAATCAATAAAGCTAGCCGTGGAGATTTGACCCCTGAAGAGCTAAAGGAGAGACAGGTTAGTTTGATATATGTTATTCACAACATTTATGCTCTTTCTTTTTCGATCACATGAAATTTTGGCATGACAATCTTGTTGAATAATTGTTTTCAGGCTAAGGGTATGCAGGATCCCGAAATTCAAAACATCCTCACAGATCCTGTTATGAGACAGGTGCTCTCTGACTTCCAAGAGAACCCAAAGGCTGCACAAGAGCACATGAAAAATCCAATGGTGATGAACAAGATCCAGAAATTGATCTCTGCTGGCATCGTCCAAGTCAAGTAAATGAAATCAAATCACCATGAAAAAAATGCTTATGATGGTCTTCATTTTGCACTGAGGATTGATCGGTAGTCTTATTTATTTCTCTTACTTACTGCTTATTTGTAATGGAGACAATGACCTCTGTCAAACCAATTTTTCATTATGGGAATTTCTATCAGGTTGGTTTGTTGTAATTGAGGTTTTCTCAGCAATTTTTATGTTTCCCTGCCAATTTTGAAGTTGCTGAAGTGGTTGAAACTCTGATCATGTCAACGACTTTATAATATGTTAAGGTTACTATAGGAAGGGTCAGTTTTGGTCGTCTTCACTCCTGATAGTGCAAATTGTCTAAAGTTGAAATGGATTTACATTTATTTTTATTGTTTATTCAGGTTTGTTTGTTTTTCATTTTTTTTGATGAGGAATGATTTAGGCATAAACCCACGAAGTTTAGCTTATTTTATCGAATGAGAACATTTAGATTTGGTCGAGTCTTTAGCTAGCTGATCATAAGAAAAGGAATGTTGTAGTTTAATGATGTAATCAGTCGTAGAATTATAAGAGCGAGACACAAGTTTAAATCCTATCGTTTCAAAGAACTGTAAAATTGCAAGAGGCACATGTTTAAATTCCTCGCAATGCATATAACGTATTTTAAATTAAATTTATTTGTGGTGCTGCTTGAACTTCCATTGTCATACCACGTGCTTCAGCTTGTATGGTGTCACAGTACTATCCTTTTACAGCGTCCAATGTAAGTACTTCTCCATTTGAATTTCGTATTATATAGCATGATGTTGAAACGTCATTCATACGCCTTGATCCATCAAAGTTTATTTTCTCTATTCCCTCCATTGGTTTTCCCATTCATCTTTCGTGGTCTTCCTTATGCCAATATTAGTATTCCCTTTATGTATGGTGTGTCCTCACCTACATCAGGTTTAAATTTTGTGTTTCTTCATTTTGAGTAAGCTATTCTTTTCTTAATTAATAACTAGGTTAAGCCTTCGGGCATCTAGTCAAACGGTTAAGCTTTAAGGGTAGTACCCAGAGGTCCCCGGTTCGACTCTCATGAGCAGTGCCCTCACCAAAAAAAATAAAAAATAACGAGGTTAAATTATATTTGTGTGTTAAATCATTTAATTTAATTTCATATAATTTTATCTGTATTATCAATAAATTAACAATCATATTTTTAAACTTTAAAAATATTTAAAATACTCTTAGTTAATGAAAAGTTTATAATTATATTTAATATTAAATATTAACAAAATGATCAACCTAAAAGATTTTGAATGATTAATTTAATTATAAATTATATATATTTTTATTGTTACATTTTTTTAATTTGAAAAGATTATATAACTAATTTGATTGTAAACGATAATAGTATATCTCTTTTATTTATGAATATTAATTAAAAATAGTAATACTTTACTCTTTTATACATGAAAATTAATTAGAAATAATATGTAGGAGGTGCTCATAAGAGAACAAGCGGCCAAAAAATTTAAGAAGAATTTTTTAGCGATTCATCATTGTAAAAATGTAGCGCAAAATTACTTTTAAATAGTTGTACCCGTAATACCATGTACGACTATGATTCGATATTTTATCGACATTATAAATATGATATTAATAAATAAAAATATAATATAAGTAATTTATTGCTCATAAATGTATTATTTTTAATCAATATAATTATATAAATGATTAAATTTAATTTTGAGAATGAAAATATATTATTAAGATAAAATATTTACATTTCTCCTTTTCCTTTATGATATATTTAATAAAAAAATAAAATAAAATATGAATAAAAAATTTACATATTCAAATATGGAAGAGATAAGAATTTAAAAAATAATAGTTAACTTAATAAATAAGATATAATAAAGTATGAAACATAAAGATAAATCAATACATATCTATTTATATTTAAATTTTAATCAGTTTAATTTAAGATGGGACCAAACTCATTTTGTGGTACGATAAAGTAAAGATTAGATAATAATAAATATTATATTATTATATTATTATATTTTATTACTTTCCATGTACATAAATTTAGAGATTATCAAATATTTCATTTTCTATTTTTATTAATTTTAAATATTATAAATATTTATCATTAATTTTTTACTACAAAAGAAAATCAATATATATATCTATAGATAAATTCGTCAAAAGATATATGTTAAAAGTTTTATATTTATTTTAAAGTATTTTAAATATTTTATCTTTAATTTTAAATACTTGTATAAGGAAGCTTTCAAAAGATATTTTTATACTAAATAGATATTTGTTTGATGTTAGAGATAAATTTAAATAGTTAAAAAAATTAATAGAATGAAGCTATAATAATAGAAATTGATATTATGTTTTTAAATATGAGGTGAGGCCAGGATCGTTTTGGTCGCTCGAAAATGTATAGCTTTAATATATAGTTATAGTTAATAGTGAAAAGATAACTGTGGGGAGTAAAAAAAGCCCATGGGTAGAAACTCCTTTCTCCCGCTTGATGACTACTTAGCCCTTTTTTAATATATTAATAAAACGCCCCTTGAGGAACGGAGAGTGTCACCTCTCCTTCTACCAAAAGAAAAAAAAAACTCCTTTCTCCCATACTTCCCCTTCTCCCTTAAAATCCCTCTCCCATCACTCCTCAAATCCCATCTTCCCTCTTCCGCCTACTAGAGCCTACTCTAACGTCGCTAGCGATGAAGCTTTCTGATACACTATAGTTTCTACAGTGTAACTTAGGGATGCTCAACGGGTCGGGTCGGGTCGACCCACGACCCGCAAAAAACTATTTTCACCCACGACCCGACCCTGCGGGTCGCGGGTCGACCCGCTTGACCCTTTTGACTAATTCAATCCGGTCAAAAAATGATTTTTTTACCTAAAAACATGTATTTAAAAAAAATTCGTCGGGTTTGCGGGTCGACCCGTAAACCCAACTGTTTTTTTTATAAAAAATAGTTTATATATTAATAAAATTATAAATATATATGTATATATTTAAAATATTGCGGGTCACGGGTCGACCCTGCAAAATAAAAAATCCGACCCGCGACCAGACCCGCAAAAGTCGCGGGCGCAAATTGCGGGTCAGGTCAGTATGGGCCGCGGGTGACCCGACCCGTCGAACACCCTTAGTGTAACTAGGACTTTTTAGTACATGTTTAGGAAAATTTTTAGATCTTTTAGAATGTTTTTGTTGAAAATTAAGATTTGAAGACTAAGTGTTCAAGATCAGAGTATTAAGTGAAGTTCAAAGAGAATAGACGTTTTGTAGAAGAACCGCTACCTCATGTGCCACTATAGTGATCGCAGTAACCATCATTGAGGATAAAGAAGCCAGAAGGAAGAACCGCTATCTTAATTCTCACCACCGCGACCGCGATGACGCAACTAAGGAAGATCTATTTGAAGGTTGTAACCGTGGTTTCTACCGTTTTGATCGTGGTATTATGCTTCCTTGGAGGAGTCAACAAGTCAAACCGCGATTGTTGTTTCTACTACCGCGACCGCGGTTCTGCCGGATTACGCGCGCAGAAGTCTTTTCGAGTTTATCTTATTTGCTTTCTTTTCATTTCTATTAAGTTTCGTGTTTCCTTAGTTAAAAAAAGACTTATTAGGTTTTATTTTGATTATTCTACTTTTCATCGTTGTTCCAAGTTTAGAGAAATGTAGAGAGTTTTAATATCCTATGGAGAACTAAACCTTTGTTTAATTCGTTAGTTGAAGCTTTTTGACTCAAGTAAGTTGTGAGATTCAATTATTAAGTATTGTTCCTTTGTTTATTTCAATTCCTCTTATGCTTTCATTGATATTGAATGCTATAGATTTCTTCTTGTTTGGCCAACTTGTTGAGAATAATTGTATTGTACTACTAGGATTTAGGTTTTCTCATTGAAAAGCCTTATATTTGTAGCAAACTCATTATTTTAGGACTCGTTATACTAAAACATTTGAGGAAGAGAATTGCTTGCTTGCTAATGTTTAACTCGTTGTGAATTATTTGCATGTATCCCGATTATCCTTGTTCTTACTACTAATGTGAAATTGATTTATGATCGTTTCATGATTGTTTGATATTAAGTATTTGCAAGACCCGTTTTCTTGTTAATTACATAAGACCGAGATAGGAATTCTTGGGCCTCCCAGGAATTAGCCCAAAGCTGAGAGTCCAATTAACACGAGTATGCAAGGTCCGTTCTCCGAATCGTGCAAATTGAGCCATAGCAACGGTATAAAAACGAGGATATCGGTAACGGCTAGAGCATTAAGGCTGGTGGCGAGATCTCCGGGATACACTAACGGTCCATCAACGGCCGAAACAAAGCAAGGGATATAAAAGCCGAAGAGGGAGGCAAGGAGGCACAAACGATCACATTCTAAAAACGAAAACTATTCTTTCTATCCATCAATTCTGTTCATGTGCTTGTTTGTAACTTCAAAGGAATTATTCATCATCACGATCATAATACAATCACAATAACTTTTCTTACTCTCCTTTTTACTCTCTTTTCTCTTAATTTTACATCTTGTTTGGAGTTTATAACGCGTTACGATTGCTCTTTGGTTAAGACTCCCTCATTTTAGCAGGTAACACGTTCGTGTCATTATTCTGACCAAAACAATTGGCGCCCACCGTGGGGCCCTAGCCAAAAGGAAGTCGCGCTACCGAAAATAACTATAAGCTCTACCTACAGGATGGAAGGAATTTAGGCCACTTACAGTCATGTGGAAGATCCCGAGAACCATGAGATCAACCAAGGTGGAGGAAACCAGCAAACCGGAAATGTGTATGGAGTCGGAAACGTAGACGGAGTTGATCAAGATTCTGGGAATGTGAATGGCAACCCTACTACCTCCACGGTAGCTGAACGGGGAGGAGCGGGTGATTTTGAAATCATCATGGAACTCCGCGCGTCAATGATTGCTCTCCAAAAAGATTTGGAAAATAAAAAATAAGCTCATGCCAAGTTCACCGAGGTATATGAAAAACAAATTGAAACTCTAACAAATGAACCTAATCTATTTCGGTCTCAGGTACAATCAGCTCCAAATCGTCCACGTATAACGGACGCAGCGGATGGTGTTGCTCGACGATTGGACATGGACGACCCAAACTTCGTAACACCCGATGGTGCTAGGCCAATAACAAGCTATCAGGTAAACGGTAATTCTTTAAGGGTTGTTATAGAGGATTATGAGGTTGCCCAATTACGGGAACGCCTCAAAGCTCTGGAGGACCGAATCACTCAGGTCCCAGGGGCACCCCAACCAATAGCAGTGGAAAGGAGGGATTGCTACACAAATTCTCCCTTCGTACCCGCTATCGCAAGGGTCGACATCTCTCGAAAATATCACGTCCCCGATGTATCTAAGTACGAGGGGGTTACGGATCCAGACCAACACGTAGCTGCATTCAAGCAAGCTATGAACATTAGTACGGTACCCTTCGACATGAAGGAGATTGTTATGTGTCGTTGGGTCGGAAACACATTATCCGGGCCCGTGCTTAATTGGCATTCTCATTTACCTCTTGGGAGTATTTCATCTTTTGCTGAGTTGATTGACAAGTTCACGATAAGATTTACGAGCAGTCGACACGCTACAAAGCGTTCAAGCGACTTATATCGTATGGTCCAGAAAACCGGTGAATCCTTGAAAGCTTTCCTTAATAGATACAACGAGGAGTTGGTTACCATAGAAGGATGCGATGCCGCTACGGCCGTAGAAGCGTTCCGAAGAGGCATTTCGGTTGGTAATCCTGATTCATATCATGAATTAACTAAGTATCCTTGCTCGAATTTCGATGAGGTATAGGTGAAAGCCTTAGCGCACGTACGATTGGAAGAGGATGATCTCTTTACCGTCAAGACCGCTAGTCCTCACCGGCCAGAACGTAGACAAGGGAGGCGAGAAACTAGATATGTTCCATATCCCACGTCATCTCCTGCCAAGATGACCATAAACACGACATTTGCTAGGAAAAGCGAGCGGTATGAAGATCCCAAGTTGCCTCCAAGATTGTCTCATTACAACTTCTGCGTAGATGCAACGGAAGTGGTCCGAACTCTCAATATCATGGGGGATACCGTCAAGTGGCCAAGAAAGAGTAATGCACCTTTGCATCAAAAAAATAAATCTAGAGGGTGTGATTTCCATTTCGATTATGGTCATCGCACGGACAAAAGCATCGCGTTGAGAAAAGAGGTAAGTGAGCTATTACGCAGGGGGCACCTCAAGGACTTGATATCAAAAAGAGCAAAGGAACAACTAGAACGCAACAAAGGGAAAGCCAGTCCTCCCCCACCTCCAAAGCATACTGGAGTAATCAACATCATCTCTTGGGGATCCGAAATCTGTGGCATAACATATTCCACAGCCAAGAGAATCGCAAGGGATACTAGGAGAGAACACCCCAAAATCTCTCCCCGAACGAATCACGACGTGATGCCAATTACCTTCGATGATATCGAAGAAGAGGAAGTTCACCATGATTGTTTAATAATTTCTTTAACAATAGCAAATTTCCTCGTTAAAAGAATATTAGTTGATAATGGAAGTTCCACTAACTTGCTTATGTTGGATGCTTTGTACAGTTTAGGCCTTGGGTTGGATGACATAGTCAAGAAGTCTATGACTTTAGTAGGTTTCAGTGGCAAATCTCGTAACACGTTAGGAGAAATATCATTACCAACCATCACATGAGGGGTAAATTACCAGGTAAAATTTCAAGTACTTGATTGCCCATCACCTTTCAATGTCATCTTGGGCAGGCCATGGATCCACGGGATGAAAGCTATTCCCTCCACTTATCATCAATGTGTAAATTCCCAACGCCATGGGGAAGACAAGAAATCAAGGGGGAACAAAAGTTGGCCAGGGAATGCTACTCCGTAACAATGAGAGCAACGACTTCAAAAAACCTGCAGATCGAAACAAAAAAGAAGTCGTCAGATTAGCAATTAAAGGATTGTAGGACCACCACTTACTACGTGAAGCCAGAAACATCGGAACTTGAGGAAGTAGCCCTTGATCCATCAAGAAAGATCAGAATAGGGGCAGATCTGGAGCCGACTTTACGAGAGCACTTGGTGGAGTTCTTACGGTCCTATAGTGACTGCTTCGCATGGTCAAACGAAGATATGGTGGGAATATACCCTAACGTGATTACACACACCCATAATGTCAATTAGAAGATTCCACCAGTTAAGCAGAAAAGGCGTAAATTTGCACCCGAACAAAATTAGGTAATCAACGACGAGGTAAAATCCTTACTCGAATCCGGTAAAATTAGAGAGGTAAAGTACCCTGACTGGCTTGCAAATGTAGTCGTTGTAAAGAAGAAAAACGGTAAATGGCGCGTTTGCGTGGATTTTACCGCTTTAAATAAAGCATGTCCTAAAGATTCATTCCCGTTACCTCATATCGACGCAATGGTGGACGCGACGGCAAGACATGAACTTTTAACTTTCATGGACGCGTTTAGTGGATACCATCAGATAATCATGCATCCTGACGACCAAGAAAAAACTGCATTCGTAACTAATCAAGGAACTTACTGTTACAAAGTTATGCCTTTCGGATTAAAAAATGCAGGTTCTACTTATCAGAGATTGGTTAATAAGATGTTTCAGGAAAAACTGGGGGATACAATGGAGGTCTATATTGACAACATGTTAGTCAAGTCCTTGAAGGCGGAGGATCACATTAGGCACTTAGAAGACGCGTTCCAGATTTTGCAAAGTTACAAAATGAAGATGAACCCAACCAAATTCTCTTTTGGAGTTACATCAGGGAAGTTTCTTGGATATATAGTAACGCAGAGAGGAATTGAAGCAAGTCCAGATCAGATCAAGGTGATAATGGAGTTGCAATCACCAAAATGTGTCAAAGACGTCCAGAAGTTGACAAGACGAGTAACAACACTCAACCGATTCATATCTCGATCTTCAGATAGGAACAAACTATTCTACGATATCTTGAAGAAGAACAAGTCGTTCGAATGATGGAAGCACATGAGGAAGCCTTCAAAGAATTGAAGAACTATTTATCTCACCCACAGATACTTTCTAAACCCAAGCAAGGCGAAATGTTGTACGTGTACTTGGCTGTAACAGAAGTAGCTGTGAGCGTCGCCCTGATTCGGGAAGAAAACGGGGACCAGTTAACCATCTACTATGTGAGTAAAACCTTGCTTGATGTAGAAACCAGGTACTCACCCGTTGAGAAACTCGTACTATCTCTGGTAATGACTTCTATAAAATTATGTCCTTATTTTGAAAGTCATTCTATTACTGTGAGGACTAACTACCCAATACAGAATATCATGTCAAAACCAGAGCTATCAGGTCGATTGATGAGGTGGCTGATTCACCTCAACGGATACGACATCACTTATGAACCACGAACGGCGATGAAATCTCAAGCCTTGGCAGATTTTGTGGCTGACTTCACTCCTACCATGATAGAAGAAGAAAGCCAAGATATGTTACAGGTAACTGGATCACTTGGCGGTGGAAAGTGGATGATGCATACCGATGGGGTGTCGAATGAAGTAGGTGTATGACTAGGGGTAGTCCTGAAGTCACCATAGGCGGATAGGATAGCCCAGGCTGTTCGATGTACATTCAAAGCCACCAACAATGAAGCAGAATATCAGGCGCTCATAGCAGGGTTACTTATTGCTAAAGACTTGAATGTGCAAGAAATTGAGGTAATATGTGATTCATTACTTATTGTAAATCAAGTCACGAATTCATATGTTGCCGGGGATTCAAAGATGAAGGCGTACTTAGAAAAAGTCCAAGAAATTATGAAAAACTTCAAGCACTTTGAGATAAAGCAAGTCCCTCGAGACGCTAACACACAAGCAGACGCCTTAGCAAACCTCGGATCCGCAATCGATCCAAGAGAATACGATAAGATACCTTTCGTATACCTCGATGCACCTTCCATAATAAAAGAAGCAGACATGTTTGAGGTTCGAGATTCTGATGAGGATGCTTCATGGGTAACTCCTTACCTAAGATGGTTGCTAGATGGGATCCTACCGGATGGCAAAGAAGAAGCTCGACGACTTAAGGTAAAAGCTTCCACTTTCGCCATTAAGAATAACATCTTGTTCAAGTGGATGTCATCAGGAATATACACACGATGCGTAAGAGAGGAAGAAGTACAGAAGGTGTTGCAAGATATACACGATGGAGAATGCGGAAATCATACAAGGGGTTGCAACTTGGCAAAGAAAGCAAGCAGAATGAGCTATTATTGGCCCACCATGAACAAAGACGTAGTGGAGTTCGCTCAGAAGTGTGACGCGTGCTAGCGTCATGGACCTATACCACATCAACCTCCAGAGTTATTACATCCCATAACTTCCCCTTGGCCATTCATGAAATGGGAAATGGATATTGTAGGGAAACTCCCCCCATCTTCAGGACAACGTGTTTACATCTTAGCTATGACCGATTACTTCTCTAAATGAATTGAAGCCGAAGCCTTCAAAGAAGTCAAAGATACTCAGCGACAAAACAAGATCATTTTCCAGCAATACAACATTCAGTTGGTGATGTCAACGCCGCGTTACCCTCAAGCCAACGGTCAAGTGAAGGAAGTAACAAAGTAATCATCAACAATATGAAGAAACGCATCAAAGAAGCCAAGGGAAGATGGGCCGACGAGTTACCACTTATCCTTTGGTCAGATCGGACAACTCCCAAGACCGCCATAGGGCATACGCCTTTCTCCTTCATATATGGATGTGAAGCCGTGTTACAAGTTGAAATAACTTTGCCCACAGTTCGATATGGTCTCACCACTGAAGAGTCAAATCTGTCTAACTTGTTCCATCATTTAGACACGGTTGACGAGTTGCGTGATGAAGCATCGGTTCGTATGGCGGCGTATAGACAGGGGGTGGCTCGAAGTTACAACAAACACGTCAGGACAAAAGCATTTCAAGTAGGCGATTGGGTGTTAAGAAAGGTCTTTCAAAACACACAAGAATTGAACGTCGGCAAATTAGGAGCCAATTGGGAAGGACCCTACCAGATCATGTAAGTTGTCGGACAAGGAGCTTACGAGTTAGTGTCCCATGATGGAAAGATAGTCCCAAGAAGTTGGAACGCGACGAACTTAAAGCTGTATCATTTTTAACAAGCAAGTCATAACAAGGTATTTATTATTTCATTTTGTTAACTTTATTTTTGCTTCATCCTATACACATGGAACAACGACGATCTTACAAAAACTAACAAGGGACGCCTTGTGACGTTACAAGCCAAAACATAGTAGTAAGCGCAGCAATAGAGGTAACTTTAGCGTCAGCCGATATCTTGGGATGGATATCGCTAAGGAGGTGTCAGCCGTTGATGTTGTCTCAACTTTTCTTTTCTTTCGTGCTTCTACGCGTTCCATAGTGGTAAGCGCAACAATAGAGCGGGTAGTTCTTGAACCTGACAACATGCAGACAAGCAGGATTACAAGAAGTAAACGCGTCGAAATATGGTGTAGGTGAGAAATTTCAAGGCTTACTTGACATATCGGTATCTTCAGAATCGGCAAAACACGCCTTCACAAGCATGGGGTAGGATCTCTCTTCCAACGAAAGAGCTTCTATATGAGAAATAACTTGAGCTGACACCTTGCGAGGTTGAGGAGAAGCAAGATTTTCTGCATTCAAGACAGGAATAGTCAAGGGCTAAAAGCATCCGAACAGAGCAAAATAAATAAATAGAGAAAACACTACCTGTTGAACACCATCGAGTTTTCATAAAAGAAGTATCGATTCACAAAGAAGATAACTTTACGAAGAAAAATTTGTATGCCCAGTCCCGATCACACTTCGACATGTTGAAATTCAGGTCAGACTTGTTTTTGAAGGTTTTTAGGGTCAAACGGCCAGGAGCACCTTTGGAAAGACGATAGTTATGAAAGAAGTCGACAACTTTGAACGGGAGGCCATGAGAAAAACACAAAAGGTCAATAGACAGAAGAAGTTTCCAAACCTGGGGAAGTACTTGCTCGGGAGAGACGTTGAGAGTAGCAAGGAAATCTACTACAAGGGGAGAGAAAAGGAAGCGATGCCCGATGCGGAAGGGGTATTCATATAGACACACCCAGTCATCGGTGAAAAAGTTGGCCCAGACTCCAGTAGGAGGAAGGAAAACTTCCGCGGAGGCAGGAAACCCAGCGGAGAAAGCAAAAGTATGAGGATCTTCAGAGGTATTGTTCCTCTGATGATACGGGGTGAGAATTTTGGACGAAACCAGAGAAGGGGGATCGGATGGGTCACAACAATGAGAAAAGGGTTCAGAGGAGAAACCAGAAGTCGCCATGGATGAGAAGAAAAAGGAAGAAGAAGATGAAAAATCGAGAAGGGAGGACGTACCTGGAAACCAAGACGCACAGTTGGGGCACCATTGAATCCTCATGACCGCTATAAATAAGGGTTGATGGGATGTGTTCTGCGCGCTATAACTTTCGAGATGTGAATAAAAAACCCTAAAAAGACTCTTGGAGGGAACTTTCCCGGGTTTTTGAGGGGTTATTGTTGCGCCTCCCGGGAATTATCCCAAAGCCGAGAGTCCAATTAACACGAGTAAGCAAGGCCCGTTCCCTGAATCATGCAAATTGAGCCATAGCAATGGTATAAAAACAAGGATATCGGTAACGGCTAGAGCATTAATGCTGGTGGCGAGATCTCAGGGATACACTAACGCTCCATCAACGGTCGAAACAAAGCAAGGGATATAAAAGCCGAAGAGGGAGGCAATGAGGCACACACGATCACATTCTAAAGCATTCTAAAAACAAAAACTATTCTTTCTGTCCATCAGTTCTGTTCATGTGCTTGTTTGTAACTTCAAAGGAATTATTCATCATCACGATCATAATACAATCACAATAACTTTTCCTACTCTCCTTTTTACTCTCTTTCTCTTAAATTTACATCTTGTTTGGAGTTTATAACGCGTTACGATTGCTCTTTGGTTAGGACTCCCTCATTTTAGCAGGTAACATGTTCGTGTGATTATTCTGCCCAAAAAAGGAATAATCTTAGGAAAGGAAATACTTGATAAGAATCAATGATCAATGAACTTGATGACAAAAGTGGATACTTGTGAATGAAATTGTCTTCCTACTTGATAAAATCCAATTGTTTGTTACTTTCCTTGTTTTCTTAGAATTAGAATACCAAATCATAATCCCCCTTAGTTGATAAAGGTATTAACTTTGGGATACAAGATTCTTTTGGGTTTGACTCCAACTTTCTCGCTATACTATAGTTAGGTAATAAAGATTTATTTTTGATAATTAAGGCACAATGACTTTCATCTTGTCAAATTTTGGCGCCATTGTCGGGGAATTTTTTCAAATTTTAATATTCTTATCAAACTTTGTGTGGACCTAGCTTATGGTCCACATTCGTGCTACTAACTCGTCTCTTCTTCCTTTTGATTCAAAAATTAAAAGGGCTGTTTCTAGGTTAAGGCGTGAACCTCGTGATATCCTTCATGAATTACCATTCAACCCTGATGTTTCTAAGACCGAGAGTGGGACGATGGTTGAACAGACACTGAGGTAGTTGACTACACCGAACTTTGAGCAGCATCCTTTGGTGGTACAATTTTCTAAGCTTTGTGATGGAGTAGCTTAAATTTGGATTGATTAATCTTTTGCCCCGATTCCATGGACTTAGTGGTGAAGATCCAAACAAGCATCTTTCGGAGTTTCATGCAGTTTGCACTATCGTGAAGCCAAAGCAGGTGACGGAAGATTAAACCAAGTTGAGGGTGTTTTCTTTTCTCTGAAGGACACAACCAAGATTTTTTCTTTTATCTGCCCCTGACGCTATTGATACTTGAGCTAAGATAAAAGAGGCATTCCTAGAGAAGTATTTCCCTACAACAAAACAAATCAGCCCTAAGAAAGACTTGAGTAACATTGAACAAGATGGCAATGAGAGCCTTTATGACTACTATGAGTCGTCCTTATCATGGATATAGTGAGAAGGATTCTATCTTCTACCTATATGAGGCCCTTTTTCCTAATGAAAGGAGGAAGTTGAATGTTGTGGTGGGAGTATCATGAATAAAACTCCCAAGGCTGCCTTTGTAATGATTGAAGAACTTTCTAAGGAGTCTAAACAATTCAACAAAAGAACTGGCTCTCGTTCAACTAAAGCATCCAATGTAGTGGATGTAAGTCCTTCATCAAATTCTGAGCTACAAGAGCTGAAAAATATGATGAAGCAATTAATGATGGCCAATGGTCACTGCGTCAAGGCTTGTAGGATTTGCTTTGAAATTTCTCACCCCACCCATGCATGTCCTAAACTATAAGAGCCTATTGCTGATGTCTTGTTGTGGGTGGTTTTAGACCACCAAGACCGTGATATGATCCTTACTCCAACAGCTACAACCCGGGGTGGCAAGACCATCCGAACATTAGATTTGGGAATCAACCCCAATTTAATCAATAAAGAGGTCCTCAACAATTTAGGCAACCTTATGCTCCTAGGCCTCAAGGGCCAAATCCTAGCTTTTCTGTGATAGCTGAAGAGATGATCAAAAGTCTTGCTTCCATCTTGGGTCAAATTCACCAAGAATATCAAGTGATAAAGGCTAGTGTGAAAAAGTTAGAGACTTAGATTGGTGAGATTTCTACAGCTCTGAGTAGATTGGAGGCTAGGGACTCAGGAAAATTACCTTCTCAAACCATAAACCCGACGGAGAATGTGAGTGGCATCACATTAAGGAGTGGGAAAGAGCTAAGTAGTGACGAACTAAATTCTAGAAAACTAAGCTCACAAGATGATAGTTGCGACTGCGGTTTCAATATAGAAAAAGAAGAAAATTCAATGGAGGAAAATCGCGACCGTGACTATGAAAACCACGATCGTGATATGTTAATTGAGAGCTCCAAAACCTTATCGAAGATGCTATGACCACGGAACTAAAAAATACAACTACGATTCCATAATTGAGCTCGGGAAATATTCTGGAAGACAACATCAATTGCGGCTCTGAAAACCAAGACCGTGGTGACGGTGAGTAAAAAATTCTCAAAAATCAAGACAAATCACAACCGCCACCTGACAACCACGACCACATTTTTGATGCAAAAGCTGAGGGCGGTTATGTTCGTCTTGATTTTCCTCCTCTTGGCTCTCAAAAGCCAATTCCTCCATTCCCAGAGGTGCTAAAGGACCCTAGAAGGCCACAAAATGAAAAAGAAATATTCAAGACCTTCTCCAAGTGTGAAGTAAACATCACTTTGCTCAAATTACTTAAAATTGTTCCTAGATTTCCCATGTTTCTCAAAAAATTGTGCACAATTAAACGGAACAACAAATTAAAAGGGAAACAGAAAGTTAAGGCAAGCGAGCATGTCTCCACTGTATTTCAAAGGAGTATGCCTAAGAAGTGTGGTGATTCGGGCATGTTTAGCATTCTATCTGTGATAGGTGACACAAAAATTGATAAAGTTATGCTTGATTTAGGTGCATCTATTTATGTCTAGCCTTACTCTTTGTATACATCACTATGGTCCATTATTTACCCAAAGGGGGTCGTTGAAGATGTTCTTGTCATGGTTGATAAACTTATATTCCACTACTAATTTCTTTGTCCTTGACATAGACCATGATATCCATGTTGCATCTATATTGATAGGTAGACCTTTCTTGAAAATTGCTCAAACTAAGATTGATGTGAGTAGGGGAATTCTAACCATGGAATTTGATGAGGAAAAAGTTGAATATAACATCTATGATGCTATGAAACATCCCTAACATGATCATTCTCTCTATTGATGTGGTTGATCCAATTATGCAAAATGTTTTTGATATCACTTGTTTTGATGAGTTAAAATTTGTGTTTAGTATGACATTTACTTTCCAGGTTTTAGAATTTAATTTGTACACTAAATTTCATGAAGTTGTAGATGATTTGAATTTTTGTGGTGAATCTCTTACTCATGCTTGGGCCCATACTACTAACTCTCCCAAGCGAGAAGCTTCTACCCTCTATAGTGAAGGCTCTACAAATTGAGTTGAAACAACTTCCCGGTCATCTCAAGTATTCTTTCCTTGGAGAGGGTGATACTCGGCTTGTCATTATTTCTAATAAACTCTCTAAGGAGGAAGAAGAGAGATTGGTGGAAGTGCTTAAGGAGAACAAAACAGCTCTAGGATGGACCATTACAGACATTAAGGGGATTAGTCCCTCTACATGTATGCATAGGATCCTCTTGGAGGAGGATGCAAAACCATCTAGGAAACCAAAAAGAAGGCTCAATCTGCCTATGCCGGAGTTAGTAAAGAAGTAGGTGTTGAAGCTCCTACAAGTAGGTATGATCTACTCCATCTCTAATAGTCAATGGGCGAGTCCCACTCAAGTGGTTCCTAAGAAAGGGGGCATTACGGTGGTAGCAAATCAGCAAGGTGAGTTAGTTACCACTAGATTTCAATCTGGATGGAGAGTTTGCATCAACTACCATAAGCTTAAGTCGTATGAAAGATCACTTTCCTTTGCCATTATTGACCAAATGCTTGAGCAACTTTCTTATCGTTCCTATTATTTCTTTTTGGATGGCTACTCAAGGTATTTTCAGATTGTCATATCACTAGAGGATCAAGAGAAAATGACATTTACATGTCCTTTTGGCACTTTTGCATATTGCATAATGCCTTTTGGATTGTGTAATGCTTTTGGGACATTCCAAAGGTGTATGACTAGTATTTTTTTGAGTACATAGAGCACTTTATTGATTAATTTATGGATGACTTTATAGTTCATGGTGATGACTTTGATGTATTCTTAAACCACTTGTCACTATTTCTAGATCTGTAGAAACTAATTTCGTTCTCAATTCTGTAAAGTGTCATAAAAGATGACTTTGATGCATGCCTAACCCACTTGTCTCTAGTTCAAAAGATGTGTGGAAACTATAGTTGAGAAAGGCATTGTTTTAGGTCACATTGTGTCATCCAAGGGTATTGAGGTCGATAAGGCAAAAATTAACATTATTTAGTCTTTGTCTTATTCTACTTAAGTGCATGAAGTGCGTTCCTTTCTAATCCATGCATGTTTAATCATAGGTTTATTAAGGACTTTTCAAAGATCTCAGCCCCCTATGTGAGCTCTTGAAGAAGGAAGTGACCTATGATTTTGATGAGGAGTGCAAGAAGGTGCTTGAGAGGTTGAAAGCTTGGCTCAGTGGTGCACCAATTATTCAAGCCACAGATTGATCTCGCCCCCTCAAAATCATGTGTGATGCAAGTGAGTATGTGGTTGGGGATGTTCTTGGTAAAAAAGAAGAAGGAGCCTCTCTTGTGATTCATTATACTTCTATAACCTTGAATGGAGCCCAAAGAAACTACTACACAATCGAGAAGGAGATTCTTGTAGTTGTTTTTACCATTGTGAAGTTTAGCCAATATTTGTTGAGGACTAAGGTGATAGTGTACACGGACCATGCAACACTTCGTTACTAATGATGGAGAAAGAAGCTAAGCCGAGATTGATAAGATGGATTCTTTTGCTGAGTGAGTTCGACATTAAAATTAGAGATAAAAAAGGAGCTGAAACCTTATGGCTGACCATCTAAGCAGACTTGTGCATGAAGAAGACAAGCTGAGAAGCCAAGAACAAATTCAAGGAAAATTCCCGGGTGACACTTTATTCAAAGTCGATTCTGGGACCGAACTGCGACTGCAACCCATACACCGCAATCGCGGTTCCTTGATTGAGAGCACAGAAGAAATTGTCAAAAATCCATGATCGAGGACCTTGACCCGCGAGACCACTGCTGAAGAACCGCAACCACGACCCCTTAATCACGACCGCAGTTACGAGATAGTGGGATATGAGGATTCAATAATCGGGGAATTCACACTTGGAGTTCATTCATTCAAGACATGTTTTCTAACTTGCTTAACTTTCTCGTCTCAGTTCTACATTTGGGATTTCCCTTACCTATGGAAGCATTGGACCAATTAGGTAAGGCGACATTGCATCTCGGATAACGAGGTACAACCTTTTCTTACTTTTTGTCATTCCTATGCATGCAAGATCATTTTAAAACAAATAAACTAGCTACGAAGGTACTAGAAGCATGATTCTATTAGCCTCATATTTTTAGAGATGCGTATGTTTTCGGCAAATTATGTGATCGTTGTCAAATGGTCAGAAATATTTCTAAGAGACATGAGATGCCTCAAACTCGCATGATATTTTGTGAGATTTTTGATGTTTGGGGTATTGATTATGGAACCTTTCCATCATCATGTGGGAATATATATATTACTTGAGGTGGACTATGTTTCCAAGTGGGTGGTAGTGAAGATCACCAGGACTGATGATTAAAAAGTTGTTGCATGTTTTCTCAAAGACAACATATTATTTAGGTTTGGAATCCCAAAGGCCTTGATAAGTGACATGGTGCTCATTTTTGTAACAAAACTGTGAGTTCTCTCTTAAAGAAGTACCATGTCACTCAAAAGACCTCTACTGCTTACCATCCACAAACTAATAGACAAGATGAGGTGTCCAATAGGGAGATCAAGAAAAATTTGGAGAAGATGGTGGCTCCCAACAAGAAGGATTGGAGATTGAGGCTTAATGATGCTTTGTGGGCCTACCGTACAACTTATAAAACTCCCATTGGGATGTCTCCCTATCGGCCGGTCTATGGAAAATCTTGTCACCTCCATGTAGAGCTTGATCATAAGGCATTTTGGGCTATCCAAAAGTGCAATTTGAGCATTGAGGGCGACAATGCAGTTAGGAAGTTACAATTACAAGAGTTGGAGGAATTGAGACCGGATGCACATGATAATGTCATGAAAGACAAGAACAAGACAAAAGCGTTGCACGATAAAAAGATCTTGAGAAATGATTTCAAAGTCGGAGACAAACTCCTTCTATTCTAGTCCTGCCTCACACTCTTCCTAGGGAAGCTCCGTTTAAGATGGACAAGTCCATACAGGGTGGCTAGAGTCTTTCCACATGGGGTTGTGGAACTTTATGATGGGGACTCCAACAAAGTGTTTAAAGTCAATTTCGGACAGAGGTTGAAGGAATACAACGAGGGAGGGTGATGGATTTGTCTATGATACACGTATGCTAAGGAGGGTAAATTGCTTAGCTAGGTTTGAGTACCAGGGCTGGATTTGGAAGATGGGCTCACCAACTGTTGATTATCTTCGCCTTCCTAGGCACATGCCCTATGGAATGAGTCCTCGAGATTTCTTCTTGCGATTTGATTTTAAGGAAGATGATGATGATGAGGAGGAGGAGGAGGAGGAGGAGCTTGGGGATCAGGTGATGGTTGTGCTTGAGTATAGGGGAGTGGCTTAGGGAGGAGGTTGGGAGTTAGGTGGCCATGGTGATGATAGTGTAGGTACTTCTATTTCTACTTGGGGTACTTCTGCTTTTGGGTGGGGTGTTGATATGTCTGCCTGGGATGTTGGTGCTGGTGCTTCTAGCTAGGGTCCTTGGCAGGACCGAATGTTCTCATAGATGGAGGGTCTCTCTTTGAGACATGATGATATTTTTGCACATTAGGTCCCATCAGGAGTTGAGGGAGGGCATGACGAATCTTAGAGGGACCATGGAAGATTATGGTAGAGATATGAGAGACACGTCCCTCTCTATTGAGTCCATATAGTGCACCTAAGAGAGGTAGGAGGAGTTCTTCAAGGGCATGTGTCCCGACAACCCTCATTTCCACCACCGGGATCATCATATAGTGAGTCTTCTGTTTCTTTTTCCTTTGCTTTATTCCTTTGTCTTTATTTCATTGATGACAATGAAAGGTATAAGTATGGGGGAGGGAGTACTCACTATTGTTATATATGTATAGTTGCATTTACATTCAATTGGTTCAGTTTTTGTATAGAAAAAAGTCAAAAAAATTAAAAAAAAAAGACATACAAATCATGTGCTAACCTGAAAACCCAAAAGGGAGGTTCAGGCAAAAATCAGGGGTATGGACCAATATTAGGTTGGGGGCAATAAGAGACTAAAGAGTGAAAGTGAGTTATGTGAGCACATCTTGAAAAATAAAAAGAGTGGTTAGGTGAAAACCCGAAAGGGCGTCTAAGTAGAATATGAGAAAGAAAAAAGAGTGATTAAGATTCATTTTTTTTTCTTGGGGTGGGATTACATTGATTATATGGGTTTTTTTTTCTTGGGGTGGGATTACATTGATTATATGGGTTTTTCACATTAGTTCGGGTTGTAAGCTTATTTTGAATACTTTTGAGTTTCAAATCATCTCCCCTTTTGGTGTCTGTAGACCTTTGAAATGTATTTGCTTGTTAGATTTTATTTTGATCTTATTCAAGGACGATCAATGTCTAAGTATGGGGAAATTTGATACATTGTAGTTTCTATAGTGTAATTATGACTTTTTAGTACATGTTTAGAGAGAGTTTTAGATCTTTTAGAGTGTTTTGTTGAAGATCAAGGTATGAAGAAAAAGTGTTCAAGATTAGAGTTTAAAGTGAAATCTGAAGAGAAGAGACGTTATGTAGAAGAACCGCAACCGTGGGTGCCACTACCGCGACCGTTGTAACCATCATTGAGGATACAAAAGCCAGATGGAAGAATCGCGAATGTGGTGGCACAATTGAGGAAGATTTGTTTGAAGGACATGACTATGGTTTCTACCACCACGATTGTTGTATTATGCCGCCTCGGAGGGGTCAACAAGTCAAATAGTTACTGCGGTTTCTACTACCACATTCGGTGTTTTGTCGGATTACACGCATGTAAGACTTTCTGAGTTTATCTTATTTAATTTCTTTTCTTATCTTTTAAGTTTCTTGTTTCTTTAGTTAAAAAAAGACTTATTAGGTTTTATTTTGATTATTCTACTTTTCATTGTTGATCCATGTTTAGAGAAACCTAGAGAGTTTTACTTTGCTATGGCGAACTATACCTTTGTTTCATTCACTAGTTGAAGCTTTTTGATTCAAGTAAGTTGTGAGATTCAATTGTTAACTATTTTTCCTTTGTTTATTTCAATTTGTCTTATGTTTCATTGATATTGATCGAATGTTATTGATTTCTTCTTGTTTGGCCAACTTGTTGACAATGATTATATTCTATTGCTAGGATTTAGGTTTTCTCGTTGGAAAGTTTTATCTTTGTAGCAAATTCATTGTTTTAGGACTCATTGGACTAAAAAAATTGAGGAAGAGAATTTATTGCATACTAATGTTTAAATCGTTGTGAATTATTTGCATATATATGTTGATTATCATTGTTCTTATTGCTAATGTCAAATTGATTTATGATCATTTCATGATTTTTTTAAAATTAAGTATTTGTATGACCCTTGGCTTGATAATTACATAAGATCAAGATAGGAATAATCTCGATCAAGAAAGGAAATACTTGATAACAATCAATGATTAATGAACTTGATGAGAAAAGTGGATAATTGTAAATGAAATTGTCTTCCTACTTGATAAAATCCAACTCTTTTACTTGTTTGTGATTTGCCTTGTTTTCTTAGAATTAGAATACCAAATCACAATCCCCCCTATTTACTTTTTTAGTTGATAAATGTATTAACTTTGAGATACAAGATTCCTTTTGGTTTGACTCCGACTTGCTTGCTATATTGTAGTTAAGTAATAGGGAATTATTTTTGATAAGGCATGACGAATTTCAACCTATCACCCTCCCTACCTCTTTGAGATGGAGATCGAGTCAACTCTTTGGCGGCGACAAAACCAAAGGAGAATTTTCAAAACACCCTTTTTAGGAGTGGAGTGCGGTGAACCACCAAAGGAGAATTTTCCCTCCATGATAGATTAACCATGAATCTACTAATTTCTTCTTCCTTGCATATTCAACAAAGTTGAATGTGGCTTATCACCCGCAGTCGGATGGACAATCTAAGAGGATGATCCAAACACTTGAGATATGCTAAGAGCTTATGTGTTGTATTGGGGAGGAAGTGGGTTAGAGCAGTTGGAGTTAGTAGAGTTTGCTTACAATAATAGCTGACATTCGTTGATTAAGATGACTCCTTATGAAGCACTATATGTACGAAAATGCAGAACACCATTATGTCGAGATGACCCATTAGACAAGGTAGGCGAGATGCCCTAGGTAATTTAGGAGAACGTGAAAAAGGTTGCGTTGATTAGGGAACAAATGCTACTAGATCAAAGTCGTTAGAAGTCTTAGGATGACAAGTGATATACACAATTATATTGTGTATTTAGGAGGAGTTTTAGCATGAGTTTATGGTGTTTTTAGGTATTTTATATGCTATCTATAACTAGGAAGAAGAAGACCCGAAGATGCATATTATTGGAGTTTTAGAGATGGGTTGAAGAGAAGATGAAGATTAGCGTTTTGTTGTTGGCGGCACCCGCCACCCCTGCCAACGCGGAGATCTTACGCGACACGTGTTTTATTTCTGTTGGCTCTTCCTATGTCAGCTTTAATCCGAGATATATGTATTTTTGGATAGACTTTTTTAGACCTAGTTTGATATATTAGGTTTTAGAGAGTTGCATCTCTCATTCATACACTATTATCATATTTTCCTTTCAGTTTTTTTAGCTTTTCATGGAGAACTAAACTCTTTTGCTTAGTCAGACAGTTTGAAGCATCGTTTGACTTTCAGTTGTGAGATTTCTACTCTTTATTTAATGCATGAAATTATTTTTCTCTCTTGTTTGAATTGTTTATGTGATTGATTTCAACGATTTCTAGGGTTGTTGTTATTGAATCTCAATTGCTAGATCTAGAGAAATTACTGGTTGAGTTTCTCTATTTCATAGTAGCAAACTGCATTGTACTAGTATCTGGTTGTGCTAGTCTATTGTAGAAGAGAGTTAAAATTGCATTCTAGTATAAAAGTTGGTTGTTTTATGCTAGAATTGTATCCTGATTATATTCCTATTCTTCATGCTGCTTTTGAATTGAATCTTGATAGTTTCAGGGTTATTCAATCAGTTAGGATTGATAGTATCTGGTTGTGCTATTAATTATCTTTGAAAAGGAATTGGAATTCCATATGCATGCGATATTGAGTGAATCTATGATCAACTTGTCATACGAATGTGGATCTCTGGTTGACTAAGTGTTTTCCTAAATTGATAAAAACCCAAACTTTATTTGCTTTGCTAGTTTTTGCATGCTCAATAGTTAGTTTAATTCTAAAAACCCTTTTACATTAATTGACATAAAATTCACATAAAAAGATAAATCTCCTCCCTGTGGAATCGACCCTTACTTCCTTAAGACTACAATCTTTAGGATTGTTAGGAATCTTTTGCATAGTCGTGATTTGCACAACCATTTCACGCCTATCAAATTGGCATTGTTGCCGGGGAGGCAATAATTGTCTTTTTGTGTAATTTTTGTGCCAATTTTGGTGTGAACCTATCTTATGGTTCACACCCATGCTACTAATAATTCACTACTTGTTTTTGATCCAGAAATTGAACGGACTCTTTTCAGAACTCGTCGAGCTGTGCGTGCACTACTGCAAAGAATCCGAACAATGGGTGATCGAGTTACTCTTGAGAGCTTGACAGCTCCTAATCTGAATCAGCCTACACGTGCAGTGCAATTCCCAGCCCTTAGTGATGGGGTGAAGTTTGAGCTCAAGAAAAGAGTAGTCCATATACTCCCAAAATTCAACGAAACTCCACTTGAGGATCCCATTCAACATCTTGATGAGTTCCTTGATGTCTGCACCAGCATGTGTCCCTCTGATATTACTGAAGAACAGATGAGGCTGAGAGCGTTTTCTTTTTCTTTGAAGGAATCCGCTAAAGACTGGTATCATGCTCTACATCCAGGAAGCGTTACTACTTGGGTGAACTTGAAGAAGTTGTTTTTGGACAAATACTTCCCTGCAATCAAGTCCAATCAACTCAAGAAGCAGATCTGTAACATAGAGCAATTCTCCAACGAGTCGCTTTATGAATATTTTGAGCGCTTCAGGAAGTTGGTAAAGAGCTATCCCTACCATGGTTATGCTAATCATGATCTTATTATCTATCTCCATGGAGGACTCTGTGAGGAAGACATGCGATTGGTCAATTCCTCTTGTGGTGGAAACATCATGAAAAGAACCTATGATGAGGCTCTAGACATCTTTTCTACGCTGGCTGATGAATCTAGGCAATATACTAGAAGAGGTTCTAAGAACTTGTCAGCCGCCAACTCTCACTCTAAAATTGATCAAGCTGACTTTGATGTGCTGAAAGAAGAAGTGAGGCGGTTGAAGCTGAAGGGTACTGCTCATCAGGCTAAGGCATGTGGAATCTGTAATGACGCCTTTCATCCTACTGATGCATGTCCTACACTACAGGAGGAGGTGAATGCAGTTGGAGGGTACCAAATAAAGCCAAGAAATGATCCTTATTCAAATACCTACAACCCAGGCTGGAAAGATCATCATAACTTCAGGTGGAAAGAGCCTGAGTCAAAGCAGCAACAAGATCAGTTTCAACAAGTTAAGCCATATGTGCCAAGGCCTCAAGGACAGAATCACAATGCCGCTCCTTCTATGGACGACATGATGAAGATGTTGATGCAAAGTAACCTCACTCTTCAAAATAGTATGACTCAACATCAAAATAGTATGACTCAACTGACTCAAAGTCAAGTGAAATTCCAAGAAACTACATCAGCAAACATTCACAACTTGGAACGACAAATGAGTCAAATCTCTGAAGTTGTAAGCAAACTGGAAGCAAGAGATTCGGGTAAACTTCCTTCTCAAACAGAAGTCAACCCGAATATTCGTCATGTCAGTGCTGTCACTTTGAGGAGTGGGGGACAACTTAAAGGCGGAATAGTGGAAGAATCCGTCGAAGACGAGGGCGGCGACCGCCGCCAGGATAGAGGCACCCGCCGCCAAAAGGAGCTTGGCTACGGCAAATTGGAATTAATTGGCGGCGACCAAAAATTGAATGGCGGAACCCGCCGCCAAGAAAGCAACACCCGCCGCGACGGTGATGACCCGCCGCCCAATTTTTCCGAAAAATACGGCGACCGCCGCCCAGCTGCTGAAGCCTCCGATGAAGAAAGATCTCCAGCTCTCCCTGAATGGAAGCCAGTTGCCCCGTTTCCATCTGCATTAAAGCGTACAAAGCCCCTAATGCAGGACAAAGACATGTTCGAGATGTTCAGAAACGTTGAGGTTAACATTCCTCTCCTTAACTTGATCAAGTCAGTTCCACACTATGCAAAGTTCTTGAAGCAGATGTGCACTACAAAGCGGATTCAAGACAAGAACAGTAAAAAGAAGGTGAAAGTAAGCGAGCACGTTTCAGTTGTGTTTCAAAAATGCTTACCTAAAAAGTGCGGAGATCCAGGTATGCTTACTATCCCAATTACAATTGGAGGTACTAAAGTTGACAAAGCCATGCTAGATTTGGGTGCTTCCATTAATTTAATGCCTTCTACTCTCTGTGAATCTCATAAACTTGGACCTATGCATGCCACTAATATCTCTATTCAATTAGTTGATAGGTCTAATGTTCGTCCTATAGGTTTAGTAGATGACGTTTTGGTTATGGTTGGTGATCTCACTTTTCCTGCTGATTTCTATGTGCTCAAAATGGAACATCATGATCATGCAATCCCTATTCTGTTAGGGAGAGTGAGAGACCTTTTCTGAAAACAACCAATACTAAAATCAATGTGAGCACTGGCTCTTTAATCATGGAATTTGATGGTCAAATCATTAATTATAATATTTATGAAGCCATGAAATATCCTTCTGATGATTACTCTGTTTATGCTATTGATATGCTTGAGCTTGTGGTGCAAGATGTTTTTGATGAAAATCAACTAGATGATGTGCAATCTATTATTTTTGATTCTAGTTTGGATTTTAATCTATGAATTGATATACAGGAGATTGTAAACGAGATGGATGCTTATTATAAGCTTCCTCTTGAGCCACCTGGCAAAACTCCTTTACCATTAACCCTGCCAAGGGAAAAGCTTTTGCCCTCTGTTGTGCAGGCACTGGTGATCGAGTTGAAGCAACTCCCAGACCAAGTATGTGTTCCTTGGAGACAAGGAGACATTACCAGTGATCATCTCCAAAAAGCTTACAAAAGATCAAGAAAACAGGCTAGTGGCGGTTCTAAAAGAGTACAAGACAACAATTGGTTGGACCATTGTTGACATCAAGGGAATCAGCCCCACCACTTGCATGCATCGTATACTGTTGGAAGAAGAAGAGAAGCCATCTAGACAACCACAAAGGCGTTTAAATCCACCTATGATGGAGGTGGTGAAGAAAGAAGTCTTGAAACTCTTGCAAGCAGGTATGATTTTCCCTATCTTTGACAGCAAATGGGTTAGCTCCACACAGGTTGTACCAAAGAAATGAGGAATTACAGTGGTGGAGAATCAGCAAGGAGAATTGGTCCCTACAAGACTGCAGACAGGTTACAGAGTCTGCATTGACTACCGCAAGCTGAATGCAACCACTAGGAAGGATCACTTCCCCCTTCCTTTCATTGATCAGATGCTTGAGAGATTAGCCGGCAGAGCATATTATTGCTTTCTAGATGGGTACTAAGGCTACTTTCAGATAGCCATTGCCCCTGAAGATCAAGCCAAGACAACTTTCACTTGCCCATTTGGAACTTTTGCCTACCGTCGAATGCCATTTGAGTTATGCAACACTCCTAGGACTTTCCAAAGGTGTATGGTAAGCATTTTTTCTGAGTACATTGAGAATTTCATTGAGGTATTCATGGATGATTTTACTTTACATGGGGATAATTTTGATGCATGCCTAAATCACCTACCTCTTGTACTTGCTAGATGTGTTGACACTAATTTAGTGCTTAATTCTGAAAAGTGTCACTTCATGGTAGAACATGGTATTGTACTTGGACATATAGTTTCAGCTAAGGGTATTGAGATCGATAAGGCTTTGTTGAAGTAATTCAATCTTTGCCCTATCCTACTAATGTGCGCGAAGTTCGTTCTTTTTTAGGCCATGCAGGTTTGTACCACAGGTTTATTAAAGACTTCTCCAAGATTTCAGCACCCCTGTGCGAACTGTTGAAGAAAGACATGCTATTTGAGTTCACAACTGAGTGTCGGGCAGCCTTTGATGATCTTAAGACCCGCTTGACAAGTGCCCCTATAATTCAGGCTCCTGATTGGTCTAAGCCCTTTGAAATAATGTGTGATGCTAGTGATTATGCGATGGGGGCTGTGCTAGGCCAAAATGAAGCCAAAGCTTCTCATGCGATTCAATATGCATCAATGACCCCGAATGGTGCATAGAGGAACTACTCTACTACAGAAAAGGAGATGCTTGCAGTGGTATTTGCACTTGAGAAGTTCAGACCTTACTTCCTTGGAACAAAGGTCATCATATATACTGATCATGCTGCCCTGAGATACCTACTGACAAAGAAAGAAGCAAAGCCAAGATTGATTCGGTGGGTCCTATTGCTCAGTGAATTTGATATGGAGATCAAGGACAAGAAGGGTGCTGAAAACCTGGTAGATGATCATCTCAACAGAGTTGTTCAAGAAGAAAGCACACCTCAAAAGCAGATTCAAGCAAGCTTTCCGGATGAGTCCTTATTTAAGATGAGCACCATAGAGCCATGTTATGCAGACTTGGTGAACTTCCTCAACACAGGTGAATTCCCTCAACCTTTCAACAAAGCTCAGAGGGACAGACTACGCAGTACAACAAGATTTTTTATCTAGGATGACTCCTATCTTTGGAAGCACTGCTCTGACCAGGTAATCCGCCGTTGCATTCCAGAAAATGAGGTAAATTCTCTCCTTACACTTTGTCATTCTGGAGCATGTGGGGGACATTGTGGGGTTCAAAGAACTGCTAGGAAGGTACTTGATGCAGGATTTTGGTGGCCTACCATCTTTAAAGATGCAAACAACTATTGTAAATCTTGTGACAAGTGTCAAAGAGTTGGAAATATGTCCAGTAGGGATGAGATGCCCCAAACTAGTTTAATTTTTTGTGAAATATTTGATGTTTGGGCTATTGATTTTATGGGACCCTTTCCAAACTCTAGTGGGAATATTTATATTTTGCTTGCGGTGGACTACGTTTCCAAATGGGTGGAAGCGAAGGCCACCAGGACTGATGATTCCAAAGTTGTTGCAGATTTCTTGAAGTCCCATATTTTCAACAGGTTTTGAATTCCCAAGGCCCTCATAAGTGATAGGGGAACTCACTTTTGTAATAGGACAATTACTGCCCTGTTAAAGAAGTATCATGTCAACCAAAGAGTTTCTACTGCCTATCATCCTCAAACGAATGGCCAAGCTGAAGTATCAAACAGAGAGATTAAATCCATTCTGGAGAAGACTGTGTCTCCTAGCAGAAAAGATTGGAGTCAGAGGCTTGATGATGCATTATGGGCCTACAAGACAGCTTACAAAACACCTATTGGTATGTCACCTTTTAGGTTGGTTTTTGGTAAGGCATGTCACCTCCCAGTTGAGTTGGAACACAAGGCTTACTGGGCTATCAAGAAGTGCAATTTACAACTTGAAGAAGCTGGGGAGCTTAGAAAGCTCCAATTACAGGAGTTGGAGGAGGCCAGGATTGAAGCTTATGATAATGCTATTCACTACAAAGAGCGGACTAAGGCTTGGCATGACAAAAATATTTTGAGAAAGGACTTCAAAGCTGGTGACAAAGTCTTTCTATTTCAGTCCCACCTTAGACTCTTTCCAGGCAAGCTAAGATCCCGTTGGGCAGGGCTTTATGTGATTGCTCAAGTCTTTCCCCATGGTGCAATTGAGCTCTATGATTCCAAAACACATGCATTATTCAAAGTGAATGGTCAAAGAGTGAAGAAGTATCATGAGGGATTCACCAAGGACACAATTGAGGAAGCTGTCCTAACAAAGCCCGACGCTGAAGACTGAGGAATTGGCATTACGTCGAGCCACGACGTTAAATAAGGCACTTGTCGGGAGGCAACCCGGCCTAGGTACTTTCTTTCATTTTTTTCTTCTAGCTTAGTTGTTTTTTCCATTATTTTGTGTGGACTAACCTGCAGGAAGGAGCACAAGAGGGCAACGTAATTGGCGGCGACCACCGTAAGCACGGCGAAACCCGCCGCCATTTATTTTTTGTGGTATTTAGCTACGAAGTGCCAGCGGCGACCGCCGTAAGCTCGGCGGCACCCGCCGCTCCTGCCAACAGGTATACACACTCTTTCCTTTAAAAATATAAAGAAAAAGAAAAAGAAAAATTGAAAAAAAGAGTGCTGAATTGAGTTAAAAATAGATAGAGGGTTGAGTGAGGTCATAAAAAGAAAAATCAAAGAGTGGAAGAAGAGAGGTTTTTGGAAACAAAAGAGAGGAGAGGAAAGGTAGATCTTCCAAGCTCAGTACCTTTCCAGATCCGACTAGATCCGAGCCACCTTCTTCATTCTTGAGACCGCCGCTTGCCTCTCCGCCTAACTCGGTTTATTCCACGTGGCGACAACCGCAAATCTGCATTTTTCTCGAAGATATTCGAGGCAATACCCGCCGCCAAGAACAACGGCACCTGCCGCCAAGATCAGGACACCCGCCACAAAGAGCTTCGAGCCCGACGCCAGTTCTGCCGCCCACCGCTCCCTATTTCCGGGTATTTTCGGCAATTTGCTCCTCCTTTCTGCCCATTAAGAGTTCATATTGTGCATTATGAGTTCTAGGAAGCGTTCTATGAGTTCTAGATCCGCCACCTCCGAGGTCCATGAGGCCCGGAGGAAGATTATTGAGGGACGAGAGATCGTATCTACTCTATTTTTTGATCCCGTTACTATGAGGCAGTTAGGATTGGAGAGTTGTACTAGACAAATGTTGACCCATGCTGGATTGGGTAATTTTTTCTTTAAGAGTGCTCCCACATTCCCTGCCTGGACTAGGGAATTTCAGATTACTTTAGAGGATGACCATGAGAATGAGAAGATTTCTTTTCAGTTAGCGGGTTCATCACATGTCTTAACTTATGCTGGCCTTGAAGAGGCATTTGGTATTACCCAACAGCCTTCTAATTGTGATCTTTGGGATGCTACTAGTGAGGAGTTGAATTTTTGGTATCACACTACTGGTTTTCATTCATTTGATCCCAAGGCAGGAGAAAAGAATTACAAATGGTCTCATCCTTGTTTACAGATTGCTCATAAGGTGATTAGGATGGCTTGGTATGGCCAAACTAAGGCAAACAAGGTCTCTTACACTGATTTAGAGATTATGTGGAGCTTGACAACACAGTGCAAGCTTATTAGAGATTGGAGAGCTCAATTTCTTACTTGCTGCAAGAAGTGTAGGGGCCAGAACAAGTGCAAGATTGCTATTGGTGGTATGATTTCTATCTTGGGGGAGTTTCTGAACATTCCTTTTCCTCCATCATCTCAACGACTATCTCCTACTTTTACTTGTGACATTAAGCATTTGAGGCATGCTGGATATCTTACTGAGGCTAGGGGTCGATTTTCCTACTCATTTGGTCCTCCTACGGGTACTTTTAAGATTCCTCTACCCATTGCTGACTTACCTTTTGGACCTGAGTATCATCGATTTGATCTCCGATAGCTGTTAGTTCCTAGTAGAGCTCCCGGCTCTACTTCTTCTGCTCCACAAGCTGTTCCACCATCTACTTCACAACCTATTCCAGAGACTATTCCTCAGGACGACACAGTTATGCATGAGGATGTTCCTGGTTCGAGTATTCCTGTTACTTCTGAAGTTGATACTGGTTTGAGCTGGCAAGATGATATGATGCGCCGGATGAGCCATCTTTCAGTTCGTCAGGAGGAGATGTTCACTCAACAATTTGCCTTGTCTACTTCTATAGACCGGATCCATCAGTTCCACCAGGATCAGTCTTAGTTCTTTCAGCAATAGACTAGCTATTTCCAGCAGCAGGCTCAGTTTTTCCAGGGCGTATGGCCCGCCTACCCCTCATATCCTGACTATCCACCGTATCCACCACCACCACCGCCATCTGATCAGTAGTGGTTTTATTCTCTACTTCCCCTTTATTTTATCTTGTCTTTACTACATTGAGGACAATGTGTGTTCTAAGTGTGGGGGAGTTGGAATTATATTTCTATTGATATGCTATAAAAAAATTTAATAATAAAAAAAGCCATAAAAATTGAAAAAAAGGCAAATAAAATCCTGGGATAGACTGAAAACCCGAAAGGGCGGTCTAGGTAATAAGCAGGTAATCTGGCAGGTATTAGGCCTTGGCAAAAATAGATTCAGAGTGATGTGAGTTGGTGAGTCCATTATTGAAAAATGAAAAGAGAGTGTTAGGTGAAAACCTGAAAAAGCACCTAAACAAAATGAGTGAAAAAAAGAGTGTTTTAGGACTATCTTTTTACCGGCGCAGGAGACATAAGAAGTGGAGTATAGGAGTGTTTTGGGTAGGTTTTCACTAGGAGGTATAAGGTGTAGATTTATGGAAACTTTCACTCTTTTTGTTGGTGTTTTTGATGGACTTGTTAGTGTTTAGTTTTTGGTGGGTTGATGTTTGATGTTTTGATAGATATTGAGGATTGTTTGGTGGTTTGAGTTGAGCATGATGTTGATTTGATATTGATGATGATTTGCTCTTTTATGTTCATGATGAGTGGAGTAGGTAGTTAGGGCTTAATTGTCATATCTTGTTGTTTAGGTTGGGTAGTGCTTGCATGAGAATGCTTTTGTTCCTCTTTGTAAGCTTCCTTGCATTTTGATGATCCGGGGGTTATAGTTTTTATGAGTAATAGTTTTCTGAGTCACTCAGGGACGAGAGAGATTCAAGTGTGGGGGAGTTTAATATACACAATTATATTGTGTATTTAGGAGGAGTTTTAGCATGAGTTTATGGTGTTTTTAGGTATTTTATATACTCTCTACAACTAGGAAGAAGAAGACCCGAAGATGCATATTATTGGAGTTTTAGAGCTGGATTGAAGAGAAGACGAAGATCAGCGTTTTGTTGCTGGCGGCACCCGCCGCCAGTCCGGCAGCACCCACCGCCCCTGCCAACGCGGAGATCTTACGCGACACGTGTTTTATTTCTGTTGGCTCTTCCTATGTCAGCTTTAATCCAAGATATATGTATTTTTGGATAGACTTTTTTAGACCTAGTTTGATATATTAGGTTTTAGAGAGTTGCATCTCTCATTCATACACTATTATCATATTTTCCTTTTAGACTTTTTAGCTTTTCATGGAGAACTAAGCTCTTTTGCTTAGTCAGACAGTTTGAAGCATCGTTTCACTTTCAGTTGTGAGATTTCTACTCTTTATTTAATGCATGGAATTATTTTTCTCTCTTGTTTGAATTGTTTATGTGATTGATTTCAACGATTTCTAGGGTTGTTGTTATTGAATCTCAATTGCTAGATCTAGAGAAATTACTGGTTGAGTTTCTCTATTTCATAGTAGCAAACTGCATTGTACTAGTATCTGGTTGTGCTAGTCTATTGTAGAAGAGAGTTAAATTGCATTCTAGTATAAAAGCTGGTTATTTTATGCTAGAATTGTATCCTGATTATATTCCTATTCTTCATGCTGCTTTTGAATTGAATCTTGATAGTTTCAGGGTTATTCAATCAGTTAGGATTGATAATATCTGGTTGTGCTATTAATTATCTTTGAAAAGGAATTGGAATTCCTTATGCATGCGATATTGAGTGAATCTATGATTAACTTGTCATACGAATGTGGATCTCTGGTTGATTAAGTGTTTTCCTAAATTGATAAAAAACCCAAACTTTATTTGCTTTGCTAGTTTTTGCATGCTCAATAGTCAGTTTAATTCTAAAAGCCCTTTTACTTTAATTGACATAAAATTCACATAAAAAGATAAATCTCCTCCCTGTGGAATCGACTCTTACTTCCCTAAGACTACAGTCTTTAGGATTGTTAGGACTCTTTTGCATAGCCGTGATTTGCACGACCATTTCACGCCTATCAACAAGCGACGATGACCTTTGAGTTTTGAAGTAGGGACTCACGTGTGGTTGAGAGTGTCTCTTACTTGAGGATTGAGGAGATTTGAGATTAAAGGGAAGTTGAATCTTTGTTACACCAGACCTTTTGAGATCTTGGAGAGAGTAGGTGAGTTGATGGTGCGTACCGCTTAGCCTTGGCTCCCGCTTTGGAATGATTTATCTGGTGTTTTATGTCTCGTAGATATGACAATACATCCCGAACCAACTATGAAAAGCTGAAGATTGAGCCAGATCACACTTTTGTTGAGAAGTCAGTAGAGAGTTTGGATTGTCGTGTGAAGAAGTTGTAAAATAAGGAGATTTCTTTGTTATTAATTCAGTGGTCCTCGTGAGGAGTTGATGAGGCCACCTTTGAGACCGAGGAGAGTATTTGGGAGAGTTATCCAGAGTTGTATCCTAGGTTAGTCGCATAGATAGCTTAGATAATAGCATGATAGGTTTGGAAGTGTGACGTTGTTGATTTGTTTTGACTTGATCGAGTACCTTGATGAATTTCGTGACGTTGAGTTTGTGGATCTAATTAATTTTGTTGTAATTGGTTTAATTAATTAATGTGTGTTATGATGAGTTTGGAATAAGTGTGATTGTTGGTTATATTAACATTACTTTCTCATATACTTTAAGCTAAAGTCAGAATTATATTAGACTTTATAATTGCTCTTTCATATTTGTGCAAAACACAGCGTTTTGTGTACTGGCAATATGCCACGTCATAGTATCTTGTAGAAGCTTTTACATACATATATCAGGCTGTGTAACGAACTCTGAAATTAATGAAAATTGCTCTTTGCTTTTCGCTATTCCTCCTCTCCGTTCAATCGATTCTCTCTTTCGATCCTCATCTCACAAATTGTAATATGGTATCAGAGCACTAGATCTTCATACCTATGCTTCATCGTTCTCAATCGGAGTTTTTTTGAATTTTCAATTTCACGATGCCAGAAAAATCCGATGACAAATAGAAAGGGGTTTTTGATTCCAACAATCTTGAGATGGCGATTTCAGATCCCAATCACTGGTTGTATTTGCATCACTCAGATCATCCAAACTATTCATTGGCTACGAATCTCTTGAGCGACACCAATTATCATCTCGTTAATGGCGAAAAACAAACTGGTTTTCGTCACTGGAGATTACAAGCGTCCAGACTCCGGATCGGTACTCGAGATGCAATGGAACAGGTGTAATAGCATGGTGATTTCCTGGCTTCTTCACTCAGTCGAACGTGATATTGCAGAGACACTACTCTATTGCAACACAGCTGCGGAGATCTGGTCCGATCTACAACAACGCTTTGGTCAACCTAGCATGGCGAGGACCTATCAAGTTCAAAAGGAGCTATTCACCATCGTTCAGGGTAATATTACTGTGTCTGCTTATTACACTAAGTTTAGGCGTTTGTGGGATAAATATTTAGTATTGTCTGAAATGCCCAAATGTGGCAATTGTGGATCGCTCAACAACACACCACAAATGGTGTTGAATCAACAGATTCTTCAATTCTTAGTTGGTCTGAATGAATCGTTTTCTTTTGTTCGAGCAAACGTCTTGATGCTCAAACTGATGCCTAGCATAGGAGAAGTTTATAGAATGGTGCTAGAGGAAGAAAAACAACGAGGGTTGAGCAACAAATCTAGTTCAGTTACTGGAGACTCCACAGCCTTGAGTGTTTTTCCCAAACCTAAGCAGAGCTCTGCAAATTCTGGTTCTACTAATAATCAGAATTTCAATCCAAAGCATACTCAGCAGGGATCCAGTAACAACAACTCTAATGGTTCTAATGGTTCATCTGGCGCATCAAATGGAGGTAACAACAACACCACTACGATGAGAAAAGTGAATTACTACTGTGATCACTGCAAGATACCAGGACATTCCTTGAGTCGATGCTACAAGGTTAATGGATATCCTCCTGGATATACTCCAAAGGATAGAGACAAGAAATTTGTTGGCAACACATCTGTTGGAGAAGAGAACAAAGATTCAACAAACAAAGGTGTTGTTGTCACAAAGGGACAATATGACAGGCTCATGGCATTGCTGGATCAACAACAAATTGGAGGCCCTTCCGCAGGAAACAACAAGTCATGTATGATGGAAGGTACAAGTTTCTGTTTCTCAATTCATGGTAATTCTCATATTTGGGTCATAGATAGTGGAGCTACCCATTATGTTTGTCCAAATTTGAATCTGTTTGCCACTCATGAACCTTATCTTGAAAAGAATTTCATTACTATGCCTAACGGTAAACAAGCCACAATTTGTCATGTTGGAACCATTCAGTTAACCTCATCTATAACTCTTAAGGATGTGTTACATGTCCCAGAGTTTACATTTAACCTTTTGTCTGTCAATCAATTAGCCACTGACCTAAACACTAATGTCCTTTTTACTCCTACTGAATGTCTTATTCAGGACCATTCAATGAGCATGCCTCAAGTTCTTGGTAGAGCTTCAAGGGGTCTCTACCTTTCCTAACCTTCCTCAGATCACTCAAGTCAGGAGATAGTCAATTTTGAATCTCACCAATGTAATAATGATAGAAACAGTTCTTCTGTTCAAACCTTTAGTGCTATAACACTTGAGTTGTTTCATTTGAGACTTGGTCATGTACCTTTTGAATCCATGTCACGTTTTCCTTTCTATAAAAGCATCAAAGTCAGTAAACAACATTAGTTGTGCACAATTTGTCCCAAGGCTCGACAGCAAAGAGCTTCTTTTCCTACTAGCAAAATTCAAACTAACCATCCTTTCCAGCTTCTTCACACTGATATTTGGGGCCTATACAAAACAAATACCTATAATGGTTATAGTTATTTTCTTAGTGTGGTAGATGACTACACTCGAACCACTTGGGTGCATCCTTTAACCCATAAAAGTGATGCATTCTCCATTCTCCAACAATTCATTACTTATGTTGAGAGACAATTTTCTTGCCATGTGCACATAAATAGGTCAGATAATGGTGGCGAATTCTGCAGCAATACAGCCAAAAATTTCTTTTCCAATCATGGAATATCTCACCAAACAACATGTGTTGACACGCCACAACAAAATGGTGTGGTACAACGAAAGCATAAACACTTACTTGAAACAGCTCGAGCACTCCTTTTTCAATCCAATCTTCCAGATTCTTATTGGGGTGAATGCATCCTCACATCTACTTATCTCATTAACCGTTTTCCTTTGGCTAGCCTTGAATTTGTCACACCTTTTGAGAAGCTGTATGGCAAACCACCAACTTATGATCACTTGAGACCATTTGGATGTCTTTGTTATATGTCCACCCTCAAAAGAAACAGAACTAAGTTTGAAGCTCGCAGCATTCCTTGCATTTTTCTGGGATATCCCTCACACACAAAGGGATATAAGGTTCTTGACATCACTTCCCAACAGGTTCATGTCTCACGAGATATTCAATTCCATGAACTGGTTTTCCCCCTTCATTTTCCCAACATTAAGCTATCATCTTCCTTTCCCCTTCCCAACATTAATCATCTCCATGATCCCATTTTTTTCCCTTCAACCACACACTTCACTACACCCATTGATCCAAACACACCTTCACCAGACCCCTTACATTTTCTTCCCTCTTCACTGGATGATGTTTTGACATCAATCCCAACTCTTTCCCCAGATATATCCTCTCCCACTTCTTCTCCTGACATACCACACAATATTCCATCATCTCCAACATCCACTATCCAGACTGACCCATCTATCTCACCACCATTGATTCCTCGAAGAAGTAACAGAATTCACAGGCCACCATCCTATCTGCAGGACTACATAGTCAATTTTGCAGAGGCTGCAACTCAATTTCCTCTTATGAGTGGTTTTTCTCAATCTTTTTTTGCTCCTTTAGCTCTCACCACTCATACTTTACCTATTCTTCCTGAGCCAAAAACATATAAGCAAGCCTCCACTGATCCAAATTGGGTTATTGCTATGAAGAAGGAATTAGAAGCTTTAAATGCTAACAAAACATGGACTGTTGTAGCACTTCCTGCATGTAAGAGGGCGATAGGTTGCAAATGGGTGTACAAAATTAAGCTTAAAGCAGATGGGAGCATAGAAAGATACAAGGCTCAATTGGTGGCCAAAGGATACACTCAGCAACAAGGCTTAGATTTTGAAGAAACCTTTTCTCCAGTGGTTCGTATGACTACAATTCGAGTACTCATTTCACTAGCTTTACAAAGAGGATGGAAACTTCACCAACTAGACGTGAACAATGCATTTTTACATGGTGATCTGATGGAAGAGGTGTACATGACAATGCCAGATGGAATAGACAACCCACACAACAAAGTTTGTTTGCTCAAGAAGAGTCTCTATGGACTCAAACAAGCTTCAAGGCAGTGGTTCCACAAATTGACCACTACCCAAGTGACCTTGAACTTTGTTCAATCCAAATATGATTCCTCTTTGTTTCTTAAGCAACAAGAGCAAGACATGACGGTTATAGCTATTTATGTTGATGACATACTAGTGACAGGCTCAGATTCTTTTACCATCAACCAGCTGAAACAAGCATTGGATACTCTTTTCAGCATCAAGGATCTAGGTGAATTAAATTACTTTCTTGGCATCCAAGTGCAGCACCATGGCAACTCTTTAATCCTCAATCAAAGTAAACTGGCTAAAGAATTGATTGAGGATGGAAATGTTCAGCATCTGCGGCCTAGAGCAACTCCATTGCCCATTCATTTTAAGCTTGTTGATCCAGGTTCAGGGGAAGCTCTTTCTGATCCCACCATATATAGAAGTTTGGTTGGTAAGCTCAATTACCTCACCAATACAAGACCTGATATATCCTTTGTTGTTCAAATATTAAGCCAGTATCTCCAGAAACCTCTTACCTCACACATGGATGCCTTGCAACATCTACTGTGTTATGTTCAAGGCACTTTGCACTTTGGACTTTTGTTCCAACCAGGGAATGACATCAAACTTCAAGCTTTCTCAGACTCTGATTGGGCAGGATGTCCCATTACACGCAGATCTGTCACTGGCTATGTGGTTCTTCATGGGAGTAATCCAATTGCTTGGAAATCGAAGAAACAAGCCATTGTATCCAGAAGCTCTTCTGAAGCCGAATACAGGGCACTTTCTCAAGCGGCAGCAGAAATCACATGGCTTGCTAATCTTCTTCAAGAACTTGGTGAGTCTGATCTACAACCTGTTACTCTAAATTGTGACAACCGATCAGCTATCTACATATCTGAGAATCCAGTCTTCCTGAGCGCACGAAGCACTTGGAAATTGATTGTCATTCCACCAGAGAGAAAGTTATGGATGGGTTGCTCCAGTTGACTTATCTTCCTACACGAAATCAGATTGCTGATGTTGTAACAAAAATTCTGCCATCCCATCATCACAGAGAACTACTCACCAAACTGGGAATGGATATTAAGTCTTATCCATCTCCAGTTTGAGGGGGGCTATTAACATTAATTTCTCATATACTTTAAGCTCAAGTCAGAATTATATTAGACTTTATAATTGCTCTTTCATATTTGTGCAAAACACAACGTTTTGTGTACTGGCAATATGCCACGTCATAGTATCTTGTAGAAGCTTTTACATACATATATCAGGCTGTGTAACGAACTCTGAAATTAATGAAAATTGCTCTTTTCTTTGCGCTATTCCTCCTCTCCGTTCAATCGATTCTCTCTTTCGATCCTCATCTCACAAATTGTAATAGGTTAATGGTTGAAGGTGTAGGTCGCGTGTTTAGTTCAGGTAGTTGTTTCTAGTATCACGCTCGAACCTAATTTTTAGAGGAGGAATCCATTTATAAAACCTCAAATTACTTCCTAGTATTTCCGTTCATTACCAAATTTCCGAGATGAAATTTATTTAAGTGGGAGTATATGTAATATCCCTAATTCCTAGTATTTCCGTTCATTACCAATTTTCCGAGTTGAAATTTATTTAAGTGGGAGTATATGTAATATCCAAGTGTTAAAGTCCGGTGGGCCAATATGATGTGGGAGGTACACACGTAGGTTCATGCGCATAATTAAGCGCGTTCGGCCTAACACATAAGCTCATGAGGTTTCATCCTAAAACCAATTGGCAATAGGAGGAGTAACCAATGCCAGTTGCAACTTGACGTTCATGCCTTAAGGCCGGCTAGCTCATTAGACCAGGAATCCGGACCCAGACTGAACAGGTTCTGATACCATGTTAAATTCCGGTGGGCGTCGGTTCATGCGCACAAGCGCGTTCGACCCAACAAATAAGCCCATGGGGTTCCATCCTAAAACCAATTGGCTATAGGAGGAGTAACTCATGGATTTTATATGATGGGCAAGTTTTATCATAAATTCCGATGTGGGATAGCTTTTTATCTCAACACCGAGTTTCCTATTTGGACAACTTAGTTACCTTCGTCAAAACCCGATATTTCTTCCATAGGAACCAAGTTTATATAAATAAAACCCAAACCAAACATTAGATGGCCGAACTACTCAGATTAGGCTAGTCCAAGCCCAATTTCTAGAGACCCAAAAATCCTATAGTATCATTTATCTTTTCCTAATATTTTTTTTTCTATCTCCTATTTCAATTTCTTATCTTTTTTACATTTTTCTTCCCTTTTCTCTTTTACCTTTATTCCATTCGATTGCCCTAACGTGAAATGTATTCCGCCTGTCTCGTTCACGACAACTTCTCGCTGGTTGCTTTTCACTACCATCGCCTTCCTCCCTCGACGCTTATTTGATGGGGCATTTTTTTTTTTGGTAGAATTTGATGGGGCATTTGATAGCGTGTTTAAACGCCCTATTGTCAAACTGAGGTTAAATATTTATTTTTAAACGCCCTACTATTGATTGCGTTAAGAAGTGGGAAGCACATACTTAAGGTAACCAATTGAAAATCAGATAACAATTCAAAAGCACGTGATATGTATTAGTTAGTCAGTTCCATTTCACCTAATCCCCCTGCTGACTAACTATATACATATAAATTATAAATAGTCACGGGATGCATGTTTCAAACATTCATTACTTGAAACCCTAAAAAAACATAAAGAAAAGAAATATAATGGAGGTTGAAAGAGTTGAAGCCCTAGCAAGCAGCCTCCATGAGCTACCAAGCCACTTCATCCGGGCGGCCCACGAGAGGCCCGAGAACAGCAAGGCCATGGAGGGAGTGACCGTCCCAGTGATCTCGCTCTCTCTGCCCCACGATCTCCTCGTGAAGGAGATCTCCGAGGCAAGCAAGGAATGGGGATTCTTCGTGATCAAGGACCACGGGGTTCCCCGGGACTTGATCAAGAAGATCCAGGAGGTGGGGGTCGGGTTCTTCGAGCAGCCGCGGGAGGTGAAGGAGAAGCATGCAAACGACCCTTCGAAGAGGAAGCTTGAAGGGTATGGGACTAAGCTGATAAAGAACACTGAGCACAAGGTTGAATGGGTGGACTACTATTTCCACCTCATGGCTCCTCCTTCCAAGGTCAATCATGCTGTGTGGCCTCAATACCCTCCCAACTATAGGTGATATAGCTATAATCCTTCCTTTTTTGGCTAATTGATAGGGTATTATGTGCACTAATTAAGCCTCGTCTTTAGTTAGTGTTGAATTTTTTGAGAAAATTAAATTTAATATAACAAGTGGCATATTTATTACTCACTCCGATCAATAATATAAATCGTTTTAGCTTTTATCGCACTTTTTAAGAAAATTATTATTTAAATAGTTCTCTGTTTTATCACTACATAATTATTTAGATCACCACCCTTTTTAACTAATAAGTGAATTTTTAGTCAATGAAAATAAATTTCAATAACAATTTTCACGCCTTACTCGTTATTAATTACCTAGAAAATCTAAAACGACATAAAAAGTAGATCAAAATTTATGTTCTAAATTGACTTATAAAGTTGATGGAGGGAGTATGTTTTTAAGAGTCAAGCCCGATATAAGTAAAAGTCCATTAAAGTATGAAAACCCTAGCTTTCTTAGACCTTAATTATAAGTTTATAACAATTGGTTTATTCACTCACAATTGGTTTATTCATTAAAGTATGAAAACGCCTTATTCTAATTTTCCTAGCTAACTAATAGTAGCTCAAAATACACCCTTTGAGTGGTTGAAAAATGAAAGTAGAGATCAAGGACCACTAGAGCTAATTACAGTAAAGGAGGTTCAGAAGTGTAAGTACGTGATCGATTTTAATTATATACATAAATATGGATCACACTTTTCACGTAACCTGCAGGGAAGTGACGGAGGAGTACAACAAGCAAGTACTGAGACTGCAAGATGAGATACTGGGACTTCTTTCTGAGGGCTTGGGCCTGGAGAAGGACACTTTGAGGACTCGTCTCGGAGGAGACGACATCGAAGTGGAGATGAAAATCAACATGTACCCTCCATGCCCACAACCCGAGCTAGCCCTCGGAGTCGAACCTCACTCCGACATGTCAGCTTTGACCGTGCTCGTCCCTAACGACGTTCTCGGCCTTCAGTGCTGGAAGGATGGCAACTGGATTGCTGTTGACTACTTCCCCGACGGAATTTACATTCACGTTGGAGATCAAGTCGAGGTACTACTGGTCTTGTTTAATTAGTCCCAACTTTCAGATGTGAGATGAGTATTCTAATATTAATTATACTTGCACTGGGCCCGCAGGTCCTGAGTAACGGAAAGTACAAGAGCATTCTTCACCGGAGTTTGGTGAACAAGGAGAGAACCCGGATGTCGTGGGCCGTGTTCTGTGTTCCGCCGGGGGAGAAGACGATCGGGCCGCTTCCTGAGATGGTGGATGAGCAGAATCCTGCAAAGTATACAGCCAAGACTTTTGATGATTACCGCTACAGGAAGATCAACAAGCTACCTCAGTAGTTGCTCCAGATATTCTCTACTCCTATGCAATTAAAAGTTGATCATTCCGGAAGAATAAACTACTACTATTATTCGTGTCTTTGAATTGCCGTGATTCTGTCATTTATTCGTGTATTAAGACTGTAATTCTCTGGGTAATTTAAGTGAATAAATTCAGCTACTCTTGCGTTTGTTTAATATCAAATCAATAAAGTTTTGTTTTTTTCATGCAAGTTCTCTTGCCTTCGTTTCACCCAAAAAAAAATTATGTCATATTATGGTCCCATCCTTCGGTTCTGTTCTGTACGTACTAAAATGCTTTTTAAAAAATTGTTGTAATAGGAGTATATTAAATAAAGATGATTGTAAACTACAGTAATAAATAAATAAATAAATAAATTAGTTGAATTCATGTGCTATTTTTAGACCTAGGGTTATATTATTTACATATTACTTATTGCTTGTTATGTAAGTTATCTTATTTCCTAAGTTATCTATCTATCTTGTAACTATTTAAGCTTAACAACAATGCAAATCTACAAGAAGCTGAGCGATTTCCCCTCTCCGTAGTACGCGCCTCACGCGCGTCCTTCATAAAGCGAGCTGAGCGATTTCCCCTCTCCGGCCGGCCGCCGGCGCCCTCCATGGGAAGAAAGCAGTGTTCCAAGAAACTCTCCACCTTCTTGTCCTCCCCTTCCGCCACCTCTCCTTCCTTTTCCAAAACCCCCATCGCACCTCAAACCCAGAGCCCCTTTGAGAAAATTGATGATGAACTCATTCAAAGCAACAATACCAAATTTCTCAAATCCGCCCCCGTTCCGGTCGAAATCGACCCCCTCCTTGCCTTCCCTCCCCTTCCTCAACCACCTTCAAGCATTAATTGCTCCCCCCTCTCGTTACCCCCCTCTTTTCCATCTCCATTAATTACTCCTAACCTAATTCTAGAAAACCCCATTTCGCAAAAACCCCTTTCTATTCCACCTCCCACTCAGCCCCCTCTTTCCTCCAACTCGAATAATTCGGATTGCCTCAAGATTCTCGCCCCTCCACCTGTCTCGGGACCACCATCAACTCACACCCCCTCCACTTCTAACCTGGCCAAACGGACCTACTCGGAGGTGACCAAGGGCTTTACGCCTCACAAATCTAATCTGGCCCTTCATTTCGTTGAAGGTTGTGAAAATGGAGAAATACTATTTGATGAAGACGATGTTGCAGACCAAGTTGAAAAATGGAACCTCTCTTTAGTTGGAGCAGCCATGGGAGAGAAAATTCCGTTCCGCACAAGGGAACGATTCATCAACACCAACTGGACAGAGATTGTAACCCCTAAAATCGTCCTTAACGATAAAGGTCTGTTCATTTTTCGTTTCTCCAAAGAGTTTGATCTACTCTCAGTTCTTGAAGGATGATCGTGGTTCCTCCCGGGAATGAAGCCACTTATTCTACGACGATGGATTGTTGGAATGCCACTAGATCTCTCCTGCCTCAATACTATCCCCATATGGGTTACTCTGCCGAGACTAGATGTTAGATTCTGGTCAGACACTATGATAAGTAGAATTGGCTCCTCCATTGGCAATCCAATTCAGATGGATAAGCCAACAACTTATGAGGATCGACTTTCATTTGCTAGAATACTTGTGGAAGTCTCTGTTGATGCTGACCTCAAGCATGAAATCACCCTCCGTTCAAGGGATGAGATCATTTCACAAGCCCTTGTTTATGATTGGTTACCCAAACATTGCCCAAAATGCAAATGATTTGGTCACAACCCAACTAACTGTATCAGAGCCAAGCCGAGCTCCTCCAATCGTCAAGATGTTAATACAAAAAACCAGCCCAAACATCAACCACCACTACCTCTTCCTCCCTCTACACTTCCCCCTCTTCTCCCAACCCCAAAGAATCAAACCCCTTCTCTTCCCAGTAACCCTCTGACCCCCAAACTCCTCAGTGCATTCCAACTCTCTTCCAAAACAAAAAATTTCAGTGGGAACCAACCCCTCTTCCACAAACACAATTGATCCTTCCCAACTTAAGCCTTCTCACCGCATTAGTCAACCTCTCTCGGGGAAAGCCTGTTCCCTTTCTACACCACCTCTTTCTCACCCACTCCCAATTGATAGGCCTACTTTTAAAAATCGCTCAAGGAGCACTCCCCCCCCCCAACCAGATCTAATGGTTAGCACAACAATTGGTTGTTGGAACACCCGAGGACTTAACCACTCTAGTAAACAAATGTCGGTTCAGGACCTCATCCATTCTCACTCCCTCAATCTAATCTCCCTTCTCAAAACTCACATCTCCCTTGACAATCTCAATTCCATCACTAATGCTATCATGCCTGGCTGGAATAGCTTCTCTAATGGCCATCTGAGCCAGTACACCAGAATCTTCATTCTCTGGAACCCTTCAACTGTCACAATATCTGTCATGTCCACCTCTCCTCAACTCATTCACTGCAAAGTGATTGACCTCGCCACCAAAAAAGAATTTCTTACCTCTTTTGTTTATGCCTTTAATGACCTGTCGAGCAGAACAGGCCTCTGGAGGAACATTTTTATCCTTAACTTCTCCATAACTGAGCCTTGGATCATTGTTGGGGACTTTAATGTTATCCTCAATCAAAATGAAAAAATCTCAGATCGGCTCCCCAACCTACCCCCCAACAAGGAGCTCTCCACCTGTCTTGACCAAATCGGCCTCTTTGATCTCAAATTCTTTGGAGCCAAATTCACATGGAACAATAAGCAGACCGATGGAAACAGGATTTGGTGCAAACTTGATCGCACCCTTGTCAATTTTGCTTGGCTCTCCTCCTTCCCTCTTTCCACCACCTTTTTTGCTGGCCTTGGGATCTCTGACCACAACTCGAGTATCACTACTTTCTCCTCCCAAACCCATAAAAAAATCATCCCCTTTCGCTTCAAGAATGCGTGGGCTTCCCATGAGCTCTTCCTTACCACGGTTGAAGAGACTTGGCGTACTCAGCTGCATGGCTACATCATGTACATAGTCGTCACCAAGCTCAAACTGCTCAAATCCAATCTCAAGCGTTTCAACTGTGGTAGCATTGAGAATTTAATCACCAGCCTCAAGGTGAACAAAGAGGCACTTGCTGCTCTCCAAAGAGATAGCCAACTCCACCCTTTTGATGATGCCTTACACCACCAAGAAGCCTCCCTAATTGAAAGCATCCTTTTTGACTCCAAAAACCTTTCCACCATGCTTCGACAACAAGCCAAGCTCAAATGGCTTAAAGGGGGAGACCAATGCACCTCCATCTTCTATAAATCCATTCTCAAAAGAAGATCCCACAACCAAATAACCACTCTCAATGACCATTTAGGTAACCCCATTTCCAACCCTAACGAGCTTTCAGCCCACATAATTCAATTATTCACCAACCTGCTGAGCTCTCAGCATCTTCCCAACCATCTCTCAACTTGCACTCCTTCCTTGGGGCTCACCATCTCAGCTGAACTCTTTGCTCAACTCGTCAGGCCTTTCACGGCCCGCGATGTCAAAGACGCTCTGTTTAGCATCGACCCCAACAAAACCCCAGGCTCTGACGGATATAATTCTTTCTTCTTCTATAAGGCTTGGAACTTTGTCCATGGTGATGTCACCTCTGCCATTCTGGACTTCTTTCGAAATGGCCAGCTTCTCTGCCAAATCAATCATACAATCATTCATCTCATTCCCAAAAAAACCCAACCCTACTCTCATCTCGGACTTTCGCCCCATTTCCTGTTGTTCAACTCTTTACAAAACCATCACAAAGCTTATCTCCAACCGAATTCGCTGCATTCTTCCTCACCTCATTTCAGATGAGCAGGGCGCCTTCGTGCCAGGTCGATCAATTAGACATAACATCCTTCTTTTCCAGGATCTCTTCAAGCATTATGGCAGGCGTAATATATCTCCCATATGTGCGATCAAGATCGATTTTAGCAAAGCTTTTGGCTCAGTGAGCTGGACTTTTAGGATCACATCCTTCACGACTTCGGTTTCCCGTAGGTAATGATTAACCGGATTCTTAAATGCATCACCACGGCTTCATATTCCATTTCCATCAATGGTGAACACAAGGGCTACTTTGAGGGGAAAAGGGGAATCCGTCAAGGAGACCCCTTATCCCCTTACATTTTTGTTCTTATTATGGAATATCTAAGCCGAATGCTTAAAAACCTTGGGACCAATCCCATGTTCTCTTGGCATCCAAGATGCAAGGAAGCTGGAATCAACCACTTGGCCTTCGCAGATGACCTTATTATCCTTTGCAAAGGAAATGTTCCCTCCCTCTCAGCTACTTTACATGTTATTTCCGACTTTGGTCAACTGTCTAGGCTCCATGCCAATCACTCCAAAATAGGGATCTTCTTTGGAGGGGTTGATGATCAAACAAAACAGCAAATGCTCGCCCTCTCGAATTTTGCTGCTGGTTCACTGCCTTTCAAATATCTTGGTGTGCCGCTGGGTTCTAGAAAGCTCCATTGCAATGAATATCATGAACTCATCAACAAGACGACAACCAAAATCCAGTCTTGGACAACAAAGAATCTGTCATACGCCGGAAGAGTTGAAATTGCAAGATCCGTGCTCTATGGAATCAATTCCTTCTGGTTCAATGTATTTCTCTTTCCCAACGATGTCCTAAAGAGAGTCACCAGCCTTATTCCCCGTATCTCTGGGCCGGAAACACAACAACTACCAAGAACCCAATATCCTAGAAAGCGGTTTGCAAACCTAAGGAGGAAGGTGGATTGGGCTTCAAAGAGCTCCTTTCTTGGAATCAAGCAAGCTTTGCTAAAACCATAATTGAATTGGTTGGCCAACCAACTAATATTTGGGCTCGATGGGTGCATACGAGTAGAGGGATGATGGACATATGGACAATTCAGCCCCGGATCAGTGATTGTTGGTATTGGAAATCAATTTTAAAACTTCGGGATCAACTTCTTTTTTCTGCGCACCCCGATGATGTTATCCAAGGAACCACTGACAGCAATGCGAAATTCTCCTCCAAATACTCTTACAACTATCTCCGGCCTAGAGGCATTACACAATTTTGGGGCCAAATGATTTGGGGAAAACTAAATATTCCAAGATGCTCCTTCATTGCTTGGATGGCTATCCACCAAAGGCTCTCAACTAAAGATAAAATCAACAGCCGGTACCCTCTAGATGACACAACTTGCGTCCTTTGTCATCAAGCTGAAGAGACTACACAACACCTCTGGTGCAATTACGTCTTCTCTTGCTCCATTCTTGATGACTTGATGGATTGGCTTCGAATCACCTATCGTGCCCCTTCACTTCATGGTTGGTTTGAATGGACCCATCATCACCGCAACCACAAAGGATTCAACCTCAATCTAGTGACCACTACCTTGACAACCTTCATCTACTATGTTTGGAAATATAGTAATGCCTCCATCTTCAGCAATGAAGCCATTCCTAGCATTCACGAATGCTCACATGCGATCATTCTCCATCTGAAGAACTTTGTGTCTGCTCGTAAAGTGGACATAATCCCTTGAGCATCCCTTATGATCTTTTGATGTTTTTGTTACTTTGAGCTCTTTTGGTTCTATGGTTGTCTAAACCTTCATCAGCCTGGCTGATTTTTTGATGTAAATTTCTCCCAGTTTTAATATAGTTTTTATTTATTCAAAAAAAAAACTATATAAGCTTATTTAGAAGTCAGATTACACTCTTCCAAAATTATCTCTCCAAATCCGTCATGGTATTGGAGCATGAGATCCTATCCTAACCCTAAATAAAAAAATTCAAACGGTTGAGTCGCCGCCATGGCCGACCCTAACGCCGCATCTGCCGCCGCACAACCAGCGGCACAAATCGTCACCCTTAAGCAGGCGCTTATTGCCACCCAAGCCACCACTCAAAACACCCCTAAACTTAGTTCTCCCTACTACATTCAACCGTTGGACCACCCCGGTTTGACGATTTTCCCTATCTCCCTTAAAGACGACAATTATCAAGAGAGGTCAATCGCAACGCGGAATGCTCTTCTTGCCAAACGAAAACTCAGGTTTGTTGACGACTCTATCACTAAACCACCGACGGACTCTCCAAAGGCACACTACTGATATTCATGTTTTTGGTATAGTTTTTAGTGTGTTTTCTTAGTTTGTTTGGTCTAGTATTAGTAGTTTTAGAGTTAGTTTTGTGTGTTTTTGGGTGAGTTTGCATATTTTGTGAAAAGTATGGAAGCTACTCCATTTTGTGTCTTTTTGTATGTTTAAGCAAGGAAATGGTGCTATTGGGAGCTGAATGGAATGCTATGGTAGAAGACGGAAGAATAAGAGATGAAAGAGTCAAAGTCAAGATTTTTAGAGATGAAGTGTTGAAGAAAGCCAAACCCAGGCTCGTTAACGAGGCTGTGAAGGCTCGTTAACGAGGCATAAAGATAGAGTCTTTCGAGAGTTCGATCTATAGTCTACCGACCATGTGCGAGAATTTATTCCGTGTTGATAGAGTTATTAATGAGTTTTAGGGGAATTATATTTTATATTTTAGGTCTTGTTATCTTTTTAGATTTTATTTCTATCTTTTTAGAATTAGTTTCTATCTTTTAAGAAAGTTTTTATCTTCTAGCCATTTATTAGATAGTTTTATTAGTATAAATACCCTTCTTTTCTAGCCTAGAAGGGGGAGGATTTTTAGAGTTCGAGTAGTAGACGGAGGAAGGCCGAGAGAGGGAAGAGCCGAGTAGGAAGAGCTGTCGAACCGAGGTGTAACAAAAGTGAAGCCAGGTCGTTAGTTGTTGTTTGATTCGGTATTCTTGTTGTTTTCGGTTTCTTCTAAAGTCTTTAAGACGATCTGTAAGACGATATTTTCTTATTAATTTGAAGTAGTTTGTTTTCAATGTTTTCTTTATTTGAATTTGTTTGTGTTATGATTGATGAGTAGTGAGTAGTTTTCCTATCTAGGGTCGGGGTTAAACCCGACATAGTTGTGCATGGTTTGATGCGTAAGAGATTGTGTTGAATGCCTTTTATTTATTTTTAGATTGCTTGTTGTTCTTATGCCTAGATGAAAGTCAAGGTAATTTGAGTTTTTAACTTGATTGAAAGAGAAAGTTAGTAACTTGAATGTTGATATTGTTCGATAACGAAAGTTTTTGAGCTTTAGATGCAAAACAAGTAATTGAGTGAGTTAGTTTATGAAAGTAAATTGTTTTGCTTGCTAGATCAGCGAAAGTTGATAAATTTATTTATTTAAAGGCATGATCTTTATCATCTTACAAGTCTATATGCATAGCTATGTGGCGGTGATCTCCTATCCTAGATTTTTGTTTTTATTTGGATTTATTTTCAGTATACTCGTTATCTAGGTTCGTTGCTTCGGTACCGACCCTGAATTTTTAATCGTTAATTTACATTTCGTAGTTCACGGCGGTTCGTTAACGACCCTGACAAAGTCGTTAACGAGGGTGGTCGTAGTTGTGTCGTGTTGCTTTGTTTTATTTTTTTAGTAGTTCGATAAACAAACAACCGTGCTTCTCGTGGAACGATCCTGACTCCCCTATACTCAGCGGGGTCTGGACTTATAAATTTATTTGTTGTCAAGAATAAACCCTATCAACAACTACTGGCTTTCGGTGAACTCTATCCTGGTCGGCTGGCTTGCCTAATCCATGGATCCGCCCCTTCGTTCGTATATCATGTAATATGAGACCGTTAAAGAACTTTGGGACGATTTAAATCAACGATTCTCTATAGTCAATGGTTCTCGTATTCTCCAACTTCGATCCGATGTCGCCGATTGTCGCCAAAAGGGTCTCTCTGTAAAAGCATATTACAGTAATCTCAAAAAGTTGTGGGAAGAACTCTCTACCTATTTTACTACATCATTCTGCAGATTTGGGGACCATAAATTAGCGACCACATAATGTGGTCGCTAATTAGCGACCATATGATCCCTAAGTGGTCGTCAAAACGGGGAAAAAAAAGAAAAAAACATTAGCGACCACTTGGTCGCTAAAATTAACGTCCAAGTGGACGCCGAGCCTATATGGTAGTCAAAATTGCGCAGGCAATTTTGGCACCAGTCATTAACGACCATATGGATGCTAAAAATAGCGACCATATGTACACTGGCCACCTGACCAATGTCAGCAACCACATGGTCACTTTTTATAATACTTTGGAATAACATCTATATGAGTTGGACTAAATTGAAGTTAATAAGATCAAAATCTCTACTAAACAAGTAAATAAGGTGTTGCATGTGAATAAATGGACTCATTATAAACAAAGACATTCTTGCATGTTAACTTAAGCCAGAACATTCAAAACCAAGCCATTAGACTTCAGATATCAACCACAGACTCACCAGAAAAGTTAAACCCTACAAATTACAACGTACATCAAAATAGCAAACCTGCAAGACACTATTGCAATAGCATGTACACGGGATTAAACGAGACAACAACTACAAGACATGGTATTATTGCAATACACAATAAAACACCCAAGTTTTGCGTATTATGGTTTATGAATTACCTTTTGGTTTTCTTTTTGGAGGCATCTCGAAACGAAAATTCCTAAGATCAATAGACAAAGGATATTTGGAACGAGAAATCCATCAAAATTTGTGAGAGAATTTGGTTTGATCGAACGAGAATAGTGAGGGCCATCGAGGGGCGATTGAGGGCGATCGTGAGGGTTAGAACAACGAGACTCGGGAGCGTTTGAGGGGGTTAGAACAACTTTTTCTTTATTTTAAGTTAGGGGTAGATAGTTTGTATTATTTACAAATATGCCACCATTTTGATTTTTTGTATTTTTTAAAAATAAAACCAAGAATAATCTGAACCATCCATCCATCTCATCCAAAGGCTGATATTGCTCTCTCTGTTTCATGTTAAGAGAATGTTTTACAGGAATCAAACTCTTAATATATAACAATGATGATAAATTATACAAAATGAATAAAATATTTATACAAATTTGTATTTATATGTCAATATTTTTATATTAATTTTATTCATATCTTTTAATAAGACAAAAATATTTTTTATATTAATTTAGTACATATTTTTTACTCCGTATTTTTTAACAAGACTTTGATTCAGCAAGAGTTCTCATAAAAGATACGCGGATTCGCTCTTTCGTCGTATCGTCGTTCCAAGCAGCCAGGTGTGTATCGCGGTCGTCGAATTGTCCCGCCTCTCCGCCGCTCTTTACCCTCTCATGGTATGTTGTTCTTCGATTTCCCTACTTTGTATGTTTAATCAAGTTCATCGTAATTTAGGGTTTAGGGGATTTTGTGATGAATTTGATTTTCTGATTCTACAATTTTCCCTTACCAATTAATTTGCCCCTGTTTCGGATTCGGAGATGGCGGTGGCAAGCTCAAGCTCAGCCAATGATCTACGTTATCTCTTTGTCTCGAATGGGTATGTAATTAATCTCCTAGACCTCAAGCAAATCAACGAGAAGCCCTTGCGCAAGGCCAGTGATGTATCACCCCTTTCAAAAGTAGCCACTTTGAAGTTGAATAAGAAAGGACTTCCCGTGTCATCGAGCTTCTTCAAATTGGGGTCAGAAGTATACATAGTTGGCGGGGAAGAATACAAAGCCGATGTGAATCACGGATGGCCTGATTTTGAACCTTTCAATGGCGGCACATCGTGTGAGATCTTTCGTATATTTCTTGCTTCGGACCATATATACTTTGTCTTACTCTGAAGGCATCATTAAGGACATGAAATATCCTAAAATCTGGCCTATAGTCGAGAATATTGATGGTGATGTTCATGTGTTCGACTCTGCTCCCTTGTTTAATGCTCGTGTTGAGCCTGATTGGTTGTTTACCCATGCGGTTATTGAGAAGGAGTTGACAATAACGGCAGCTAGGTGGGGCTTGACAAGAAGAACGGGGGGCTTGATAAGAAGAAGGGCATACAAAGGGGGTTTGACAAGTAGGGCATGCAGAGCGTGGTTGATAAGAAGGACATACACAAAGGGGCTGACAAGAAGGGCATACAGAGAGGAGTTGACAAGAAGAAGGATATCCACTCACTTTAATAGGAGCTTTCGTTTAACCAGACCTGCTTTACTCTCACCCAGAATAATCCATGAAAGGGGTCTCACCAGCTCGTGTCGCTCTTGGAAAAAAATCAGGACACCTAGTTCCTTACAAACTACTTTATATCCTCTAACTTGGTGGTTGGTAGAAAATTTTTTGCATTAGCCGACTACAAGTTTATCGTAATCGACTCCATGAGTAATAAGAGAAAATGGGAACTACATGGGATGATGTCTTATTCCTCCTCCAACCCGAGGTTCTCGAGTTACACCGCACCAACGGTGTGGGACCTTATGTATGTCGGAGTAGCTGCTAGAAATGTTTTAAAAGCTCAAGAAGGATTGTATTTTGTAATTGGTTTGATCAATAATGACGGAGGAAACTATGAGAACGAAGGTCTTGATGGTAACATAGAAGCGGTAGCCTACCTTGTGAGGGAGTCGACTGAGGAGATTGTTTGCAACCAAACTTTGCCTCATTTTTACGAGGGTCCGATTGTACCGATCAGTATAAAGGAGGCTAAGGTAATTAAGGCCAATGAGGAGGGGGAAACAATGTGTGATGTTGTCTACGGGAGCGGCCTTGTGAATGGAACCAAAGTCCGTGATGATTATCTTTTCATCATTACCTTCACTGTGAAAAGGGTGGCTTCTTTCGACTCCTCCAAGTTCAACTCCGAGTATGAATCCGAATTGGGCATGTATTTGGGGAGTTTGTTAGCGTTGACATCAATGAGTGATATGTTTACAAAGCATACCACTACGAAGACGGTTTATACCGGGGTTTTCAAGCTTGCTTTTCATGTGATTTGCTTGTTGGTGATGTCTCCTACTATGTGCTGAGAAAACATGATAATCATGTGATAGTATCATTGTTAATTTGAATAGTAGACGCATGTTAATCTCCTACTATGTAATACTCGACACTTTTCCTACTATGAAAGGGCCTTAACCTTGTACTAAAATTGTTGACCACCTGTCAGTTATTGGAGTGGCCCTTAGTACCCATCATTTTGAACTTCAAAAACTGCATGCATCATTGTTTTGATATAGCCTTTTACTTGAACAACAATGGCTAACTCCATCGTAGAACTGACTGACTGAAACTATCAGTTTAGACCAACAGTCAAGTGTTGAGTATTCTTCTGGCAAAGCATCTTCATCTGGATGATGCTTCTACCTGTTATGTAGACTTTCTTTGCTTATATTAATTTATAAAGAGCCCGGTTCAGGTGCGAATGGGTGCTCATGTGCGAAATAAAAAAGAACAAGAGCCTTTGGATCAAGAAAAATCAAAGGCGCTGATCATTTCACTTAAAAAGGGGAAAAAACGGCACGGGCGAATTTTTGGCGAATTATTCGCGTATTTTTGAAAAACGAAAATAGGACACGCATCCAGATTGTTCATCGAAAATGTGGATTTGTTCATCGAAAATGTGGATTTGTTCATCAATACTACGGATTTGTTCATCAACAATGTGGATTTGTTCATCAACACTTTGACATATTTGTTCATTGGTTTTGACATATTTGTTCATCGGTTTGTGCATATTTGTTCATTAGTAACATCAATTTGTTCACTGGTTTATGCATATTTGTTCATTGATACATGCATATTTTTTTATTGTTATATTCATATTTGTTCATTGGTTTTGGCATATTTGTTCATCGGTTTGTGCATATTTGTTCATTGCCTTTTCATATAATTGTTCATTGCTAAATGCATGTTTGTTCATTAGTAACATCTTAGCATACACCATATTATTGCAAAGTCAGATTCTTTATCTATTATTCTTTGTATACAAGTTTCTAAATCAAACTTATCTTGTTTAGGTATTACATTAAGCACTTCATTCGTATTGACAAGTTAACCTTAAAGCACTTCATTTGTAATATCATTTGCATTCAAGATAGCCTTAAAAGCACAAAATAAATACAAAAAATGCACAAATAGATAGTCCTAAATGTACAAGTTGATGATATTAATAGTCCTAAATGTACAAATTGATGGTATTGACACATAAACATAAGTATATTTCTATTCATAAATAGGATATATCAATGAACAAACAAGGTTATATCAATGTACAAATAGAAGTATATCAATGAACAAATATGGGTATATCAATGAACAAATAATGGTTTATCAATGAACAAACAAGGTTATATCAATGAACAAATAGTAGTATATCAATGAACAAATATTGGTATATCAAAACTAATTATATGTGCATAAAAAACTATATAATATTGTATTCATACACATAAATAAGGTTAAAAAATTAAACTAAAAATAAAAAAAAGTTAAAAATCGATGAACATTGTTATCAAAAACTCGATGCACAAATAGTTAGTATTGATGAACAATTGGTCAATATTGATGAACAAATCGCTAGTTTTGATGAACAAATTGGGCGCGTCTCATAAAAACGTATTTTTCGAAAAATTCTTGAATACTACGGGAAAAATTCGCCTGTGCCGTATTTTATTGAAAAATACGTGAATAATACGGGAAAAATTCGCCCGTGTCGTATTTTATTTTTCTTAATGAATTTTTAATCATGGACGTTGATTTTTTGGAAGGAACGAACGAGATTTATTCTCAATTCTCACCTGGGCACCCATTCGCACGGAACTCTTCCCCATTTATAAAATCCTATTCATAAAATAACTTTTTTGGCAACATAAATGACCCTAAATTAATTGAAAATAAGAGATCAAGCAAATATAAGAATTTTTTTACCAATAAATATCCTTATAAAAATTATTAAAATTAAATATCTTATTGGTACCTTTTATTAATATATAATTCAGTTGTAGATTAGAAAAATCAAACAAATAAAATTCAAGTTTGGATTCCCCCGATCACGGGTATATGTATGTATATTATAATAAAAATTATTCTTAAAATTAAAATATTATCTGAATATTCTTATCTGAATATTCATCCTAAAATTAAATAATTAATTAATTGGTTAACCACCATATTTAATTTTATTTAAAAATACTCCATCATAACTGATAAACCACCATATTTAATTTTTTATAAAAATACTTAAGGATATAAAAAGCATAATAAATAAAATACATTTATGGCGGTAGATAGAGAAAATAATTATGACGATTAATTTACCTGCTCACAAATGTCCCACCTACGTGTTTGTTACACTTCCCACGTAACTAGGACGTAGGGTACATAGGTCTCATACAAATTAAAGTGGCTATGTAGATTAGTCGCTTCGGATCCCCTTTTTGTGTATTCGTATATTCGTACATCCATGAACGAATATCATAGGATCCATGTTCATACGCCCCTCCTCCCACCGCTTTGGAGTCGTCGCCACCTTCTACGACTTGCCACTCCTCCCGATCGACATTGAGATCCCCATCCACGTGCTCGAGGCTAGGAGATTCCAAGGTTGAATGCGACTTGCCACCTCAATTTTTTGGCACTACAGGATATGTAGATTATGTGGTTGTATTGTGCTGATTTGATTTTCCTCTTGGCATTGCAATTGTGTTATAGATCAAGATTTGTAGGTGGATGCAAAATTAGACATAAGTTTTCTAGATGATATTATATTAGCAGTAATCTATGGTTGTCAAGTTTTTCCCTTGTTGTATTTTTTATGACATTTATGCAAAGTAATCATTATCTTTGATTAGGTGGTCAGGGCACTATGGATTGAGTAGCATTGGCTATGGATTTGGCTCCGGCTCCTGTCAAGGGTCTATTGGATCGGACACTCATAGCTTGTTCCTAGTCTTGGCTTGACATGGTTGAAGGCTTGTTCACATCAATACCTTTATTCTTAAGGCTAATATCAAAATAACTCATTATCATTTTATGTTTGTTCTAATATTAAGTATTTGTATGATTTGTTGGCATGTTTATTACGTTCTGAATGAAATTGTTTTCCCTAATGGATAAAAACTCAATCTTTAGTTGTTTTGTTTGCTTGTTTTGTTTCCCTAGAATTAGAAAACCAATCTAAATCTCCATATTTACTATTTTTAGTTAATAAAAATATTGATTTGGTAATACAAGATTCTTTTAAGTGCGATCCTGATAGTAAGTAGTGAATTATCTTTAATTAGACAAGACGATTTTAAAAAATCTATTATATTATTTATATACTAAATTATAGTGTAAAACTCTTATACTCTATTACATTGTGTGTAACAAGCTAAATTTTAGTACGAAAAATTCCGATGCGCTTTCTATCTCTATTCTCTGTTACATACATTCCTGAATTCTCAAATTAGTCAGGTCACGACACAACATTGCATGCTGGCATGGATCTATATGAATTCAACAAATAAATTAATTAATAAAAATAAAGGTGTGTTGCAAACAACAGCCGAGCATGCACATGCCACAAATGTCTTGAGCATGCACATGCACATGCACATGCCACAAAGGACCACGGGGTTTCCCCGGACTTGATCAAGAAGGTTCAAGAGGTGGGGGTCGGGTTCTTCGAGCAGCCGCGGGAGGTGAAGGAGAAGTACTCAAATGACCCTTCAAAGGGGAACTTTGAAGGCTATGGGACTAAGATGATCAAGAACACTGAGCACAAGGTTGAATGGCTCGACTATTATTTCCACCTCATGGCTCCTCCTTCCAAGCTCAATCATGATGTGTGGCCCCAAAACCCGCCCAACTACAGGCATGCAATCTAGCTATACATAATTCTTCCTTTTTTGGCTAATTTTATATACATATATATATGGATGAGTTTGATAGAAATGAAACAAACTCTTATCCTAAAACGATCGAATGCACTTTTCCTATTTCGGATTGCACTTTTTCGGGTTTGCAGTTTTTGTACTTTGTAGTGCACTTTTCGTACTTTTTTGTAGTGCACTTTTTCGGATTGCACTTTTCGAATTTTGCAATTCACTTTCGTATGAAAAGTGAACTACGAACTAAGAGTTTGTTTTACGTTTCAGGATAAGAGCTTATTTCATTTGAACCAACTCGGATCAGTACTTTTAATCAACAATGTATGAATTTTTTTCTTTTGGCGACCAGGGAAGTGACGGAGGAGTACAACAAAGAAGTGCTGAGACTACAAGATGAGATACTGGGGCTTCTATCTGAGGGTTTGGGCCTGGAGAAGGAGACTTTGAGGACTCACCTCGGAGGAGAAGACATCGAAGTGGAGATGAAAATCAACATGTACCCTCCATGCCCACAACCCGAGCTAGCCCTTGGAGTCGAACCTCACTCCGACATGTCAGCTTTGACCGTGCTCGTCCCTAATGACGTTCTCGGCCTTCAGTGCTGGAAGGATGGCAACTGGATTGTTGTTGACTACTTCCCTGACGGAATTTACATCCATGTTGGAGATCAAGTCGAGGTAACATATTACATACTAGTCTTGTTTAGTCTCAACTTTTAGATCTCAAATGAGTGTTCTAAATGTAGATATGTTCCGAGTAATGGAAAATACAAGAGTATTCGAAATGTAGGATCTCATATTACATATTGGTCTTGTTTAGTCCCAACTTTCAGATGTGAGATGGGTATTCTAATATTATACTTGCACTGGGCGTGCAGGTCCTGAGTAACGGAAAGTACAAGAGCATTCTTCACCGGAGTTTGGTGAACAAGGAGAGAACCCGGATGTCGTGGGCCGTATTCTGTGTTCCGCCGGGGGAGAAGACGATCGGGCCCCTTCCTGAGATGGTGGATGATCAAAATCCTGCAAAGTATAAAACCAAGACTTTTGATGATTACCGCTACAGGAAGATTAACAAGCTCCCTCAGTAGCTGCTCCATATATTCTCTATTGTTTGTTTTGGTTGCGGTCTTCTTCAATCCCTATAAAAGTTGATCCTTCCGGAAGAATAAACTAGTACTATGTCTTTTCCGTAATTCTGTCATTTATTAGTGTACTAAGGTTGTAATTCTCTGAGTAACTTAAGTGAATAAATTCAGCAACTCTTGCCTTTGATTAATATCAAATCATTAAAGTTTTGTCAAGTTTCGTTTCCTTTCGTTTCACCCGAAAAAAAATACTATAAAATAACTTATTTAATTGGTAAATTTCTTACAAAAATCATAATCCAAATAATCATCTGCATAAAAAAAAGAATAATTTAAAATAAATTAGGTGTTAAATATATATTTAGGATTTATTATGTTTAAATTTTATTCTGAGGTGAAATATATTAAAAATAATCAAAAAATAAATAAAAATGATTAGTACTACGAAGTCGAAGCACACAAAACTACTTGGACTATTAAATTTTTTGTTATTGAACAAATATATGTGTATAATATTAAACATTCGGATGTCTAGGGGTTTGTTTGATGATCCGATCTGTATTTAATCCGGTGATCCGGCTAATTTTCTCGAATCGGATCGAATTCAGATAATTTTTCAACATATTCGAATGTTTATGGATCATATCGTCAGATTACCGGATCGGATCAATCAAATCGCATATTTTTAAACACCCTAGTGATGATGACAAGGCCATGTACAAATGTCGACTAGTGGAATAACATACATGCAGCAAATCATCATAACCGGGAGATGGGATCTGAATGGTTGACTCGAAGAGATTATTAATATACATGATAAATTTTACTATTTGCACGTAAGACATTTGGCATATTTTCAACAAAGTCGCGGGTTGTGAAACCCCCAGTTGTGTAACAACTAACACGTTACACAAGTTGGTTCTTATCTCTTCTTTGAATATTATAGTTTTGGATCCTTCCCAAGGGCTATTCGTTTGTTAAATTGATCTCGTTTTAGTATTTCCTCTTGCCTTTGGTGGCAAATCCCCTTTAGTTGTGCTTGAAATCTGCATTCCCAACTTGCCATTGATGCTCCACGGCTTGGCTGGTCGTCTTTGTTTGTCCTTTACCGCCAGTTTTGCCTGAAATCTTCCCCTAACCAGGCCGCCTCTCAGATCCGACTAGAGATGCTTCTCCTCCACGTCCTCTCTCGGTTGTTTCTCAACCCTTGGAATTGCATATATCCGAACCCACATCTTACAGATCTGGTCCTTTAACCCACTTTCCCTTTTGCTCTTTCTCTTTGTAACACCCCCTTCCTACCCTGGAGGTATTACCGCCAGTAACCCCGATTAAGACTAAACCGAAGTTACCCAAGGCTTTAAACTGACTGAACAAACTAAAAGAAACATTACAGCGGAATAAATACAATTGGTCTTATACAAACCTTAACTTAAAAGAATAAATAAATAGAACAACCTTCTATTTAAACAAAATCTTCAACAAGTCTTCCTTGAGTTCTTATTTCTGAAACTCAGCTTCGCTTTGAAGTAGTTCAATCATGATCTTCACTCAAGTATAACCATTGGAAACCTTTCTTCAACTTCTGGAGCTTCAAACATCTGAATCCGCCTCTTGAATCAACTTCTAAGAAGAACCTGATGTATCGAATACAACGGTGGACACCAGCCGACCATATAAAAGAAAAGAAAATGGACGGGTTAGTCTAATGAAAGACTAGCAAGCGGAGAATATAACTTGGTTCTTACGGTTGTAACTAAACATATTGGCATCAAAATCCGAATAGACTCAGATTATGATCCAACAGTTAGCAGTCTTATAGAGAATAAGAAGGAGACTCACATATTCAAGAGAGAGAACACCACCGCTTGTGGTTTCTTTAAGAAGCATAAACAATTGTTGGGAACCCATAATAATCACATAACGTTTTGAAAAGCCTCCATCGACTAATCAGATTGACTTAATCAAAGTTTGATTAAGAATCATTCATAACCGGAAACAAGAATGGTTATCGAATAGAATAACCATCGCTGGTACATTAATGGCTATCCCCCTGGTTCCTTCAATATTAAGCAAAATGAAGGCGGTTTATAAAGTCAAACCTGTCTCGGAACGGGACTCGCGTTAAAGCGGTAAAATTATGTACCTCGGGTGGAAAAACTCACTAAACGAAAAACGTCCCGTAAATTATGTAGACCAATAAAATCAATTTTCCATGATTTTATCACGCTACCTTCAATTTTTAAGGCTTCCGTTTCGTATTTTAAATCCTTTCCGGTACATAATTAAAAAGACGACTTATCCAATAAATATTCTTTTTCCACTGAAAAATCCTAGAATTCACATCGTTCCATAAAATCATTTCTTTGTGATTTTAGGACATCATCAAGAATTTTCTAGGATTTAATCTCCAACAAAAATATTGGATTAGGCGTTAAACGGACCAAAAAGGTTTTTAATTTTTTTGGCTGGAAACTGCAAAGAAAGTTGAAAAGAAGTCTTGCTTTGTAAGAATTAGAGTAAAAAAGAATTGGAAAAAGAAAAAAGAACTGGAAAAATAAAAAATAATAAATTCTTTGTTTTTTTTCTTTTTTAGTTGGTCCGCAAGTCTGGTATTACTTGTGGAACAAGTCCAATCTTTTTCGTGAGGCAATTTTGGTTTTACTTGCGGTGCAAGTTGAGTTTTACTCAGCTTACTTACGTTGCAAGTTTGTTTATTTGTGTTGCCAGTATTTATTACTTGCGGTGCAAGGTTGATGTTTCTCTTGCAGGATGGCTCGTACTTATGGTGTGCACGTAATTTCGAAGAATCGGAGTTGTGGTCGGCACGTATTGGACCGAGTTGTACTTGGCCAGGTCACTTGGTGCTTTGGGGCTTCTGAAGATCCTTCATCTCGGTGGAGGGAACGTCAACTGTCCATTTCGCACACCCCAAGATGGGTTGACCTATTGCCGACGGCGCTATTATTTTATTGCTTTACTCACCCCGATTCCGATCCATTTTTGCTCCTCTTTTTCGAGAATGTGTACTAGCTTTAGCCGTTTCTGCTTACCTTATGTGGCTTTTCTATTTGATCCTCTTAGCCATTCACGGCTGCTGTTTCTGTAAACGGCCTCTCAGACTACCAAACTTGTTTGGTATCCTAAATTCTTACCTGTTTCAAAAAAAAATAACACGTTACACATGCCGCTTAAGTGGAGCTTTTTTTTTGGTCGGAATAAAATTAAGTCTTTTGTCGGAAACCACCCGTAAGATAGGTCATATTGCGTTTAACCACCCGCTTAATAACAATTTACCGGAAACCACCCATTTAACTAATTCCGTTAAAAAATGACCACCCTTGGCCATCTCCCGTTAGTAAACCCGTTAAAGCGCGTGAGTGTTTAATTTTTTATTACTTTTTTTTTCTTTTTACTTTAATCTTTCTCAATTTAAGGGAGCAGGTCACGAGAATAAATTTGGGGAATGAATTTGATGGATGACAGGTCACGGGGTCACTAACAATCTTCTTCTTCATGGATAAACTGGATGAAGACGGCGACATAAGAGCCATTGAAGGAGATGCGACAGTGGATGAGGCCGCCATACTAGGTTTCACAGGGGACGAATAGGTTACTCCGGATGAGCTTTAGTCAAGAGACCTTTTCGTCGAAGCTGTTGAAAATTGAGGAGAAGAAACATTGCAAACATACCACTGGAATTGAAAACTCAAAACAAAAAGAAAAGCCTGTCCATTTCTGAAACAGACCTGAACGAGCCTTACTGGGAATGGTAAAGCCAACTCGTCTCGCCGGCAGACTTCCACGTCGGCGGCACCACACGAAAAACCTTCGACGGAGACGACGGATAGCTTTTCCGGCTACTCGTTAGCGGCGGCGAAGGCGAAGAAGAGGAAGAAACCGGGACCGGATTTGGAGGCATAAATCTGAACGACGGATAGCTTTTCCATTATTTTGAGGTCAAATTAGAGTATAGAGGGAGTTAGATCTGAACCTGGAGAGTCTCTTAGACTACCGATTCTATGTCTCCTCCTCTGTAATCCGTTGGAGGTCGCCATGGCCACCCTCCTGGGTTCTCTATTCCATCCTGCTACCTGGTTGATATCAGTTATGGTCGGAACTCCGACCGCCTAGCTTCACCGGAATTAATGGTGGATTGGGTACCGGAAAACCTCTGGAAGCGATGACGTTGTTCAGATCTTCAGGGTTGCGCACCGGAATTAATGGCAGTCTATTCAGATCTTGTTCTCTCCCTTTCTCCTCTCTCGATTTCTCTCTCCCCCTTCTCTCCTATTTTACTCCTCCTTTTTCTGCTCGAGAAAGATTAAAGTAAAAAAAAAGTAATAAAAAATTAAACACTCACGCGCTTTAACTGGTTTACTAACGGGAGTCGGGAGATGGCCAAGGGTGGTCATTTTTTAACGGAATTAGTTAAATGGGTGGTTTCCGGTAAATTGTTATTAGGCGGGTGGTTAAATACAATATGGCCTATTTTACGGGTGGTTTCCGACAAAAGACTCTAAAATTAATGGAGCTACCTGATATTTGGTCGGATAGTCACCCAATCTAATGACCTATTTTTAATGAAACGAAATTGAATTTGAGAGTCGAATTACTACTATACGCATGCCTATATATAATTTTTAAATTAAATTGTGTATTGAAACCGAGATAATTTGTTAAAAAAAGAAAGCAATCAAGTCTTGAAAAAATCAAATTTTGAAAAAATCAGTTTCTAACATGTAGAATTGTGGGATGTGAAAATACTAGATCAAGATAATGAGGAATGCCAGACAAGAAAACAATGTGCAGAGGAAGATGGAGAAGGCATGTAAATAATGAGGGAAAAGATAGTTCATTAATTTTTGGAACATGAGTTTGGGTTTGTTTGGATTACCTTTGTTTATGTTTTATAATGCATTCTACTTAATTTAATCTAATTTAATAATTTAAAATTTTAAGACTTGTTTGGAGTGTTTCAAATTTTGAGATATAAAAAACATTCATTTATAACAAAGAAGCTTCTAGTTATTTCTTCCTCTCTTCCATAATAAGTAACAAAAAACCATTAAAACATCACATTAAACATCACACCATCAACATTAAAATATATAAAAAAAATTCAAATCAAAATCCTTCCAAACACATCATAAAGTAAAATAAACTATAATACAAAATGAGTTTATAAACTATACACCCAAACACAACCTTTATATATTATTTTGTATTTTGTTTAAATAGTAAAGAAATACTAAAATTGCTTTATTAAAAGGATACGTGGCATTAAATAAGTGGTGGCACAAGATTAGTAGCATAATTGGTTTAGGAGAGGATCCCGACTCGACGATTTGACGTATGGCACGGATTTACAAATAGACTATGTTCAATCATTTATCAACTCAAATTTGCGCATAAAGGCTATGCATTTATTTAAGGGAAGAGAAACTAAAATCGATCTTTCTTGTTTAAGGCTCTGTTCTAAAAAAACAAGAATTTTAAGGAGATAGAGGTTTTTTAGAAAGATTTTGGTAGGTTGAGCTTTTTTTATTTGAAACCTATCAAAGTTTAATTAAGTATTTTAATTTTAATTCTTAAAAAAATTATTAATAAGCAAAAAAAAATGGTTTGTGTTATGAACTCCAGCATATTAATTACAACTACTACAAATTAAATGAGATCAACAAGTTATCCATATTCATCCATTACTTATATCACACATATATAATTGCAGATGAACAATTTAGTTTTGTAGATTAGAGGTAACTTGACAAGGTGAATTATTAAACTTTTTCACCACGGTTTTACTTGGCTAGATTAGCTTAGATTGCTATTTTTATGGAGTCTGTTGAGTCAATTCAATTAGCTAGATTAGCTTAGAGTGTTAGCTAATTTTTAATTACATGTAAGCCACGTTTTAGGAAGTATGTTAGTTGAAGTAGTAGTTAGTTAAGGGTCATATAATCTGGCTATTTAACAGCCTTTTCAAATTCAATGAAAGCGCTATTAAGAGTTTTCTTCTCCTATAAGAATTGCCAAAAAAAAATGGTATCAGAGGTTGAGAGAATCTAGGGTTTTGAGAGAGATTAGCCATTATGGAGAACAATAATGGCAATGGCAATTCTATGCCTCAATTACCTATCTTCAAAGGCGTGAACTATCACTTTTGGAGCTTGGAGATGAAACTCTGTTCAAGTCTCAAGAACTTTGGAGCCTTGTGGATAGTGACTTTGAAGATAATGGTACTTGGGAGCCAGATCAGGCTTTGAGGGAGAACATAAAGAAGGATGCAAAGGCAGATCTTCATGATCCAGCAAGTATTGGATGATGAAGTTTTTCCACAAATTGTAGTATCTTTGATAGTACTTGTCAAGGGTTGAGGAGTCTTCTTCTCCTCAACCAAATTTTAAATATTTATGAAAAAGATGAATAAAAATATATCATTTGTAAATTAATTATATATGTGGGGTTTAACGAATTAAAATATTCTCAATTAAATTTTAATCAATCTTAATATTTTAATAGATATGGATCATATGATTGACATGATTAAATGGAATTTGACACCTCAATAAAAAAAAAAATGTTAATTATAGGTTAAGATAAATGCGACAATCTTCTTCAACTCCTAATTCCTTCACTTTATGCTACCATTATTACAAATCAGTAATCAGGATTTTGCTCATTTAACGCATAATTAGCCCTAATAATCCAAATCTCTGAATCCGATAGGTTCAATCCGAAGCGTCGGAGCACAATCGAAACGATTATTCACTCGTCTAAAGAAAATTTCATGTTCTATTATTCGAGTTCGAAACCTAAATTTCACATTGTTGGAGAGCAAACTTAAATATATCCCACATCGGAAAACAAGGGCATATATCCACTTATATATAAGGAAGGAGGAAACCCAACCTAATGGCTTAAGCTTTTGGATTAAAAGGTGGATCCCGACCTTATATATGAAATAGTTAAAATTAATCCTGACACGTCACCCGTTTGTTTCGCTCTCTGGAATCTAAGACAGATAAACTCAAAAAAAACAATTGAGATGAAAGACTAAAATGAAAAACAGACCGAAATTGAGATTAATTATATACAATATATGAAATACCAACTAACTAATTAAATTGATAAAACATGATTAAGCTATAGGTTAAGCATGTTGGAAGGGCGAAGAGGAGTATAGCCCCTAGCCCTTGCCCCAGGGGAGCGGATGAGCATCCCACAGCCAACGTCATCGGTCGGATCGCCGTCGATGTGGGCCAGCACCTCGCAGAAGGTGTCCACGTCACACGGCAACCGGAGCGGGCCACGGGAGCTGTGCCCGTACTCCGTCTCGGCGTCCTCCAACAAGGCTCGGAACAAGGGGTGCCCCGACTGCTTTGCGCTCACCGCGAAGCGCTGCCTCCCTTGCCCCACGTACACCGCAAAGCAGCCTTGTGGCGTCGTGGCCTCCGGATCCGAGGGCCACGAGCGGCTCTTCGACAGCCGACGACGCGGACTCCCCCCTGGCCTGCCGTGGTTCATTGACTTGCACTTCGTTATAGCCTTCTGGATCCATTTCTTCTTGAACACGCCCATTTCTTACTTTTTTTGATGATGATTGTAAGACGAGATTGACCTAGAACTGTCGAAGATCCGACAGATCTGAGTCAAGCAACTTAGCACAAGAACCAATTAAGCAAAAATAAAGCACTAAGACACAGGAATTGTTTACCCGATTCGAGTTCAAAGAACTCTACATCCGGGGGAGCTCAACAAAGGAGACGAATATATGTAATAATGATTACTAACTTGCAAGTAGCTAACGACAAACTGGTAAAGCTAGGCATCCAGAAACAAGAGAAGACGAATATATGTAACAATGATTACTAACTTGCAAGTAGCTAGCCAGGTCTTATATGAGAGATTTTTTTGCTTTTTGATTAAAGCTAGCATAGCAACTATAACTTCGTGGTGTCGTTATATTTCTTAAAGGAAAATTTGATGAGGTCAAAACTTGGCAAAACACAATTACAAGAATCCAAGGGGATCAGTTTAATTATTTGCTGAAATGATAGGGGAAGGGAGCAACTGAGAGAGGTGTGTTTGTGCGCAGATACAGCCTAGCTTAATTTCTAGCCTCTCTTTCATTCTTTGTGCAACTCAACAACGTACCATAGTATTATATTAATTTGGTTTCACATCAGCGATCTAAAGCATATCAAGACTGGTTGTTGCTTTGTGAAAGAACAAGTTGGAGTTGTGGGTAATGGTGATCGATTCACATTATTATAGTTCAATCTTCGATCATATTTTTCAACTACCATGATCTTGTAGGTTAATTAATAGGAAAGATTGTTAATATTTACTATCTATTACTAATAACTAAAGTCGGAGCAATTTCTGTCACCACGTTGTGCCACATCACCCCTTTATTAAAATAATAATTTTAAATGGTTGATTATGCAAAAAAGTTATCTCCAACTAAACATAAAGATAAAATAATATTATTAGATTTGAACAAAATAGATAAAAAAATATTTTACATTTATTATATTTGTAAGAGATACATTAAAAATAAAAGATAAGAAAAAATATGCACACATGATCACATATATATCTTTGAAATAAAAACAATCATATCTATCTATAATGTATAACTATATATTAAAGTTGTAACTATTCTAACCACCACATTAATTTTGACCCTACCTATATAAAAAAATTATTTATATTATTTGTTTCCAATTAAATTCCTTTCAATTTATTCATGTGGAAAAAAATTAATTCGAATTTTAATTAAAAATAATGAAAATTATTTTATCTTTATCTTTTTATCTATTTATAATATATTTATATTAAATCAAATTTTGATAAAAAGGTAAAATTTCAAATATCTATATAATTACTTGCATAAATTAAATTTTGATAAAAAAAAAATATATTATATTTTCCTTAATTTCCTTTTTGGATTTTTATGTGAATATCTTCTTTATATTATATTATTTTTATTTTAAAATTTTCTATCTATATCTATAATCTACTAACCCTATACAGGTTAATTGGCACATATTTTTTTCCATCCCCGCGTTTCTTTTTTCTATGCAATTGGCATCCATTCAAGCATCTTCACCATCAGGTTTCAATTTTTTTCGTGAATGTTTTATCCTATTCAATTGAAATTGTCATGAATTTTTACTCTTGATTTGTTTTTAGTTTAGTCTTGATAGTTATTCTTAGTATTACAAGTGTTATTATTATAGTATTGAACTATATGTAAGTTTTTTAACTTAAATTTGTTACTTTTTTTTTCAGTTGAACAATGACTACTACTATAAATTTTATTCGTGATCTGGATATGAAAAAGAAGACAAATTGAAAGTTACGTGTTCACTGCATACGTATGTGGGATGTTGTCAACTTTCATGATAAGACTCAAATTATTGGCAAAGAGATGATCTTTGTAGATGAGAATGTTTTTTCCCCTTAAATTCATTATTTTACAAATAGTTTTCTTATAATATAATTAATCTATTCTAAATTTCTAATATGTATAATAACTATATATTAATTGATTTTTTTTTATTTTTTCCAAGACATAAAATTAACGACTTTATGTATACATCAGTTGCTAACAGATTTTTACATATAGGAGAAGATGACATTCTTATTATCAAACTTTTCTTTAATCAATATTGTTGGTGGTTTTCGTCCTACACATCTTCCCCACAAAATCCTTTTTTTCAAGAGCACAAATGTCAAAATAATAGAACACAATTCCATGCCACATACTGCTTTTGACTTTGTTGATTTTGATCAGATCAACAAAAAAACTCTTGATGAAAAATACTTAGTAAGTTACAACACGTTTTGTTATTATCTTATCGTATAATTATGGATACGAGAACAAATTTTGTTTTTAAATATGATTTTGTTTTGAAATATGGTTATACTGATTTTGTTATGATTTTATACATACAATTAATTTATTATTTAATATTATGATTTAATTTAAATTTTATATAGGAACGATGTCATCATATGTTGTGACTCTTATGTTGATCAATTTACTCCTTATATTGGTAGCACTATCGATGATCCAGTCATTATAATCATACAATTTGCAAGAGTGAAAAAATTTAAAGGTAAGTTTTATGTACAATATAACAATTATATATTATTTAAATATTATTATTTTATTTAATCTATAATATACTACTTTGTTTATGTAGTGCAAGGGAAATTGGTTAATGCACGTGGTCCTACTAGAGTTTTTATTGACGATCCTCTTATTTCGCACATTGTTGGATTCAAAGATAGGTAAAAATTTATTGATTAAAACATTGATTAAGATATTAATTTTAATGATTAATTTATTGATGTTTTAATTTTAATATTATTTTAAAACATTGTTTTAATTCATCTAATCTCAAGAAGATAACTCCTATTTTGAGTGCACCATCTCCTATTCAATTCCTAAATATTAAATTCTTGAAGACAAATGATGAGATCCTCAACATAAAAAAGGTATTTACATTAATATTTTATTATATCTTGATAATCTATTAATTTTTTCAAAACTAATATATTTGTCAAATTTAATTTAGTCATCTTAGTTTGAATATTTTTTTAATATCATTAAGAATGATTAATGAAATGAATCTCCTTTTATATTTTTTCAGAAGGATCAATATGTTACTATTGGCATTGCAGAGGATATTGATGATTCTTTTGGATGGTACTATAATTCATGTAAACAATGCAAAAAAAAAGGTAAAACGATATGATGGTGAATTTTGGTGCAGTGTCTGCGAGCGTATTGTCAAATATGTGATTCCAAGGTATATAAATACATTAAATATTAATCATTAAATATGTTTATGTCATATATATTTAGATTATTATATTTCATGACAGGTTTAAAGTTATTTTGGTTGTTAATGATGGAACGACCATTGCATCATTCGTTATATTTGATAAAAATGTTCGTTAATGTAGGCTTATAAGCATATAGACGTTGCCATTGATGAATCCTCTATGCCTTACTTAACACTATGTCGTTCTTTAATAAGTAAAAAAAATTATATTTTGTACTTTAATTAATACTATGTTATTCTTTAATAAGGAAAACGTTTTTATATTTTACTTTCATACAATCTTTCAATGTTCAGATTATTTTACTTAAAAATCACATACATAAACAATGGATCTAAAACTCTACAAGCCAACATGCTAAAGGAGTAATATTGAATGATATTACCAAAGTATTAAAAAATCATTTCAAACCATCATGACATTACAACAAAAGAAGAAATATAAAATGTTGTCGATACATATACAACAATTAAATCATTAATCAAACATTCATATATAATTAATATATTATAAAGATAACTTTAAGGTTCCCAGGCAAGGCCCGGGTCATAAACTAGTATCTTTGTATAGCTAGATATAACTTCTTAATTGGCTTGTGTATATAAGCACTTCTTATTATGAGAAAAGATAACCATTATAAACACTTCTAGCTTATTATGACCCGTACCGGTAGATATATAATGATTTGGAAATTAAGTATTCCTTATGTAAGGCTAGACTTGCTAGCATCGTCATTTTCATCTCAAAGATCTTAGTCAGCTAAAATATTTTCTTGGCATTAAAGTGTTGGATTTCTAAAATGAATATTTATTTCTCAACATAACTATATATGCTTTAGATATGATCAAAGATGGAGGTACAACTTCCATCGATACTCCTATATATGGAGCGAAATGTGAAGTTGTCTAATCATAGTGACTCACTCAAGGATCCTAACTAGTCATTACAAGAGATTGATAGAAAAAAAATCATACGAATATTATTTATTGCAAGACTTGAGTAGCTTTATTCATCGATCAACCTCGTAAACTTCACATGAAAGCCGTGTGTGAATATTTTCGGTTAAGATAAAAGTACTGATCGTACTGATTCACTGATTGTGTGGATGTGAGACTCGCCCTTTGTTGATATGGGTGCGTGTTTTTGGGCGCCTTGGTTAAGCTTGTACAATGCTTTGGAGAGAAAAAAGAAGAAGTATATGTCCAAATGTGAGAAGAACGGATATAAATTTATTCCTTTCGCTTTCTCTACGTTTGGGAAATTTGATAAGGAGGCTTTGGACACTATAGAGAGTTTGTAATTTGTGTGAAAAGAGTTGTAATATTATTAAGAGAAGATGCGCCTTTAAATAGGTGATTACATAGGATATTCTAAGGAGGCAATCAAGGGATGCTATCCTAGAATAGCTACACAATTGATATCATTAATCCAAAAATATAAATTGACAAATACTATCCATATAAGATAAATTAAACCCTAATACAATATAGACTAATATTAGGCTTTATTATTAATAGACACGCTCTCCCGCATTAAGTCTATCTCTATTAACCACTCTAACAATGCTAAGAGCGGTGCGTTTGTTTTTCATAGGTTCAGTTTTTGCATTCAGAAGGGTGTGGGGGCCCAACTTATTTCCAAGCTCCCATCCAACTTTATGTATTAATTAAATAAGAATAAGAATAATTATTATTATTATTATTTTATTAATTAATTAATGTGAATTAATATCATGGTAGGATCTTTATAACTAGTAAATTTATCCTTTTTAATTAAATAAATGCACCATATTTATGTATTACTTTCCATCAATATTACAATACAATAAGTATGTATCGATTTATTTGAAAGACATTAAACACATTTATAAATTGACTATTTATCTTCTTTAAAAATTTGAGATTCTAAGCATATGAATACATAATATCATTCTCCTTAAAAAACACAATATCAATGTTAGTTATTCACAATTTCATATGTACGAGAACAACATTAATTTGAATTTGAAAAAATTAATTATAAAAAAATAAACCTGTAAAATCAAGGGAAGAATGAGCAAATTAAATTTTTAGCTTTGGAGGATCTAGGAATGTTCGGAAGGGAGGGTGGATTCTGAGTTAGTGCCTCAATGAACAATGGCTAAGCCTCGTCATCAAGGGCGGATCTAGGCAGGGGCGACCGCCCCCACATCGGGTCGGGGAGCAACGAATTTTACATAGGAAGGTTGGGAGCTAATTTTTTTTTGGAATTTCGCTCCCACAAGGCAGTTCGGGGCGGGAGTGACGAGGACTAGAGTAGTCGAGGTGGAAGAAGTGGATTTGGTTGCTTAAGCGTTTCAATGGAGGACAATTTCATGGAGGCTGATTTTTGAAGAAGACAACCTTTGAAATAATTCAGGCTATTTTTTTTCCTTTTTCCTTTCTAAAATAAAGAGTGGACGTAATGGCCCAAAAATTCAGATCATCACACTTACACATTTAGTAGCCTATGTATAGTTTTTTTTTATGATAAGTTATTGCAACAACAACAACCAAGGCAAACATTAGGCAACCTGCAACCAGCACGGCTAGCCTGAATCACCATCTATTAGATGGTGATCTTGGAACAACAACAACAACAAACCAAATCTAAGCATAACAAATTTTAAGCGTCAAATTGAAACATTAGATCTTCAGATCTTCAATTTTCAATCTTCAATCTTCAATCTTCCATCTTCAATTCAACAAATCTCAACGCCAATAAAGGCGGAGATATGGAAAGGGAGAGACAGATCTGGTTTTCGAATTCAGATTGGATCAGAGAAGGTAGCCTATGTATAGTTGTATAGGCTGATTTTGTTTTAAAAAAAAGTTGATTTTGGGCCTAAATTTAAGGTTTTCTCTCAAAATCCACCTAATTTTGGTTTTCTCTCAAAACCTACCCAAATTTTAGGTTCTCCCTTAAAGCGATAAGCTCTAAATCCCAATTCGAATTTTCCCTAATTTAGTGGTAATTTTTGTGTGAATTTGTTAATTTACAAGTTGTAATTTAATTAATTTTGTGGAAAAAGTATAAGAATTTTAATAGAATGTTGATTAATTTGATAGGTTTGCCAAGAAATTTAAAATTAATAGGTTGGTCCCCAATTCAAATTTCTCCCAATTAGTGACAATTTCTGTGTGAATTTCTAGATTTGCATGTTGTAATTTGTTAATTTGTGGGGAAATTTAGTAGACTTGATAAAAATTTGATATTAATTAGGTTTATATTTAAATTGTTGATAATTTAGTAATGGTTGATAGTTTCAATCCTAACATTAGTGATTATATATTTAAGGAATATGTGACTAAAGTCAGCCCCATTTCAAAACAATTTTGGATCCGCCCTTGCTCGTCATCACCCATCACCGGAGGTCTGGATTAGTGCAGGTGGCCCTGAATTTTTAGATGCCTCAGCCGGTCACCCTCATTTGCTCAAATGATGTAGTCGGAGTCGACATCGACTACATCAATTGAGCAAATGAGGGTGACTGGCTGAGGCATCTAAAAATTCAGGCCAAAAATGAGGGGAGGTGGGATCAATAATGTACACCAATTCATTTTGAGTCATTTAACAAAGCGATACCGTTTTCAACAAAAAAAACGAATTGATTTTGGGTATGTTAACAAAGCAATATCATTTTTCAACAAAAAAACAAAGCAATACCATTTTGTGCCTCTTCTTCCTCATCAACCTTTTCCCATAAATTTCAATGAAGTCTCTCACCCTCTTCCCCAATCTTCACCGCCGGCTCACTAAGTCGTAATCTATCTCAATCTTTGTCGGCTCACCCCATGTCCCACCCCCGCCCTGGACCACCCTGCCACAAATCTCTTAAACACTCCTTCCCCCACGTATTCCCTACGACCGCTTGGGGAGAGGCTGCCCCTACACGCCCCCTAGTTTTGTGAGCTTTATAGAGCAGTTGGAAGAGACGTCTTGACTAAGGCCTTGGGAAAGAAAGTTTTTACATCTATGATTTGCAAGATGAATTTCGTTGATACCCACTCTTTTCCCAACTAGAGAAATGGTGTTAAAAAATATAAAAAAAAGTTTCTATCTTTTTTTAGAAGGTAAAAACTATACAAAACCCAAAAGATTTAAGGCGGATTTGCAAGGGTATCCCATGTACAAAAAAAGATTGCAAAAGTACCCCATATTATAGGAAATTGCAAGTCATGTATTTTTGGCATTTATGCAATTTTATTTTTCATTATTTTATTGTTTAATTATTTGAATTTAAATTTGTAATGTTTTTAGAAATGAATTATTAAATTGAAAGAATTAAAATAAGAAAACGAAAGTTGAAAAAAATAAAATAAATAAAAGTCATGTTAAAAGATATTTTTAAATGATTTATTGGTTATGATCTTAAAGTGTTTACGGAAAATACAGAGTAAAAAGGGAAAAAAGAAAAGTCAAAGATATGGCAAAGATACTAGTTGGTTGAGATTTCCGTCAAAGTCTACTCGGGCTAGATTTTATACTGTCATGGTTGCCTATTCTACTACCATACCTCTCTATGATCTTGTCACGTACTTAAAAAGGAAAAAGAAATTGCAAACGAATTAGATTTGTTACGAAATATTTTATTTCCTTTAAATGATAAATATAATGGATATTAGAAAGATAAGAATCTTAAAAGATACAAATATTAATGGAAACAATAATAACCAATTATTAGAAAATAAAAGAATAATCAAAGATATGGCAAAGATACTAACTGGTTCGGATTTCCGTCAAAGTCTACTCGGGCTAGATTTTATACTGTCATGCTTAACTATTCTACTGTCATACATCTTTATGATCATGTCACTGACTTAAAAAGGAAAAGAAAATTGTAAACGGATCACCTCCTACGAGTCATTCGACATAAAAGTCGTCGGGCTTTTTTTTCTGGTTCGAGATCGAGAAAGAAGAATGCTGACGAGAGAGACGACTCTGGCTCGAGAAAGAAGAATGGTGAGGAGAGAGACTCTGGCATGATTTTGGGCAAACAGATCGACTCCTATGAGTCATTCCTCTTAATTTAATTTAAAATTTTTAAATCTTATTTTTTAATTAGTAGAAACCATTTTAAGTTTTAAATTGAAAATAATTTTCGTAATTTAAAGTTTCAAAAAATGAATTATTTTAATATTTCTCTAAAAATGGAAAGGGCATGATTTTGGGCATTTTTGCTATATTTTTGGGCATTGATGTTATTATTTTGGGCATTGATGTAACATTGGAAATAACAAGGCATTTTTGCAAACAAATTAACAAAGTGGGGCATGGGGTACTAATTTCTCAAGATTTAATCTAGAACATTCTTTCGGATGGGAATTTGGAGTTCTATATTATGCTGAATCTAGTTACCATTTATGTGTGACGTAAACGAGGAACAAAACAAGCCTTCACATTACTTTCTTGAGGCATGTGTTTTATTTTCATTGCCTCGTAGTATTGCAAATTCACAAGAGCGTCCACAATTAACATTTTAATCTATCATAATCATGATATACTTCCTAATAAAGCATTAATTACTAGTAGATTACCTACAAGAAGTTAATTAGCATTCACTTCTATATTATGTTATTATAGAAATTACTCCCTCCGTCTAAGTTTATTTGACCTCTTAGACTCAATTAATTGTCTAATTCTATTTGGCCTTCTAGCTATTTTGTCCAATCATTTCCAGTTTTACCCTCAACTAATTTTGAATTCATTGGTTGAAATAAAAAAAGGAGAATTAATTATATGCATTGATGATTTAATAGGTGTATTTCAGTAAGAACGGTGCTTGTCTTAATATTTGTGCAAAATGGTAAAAGGACAAATGGACTTAGACGGAGGGAATAGTTTATGTCAATAATTAAAGAAATGTACAACAAATTTGATGATAATGTTTATGCTAATAATTAAATAATATGATAGCCTTTTGACTGAACTATTCACCACCCAAAATTAGATGATATAGATTTTTATGGGCAGAATATATATATAGACACCTGTACTTGTGTAAAATAGTCACTTAAACACCTGATCTTTGGGTTTGTTCTATTAAACAGTTGAATTTAACACATTGGGTTCTATTAAACACCCGAATACTTATGTGACATAACGCGTGAATTACATTCTCATTAGAGCGAGTGATATGATATTAAAAAAATTCCTTTTTTCTTTATTCCCTTTTGTATTCTTTCTCCTTCCTTGGACTCATTTTCTCCATTTTTGTTCTTCCAAATCAATCCACCACCACCATTAAATATGGAATCACCACCACTAACGCTCAAATCAATTCACCACCACCATTTTCTCCATTAATGTGAAAATTTCTTATTAAAAAATACCAAAAGCCACTCTATTGTAAAAAAATACCAAAAAATACCAAAGCCCAAATCAATCCCCTGTAAAAAAAAATACCCTAAACCCTAATCCTTCTACCGGCGGAATCCTATCCCTCCACCGCCGCCAGAATCGTATCCCTCCACCACTGTCTATGCAGACCCACATCACCTGATAAGTGAAAAATGGATCTAGGTGAACCATTTCTCGCAATCAATTGCGCCATTCGATTGAACATATCAAACAAAGCATTCCCGAACCGTCACAATCAATTGCGGTTCAAGTGGTGGACAAGGGGAGAAACCTCCCTAGATCTGGTGGTGGGCTAGCGGCGTTCGGAGTAATGATGGCTAGCGGCATTCGGAGTCGGCGGTGGATCTTTATTACTACTTGTCTACTTTTGTTTTGTGATTATGTCCAGATCTGGTTTTTGAGGTTGAAGATGGACTAAGTTTGGTGATTGTGTACATTCATCCAATGTCTATTTTTGGTTCTATTTGTTTGTAATTTTAGGTTGAAGATAGATTGATATTACTGTGTACATTCTTCCAGGTCTGATTTTTGGCCTGAGAATGCTTTGTTTACATTGGATTGAGTTACTGTGTATTCTTCCAAAGGAGAAAGATGAGAGTAAAAAAAATTTACATTGAATTTGCAATTTTCACTCTTTTTATTTTTTTCCCTTTATTTTATTTTATTTGCATATTTGGGTTTTCTCCTCTACGTGGTATCTACATGGATCTTATGTGGCAAAAAAAATTTACCAGCTCAACGCGCGTGTGTAACACTTGAAAGAGTTTCAGTGACGAAGTGTTCAATAGAACACAAAAGGTTAAATTCAAGTGTTCAATACAACAAAACCAAATGTGAGGTGTCTAAGTGACTTTTTTACACAAGTACAGGTGTTGTGTCTGTATATGTATTCGCCTATTTTTATGCATTCGTGAGATACATATTTTAAAAAATAAAATAAGCATTTATGAGAAATGAGGGGATGTGGGGTCAACACTAAATAGAAATAAAAGCCAAAAAATGAGGGATGTGGGGTCAATAATGTTCACGAATTGATTTTGTGTAAGTTAACAAAGCAATATCGTTTCTCAACAAAAAAAAAGAATTGATTCTAGGTAAGTTAATAAAGTGATATCGTTTTTCAACAAAAAAAACAAAGCAATACAGTATTGTGCCTCTTTTTCTTCATCAACCTTTACCTACAAATTTCACTAACGCCGCTCACCCACTTCCCCAATCCTTGCCGCTAGCTCACTTAGTCCCCCTCTTTCTCAATCTTTGTTTCCTCACCCTAGTGTCCCCGCCCTAACCCCTGGCCCCGGACCGCCCTTCCAAAATCTCTTTGGGAAAAGAGGGGATGTGAGGTCAGTAATGTACACCAATTCGATCATGAGTAAGTTAACAAAGCGATAATGTTTTCAATTAAAAAAAAGAACTGATGTTAGGTAAGTTTTTTTTTTGGTAGAAGGAGAGGCGGTACTCTCCGTTCCCTCTAGGGGAGTTTTATTAATAATAAGTAAAATGGGCTAAGTAGTCAGCAAACGGGGGATAGCCCGGCCCCTAACATCATCAAGCAACAGAAAAGAAATCCCCTCTGGCGGGGCAAGCAATACATGATAACCAAGCGGAAAATTAAAAGCCATAGACGCGAGACGATCGGCAACGCAATTCGCCTCGCGAAAGGCATGTCGGAATTGGATATCCCAATCCCTACTTAAGAAGCCTTGGCATTGTAAAACCAGGCTAGACAACGGATGACACTTGTTCACATTAGACTCTAAAAGACGAATAACAATCTGAGAATCCGACTCAATAATAACTTTCTTAAAACCTTGATTCCAAGCGAGCTTGATCCCGTTCAGCACTCCCCATAGCTCCGCCATCGGTACTGAGCAGACTTCGATGTTGTGCACAAAACCGCCTAGCCATCTCCCTTCAGCATCTCTTAAGACTCCACCCGAAGCAGCTTTACTGCCTTCTCCAACCGCTCCATCGGTGTTCACTTTAACCCAATCATCTCTCGGCTTGATCCAAGCAACCTCCTGCACAATACTATTCCGAATAACACTACGGGAAAAAGAAGTACCTGTCAGTTCTTGTATTTCACGAGTTTGTTGGCGGATGAAGGCCGTCTTATTATTAGGGGCGTCGATGCCATTGAAAACCTTCTCGTTCCTCCACCGCCAAGACCACCACAACACCAAAGCAAACGTAGCATTCCAGCTACCATGTTCCACACTCTTGTTCGATAATATGTTCCTTCTAATCCATATAGCAAAATCATCCTGAAAAAAATATATGGATCAAAATTAGTAACGGAAAGCTCATCCCAAATCTGACGCACAAGCGTGCAGTCCCTAAACAAGTGTTCGAACGTCTCTTCTCCTCCATGGCACAGGATGCAATCTGGATTAGTGGTAAGATGTCTTCGCCTCCGTTCAGCATTTGTGAGGACTCCTCCCTTGCTAGCAAGCCAAACAAAGCTCCTAACTCTTTCTGGGACTTTGATTCTCCATATTTTCGTTCCACTTCCAGCCACCATTTTCGTTCCAAAAATCGGACACAAGAGCATGTATTTGATCAGAACTTAGCTCCTAACTCTTTCTGGGACTTTGACTCTCCATATTTTGGGAGCAAGCAGGCGATTTACCGAGAGCCTTGTCAACATACTTATTCTTGAGTACGGACGTCCAAATATCACCCTCTTCCATGACAAAACGCCATCCAAGTTTCCCAACTAAGGCTACATTAAGTTCCCTCATCGTACGGACTCCGAGCCCACCTTGATTCTTCGGTTTCACAACTTCATCCCACGCAACTTTATGCATCCTCCTCTTCTCCATACTACTGCCCCAAAGGAACCCTCGGTTCAAAGTATCAATCTTATCACACACACTAATAGGAAGAAGTGTCGTTTGCATAGAGTAAACTGGAATAGAGTTAAGCACTGATTTAACAAGAGTCGCTCTTCCCGCGAAGCTGAGTGTCGACGCCTTCCAGCCAGCTAGTTTTGATTTAAACTTGTCCAGAAGACCATCAAAAGTACCCTTGTTAATAGACTTATGAACAATCGGCATGCCAAGATACATACCCAAATCCGTCGTCACCGAAAAGCCACTAACCGAAGCAATCTGCTGCCTCAACGGACGCCTTACATTTTTTGAGACAAAGATTTTTGATTTGGTACTGCTGACTTTTTGACCAGAGGCTTTACAAAACAAATCCAAGCATTTCATAATGGCATGCATTTGATCAATAGAGGCTTCGGCAAAAAGAACGATATCATCGACAAAGAAAAGATGAGAGGGACGAGGCCCCGATCTTGTCAAATTAATTGGTTTCCACTCACGCCTATCAACAGCATGGTTAATAATATGGCTTAACCTTTCCAAACATAAGAGGAAGAGATAAGGGGATATGGGGTCCCCCTGTCGGACACCTCTAGAAGCTGAAAATTGAGAAGAAACTTCACCATTCCAAAGAACTTGCATACGTGGAGATGAAACACATGCCATAATCCATCTAATACAAGTAGCCGTAAAACCTGCCCCTTCGAGCGTAGCCTCAATAAAATCCCAGTTGAGGCGATCATAGGCCTTTTCTAGATCCAACTTTATGGCCATCCATCCCCGCGCCCCTTGTTTCTTTCTCATAGAGTGAACAACCTCTTGGACCACAACGATATTATCCGTAATCAACCTACCCGGTAGAAAGCTTCCTTGCGTCGGTCCGATAATGTCCATCATGATTGATTGGATTCGATTAACCAACACTTTAGTAACAACCTTGTAAAGGACGTTACATAAGCTAATGGGGCGAAATTGACCGATATGCTCTGGTTTGCCCACTTTGGCTAGTAAAACAATGAGCGTGTCATTAACTCCAATAGGAAGAACAAAAGTGTTGAAAAAATCCCGGACGAACTTTACCATTGAGGGCCCGACTGTCTCCCAACAACGCTGAAAGAAACCCGGATTGAAACCATCGATCCCAGGAGATTTGAGAGCACCCATGCTCTTAACTGCATTCCAAACCTCCTCTGAAGATATCACCCTTTCAAGAGCCTTAAATCTAATAGGATCAATTTGAGGGAAGCTACAATTCAATGCAGGAAGTTGAACATCAATGGACCCCTCCTCAGAATAAAGTTTTTGAAAAAAATCAGTAGCTAACTTTTCCAACGCAGCTTTGTCTTCGATCCAATCCCCGTCCTCATTTCTCAAACCCTCGACCCTATTCTGCTTTCTTCTAATGATCGTGGAAGTGTGAAAGAACGACGTATTTCGGTCTCCACAGTTGAGCCATTGAACCCTAGATTTTTGGAGCCAAAAAACTTCCTCTTGTTCTAACACTTTCTCGATCTCGCTCTGCACACTCAATTCTATTTCCAACAAACGAGCCGTAGGACCTCTAGCTATATTGCATTGGATAGCTTCCAGCCTCTTCAATAAATCCTTTTTCCTTTGATGAAGATTTCCGAACACTTTCTTATTCCACATACGAAGATCTTTTTGCAGCAACTCAAGTGCGCCCGGTGTATCAACATCCGACTTCCAACAGTTCTTAACTTTGTCAAAAAACGTTGGGTGGGAGAACCGAGCTGATTCAAATCGGAAAGGCCGCCTCTTCCTATCAAGAACCACATTCGGATCCAACGAAAGAAGAAGGGGGCAATGGTCCGAGGAAAACTTAGGTAGGTGACAAACCCTGGCTTCCGGCCATTGGATACGACCATCCACGTTCACTAAAAACCTATCAAGTCTTTTGTGCACAACTGAGTTATCCGGTAATTTTCTGCTCCAAGTGAACTCTTGCCCGGTGAATCCCAAATCAAGTAACTGAGCTTTGTTCCTCTAATCATTGAACACCGAAGAATCAGCATGAAGCCCTCCTTTGCCCCCCTTCCTCTCATTCTTATACAAAATACAGTTGAAGTCCCCACCAAAGAAAGCCGGGCCAACCACTCTGCTTGCCGACGCATCAAGATCCCGCCAAAAAGTTTCTCTACGGGTGACCGAAGGAGGCCCGTAGACAGCAAAGAAATGAACTAACTGACTACCATTGGTAACTTTAACATGAATGAAATTGTTATTCAGCTCCACCACGTCCACATGTGCACTGGTATTCTTCCAAAACAGTCATATGCCTCCTTTGAAACCCACAGCTTCAACCCTACAAACGTTGGTGAAATCTGTCTTTGTCAACTTGTTGCAAACTGATTCAGCTCTGCCCCCGGAAATCCTAGTCTCGAAAAGCGCTAGCATATCCACCTTGTGAGTTCTACAAAGATAACGAATAGCTCTACGAAAACCTGGCTTGCCTGCACCAAAACAATTCCAATATAAGATATTCATCATAATTAAATAATTAGAAGAGAACAAAAAAACCAAAGGATCAGTTTGGCCCTCGAGCTGAATCGCTCTCCGCCATCGTGGAATCATCATCAATTGATGCAACTGTTGGTTCAAATTGATGAGTAACTTCATGCTGAACAGATCCAATATCGATCTCACTTGAAACATCACACCCCGGAGCCCTAGTATTTTCATCATGAACCAAGGTTTCCAATCTGTCCGATGAAGCATCTAACCCAGGGTCTGGATTGAACAATTGCAAGACCGCATTTTCTTGTGTATTAGTATTTGCAAGCTGAGATTCTGATGAGTAGATTTGATTCCGCTGTCTTTTCTTCGGTACATCCATAGTATTGATCTCTGGCCCAATAGGCCCATCTTTATTTTTATGCTTCGGGGTAAAAACTCCTTTCACTCTACCTATTTTGGGCTTACGTTTTTCCATATGGGCTTTGCCATTGATGGGCCCAATACCTTTCCCTGAATTGAACGAAGGTTGACTGATGGTTTTAGATGGAGATTCCTCAATCACAACAATATGATTCGGTGAAGTGGTACCATTATCCTCACAAGTAGGCCCCATAATATTTATTGCAAATTTCTCAAGATTATCTTCAACGGTAGCCTTAGTTTTTGCCTTGACTTTAGGACTTTCCTTCTTATTAGAGCTCCCCGATTTATCCGCCTCCCTTATTTCAATACCCCTGTAATCCACACTTTCTTTCTCCGTCGTTTCTAAAGCACCAAATCGATTTGTTGGCAAAGATAACTTCCTAGGATCGGGAAAGAGTTTATCCTTTCCTTTTCCACCAGTGACCGGAATATTCCTCGGCTCTGACTTCTGATTGCCTTCATTCGCCGGAGTATTTTGATCTTCATTGTGCCTCGGCCTCAACTTCACCGGTTTTTGCTTTCTTGTAACCACCATCCAATCCCCGTAAGTGCCACTACCCTCAAAACTCACCGGTAGTTGTTCTCCTACCCCATTGTTATTACTACTGCGATGGCTCGGTTCTCCCTCAAGGGTTTGTTCAATATTTCTTGACGGTGGAGTGATAACAGGCCTGAAAGGACAGTTGTTCTTAATATGCCCGAATCTGCCACATTTGAAGCATATTGTTGGGATTCCCTCATACTCAATAAGAAATCGGTCACCGTTGATACTGATAGCGCCCTTTAGTGGCCTCTCAAGATCCACCTCAACACAAATTCTCGCGAACCTCCCCCTGTTTGTGTATAAAGTTTTCGAGTCGACCTTGATCGGTCGACCAACTCCTTCAGCAACCTTGAGCAATATCTTCTCTTCATACAATGTTATCGGAAGTCCATCCAGGCGAATCCAAATCGGTGCCGATTTGATGGGCTCCGATGTACGAAACTGTGGGGACCAACTTCGGACAGCAAGGCAACGCCCAAACACAGTCCAAGGGCCTCCAGTTAAAGTTGCCAAGTAATCGTCTTCACTTCCAAATCTGATTAAGTAACACCCATGTTCCAAGTCAAGTATCTGAAATCGGACACTCGTTCTCCACATCTCCCTTATCTTTTTCTCCATGATGTGAAACGCGATGGGTTGGCCCAAGAGTTTGACTACCACCGACCAATTCCACACCGAGGCGAGCGCCTCCATAACCTCCTCGGCAATAGTGACCGCTGGATCCCCGTTTTCTCCGTCCGGAAAAGAAACAGTAACCTTCCCCTCGAGGAAGTCTTCCTTCAACAAGGTCTTAGTCTGATACACTCCTCCTACGGCAATATCCTTCCAAGAACTTTTTTTGTCCGGTGGATCTCCTGGGGGACGACCACCCGCAACACTATCCACTTGCATACCATCGGTTTCCGATCTTGGTTGATCCGGTGAGAACACCGGATTTGAAACGACGTTCATCGGTGAGAGTCGTCTTCAGAGAAAGAGAGCGTTTTTACCTGGTGAGATACGGCTGAATTCGTGTTCACTACTGGGAAACAATTGAGTTGTTTCTTTTTAGTTTGTATATTTAGGTAAGTTAACAAAGCAATATTGTTTTTTAACAAAAAAAAAACATAGTGATATCATTTTCTGCCTCTTCTTCCTCATCAACCTTTTCCCATAAATTTCAAAGACGCCGCACACCCTCTTCCCCAATCCTCAATGCCAGCTCACTTAGTCGCAATCTATCTCAATCTTCGTCGTCTCACCCCCATATCCCCGCCTCGAACCACCCTGTCCCAAAATCATTTAAATACCTCTTCCCCCACGTATTCCCTACAACCACCTAGGGAGTGGCCGTCCCCACAAGCCCCCTAGATTTCTGAGCTTTATAGAGCAGTCGGAAGAGACATCTTAACTAAGGCCTTGGGAAAGAAAGTTTTTGCATCTATGATTTGCAAGATGAATTTAGTTGATACCTACTCTTGTCGCAGCTAGAGAGGGAGTGTAAAAAAGATATAGAAAAACTTTCTATCTTTTTTTAGAAGGTAAAAATTATGCAAAAATCAAAGGATTTAATCTAGAACACCCTTTCGGATGGGAATTTGGAGTTCTATGTTACGCCGAATTTACTTACCGTTTATGTATGACGTAAACGAGCAACAAAACAAGCCTTGACATTACTTTTCCACGGCACGTGTTATATTTTCAGTGCCACAAAGGATGTAAATTTACAAGAGTATCGACAATTAAATTTTAATCCATTATGATCATGATATACTACCTAATAACGCATTAATTGATAGTATACTACCTAAAAGAAATTAATTAGAATTAATTTCTTTATTATGTTAATCCATAAATTAATTTGTCAATAATTAAAAATTTACAACAAATTAGATGATAATGTTTATGTCAATAATTAAATAATATGATGGTCTTCTAACCAACCTATTCGACATGTACCACAAATTAGATGCTAGAAATTTTTATGCACTCTTGAGATAAATATTTGAAAAAAAGCATGTACGGGAAAATAGGGGATATGCGGTCAACACTAAATAGAAATAAAGGCAAAAAATGAGGGGAGGTGGGATCAGTAATGTACACCAATTCATTTTGAGTCAGTTAACAAAGCGATACCAATTCATTTTGAGTCAGTTAACAACAAAAAACGAATTGATTTCAAGTATGTTAACAAAGCAATATCGTTTTTCAACAAAAAAAACAAAGCAATACCATTTTGTGCCTCTTATTCCTCATCAACCTTTTTCCATAAATTTCAATGAAGTCGCTCACCCTCTTCCCCAATCCTCACTGTCGGCTCACTCAGTCGTAATCTATCTCAATCTTCATCGACTCACCCCCATGTCCCACCCTTCACCCCCGCCCTGGACCACCCTGCCAAAAATCTCTTAAATACTCCTTCCCCCACGTATTCCCTACGACCGCTTGGGGAGAGGCCACCCTTACTCGCCCCCTAGTTTTGTGAGCTTTATAGAGAAGTTGGAAGAGACGTCTTGACTAAGGTCTTGGGAAAGAGAGTTTTTGCATCTATGATTTGCAAGATGAATTTCGTTGATACCTACTCTTTTCCCAACTAGAGAGGGGGTGTTAAAAAGATATAAAAAGTTTCTATCTTGTTTTAAGAAGGTAAAAACTATGCAAAACCCAAAGGATTTAATCTAGAACATCCTTTGTGATGGGAATTTTGAGTGCTATATTATGTCGAATTTAGTTACCATTTATGTGTGACGTAAACGAGGACCAAAACAAGCCTTGACATTACATTCTCGAGACACGTGTTTTATTTTCAGCGCCTCATAGTATTGCAAATTCACAAGAGTGTCGACAATAAACATTTTAATCTATCATGATCATCGTATACTACCTATAATAAAGCATTAATTACTAGTATACTACATTAAAAGAAATTAATTTTATGTTATTCTAGGAAATAGTTTATGACAATAATTAAAAATGTGCAACAAATAATATGATAATGTTTATGTCAATAATTAAATAATAGGATGGTCCTTTTACCACTCTATTCAACATGTACCACACATAGATGTTATAGATTTTTGTGCACTCTTGAGATTCATATTTTAAAAAATGAAATAAGCATGTACGGGAATGGAAGGGATGTGAGGACAACACTAAATAAAAATAATAGAGAAAAATGAGGGGAGGTGGGGTCAGTAATGTACATGAATTCATTTTGGGTAAGTTTACAAAGCGATACTGTTTTTCAAGAAAAAAACGAATTGATTTTGGGTAAGTTAACAACGCATACCCTCTTCATCCTTTTCCTAAAAATTTCATTGACACCGCTCACCCTCTTCCCCAATCCTTGCCGCCGGCTCACTTAGTCAGCCTCTTTCTCAATCTTCGTCGGATCACCCTCGTTTCCCCACCCCGGACTGTCCTTCCCCAAATCTCTTAAATACACCATCCTCCATGTATTCCCTCCGACCCCATGGGGAGCGGCTGCCCTCACATGCCCCTAGATTTGTCAGCTTTATAGAGTAGTTGGAAGAGACGTCTTGAATAAGACCTTCGGAAAGAAAGTTTTTGCACCTATGATTTGCTAGATGAATTTGTTGGATGCCTACTATTTATCCCAACTAGAGAGGGAGTGTTAAAAAGATATAAAAAAAAACTTTCTATCTTTTTTAAGAACTTAAAAATTAGGCGAAACCCAAAGGATTTAATCTAGGACATCCTTTCGAATGGGAATTTTTGTAACACCCCATTCTGGCATGTGCCTAGGGTCACAAGGTGGTAGGCCTCACAATGGGCATACCAAAACAAGCTGACAACAATAGACTGTAATGGACCTTGCAACAAAAGCACTGCGAGTAAATTCAAATAAACCATCCAATCTAGAAGTTCAAAATTTCATGTCATAAAATCATGCAAGCATGAGCCCAAAATCTGTAATACATGACAACAAGACGTCAAAGCTAGTCTAAGGTCCAAACCCTCAACACATACTCCCCAAAAGACTCATAGTCCAAGCATCACTCACAATCTAAGAAAAACCAAAAGACTAAAGTACTAAAGTCAATCTTCTAAGACTCAACGCATCAAGACCGAGCTCCACCATCCGGTATGCAACCTCATGGCACATTTCCCATGTCGGAATCCTTACCTAAAAACGCCACAAGTTGATCACATTAGCCTACGGTCCCGGTATGGGCCAAACAAGTAAATCAAACATGTAACAAAAATTTTTTAGTAAACTAAACTTGCATATATCCATATACTTAAAGATGCACACACAATTACAGTCACAATAGAAGTATGAAAGTAGCCAAACAAATATAGTCAAATGTAAAATCATCCATAGAAATGTCAATAAGGATATTAGCAACAAGTGAAAATATATTACCAAAGCACACATAATCACAACATACATCCTCTTAGGTCATCACTCAAGCATTTTAGACATTTCAAACAAAATCCATCAAATATAATAGCAATCCAATGTCATCCTCCATATATGGCACCCTCCGGCCTCTCATCGATGGCGCACGGTCAGGGCGCGTCCTATACACATGCCCATTTTCCCCATTCACCCTTCTTTCCCCGGCTAAACCTCTACTAGAGCGTTTGCCAAAACAATTTATTTATTTTTAGAAGGGGATCCCTTCCAGACGCATGACCATGCCCGGGGGCCACTGCATCTCCAACTTATCCCGTGCTCCATGATCATGCCGGTGGGACCCAGTGCACGCATAACAAAAACATTTAAAAGCAATTACCATAATTTGAAATATATATATATAAGCATGTAATATGGAATCATTGCAAAATAAGATCTACACATTCAATTTACTCGTTCAACGCATAACGAATCGTAATCTAAGTAAGTCGGCAAGCGACTTACCTCGAAGGCGAGACACAAACACGTAGCGGGAGAAAGGAAGCTCGAGCAAGTCACACACGAAAGTTATCGAATCCTAACAAATCAGTAACCGAAACTATAACATTCGAAGAGAAACGAAACACAACTTAACGCCCCAAAAGCTAAAAGTTCTTTCTAAGTTATGATTATGGACATAATCAATTTTACGTTAACACTTACGATTTCCGACCCAACCCAACCTTGTCACCCGTTCGATTCCAATCTAGGTTCCTAGTTACCATCACTCTTCAAAGTGACAATCCCCAATCTAGACCAAGACATCCAATCAAACCACAACAATTTAGTAATCAACTAAATGAACAATTAAACAATTCTGTTAATAACATTACACTTGATAATTAAAGCCAATATAACCAACAGTGGTTCGGTCAATATTACATTACAATCCAGTAGCCACGAAAGGAAAATTCAACATTAGCTACAACAATTCAAATTGATCCCCACAGCAAGACGCCATTAAGCATCATTTACTTTTAATCCTAATTGATCCACTCAACAAGAGAATTATACCCAAACCCACAAACTTAATTGTTTAAACTCGACTAACAAGAACCTAGATTGAATTGAAAGATCGGATTTCTCGTGCAAAACAACCAAACAACTTGACCCAACCCTTTACCGTAAAACTAACAACAACTCTAGTCTAACAACATCGATCGAATCTTTTCACAAACAACCACAACATGTAATTGGATCCGAACGGAAAGGAAGTCGAGCAAGAGTCACAACCTCCTGATTTCTGTCGATTGCAACGGAAGCGCGGTTTGGTCTTGGACTCGACCGGAGATGGGGATGCTGAACGGCGATGATGATCGGCGCTGGCGAACGGAAATGACAACCTGGGATGGTGAACGGAGCTTGAACCTGGAGCAGCGTACTCGACCCCTTCTTCTCTTCTTGATAGCTACGACACTCGAGATTGAGCAGGTGTCGCTAGTTGGGAGGCGACGACTTGTCGGTGGAGAGGACGAGACCATGCGTGAACGACGGTGTGCAAGGAGGCGGCGAGCGCACAACAACGTCAGTGGAAGGAGCTCTTGGCTGCAACCGGGCTTATTCGAGGTCACCGATGGTTGGTGCGTTGAGCAGGGATCGAGAAATGAATGGAGGCGAGAATCGCAAACGGGAATAAAAATGGAGATGGAACTAGGGTTGGGCATAGGTCCAAAACCGGATCGGACCGGACGGGGACCGAAATCCTCCAAATCTATGGACCTAGGACCGGACCGAAATTTCTCGGTCCGGTCTGGTCTCAGTCCCGGTCCGGTCCAGTCCGGTCTCAGTCCCGGTCCGGTCCAGTCCGGTCCAGTTTTGGACCGGTTTGGACCTGGATATTATTTTTTTAAAAAAATTAATATTTTTCAAAGAAAAAATTATGTTTTTAGTAAAAAAAATTACATATTATTTATAAAAAATATAATGTTACGAAGTATATACATAAAAGTGAAACTTAAATAATAAAAATTAAATTTTTTAACATAAGAAATATTATTTATATATATAAATTTATAATTTTATTTATATTTTAAAAAAGTCGGTCCGGACCGGACAGGACCTGGACCGGACCGGGACCGAAAGTTCTAAAATTCATGGACCGAGGACCGGACCGGTTAACCCTCGGTCCGGTCTCGGTCCGGTCCGGTCCAAAATTTCGGTCCGCACCTAAATTTGCACAACCCTAGATGGAACAAGAGATTTGAGCGAGGGAGGGATCGAAAAGAACCAGAGAGCTTGGTGTTGATGAGGAGCGGTGCACAAAAGAAACGAAGAAGGCAATGAATAGTCCCTTCCAAAAATTAGGGTCGTAAGTAGGGTTAGAAGGTGGCAAGGTGGAAAAAAAACTTGGGCCTTGTCTTATAGTCCGACCCAAAAGAACAAGGGAGAGGCATTAGCCCAAAGTTAGAGTAAAATAGGGAGAGAATGATTGGCCCAACTTTAAATACCCGAACTAAAAGTAACCCTATAACGCTCAAAGATTATAACTTCACCTAACAAAATCCCGGGTATTACATATACCCCCACTAAAAAAAAAGTTTCGTCCTCGAAACTCAAGTAGAGCTAAGTTAATATATGAATAAGGATGGGAGATTGGTTTGAATCTCACAAATCCTAAGTAGGGTTAGAAGGCGGCAAGGTGGGAAAAAAAATTTGGGCCTTGTCTTATAGTCCGACCCAAAAGAACAAGGGAGAGGCATTAGCCCAAAGTTAGAGTAAAATAGGGAGAGGATGGTTGGCCTAACTTTAAATACCCGAACTAAAAGTAACCCTATAACGCTCAAAGATTATAACTTCACCTAACGAAATGTCGGGTATTACATATAACCCCACTAAAAAAAAGTTTCGTCCTCGAAACTCAAGTAGAGGTAAGTTAATATATGAATAAGGATGGGAGATTGGTTTGAATCTCACAAATCCCCACCCCTTAACATAGGTTCGTCCTCGAACCATTTCCTATCGACCACGACAACGAAAGTAAAGTATCCATCAATCGAACCGAGTGCTTTCAGAATGGAAAGTCAACATAGTATCTACTCTAACATGTCAAAGAATCATTAAACTCACATAAGCAACCAAGCAAACGATCACCCAAGCAATACAACAAGTAAGCAACAATCAACCAAGCGAATTAACAATCAAACAATTTAAGGTACTAGATACGATGCAAGAAAAGCTCAAGTACTAACCATTCCCCACGGACTCTATCAACTTAGAGTATAACTCGGGATAACTCTCTTGTATACTTGCCTCCGTTTCCCAAGTGGCCTCCTCAACTCCACGCTTAGACCACTGTACTAAGATTAAAGGAATCTCCTTGTTTCATAGTTTCTTCATTCAACGATCCAAGATAGCTATGGGTTGTTCAACAAAAGTATGATCTGGCTCGATTCTCAACCCTTCATAACTGATCTTGTGGTTGGGATCGGGAATGTATTGCCTTAGTTGAGATACATGAAAAACGAGATGAACTCCCTCCAAGGATGGAGGAAGTGCCAAACGATAGGCCAACTCTCCGACCCTTTCTAAGATCTCAAAAGGTCCGACGTAGCGAGGACTCAACTTCCCTTTAATCCCAAATCTCTGTACCCCTCGAGTAGGCGACACTCAAAACCATACATGTGCACCAACATCAAATTCTAAGGGTCGCCTTCGTTTGTCAGCATAGGATTTCTGACGACTCTGAGCGGCTAACATGCGTTCCCTTATCAAAGAAACTTTATCAACTGTCTCTTGGATCACTTGGGGTATCTCACCCACTCTGTCAGAGGGGTCATCCCAACAAAGTGGCGTTCAACACTTTCGACCATACAACGCCTCATAAGGAGCCATTTGAATCGAGGCGTGCCAACTGTTATTGTATGCGAATTCCACCAGCTTTAAGTTCTCTGACCAACCACCACCCCAGTCGAAGACACAAGCTCTTAGCATATCTTCAAGTGTTTGAATTGTCCTCTCTGACTGTCCATCTGCTTGCGGGTGGTAAGAAGTCGTGAAATGTAGTCTTGTACCCAACGCTTGGTGCACCTGATGCCAGAATTTCGATGTAAAGCGACCATCTCGGTCGGATACAATTGATTTTGGTACTCCATGTAGTCTCACTATTTGCTTTACAAACACATCCACTAGTTTAGGAACCGGCCACATCTCCCTAATTGATAGAAAACGTGCCGTTTTCGTCAATCTGTCCACTACTACCCAAATGGCATCATGACCTCGACTGATGCGCAAACCTGTGACGAAATCCATATATATGTCTTCCCACTTCCATTCTGGAATGGAGAGGGGTTGGAGCATCCCTCCTGGTCTCTGGTGTTCTATCTTAACTTGTTGACATATCTGGCATCGTGCTACAAACTTGGCCACATCAAGTTTCAGGCCATCCCACCAGTAATGTTGCTTGAGGTCCTTGTACATCTTACTTGCTCTTGGATGTATTGAGTAGAGCGTAGCATGTGCCTCTTGAAGGATTTTCTGTCTCAGCTCTTGATCACGGGGTACGCATACTCTCCCATTCAACCTCAAAATCCCATCTCGGATTTCAAAATCGGGCGCTTCCCCTTGACGCACCTTTTTACACAATTCTTGAATCATCGAGCAAGTCCCTTGCTTTTGACGGATCTCTTCTAACAAACTAGGTTGACAGTCCAAGGAACACAACTAACCTTGATATCTCTGAATCCATACCTCAATCCCGTTTCTTATCAAATCTCTTTGCAAAGCGGGTTGAGCAGTCAAGTGAGATAACATCTGCTCCTGAGATGATTTCCCACTGAGTGCGTCAGCGACGACATTTGCCTTGCCTGGGTGATAAAGGATCTCCAGATCATAATCCTTAATCAATTCAAGCCATCTGCGTTGCCTCATATTGAGTTCTCGCTGAGTGAAAATGTACTTGAGGCTCTTGTGATCTGTCAAAATTTGGCAAGTTGTCCCATATAAATAGTGTCGCCAAATCTTCAAGGCGTGGATCACAGCCTCTAACTCTAGGTCGTGTGTCGGGTAATTTAGCTCATGAGTCTTAAGTTGTCTAGAAGCATAAGCAATCACCCGATCCTTCTGCATTAACACACAACCTAAGCCAAGTTTTGACGCATCACTGTAGACCACATACCCTTCTGAGCCTTGAGGAAGTGCTAAAATGGGCGCAGAACTTAGCCTCCTTTTCAACTCCTCAAAGCTTCTCTGGCAAGCCTCTGTCCATATGAACTTGGTAGTTTTACGGAGTAAGTTGGTCAACGGTTGGGCTATATTTGAGAAACCCTCAACGAACCTCCTGTAATATCCTGCCAAACCCAAGAAACTACGTACTTCCTTTACATTCTTGGGAGGTTGCCAAGAGGCTATGGTTTCAATCTTCATTGGATCAACTTTCACTCCATCTGCAGAGAACACATGCCCTAGAAATGTGACCTCAGGCAACCAGAATTCGCACTTTGAAAGCTTGACAAATAAACGACGTTGTCTTAAAACCCCCAACACAACCCTTAGGTGGTTAGCATGCTCATCTTGGCTCCGAGAGTAAACCAAGATATCATCAATGAACACTACCACAAATTGATCCAAGTATTCAATAAAAAATCTTGTTCATCAACTCCATGAACACTACTGGAGCATTTGTCAAACCGAACGACATCACTACAAACTCGTAGTGCCCATATCAAGTCCGAAATGTCGTATTTGGGATGTCTTCATCTCGAATTCTCAATTGATGATAGCCAGACCTCAAGTCAATTTCAGAAAACACTATTGCTCCTTGCAGCTGGTCTAGCAAATCATCGATACGGGGAAGTGGATACTTGTTCTTGATAGTTATTCGGTTGAGTTCTCTGTAATCAATGCACAACCTCATCGATCCATCCTTCTTTCTTACAAAAAGTACTGGAGCACCCCAAGGCGATGCACTCGGACGAATGAAGCCTTTTTCTGCCAACTCTTCAAGTTGCTTTTTCAACTCTTGCATCTCTACTGGCGCCATATGATGAGGTATTTTTCAGTCGTTTTACCTATCAAAGAATCCTAACTTAACCAATCTGAGTAGAATGGTAAGCAAGGGTCGATCTCACAGAGACTCGTGTAAATGTGTTATTGCTTAAGTGCCAAGTAACTAATATGGGGGGGTTTCAGAATGATTATCTAAACTAATGTGCAAGAATAAAACTAACTATGAATGCAAAAGTTGATTTGAATATATGAGAGACAAACGTGTTCAACTAGTTAGATCTATCATGATATTGATTCATTGATCATCGATTCTCTTGATTCTCTTCTCATTGAATAATCTATTGTGGATAGTGATCCTACTAAGGATTAAAACCCAAACTTCATATATAGTTGATAGAACAACCAGTCTAACAACCCTAATTATTTAACAACCTAGAAGACCTTCTAGATTTAATTAAACAACAACATGACGATTCAAGTTATCAATAGAAACAAACACTTAGAGCAACCAGACATCTAAGTGACTTGTGAATTTATTCCCTACTTTAATCAACTTGTCCAACCGGTACTAAATTAATTAAAGTCTACTCTTGATCTAATTAACTCCAACCGGTAATTAATCAGATGCAGTTGTAAATTAACCTAGGAATTCAATTAAGTGATCAATCTAACAAAACCCTAGAATAATTCTGATTCAGTTAAGCACAGAGAATAATTTCTATTCAAGTTTGTTGAGAATCAATCAAATCTCACAACTACATACAAATCATGACTTCAATAACTAGCCAAACACAAGAGAAATTAGCAATTCATAATGAAATTGAAATCAAACTTACAAAGGTTTCAAAGTCTTCCTTGAGAGAAAAACCCTAGCCTCCAAAAGTATGATAAAAAGTTCCTCGAAAATAATCTATCATAAAGTATTTATATGCTCCCAAAAATATCCTCAAACACTATATCTTAAACCTCATACTCGGATAACACAAGCCCAAAAATCAACATTCCAAAGCCCAAAACCAATCTCAGCCCAAAGCACTTGCTCCGTGTAAAATCCCGATTGCGCGGCTTCGACACCAGAAAGCGCGGTCGCGCTTTTTCTTGCAACCCCGCGCTTTCCCCTTTCAGTTGGGATTGCGCGGCTTCGTTGCTCGGCTTCATCCCGAGCACTTGGCTTGTCTTTGGCTTGTCTTCCTCCTTGCCTTGGCCCTTCTCCTAGCATGTCCTAGCTCTCTTGGCTCCTTTGCCTCGTCCATCACCACCATGATCCATCTGTACTCGCCCCGCTGTTGCTCCTTAACCTAAAAACCTGTAAAACCGAGCAAACCAACGCATAATACCCGATAACACAAAAACCTAAAAACTACATAAAAACTAACCTAAAACTAACTAAAACATATATAAAACATGCATCTAAACTACTCCTATATGCGAGCTATCACCATACGATAAGGAGCCCGTGAAACAAGTCTTGTCCCCGGCTCTAACTCAATGCTGAAATCTACCTCTCTGTGAGGCGGAAGCCCAGGCAACTCCTCAGGAAAAACATCTTTGAATTCTCGCACAATAGGGATGTCCTCGAGTCTCAGACTATCCTTGGTTTCTTGAAGGGCATAGCACCAATATCCTACACAACCCTCATTCAACAATTTGGCAGCTTTCATAGCACTAATCATAGTTCCAGACTTCTTAGGGTCATGCCCCCAAAACACGTGCTGAGTTCCATCATTAGCGGTTACTGTCACTGTACGACTATGAATATCTAGAACAGCTTTGTATCTAGTCATCCAATCCATTCCTAGAATTACATCATCATTTGGCAAGGCCATGACGATGAAATCTGTAAGCCAATCCTTATCCCCAATGCGAATTGGACATTGAAGGATCTCTTTGTCCCCACTTATCTTACTACCATCCGACAAACCCACAACAAAAGGAGTACCCACAGAACATGTCAAATGTAATCTATCTACGCATGTAGTTGCAATAAAAGAATGAGTAGCACCAGTATCAAAAAGAATCTTAACAGGCTCAGATCGGATCCAAATCGTACCTGTAGTTGTCGGAGCATTTGGATCTTCAATTCTTCTCATCTCGAACACACGAGGTGGGTGGTTGGCTCCAGGACCCCCAACTGTGCTGCCACGGCTTCTACCACGACCTTGACTTGGAGTAACATAAGTTTGAGGGGTAGATTGTGATCGAATTCCTCCAGTTGGCCTAGAAGCAGGTGAGGATCCCTGAGATGGAGCAACTCCTTTGTTGCGACAGAAGACAGCACGGTGACCCTTCTGTCCGCAAGTAAAGCAAGTTACCAATGGTCGAGTACAAGCATTCTTCAGATGATCATAACCTCCGCAGTTGAAACACTGCTTCTGACCCGTTGCACCACTTGACCATTGAGATTGGCCTTGTTGGTTTTGTCTCATGCCTGAGTTGTTACCTCCCTGAGGCATGGAACTCGGCATCCCGTCACCTTTGAATCCTGTTGCGGTCCTTTGCCTCTTGCCACTACCTTGAGTGACATCAGGTCGCTTGTAAGCTGGGTGTGCCATCTCGTAAGCCATTGCCTTGTTCTGGTACTCTCTCAAGGTAGAGCATTCGAACCCAGCTACATACTGCCTAATCTCTAGTCTCATCCTCTTAGCAAAAGCATGAATGTGTTGATTCTCTTTGGTCACAGTGTCAGCCACATAAGTTAAATCTCATTGAAACTTCAAGGCAGCTTCTGACACTAAAATGTTCTCGGGCTTTGCATCAGCAAACTCTTGAGCTCGAGCATCCCTTACAGCAGCAGGGCAGAACTCATCTATCAACATCTTAGAAAATTCTTCAAAGTTCACTTCGTGGTCCAAAATCTGTAGAGACTACCAATTAAAAGCATTATCTTTAAGCAAGCTCTGAGCTAGCGACACCTTTCGATCCTCTGGTGCCTTGATCGTGTTGAGAGCTGAAGTGACTTGCCTCAACCACAGCTCCACGTCCTTCTCATGAGCTCCATTGAAAAACGGAAGTTTCATGTAACTGAACTCACGCAACCACTTGTCGGGTCCAGAGTCTTGACGACCCCTTTCAACTCGAACTGACTCTTCAAATACTTCTTGAACGGGTTGGAGCGGTCTCTGAATATCAGGCACCCTAGTTGGGGGTGCTGGTGGAACTGACATCCTAGAATAGGATGTTGTCATAGCGGACCCTTGGGGGTTTGGTAACCTTGAACCAGACAGATGGGAAGCGGCAGCGGCAGGGTTTGGTGCTTGACCACCCCCAAAAAGAACTTGCAAAAAGGATAGAACTTGTTCTTGGACCAAAGACTGTAGCCCAGGTGGACCAGTGGGAGGTGCCTCAGCAGCTGGAGCAGCTGGCGGCTCTTGAGCATTGACATTATTTCCAGACCTAGGCCCTACAGGATTGGCCTCCAAATCTAGCATTACTCAGCACAACATCAGATCGTTCATCACCTAGTCCCTGATTAGCATTTCTAACTGGTCCCAGACTCTCTGCAGTTCCCTCAGCCAAGTGATTAACATGAGGATCAACAGTAACTCCTCTTCCTCTACCTCTAGGTCTTCCTCTACCTCTTGCCATTACTAAGTGATACCTAAACATAATAAGTCACTTAGATTTTACAAGTAATAACTGTAATTAAACAAACAAAATGCTCACAGAGATTCTTCCCAGATGATGTAGCGGTCTCGACGTGTTTTCCTACCTAAAATGCAGCATGCCTAAGTAAAAAGGTTTTAAAGTTTTTATAACTATAAATTGGACCTCACGAGCTCTTTTGTTAGGACCTAGTGCTCTTGTTGCCAACCTGGCTCTGATACCAATCTGTAACACCCCATTCTGGCATGTACCTAGGGTTACAAGGTGGTAGGCCTCACAATGGGTCTACCAGAACAAGATGACAACAATAGACTGTAATGGACCTTGCAACAAAAGCACTGCGAGTAAATTCAAATAAACCATCCAATCTAGAAGTTCAAAATTTCATGTCATAAAATCATGCAAGCATGAGCCCAAAATCTGTAATACATGACAACAAGACGTCAAAGCTAGTCTAAGGTCCAAACCCTCAACACATACTCCCAAAAAGACTCATAGTCCAAGCATCACTCACAATCTAAGAAAAACCAAAAGACTAAAGTACTAAAGTCAATCTTCTAAGACTCAACGCATCAAGACCGAGCTCCACCATCCGGTATGCAACCTCATGGCACATTTTCCATGTCGGAATCCTTACCTAAAAACGCCACAAGTTGATCACATTAGCCTACGGTACCGGTATGGGCCAAACAAGTAAATCAAACATGTAACAAAAATTTTTTAGTAAACTAAACTTGCATATATCCATATACTTAAAGATGCACACACAATTACAGTCACAATAGAAGTATGAAAGTAGCCAAACAAATATAGTCAAATGTAAAATCATCCATAGAAATGTCAATAAGGATATTAGCAACAAGTGAAAATATATTACCAAAGCACACATAATCACAACATACATCCTCTTAGGTCATCACTCAAGCATTTTAGACATTTCAAACAAAATCCATCAAATATAATAGCAATCCAATGTCATCCTCCATATATGGCACCCTCCGGCCTCTCATCGATGGCGCACGGTCAGGGCGCGTCCTATACACATGCCCATTTTCCCCATTCACCCTTCTTTCCCCGGCTAAACCTCTACTAGAGCGTTTGCCAAAACAATTTATTTATTTTTAGAAGGGGATCCCTTCCAGACGCATGACCATGCCCGGGGGCCACTGCATCTCCAACTTATCCCGTGCTCCATGATCATGCCGGTGGGACCCAGTGCACGCATAACAAAAACATTTAAAAGCAATTACCATAATTTCAAATATATATATATAAGCATGTAATATGGAATCATTGCAAAATAAGATCTACACATTCAATTTACTCGTTCAACGCATAACGAATCGTAATCTAAGTAAGTCGGCAAGCGACTTACCTCGAAGGCGAGACACAAACACGTAGCGGGAGAAAGGAAGCTCGAGCAAGTCACACACGAAAGTTATCGAATCCTAACAAATCAGTAACCGAAACTATAACATTCGAAGAGAAACGAAACACAACTTAACGCCCCAAAAGCTAAAAGTTCTTTCTAAGTTATGATTATGGACATAATCAATTTTACGTTAACACTTACGATTTCCGACCCAACCCAACCTTGTCACCCGTTCGATTCCAATCTAGGTTCCTAGTTACCATCACTCTTCAAAGTGACAATCCCCAATCTAGACCAAGACATCCAATCAAACCACAACAATTTAGTAATCAACTAAATGAACAATTAAACAATTCTGTTAATAACATTACACTTGATAATTAAAGCCAATATAACCAACAGTGGTTCGGTCAATATTACATTCCAATCCAGTAGCCACGAAAGGAAAATTCAACATTAGCTACAACAATTCAAATTGATCCCCACTGCAAGACGCCATTAAGCATCATTTACTTTTAATCCTAATTGATCCACTCAACAAGAGAATTATACCCAAACCCACAAACTTAATTGTTTAAACTCGACTAACAAGAACCTAGATTGAATTGAAAGATCGGATTTCTTGTGCAAAACAACCAAACAACTTGACCCAACCCTTTACCGTAAAACTAACAACAACTCTAGTCTAACAACATCGATCGAATCTTTTCACAAACAACCACAACATGTAATTGGATCCGAACGGAAAGGAAGTCGAGCAAGAGTCACAACCTCCTGATTTCTGTCGATTGCAAGGGAAGCGCGGTTTGGTCTTGGACTCGACCGGAGATGGGGATGCTGAACGGCGATGATGATCGACACTGGAGAACGGAAATGACAACATGCGATGGTGAACGGAGCTTGAACCTGGAGCAGCGTACTCGACCCCTTCTTCTCTTCTTGACAGCTACGACACTCGAGATTGAGCAGGTGTCGCTGGTTGGGAGGCGACGACTTGTCGGTGGAGAGGACGAGACCATGCGTGAACGACGGTGTGCAAGGAGGCGGCGAGCGCACAACAACGCCAGTGGAAGGAGCTCTTGGCTGCAACCGGGCTTATTCGAGGTCACCGATGGTTGGTGCGTTGAGCAGGGATCGAGAAATGAATGGAGGCGAGAATCGCAGACGGGAATAAAAATGGAGATGGAACAAGAGATTTGAGCGAGGGAGGGATCGAAAAGAACTAGAGAGCTTGGTGTTGATGAGGAGCGGCGCACAAAAGAAACGAAGAAGGCGATGAATAGTCCCTTCCAAAAATTAGGGTCGTAAGTAGGGTTAAAAGGTGGCAAGGTGGAAAAAAAATTTGGGCCTTGTCTTATAGTCCGATCCAAAAGAACAAGGGAGAGGCATTAGCCCAAAGTTAGAGTAAAATAGGGAGAGGATGGTTGGCCCAACTTTAAATACCCGAACTAAAAGTAACCCTATAACGCTCAAAGATTATAACTTCACCTAACGAAATCCCGGGTATTACAATTTTGAGTTCTATATTATGTCGAATTTGATTATCATTTATTTGTGACGTAAACGAGCAATAAAACAAGTCATGACATTACATTCTCGAGGCATTGTTTTATTTTGAGTACTTCGAAGGATTGTAAATTCGCAAGAGTGTCGACAATAACATCTAATCTAACCTAATGTAAATTTGTATTTTTTTACATTGAACGCTTTGAATTTAAAGCATTCAATTGCCTCCTATTTTTTTTTGGTAGAATTCAATTGTCTCCTATAGACTTAATGTCATACATATCTTATATATTCTACCTTAGCCTGTTGACCTTCCACACATAATATTTACTTAATATTATACATCAATCATAAATTAATTATTTAGAAAATCTATGTTTTTATAGGTTTTCTAAATAATTGAATGTCAATTGTAAATACGTATTATAACTTATATGTGAAAAAGATATACAACTTCAAAAACTTAATTGATGGAATATAATATTTGAAAAAACTAAATACGTAAACATGTAAAAAAGAATTTAAATAGAATTATTAATCCGTGCAAATGCACGGACATATACTTCTAGTTTTAATATGTGAAGATGATGATATACTAGGAATCAGTTTATGACAATAATTAAAAATGTACAACAAATTCGATGATAATATTTATGTAAATAATTAAATAATATGACGGTCCTTTGACTCAAATATTCAAAATGTACCACGAATTAGATGTTATAAATTTTTATGCACCCTTTGAGAAACATATTTACAAAAATAAAATAAGCATGTACGCGAAAGAAAGGGATATGGGGTCAACAATAAATATAAATAAATGAGAAAAAAAATGAGGGGAGGTGGGGTCAGTGATGCACACAAATTCATTTTGGGTAAGTTAATAAAGCGATACCGTTTTTCAAGAAAAAAGAAATTGATTTTGGGTAAGTTAACCAAGTGATATCGTTCTTAAACAAAAACAACAAAGCGATATCGTTGTATGCCTATTCTGGCTCTTGTACCATTACCCAGAAATTTCAATGATGCCTCTCACCCTATTCCCCAATCCTCGCCATCAGCACACCCTCAATCTTTGCCGGCTCACCCCCTTGTCCTCGGCACCACCCCGAACTGCCCTGCCCCAAATCTCTTAAATACCCCTTCCCCAAATATTCCTTCCGACCGCCTGGAGATCGGCCGACCCCACACGCCCATAGATTTGTGAGCTTTATAGAGAAATTGGAAGAGATGTCTTAATTAAGGCTTTGAGAAAGAAAGTTTTTTCACCTATGATTTGCAAGATGAATTTGTTGGATACCTATTCCTTTCCCAACTAGAGAGGGAATGTTAAAAAGATACTAAAAAACATTCTATCTTATTTTTTGACTAGGTAAAAGTTAGGTGAAATCCAAAGGATTTAATCTAGAGCATCCTTTCGAATGAGAATTTGGAGTTCTATATTATGCCGAGTCTGGTTACCATTTATTTGTGACGTAAACGAGCAAAATAACAAGCCATGACATTACAATCCCGAGGCACGTGTTTTTATTTTTAATGTGTCGTAGTATTGCAAATTCACAAGAGTGTCGACAATTAACATTTTAATCTGTCAGGTACGTGATATACTACCTAATAAATCATTAATTACAAGTAGATTAGCTAAAAGAAATCAATTAGCATTAACTTCTATATTATGTTATTATAGGAATTAGTTTATGTCAATAATTAAAGAAATTTACAACAAATTTGATGATAATGTTTATGTCAATAATTAAATAATATGATGGTCCTTTGACCAAACTATTCAACATGTACCACAAATTAGATGATATATATTTTTATGCATTCGTGAGATACAAATTTTAAAAAATAAAATAAGCATGTACGGGAAAGGATGGAGTGTGGGGTTAATACTAAATAGAAATAAAAGAAAAAATGAGAGGAGGTGGGGTCAGTAATGTACACGAATTGATTTTGGATCAGTTAACCAAGCAATATTGTTTTTCAACAAAAAAAAATGAATTGATTTTAGGTAATTTGATATAGCGATATAGTTTTTCAAAAAAAAAAACGATATCGTTTTGTGCCTCTTCTTCCTAATCAACCTTTTCCCACAAAATTCATTGACACCGTTCACCTTCTTCCCGGATCCTTGCCGTCGCGCCGACTCACATAGTCACACTCATTCTCAATCTTCGCTGGCACACCCCCCATGTCCCCGCCCTCGCCCCAGCCCCGGAATGCCCTTCCCCAAATCTCTTAAATATCCCTTCCTCCACGTATTTCCGCCAATCGCTTAGGGAGGGGCCTCCCCTGCACGCCTCCTAGATTTGTGTGCCTTATATAACAGTTGGAAGAGACGTCTTGACTATGGCATTGGGAAAGAAAGTTCTTGCATCTATGATTTGCAAGATGAATTTGTTGGATACCTACTCCTGTCCCAACTACAGAGGGAGTGTTAAAAAGATAAAAAAAAAGCTCTCTTTTTCTTTGAGAAGGTAAAAATTAGGCAAAACCCAAAGGATTTAATCTATAACATCCTTTCAGATGGGAATTTGGAGTTCTATGGTATGCCGAATCTGGTTACCATTTATGTGTGTCGTAAACGAGCAACAAAACAAGCCATGACATTACATTCTCGAGGCATGTGTTTTATTTTTAGTGCCTCGAAGGATTGCAAATTCACAAGAGTGTCGAAACTTTTTAATCTGTCATGATCATGATATACTACTTAACAAATTATTAATTACTAGTATACTACCTAAAAAAATTAATTAGCATTAATTTCTATATTATCTTATTCTAGGAATTAGTTTATGTCGATAATTAAAAATGTGCGATGATAATGTTTATGTCAATAATTAAATAATACTAGAATGTTTAACATGTCCGTTGGACGGGACAAATTTATGCTTTTTATTTATTAATTGAAAATATTTTTTATAATAATAATGTAACTATAAGATATATTGACTAAAATCTAAATATTATCATATAAAAAGCTTAAATAAAAATAAATCATCAAAATTTTAACTTGAATGAAATAATATTATTTTGTGTATGGTGTATTGGTGTGTAACATGTTTCTCTTTAAGTTCTATTAATTTTCCACAATACCCTCTCGAGCAAAATCCTATATTGATCATTATTTCTTGCAAATTGGGTTGTTATTTTTCTTAGTAGTGAATATAATAGATGTGTAAAAAGTGAAAGACTTATATAATGAGAACAGAGTAGAACATAAAAAATTATATATTAAATTAGAACTTATCTTTTGTTTGTAATGTCTTATCTTTTTTTTTTACTTTTATTTGTAATCTCAAAAGTTGTAATTTAATGATTTTAAATTATTTATGTAATGCCCACAGTTTGATGTTATTTTTGTGTTTAATATCAATGGTTGCTAAATTAATGGTGTAATGTCAATGTTGATGTTATGCTTTGTGTATAATACCAAAGGTTGATGTCATATTTTGTGTGTAACACCAAATGTTGCAAAATTAAGATGGATTATTATTGAGAAAACCTTCTAACTTTATAATAGATTAAAAAAACTTTACAATAGATTAAGATTAAGAATTATTGTCGTCGTCGTCGTGTCTACGGCGGCGGCGGCGACGACAACGACGACGTATCTTTTCTTCTAGTGTACTAGTCCCTCTCTCCACTTACCCCACTTTCCAAGACACGTATCTTTTCTTCTAGATGGGCATTCTTTTGTTTTTCACATTGGAGTTCTAGGGCTCTACACTCATTTATCTCCTCTTCACTTAAAGGAGACTTCCTATTCTTTGGGCACTCAGACTTGTACCCAATCCCATGTTTGGCTGGGACAAACTTTGTTTGGGAACTTGAGGCTTCAGGATTCTCATTTCCCTTGCTCAGTGTTTGTAGGAACTCATATTTTATCGCTCTCTAGGGTCTTAATCTCATCCTCAAGAGCTACTATGTGGGACAAGTAAGACTGAAGCTTATCAATCAGTTTCATACAATTGGAACAGGATTCAAGACCAACTAACTCAGCATTTGTGTGTTCCGATGCATCTAGCTTCTTTTGCAATTTTATGTTATCCTTAACAAGACTAGAGAGCAATTTTAATAACTCAGGTTTTTCATAGTTAGCTAAGGAAGCAAGGACAGTTTCAGTGGTTATCTCACTGGGTTGTTCCCCAGTGGTTTCTCATATGGCCATTGCACACATATCTGGGTGTGTCCAAGACTCGGGATCTTCGTCCTCATCATCGCTCCAGGTGGTGACGCCTTCGGTCGTCAGTTCCTTGTGGGCATTCTTTTGCGAAGTGCCCTTTCTTGTAGCATTTGTAGCATGTGACGTCCGAGAGGTCCTTCTCAGCCGACTTTCTTTGGAAACTTTGACCCTTTTGTGAGTTCCCATAGCCCTTTTTGAACTTTCCCTTGTTGTAGAAGGATCGAAGGGCCTTTGTGACAAGGACGAATTCCTCGTCTTCTTCTTCCTCAGAATCTTCGTGTTGTTCTTGAACCGACTTGTGCATCTTTTCCAGTTTTAGGGCAATGTCCTTTTGTGCCCTTTCTTGCTCCTTATCGTCTTGTTTTCTTTTCTCATGTCCCACCAGCTTTTCAAAGACTTGGTGAAGCATGAGGGTCCTATTTTCAGGGTTCTCTTTGAACATGATCCTTTCATTGGACCATTCACCAATTAGGCCATTGAAGAGTTGCTGAACTTTCATATTGTCGGTGATCTCCTCCTTTGTGATCCCAAGTCCAGTGAGCTTGGTACACAGGCCTTCGAAGCGAGATTGGTAACTATTGACCGATTCTCCCACCTCCATTCGGAAGTTGAAGAACTCCCTCCTAGCGTTCATCTAGAGGTCCTCTCTGAGGTCAGAGTTCCCAATGTGCATTTGTTGGATGGCTTCCCACATCTCTTTTGTCGTTTCAATATTTGCTATCCTGTCACAGTCTTGTACTGACATGACATTTTTTAGATATTGTTTGGCTTTGTAATTTGCTTCCATGCACTTCCATTCGTTTGGCCCCCATTTTGTGAAGTCGTTGTGAATGGTTGGGTCTACCTCGAAGTTCCCTACTTCGATGACACACCAAGCTTGAAAGTCGTGGCTTTGCATCCAATCCTTCATGTTGCGTTGCCAATTTTCGAACCTTCTTGTGATAAGCTTTGGAGGCTTGTTGTTCCCATGTCCAACCTGAGTAAGTTCTTCAGACATCCTGTAACTTGCGATACTAACACAGAAGATCTAGAGCGTTCCTGCTCTGATACCAATTGTTGGATCGATATGTGTTATTGAGAGCTTGGGAACTAGCTGTTAAGCTGTTCCCAAGGCAGCGGAAGTTAAGTAAAGGCAAGTAAAGTAGAACGTAAACGACACAGTTCCTTTATAGAGGAACCCCACAACAACCAACTAGTTGTGTGGGTAAACCTCTACCTCCGCTTGGAGGATTTTGAACGATCCTCTTATCTTATTGATTGTTTCCTAGTTACACAGGAAAGACTTATACTTCTCTGTTCCTAGTAGTTCTTCCTAACTCTAGTAACACTAGTAAGCCTTCTCGACCTTGTTCCTAAGCGAACACCTCAACTAAACATAAGACATATCGAACCTTACACCTTGAGCTCAATGTCGCGGTTCCCTAACTCCTGGGAACTTGGATTCGTCGTCGTCGTCGTCGAGATCGAACACTCGCCGTCGGGGACTTCTCTTCTCTTGTCTTTCTCTCTTTCTTTGTGAGTGAATGTAAGTTTTGGGAGAAGTGCTTATTCCAAGCACTATTCATTTGGCTTATACTCATTCTTACTTGGGCTGCAATCTTGACTTTCATTGTGTCCGAAATGCCCTTTGTCTTGCACGCCAAGTCCTTATCCTTCACGTGTGACTTGATTTGAATTGAGTCAACTTTGAGACTCAATCGGGTCGTTGGATCACTCGCTTCAGTCTATTCCTCAGACTGAGCCTTTGTTTTGTCTGAGACAAGATCCCGTGATTTACGCTGAGTGGTCTTGTTTGCACATGTGAGTTCCCATGCGATGGGAACTGTTCTCTCCAGAGTTCCTTTAGTAGGAACTTGCTCTCATATATTCTTGTGTTCCTTTAGCGTTCTTGGAGATTCTTCATTAGATCTGGTGTTCCTTTGAAATACTTGAATGTAACTTGTTACTTCCCATATGCCGTTTGTCATTATCAAAACTGGAGACAAGTGTCGTTGTTCGGATGTTTGGAACCAAAGTTCCCAACACCGTCCCAATAGTTACTATTATATTTGACGTAAACGAGCAACAAAACAAGCCATGATATTACATTACCGAGGCACATGTTTTATTTTCAGTGCCTCGAAGAATTGCAAATTCACCAGAGTGTCGAAAATTAAAATTTTAATCATTCACCTTATAAAGCATTAATCATTTAGTATATTACCTACAAGAAATTAATTACCATTGATTTCTATATTATGTTATTCTAGGAATTAGTTTTAGCTATGACAATCATTTCGATTTTTGGCAAGTATCATAATCATCCACTTTCTGTTTTTTGAAATGATTACAAAATTCCTCATCTGTAAAATGTTTGTAAAAACTCGTGTAGAATGAGGAATTTCTACCGTTGACGTTAACTATGGAAACCTCATTCAAATTCTCTAAGTATAGTTACAGTCAACACATAAGATATTAAACAGAACTATTTAATTTTTTTATAGTGATTCGAATAATTCGTATTACTTTATTTTAAATCATGTGAATAATTATTTTATCAATATATGAATTAACCATATTTTCATAGGAATGGATTCTCGCAAATTCCAATCCCATGCATGAGATTTATGTGCATAAGTGCATTCATAGTTATCTATCATGTGTCTACTATTTTTTTTTTTTTTTGGTCGAAGGCGAGTCTACTATTGTTTTTCACCAGCAGAGAGCATTATCTATCATGTGACTACAATTCGAATAATTCGTACTACTATTGTTTTTCATAAATACATCTCATAATTTTTTTCACACGAATATTCGTTTCGCCGTAATTATTATACAATTGCTCACTTTCTCTTACTAACCTCTACATCTGGTCAACTTTTTCTAGCAATGTTATATTTTTTATATAATTTCAAGAAATAGCACTTTCTCAAAACGCACAAAAATTGTAATGTGTTTAACTTTTCGTTGACACAAAAATTGCAACGCATTAAAAAATGGAATTATTAATAATTATGTTTTGTTGATTTTATTTCATTTTTTTAGCAGAAAGATAGAATCTGTAACGCTTTCTCCAATTACTTGTTGGGTACAACTTCCATCGATATTCCTATATATGGAGCGAAATGTAAAGTTGTCAAATATAGTGATTCACTCAAGGATCTTAACTAGTCATTATTGAGAGCAAAAAACATACTACTTTCTTTGTTTTATATATTTGTCATTTTAGTCTTGTTTTTCTTACAAAATATTTATCATTTAAGTCAATTTGTTCAACTTTTTTCAATTACACACTTGTTCAATTAAAAAATTATTAATACATGTAAAAATAACATATTTCCATAAAACACCAATTAATATGCCTTTGGGGATTTGGTTCAACGGTCAAGCCTCTTGGGTAGTTCCCCGAGGTCACAGTTTCGAATTTTATGGGCGGCGATTTGCCCTTTTTCTTTAAAATTAGTTAGTAACCAGTTTTTATCGACCCTAATCCTTATCATATAAAAAAACACCAATTAATATGGAGTAATTCAAGGACAATTTGATCTAATTTTTATATTTTCAAAAAATGTGTTATAGCTAAAATGACAAAAATTATGAAATAAGGGAGTATTTTATTACTATTTCCAGACTTGCTATTAAGCATTTATTGCATGTATTGAGTAGCTTTATTCATCAACCTCCTAAACTTCACATGAAAGTTGCGTGTGAATATTTTGAGTTAAGATAAAGTATTGATTATGTGTCGGTTTATTATTATTATTATTTTTTTATTTATTTATTTATTTATTTATTTATTTATTTATTTATTTATTTATTATTATTATTATTATTATTATTATTATTATTATTATTATATTGTTTGTTTGTTTGTTTATAAATTAATTAATTTATGTGAATTAATACTTCTAGGTCCCGTCGAACTGCTGGAAGGTTCTAGCCCACATAGCCGTCTAGACCGCCTAGGACCGTCTAAGCTACCGTTCAGGTCGTCTAGGCGCTAGGTGGTTCCTCTTCGCCTAGCGTCTGCCAAGCGTTTTTTAGAACATTGTGTAGGATATTTATTATTTTGGCAGTGGTAGATTTAGGAATGTTCAGAAGGGAGGGTGGATTCTGAGTTAGTGCCTCAATGGACAATGGCTAAGCCTTGTCGTCACCCGTCACCGGAGGTCTGGATTGGTGCCTATGGCTCTGAATTTTTACATGTCTTAGCCAGTCACACTTAATTGGTCAATTGAAGTAGTCGGAGTCGACACCTTCGGCCAGGGAAAAAATTGAGATTAAATTTTTCAAAATTTAAACCCTCATTTTTTTTAAATATTAAAAAGTTTAGCCTTGTCTATGTACCCCCAATGTATTATCTCTTTACACTTACATAAATTGAAGTCAGACTTCAATTTATGTAAGTGTAAAGAGTACCAATCTTATGTCTCTCACTTCCTCTCCGGCGGCTGCTTCAACAAGCACTAATGAAGTTACTATGGAAGACATGAGCACCGACAAGAGAGAACAACCTCCGGGTGATCCCCCCGATCGATCGACCTCGTGGAAGGATGTTGTTGTTGTGGGAAGCGCTTCACAACAAAAAACCCTAGTTGATGAAGAATTTATTGCTGGAAAAAGTCAAATCCATCACCCTAATGGTCCTGATGGAGACCCTGCTATCACGATTGAGGAAGACGTTATGGATGCTCTTGCCTCAGTCTGGAAGTGGTCTGTGGTGGTCAAATTGCTTGGCCATCCCATCGCTTTCCCATTGATGGAGAAAAAGATCCGAGAAATGTGGAGATCGAATGTAAACTTTCAAGTGTTGGATCTTTCCAATAGTTGCTACCTTGTTCAATTCGGAAGGGAAAGTGACTTCATTAATGCTCTTACGGGGGGACCATGGACCATCTTTGGTAGATGCTTGATAGTCAGAAGTTGGTCTCCTCAATTTCGTACTTCTGAGCCAATCAAGACAACACCCACATGGATCTGCAGTACTGATCTTCCGGTCACGCTATACGAGGAAAAAATTCTACTTAAGATCGGAGAAGCCATTGGCCGTCCTATTAAAGTGGATCCAAAGACTATGTTCACGAATCGAGGAAGATTCGAACGCATTTGTGTGGAGCTTGATTTAGAGAAACCTTTGAAGGGTTCGTTAAGTATTAATGGTGATAGATTCCTTATTGAATACGAGGGACTCCCAACCATCTGCTTTAATTGTGGTCGCTTTGGCCACGTTAAATCACATTGCCCCTTTCGTAATGTTTCCACACCTCCAAAAAACACGACTGTAACGGCGGGAGCCGAGTTGGTGTGTGCACATGAGAAGTCCGGGAACTCGGCACGCCGCCGACTGAGAATGACACTCGGAAGGTGACCGGCGAAAACAAAGGCTCGTATGGCGCCTGGATGGTAGTTGAAAAAAGGAAAGGCAATGTCAGAGGCAATCAAGGAAATCTTCGGGTGAACAATACTAGGAAAGTGGGTGCAAAAAATAATCAACAGAACGAGGAGAGAGGCAAATCAAAAACTGCCCAGCCTAGTAAACCGATATCCTCCAAAATGAATCAGTTCGATACCCTGGCGGCACTTAGTGAGGAAACGTGTGAACAAATTTCCAAGGCAGTCAAGGATATTTCCTTAGGGAAAAGATTCACCTCCATTAATTTCGGGAAAGAATTAGGCCCTGTTGATGTGTCGTCGGATATGGATATTATTCCACAGCCCCCCCCCCCCCCTTTTGGAAAATGTGACTAGGCAACCTTCGGAGATAGGCCCACTGCCCGCCACTTTGACAAGTTCCCCTAATATGGAAACGATCACACCAAGGACCAAGAAGCCAAAAGAATCAATTTCCGTTGACCGGTCAAGGAAAAACAAATCTTCCAAGATAGTAAAACCCAAATCTTCTACCTAGAATAGATATCATCCTTTTCCGAAATCGGCTCCAAATCCAGTTAGCGAAGATTTGATATCTTCACAAAGTACTCTTGATACGCTTACGCCGCTAGTTCTCTCAAAGCCAGCTGCTACTACAAGCCAAGTTCAAAACAAGAGCTTGAAAAAGAAACTTCGTGAGGCGGTTCAGAAATTGGCAGAAGAGAAACATAACTTAGCAGACAATCCTCTGTTCGAGGATTCCATCCATACGGATACTCAGAATGTCAGAGCAGGGCAGAATTCCGAGAGGGGCAATCAGTCAAGTCCGAGACTCTCGAAGTTTGATAGTATCGCACCGCCGGCCGGGTCCATTCAAGATCACAACCCCAAGGACAATCCAATGCATGAGGGTCGAGCTACTCCCCATGATAACGGAAACCCTTCCGATCCTATACAGGGTCTCAGTGCCCCCGGAGATTCAGGAGGCGTCAATGCGTCTATCTGATTCGATTTTCGCGTTTGCTCAACGCCTGTCACACGACATGTTGCCTTTATTTGGCTTCATTAACTCTTCATTAATGTCTATGATTGATCTTAATATCCTAATATGGGACGTCCGTGGGGCGGCTAGTGATCACTTTATATCGACGATTCGAGAACTTATTCGGATTCATGATCCCAGAGTACTGATTCTTATCGAACCACATATAAGTGGTGAGCAGGCTGACAGATCTTGTTCTCGTATTGGTTTTGATGGGATCCTCCGCGTTGAGGCGGAGGGTTTCTCTGGCGGAATTTGGCTTCTTTGGCGCCAATCCGAAGTTAATGTGACTCCAATTTCTCTTAATCCTCAACACCTTACAGTGGAAATTTCACGACACAGAGAAGACCCCTGGTTTCTTTCGGCTATTTATGCCTCTCCAGATGCAGTGACACGCACTACTCTTTGGACTGAGCTTGAATCTTTTGCTCATTCACATAACCGGCCCTAGGCTTTAGCGGGTGATTTTAATGCCACTCTTCACTCTAATGAACGCATACCATCTTCTGCTAGTTCTAATAACAATTCATGCCAGTTTAAAAGGGCAGTAGACGATATGCAGCTTATTGATCTTGGTTTCTCGGGACAAGCCTTCACTTGGCAAACTGGTAACTCTTGCCGAACCAGGAAAGCGACGAGACTTGACCTGGTACTTTGTAATGAACTATGGCGGATTCGATTCGAAGATGCATGGGTGGAACATGGGACGGCACCCCACTCCGATCATACACCAATTATTCTTCACTTCCATAATTCTTGTCGGAGAAATATGAGAAGCAGGCCGTTTCGTTTCCAAGCGGCGTGGATATTACATGAGCAATATCAACAGTTTATTTCCTCTGGCTGGTTAAACAGTCTGGATAGTATGCATGCTCTTTCTGATATTTCCTCTAAACTTCAAATCTGGAATAAGGAGGTTTTTGGGAACATATTCCATAAAAAACGCAGGTTATGGGCTCGTCTAGCAGGTGTACGGCGCTGCTTATCTTCTTATGTAACTAATGGAGTTATTCAATTGGAGCAAACTATGCTCAGAGAGCTTGAATCAGTCCTGGAACAGGAGCAAATTCTATGGTTTCAGAAATCCCGAGCTTCCTTCCTAGTAGATGGTGATCGTAACACACGTTTCTATCATCTCTCGACTATTATTCGTAGAAGAGCTAACAGGATAGAGAGGCTGCAGGACCAGAATGATAATTGGATTTGTAACAAAGCTGAGGTGGAAAAACTAGCACTGGATTTCTTTGCTAACTTATACATGGTTGAGCCCTTACCTGCTGATGTAGACCCTCTGGTCTTCCCTATCACTTGTGAATTTTCGGTGCTTTCTCCTGCTGCGCATGAGGCGCTCTCCTCTCCTTTTTTGCCCTGTGAAGTTTGGTAGGCTGCTAGGTCAATCGGCCCCTTTAAAGCTCCCGGGCCTGATGGTTTTCCGACGGTTTTTTATCAAAGAAGCTGGGCCTCGGTGGGCCCGAAAATTACAGAAACGGTGCTGAAATTTCTGAATTCTCTCAACATGGAGTCGGGCTTCACGGATTCCTTGCTTGTCCCAATTCCAAAGGTCGAGAATCCCTCTAGACCCTCACAATTCCGACCCATATCTTTGTTAAATGTGATCTTCAAAATCAGTACGAAAATGATAGTCAACAGACTTAAGCCTCACATTGCGGATATGGTTTCTCCTATGCAGTCGAGCTTTATCCCGGGACGACAAATTGTCGACAATATAGTTATTGTGCAAGAGATCATTCACACCATGGAGAATCGTCTAACGAATGGTAAATGGATGGTTCTTAAAATCGATCTTGCTAAAGCTTATGATCGTGTGCGCTGGACCTTTCTTAAAGAAATACTGCAAGCGGCTGGTTTTCCGGAGCATATTAGTCAGGTGATTATGCTTGGCCAAACTTCTGGTCAAACAAAGTTGCTATGGAACGGCGAAAATAGTGGTTCATTCAAGCCTTCCCGAGGCATCAGGCAGGGCGATCCTCTTTCGCCGTATCTTTTTGTCCTTTGTATGGAGCGTTTGTCTCACATTATTCAATCAGCAGTCACCGCAGGCTTGTGGAATCCTATTGTGGTGGGAGACGTCCCAATCTCTCATTTGTTCTTCGCAGACGATCTCCTACTTTTCGCGGAAGCATCGGCTTCTCAGGTAGCGATCGTCCAATCTTGTCTTGATCACTTTTGTGCACAATCTGGAGAGCAAATAAATTTTGATAAAAGTTTGGCTTTCTTCTCCAAATCGGTCCTGCAGTCCATGGCTTTAGATCTCAGTGAACGGCTCCATATTCCTATTACAACAGATCTTGGCCGATATTTGGGGAGTACCTACACTTCATGGTAGAGCTCATAAAGAGCACTACCAATATTTACTTGATAAAGTTACCTCCAAACTGAGCGGTTGGCAAACTCGTACTCTCTCTTTAGCCGGGCGAGTTACGCTCACAAATTCAGTTCTCTCGAGTCTTCCTATCTATGCTATGCAGTCTACTCTCCTCCCGCGCTCTATTTGTGATGCCGTTGATAAGAATGTAAGGGGTTTTATATGGGGTTCAACCAACGAGACTCGGAAAATTCATCTTGTTGCTTGGGACAAGATTACTCAACCCCGCAAACTAGGTGGGCTTGGAGTTCGCAGCATGAGAGATTCTAATACGGCTCTCCTTGCAAAGCTATGTTGGCGCTCTCTAAAAGAACCATCTAGCCTTTGGAGTCGTGTCATTAGAGGAAAATACTGTAATCATCGAGCTGATGTTGATATGTTTGTTCGCCGGCCTCGCCAATCTCATACTTGGAAGGGGTTTGTTCACGGTGCTCAACTGCTTGCGAAGGGAGTTAAATCGTCGATAGGGAATGGCATGAATACGCTCTTTTGGGAGCATAATTGGCTTCGTGATCAGCCTTTATCAGATTTTGCTACCTTGCCCTTAACCGAATCTGATCTCGCCGCAGTGGTGGCCGATTATTGGAATGGTGTTGATTGGAATTGGCACACTCTAGCGCCTAAACTTCCCCCTGCTATTTGTTTGGAACTCTCTGCAATTAGAGTTCGAGAATCCCCTGCTGCAGCTGATTCTCTGTTTTGGGGTCCGACTACATCGGGAAACTTCTCGACTACATCTGCCAGAGCTCTCTTACGCCCGCCGATTGATGCTCCACGGTCTCCATTGTGGTCGAAAATCTGGAAATGCCCAGTACAACAGCGAGTGAGACAATTCCTCTACCTGGTGTGTCACGATGCTCTTCTTTGTAATGATACCAGGTTCAGGCGCCACCTCACAACTTCACCCGATTGCCCCCGTTGCTCAATGCCTGAAACTGCCATCCACCTTCTCAGAGATTGTAACAGAATTTCTCAGCTATGGAGACAGGGGAAATTCAGTTTTGTAAATGCTGAGTTTTTTGCTGAATTAAACACAAGTACTTGGATTCTTAAAAACCCGAGTTCCATGGAGGAAAATTGCTCGATTTTTGCTAACTCAATTTGGCAAATCTGGAAAGATCGCAATAGACTATGTTTTGATGGAGTCAGCAAACTCGACCATGTCATCCCAACGGTCCAACAGCTTGTGCGCCATTTCAAGGAGGCTACCTTGGGGCGTCAAAATTTAGGGATAGCTACTGTCAGAGGCCAAATACGGAATGCATCAGCTTGGCTTCCTCCACCCGCTGGATCTCTAAAGCTGAACACCGATGCGGTTTCTAAAGGCAACCCTGGCCTGGCTGGTGGTGGAGGAGTGTTCAGAGATGACCGGGGACTCTTCTCATCTGTTTACATTTTTACTTGTGGCATCTGTGGCGCTCGCACAGCCGAGTTATGGGCGATACTCCATGGACTAAAGCTGGCTAGAGCACGTGGTTTTATGTCTCTCCATGTTGAAACTGATGCTTTGGAAATTTGGAAGCTTCTCTCTAGGCCTATGCCTGCAACTGATGCGGATTTCCACTTGCTTGAACAATGCCACCAGCTCGTGAATGATCCCATTTGGAATGTGTCAATCACCCATACTAGTCGTGAGAATAATAAGGTTGCAGATAGACTAGCAAACTTTTCCTTAGAAATGGCAGTTAGCTTTGCTGAATTGCCAAATCCCCCTGTTTGTATTGCCCCAGCTTTAAGTTTTGATGTAGCCCATATGGGTAACACTAATTAGGTTTGCTTTAATAAAAGGGCTTGACCCTCCTTCAGATAAAAAAAAAAAATTTGAAGTCAGACGTAATTATCCTTTATTAAATTTTCTTCAAAAATAAATAGCTAGATTATATGTTAATAATTCAAGAAAAATGTACAGCAAATTAGATGGTAATATTTATGTCAATAATTAAATAATATGTTCTTTTGACCCATCTATTTAACATGTACCACAAATTAGATGTTATAGTTGATTTTAATATTTTTATGCACTCTTGAGATAAATATTTTTAAAAATAAAATAAGCGCTAGCATGTACGGAAAAGGAGGGGACGCGGGGTCAACACTAAACAGAAATAAATGCCAAAAAATGAGGGGAGGGGTCAATAATGTACACGAATTGATTTTGGGTAGGTTAACAAAGCGATTACATTTTTCAACAAAAAAACCGAATTGCTTTTGGGTAACTTGATAAAGCAATACCGTTTTTCAACAGGAAAACAAAGCGATACCGTTTTTCAACAAAAAAACAAAGCGATACCGTTTTGTGTCTCTTCTTTCTCATCAACCTTTTTCCACAAATTTCACTGACACCGCTCACCCTCTTTCCCAATCCTCGTTGTCGGTTCACTCAGTCGCCCTCTTTCTCAATTTCGTCGGCTCACCTTCGTGTCCCCGCCTCGGACCGCCCTGCCTAAAATCACTTAAATACCCCTTCCACCACGTATTCCCTTCAGTCGCTTGTGGGGCGGCCACCCCCACACATCCCCTAGATTTGTGAGTTTTATATATAGAGTAGTTGGAAGACATCTTGACTAAGGACTTGGGAAAGAAAGTTATGATTTGCAAGGTGAATTTGTTAGATACCTACTCTTGGACCAACTAGAGTGGGAGTATTTAAAAAGATATAAAAAAAACATTCTATCTTGCATAGCTCTCTAAGCTGCTCTCTAACCTTCTTCAGTTTGACCAAAATGTTGCCAAATTTCTCACGATTCCAATCCTTTAAAGACTCGGCACATCTTCCTATATTTTCGGCTATAGGCACAAATTCACCTCTAGACCCCGGCAAATTCCACGCATTGTGCACCACATGAGTGCATCCCTCATTTGAAGTCCACATTGCCTCAAATCTAAAAGGCCCAGGGCCTTTATTTTCATCACTGTATTCCTCATCTGTGAAATGTTTGTAAGAACTTGTGTAGACTGAGGAATTTATGATGCTGACATCAATTGTGGATGTTTGTAAGAACTTGTGCACAATGAGGAATTTCTACTACTGATGTCAATTGTGGAAACTCCATTCAAATTCTCTAAGTATAGTTACAGTCAACACAAAAGATGTTAAACATAACTAATTAATGTTTTATAGAGATTCCAATAACTCACATTACTTTATTTCAAATCATGTGAGCAATCATTTTGTCGGTATATGAATTAACCATATTTTCGTAGGAATGAATTCTACTAATTAACCTGATGCCAAATCTCTATTCTTCCCCCTTTCCTTTGTTCGTTATCCCTTTTTGTTATATTCAGCATTCTATGTCTTGAATTCGATTTACGTTATTCCAATTAAGTGACCCGGTTTGTTCCGATTTGATGTCGTTAGGCCTGAGTTATAATCAAACACCTTTTGGTGGATATTTGCTGAATATCAATACATAATTTATCTTCTCAAAATCCCTCAAACACTCCCAATTATCCCTAACTCTCGCATCTCCAGATTGGCCCTTCTTTAATCGGTTAATCTCAAATCTCGAGTTACCAATCCAGGTCGTTCACGATCTCCTTTGTGGATTATCCGACTACGACAACATAACCTCTTGACTAGATTCCCGAAGGCAAGTCCGATGAGCACCTTTTCAGGGACTGCAATGAGGTTAGTTCTATTTGGACAAATTTTCGAGTTACTAATTTTATTCCATCTTTTTTCAGGAGTAATTCTCGACCTGGTTGAGAATAAATGTATTAGTGAAAGATCAAGCTAGGAGTGAAGTAGAATGGAGCTCGTACTTTGCCATGACCCTTTGGTGGACGTGGAAGTGGCGGAATGTGAAATGTTTCCAAAATGAGGACACGAGGTTGAACTGATGAGTGTATATTATGGAGCGTTGCAAAGAGTATAACCTGGCTTGGAAGAAAAAGGTAAGTAATTCCATTTTGCATTCCAAATTTATTAGGTCTGTTTCGTGGGTCGGTCTAAAGCGGAGGTGGATAAAGATCAATACGATCGAGGCCGTTAGAAATGGAGGGTTGGCTATTGCAGCGGGAGTGTTAAGGGACCATTGTGGAGAATGGAAAGATGGATTCATCCAAAATTTAGGCTCGTGCTCGATGCCACAAGCGGAACTTTAGGGTATCTTTTGTAGCCTCGAGCTGGCTTGGAATCGTGGTTACCGTCTTATTGAGATCAAAACTGATTCACAATTGATTGTAGGCCCTTTGAATAAAAATCTGAGGAATAACCATCCTCTCTCTAGCATGGTCACTAGCTGCCAAGGCTTTATGAAAAATGACTCACTCGTCCAGGTCCGACATGTGTACCGCGAGGCGAAATAGGTAGCGGATTCCCTTGCTTCCTTAGCTTTTAATTTCCCTATTGGTTTTCATGTATTGCTTGCCACTCCCGAGGGGATTTCTTTATTGCTCTTTGATGATGTTAGGGGTCGGGCTATTCTCTGCTTGATGACTACTTAGCCCTTTTTTATGTATTAATAAAATGCCCCTTGATGGTTGGACAGTGTCACCTCTCCTTCTACCAAAAAAACATGTAGCACAAATTAAATGCTATAGTTGATTTTAATATTTTTATGCACTCTTGAGATACATATTTTAAAAAATAAATAAGCATGTACAAAAAAGGAGGGGATGTAGGGTCAACATTAAATAGAAATAAATGCCAAAAAATGTGGGGAGGGGTCAGTAATGTACACGAATTTATTTTGGGTAAGTTAACAAGCGATATCTTTTTTCAACAAAAAAACGAATTGATTTTGTGTAAGTTAATAAAGCGATACCGTTTTTCAACAAACAACCAAAGCGATACCGTTTTTCAACAAATAACAAAGTGATATCGTTTCGTGCCTCTTCTTCCTCATCAAGTTTTTCCCACAAAATCCGTTGACACCGGTCACCCTCTTCCCTATTCCTCACTGCCTGTTCACCCAATCGCCCTCTTTCTCAATCTCTGTCAGCTCACTTTCGTGTCCCCGCCCCAAACCGCACTACCCCAAATCTCTTAAATACCCCTTCCCCCACGTATTCCCTCCAGTCGCATAGGAAGCGGCCGCCCCCCCCCCCCCCCCACACCCTAGATTTGTGAGCTTTATATAGCAATTGGAAGACATCTTGACTAAGGACTTGGGAAAGAAAGTTTTTGCATCTATGATTTGCAGTCTGAATTTGTTGGATACCTACTTCTGCCCCAACTAGAAAGGGAGTATTAAAAAGATATAAAAAAAATTCTATCTTATTTTTTTAGAAGGTAAAAATTAGGCCAAACCCAAAGAAATTAATCTAGAACATCCTTTCTTCGGATGGGAATTTGGAGTTTTATAATAAGCGGAATCTGGTTATTGTTTATGTGTGATGTAAATGAGCAACAAAAAAGCCACACCATTACATTCCCGAAGGACGTGTTTTATTTTTACTGCCTCGATGGATTCCAAATTTACAAGAGTGTCGACAATTAACATTTTAATTTGTCATGATCATGATATACTACCTAATAAAGCATTAATTACTAGTATACTACCTAACAGAAATTAATTACCAATAATTTCTATATTATGTTATTCTGGGAATTAGTTTAGCTATGATAATCATTTCGATTTTTGGGAAGTACCATGATCATCCGCTTTCCATTTTGTAAATGATTACAAAAATCCTCATCTGTGAAATGTTTGTAAGAACTTGTGTAGAATGAGGAATTTCTACTGCTGACGTCAATTGTGGAAATTCCATTCAAAATATCTAAGTATAGTTACACTAAACACAAAAGATGTTAAATCGAACTACTTAATATTTTATAGCGATTCGAATAATTCGCATTACTTTATTTCAAATTATGTGAGCAATCATTTTTTCGCTATATGAATTAACCATGTTTTCGTAGGAAATGGATTCTGCAAATTAACCTGATGTCGAATCTCTATTCTTCACCCCCCTCCCTTTCCTTTGTCTGTTATTTTCTTTTTGTTATATTCAACATTTTATGTCTTGAACCCGGTTTATGTTATTCCAATTAAGTGACTTGGTTTGTTCCGGTTTCATGTCGTTAGGCCTAAGTTGTACTCAAATACCCTCTATTGGATATTTGTTCAATATCAGTACACAAATTATCTTCTCAAAACCCCTCAAACACTCTCAAATTATCCCTAACTCTCGCATCTCTAGATTGGCCATTCTTTAATCGGTTGATCTCAGATCTTGAGTTACCATGAATCCAAGTCGTTCGAGATCTCATTTGTGGATTATCCGGCTACGATAACGTAATCACTTGACCAGATTCCCGAAGACAAGCTCATACATATATCCATAAATTTAAATAAATGCCAAAAAAATGAGGGGAGGGGTCAGTAACCTACACGAATTCATTTTGGGTAAGTTAACAAAGCGATACGTTTTTCAACAAAAAAACGAATTGATTTTGTGTATGTTAATAAAGCGATACCGTTTTTCAAAAAAACAAAACAAAGCGATACCCTTTTTTAACAAACAACAAAGTGATATCGTTTTGTGCTTCTTCTTCCTCATCAAGCTTTTCCCACAAAATTCGCTGACACCACTCACCATCTTCCCTAATCCTCGATGCCCGTTCACTCAGTCGCCCTCTTTCTCAATCTCCCTCAGCTCACCTTCGTGTCCCCACCCCAGACCGTGCTGCCCCAAATCTCTTAAATACCTCTTCCCCCACGTATTCCCTCCAGTCGCCTGGGAACACCCCCCTAGATTTGTGAGCTTTATAGAGCAGTTGGAAGACATCTTGACTAAGGACTTGGGAAAGAAAGTTTTTGCATCTATGATTTACAATGTGAATTTGTTGGATAACTACTCCTGCCCCAACTAGAGAGGGAGTATTAAAAAGATATTAAAAAATATCTATCTTATTTTTTAGAAGGTAAAAAAATTAGGCCAAACCTAAAGGATTTAATCTAGAACATCCTTTCGGATGGGAATTTGGAGTTCTATAATATGCAGAATCTGGTTACCATTTATGTGTGACATAAATGAGCAACAAAACAAGAGACGCCATTATATTCCCGAAGGATGTGTTTTATTTTTACTGCTTTGGTGGGTTGTAAATTTACAAGAGTGTCGACAATTAACATTTTAATCTGTGATGATCATGATATCCTACCTAATAAAGCATTAATTACTAATATACTACCTACAAGAAAGTAATTAGCATTCATTTCTATATTATTTTATTCAAAGAATTAGTTTAGCTATGACAATCATTTTGATTTTTGGGAAGTACCATGATCATCCACTTTCCCTTTTTTAAAATGATTACGAAATTCCTCATTCATGAAATGTTTGTAAGAACTTGTGTAGAATGAGGAATTTCTACTGATGACGTCAATTGTGGAAATTCCATTCAAAATATCTAGGTATAGTTACAGTCAACACAAAAGATGTTAAACCGAACTACTTAATATTTTATAGAGATTCGAATAATTCGCATTACTTTATGTGAAATCATGTGAGCAATCATTTTATCAGTATATGAATTAACCATATTTTCGTAGGAATGGATTCTGCAAATTAACTTGATGTCGGATCTCTATTCTCCCCCTTTCCTCTGTTTGTTATTCACTTTTTGTTATATTCAGCATTTTATGTCTTGAACCCGGTTTATGTTATTCCAATTAAGTTACTCGGTTTGTTCCGGTTTAATGTCGTTAGGCCTGAGTTATACTCAAATACCTTCTGTTGGATATTTGTTGAATATCAATACAAAAATTATCTTCTCAAAACCCCTCAAACACTCTCAAATTATTCCTAACTCTCGCATCTCCAGACTGGCCATTCTTTAATCGGTTAATCTCAGATCTTGAGTTACCATGAATCCTAGTCATTCGCGATGTCATTTGTGGATTATCCGGCTACGATAACGTAATCTCTTGACAAGATTCCCGAAGACAAGTTCATAAATATATCCATAAATAGAAATAAATGCCAAAAATGAGGGGAGGGGTCAGTAACATACACAAATTCATTTTGGGTAAGTTAACAAAGCGATATCGTTTTTCAACAAAAAAACGAATTGATTTTGTGTATGTTAATAAAGCGATACCGTTTTCCAAAAAAAAAACTAAACAAAGCGATACCGTTTTTTAACAAACAACAAAGCGATATCGTTTTGTGCCTCTTCTTCCTCATCAAGCTTTTGCCACAAAATTCGCTGACACCGCTCACCATCTTTCCTAATCCTCGATGCCCGTTCACTCAGTCGACCTCCTGCTCAATCTCCGTCAGCTCACCTTCGTGTCCCCACCCCATATCGTGTTGCCCTAAATCTCTTAAATACCCCTTCCCCCACGTATTCCCTCCAGTCGCCTGGGAAGCGGCTGGCCCCACCCCCCTAGATTTGTGAGCTTTATAGAGCAGTTGGAAGACATCTTGACTAAGGACTTGGGAAAGAAAGTTTTTGCATCTATGATTTGCAATGTGAATTTGTTGGATACCTACTCCTGCCCCAACTTGAAAGGGAGTATTAAAAAGATATTAAAAAAAATTCTATCTTATTTTTTTAGAAGGTAAAAATTAGGTCAAACCTAAAGGATTTAATCTAGAACATCCTTTCAGATGGAAATTTGGAGTTCTATAATATGCGGAATCCGGTTACTATTTATGTGTGACGTAAATGAGCAACAAAACAAGCCACGCCATTACATTCCCGAAGCACGTGTTTTATTTTTACTGCCTCGATGGATTGTAAATTTACAAGAGTGTCAACAATTAACATTTTAATCTGTCATGATCATGATCTACTACCTAATAAAGCATTAATTACTAGTATACTACCTAAAAGAAATTAATTAGCATTAATCTCTATATTATGTTATTCTAGGAATTAGTTTAGCTATGACAATCATTTCGATTTTTGGGAAGTACCATGATCATCCGCTTTCCATTTTTGCAAATGATTACGAAATTCCTCATTCGTGAAATGTTTGTAAGAACTTGTGTAGAATGAGGAATTTCTACTGCTGACGTCAATTGTGGAAATTCCATTTAAAATATCTAAGTATAGTTACAGTCAACACAAAAGATGTTAAACCGAACTACTTAATATTTTATAGAGATTTGAATAATTCGCATTATTTTATTTCAAATCACGTGAGCAATCATTTTATCGGTATATGAATTAACCATATTTTCGTAGGAATGGATTCCGCAAATCAACCTGATGTCGGATCTCTATTCTTCCCCCTTTCCTCTGTTCGTTATTCGCTTTTTGTTATATTCAGCATTTTATGTCTTGAATCAAGTGACCCGGTTTGATGCCGTTAGGCCTGAGTTGTACTCAAGTACCTTCTGCTAGATATTTGTTGAATATCAATATACAAATTATCTTCTCAAATCCCTCAAACCCTCAAATTATCCCTAACTCTCGTATCTCAAGATTGGCCCTTCTTTAATCGGTTAATTTCAGATCTTGAGTTACCACGAATTTAGGTCGTTTACGATCTTAGTTGTGGATTATCCAACTACAACAACCTCTTGACTAGATTCCCGAAGACAATTTCATAAATACATCTCTTAACTTTGTTCACGTTTTCCTTGGAAGCCCATTGCCGTCGATAGTTTTCTTCAGCTCAATTATTATACTAACTAAACTCACTTTCGCTTGCTAAATCTGGTGGTCAAAAAGAATATTTCTCTTTCCCGCAATATTATTATTTTTATATAATTGCAAGAAATAGCGCTTCCTCAAAACGCACCAAATTGTAACGTGTTTAACTTTTCGTTGACACAAAATTTGTAACGCATTAAAAAAATCGAATTATTAATACTTGTTTTGTTGATTTTATTTCAATATATATATTTTAGCAGAAAGATAGAATCGGTAACGCTTCTCCAATTACGTAATGTTTTTTTAATATGATATATTTTGTGTGCACTTTACTCGTGTTGTGTCATCTCATACCAGTATTAAAGAAGAAGAGAATTAACCAACGGTGCATTGGCGTAGTGGCGTTGGGGCTACGCTTGGTAGGACGAACCCTGTGTTCGATTCCCCGCAATGTTGTTGGGAGAGGTCTGTCGTAATCTCATTCAGTATCCCGGTCTGGACGTAGCCCGTAAGGGTGAACCAGGCGCGAGAGAAAAAAAAAAAGAAGAGAATTATTTGTTTAGGGTCAGAAATCAGCATCACGGAAAGCGAGAGCTTGGTTGTTTCTACTTCATAAATTTTAGTAAGAACAGAGACCCAACAAACCTAGTTTGATTGGGTTTTAGCTTCTTTGTTTATTCTCTCTGCAGAGAGTATTTTGGAGGCGGGAAACCAGATCAACAATGGCGGGATTAAGGCAATTTGGGTATAAGAGGGAAGTGGGGAGCATCCTACTTGGACAATTTCTTTCTCTTCTTATCACTTCTACTGGATTTACTTCTTCCGAGCTTGCTCGCAAAGGTTTGTTTCTTTCTCTCCTTCTTATTTGCCCAATTCTACTTCTTCTGAGTGTTTAAAACTCAGCTTCTTTGTTTATGCTTTCAATTTTTCCCAGCTTTTTTTGATTGATTCTTTTTGTGGGTTCAAGCTTATATTGTGTTTTATTGTGTTTCTGATGATAATTTTGTTTTAATTTCTTATATTTGTTTCGCCTTTTCCAAAAATTTCAGCTTTTTATAGGATTCTCTTGTGGGTTTATGTATTCATTGTGTTTGATAAGCTTTTGTGATGGATTTTTGATGTGGGCGTGCCTTTTTATTTTGGAAGAAGTTAGTTGATCTAGTTCTGTGGGTATTGCAGGTATCAATGCACCAACTTCTCAATCATTTCTCAATTATGTGCTCTTGGCATTGGTGTATGGAATTACGGTTCTATGTAGAAGGAGTGCTCTCAAGGTTGGTACACTAAATTTTGTGTATTGGCTTTTCTATTGACAAATTTGCAGATGATGATGATCTACAATTATAAACTTAGCAGCATAAATTTTCCTTCTGTTTTGACTGTCTATCTAACTTTCATCACTTTTCAAGTTTTTGGCTAAGCTAAGATACTCTTACGCCTTATGTGAGAAAGCTTTTCATATTAGTACATGACGTTGGCCATAAAAAAAACTTTGTTTTGATGGATCTTGAAGGGACTGAGAACTCATAAAGCATTTGCAAGAACAGAAAAAGACCCTCTATTTTTTTTTGTTTGTTACTTTCGTCTCTTTCGCGCTTTGTTTGTTGCTTTCTACTTTGGGTGTTTTGGTGTTTCGTACTAACTTTCTGAGTTGTGCAGTTTGGGCTCCACGCGAGTCTTTCGGGCGTACCCCCTTCCCTTGGGCAGGGGTACCTATATCTTGACCCCCCAGATTTCGCTGTAGCGAAACCTCACTGGGTCAATGTTGTTGCTGTTGGATCAGGAGAAGGCCTTTGATAAGGAACTGAGAAGCCTTTGGTTTGAATATTCCAAAATTATTATTTTTTATGTGAAGGTCTTCAATGAGAAATTCAGAGCTGAAAAAGCCTTTTCATTTGACATCTGCCAAAAAAGACTTTTTTTTTTAGATGTGATCTAGAGAAGCCTTCTACTGGGGAAATCAAAGCTGACTTCCAAAGTGTGCATACCGTGCACACATCAAATATGCCTGCCATTGCCTAACAAATTTGAAAAAACAGGTTTTTTTTGCCAGTTTTAATCTGGACATGATTTGTGAGATAGAATTTGAACAGGTACATAATGACAGGTATTCTTAAAACATTATTATTATGTGGTAGATGCACTGAAGTCAGTGCTGACAATGACATATGTTATTGGTTGTCTATGTCATTATGGTTGACTTTCTAAAGCTGTAAGAGATGAATTTCCAAATCAATCATCAATTTCGATTCTATGTCCCCATTGCTTTTGCATTTTGTGTTTTAAAGGGATTGAGTTCCCATTGGATTCATCATTAACATTGTACTTACTGAGTTAATGTGTCATCCATCTTTTTATAATCACGGCAAGAGTCAATTTCTTCAGCCTCCAATAATCTCCTTTTCATCATGATAATATCTTAAGCATAAGAAACTGCTATATGCTTAACATTTTTGTAATCTTATGATTTATAATAGATCATGGTCTAAAGCCAATGGTTGAATAATAGAGAGACAGATGGTTTATTACAGTTACATTTTTTTTTATCTGTTATAGGAATGTTATAAGTGGAAAATAGTTGGATTCTAAAACAATGGATAAAGTTTGAGAAATCAAAAGATGAAATGTGACTCTGCTTTTAAAATGACTAAAGAACTTCTAGTGAGGCCCACTATTTATCCTTGCTAATGCTTAACTGGCTATAAAATTAGTATGAAACTCAAAGTCTAAGTTTGCAAGGTCCTGGCATATATCTATGGTCCAAGTGCTTTATTTTTTCTCTTAACACCAAGTTGACATGGGAAAATGCAAGATGGCTTTTTGTATAACGGTTTCTGTAGTTCTGTTGGCTGTTGTGCTGAATAGTCAAGCTTACTAATTGGAATGATTTATGACTATTGTACAATTGAAGGCTCTGCTTCCTCTTCCTTTCGCTTTGTCCTTTGCCTTATGTTTGCACTCCCTCTTTTCATTGGGTTTTCCAGACACACCCTCTCGATTATGTTCGGGGCAAGGGTGTATACATCTTGACCCCCTAGATCCCAACCTGACAGGAGTCCACTGGGTCGATGTTGTTGTTGTTGATGCAGTGCTCAAAAATAAATCTCTTCTTTTCCAGTTAGTATGTTTCTCTTTCTTTTGCAATGTTTCACTATATTGATATTTGTGTAAAGTTACATTGTTTTCCCTCCCTTAATGTAGGCAAAATGGTATTACTATTTAGTTCTGGGTTTGGTAGATGTGGAGGCAAACTATCTAGGTTTGTTTTACTCCAACATTCCTTTTGCAATATTTCACTATATTGATAGGTTTGTTTCACGTATTGATTTCATCTGATTCTAAAGAACTCTAAAATGCACATATTTCTAAAGCATGAAACCATTCACACATGGAATAATTTCTGGAAATTTTGAATTAAACTTTATTCTTACAAGCTCAAATATGTGAATTTCCCATTACAAGCTCAGACAGATAATACTTTACTCTTTTTTTTTTTAAATAAGCAGTGGTCAAGGCATATCAATATACGTCTCTGACAAGCGTTATGCTTCTGGATTGTTGGTCGATACCGTGTGTCATTTTTCTCACCCGCATCTTCTTGAAGACAAAGTATAGATTGAAGAAAATTGCTGGTGTAATTATATGTGTTGCTGGCCTTGTCATGGTGGTATTTTCAGACGTCCATGCTCATGACCGTGCAGGTTAAAACACTTTATAGTGTACTTGTTTGCATTTCTTTCCACTTCATTTCCTTGCAACTGAAAACATATTCTTGGTTATGAAATTATGGAGCTAATTTACTCTAGTGAATATTTCATCTCATAAGGCTGTCTTTTTATGGAGCAATGTTTAGCATATCAAAAGATCGACATCTCTTGGATTATTTTATTCGTCATTATGCTTTACTATGCCTTTCGGATTTTATTGCTAACCAGCATTTCGAGACTTCTGTATTTGACCTTGTTGATAGGCTTTTATGTGTTGAAAGATAGAACGATAATTTGGTATAATACCCTTTTCAGCTTGTTTCAAATTTCACTCATCTACAGTTGAGGAGTTGTCATTGCTTCTGCCAAAAGTATATAAAAGCAGAACACCATTAGAGGGATTTACCTTAGTTTATGGCCAAGTATATGCTGTTTTCCAGGGAAGAAGTCATTATTTCTTGAAAAATAACCAAGCACTAAATTATTGTTTTGATTGAATATAGATAACTTTTCCTATGATGTTAAATTTTCTAGCACAGACAGCTAAAACTGTTGTGTGGTATTGTAATTTTGATTTCTTAGTTCTTACTGCTTGGAGTTTCTTGTGTGGAATTTGTGTTGCTAAAAAGATTCTTCTTATGAAACTTCATCAAGTTGACTATATGTTCCTTCGAGCTTAGATCTATAACCTGGTGTGAATGACTTATGTGCTTTGTAGCTGGAAGTGCACCAATTAAAGGAGATTTGCTTGTCATTGCTGGATCAACACTTTATGCTATCAGTAACGTCGGTGAGGTAAGATATTGCACTATTTACCTTGCAATATGGTGCACATACTTCTTCTTTTCGGACCATTTCAAAAATTAGTCAGCTGGGACATTTAGATCAGTTTCTGTATGTAGACTGCTGCTCTAATCCCTTAGGCCAGTTAGGAGTGATCCTTGATTCTTTTTTTTATTTATTGTTGGTTTAATAAAATAATCCAGGATGCTCTTGCAGTGTTTTTTTAGTTAAATGTATGGTACTTTCTAATTTCATCTAATTCAAAAAAATGAAAGTTTTAAAAGCAGATACTTCTATCGTGTCATTTAAAAGCTAAGCAGTTGAACATTTTTTACCCTCAACTATTTTATTTCTTGATTCTTGAGGCAGCATCAACTTGAGTATGAAATCTCAATACCATCCTACCAAATAGTACAGCAGTAACAGCACAGATTCAATTTCATTAATATGATCCTTTATTGTCGTGCATTGCTTAATTTTTTTTCCTTTTCGGGATGACTCAGGAGTACTTCGTGAAAAGTGCTGATAGAGTGGAGCTCATGTCTATGCTAGGGATCTTTGGAGCAATAATCAGTGCCTGCCAAATGTATCCTTTGTCTTAATACTAAGTTTTGAAGGCATATCTGATACTTATAAATAATGATTGATAAATTATGTTTACTTTTTTCCTGATTTTACTTTATACAACCTTGTTGACATTATGCTTACTTCTTTTTAATTAAAAAAAAGGTCATGAAAATTGAGCAATCACATTTGTTATACCTTGACGAATTCCCAGAGGTATACTTGAGCGTGCTGAGCTCAGATCTATCCATTGGGAAGCTGCTTCTGTAAGTGTTATTTAAATGAAAACATAATGTTATCTTTAAAGGAGAACATCAAGATAGTGGTTGATGTTTATACTTTTCATTGCAGGCACTTCCTTTTTTTGGGTTCTCTTTCGCCATGTTCTTATTTTACTCGACAGTTCCTATTTTACTAAAGGTAAGGTTTATATATTAGACAACCATGGTTCTTGTGTATTTTTACTCCTGTTATGCTTTATCAGATGTATGATTTGTCGCCCAATGTAAGCCATTAATGCACCTTCAGACACAATTTGATACCAGAACACTTTACTGATGAATATTATTAGTTGTCGAACTTTCAATGCTCTTTGTATCTTATTCTTTGTAGGCAAGTGGTGCTGCTTTGCTGAATCTCTCTTTGCTAACTTCAGACATGTGGGCAGTTGTGATTCGCATATGTTTATACCACGAGAAGGTAAGCAGTTTTTGTTTAGGCCATTTGATCAAATATTTAGGAATTGGATGATTATGTATGCATTGCTGGGAAGATGGTGAACTCATGTTTAAATTAAACATATAATATTTTCAGGTTGATTGGTTGTACTTTGTGGCTTTCGCTGCTGTTGCGGTTGGGCTTATCATATATGCCTGGTATGTAGCTTTACAGTTCATTGATCTGCTTGCTTTCTGTTTTGCAGCTAATTGTTCAGCTTAATGATTATTGTTGCATGATTAGTATTCGTCGTTAGTGAGTTTATATGAGTGTTTTCAGCTCTTCAGCTCATTTCTTAGGACCTGTTTGTTATGGATTTTGGTTTTGAGTTTTGAGTTTTTTGCCAAACTCCAAACAAGCCCTTAAAATTTTAAACACATTTCTCTGTTTTTAGATCTGAGCTGACAGTGTTGGAAATTAAGATGACTAAGTGCTTGTATGGTTGAACACGGGAAGTGTAATTCCCAGGAATTTAAACATTGTCAAATTATTGCCTAGGATTTGTACTTTATGGGAATTGAGAAATTATGTTTGATTAAAATCTAATTCCTAAGAAATTATGGGGAAGAAAATCTCACCCACTCCTAGGTAATTAGAATTCCTGTGAAATGAGGGAATTTGGAAAATCCTATGAAATAAGTGTTTAATAGACTTGAGATTTTCAACTTCATGGGAATTTATTTGTCAACCCGACAAGCCCTAAGATAACAAATTGAAATGATTTTGCAAATAAATATAGGAAAAATAAAGAAAAACCTCAAACTAAAAAACGAAAACTCACCCTCATACCAAACGAGCCCTTAGCATGTACAACGTTTTTCACACATCTCTTTATTGTTATATGAAACTACAGGGGAGACAGAGAAGATGAGATTTCCAAGCGTCGTGATGAAGAGGAGGCGCATAATGTGGAAAATCCTAGGCAAGATGCCTTCATTCAGAACTCAGCAAGGGAAATTGAGGAACACAAGAACAAAGAATCATGCTCATAAACTTTACTATTTTTTTTTTTTGGCTTGAAAAAGTTAGAAACCTCATGAATGAAATCATGATCAAATTAAGATTAGTGGTTAAAAGTCTTGGAATCGGATGATTAAGCAGGGAACTCCTTATTTTATTTATAATTCATTTGGAATATGTTTTTAAGAATGTTGATCACTATATATGATGCTTTTGAACAAGAAAAGAAGGTTTGTGATCAATAAAATTGTGTTCAGATAATATTAGACATGTCAATGGATTGTGTGTTCAGACAATATTAGACTTGTCAATTGGCTCAGGTCGGGTCGAGTTCGGGCTGGGTCATCTTGGGTTCGGGTTAGCCAGATTCGGGTCGTTACAAGTCACGAATCAATCGGATCGGGTTGTTGCAGGTTTTTGTGCGGGTCGGGTTGACCCAACGAGTCAAGAATGTTGGATTCTTATCATTATTAAAAATAATATTTAAATAAAAATACTTTTACTAAAAAAATATGTAATAACTGCGGTTTTTAAGGATATTTTTGAATTTTCTCGGATATCCTTTTAACTTTTTTTTCCGTTTTAACGCTTAATCCAATATTTTTGTTGGAGATTAAATCCTAGAAAATTCTTGGTGATATCCTAAAATCACAAAGAAATGATTTTATGGATCGGTGTGAATTCTAGGATTTTTCGGTGGAAAAAGAATATTTATTGGATAAGCCGTCTTCTTAATTATGTATTGTAAGGGATTTAAAATACGAAACGGAAGCCTTAAAAATTGAAGGTAGCAAGATAAAATCATGGAAAATTGGTTTTATTGGTCTACATAATTTACACGACGTTTTGTATTTAGTAAGTTTTTCCATCCGAGGTACATAATTTTACCGCTTTAACGTGAGTCCCGTTCCGAGACGGTTTTGTTTTAAAACTTGTCTCTTTCTTTGCTTAGTATGGAAGGAATGAACAAGATAGAATTCTATCTTCTGCCTTGTCAAAGTCTACTTTCATTTTAAAAGTAAGTGAGGCCTAGAAAGGAAGGACGAGAACGACGGACTTGGAGCTTGAATCCTTCACCGCCGGCGTCTTCTTCTCCTTCGCCTTCCCTACCACCACCTCACCTCCACCTTCCACCTCTCATCTTCTTTTTCATCTTTGTGTTGCTGCTGCTGGAGCCGGAACCATGAAAGAGTAAGGACGGAACGTTGGCTCGGGAGGAAGAATTCCATGCCGCCGGCTAGCTTCTTGCCTCGCCAAGCGACGTCGCCGGCGATCGGTAGCTTGTCCGACCACCACCCATACCAAGAGCTGCCTCCGGGCAATACCCGACCACCCTCGGGCTCGGGGATCGAGCCTTTATCAAGCCAAACGAGCCATGGGCTCGAGTGAAGGTATATACGATCGAAATTAATTAGCGGGTTAGTTGCGGAGCCACCGTAAGGGCCTTTCGGTTCCGCTTTGCTAATTAAATTTATGGTTTTATAATCTTGACATTGATACGGTCCCACAGGTTCAAACCGCTCGAGATACGGACGTCAGGATCTTCAGTTATAACGAATACAAGTTTCGGATACCTATTGGCAGGTAAAGGACTTCGGTTAATTACTCGGGATTCGTTGTTAATCCGTTTGATCCGAGATTGGTAACCTTTAAGAACTGTTGCTAATGAACAATTTTTATTTAGAAAATTGTTTCAAAAGTGAAGCAGATAATTAGTTATAATTCCGCCAAGATGGCTCCTTGAAGCATTATAACTAAGGATTTATTATATATCGATATTCGGAAATTAAATCGTTTATCGATTAGGAAGTTGTAGGAGTTAAGAATACAACTAAGAAGTGTTTCTGTGAACTCGTTGCTGAGAAATCCTTTTGTTATATTTGTCAGAAGGGCGATAAAGATTACTGTTGAATTGCTAAGGACGTTGAGCACGCCTTCTAAGGCAAGTGGACGATTCTCTCTTGCGTTATTGTTATTAAATGAGGAATTGAATCCCATTTAATATTTGCGTTGGGAACAACTTGTATGATTAATAAAATATGACAGGTTGTTGTTTTGTTAGAAATAATGACCATATTGTTATTCATTCAGTTTCGCGCTAGAACTGGATTTAGGTCCGTTGTATGTGACCTTGTATGTTTAGTTGTCTCATGCTGAGACATTGATATGGATTAACTTAGTTCAGGGATGTGAGCTTAGTCTTGGAAACATCTCTTTAAAACTCATATTAGGCAGTATCAATATTGATCCCCTAATACTTAGGTCATGACCATGGTCCGCTCTACGCTTGAGGGGTGACTATGCACTCTAGCGAAGTGCATTTATCAATATGTGTTGGTAGTGGATTATGGATGAAACAGACCCTCTAATATCTCCATCATTGGGACCCATACTATTCGTTGTTCAAGGATGAAACATGCCCACTGACCTCGATAGTATTGTGTTCCATTCAATATTTGTTGGTAGAGGATTATGGATGAAACAGGCCCTCTAATCTCTCCATCATTGGGACCCGTGCTATTCGTTGTTCAAGGATGAAACAGGCCCTCTGACCTCGATAGTATTGTGTTCCACCGGCAGTAGTTCGAGCCGATTAAAAGTTGCCAACTTGTTTGTGAAAAGTTTTGAAAGTAATACAAGATAAGTGCGTTAGGCACATTAATGTACCCGAATGGTTAGTCTATTCGATAACCATTCTTGCTCCCGGTTACGAATGATTCTTAATCAAACTTTGATTAAGTCAATCCGATTAGTTGACGGAGGCTTTTCAAAATGTGATGTGATTAATATGAGTTCCCAACAATTGTTTATGCTTCTTAAAGAAACCACAAGCGGTGGTGTTCTCTCTCTTGATTATGCGAGTCTCCTTCTTATTCTCTATAAGACTGCTAACTGTTGGATCATAATCCGAGTCTAATCGGATTTGGATGCCAATATGTTTAGTTACAACCATAAGAACCAAGTTAGATTCTCCGCTTACTTAGTCTTTCATTAGACTAACCCATCCATCTTCTTTTCTTTTATATGGTCGGCTGGTGTCCACTGTTGTATACGATACATCAGGTTCTTCTTGGAAGTTGATTCAAGAGGCGTATTCAGATGTTTGAAGCTCCAGAAGTTGAAGAAAGGTTTCCAATGGCTATACTTGAGTGAAGATCATGGTTGAACTACTTTAAAGCGAAGCTGAGTTTCAGAAATAAGAATGTAAGGAAGACTTGATGAAGATTTTGTTTAAATAGAAGGTTGTTCTATTTACTTACTAATTCTTTTTTAAGTTAAGGCTTGCATAAGACCTTTTATTCTCTTGTCCGTTGTAAAATTTTACTTAATTTTGTTAGATTTTAAATGGTTTCATTTACCTTGTTTTAGTTGTTCAGTCAGTTTAAAGCCTTGGGTAGCTTCGGTTTAGTCTTAATCGGGGTTACTGGCGGTAATACCTCTAGGGTAGGAAGGGGGTGTTACAAAATAAATTGTGATTTTTAAAATAAATTGTATATATTTTGCAAAAAGAACAAATCGGGTGAACTTAACGGGTTCAGGATTTCAACCCTATCGATTTCAGATCAATCAGGTTCAGATCTTTCTTTGACCTGCATTGATTTGCAAGTCGGGTTTCGACCCTAAAATTTCGGGTCGGGTCAAGTTTTGACATCTATGTCACAATATGATGAAATAAATTATTGCTCATGCAAGAGAAAGGAGCCTAATTTGAAATGTTTAGAATGATTTTTATATATATGTATTTTTTCCCAATGAGAAAACGAAGTAAGCTCCTAAAAAAAAAATTGCCAAACATTCTTGAACTGAATTATTTTCTGGGATAGCAATATTTTGAACTTGAAAATGCCTTTTTGTTTCTAAATACAAATCAGCATTTTTTGTCGAGTTCATCAATCTTGATACTATCAACCTTCCCTTAGGATGGAATTTGAGTGATGATACGTAGCATTATTAGTTGTGCTTGCATCCACACGTGCAACTATCGAGCTCTTCGTTGAGTCCCTAAATACACATGTCGTGGCATAAATTATAAATTCTTCATAGTGCATTCATTGTAAACAAAAGTACATACATCAAAGTGCACATATTCTTATCAAAAGTTGTCCACGTATATATATATGGCAGCAAGCCAAGCACAAATTCACCACAAACACTACGAAAATGACTATCAATATAAAAGTGCATTAACACGCATCACAAATATGTAAAAGTCCATTACATATGATTAGTCAAAGCACATGCCTATATGATTTACTAAGTTAATTCCAAATCTGTATAATTGTATTTCAAATTAGTAAAGGTGCATTCTAAATTAGATAGAATGCATTTTAAAGTGAGAAAAGTGTTTGACTATACTTTTTAAAAGTGCACAAATTAGGTATACCACATTCCAAATCAGTAAAAGTGCATTCCAAATTAGGTAAAGTATATTACAAAATTAGTAAGAGTGTACGTCATGTGACTAGTAAAAGTGTATTTCAAAGCATGTAAGGTGCATTCTAAATTACTAAAAGTGCATTCCATACATGCTACTTGACTAAATATTTATTAAATCACCTATAAATATTATCGGCTACATAAATCACCTTTCAATCCCTATATATCATGAGATTGTCAAAATTAATGTCATTGTAATCAAAAGATAAAAAAAAATGAAACATTGAAATCAATAAGAATATACAAAAGAGAATGAAAAATCCCAAATTAGAGGGAAGTTGAAATTAGAAATCCTAGAGTGTCATAGAAAGTAATGAAAATCGAAAGGAAGAACAATTACAAATTTCTTTCGTGATTGTAGAGAGAATATTGAAAAATTCAATCAAATCCGTGACAGGGCAAGAATGATAAACGATGAGCACACAAGTATGAGCAGAAGAGCGACAATAAGTCCAAAGTAAAAACAAAGGGGCTAAAATACCTATTTTATTAAAATAGCTGAAATGACCAAATTACCATTGTTTAATGGAATATCAATAGAAAATTAGCCCTTTGATTTTTTTTCATCCAATGCTTCTTAGTATCAATCAAAACAATATAACACCTTCTAATTATTTTTAAGCAAATTTTTCCCTTAATTCAGTTTCAATCTTCACTTCAAAAATATAAAACTCGTATAATAGAAAAATCAAATGTTCATACTATATATAGAAGTTCATGTATGTACCTGAATTCGACATTGGAGACCTTTAACGTGTTCAACTGCTAGGTCAAGCATTTCTGCATAACTCGTTTGCTGCAATAGGAGTAGGACCTTGTTAGCTTACATATAATTCCCACAAGAATCTAAATGACCAAAGGCCCGTTTGGTTGCACGCTACGAATACAGAAATAGAAACAGAAGCATAAATTGAAACATAATAATAAATCTAGTCCTTTTTGCTTGCGGAAATTTAGAAACTAGCTTGCAAAACATCATTTTTTATACAAAAACAAGTTTGCAAAATTATACAGTTATTCTCTTCGATCCTCCTCTAGACATAGAAATATTAGAGTCGTTAGCTAAGGTAAAAAAAAATGGTTAATGTTGAATTGTATACAAGCATTTGTGTGTGTGTGTGTGTTTGCAACTCACTATCATCCATGTATGTCTCCTCCCTGATTAATTAGAATCCTTAATTATCTAGCAAAACACAAATCTAATTCATAAATATGGTACTTCAATGTAAGACTTCTTGGGTAGGGACTAGGAGGGCCAATTTCGCCATATTTTATTGCAATGACTTAACTACTTATGTGTTTTCGTTTCACTATGCATGTTATCATAATATGCCTCCCCCCAAAATGAAATTGTATTATGAAATCTGGATTGTTTACCTCATAATAAAATCTTCTTCTTCTGTCCATGGATGTAGCAAACACAATGAAAAAACCACATACATTTTTGTGTTCTTGTTAAATCTTTTTCACATCCATAATAACAATCTCCTTCATAAATTGATAGCAATGGACCTTATATCTAAGCTACTTTCTTTTCTTTTTCATTATTCACCAAGTGGATCAATAATTAGCAATTGAAAAATAAATAATGACTTCGTTGGATAATCTTAATACTTACCTTATCGGTGTTTGGTAGGAGCTCCTGTAGTTTCTTTAGTTTGCAATTTATCATGTTTCTCCTCTCCTGCATACGTATGTATACAACTCAGCAATATAATTTCACTAAACAAAACTAAAAATTCATAAAAGGTAGTTGCGTAATTTCATAGGTCATATTTAACGTGCTTTTGTTAAAGGAGAGGTAATTAGACAAATTATCATTGTATGCCAAGAATTGATAATAAGTTGCAAAAGAAAGCATGTCAGTTCCATTTGTGATGTAAAGATTGATCCTAGAAAAGCATATGACATAATTATTTGATCATTCTCCACCTAAAGATAGTCAAATAGGTTCAAGAATACTCCAAAAATAGCTCATTCATTGTCAAGTTCGAAAGTGACCACCATGGCTTTTTTAAAAGCAAAAGAGGATAGCAAATATGTATAGAACAAGTGAGGATCTATAAAGAGCTCTACCAAACCATGAGTACAATTGTAAGAAGATAAAATGGCTCAATAGTGCTCACTTACAACAAATATTCCAATAAACTTTACATCCTTAATAAAGTCATTCCGTTGAGAATAAAAACTTATCCCACATATGAAATCTAAAGAGAAACCAACCTAATATATATACCAATGGGTTATTCCACTTATTTCCAATTGGTTTTAGGATGAAACTCCATGGATTTATGTACTAGACTTGTTGTGCATGTGCGCTAGAACTGTACCCCCTCCCTCCGTCCGTGTATAGACCCACCGAACTTTGACTCACCCACTGATAACCTTTTATATCACTAAAGCTTACAATCTAGAACAACCCTTGTGATACACAAATTCAACATTATTACGACATCGTTAAATATAATATAATTCTAACTATACCAAAGAGCATGGATGAGACGGTTGAAAACAAGAAGTCTACACTAGAAAACAATTGAATGTTTTTTGACGGGAGGCTCATTTTTTATGGTAAACAATTGACTTATTACACATTGGCCATTGCAAACCCTTCCTAATAATCCTCCAATGAACCCTTCCTAATTCCAATATGAATCCAATGTAAGACTTTGTTATCAATCAATAATAAGACATAAAGTTGATTGATGATAAGGTATGGTTTGAGTATTTTTGTTATTTTCAAACAAAAATAATGACATAATGTGTGTTCACATATTAGTTACCAACTTCACTTGAATCACCATGAATGATGGATTTAAGAGATTGATGTCTATGAAATGGCAAGAGGTGATATATGGGGTAATTAGGAAGATTAACCATACAAATAGTGAAATAGCTAGCTTCTTGTATCCATCTCTCGATCCATTAAAATTATCTACATCATTCTATCTTTAGGGATGTAAAGATGGCGTTTTAATGAAACTCCCCTCGAGGAAACAAAGAGTGGTGTCTCTCCATCTTCCAAAAGAAAGGGATGTAAAGATGGCATATTCAAAGACTTGAGAACAAAATCCCATTCATTTTCATCCTCATTCATCAAATCTAAATCAGTTCTTCTTATGTTTTACAAGTTTTCAAATTCATAACTCCTAAAATCTTACAAAAAAATAAATTATTTAGTTTCTACTATAATGATACCATGTACACGCATTTAGGTTCATTAAGCATTGTGAACTTATATTTTGTGCAATATAACAATTGTCTTTTAAATTGAATCAACTACACATATCGAACACTTGTGCAACAATTGATTTATTTGTGTAAACTTCAACAATCTACAATCAACTCAATTTAAGCCACACTAAATGAACTCTTATTATTGAGATAGTAAAGGAAAATTAGACTTTTATATTAGTACACAAAATATGAAGATATTTCACATTTAGTACCTTGTTCCAAATGTTCTCCAAATCACCCATTATTTGATCTACAATGTTTCTACTTTTATTTTTAATATGGTATTAAAGTGGTCGAGTGAATGAAGATTGATCATTACAATGAAGGTAGATGATAAAATCAAAAGCACTCAATCCAACGAAATCCAATTTAAAATGAGTCTTTTCGAGTGATTGTTCTTACATCATTCAAATCATCTCATTACACTTTACTTTATACAATGTTCTAAAAATGCTAAGATGCCTGAATTATTGCCTAAGCAATCCTAGGTTGGTACCTAGGCGGGCTTGAAGGCTAGGTGATCTAGGACCTTCCAACGCTTAGGCGTGGCCTAGACGGGATTATTACAATAGTGACTACATAGCTTCTCAATGATCGAAACTATTATCACTGGAAATGCTAGGTGAAGGTTTCCTTGAGAGTAAAGAACAAGTTGAGCTTTGCCAATGGAATGTTTCCAAAACCATATTTGAGTTTGACTAAGTACTTGCATTGGAAATGATACAATTAAATGGTGATTTACTGGCTTTTACACTTGTTGGAGAAGGATATTGTTCAAACGTACACTACTCTATTTGGACATAAATGTAGAATTATGGGAAGATGTTAGAATGAGGTTTGAACTTCCTAGTTGTAATTGTATTGATCAAGTAAAAAAAGATTTTTTTTAGCATTGCACAAGAAAATTTTGTCAATTAGCTTATATTTTACTAAATTCAAACGTCTTTGAGATGAATATATGTTGCTTGTTGAAATGCCAAGTTATAATACTTGTGGATAGGCCATAAATGTTATATAATTCAAGTGAATCAATTCCTTGTTGGATTGAATGATTCTTATACTACGGTGAGAGGAAATATATTGATGATGAGACATATGCCTATTATAGGAATATTCTATCATATTGTTTCACAAGATGAAAAGCACATAGAGTTAAAATCAGTGAGCGAAATTGACAATGAATCTACATCCTTGAATGTTTATCAAAGATTTGTTTATGGACATGATCAAGGAAAGGGAAATCTTGGTGGAAATATTAATGAAAGTAGAAGAAAAAATAGCAACAATAAAGTCAATCTAGGGGAGGACGTAAAAGTTCTTCAAAGTCTAATAGGAGACCATCATATATTACTGTTATCATTGTAAAATGCAAGGACAATATGTTTATCTAAACTAATAAAATGTTCAATACAAGCAACCAAGAGTATATGCTTACTTTACTGAACAAATTAACACCTCAAAGCTAATCTTGTTATCAGTCCATCTCAATGTTTTTCTTCAGGGTCATTCAATATCTATTTAGTTCAAAACAACCTAAAATCTGATTCGTTCAACACCCAGCTTCTAGTCTCAAAAAATACGCGTCTTGAATTAATGAACTCCCTCTAGAAATGTGTGAAAATTGATCTATCACAAAGGGCAAAAGCAAATTGGATCAAATTTGATGATGATAATTTAAAGTTTTCTTACTTTAGTATCAAGCAACAGAAGAATGCAAGCAGCATCTTCTCAATAACTAACAACGAGGTCCACAATCTTCATAACAACAACGACATTGAGTTGTATATCGTCTCATACTAAGAGAACCACCATGGAGCTAAAGATAAACTTGACATCATCCGTCATTACATATATTATAGGGGGCCTCTTGTTAACTTTGGAGAATCTTCTTGACTCACAACACTAGTGAATGGAAAAGAAATTAGCAAGCAACCCTCTCTATCTTGGATTGCAAAGCCCTAGGACCCAATGGCTACAATAATAACTTTGTTACAAACGCATGGCATATTGTTGGCAAAGACGCCACCAAAGCAATCATTGATTTCTTTAGAAAAGGGGCAAATCTTGAATGAAATTAACACCACCATTATTCTTCTCATTCCAAAGAAGGATTGCCCCATAGGAATTGGCGGCTATTGTCATATTAGCTACTGCAATACTCTCTACAAGATCATATCTAAGATCCTCGCTAAATAGATTGAAACTCGTTATCGCTAGAATTGTAGATTTTCCCTAAGTAGGTCGGGAGTGTACGTATTGGGTTGCGGTATCTAGCATAATGCCATGGCGTTCAAGAGATCATAAAACATTACAGTCAAGAACAAGGCCTCACCAAATGCACCTTCATGGACATCAAATTAGCCTGTGACAATGTGAGATGGAGGTTCATTATGCAAGTGCAACAAGGACTGGGATTCCCTAGAACCTATGTGAAATTAATTGAAGCGTGTATCACTTCTACCACCTTATCTATCTACATCAACACGAACTTGGGTGGGATTCTTCAAAGGAAAACTTGGCTTACATCAAGGCAACCCTCTTGCGCCTTATTTGTGGTTGCTATAGAATATCTAAATTGCCTCCTTGATAAAAAAAAAAATGGTTGCCACTAACAACTTTAGATTCCACCAAGGCTGCAAAGATCTCAAGCGCGTCCATTTGGCTTTCACATATGACATTTTCTTACTCTCAAATTGTACATTTGAGTCTGTGCAAGCTCTATTCGACTGCCTTGACATGTTCAACTCTACTTCGGGACTTAAATGCAACAACACCAATTCGAGTTTCATCCTTTTTGGTATGAATGATCCACTTATCCACCAAGTCTCTTCTCTCATACCGGAAGCTAGCAATTAAGGTGGTTTGTATGCCTGTTCTCCATTCATGTCATCAAGAATACCATGCTTTGGGTTGGAATCTCTCACCAGCTCCAATTCATTGATGAATGACTTGAATGGTTTGGCAAAAGCTTTCGCAAGAAATCTGTCATCTACAAGGTGTGAATGATTGTTTTCTCCGCTTTTGTTCACAATATTTGGCTCACTAGAAACAATGCCTGCTTAATTTGAGGATGAAGTTACTACAAAGGAGCAATGTGTAGAGAGGACAATGAACATGGTCAAGATTCGTCTTCTAGGGCGCATGAACCGGGAACATCCCAAAATTAGAGGGTGGCTAAGGTATCTCGATACGCTGATGGGTAGCTTCTCTATTTCTCTTGTTGCATGCTTATGTATAGATCGAAAGCATTATCCTTGTGGTTATTTTATGATTCTAGCCTACATTTTTGGTTGGTCTTGACTCTTGAGGTGCTCTTTGTATTGGCCATTTTATTTTCACGGCCTGTTGTTTCATCTCTATGATTTGAATTAACTTTTTGAGCTTAATCTTTGAATAGCATTCTTATGTAAATTCTCGGGTATGCCCACGAGTGGTGTTTATGATTCGATTAGGTCACGTAGGCTTAAGGTTTACTAGAGTCTAGAGTTGCATGATTTTGTGTAATCTTGTCAATTAGAGATTCTCATTTGCCTGTTGGATGGCCTTTCAAGAAGGATTGACTACAAGTTAAATTTGCACAATAAGTTGAAAAACACTAACTAGTTTTCAGTACGTGTCCAACAAACATAGCCTTAATTTTATTGTTTTTGTTAGTTTATTGAGTTTATTAGCTTGAGAAGTGCATAAAATGGCCAAGCTTAATTTGTAAATTTGGATTCATTTTTCATCTACTTGATACGTTTGAATTACAAATTGAACTAGTGCAATGCAAACACATATGTAGTATTGGTAGAACAAATACAAGTATAATAATATATTAAGGAGAAGATGAATACCCTTTCAGCAATACTTCTAGGGTGTGTAGCAAATCCACGCTTAGCACGAATTCTCCAAGCCACCGAATTCTCCGCCGGTAAATTATATTTGTCTATAGTTCCAATTTCTGACAAATCCTTCGCCTACATACAGTAATATATATAGTGCATACATTCATATGTTAATAAAGCTTGGTTTAAATAAAACAAACTCTTATCTTATAACGTAAGATGTATGCTCTTTTCCTGTATGAAAAGTACACTGCAGAGTTCGAAAAGTACATTATTACATAATAAAAGTGCATTATCAGTGAAAATGCATTACCCCCTCCCAAAATTAGCTTTTTCCATCAATCTCACCAACATAATACACATAAGAACATTTTACACCAAGGGCAAAAGTGCAATCCGAAATAAAATAAAGTGCACTACAAAATACGAAAAATGCATTGAAAATACAAAAGGTGTACTACAGAATATGAAAAGTGTACTATAAACTAGGAAAAGTGCACACGTAAGGATAAGAGTAACTTATGTTAATAATCTTTCTCGTGGAATGCATATGTTAATAACCTATGTTTTTTTATCTTGTTCAATTTGTATGGCTTAACCCGATTGATTGGCTTGTCTATCCCAATTTCAGTCTCTTCTTACATCATATATTAAGAGGATTTGAATTCGATTATGCTAGTTAATATATATCTCAAGACTTAAGAGATTATAAGTAGACTCAAGACTAACATAATCGAGTATAAGTAGAGAGAATTATTTTTTTCGGTTGCTCGCCTGGTTAGATCGGCTAGAACTTAATCAAATTTGGAACGAGTACTATCAAGGCTTTTTTATGGAGCAACCCTTCCAATTTAGTTTTTTCATACACGAAATTAGGGAGATTCGAATTCGAATCCCTAAACAAACTTTTAAGGAAACCTAGTACTTTATTCTGCTTAAGCAATTGAATTAATTTTATGCATACTTATTATCAAATGTACATATACTAATCTTCTAATCAAAATATATTTGAAGAGTCTAACTCAACTTTACACTTCTACAATTGAGTATTGGTCAAGATTGGAATTTTTTTCTTTTAGTTTCTCACCCAGATAGATCGGCAAAAACCGATCTATTTCGGATCACATACTACAAAGGCCTTTTGATAGAGAAGACTCTCCCAATTTAATTTTTCATACATGTCAAAAAGATTCGAACCTGAACTAATTGTATGATGTAGCATCAAATATATACATACTTGTGGATTATATGTTGCAGCGTCAAATACTATGGAGTTGCATTCTTCCCATGGACCAATTGTGAAGCCATGAGAGCTGCTCGGAGTAGAAACATCGATGGAATCATGCCTGGTGAAGCTCAGTCGATCAGAACTTAATCTCGATTGTTTGTGCTTATGGTTTGATGTTGAATATTGTGGTTGGTTGTAGTTTTCATCCCCTCTTGCATGTGTAATACCTGCATATATACAACCGTGTGGACAATCTGTTTTCATGATTTTGAGTTGCATATGCATGATTTTGAATGATTGTATTCATGTTTTTGAGTTAGAAATGAAGTGATCAGAAGCAAGGTGGGGGTGGCCAGTATAGGGGATAAGCTGCGAGAATCAAGACTGCGTTGTTTTGGACATGTTCAGAGGCGGGGCCCTGAGGAGCCAGTACGCAGGTGTGAGAGATTGCCTTTAGAAGATGTGCGTAGAGAAAGAGGACGACCAAAGAAATGTTGGAAGGATAATATAAGGCAGGATGTTAGCCACCTGGGGATTTCGATAGATCTGGCAGTTAGCAAAGATAGTTGGAGGGAGAAGATTAGTGTGGAGGACGGCTAGGCACCTGAGCAGACCAGTCCACGGGGCTTTGGTACTTCTGTTTGGTTTTGTTTTGTTTTGCCTCTTCTTTTCCGTTTTTTTGCCTCTTTTTTCTTTTTCTTTTTTTTTTGTGGTCTTGTCGGGTCTTTTGGTCGCCCCCCCCCCCCCCCCCGTCGCTTTAAGCAAGGGGTGCCCCCATCTTGACCCCCCAGATTTCCCGTAAAGGGAAGTTCCACTGGGTAATTGTTGTTGTTGTTGTTGTTGTATATTCATTCTTTTCATATTGCACTATATTCATGTTTTTAATTCGCATATTCGTATTTTTATATTATTGTATTTACGAAGTTTCTCTAATCTTCAATTCTTTTATCATGCTTATATAGTTGCATAATCATGCTTTTGAGTTGCATATTCATAAAAATGAGCAACTCAAAATATGAATAAGTGACTTAAAAGATTGACTTACAAAGGGTTCGCCCCCTTGTCAGGAGGTTTAGGGGCAATGCCCCACACGGTGGTCTCGTAGATCGGTTAGCGAGTCAGGGTCTAGGGGGTGACCAGTGACGCGCCCCTGGCAAGTGGTGTTGCCTCTAGCCAAACGGTATACTATGTTTTCTATTATTGGGCCAGCCTATCATGATCCGTTTAGGCCTATGGCGTGCCCATAATTTATTTATGGTTTCTTGAGTTGTTATATATCCTCCTGAAACGCCTCTAATTGTAATCAGTTCTTTCAGCCTTCGTAATAAAGAATTTTATTTCTCTACCTATAGACATGTCTAACGCATTATTAGTAAGCCATATTAAATTTCTATGTCTTTCTTCACATTTTATTATTCTCGTCACAACACCAGAAAATAAAATGCACGCATGTCGTAACTAGTTAAGATAATTAGGATTTTCAGAGAATTGTATACACAAATACACATCTTAAAAAATCATTTGATCAAATTGTTAACCTTCCTCTTAAGAAAACATGGAGGAAAAAAGAAGAAGACAGTGACGAAATGAAGCATCAAAAAAAAAACCAAACTATAATCCTCGTTGATAAAACAATCACTTGGAAATTAATTAATTTCATTGTCTTAAAATTAATCTAAAATAGGAAACATAGTTTTGATGTCGTTCTAATCTTACAAGTGTAGCAAGGCCTTAATATAGCTTTCGGGTATTTGGTTCGGTGGTTGGGTCTGTGGGGTAGTATCCCAGGTCACTATTTCGAACCTCTCGGACCCAGTTCTCATCCTTAGTAGATATTTTAGGCAAGCTCAAGTAATACTTTTGACGACCCTAATCCTTATCTTATCAAAAAGCAAGACCTTAATATAAGAACATGATTTTAGGCTCTGTTCGGTAAATAGGTACTTATCGATGTTGATGTTGATGTTGATGTTGATACTTATGGTTGTTGATGTTGATCGTGTATGCTGATATGGGTTACTAATATGAGTTGTTTATTTTCCAAATAATCCGGAATGTATTCGGTAAACGGAATTGCTGATATTTTAAGCAAGAGGTTTACAATTACCAAAAATGGCTTAATAAAGGGTAAAAAATAAAAAATTTAATTTAATTGGGAAATCACGTGGGTCCCGCTTACTTATATTTTGGTAGAAAAAGTTAGCTTATTTGACATAAGGTTGGGGAGCGCTGATTATTTTTTCAGCAGATAAGTATCGGATATAAGTTATTTATTTCAAATAAGCAAATTTTGCCGAACACATAAAACGAAGCTTATTTTTTCCATATAAGTAACTGCGTACTTATAAGTATCCAGATAAGTGTTGCCGAACAGAGCCTTAGAAATCGATTGGACAACCCTAGCTAACTAGGTTTAACTAATTTTGACAAATAATTATGATAAGTTGATAGATAACTAATCCATATCAACAATTTCAAAGAGAAAAAAATATAGAAATACCCAAATCACAAATAAATACTTACCAAAATCTGAAGTGAGGTGTTGATGAAGAAAGGCGGGTGGAGAACTGCTTTGGTGAATCAAACAGCTCGTCGTCGGAGGCTTGACCACCGTTGACCAAGACGGAAGTCCTGCGCCACCAGTAGCACCGCCGCTGTAATTAGTGTCGTCGTCGCCGCCGTCGCCATTAGTAACATTAGTCGAGGATTGAATTTGGAAGGGATTATTCATAGACGACGTCGATGGGTTTGTACTTTGTATACACATTAATTAAATTAAAGTGAAACCGGTGGGTTTTGAACGTGAAAAAACCACGGCCTGGTACGCCCAAGTTGGCCAATTATTTAATATGTGGAGGAGATATTTTTATTTGAATGAGAAAGACCATTAATTAATTAATTAATATAAACGGAAGAAATCTTGCTGATTAGTGTATGATGACGTTTGAACATTGTGTCATTTGGATGATAGATGATGCTTCACGATGTGGAGAATCCTTTAATGAAGTTTGTTAATTTGGTTGAGTTTTATAGAACGATTTTTCTAACCATAGGATAAGGAGGGCTTGTATAGATATTTTCAAGTGTTTTTTTGATTGTTTAACATTTTTAACACATGATTTGAATACATGACTTTTTAAAAATAAAAAAAGTCTAAAATATACTTTTCCACAAGGCAAACACATATTTGTATGTATATTTTCCCTCTTTTAGTTATATTGAACATTAAGAATTTTGTTCCTCCAAAAATTATGGGCATTGGGCCTGCGCCCACTTGGGCCGGCCCTGTCCGTAACTATTGGATTGTGAATTTAAATCTCTCTTTTACCATTATAATAGCCCGAGTGTTTTTTTATGGACAAAAAATTTATAAAAAATTTGTAGGAAAAATCTTAAATCGCTTTTTGAGAATCCATCTGAACTATTTATAAAGTTTTTTAATTTAACTCTTTCGAACTTCTAAGAGAATGCAAAATGATAAATTCATTTATAAGGGAATGTAAGATGACACGGTTACCTGTTAATTAATAACTAAATAAATTATAATGGACAAAAAACTAAATAAATTGTAGTATATTAATATAGAAAGATGTTGTACATTCAGATTAGGGTTGGGGGTTGCACAAAAATCTCGCGGGTACGAAGACCCGCCTCTAATAGGGCATGTATTCCCCGAATTGGTGGAGAGCGGAGCAAAGATGGGGTGATTTCTTATCCTCGAGGATGGGGACAAAGTATGGAAAGTACTATCCACCCCATTTTATACCGATATATAAAAATATTATTTTTAATATAATTTTAGTGTTATACTGTAGCTTAGATATTGTCTACATATATATATGTCCAAATATTATAAAATTACTATTTTTATATATTACTTTTAATATTTCTAAAAGTTCTTTAAATTTTAGAATTACTTATGATATACATAATTTTAGTGCCATGTCACTATTTTTTAATGGAAGCGAATAAATTTGGGTGATGGAATCACTAACTAACAGAGCATATAATATAGGTGGTTTTGAATAATTATTTAAAATACGGGTAATTAAGTGAAATATGACATATTATACGGGATGGTTTTTAATCAATTTCTCTAATCTGCCTTCCAATGTGCATTTCTGGTCTGAATACAACGAACTGGCCCTATACTAATCCCTATATATATTGATGCTTTAACCCCGTCAAGTGGTTGATATAAAAGCATGTCCACTTGCTCAACTTGTTCCTTGTCCATGAAATGAATGATTTTTTTTTTCTCCTTTTGAGCTCAATTTCACAAGAACAAGATAATTGTCTATGCAATTATTATTCAAAGATATTTGTATGTAGCTGGTTTGAAGTGAAATCAGGGGCGGAGTACGAGTGGTTTGGTGACCCCCTTCCTTCCGGCAAATCCACATACCGTTGGAAGTTTGAGGGTCACTATTGAATTTTTTATAATTATTAGATTTCACTAGTTATACCCGTCGTGTCCTGCACGACTATGGTTCGGTATTTTATAGATATTAAATAAATATATAATATAAAAATTAATATAAGTAATTTATTCCTTGTACAGTGTACAAATTTTTTATTTTTTGAAATCAAATAAAACAAATTAAATATAAATTATTAAGTTTAATGCTAAGAATAAAAAAGATTATTAAGGTAAAATAATGTACATTTCTCATTTTCCTTGATGATATTTCATAGATATTTAATTTTAAACAAAAGATAACATATGAATAAAGAAGTATTTATATATTAGAATATAGAAGAGATAAGATTTACATAAAATAATAATTAAACTAATAAATAAGATATAATTGAAAGATGAAGATAAAAATAATTTTAAAAAATAATTTGTTTTCAATTAAGATGGGGCCAAACACATTTTTTGGCTCGTTATAGTAAAGATTAGATAAGATTAAATATTATATTTTTTATTACTTTCTATGTACCTTAATTTAGAGAGTATCAAGTATTTCAATATATTTATTAAATATTATATTACCTATTTTTAAACTTTATAAGTATTTATCATTAATTGCTTATTATAAAAGGAAATATATGTATATCTATAAATAAATTCTTGGAAAAGATATCATGCTAAAAGATAAAAGATATTTATACTTATTTAAAATATCTCAAATTTGTTATCTTTAATTTTAAAAATTTGTATAAGGAAGTTTTCAAAAGATATTTTTATACTAAATAGTTATTTGTTTGATGTTAAATATAGATTTAAATAGTTAAAGAAGAATTTAACAGTAAAAAGTTAAAATATTAGGAATAAAAATTAATTTCTTACATAAGAGGTGGGGCAAGAATCGTTTTGGTGGCTCGAAAAGGTACAACTTTAATATATAGTTATAGATATTGAAAGTTCTATTTTTTACCAAAATTTTATTTAAGGTAAATCTTTTACATAAATAGGTAAAAAGATAAAGATAAAATAATTTTCTTTAATTTTAAATAAAATTCGAATTTAATTTTTATTAATATAAATAGATAGAAATTTAATTGAAAAAACTAAATTAATATATCTATCTTAATATTAAAATTCGAATTTAATTTTTATTCATATAAATAGATAGAAATTTAATTGGAAAAACTAAATTACTATATCTATCTTAATATATAATATCTAATGTTCTATAATTTATTTTAATTTTAGATAAAATCTTTTAGGTCTATCCTAATTCCTAATATATAATAGATAACATTTTTATTTTAGATAGAATCTTTTATAGATTAATTTATCATATATCTATATTATCCTAAAATAATATCAGCATATATAAATTTCCAAAATAAAAAATCCTATGTGGCGAAATCCTATGTGGCTTAACGTGGGAACGGCACGTAGGAAAATCCTAGGTGGCGCAACGTGGTGGCCTTACATAAATAGATAAAAAGAAAAAGATAAAATAATTTTCTTTAATTTTAAATAAAATTCGAATTTAATTTTTATTCATATAAATAGATAGAAATTTAATTGGAAAAACTAAATTAATATATCTATCTTAATATTAAAATTCGAATTTAATTTTTATTCATATAAATAGATAGAAATTTAATTGGAAAAACTAAATTACTATATCTATCTTAATATATAATATCTAATGTTCTATAATTTATTTTAATTTTAGATAAAATCTTTTAGGTCTATCCTAATTCCTAATATATAATAGATAACATTTTTATTTTAGATAGAATCATTTATAGATTAATTTATCATATATCTATATTATCCTAAAATAATATCAGCATATATAAATTTCCAAAATAAAAAATCCTATGTGGCGAAATCCTAGGCGGCTTAACGTGGGAACAACACGTAGGAAAATCCTAGGTGGCGCAACGTGATGGCCTTATTCCTTGCGTCTTTTATATATATACATAGATTACTTCTTCACTATTGGTTAATTTGGTTGAATTTTATTATTTTTGGAATGTAATTTGTTTTGTTTTTATCAGGAAAACATTCGGTAGACCGGACAGGCCCGATGTACCGAGAGGCCATCACAAGATGGCAGTCGAAATCGACTAGAAGATTCTCAACAAAGAGCCCCACATCAATGTGTTGTGCACATGAGGCTTTTACCTATTAGGATACATATGTATATTTTCTTTTGTATATCTTTTAGTTTTCTATTGCAATTTAGTTTTGATTCTGTAAAAGGATTATTTCAGATCCTTTTAAGGTTTACTTGTACACTTCTTGTAATTCATATACACGTAATCAATAAAAAAATTCAGAACCATCTTCTCATAAATTACTTAAAACTCAAGACCTTTTACTCTACAAAATACCCACTTTTTTACTTTCCGTTGCCCTAACAACCTCCTCTAAGCCCAAAAGTTTCATCAAGTCACAAAAACGCCTCATTAGCAACCTGCTATTGCTATGCAGTTAGAATATGATGCCTTAATGAAAAATGGGACATGGGACTTAGTTTATCGGCTCCTGATGCTAATGTGGTTGGTTGCAAGTGGGTTTATAAGAAATCTGATGGGACCATTGATCGTTACAAGGCCCGCTTAGTTGTAAAAGGGTTCAATCAGGATGCTAGTGTTGACTTCTTTGACACTTTCAACCTGGTTATCGATCAAGCCTACTACTATTCGGCTTGTCTTCAATCAACTTAGCGCTCTCGCGATCTTGGCCTCTTTGACAGGTTGATGTTAACAACGCATTCTTAAATGGTGATCTTGCTAAAACTACATGGCTCAACTGTAAGGTTTTGTGGCATTTGATTGACAATCTCATGTGTGTTGACTGTGCAAGGCCTTGTATGGCTTGAAACAAGCACCTAGGGCATGATTTCAGAAGCTAAAGATGCCCTCAACTCCTGATACGGACCCGATGTGGATTCGTATCGGAACCCTTGTTGGTCAAGGGGGTGAGACACACCCAATGTGGGTTTGGCTCGATAAACGTGGTTGGTTGTCACGGGAAGGAGAACGAAAGATAAATTTAGAGCAAAAATAATTTCTTAATTGATTTGATTGATTATTGATGGAGAAATCTCCAATATATAAAGATACATATCATAATATCCGGCATATCTTTCCCTAAAGGATAGAAAATAATATGACAATATCTTACCTAAAATAAAAGATAAGATCACATAAAATATAATCTAAATATAATGATAATAAATTGTAGCGTATCAACTCTTTTGCCAAGGCTTCAAAGATTGTGTCTCTAATTCGTCTATTTTCATTAAAAAGCATGGTAATGATGTGGTTTATTTGCTTATCTACATCGATGACCTTATTATTATGGGATCACATGTTGAGTTCATTGTTGAGTTTGTCATTAGCCTTATTCGAGCCTTGTCTTTGAAAGATCTTGGCGCTCTAAGCTATTTCTTGGGTATTGAAGTTACATGCACTATTTTTTTCAGTCATCTCAGCCAGCAAAAGTACGTACATTACTGACATTTTAGATGGCGTTGACGCGAAGCCTATCTTGACCCCGACTGAGCCAGACTCTCGTCTGATTCGGTCTGGAGATACATGTTCTAATCCTCAAATGTATCCAAGTGTCAACTAAACCAACCCAATTGTATTTGAAAGGGTGTGTGAGAGTGTTTCCCTCGTCAAGAATTGAATGGATCAAAGTCTAAGTATACAATCTCTTGGATTACTCCTCTTATTGTCAATTGGTTTTAAAATGAAACTTCACCGGACTTATGTACTAGGCTCGTCTACCTATCTACTGACCCACAAATATTCTACAATATCTTCGTGTAGACGGTCAAAAGAACGCATCATATTGAAATTATTACTTTTTTTATTCTGCTAATCTAGCCACAATCAATAACTGTTCTTAACATTAGATTATCAAGTTTCTATATTCAAACGTTCTATAACTGTGAGCAGTGTTCTAAAAAAACACTAGGCGGATCCTAGGCGGAGAGGGACCCCCAGTGCCTAGGCGACTTAACGATCACCTATACGAGCTGGAAGGCTAGGCAGGCTAGCACCTTCTAGCGCCTAGGCGGAGCCCAGATGGAGCTAGGCGGGAATTTTTAAAATAGTGATTGTGAGTGATTTACTTGCTTTATAATAAGTTCCATTGCCGAAAGAGCTTGTTTAACAGCCAAACATACTTCTCAACGAAGATTTTTTTCCAGGATAATGTAACCCTTATATCTTTAAGCAAGTTTTTTTTGCTTCCTCGATCACATTGATACATTTTGAACGTGAAAATACTTTTTTCCTAAGTACAAACCAACGACTTACGTTGTCCTCGTCAATCTAAAAACTAACAACCTTCTCTTAATGATCAAACGTAGTAAGCGATACGTATGTAGCCTACTTATCAAGCTTGCATCCACATGTGCAGCTGTTGAGCTCTTCGTTGAGTTCCTGAACCCACATAAAATAAACGGATTTAATCATAGTATCAATATCGCCTCGGTATGAATTTTGTCAATGTTTATATTAGTATTGTTGAAAGAGTAAGAGAGAAAAAACAATTTCTTTTCATTTGTGAGTGTTTTTGAAATAAAAAAGGAAGCTAAAATCAAAGGAAATTAATGACTGTCCATAGAAATTAATGTATGTACCTGAATCTGACTTTGGAGACCTTTAACGTGTTCAACAGCCTGGTCAAGCATTTCTGCATAACTAGCTTGCTGCAAGAAGCCAAGAAAAAGACCGGGTCAAACACATATAATACGAGGGAGGTCAAACACAACTAAATGGTAGATAAAGATTACAACACTTTTAGGTTTGGCTTATACTTTGATAAGAAGGGGGTATAGGAAGTTTTTATTTTTTGGAATGACTCATTTTTAAACATTGGAATCGATTTGACACATTTCAAATAAAACCAAATAGAGGCTAAAGTGTTCAAATCTTCATCTACAATCTAATTGTTCTTCATCCAACAAGCGTGAGAATTTTTGTTGATTTGTGCTTGTAATGGGTCGAACAATCTTGCTCCTTCGATCAGAGAACTTGTTTCATTATTATTATCGATTTTTCTAATCTATGTTCTTAGGGCATAGGTTAAACATGTTATTCAAGAGAACTAAAACCATATTAGGAAACTAATAAACCCTTTAAAAAAAACTAATTAGTCCTAAATAAATATAAAGTTATAAAATCTTGTCATTTTAAAGAGTTTAACCTACCCTATAGAACTATTCTCATACCCATTTCCGAACTCAAAATTCCCCAATTTATTAGAATTAGTTATCTTCATTAAAACAAATCTAAATCCTTTATACCCCAAATTTACTCATTTCCATACTAAACTATGCATTGACAAATTTATACGAGCTTAATCAGTATTCTCATTTATGACCTTCTAGATCTCTTCAATTGGTGCCCTTGCTTTTATCCTTTTACTATGGTGGAATTATTCATATCATAGGGGTATTACATGAATTTTAAATTTTAATCCACTACACACATTAACAAAAATTCCAAATGAAAATGCCATTATTATTTTAAATTTTGAATCAATTAGCAACAAAAAACTCACACACACACAAAGAAAATAATGATTCATTTCTCCAAGCATAGCCTTACCTTATCGATGTTAGGAAGGAGCTCTTGTAGTTTCTTTAGTTTGCAATTAATCTTAATTCTCCTCTCCTGCATGCATTAGTAAGTATCAAATATAATTCCACTATACGCATAAATTTATTTGGTTAACATTTCTTTGGTTAGAGAGCTGGCTAATTATGTGATCAATCTTAACTATACGCATAAATTTAACTTCGGGGCATCTATTATTTGATCACGAATATTATTTCACTTGTCAAATCAAACAAATTCATCTATCAAAATTATCGCAATTAATTCAAACTAATCAACTAAGGCCAAGGAAGATGAACAATACCCTTTCAGCAATACTTCTAGGATGAGTAGCAAATCCTCGCTTAGCACGAACTCTCCAAGCTGCCGAATCCTTGCCTGGTGCCTTCGACTTACATATTTACAAACATACATGTATATATAACTTTTATTCATGTGTTAAGAACTTAAACATATACACATAAAATTATCAAAATTAAATTGATGTCAAGTTGATAAATAAGACCACTCTCATAAGAAGACCGTAAGACCAATCGATATTCATGTTTTTGAGTCATATATTCATGTTGTCTAATGACTGTGAGACTAATCGGTATTTATGCTTTTGATTTGCATATGGATACTTTTGAATGATTGTAGTCTAGTTTTTGAGTCGCATAATTTCATGAATATGCAACTTGAAACATGAAAGTGCTACTATATAAGCTCGCATGATAAAGAGATGGAAGATGAGGGAATCTCGTCAATGCAATAATATAAAAATGTGAATATTTGACTTGAAATATGAATATGCAACTATGAAAACATGAATACAGTCTTAAACATGAATATAGTACTGCGATATGAAAACATGAATATGTAACTATGAAAATATGAATTCAATCATTAAAAACATGAATACAATCATAAAAAGCATGAATACAATCATAAAAAGCCAATAAAAGCATGAGTACGATCATTAAAAAGAATGAATATGCAACTCAAAAACATGAATACAATCATTCAAAAACATGCATATGCAACTAAAAAGCATGAATATCGATTGGTCTCACGTACTGTCTTCTTGTAAGAGTGGTTTTATTTGAACTTAATACTATATATATACATGTAGATCATATGTTGCAGCATCAAATGTGATGGAGTTGCTTTCTTCCCATGGACCGATTGTGAAGGCACAAGAGCTGCTCGGAGTAGAACTTGTCGATGACTTTTTGCTCGTCGACATAGAATCATGGTAGGTGAATATCGGCTGCTGATAAGAGCTAATTGAACTTGATTGCTTGTGCTTATTACTTGATATTATAGCTTGTGGATTGTTCCAACTTTCACCTCCTTTTGTATGTGAAATGCCTGGCATATCATGTGTTTTAATTAGTGGTGCTACAACTTATAATTAACCTCAAGTAGGTCATTTATTCATAACATCTATTTTAATTTAGTTAATATACGTGACACGGACCGCGGGTTTGTGTCTAAAATGACACCGGGAGCATCGAGCCATGACCGATCAACGAGATTTTCGAACGATTTTGTAGGGATCAAGGGGCATCTAGGCTCATCTATATGAGACTACAAAACTATGGAAAACTTCTAGAAGAGTTTGCCAGCATCTAGAAGAATTCAGAAGGTTAGGGAAAATTGTAGAAGACATTGAAATCTTGTGGAAGTTTTTAGAAGACGTTGGAACCTTATAGGAGTTTCTAGATAAGTCTAGACCTTTAGAGAGCTCTCTGAAATTATATGGAGCCTTGCATATATTTGTAAAATAAGTGGAAGATATTGTAGAATAGTATAGGATATTATGGAAGCATTGATGTTCCCATGAAAGACATAGGCTAGATAGAATTCTCTAAAATTCCCTAACTTAGTTCATAGTCTAGAATCTTTCCATGTAAAAAGGAAGGCTGAAGTATAAATATGGCCCGATGCCTCATTTGCCAAGGCATCCTTGATTTAGGCATCAAAAATCTCTTGTAAAACTCTCTTTTTGTATATTTAGCCTTTGTAATACAAATTTCTTTCCCACAAATACTAGTAGTCTTCTCTTTTTTCCTTAGCGCCTCAGTTACAATATCAGATCAGGGCTTGACTTAGCTTCTCAGATATGCCGAATTAGCTAAGAGCTACACAATTTAGAGTGAGGATCTCTGAGCCCGTGTTAAATGTACGTTCAACTGGGTAGATGATTTTCTAGGCTTTCCATTTTGTGATGCACAATTTTATTGGGAAATTCAGATAAAACTCGGATCTTGATAAGATTAACTAACTTGAATGTATCCCAATTTTCAGTTTTTGATTTAAAAAAAAGTAACTTATGTTCTCCCTTATCTATAAACCTAACATATAGGGCTCCGTTCGGCGCTTCAAGCCTGATATGAGTTGATGTTGATGTTGATGCTGATTCGGTGATTGATGCTGATTTTACTAGTTGATTTTAGGGGTTGAAATTATTAGCTTATTTTTATAAAAAAATATGTAGGTGTTCGGTAGATAGAGTTGATTGAGACTGATTTTATAAAAAGATGATGTAAAATTACCAAAATGGGTATATTTATAAATATCCACATTTTAGAGATTTTTTTTTAAAATTGAATTTGGAGGGCATTAGAAGAAAAAAACACAATAAGGTCGTATAAGCTTGTATAAGCTCGGAGGGGGGAGTTGATTTTTTAGCCAAGATTTCAACTCCCATTAGCTTGTATAAGCTCTTGTAAGCTCCCTCAACTCCCAACGCCGAACACCATCTCAGAACTTTTTTTTGTACCATAAACTTGAATAAAACTGTATAAGTTCAAAATAAAGCCCGCCGAACGGACCCTAAAAACAAAAAAAAAAACTGAATATATATCGTAGCTTCCACTGTCAATAGCAGCATAATTAGGCATATAGATATATAACTTGTGTAGACCATATCAACTTCGAATTCATCTGTATTTATAATCTTTTTATTAGTAGTAGCTTTTATAGTCTAATGATTTAGTAAATTACTTTCCATTTATCGCCAATTTTGATATCTTTCAAGTTAATCTCAATGGAATATTTCTCTCGTTTTAATGGAAGTTTTTGCTATAGCTAACTTAATTAGTTAATTTCAAGCTTCAATTGCGAGCCTCCAATCTTTAGTTTTAACAAATTAAAGAAAATGTGCCCTAAACCCTAATAAAAAAGAAACAAATGCCCTAAATTATTAGCTAGCTAAGTTTAACTATTTATTCCAAACTATGATAACAAGATTACCCTTTCATCTATTCATAGGTAACAAAAATAGATAATTAATAATCAAAATCTAAAAATGAATAAAATTCAAGTATTTACCAATATCAGAGGTGAGGTGCTGATGAAGAAAAGCAGGAGGGGAACTGCTTTGTCGAATCAAACAACCCGCCGCGGTCGTCGCCGGCGGCTGCCCGGGCCAATAGGCCGCCTCAGCGCCACCACTATAAAAAGTGGTGTCATCTCCATAATTGGTGTCAAAGTGGAATGAATTATTAATAGAGGAGTTTGGGTGCATTATTTAATAAATTCCGGGGCCAGAATTTGAAATCGATGGATTGGATTGGATCGTGAGAAACCGCGGCGTACTACAAGTGTCAAGTTGGATAGAGAGGGATAAGAGTAAAGAAGAAAGGTTGAGGTGGTGTTTTAGGGCAAGGATGATGAAAGTTACTCTTCAAGTTCAAAGTATGGGAGCATCAACTTGGTTGCATCTATTGCTTATTTATATATGAAGGAATATTCCAAATTAGTATCTTCAAGTTTGTCACATTCATATCAAGAAAAGAAAAGTCTATGGTTATTAATAGTATGATAGTATGATAACTATAAGGACATGTTTATATAAAAGTAATTTAATACATTAAATTAATTTTAGGGAAGGGATGGAATATTAAGTTATATTAAATTAATTTTTAGGGTGTTTAAATGTAATTTAATACATTAAATGTGTTGGTTGTGTATGTTGATGTCTTAAACTTAGTGGAAAACTGTAAATAATGTTAAGCTTTTTTGTAGACACGTCTTCACAAATTGTTCGAGCTAGGTTCATATATATATATATATATATATATATATATATATATATATATATATATATATATATATATATATATATATATAAACACATATATATATATAAACACTAAAAATACAAATATAACCATCAAAAATACACATTTATATGCATTAAAGTGTAATTTCATATTAGTGAGATGTACATGCATGTTTATATAAAAGTGTATATTTAGTATGTTAAAGTACATGATTAGTGCATGTGCATTATATACACTAAAAATGCAAGTACACATTTAGCTACAAGTACATGTTTGTATATAAAAGCGCATAATTAGTATACTAAATTGCATAATTATTATACTAAAGTATATAATTTTTTTGGGTAAAAACTAAAGTATATAATTAATAGTGCATATTTAATATCATTTAAATTCAAAATAATAATAATAATAATAATAATAATAATAATAATAATAATAATAATAATTTTATTTATACTTTATCACTCCTTGTCATTTTTTTAATCACAATTTTTGATTTCCTTAATCCAATGATCACCATAAGTTCCAATATTATCACTACTATGCATGCACCGGTAACCATCTCATCATTTGGATGATAAAAGCTGAACTCGGTGGACTTTGACACTTAGTTGATGATGTTTTGACGTGTTTAACTTGTATGATGGTTTCTTATATAGTTGATATTGATAAGGTAAAGCATCGATTGTAAAGATTCCGAGCTGGAGGATGGATCCGATCAATATGACAACAAAATACCACTAGGGTTACTTTAGGTATAGAGTTACTATTAGTATAATAGAAATTAATTAATCGTTGAAAAGATAAATAAAAATTAGAAAAAGAAATTAAATTTAGTCTATTAATTTTTATTTTAATGGTACAGATTTTACAAAATCTACTCATAGAATTAAATTACAACTCTACTGAAAATATGGTGGTATGTTTTGACGGCCTTATGTGTATTAATTTAGCTAATTGTCCACCTATTAATGAAAGATAGCATACCTAAATTATACAAATTAACATCAAAGAACCTCAAAAGATGTTTCATTTTTATGAGGAAGTATAACATTTATATATATATATATATATGTATGATATATGTATGCCCCAAATCAAGTTACTTGAGTAATGTTTTTCAATATATAGTATAATTTCATATCGTTTGAGATTTCAATTTGTAGTCTTTGTTTTCAGTTAAGGTCGGAGATTCAGGTTATCCCTCAATCCATATGAATCAAAAATTAATCCATATTTACGGTTCATTGACGTGAACACGCACATCAACCTTACACCAGTGTGTCAACCCATTGGCCTTCCGAATCCGTACTCTATATATACCTATGAAACAGTTTTAAATTTATAAAAGAGCGTAAAATTATAAATTTATTAGGGAACGTAAAATGTGACAGACAGATGTCAGAAAGAACCAAATAAAGATAAATTGTAAACTAATATGTAGTGAGAAAGATTGAGGCCAAATGCAACGAACTTGGGTGGCTAATCTGCCTAATGTAGAATTTACGCTTTATTTGAGCCAAGTGGTTGATATAAAAGGATTCCCACTTGCTCAACTTGTTCATTGTCCATAGTGTACTTGTGTCTATATATGGATATGCATTATTTGTAGCTACTGGTTTTGGGTGGAATGGGCCATCTACGTTATTGTACGAATGTACGTGGTTTTTCGTTGGGAAATATATATAGGGGAACATAGGAAAAGAAAATGTTATCTAGATGACCTTTCTTTGTAATTTGATAAGATGAAGGAGAAACAAAACTGTGTGTAAATATACAACTTCCAAGCTAGTTCCAAACCATATTTACTAGCTTGGATGACAAGTGGTATTTCAAATTTTCCTCTTTTTATAATAATCCAAGGGTGAGTTCGGCTGTCATGAGAGCTTTTTTCTTCTAAATGAAAAAATAGACGAAAAGATCTCATTTTCTACACCCTTCTATTTCCGAGAGTGTAGATTTTGGAAAAATTAAACTCCATCTAGTAAAATTAAACTCCGAAAAAACTAGTACCAAACGCACCCTAAGTGTCTCTTGATAGTCAGAAATAATTTTTTGTTTAATTTTATCAATAATATAATAGATGTGTGTATATATATTTATTACTGTCGAATCTATACATATATAATCAAAAAGTTTGGTTTACTCAACCTTAAAACTCAAGTTAAAAAGTTTTTTTTAGAAACGGTAAATTTCTATTGATAAGAGGATAATTATAAAAAAAAAATCAAATAAAGAGATTGTTCCCATTATATTTAAGATAAAATTGTAAGTTCAATCGATTTCACTGAAAATGAAGATCGAAAGAGACGAAAAAAGACATTCAAAATCACAAGAGACTTGGGAAAATTGCAATCACTTGTCAATCCAATATTAACATTTTTTTTTATCTTTAACTTTTTCCCGGAGTTTTTTCTTAATGAATTGAATAGCTTTGTAAGCACATTCTGTGAGATTAGACTTTCTTTTAACCTTAAACTTTTCTCGATATATATAAAACCTAAATAAATTGCATTTCATATATTGATGAATATTTAAGGTTTCTTTTCTTTATTGTGATGTTTTTGTAAAATGAATAATTTTCAGTATATACATAAAGTTGAAGAATTTGAATACATCACAATGATTTTGGACCAGTATTTTTTTAAGGGAAATTTTGGACCAATATTGATGACGTGTTATTCTTAAATCTCATTAATAATTTATTTTATTTTATGTTTTTTTTTTCTTTTTGCTTTCCATAATCTTATTATACCACATTTTATCTTTTTAGGTAAATTAATTATTTTTAACACTCTAGATTATCTTTCATTTTTTTATTATTCTGAGATCAAATTTTAGTACATATTCACATGTGTACTTCATTCTTTTGAACGCAGTACGCATGTGTACTAATACATTTTTTTAATAAGTTGACTGACTTGGCCAAATATCAACCTTGCTTTGGGAGTCATTTTTATTAAATTATAAACATAAGTACCCGGGGTAGAATTTATTATAAGTTGGCTGATTTGAATTCAATTCAATCTAGGGTTGCTCAATTCAAATTAATCAAAGGCTGCTTGGCATATATATTTGAATTTACAATTCCGTCTGCTCTTAAGGCCTTATATTATATTAAGCAAATTTCTGTCACATGTGACATGACCAAAAAATAAAGGAAATTTTTGTCACGTAACCGTCAAAAGTTTCAATTTTTTTACAAAGAACACACTTTTGACGGTAAATCCGGATTCATGAACTAGCATGCAAAACGAACGGACCAAGTAAACCGAACTTAGTTTTTAACTTAAGTGAGACTTGATTTTTAACTTAAATGAAGAGACGGAGGCAAACACCGAACTTAAAACCTCTCAACATTCCCTCATGTTTTTTACCACTAAGTCACTCATGTGGGGCAAATGTTTCAATTTTGCTTGGTAAATGTTGATCACCTTAAAATGTGGTGTCATTATCATTTTAACTTTTCAATTTATTTGTTCTATTTAACTTATTTGTATTCTTATTTCCGTTCATTTTTGTAACCTAGCCTAAACCTTAGCTAGTGATCTAGTTTATTGCAATGGCCAATGAATATCATATTATCGTTTTGAGTGAAGCATCGAAATTGAAGCTCACGAATCAAAAATCGATCATCAACAAATCCACCAATTGAACACCACCCAAAAACATAACGTGAACTTCAAATTTTAAATTAATAATATAAATGTTACTATAATCGAATGTACGTTTTTTGAGAATTTCGTGTATGGAATCATGCATGTAATAGATTATTTTATTTGCTTTGCAGTGAAGTCAATTAGAAGGAGACAGACGTGGCCATACGTAAACCTCATTCCACATGATTAAACTTTTGGGTTTTTTTTTTTTTTCTGGGTTGTAGCATGAGAACATTGAATTGATTTTCGTTTTTGAATTTTAAAAAATAGTTTTTTCTTTCTTTGAAAAGTTCAAACTTCCCATTCTCTATAAGGAAAAAAGTCTTTTGGTTTCGCAAACATCCATTTAAGGAAATCTCCTGGAAAATAGGTTACACTTGGTGTAGCCAATGTAAATCTTTTAATATATAATTGTATCTTATTTTGTATTCCAATTAGTTATATAAATATTAAATTAATTATTTTGACCTATGTCCCTAAAAACCTTAAATTGGAAAAGATATGTTGAAATATATTATATAGGGTTATTTATTTATTTTTTTAAAGGGTTCATAAATTTCTTTTTAAGATTTTAATTTCTAAAATCAATATTCTTATCCTAGTTAGAGAAACCAATATTAAATTAATGTTAAAAATTTTTAAATACATTTATATTTCATATGTGTGCAAATTTTTAGCTTAAAAATCATATTATACAATTTTCAAAAATTAAAAGGAAAATCATTCTTTTAATTTTTAAAAATTTTACAATATGATTTTTAAAATACAAATTACACATATGTAGAGTTGTCTACAATATAAATATAATTTTTATTTTTTTAATATTTAAAATTTAAGTGTAATATGGAAATAAAACACCAAAAATAGAACGGAGAATTTGCTCTCAGGTGGAGCACCCAAGACAAACCCGGTCTTGTTCCCGTGGAGTTTATTAGAAACTCTGATCTAAGTGAGTTGAAGAACAGATAACAACGATTGAAAAGTTTAGCAAGTGTGATAAATGTAATTTTTTGTATGATAATTTTTTTTATACCATTCTAACTTTATACTTGTTTCTTTGTATTTTTTTATATTTTATACTCTTCACAAAAACTTGTCATTCTAGGTTGATTCTCTTGTTCAACAAAATTTGTCATTTGAGATATTTTAGCCCAAAACTAAAACGATAAGTTTATGTGAACGGAGGGAGTATATGTAAACAAATACTTTATATATAGTTTTTCAACAGTATCATATTTCTTGTAATTATACCCGTCATACCAAAACTAATAATCAAATAACCCAGCTCATACCAAATACCACACCGTGATCCAAATAAGCATGTACCAGAAATTCAGTAACAATAACTACTCACAAACACTTACTAAAGAACTACAAAGGCAAGAGCACGTAACAATCTGAGGAGAGTTACCAAACCAGTGTTCAATATGACCAAAAACACTTACATTGTTCGCAATCGAACATCAAGTCAAAGTAAATATATAGCACCCCAATGTTAGCAACAATGCCAACACCACTACTAAAAAATGAATACAGCATACAAACAATGTGTATATTAAGGGGGAGCTGAGCCGAAACCCCGAAAAAAAAAAAGAGCAGGAAATGTCTATCTACAAGAACTCCTACCCAGATTGATTCTACAAAACTATTATACCGAAATCCGAGCAGAATAAATGAGTGCTCATATACCTGAGCAAGCAGAGATCACCCCGTGAGAGAACAAGAATAGAAGATATACCGAAAAAAGAGTCTTCAACGATCCGGGTTGTTCTAGAATTTGTAGGATGATGATGATCCAGAAGGCGGCGGAGCAGGAGGCAGCCTGTTTGGTGTGCGGCGACTGCCTGAGCCGAAGGAGCCTGCGTCGCCGTTTTCAGCAGGATCGCTCTTACGTCGGCTATGGCTCGACCCAAATTTTGATGAACCGCTGTATGAATCAGTGGATCCGTTTGCAGCGGAATCGAATGCTGTCCTCCAATCATCACCTGATGATCCCCCGGTTTTCGGGCTGCTTTCTGTTGATATTTTAAGAGAATACTACTATGTTAACTGAATATTGTCGTTTTAGGTTTTGGCACAACTATTAAAAAATTCTAAAGACCTCCAGACTTTTTCTAAAATTTATAAATTATTAATTAACCACCAAATTTGAGCCAAAAAATAATGTGAATTTGCATCAAAAAAGTCAATATGTGCATTTTTCAATAACAAATCTTGTAACTCATCAATAAATTACCTTAAACTCTAAAATGACAAACATTTCCTAAGAATATTTAGGGGTTAAAATGACAGATCCTTTCTAGACAGAGGTGGTACATTGCTTTGGCAAACTTACACTCTTGTTTGGCACCACACATTATTGTCACATTTTTAGTTAAAAAAACTACTTATTTTCAAAAAGTATGTTTGGTATAACAAGTATTTTTTACAAATAATGTCCTTTTTACCCAAGAGGCTTAAATCTCCACACAAATTCAAAACTCAAAACACCACACAAATCCAAAAGTGTTTAAACTTAAACCTACTCTTTTTTTTTCCATAAAACCACATCATAACTAGAAATTTCATTATAAAATGGTTTGCCAAACAAAGTGGAGGAAGGAGCAATGCTGGAAAATGGTACATTTCTAATCAAGCTTGGAAAGAAAAGGCTTTATTTTATTCCCTGTGATGAGCTGCACGCGGATTCTAAAGGTGTAGTTCAATCAGAGCACATACATACAGAAATTAGGCTTTGCAATTATCAGCATTCTCATTTTTGTCAGTTGCTCTCTAAGCGGATAAGTTATACCCTTGACATTATTCTCTATTATTACCTCTATTATTACTGCCACTATTATTACTTCTCTTGGGAAGATGGGCAAGAAAATACTACTCAGCAAATTGCATACTCAGTTAGCAACTTACCTGCCCCGGCCTCACCATCTGACCAGCTGGAAGCAGAAGCAGCTGCCCGATTATCATGAATGCTTAGCTGTCTCACGAGCTTTGAAAGAATAGACTGTTGTTTTTGATAACGGTCTCTTCTTCGCTTCACATTCCCGTCCTCTTGTAGAAGCTCTTCAATCTTTGCTGAGCTTTGCCCACTACAAAATGGCAGATATTTGACCATGTAAAAGATGGAACATAGAACTTTGAAAAGGATCACAAACAACATTCCTATAATTCCAGATGTTTAATAAACCAACCACCTCTTCAAAATATTTTTCAACAAATCATCATATCTCCTATTTAGTAACTAATATAACCACCCATCTTCCTACAATCCAGCAAACAATGACTCGCATGGGCAGTTTTATGCATTTTCCTAAATCAACCATTTTCTCATATATATTAATAAAATATTATCACATTTTAGATATTGGTAACTTTTTACCCATTTTAGTTCATCAGTCAATAGTTAAATCATTTCAATTAAGCACTCTCTTAAGTTTGATTCTGAATGTTACGGATCCATTTTCTCAACAAAGCTGATTCAGGGATACATCTCTACAAATCTCATAAAGACATGTCATCCCCCCTTCACCGGATGGTAAATATACAAGTGTGGCATAAATTCTGCCTATATATAGTTAAAGAATCTACTTTTTCAGGGTCATGTATCAGATTTCTTAACGAGGCCATAAAAAGTACAGCAGATCAAGCAAAGATTTTCACATCAGTAGCCGATGAATATAGAGGTAATTATTGGGATCCTAACCTGATAGAACTGTACAACTGATTGAGCATGTCTTCTTTTGCCTTCTCAACTTGGCAGAGCACTACAGCCTATTACAGTGAAATATGCAAATGGCAATTAAGCTCAGTAAAATCAAAATAAATATAGACTAGAGCAGTAATTCCGTAATCAAAAGCAACATAAGCCTAAAAAATGAAGAATCACCGACTTTAGGCACATTGGCTGCAAGACTATTCAGTACAGCTTCCACATAGCCACGAACTTCTTGGGACATCCAACGAAGCTCTTCCTCAGGGTCTGCAGGTCTTCTGGACATTGTTTCCTGGTAAGATAATGACAGAATGTTATTTCGTCCAAAAGAGAAAACTCAAAAGGATCCCCCGTGATAAGAGCATTGTTTTCATCCATAAAAACCAAACTTGAATTACAGGAATTTTCATAGACACGGTACAAAAGGAGGATTGAAATCGCTAAATATTTCAGCTATGTTTTGAGTTTTTTTAGGAGTTTATTGTGTCTTCCCAAGGCAAAAAGCACCCTGAGCAATATAATCTTCTCCTAAATAATCTTCAACAAGATAATAATACACATGTCAAACATCGCCAAATCTTGTTTTTAGGAGTGTATTCCTGCCTGAAAACACTGGGCGGATGTTGCTGTTGTTGTTGTTGGAACATATTTGAAAATGTTTTCCAATTAGAATTATAGAAAATACTACTTGCTACACAGCTTTCCAACATTCAGAGGACAAAGATTCATTAACAAGTAATTAAAACTAGGGAACCTACTTCGGTTCAAGTCAATATCAATAACATTTTAAAATAGAACCTCCCCAACATAAATTAAGAAATGCAAAAATGCAGTGAGAAACTCACAAGGGATCCATCTGAATGACTCTGGCGCATACCACGCCCAGATTCTCCATTTTGTGCTCCTTTAATAGGGTGAGCAATGGTACTCAATTTGTTCAGCCATTCTGTCTTATCAACTATGCTTTCCGCTTTCAAAATAACAGCGCTGTGTGCTGAATCATTGATGAAGGTAAGTCAGTTAAACTGAAAAAAAATAGGTTAGTTGGTTCTCGGGGATGAACTATACAAAAGGAGAATTTTGCAGGACCTTTAAGAACTGTCTTGTATGGAACTTTGCTTGTCAACTTGAACATGAGACTGGGTCCTTTGGAGTCTGTCCCATTTGCCTTTTTATCCTTCGAACTTTTTGATGAGGATTCCTCCTCGTCAGATATTTCTTCAATATTACATTCCTGAGAAAATCGTTCGCGTGAATGTTGTGAAAGTACTTTAATTGATTTCCTAAAGTAGGAAATATAATGGGAGGGGAGTAATGGCCATATAATAATCCATGCAAGCCCAGGTTTATGCTTTAGAGAGAAGGACCAACATTAAGGAAAGAATTATTATTTTTAATAGTATATATCAATACTGCAAATCAATGAATGAATTTTGAAAATAAAAGTCTCCCCTACCTCCAGAGTGATCACACCTCGAAAATGTCTTTCTTCTTGTTTTTTTGTGTATCCAAGCTGTAAAGCAAAGAGATATAAGGTCATCAGTATTCATAGAATATGTGTTCTCTCCTTTACTAAAACCTCCCTGAAAAAGCACAACCAACCTTGCCAGTTTTCTCATTCAGAACAAACCACCGTCTACTCCAACTATTAGTTTTAGCACTTTTCTTCAGCAAAAAACCTGGAATCATAATTTACAAGATAAAGATATTGACATTCAAAGTATAAGGCCCAACAAACACAAGTACAATCCATCCTTTAACTTGAAAGTCTTGAATGCAATACACTAATGTTAAATGTCTATGAGTTGTCTGCTTATTGTAAGAGAGAGAAACTGCAAACTCTCAGCTTAAGAGGATGTAACCACCTTGTTAGCCACAATAAAGCAACAGAGCATCCACAAATTATCACACAAGACAAGAAAAATGTTCGAAGGCATTTATCTATCTTATAGTTTACATAACACCCTTTCGTAGTTATACGCATCTCTCCTCTCATAAAATATACGATCTCTAGTGTGTGGAAGTGATGTTGTCCTGTATCCATCTAAATTGCAAACAGTTGTACAAAGTCTACCCTCAAGATGCCATAAGAATAAAGACATGTTACCACAAGTGTATGCATCATTATTGATCAGTACAAACTCATTGAATCTTTAACATATTTATGCATTAAGAGTTTCGATGCTGAAAAAATTTCAATACCTAGTACAAAATTTTACATTGTCCAACAATTTCTACTTCATATAGAATGAATTGGTTTGACCAAAGGGAAAAGTACTACAGCTTCCTAGGCATACCTGCTGTGATCTCACCGTCAGGTCCAGCAACTTTCAAACCAGATCCCTCCTGTGTGTCTTTATCTTGCTGACCAGATTTGTCCTTCATAGACTTCATGCTACCCCCGCTTTGACTTCCTGTTAGAGGACTTGTTGCCTAAGAAGGACAAATGAAGATTAAAGGATTACTTGATATATCTGCCAGGATTCCAAAGCCAAAAAATAAAAGATAGTCCAATCCTATTGCCAGTTTCCAAATCTCTTTTTGATGAATAATCTAAATAAACAAGAAAACTGAATTGAAATCAGCCAGGTGGGATTCACCACAGGAATTCATCTCTGCAATTGAAGGAAAGAGTACACACCCTATTTAAGATCGATTGCTCTGCTTCTGCTCCTTTTTTAGAAGATCGAGTCTTTACCTCATCTTCACGACGCTGCCTCTCCATCCTGGAATTTGTAGACAGAAAATATTACATGGAGTATACCACAAACTTGCATCGTTGCACCTAAGCTAAGTTCTTTGGGATGTATGCATTTTACAAGTTTTGCACAATAATTGTAGAATATCAAAAAGAACACAAAAGAGAAGCAATCATACCGTCTCTGTACCAAACGAATGAAGTGTTGAGGTGGAACAAATGCACGCTCCATATCAACCAATGCAACCACCATTTTCTTTGCTTCATTTTTAAATGTATCTAATGCCGAAGTTGCAATTGCTACAACCTAGTTTAATATAAGATATAGATCATAAACATCACCTAGTATATGATAACTAATAATATCAACCATGCATTTTAGTACCTCTCTCTTGAAAGGCGGATATCTTCCAAGACCTGGGGTTGCTGTTGCAGCTTGAGAAACAATATCCATTAGCACATGGTGCACCTAATTTATGTTTGGGGCAGACATCCAAAAGAGAGAACAAAACAAAAGAAACGGTAAGGTATATCTCAAATCTGGGTAGATAAGAATATAAATTTTCATCAAGTCAAAACTACCTCATCAACACAAAGGCGTGAAGGCTCCTTGGCTAGTTCAAGGACAATCTTTATTAATGACCTAAGACCCTTTTCTGGGGAAATAAGATATGGCTGATACCCATCTGCTTCCAGAACAATCTGATCCGAGTGATAAAACAGGAAATGATGAATATCAAGCAATCTATTTTTTAATAGCCAAAATTGCAACCCGACAAAAAAAACTTTAAAAAGAGGTGGGCAGTGACACATACTTCAACTGAGTAAAAATAACATGACTATGTTTTTTGTGCGAATAGTGTCATAAGACTTGCAACCCTCAGCATTGAAGTCCACCAAATTGAACTAGGATTCTTATGTCTTGCATTATTGTATTGTATTTAAGCAAAATTTTCAATAGAATCACCTTTTTCACAAAACCACTGGCCTTTTCAGAAAATAAACCTAAAATTCGTATTACCTTCATAAAATTACCTAATCTAGGGTTAATTCATATTACATGAAGTGCCAAAATTACCCTTTAGATTGAAAGTGGTTTTGTTGAGTAAGGAGATCAGTCAGGCTCAGCATTGAGAGTTGAGATTTAAGAAGAATAGCAGTTTTATCATTTTTGATAAATAAATAAATAAATAGCCTGAGAGTTTGGTCGTATGTGAAAGAAGAAACTACAGTATCATGAATTTTCTAAATAGACATTTCATAAAATGGTGGTTTTGAGAATAAAGGATATAAAAGAGGGGTGATTTATGAAATTTTTCATGTAAATCTACTACTTTCACTTGCGCTGTCAAGTTTCATCATTAGAAAAGAGTTAATGATAACATCTTCAAAAATATTTATTTTTTAAATTTGGGTAAATTTTGTGACATTTTATGCACACCATTTAAAGTTTTTGTTATATTTTGCAGTACTCCCTTTCTTATTTCGAGTTGGACAAACAAAAAAGAAAGTAGGCAGAAGTCATACCCTTTTGACATTATTTATGTCAAAATGTCTGTCCAATGGAAGTTGCTTGATTCTGTTAGGAAAGTTGCCTTCAAAGCTTGCAACAATCTTATAACCATTCCCCTGAATAGTTAAGGCACAAAACAATAAAGCAAACCCAAAGTCAGCTGCAAACACCGAATATCCCATGTAGCAACTATGTCCATAAATCATTCATAATTAAAGGAAAACAGTTGCTAAGCCATAAATCATGTCAGGATCTTGATATCACAATGACAAATGCTCAATATAGCAACAGGCCAACAGCAAGCATTACCTCACCGCCAGTGATATGCCGCAAAAATTTCTCTTCAAATTCACGACAAAGCTCTAATGCCAAAGCTCTTGTTCCTTCAGGACTGCTGACCATAGACTCACCGAGTTTTACCAACTCATCCTGAACAATCTGTGACTTACCTTGAAGCCTAAAACAAGTGAAATTTTCAAAATCAACAAGTCTCTTCATTTCAGAAAGGATACATGCACATTAATTTATCAGCAATAATATGCAGAAAGTATAGAAAATAGGTGGGGGAAAGAAGACTTCTGAAAAAAGTTCTGACAGGAAACATGAACTATGTAACACTTGCCAACAAGCACATAAATTCCCCCCTTGATAAGGCTATGTAAACAGCACAGCATCAAGATGCACTGATGAAACGAACTATACCAAGAAAATTTTGCAAATCCAGGCGGGAAAAAAATTTAGAGATAAACTCATTCTACAAAACTCACTGACCCTAATACCCTTCACAAATTCTCTAATCAATTAAAGATGATCAAGTACATCATTAGAGCAGACAAAAAAACTTGCCCAAGATAGCATAATGCTGCAAGAACTCCATCCTACAATGCATAAACACGATCATTTGTTCTGGATTGTGTTCTAGAAGTATAGAATGAGGCAAAAGAATTTACTGAGCCCAGTTGCAACTTGCAAGTGACAATTTTGAAGCAATCTAGCAATTTTTCCCTACAACTTACTAAATAACTAAGAAAATGGATTACACAATTTGCCTATGTAATACAAAAATAAGTCACACACCTAGTGAACTAGTATAACTGGCAACTATATAATAATTTAAAACTTGTCCAAAAGGGAAAAAGAAATGAATGAACATCACAAAGAATGAATTTAAAAGGTAAATGGTAAGAATTAATACCCAGAAAGGAGATTTGGTAGCCGGACTTTCATACGATTTCGTATTTGACTGGCTAATGTTTCCACCAAGGCTATTCTCCCAAGCTTACTTTGAGGTGCCCCAGTTAAAATAGACTTGAGACTTTCACTCTCTGCCCGCCACGCTGTTTCTAAAGAGTTCTCAGATCCAGAACCTCCAGATTGTGCGGTAGCAATAGATACGGACTGACCAATCAAGGCAACCCATGGTATGTCTGCTGTACTTCTTGGTCCTTGACCCATCAAGAGAGCCTGTACAGCTGCAAGTGCTTTAGATTCTGATGCTGCCTGGTCAATTTTGCTAATTACACCAATGGTTCTGGTTCCTACAACAAATTAAAAATCCATTGTCTCAAAAAATTGAAAGGAAACAGCATATAAAATACGCCTGTTTTGATTTAGACACAGCTCTGATGTAGCATAGCTGCATAGGCCAAAAGCCGCATTTTAGTTTGGATAAGACTGAGGCTTTTCAATTCCGTTTCCCTAGTTTAGTTTTTCAGAGTACCTTGAAAGCATTGAAATGTCTTGTTTTATTATACATTCTTTATATGTAGTTAGGCTGGAAAAAGAAGGCTTTTAACACTAGCCGAAAAGGGGAAGGAAAAAATTACCTTTTAGAATAGTGGATGTACAAAATTACAGCAAACAGCCTGAATATGATGCTTTCTGTTATATTGGAAATATATGCAGTAGCTTACCCTCTGAATCATACTCCTTTGCAATTCTAATAGCTTTGGATGAAGACACCTCTGGCGCCTGGGAAGCAGGAATTATTACAAGTAGAATTGCATCATTGCGCCCAACATAATCGCTTATCTGTAAACAACATCAATGAGAGTCAAATTTCAGCTAAAAGAAGAAAAATGCATATCTATATAGTACAAATTGCAAGAAAGTGTAAGAGTCATTATTTCTCCAACAAAAGTAATGATCTTACCACTGATTCATCCATATTCCGCTGTTCCAGTCCAGGTAAATCAATTAGTTTTAATGGTGGGGCTGCAAAGGTTGAAGAAAAATACTCTTGATATGGATAAAGTAACATCATATAACCTGTGTTGAATTAAGAAACTAGGTGTGCATTTTACAGTGTACGATAAGCCGTTAACAAACCTGTACTGGTTCGAAGCTTCAAACTTATTTCATCACGACTCTTGCTAGACACTCCCTTGCTTAGCCTCTCCTGTAGAGAATGTCTAAGAGCGCCTTTTTGGAACAGAAAAAGAAGATTACCCATTATAATTGTGTTACTCTGAATGACTAAATAAGGCAAGTAGGAAAATCCTCATGGAAAAAAACACACAGTAAAAAAAGGCTTATGCTTGGCAAGAGCCTTACTTGCAGAAACTTGTTGAGGCTTATTATCAATTTGCAAGACAATTGATTTACTGCTCAGAGAACTATCTCTATACAAGTCAATGCCTATGGGAGCCCTAGTCGCGCCATTTTCACCCGTTGGCTGTCAAAGATAAGTATCATTCAGAAACTAACCAGTTATAAAAAGAAATACAAACTTTCATAATACAGATGCTTACCAACACAGGATGTCCAATCAAACTGTTCAAGACCGCTGACTTACCTGCACCCTGTTCAATTTAGGGGTAGTTAAAGCAAAATCAGATACATGTTCTAACAATTTCAGTGTTGTCAGTCAGTCACACAATGAACCAAGTTCAGAGATTGAAATCTAACACATCAGCAACCTAGCTCGGAAAGATAGCAAACGGATAACTATAATCTACCACGATTTTTGCTTAAACGTCCTGCACACAAACATAAGATACTCTCGCCACTCTTCAAACTTACAAATTGAATCTTAACCAACCACATTCCATCTATTATTGACAGTATTTAATATCCAGTGTCGTACAACTAAAACCTAACACACCGACAATCACCAATGAACACGCCCGTTCTCCTATTTCATCCTACCAAATCTACATTCCACAAACTCAAATCTAGCATCCATCCCAACACCCAAAGCAACATTGACACATCTGAACACTCCATTCCCTCTGCCCCACTCAGATTCACACCTTACCTAACCATTCCAATACCAGAACAACCAAATCGGATCAGATCCTGAAGTATCAAGCAGAAACCAACAGCAACTTACAACATTGCCGAGGGCAACGACGTTGAGAAAGGTGGAATTCCTCCTAGACGACGACGAGGAGTTCTCATCTACATCTTCGTCGGCGAGCACAGCAGCTGCTTGGCGCATCGAATCGGACAGCTGGGACAAATCCTCGATCGTCTCCATGGAAATTGTCTTCCGCCGACCAATACAAAGCCCAAATCAAAATCGCGCAGAGAGAGGAGATCGAGATGAGAGATCTCGAATCAAAGCCGCACGAAAACCCTAGAGATGAGATCGAGAGAGGATGATTTCGGTTGATTAGAATTTTCGAATGGGATGGAGGTTTCTCTGTCTCTCTCTAGCGACGGGAAGCAAAATTTGAAGGCCTAGTTCAGGTGGTCTCTCTTCTTCTTTCCACTCGTTGTATGAATAAATGCGATGAAATATTGCAGTTTTTTATTTTGGAGGAGTGATTTACTGTAGTTTAGTCCTCTATCTTTATTTTGTTTTCCGAAGTTGGAAACATTTTTTTTCCTTCATACTTTCGTCCTTTTTTTTTTTGCTTTGGTGTAAGCATTTGTACTTGTACCTTATTATAGGCCGGGCTAGAACAAATCTAATTGAATTTTTGGACATATCACTTATTTGTTGTAGTTTTCTTACAAGCAGGGGCGGCGGAGCGGGGTGGGGGCCTGTGGGGGCCGGTGACCCCACTGAGCGTCGGAGAGTCACCGGAATTAGTGGAGAGGAGATACTTCAAATAGTTAGTGCCCCGTTGAATCTCCATTGAAATTTTTTCATTAACAAAGCTGCAAGTGTTAAGGTTGAAGATGAAGTTTTTTTCCTTTTTGAATTAAAATCCAAAAACGACACTGTTTTATCTTTCATTTAATAAATGTGTTAAAACGTCATCGTTTAATCTGATTTATTAAAATAATATCCAATTCTCCATATTGCTCTACGAATTACGACGAGAGAGAAGCAATAAATTATTTGATTGCATCTTTTAATTCTGTTCGGTTCCGTCCCTTCTCTGTGTCGCCTCGTTACCTGCGCTGGACTCTGCAAGAATCGATGCTAGCATACAACACTCAACATTGAATAGCCAGCCCACCAATCCAATCAATCACTATTAAGTTTTCACTTTTGTTAATTTCGAATTTGAATTGTATTACGGAGTATTATATGCTATTTTTAGTGTTTTAGCCTTTTTTAGTGTATTACTAGTATGTATGCCCGTACCTTGTACGGTTTTTTTTAAATAAAATATTAATAATTAAATATTTTTAAATATTTTTATTATCCAAGAAAAATAATCATGTAAATGTTTAAATATAAATTTTTTTATCATTAAGAAATAAGGCAATTATCATATAACTAATTAAGATCTTTTCATATAAGATAACAAATTATTGGATGATAATAATGATCTTCCTATCTATCATATCCAAAAATAAAAAATTATTTAATAATGAGATTTTCTATCCTATATTCTAAAAACATTGATAAGAATTTATCATATCTAAAAATAAAAGATTATTTTTTTAAAAAAAGGGTGATGTGGACCAATCTAAAAGCGACATATGTCGTTTAATAATTTTTTTAACCTCCGCTTTAGGTTATAGTTATAATATGATATTATATGATATTTTTAGTGTTTTAGCCTTTTAGGGTTAGAATGTAATTTATAATTTTGGGTTTAATTCTAAGTTAGAATTTAATTTGATAATTTTCCCAATACAATCTAATTGAGTTTGTTAACTAATTGAATTTAATTTGATTTTGTTATTTTTAATGATTTGATTGAATTAATTTTGTTGAATTGATATTTTTAGACTTTAGGGTTTGAACTTTGAATAATTATTTTGTAAATTTTATTATTTAAAATTAATATAATATATTTTTAGTTTGTGGCCTATTTTTTTTACTTTTTATTATATAATATAATATTTTTATTTTTATTTTGTGACCCCGTTGTTGAAAAACTCTGGCTCCGCCACTACTTACAAGTATCTCTAATGTCATTATAAATAAGAATGAGATTGTGGAGTTGTTCTTTACTAGTAGAAAAATGAGATTGTTTGTACACATTCCTTTATCTAGTTTATCACATGTTGGTAGAATCCGAACTTTCGCATTATTTCAAAAAGAAATTCACAATCTAGGCGATCATATGCCTTTTCTATATTTAGTTTTATCGCAACTCATCCTCTTTTACTTTCTTTTCTCTAGGCGAATGAAAATTTTCATGGGCTATGAGCACATTGTCTTGTATTGCTCGCTTAGCAAGAAAGGCTCTTCGTAATGGGTAGATCTATTTCCCCATAAATCCTTTTAATCACTTACTTAATATTTTAGCGGCGATTTTATATATGACTAAGCATAGGCTTATTGGTCTTTAGTGGTTTGTCGAGCTCGTATTTTCTCTTTTTGGTAACAATGTAATGAATGTGTGATTACATTGTTTAAGCATTTTTCACAAGTAAAGGAAACTTTTGACGACCTTAATTAATATTGGGCCCACAATGTCCCGATATCTTTTATAAATTTTTGATGACATACCATTTGGTCTTAGTTTTTTGTTCGATCCTATTTGCATTACCGTACTCCATACTTCTTCATTATTGACGGGTTTTGTCAATATGATATTATCTTCTTTTGATACTTCAACATTTATCAAGTTTAAGTATTCTTGTAAGAATGGTTTATTTGTTTGTTCCTTTTTGAATCTTTTTCTAAAGTAATTTCTTATTTCTTCCCTAATGTTTTTTCTCTTACTATTTGCATGCCTTCATTTGTTCTTATTTCTTTGGTAATCTTTCAATTCTAACTTCCATTGGCCATTTTGTGATAGTATCATGTACTTGTATCTACTAGTTTAATGTGTTTCATTTTGCCTCTTTGTTTTCAAAATGTTTTATTTAAATTTAGAATACTATGTTTTTATTTATAAGTTGGATTTGTTTTTTAATTATATCTGGTGCGGTGTGGATTTGTTGTTGAATTTCTAATAACTCTTTCTCTAATGTTTGTACATGTTCAAAGGTTTTACCAAAAGTTCGTTTATTCCATTGTTTTGCTTGCGTTTTTAGTAGTTGAGTTTTCTTAACTAGTTAGAACATATTAGAGCCCATAAAAGATACATACCATGCGTTTTTTACAAGATTTTTGAAATCTTTCCGCTGCATCCGTATTTTTTTCAAACTTAAATGGTTGTGCTTTAATTGTTTGTCCGTTACTAAGATCTATCGCAATTCTACAATGATCCGAAGATGAAAAAGCATAACTCCTAGTTGTAGGACTAGGGAACCATTGAATTATTTGGTTACTAATAAGTGTGCAGTCTAGTTTCTCATATATGTTATCAGTTTTCATTTTATTTTCCCTCCAATTAAATTTGTTGCCTTGGATTGGAATATCTAGAAAAGCACAATCATTTTTTTTATTTAATCAACCTTTGAAATCTAGTATTGTTAGGAAGGTCCCTCCTTTTTTCTCACTAGAGTCGTGGATCTTGTTAAGATCTCTCATTATAGTCGTCGGTATTCCAAGATTTAGTATTATTTGCATTAATTGTTCCCAAAACGTGTTTTCCTATCCTTCCTATTGTGGAGCCATACACTAAATATAGAGCAATTTCATATTTGGACAACAGATTCATGTATTTTAAAACAAAAATTCTTTGTCCGTGGATTAGAACTTCAATTTTGTCATTGATCAACTAATGTTCTTTCCACATAACACATGTCCCTCCCTGTTTCCCATTAGTAAGCGGTTATAAGAAATCATCAAATTTTGAGCATCTCCATGCTTGGTCATTATGCATTTTCTCGCTTTTTGTTCCTACAATTGCCATATTTGAATTTGATTAATTTTACAAAACGTGTCTATTTCGAGCCAAAAAGATTTGCGGCCCATGCCTCGATAATTCTATATACACACTTTCATTGTATCCTATGTTTGTAGTGGTTCATGGGAAGGCTTGTTCCCAATTTGTAAAGCTGAGGTCCCCCCTTTGTGATAGATCTTGGAGCCAATTTTAATTGATTACAAAGTCTCTTCTTGCTCATTTTGTTTACCAACGTCATTAACATTTTTGTATGTTCTTGAACTAGTTTTATGTCTAAGAAAAAAGAAATCACTAATATTCTTGTTGTTATAGAGTTGTTCAATGCCACCACTAAAAAACATGAATTCGAATAATAATCAGGCTATAAATGTGGGTGCTCAAAACAACAAAGGATCAGTAGGCTTAAATCCCTTATGTAAATTTTCAAACCATCAGTCTCTATGGTAAAAGTGTTATGTTTCTCAACGTAAGTTTTCAAGCCAAAAGTGATTTTCATTTCATATTGGATTTTTTGCTCAATAAATAAGATATTTTGGGGTAGATCACTTGTTTAGACTTTTGTTGTTCTTTCTCTAGCGTGCCTTCAACACAAGTTCGATAATGACCATACATACAACATAATTAACTATTACATAAAGATACATAATTATAGTCTGCAACATACAAGGCAACATCCCTATGAATTGTACGAGCCATGAAACTACACATAAGTTCTTAACAACTACTCTTCTACCAAAAAAAAGTTCTTAACAACTACATGCATAGTGGCCAAAATATGGATAAATCATACAAAGGTGGTTTCGTCACCACAATATGCAAATTAAAGGCTAGCTGATCATGAAGTTGGTTTCAAGTAATTAAAGACTACAAATAATTTTAGGTACTCTAAACTATGTTGAGCTCACTTCCTCTTATCTTCAAGAAGTTGTCATTTTCCATGTGATTTTTTATTTTTAAATTCATTTTCTTTAATTTCTTTCTAAAAAAACTTTTTACTAACAAGTACAGAGTATTTTTTTTATGAAAACCTTTTACTAACAAGTATTTTTTAATGAAAAAAATGTATGTGTTTGGTTGGATTTTGACATCGTATCAGTAAACGCTAAAAACGCGAAATTTCAAAATTAATTTTTGTTCTCGAATTTTCTATGTAAAATTCATCGCTCCTTCGAACCGATGTGGGGACATTGGTCCAGAGGAGCGATGAATTTATCTACCCTCGGGACATGGGCCCGGCCGCCCTCGAATCCACCCTGGCCGAACCCAAGCAAGTTATTTGCTTATGACCCCCCGAATCCACCCATATTACACAGACGTTTGGCTTATGACCAAAACCGAACCGTAAAAACCAAAACTGAACTGAGCCGAGCATGTTGGGTTCAGTTTACGGTCCAACCCACTTCAAGTCACTCTCTTCTCAATCTTCTCGAGGAAGCTTTCTAGGTTTATAGCCTGGGGTTTTTTTCCTTCACCATCCAACGTTCTCAATGTCGATTGCTATGGTGGCTCAAGAAGAAAATCAAAGGCCCTCGCAAATCCAAACCCCTAACACTAACCCAAAAAACTCTCAACCCGATGTCGTCTCCCAGAATAGCTCCTCCAAACTCCATAACAGGCAGGTCTGCGACCAGAAAGATCAACCGGTGCCGGCGCCGGTTCCGGCGAAGAATTTGGCTAGTAATTCTATGGAGTCCATCCGTGCTGTTGCCTCCAGGATCGCTTTTCAGCCCCTCCCATGCTCGGACCCCGACGTCTGGGGCGTCCTTACAGCCATCTCCGATAATGCTCGCAAGAGAGTGCAGGTATACTTCTCAGTGGTAGCTTCGCTAATTTTTCTGTTCGCAATTTGTGTTATGGTGATTTTTCTAGTTGGATTGTAGGAGTAGGGATTAGGTCCAGGCTGTGCTTATATTTGGATAGAGATTACAAAGCTGCTAACTTGCTTGTTGAGTTTTGACCTTGATAGCATTTGATTCTATGATCAATTCAAGATTGGAAACAAAAGGCTCGAATTTCTTTGGTACACGATTAATGAACCCAAATTTGGAGGAAGTGATGCTTTTTTTAAAACAACCATGCACTACCAAAGTTTGATGCATCTACTATTTTTGTGAATTTCATGTCTTTGCTATATAGCTCAGTTTGGGCTTTATGTATTTGGTTACTTCACCACAAACACCAGTGTAGGTGTTTTAGTTACTGCTGTTTGAATTCTAATGTGGCTAAGCAATACTCGATACGTGGTGAAATTGTGCAAGCAGGGAATAAATATACTATTAAGTGCTGATGGCCACTGCATTGGTCGAGTAGTGGAGGATACACGTTTCCAGATAGATTCAACTGCAGTTAGTCAACGCCATTGTCGAATTTTGAGAAGGAGAGTTGCTATGGATGATGTTGAGCATTCTTCTTGTATATATGAGTACATCTTGAAGGATTCCAGGTTTAGCATAGTAAAATTTAGTTCTTTTATATGTTCTCTTTTGTTGTGGTATGATTTTTTGGGGAATTGAAAGGCCTCAAATGCAGTGTAAATCAACCATACCTTCTCACTTCTTCGTACTATCTTATGTGGTGGGTGGAAAAATTTGTTCTAAGTTTCCTTATCTTGAACTATTCAGCACAAACGGAACATTTGTCAATTGGGAGAAATTTAAAAAAGGCAGCACTAAGTCTGAAGCTAGGTTACATCATGGGGACATCGTATCCTTTGCTGCACCACCCCATTTTGGTAATATGAATTACAAATTTAGAATTTGCAATTGTTCTTCTATCTGACCTCACAAGCTTGTTAATCTACTATTGATGCATATTTATCTCATCTATGTCTACAAAATCTATCGTTCAATCATGTCATTTGTGGAATCTGACTTGCTAGCTTCTAGCATGATTATGGGTTTGTTTGGCACGTCTAGCTGAGTCACAAATATGCTGAAATGGTGGCCAAAAGGCCTTTTATATGCTTAACACCTTAACGTCACTTACCTTCAAGTGGAATTTCAAATTGTACTGAAGTTTTTCTTTTTTTTTGGGTGGGGGGGAGATGTACCCTATGGGTGTTGCCATGTGCAAACTATTGCTTTTAAAGTTGTACCATCAAGAATATTGGGTTGATCATCATTGGAAAACTAGAATTATTAAAAGAACCTCAGATTTACTGAAATTTGGCAATTTTCCCTTATGATACAAGTTATATAACACCATGCTCATTGCTTTTAGTCACTTTACTTGGACCATCTGCCTTTAACTTAATATTTTACAGATACTGAGAAGCTTTGCTCCATCCTTTCTTTGTTTTGTATGGCCTAGATCAAGCATTTGCTTTTGTATTCCGGGAGGTGATGGAATCCATACCCTCAACTGATGGTGGGACGTTAAAGAGGAAAGCAGGTATCCTTCATATGCGTCCGTGCACTCTCATTCTGCTATATTTAAAGAGAAAAACAGTTATATTTCCTTGCCAAACTAATATGAGGGTGCTTTTGAATTATGAAATTAATTGGGATCTTAATTTATGAACATTCTAATTTGTCACTATCTATCATTCAGAGGATTTTAGCCCTGAAGGGAAGAGATTAAAAGGAATTGGTATTGGTGCTCCTGAAGGTCCTATTTCTCTTGATGATTTCCGAAGTCTTCAACGGTCCAACATGGTACCATTTATAATTAAGTTTCATCCATTTTGCTGTTTTATACTATTGTGTTTTTAATTTTCTCTTTAGGGATTAGTTTAGCTTGAAAGTTGAAACTCTTTCTCGTTTAATCTTAAACTCAGTCATTTTAATTGATGCATTCTTGGGTTTTATAGGAACTGAGGAAGCAATTTGAAGAAAGTGTTATTACCATTGACTCGATGCGGAAGGAAAATCGTGAAGCTCTTGAGCGTCACGAAAATGTATTCTTCTGAATCCTTCTTTACCCCTTCTATGTGGCATTTTGGTTTTAATGACTGCAATTTCTATGTGGCATTTTGGTTATATTGACTGCTATTCAATGGTACTGAAATCAATTTTGGTTCTATGAAGGATTTGAAGTGACTTCTACTGAAGCCTATGATTTAAAGGATATTTACCATAGGATGATTTGAAGGGATTATTTAACATTGGATACTGATGTTTTCCTGTATTATACTTTGAGCCAAACACATACATTTATTATTTCTTCTCTTTCTTATTGAATTCCGTTGTACATGCCTTAAGTGGGAAGAAGCTGCAACAGATTGGCCCCACTTACTATGACATTGTATGCTACTGGATAAACAAGTTTTCAGAGCTTATGGCTATAAGATTTTACACAAACAAGCTCCCTGAACTTATAATAAGCTATACGCGGAAATTTTGGCATATCAAGCACCCTATGATTTTTTTTTCTCTATTTAAAACCTTCAATATTGAGGATAAATCTTTGGAATAAGCAAATGTTGTGACTATATTAAGGACATAATTCATGTTGAATTAGGTATATTTGCTGTGTACCCAAGTTGTGTATCTCTTCATTTGGTGTGAACATGTCAATGCCTGTGCAGAATTGATTTTTTCCCCATTTTGCAGGAGATGAAAGACCTCAAAGAGTCCGTTTCAAACTCTTATGCTGATCAGCTTAAGGAGTTGAATGATTCACTAGAACATAAAAGGAAGGAGCTAGAGGAAGCTATCAAGATATCTGCCGAGCAGAAACATGTTATAGATGACCTTAATGAAAGGCTTGCTTCATCTTTGCAGTCATGTGCCGAAGCAAATGAAATAATGAAAAGGTATTTATGTTGCTGTGCTAGCTGGTTTCTGCAATGTTCATCTTGATCAAATAACCATTCATCACAATTTACCACTCATGATCCTTCACAAAATGGTGTCACTAAAGCAGTCACTAAAGCAGTTAGACATGGATTTCGAATTGCTACAAATTTAATGAAAGGTAATGTAAAGAACCAATAATTAATGGCGGGAAATGTCCAAAAAATTAAAGCAAATATGTTTGAAACTTGAATCATAAATTATAAATATTTGAAAATCACAAGTTGATTAATTTCAATAAATTAATACAAGTCAAGTATGTTTTTAAAATAGATTTCAAGCCTTGTGGATGGGATAAATGCATCCTTGTTCTCAAGGAGAGGAAAAAAGGTCACTAGTATTAATTTGAGTTTATACATCAAAACATTATTTAGTCGTGATTATTAAGAAAAGGAGGCTTGTTACGAGAAATTACTCTTAATTATATGAGCATTTTATATGTGGATGCTGCAACCCCTTTTTTGTTCAGTACTTTGCTCCTCTGTAGTCAGTCTTAGATAACTATCTGGTAGCTCCAATTTGTTATTACTTTCATCTGACATCTGAGAAAACATAAACCATATTATTTTCTTTATAATCAGTCAGAAGGCATCACTGGCTGAGCTCAAAACACAGTTAGATGAAGAGCGTGATCAGAGAAGAAAAGAACGGGAGAAGGCTGCAGCTGATTTAAAAGCTGCAGTACAGAAAGCTCAGTTAGAGGGTCAAGAAGAGTTGAAATGTCTATCAGATTCTAGTTTAAGAAGAGAACAGGAGCAACAAGAAGTTATTAATAAACTTCAGGTTTAAGAGCTTTGTTAATTTATAAGGCTATCGACATGTCTTTTGTCAATTCACATTCTTTAAGTGTGTTATGTTGTTTATCTTGTCAGGAATCAGAAAAAGAGAGTTCTTCACTGGTGGAGAGTTTGAGAACAAAACTGGTCTGATTTTTTTTTCGTTGCACTTTTCACTCACTTTAAAAAATATCAATAGAATATCTAGGAATATTTAAACTTGTTGGCAGTGAGGATACATTAATAAATGGTACAAGGAATTTTTTTGTTGATTATTTCCATTATTGCTATGTCTTTTCCAGGAATGCACCCGACAAAAGTTGGTTATATCTGATAATAAAATTCGGCAGCTAGAAACTCATGTTTTAGAAGAGCAGCAGGCATCCTGTTCCAGAAAAAAAGTAAGCATGCTTCTGAAAATTTTAGCATTGATTATATCTTCTTAATTGTGTTTTCTTACATAGATTGCATGGCTTAAATATCTTGGTAACTCGAGTTTGATATTTTAAATAGAGAGTGGAAGAACTTGAGGTTGAAATTCAGGGCATGCGGAAGGAGCTTGAAAGTGAGAAGGTATAAATGCAGGATTTCATCATACATTCATACATGATACTTCCCTCTAGTCTTACTTGTTTACTCTTTTTGAGGGATGACTCCTTTTCAGTGGTGCTTGTATTAAACTGTTGAATATGCTTTCTGTTAACCTTAAGAACTTTTTTCGCTTAATTCATCTGATCTGCATGCTGATTAAAATCATTCACAAGGAGACTAACGAGCGATTGTTGAGTGGCAAGTAAATTTTGCCGCATGTGGGTTAAATATACTCTCTATGTAGATGAAGGAAAATTTGTTAGTGCTATTTTCTTTCTTTCTTGAAAGTGTGGAAAGTTTGGACTGGATTGGACCAGATTTAAGTATATTCTCTTAACTTATGGAAGATCATATCTGCACATAACAATATTCATTTTCTTTACTGGTGATAATGCTCAACAGAGGTGAGGATTGAAATTGTCTGAATATTCATCATTGACATAGAATAGGATCTAAGGATGGTGAGATATGATCAGATTTGTTCTCCTTGATTATGAATTTTGGATGAATATTCTGCATATTCAACAATGGACAATAACATATGATTTATAAAAAAAGTAGAAAATTTTAACCACAATTACTTGCTGAAAACACTTGCTTGGAATTATGTGACCCTAGTCCCTATATACACAGTATGCTCCTTTGTGTGGTCAGTTCTGAAAGTGGTTCACGTTTAGCAAATTAGAAAGACCCTTTGTTTAATTTTTGTGAATATATATGGTTTTTGTTTTGGAGCAATTTTATTCCGCTATTGTAAGTAGATCCAGTTGTTACTTTTGACTGTATAAAAAGTGGCAAGTATTCTTTTTGCTGGTTAGCAGGCAGCACGGGAGGAAGCATGGGAAAAGGTTTCGGCACTTGAGCTTGAGATAAATGCTGCAATGAGGGATCTTGATTTTGAGAGACGAAGATTGAAAGGTGCTAGAGAGCGTATCATGCTTCGGTAAGATCTGAGATTCTAAATATACTTCTATCTTTATTGATTTTTACCATAACTTACAGGGACAAAACTATTTTTTTTTATATTAAACATTTCTAAACCATTTGAAGTTTTATTCAATCCATTTGTAGCCCTTTTCTTTGTCATGTATCAAGGGACCATGACATCACTGTGATATGATTGTTGCTGGGCTTCTCAAAACCTCCGAATAGGGTCTTTGCTACATGAAACTGATTGTTCTATGGTTGCTTTATCAGAAAAGTTAATTTGCATGTTATGCTCCCTTCTATTGACTACTATGTTAAAGAGTAACATAAATAAGTTATGTGTTAGGAATTCTTTAAGCTTAATTTAGGGAGTTCCTACCTGTAGTTTGCTTAAAGGGCCTTGCATATTTGTTTGACAGGGAGACGCAACTAAGGTCGTTCTATTCAACGACAGAGGAGATAAAACACTTGTTTACTAAGCAGCAGGAGCAACTGAAATCAATGCAGAGGACCCTGGAAGATGAAGAGAATTACCAGGAGCCTTCTCTTGATTTGGACTTGAACTCACCGCCTGGAAAAATTGGAAATTCGGGCAACATGAATAACGGCAATGTGAAACCCAGAGAAGAGGCCGACAAGGAAGGGGTGGACACATGCAGCGATAGTGTCACAGAGAAGCATGGTGATGATGATGATGATGATGTTGACATGAGATGCCAAGGTGAGGAAGTGAACAACACCCAAGAGGCAGAATTCCCTAATGATGATTGTTTGGTTAAGGGTGCGTTTGGTTCTGAAATTGACGGTGGTGGAACGGAGCAAATCCCCGAGACTGACACCCATGTTGAAGAAACCGAGCCAGTCGAAACGCAATGTGAAGGCGGGTCTAAAATTGGAAACGAGACTTTGGAAGACACGCCTGGCATCGGAACAGGGGATCTCTTGGCATCCGAGGTAGCCGGGAGCTGGGCGTGCGAAACCGCTCCGTCCGATCACGGAGAGAACGAATCTCCAGAAAACGAGGAGGAACACAACGACACTGTGGCGTTTCAAGATTCTAATATGGAAGTGACAGAGAGCCATAGCGCCGCCCCGTTAGCTGGAGCTTGTACAACCACCACCCGTGAAGATGACAAATTCCGGGATCTCCAGGCACTTGCTGAGATGGTTGGAATCATTGCGCCCGATCTCAAAGACGAGTTCAGGAGCAGCAAGGGGTCACACGGGGAAGATAGAGTTGAGATTTCCGACTCAGATGATGATGATGAAGACGACGACGATGAGACGCAGGCAGATGTCCCTGCTGATAACAGTAAACGAGATGATTCGCCCATGGATGAAAATGGCGAGGATGAAGATGATGATACTCAAGAAGACTCAGTAGGGTAGGTGCACAAGTTTCTTTTTTTTTCTTTCTTCTATTTATTCTTTCATAGTTTCAGACTTGTCTCTTTGGATAGTTATAGTTGAGCATAGCTGTAAATTATTACGTCTTCTGTTGTTTTTGCTACGGTTTCTGCTTGTATTTTCCCTGGTATGTTTATCAATTGAGGAGTGGTGGTGTAGTTTGTAGGCCAATACGGAATGTACAGTTTCAAATGAGCATCTGGTACACTATACAACCTAGAAGAAATGCTAGACATTTTGATGAGCAAATCACCCCTAGTTAGGTTTCTACATCACAAGAATATTTAACAGGACTCAAAATAGAAAGGGTGGTTGACACAAGAATTCCATAATCAAAGAAAAGATTAGAGGATTCGAAGAATATGGTGGGATTCAAATTAAAGCCATTGCATGGTGGGATTTTCACAAAGAAAAGATTAGAGGGTTTGAAGAATATGGTGCGATGAAAATGGTGATGGTGACCACCTTATTTAAAGGGTTGAAAAAATAGCCGTTATGAAAAGCCCGAAAAAAATATTACCATTGGAAACTAGCCGTTGGATATAAATTCAAATTATAGCCGTTGCATACATTCAAATTAAAGCCATTGCATCAAATTAAAGCCATTTTATAAATATTTTAATATATACCTTATACAATTATAGGGTATGCTGGGGTGAAAAAAATATAGCATATGAGCTAGCATGATGGAATGCTAAAATTTGAAATATAGCATTCCAAATTTACGGTACCATTGCATTTGCTAAGTGATGTAAGAGGAAATCAAAAAGTTATAACGTGTTTGGATAAAGTTATTGGGGAAATTTTGGCAACCAAAAATAGCTCCATTGTAATATTTTTGTGTTACTATCATCGTGTTGTCGTTTTTGTATTGTTGTTGCTCTTGGCTCCTTTTTGCCGTCAAGTTGTTTAGTTCCACCACAGTAACTCTGCTGCTTCACATCGTTCGTATTGCTTGTGTTGATATATTGATGGTTGCCTCTCTCGAATATCATAGACATTAAATCAACACCATTTCATAAGAGCGCACCCGCTACTTTTCATAGTAGTGCACCGTAACGGCCAGGTGGGCACTCGGTGTTATGAGTTGGTGTTGGTGGACACTTCGTGTTTGGCTAGGTAGATAATATTATATCCATTGCCATGTCTACTCATAAGTTTACTTCAACCTAAACCTTGAACAACAAAAATCCCACGGTGATGATCATTGATGGTGTAGGAGATGTGTCATGTGTGGCTGGCAATGGATATAAGATAACTATTAAAATGTCTCGGGACAGTAGACATGGCATTTAAATTGTTAAATTAACTGATGATACCAAAACATAATGTATCAAAGTTGATCTCTTAAAAGGCCTTTCAATAAAAAAAAAATACAATTATATCCTAATATATTAATATAAGACTATATCTTATTAATAACTAAAGCCGGAGCAATTTCTGCCACCACATTGCGCCACATCACCCCTTTATTAAAATAATAATTTAAATAGTTAATTATACAAAAAAAGTTATCTCCAAGTAAACATAAAGATAAAATAATATTTACAAAAGTTTATCCCCAAATAGACATAAAAATAAAATATATTAGTAGATTTGAGCAATATAGATAAAAAGGACATTATATTTATTATATTTGTAACAAATAAGAAAAACTATGTACTCGTGATCACATATATATCTTAGAAATAAAAATAGTCATATCTAGCTATTTATAACTAATTAACTATATATTAAAGTTGTAACTTTTCTAGCCACCACATTAATTTTGGCCCCACCTTATATTAAAAAAATTATTTATATTATTTTTTTCCAATTAAATTCCTTTATATATATTTATGTGGAAAAAATTGATTCAAATTTTAATAAAAAAATATTATAAACAAATTGTTGTACCCGTCTAATAATATTGTACGTAGATTATACCACCTCTATTTTATTAACATATTTTTATTCCTTGTTCAATTATTTTGTTCCTTTAAATAATATATCGTTTTTATTATTTATATTATTTGTATTTGTATTCCTTTATATATATTACAATTTTTACAGTCACCCTATTTTTTATAATGATTTTTCTAATTAATTATATATTATATAATTCAACCACCTTATGGAATTTCCAATTTTATGCACTCACCTTATTTAATAATTTTTTTAATCAATTTACTATGACATTAGATAAATTTTTATCTCTACCCATTATTTTTATCTTTGTTCATGTTCATTATATTATACTATTTAATTATCTTCTATTCATATACTATAGATAAAATATATTGTATAATAATTTATATATTTTTTTCAATTTACTATGAGTTTTGGATAAATTTTTATCTCTACCCATTATTTTATCTTTGTTCATGTTCATGTTCATGTAATATTTAATTATCTTTATCCATACAATATAGATAAAATATACTAATCTATCTATAACTATATATTAAATCTAAACCTTTTCGAGCCACCACATTAAATCTGGCTCCAACAAATTTTTAATAAAATTAATTTTTATTTTTCAATTAAATTAATTTTTATATATTTCTATGAAAATGTATTTAAATTCTAATTTTTAAAAAAATAATGAAAATTGTTTTATCTTTTGAAGTCACCACATTGAATTTGGCACCACCTTATATTTAAAAATAATAATTTTTTATTTATATTTTCAATTAAACTCCTTTCTATCTATTTATATTAAAAATGTTTAATTCGAAATTTAAATAAAAATTACGAAAATTATTTTATCATTATATTTTTATTTATTTATGAAAAATACTTATCTTAAATCAAAATTTGATAAAAAAAATTATAAAAATTCATGATCTAGATGATTACTTGCCTAAATTGAAATTGGATAAAAAACTTGCACTATCTTTTCCTTAATTTTCTTTTTGTCTTATTCATGTAAATATAGAAGATTTTTTTATCTTTACAAAAATTCAATCTTTATTCATATTTTTTTTCATATTTTCTTATTAATTATCTTTTTAAGTTCAATATTAATTTTATGTAAATAATAATGATAACATTTTAAATTTTCAACCGTAAATATGTTGAGTTTTATATATTTTTTCTATCTATAAATATGAAATTTAAATGCAATATTGTCATTAAATTTTAATGTCTTAGTAACCATATTGTTAGTTACAAAATTGTTTATATTAATATTTTATCCATAATTATTACAACCTTTTTCTATAATATGAATCATAAAAATTAAAAATTATTGATCACTTAATCTTAAATCGGTTAATCACTATCCATATATATGACACATAAAAAATAATAACTTAATCTATTAGAGTAAAATAGATAATTTTTTTATCAATAAATGTGGTAAAATATAAAAAAAATATTTAATTTTTCTATTTGTAAATATATTTTTAATTATAAATTTTTAATATTAAGTTCTTATCCATAAGTATGGCAAATATAAAATAGTAATTTAGTATCCCAAATACCTTTTTTAATTTAATACCCCATATAAATTAATGTTACTATCTCTAAATGAAATAGATAACTCTTATATCCATGAGTATGAAATACAGACCATATTTTAAATTGCGAATTTTCAATATTAAATTTTCTCATTATTTTATATTAACTTTCAATTCAAAAGAATAATAAGTTTTTTAATTAGTATGAGACATATTTTTAATCATGTATTTTTATATTAATTTTCAGATTTTTTATATTATTTATTATTATTTATAAGTATGATAACAACTTTAATTAATATTGACCATGTTTTCATGATAATTTTAGATTTTTCAATATTAATTTACTACAAATAAGAATGATAGCTTTTAAATTTTCCATCTATAAATATTTTGTATTTTATATATTAATTTTTTATCTATAAATATAATAGTTAAATACAATATTGTCATCAAATTTTTAAATTAATTTGGACCATGTTTTTAATTGTAGATTTTATATTTTCTTATATTAATTTTTTGTTCAGAAGTATGATAACTTTTTAAATTTTCTATCGATAAACATGTTGATTTTTTATACTAATTTTCTATTAGTAAGTATGACAATTTTTTAATTAATTCGGTATGGATATGTTGTGTCTTACTATATATTAAATTTCTATTCATAAGTATGTTAATTTTTAATATTACAGATACGTACATAAATAAATAAAAATTATTGATCCTTTATTATTAAACTGATTAGTCGGGTCATTTCAATTAAGTTTAGGTTCAGTCGTTTCGGAATCGTGTTGAGTATGAGTTCATGTTGTTAAAATTTATGGATTGATTGAGTCAATTCATTGCGCTTTTTGTGCGTGTTCGAGTAAACCCTACGAATAAAATTTACAGATAAATTGAGTCAATTGCTACATAAATATTAAAAACGATATTTTAAAAAATAAGATATTATTGGTATACATTTTGCGTATCCCTTAATAAATAAGTAAAAAATTATTAGTCCCTTAATGTTAAACCAATTAATCGAGTAGATTCAGCCGAGTTCGGGTTCGAGTTTAGTTTTGCTTCATGCCATTAAAATTTACCGATAAATTGAGTCAATTAGTTGTGGTTTTTGTGCATGTTTGAGTCATCCTAACAGATCGAGAGCGTCTACTTTTAATGATTATCAAAATATCATTATATCAAAATAATATCGTGATATTAAAACAATATTATTTTTACTATTTCAATTATAATACTTATATCATATGTAAATTAATATATTAGTACTTTTTATTTGAAAAAGCCCCGGTCAAGTCCCGGGTCATGACTAGTATCTTCTAAAGTTGAAGTAATTAAGGACAATTTTGTTATTAAAATTTTATATTCCAACCACTCTATTTTTAATACTACCTCCGTTTTACAATGTAAGTCATTTTCTCATTTTACACAGGTTTTAAGACATGCTTGAAATATAATAAATGTTAATTTAATGTTTGTTTTATCAAGTACACTAAATACTCTATAATTATGTTTTATAATTCCAAGACCAATAACAATTTAATTTTGTGTTTGATGCTAATTTCCATCGACTTTGGATTGTGAAGTAAATTAAACAATGGACTATTTTAGAAAGTTTAGCATTAAATAATTGAAAAGATGACTTACATTATAAAATGTCTTTTGTAGCTAAAAATGACTTACATTGTGAAACGGAGGAAGTAATGACTTTTTTTATATTCTATATGAACATTAATTATTTATCCATATAATTTTCTCTATCTGATCCAAATATATCGTACAAATAATTTATTTATTGAAATTTGTTTTGATTTTATATCCTAGTCACCCTATTTAAATTTTTTTTATCTCTATCCATATATTTATCTCTATCCATATATATATATACACATTTGTTTTTGAAATTTTCCTTAAAACTAATTTTTCACGATCCATTTCTTAGTTTTATTATTTCGGTTTCCATATGTTTAATTAAGAAATTTTCATATTTATTCTCTATCTATAAATATGACAAGTATAAAATAGCTTTTACATTCATAAATATGAAAATTATAAAAAAAATTATTTTTCTATCTCATTTATCATATTTATAGATTTCTACATGAATTTTCTATCTATAAATTTGACTAAAATAAAACGATTTTTCTAACATATGTCCTTAGGGCATAGGTTAAGATCCTTGAATGGAAATATTTAATTAATTTGTATTTATTTAGGATTAATTATGTTTTCAAAAGGGTTTATTAATTTGCTTTTATTGTTTCAGTTCCTTTAATTAGTATGTTTATCCTATGCCCTTAGGACATAACTTAGAAAAACCGAATATAAAATAGTATTTGTAATGTCCCAATTGAGTAGCTTCCCTAACTAGATGGCTCTGCTAGAGGTGGTTGTGTGGTATGAATTATACTTAGGCTCCGTTCGGCAGGAGGGTAGCTTTCTCCATCTAGCGGGAACAAGCTAGCAGGAAAGCTACGCCCTTAGGGGTAAGAGGGTGCTAGATTTGGCTCCATTAACTCCATCTAGTGGGAAAAAGTTTCCAAAAGCTAGTGCCGAACGACCCTAAGTTTCAAATTGACATTCTATTTATAATTTCTCTTCTTTAGTACTAGAAAATAAACATGGTATATAATAACATAACAGAACCTTAAGGATTATGTGAGAGAATTTATCACCAATTGAATCTTTAAATATAACTTGGGCGGTTTTGAAAAAAATAAACATCTATAACTATATATTAAAATTATATTTTTTCGAGCCACTACGGTGATTCTAGCCCTACCAGATATTTAAAAAATTAATCTTTATTTATATTACTTTAGTTCTTTCAATTAAATTCATTTTTATCTATTTATGTGAAAAAATAAATTCATATTTTAATTATAAATTATAAAAAATATCTTATCTTAATTTTTTTTTATCTATTTATGTAAAAGATTTATCTTAAATAAAATTTTGATAAAAGATTCATTATCTAGATAAAAACTTTCCTAAATTGATTTTTGATAAAAAAAAATACATTATCTTTTTTCTTAATTTTTTTTGGCTTATTTATGACAATATAGAAGATTTTTTTATCTTTAATAAATTCAATCTTTATTCATATTTTTCATATTTTTTTTATTAATTATCTTTTTAAATTTTTATTGAATTATTTTAATGAATTAAATTTGATTAAAAAATTATTAGAATTTACATTATTTTTTCCGTTTTATCTATTTTGTAAGATATTTTTAAAATTAAGAAATTCTAATTAAAATAATTTTTATTTATATTTTTCCATAAATAAATTATCATTAATCCATAAAAATCATATTCTGTTCACACCTGAATGATTTTGGCTCCACCCCAAATTATAACAACTAGTTGTACCCGTCAATCCGTCATGCTATGCACGATTACAACTCAATATTTTATAGATATTATAAATAAGATATTAATTATATAAAATATAATATAAATTTAATGTAAGTTATTTTTTTTTTTGGAATCAAATCAAATCAAGTAAATATAAATTATTAATTTTAATGTTGAGAATACAAGTAGAATATTAATATAAAATAACGTACATTTCTCCTTCTTCTTGATGATATTTTATAAATATTTAATTTAAAAAAGAAGATAAAATATTAATAAAAAATATTTATATTTTTAAAATCTAAAAGAGATAAGATTTTAAAAAATAATTAACTTAATAAATAAGATATGAAAGATAAAGAAAATTCATTTATTAAAAATAGTTAAAATATAATTAATTTAACTTAAGGTGGGACCATACTCGTTTTGGTGGCTTGATAAATTAAAGATTAGATAAGATAAAATATTATATTATTCATTTAGCATTAATTTTTTATTGTAAAATTAAATTAATGTATATCTATAGAATCACGATCAGCTGGAATAACAACATGCTACAATGGAATATGCAAGCAAATCCTATCCGTTTAATCATTATACATATACGACCACGCCGTTTAATCATTATACATCTACGGCCACGGTTAATACACGTTTTTAAGTTATTTTTAAACGGAGCGGTATTTTGGTCTTTTGTCCATTGAAATAGAAGGCAACCTGCAGAGTCATCTTCTTCGGCTCAAAACATATACATCGCCCTGTACTTGTGCAATAGAAGGCAATCGATTCATATTCCGACCAATTGGATTTTGCCCTAAATTGACAAAAGAAACAAATTTGATAGAAGAAAGAAATTTTTTGGTTTCTTCTATCGATGTGAGAAAGAGATTGAATGGGCTTGATTTGCCCTGCTCTACTGTGCTCGAGAAAATTGGGGGTGGACATTCATGGATCTGGTCGACGTTTGACGGACGAAGAAGATCGAACATGAATAGATATTTTTTTCTTTTTGTATATTTTTTATATTTTTTGATTTTATTAAAATAATGGTGTTAACATTGGGCTTATATGGCATATTATGTGGCAAAATAAGCTTATGTGGCACACATTTTGAAAAAAAATTTAGGATATGTCAGCACGCGTGTGTTACACTGATGAGGTATTTTTCGTGGTCGTTTATACCTATCAAAGAAATCTTAGCTTAACCAACTCAGTAGAGCGGTAAGTAAGAGTCGATCCCACAGAGACTCGTGTATTTATGCAATTACTTAGGTGCCAAGTAACTAATATGGGGGTTTTCAGAATGATTATCTAAACTAATATGCAAGAATAAAACTAACTATGAATGCAAAGATGATTTGAATATATGAGAAACAAACGTGTTCAGCTAGTTAAATCCATCATGATATTGATTCATTGATCATTGATTCTCTTGATTCTCTTCTCACTTGAATAATCTATTGTGGATAATGACCCTACTAAGGATTAAAACCCGAACTTCATATATAGTTGATAGAACAACCAGTCTAACAACCCTAATTATTTAACAACCTAGAAGACCTTCTAGATTCAATTAAACAACAGCATGACGATTCAAGTTATCAATAGAAACAAATAACTCAGAGCAACCAGACATCTAAGTGACTTGTGAATTTATTCCCTACTTTAATCAACTTGTCCAACCGGTACTAAATTAATTAAAGTCTACTCTTGATCAAATTAACTCCAACCGGTAATTAATCAGATTCAGTTGTAAATTAACCTAGAAATTCTATTAGGTAGCTAATCTAATAAAACCCTAGAATAATTCTGATTCAATTAAGCACAGGGAATAATTTCTATTCAAATTTGTTGAGAATCAATCAAACCTCACAACTACATACAAATCATGACTTCAATAACTAGCCGAACACTAGAGAAATTAGCAATGCATAATGAAATTAAAATCAAACTTACAAAGGTTTCAAAGTCTTCCTTGAGAGAAAAACCCTAGCCTCCAAAAGTATGATCAAAGTTCCTAGAAAATAATCTATCATAAAGTATTTATATGCTCCTAAAAATATCCTCAAACACTATATCTTAAACCTCATACTCGGATAACACAAGCCCAAAAATCAACATTCCAAAGCCCAAAACCAATCTCGGCCCAAAGCACTTGCTCCGTGTAAAATCCCGAATGCGCGGCTTCGACACCAGAAAGCGCGGCCGCGCTTTCTCTTGCAACCCCGCGCTTTCCCCTTTCAGTTGGGATTGCGCGGCTTCGTTGCTCGGCTTCATCCCGAGCACTTGGCTTGTCTTTCTCCTTGCCTTTGGCTTGTCTTTCTCCTTGCCTTGGCCCTTCTCCTAGCATGTCCTAGATCTCTTGGCTCCTTTGCCTCGTCCATCACCACCATGATCCATCTGTACTCGCCCCGCTGTTGCTCGTTAACCTAAAAACCTATAAAACCGAGCAAACCAGCGCATAATACCCAATAATACAAAAACCTAAAAATTACATAAAAACTAACCTAAAACTAACTAAAACATATATAAAACATGCATCTAAACTACTCCTATATGCGAGCTATCAAATTCCCCCATGCTTAACCCTTGCTTGTCCTCAAGCAAGACATAAATCCAAATCACGCCATAGAAATGCAATCATACATCCATCTCAAGTCAAACAAGCATTTCACATATAATCAAAAACCCAACCAAGACTTCCTATCATGCATTATGATAAGCAAAAAGTAAAGACCATTCATTCATTCTAGACCTCACCAAGGTTATTGTGTTTGCACTCAAACTCTCAAGTGTTTAAGGGTATGTGTTTCACTCAAAATCAACCATGAAAACTAGACTACCATATGCTTGCATCAGAGTTCTAAATCTCCACCGCTGGGGATCAAACACATAACAAAAATCAAGAGGTCTTTTTCCGGCTTGTAATGGGGTCAAGGTAAAGAGAAATTTGGAAGGGATAACATTTGGCTTGTGGTGCTAAATCCGGGATAAAGAACTAATCCTAAACCCTAACTTCAACACTTTTTCTTCCTTCTTCCAACTTCCATTCTACCAACTCCTTACATTTACAATTAAGCACTTTGCTTCTTTTTTTTCCTTTTATTCTTCTTCAACTCTTTTCTTGCTTTGCTAATGAAGACTACACACAATTTAAGCAATTTTTCTTTTGCTTTGCAACATAATTCATCTTCATTTTTTTCACTTTGAAACCCAAGAGTTTTATTTCCTCTTTTTCCACCTTTTCATCCAATTCCCCCATACTTACATCAAACTCACACAAAATACAACCACAACCTAAAGTCCTAAATCCCGGATTATGGGTCAAGCTTATTAGGCTAGGGATCATTTTGTGGAGCTATCAAAAATAGGCTTAAAGCTCAAAAAATAGGGGTGTCAAGAACATGGATCTTGTCAAGGTAGGAAGGGAAATAATAGGCTTATAGAAACATTGCCTCAATCATTTTAATGTCATGCATTCAATCATATAAAGCAGCCTCGAAAAAGAGTATTAACGCAAGTTCTAGAGCTAGATAATCATGGTGATACACTCAAGAATGTAGAGAACAAATAATCATGAAAGGCCAAAAACATCTCACAAGGCTAATTGTTGTCTAGAACTTCAGAATGAATCAAATACTCAAGCTAAATACATGCTCCATCCTATAATCAAGGTAATCAATCAATGATCATGCTCATATCATATCAACTTCAGTAAATCATGCAAATCATGGATTATAATTTATACTTAACTTAGAAAAACAAGAGGAATCAAACACTGGGGAAATAAGAACCTAAATGCAATATTTTTGTATTTTTTTCAAATTTTTCTGATTTTTTTTTCTTTTTCATTTTTCAGGATTTTAATCAATGCATGCAAAAATTTAAATATGACCTAAACTAATGCAACTACATGCAATGCAAAAGTAATTCCCTTCCCCCATGCTTAAAACATACTTTGTCCCCAAAGTATAGTAAAAAAGGTAAGGAAAAGAGAAAAACTCACAAAACTCTAGTTGTTCGGGTAGTAAGGCGGAAAATCTTGTGGTGGCGGTGGCTGGTACTCCGGTGGATACTCTGGCTGGGGATGGTACGGTGGGATCTCCTTTGCCGGCGGTGGCTGGTATGGCGGAAACTGAGGATACGGTGGATCTGGGAAAGCATACTGAGGATACAACGGATGAGGCGGATAGCCTGCTGAGCTCCATCCATCCAATCTGGTGTTGAGCAGTCTGAACTGCTCATCCTGGCGAGCCTGAAAAGCAGCAAGCTGCTGATCATGATGAGTCTGAAATGATGTGAACCGCTGATCCACATAACCTCTCATGCCTTGAAAGCTCTGATCGATGTGAGAAGACATATCATTGTATCACTGCGTGTTGTCCAACTGCATCTGTCTCATCATTTCCATCATCTGGTTATACTGAGCATCAGAGTAATGTACACCTCCAGCAGGTCGAGACGGATCAAACTGCCTCTGCTGATCCTCCTCCTCAGACTCATCATCCTCATCAGTGTCAGCATCTTCAGCAGATTCTTCCTCTTCTTCTTCTTCTTCAGCCATGGTGAAATCTTCATCCATCTCCTCTTCATCAGAATCCACCACAATAGGAACTGAAACCGCCTTCTTACCCCTAACCGGGCCCTTAACGGTAGCCACATCCAAGTCTCCAGCCTGAACCTTGATGAACCAGTTAGCTGGACTATCCCCAATCTACACTCGATGTCCATCAGGAAGCTTCATTGCTCTCCCAGAATCACTAATCGCCCAGAAGTAAGAGTTTCTGTACTTGTAAAGAGCGCCCATTTTCTTCAACATGATGAAGTCAATAGGAGAAGGCGGAATATCAACATGTAACCTGCTAAGATCGATACCAAAATGCTTGGCTAGGAAGGTCACAATCCCGCCAATACAAATGGCTCCACCGCCTTTGTTCCCAACATGAGCCATGTGGTGCATCAGCATAGCACCCAAGTTCAACGGTTTCCTCTTCAAGCTTGCAGCCAATACAGTGACGTCTTTCTTGGGACAATTGTTTCCCCCATCACCTCTCCCATTCAGAGTGCTAGCAATGAACCGCTGGAACACCTTAATAGCGGTATGAGTGATGGGAGAGGCCTTTTCTCTAGACGGATTGTACTGAGATCTCCCTGTGATGGCTTTCCAGAAGTGTCTGTCAGCCCATGTAGCACCTGCCTCTGTAAGCACCAAATCTCTACTGATAGGGAAATTACAAAACCCAAACACTCGGTTGACCTCTTTCAAGGTCATCTTCCTTCTAACGCCCCCTAGCCAAAACTTAATCTCCCCTTCTCCTTTAAAATTGGTGGACAAGGTGCTCAGAAACTCCAAAGTTAACCCCTTAAAGGTCGGTTCACACAGCTTTAAGAACTCACGCATATGCAGATACGCTCCTATTTCATTCAACAGATGAGCTATCCCAATCTGGTTCATGAGATCCCAGTCAATGAACCGAGTTGCTTTCCACTCTCTATCTTTCAGAAGCTCAAACCTAATCACATGACTGTCTTTGGTCAAAGTGATCCCAAAAGTCTCTTGGGTGACCTCCCCCACTACAGCAGGGGGAGCTAAAGCGGCTCGGGATGATGAAGATCCATCAGTTCGGCCTCTCTTGTTACCCATGATATCAGAATTTCAAGTAAACCTGCACAAACACCACACAACAAACAAGCAAGCGCAATTCCCTTGTCCCGACAAGGACAACCACAGCAATATTTCACAGATAATCACTCAAACGCTCTCTTCCCCCACTACCTAGAACAAATTAATCAAAATTTAATCAAATTCTAATTAATTTCTAGGTAATTTTCGGATTTGCATGCAAAGTTCAAATAAAACACGAATCTAGCCTAGAATCAGGCATTAAACGAACTTTTGTAAAGGTCTTAAGCCTATATCCGAGCCTAAAGGGGTCAAATTCGGGTTTTTCTAATCAAACCTAGATCTAGATTTAATTCGACTAAGACCGAATTTTAAGAGGAGATTGTGAAAAACTTACTTGAATTCCGTTTGAATGTGAGTTCCTTGCTTGAATTTGCTTGAAAATCCGACTTGAAAGTGCTTGATTGGAGCTTGGAGTGGTGGCTTCAATGGAGGTTTGGGGAGAGGAAGGAGAAGGTGGCGTTGGAATGGGGGAAGGGAAGAAAGAACCTCGGTTTTTAATAAAAGGGGTTCGCTGAAAAGCGGCCCAATGCGCGGGATTGCACGGAAAAGCGCGGCCACGCATTTGCAATCCCGCGCAATGTGCCCTCAGTCGAGATTGCGCGGCATTGGGGCTTGGATTGCGCGGCCGCGCTTTCCCTTGCCCAAACCGCGCTTTCTCGACTGGGCCTGCATTGCTCGGGATCGATCCCGAGCTTTGCAGGCTCGATTTATTTTAGCCCCTGTTATTCTGTAATTGCCCGAGTTATCTGAAATTTTTGAGGATTATTTCTCTCTAAACTAACTAATAAAAACAAAAATTGTAAAACAGAAAGCAAAAATCAAAGCAAATCTATCCTAAAACATGGGTTGCCTCCCAAGAAGCGCTTGTTTAACGTCTTTACCTTGACGGAAAAAGGATACTAAGGCTCTTGCTCCGGCTCGTGGAGAGCCGTTTCTTCCAAAGTAGCACCATTGAACCCTTCATAATATGGTTTCAACCTCTGACCATTCACCTTAAAGACGGAATGAGAAACTCCATCATAGATATCAACTACGCCATGTGGGTATACGTTTGCTACCACAAAAGGACCTCTCCATCTTGAGCTTAGTTTCCCGGGAAATAGTCTGAGGCGTGATTGGAACAAAAGTACTTTGTCTCCAACCTTGAAATTCTTCCTCCAAATGTGCTTGTCATGCCAGGCTTTTGTCTTTTCTTTGTATATCACTGCATTATCATACGACTCAAGCCTGATTTCTTCCAATTCTTGGAGTTGAAGTTTCCTGAATTCGCCCACCTCATTTTCTTGCATGTTGCACTTCTTGACTGCCCAGTATGCTTTATGTTGAATTTCCACCGGTAAATGACAAGCTTTCCCAAACACCAACCTGAACGGTGACATTCCAATTGGTGTTTTAAAAGCGGTCCTGTATGCCCATAGTGCATCATCCAACCGAACACTCCAGTCTTTCCTGTTTGGTGCAACTGTCTTTTCCAGAATGGACTTGATTTCCCTGTTAGACACCTCTGCCTGGCCATTTGTCTGAGGGTGGTATGCTGTAGAGACTCTGTGTGTGACATGATATTTTCTCAATAATGCACTCACCATCCTATTACAGAAATGGGATCCCTTGTCACTAACTAAAGCTCTAGGGACACCAAATCTAGTAAAAATGTTGGTCTTCAAGAAATCTGTCACCACTTTAGAATCGTCAGTCCTGGTGGCCTTCGCTTCCACCCACTTGGAAACGTAGTCCAACGCAAGCAAAATATAATAGTTCCCAAAAGAATTAGGAAATGGACCCATAAAGTCAATGCCCCATACATCAAAGATTTCACAGAAAATAATAGGAGATTGAGGCATCTCATTCTTTTGGGACATATTCCCAACTCTTTGACATCGGTCACAGGATTTACAAAACCCATGAGCATCCTGAAAAATGCTAGGCCAGTAGAATCCTACATCCAATACCTTCCTAGCTGTTTTGTTGGAACTAAAATGGCCCCCGCATGCATAATTATGACAGAAGGTTAAGATAGAAGTTACCTCGTTATCCGGGATACATCGTCGGATTACCTGATCAGCACAATGCTTCCACAAATATGGACCATCCCAGATGTAGTATCTTGCTTCACTTCTTAACTTGTCCTTCTGAGCTTTTGTGAATGTTGGTGGGAACTCACCCATAACTAGGAAATTAACCAAGTGTGCATACCAAGGCTTTACAACCTTAATAGCAAACAAGGTATCATCTGGAAATTCCTCCTGGATGGGTGAACTCTCTGGCCTCTGTTGCTATTCCATCACCAGACGACTCAAATGATCAGCAACCACATTCTCAACCCCCTTCTTGTCTTTGATCTCAATGTTGAACTCACTCAACAGTAAGATCCACCTGATTAACCTGGGTTTGGCCTCCTTTTTCGTCAGCAGATAGCGGAGTGCTGCATGATCTGTATAAACAATCACTCTTGTTCCCAGCAAGTAAGAGCGAAATTTCTCCAATGCAAACACAACTGCTAGGAGCTCCTTCTCCGTGGTGTAGTAGTTCCTCTGGGCCTCATTCAATGTCATAGAGGCATAGTGAATCACATGAGATGCTTTACCCTTCTTTTGTCCCAACACCGCCCCCACTGCATAATCACTAGCATCACACATGATCTCAAAAGGAAGAGACCAATCTGGGGCTTGAATAATGGGAGCTGTGGTGAGGCGGAGTTTTAGCTCATCAAACGCTGCCTTACATGCATCACCAAATTCAAATCCTGCTTCCTTCTTCAACAACTCGCATAAGGGGGAGGCAATTTTTGAGAAGTCTTTGATAAACCTGCGGTAAAACCCTGCATGGCCTAAAAAAGAACGCACTTCACGCACATTAGTAGGATAAGGCAAAGATTGAATTACTTCAACCTTAGCCTTATCGACCTCAATACCCCTAGAAGACACTACATGGCCTAATACTATACCTTGTTCTACCATAAAATGACATTTTTCAGAGTTTAGAACAAGATTAGTATCTTCACATCTTTTAAGCACTAGTGTCAAATGAGTTAAGCATGAATCAAAGTCATTCCCATGGACAGTAAAATCGTCCATAAATACCTCAATAAATTTCTCTATGTATTCAGAAAAGATACTAACCATACACCGTTGGAATGTAGCTGGGGCATTGCACAGTCCAAAAGGCGTCCTTCGGTATGCAAAGGTGCCAAAAGGACAAGTGAATGTTGTCTTCTCCTGATCCTCTAGTGCTATGGCTACCTAAAAATATCCAGAATATCCATCCAAAAAACAGTAGAATGAACGACCGGCAAGTCGTTCCAGCATTTGGTCAATGAAAGGTAATGGGAAGTGATCTTTCCGGGTTACAGCGTTAAGCTTATGATAGTCAATACAAACTCGCCACCCGGTTTGAACTCGTGTGGGAATGAGATCACCCTTGTGATTCTCAACCACTGTGATACCACCTTTTTTAGGGACAACCTGAGTTGGGCTGACCCATTTGCTATCAGAAATAGGAAAGATCATACCTGCCTGAAGGAGCTTCAACACCTCCTTCTTTACCACCTCCATCATCGGGGGGTTCAACCTTCTTTGGGGTTGTCTAGACGGTGTAGCTTCATCTTCTAGTAGAATCCGATGCATACATGTTGAGGGACTAATCCCCTTGATGTCTGCAATGGTCCATCCTATAGCCGTCTTATGCTCCTTCAGAACTGCCACCAATCGTCCTTCTTGCTCCTTGGTGAGCTTGTTGGATATAATTACTGGCAGGGTATCCCCGTCACCTAGGAAAGCATACTTGAGATGGTTTGGAAGTTGCTTCAATTCTACCACTAGTGCCTGCACAATAGATGGCAAGAGCTTCTCGCTAGGCAAGGTTAGTGGTATGGGCTTTGAACCCGGTGGCATAAGTGGACGCTCAAAGTGAGCATTCAACTCTGCCACCACTTCCTGCAAGTCAGTCTTTAAATCCAAGTTTGAAGTATTATTCATAATGGCATTTTCCAAGGTAGAACATTAATTGAAGCTCCTAGATCTAGCATGGCTTTATCAATCTTTGTATCACCAATAATGCAGGGAATAGTGAACATGCCAGGGTCACCACATTTCTGAGGCATACGCCTTTGAAACACTGCAGACACATGCTCACTTACAGAGATTTTTTGTTTCCCTTTTAGCTTTTGAGTTCTTTTGATGGTGCACAATTCTTTCAAAAACTTAGCATATCTAGGAATGCTTTTAATCAGTTTAAGTAAAGGAATATTTACCTCACACTTGTTGAACGTCTCGAACAATTCCTTGTCATTCTCCAGCTTTCGGGTCTCCTTTAGTGCCTCTGGGAAAGGTGGAACAGGTGCATAAGACTTTAGAGGAGTCGCAGACGAACCTTCAACCTCGTCTGAATTGCTCGGCTTCAGTTCGAAATGCGCGGGCGCGCTTTCCGATGTCATACCGCGCAATCCTAACTGAGACGGGATTGCGCGGCTTGGCAAATGCGCGGCCGCGCTTTTTGGCGTCTCGTCCCCGCGCATTTGCAACTGAGATGGCATTGCGCGGGGTTGCATTTGCTCGGCCGCGCATTTGGCAGGCAGGCCGAGCAAATCATCGTCGAATGATAGGCTTGGAATTTCCTCTGTATCGACCTTAGCTTCTTCTGCCTCTCCCCTTCTGATTTGTTCTTGCCCGTCCCTGGGCTCTACTTGCAGCTCTCTCCCACTCCTCAAAGTAATAGCATTGACGTTCTGTTTTGGATTGAGCTCGGTCTGAGATGGAAACTTGCTTGAGTCTCTAGCTTCCAGTTTGCCCACAGCATTGGCAATTTGACTGACTTGAGTCTCTAGGTTGTGGATGCTAGACTTGGTCTCTTGTTGAAATTGGCTCATTGAGCCTTGCATTGTAGTCACAGTCTGTGCAAGAGTCCGAATCATATCCTCGGTAGACATAGCATTCTGATTGGGCCCCTGAGGACGGGGTTTTAAAGGTGGCTTGTATTGAGCTTGGCCACCCTGCTGATTGAATTGTTGATTGTTTGGATTTCCGTACCTCAGATTAGGATGATCTCTCCAGCCTGGATTGTAGGTGTTGGAAAAGGGATCATACCTCGGCCTAGGTGGTCCATATCCTCCCACTGCATTGACCTCAGCATTTGGATCTTGAAGTGTAGGGCAAGAGTCAGTGAGATGCATGTTATCAAAGCAAATTTCACAGGACTTCACCTGTTGTCTACCACCTTGTTGCAAAAGCTGCTTCATCATCATTTTTAACTCTGTGACTTCATCTTGAATTCTTGTATTAGCCACCACAGAGTTTGCAGCCTTCGAGCTAGTTTCTTTTTTGAACTGTCTTGTGCCCTCAGACAGTTGTGTGAACAGGTCAAACGCAGCAGCAAGAGTTTTGTTGAGAATGTGACCTTGGCAAGCTGCATTGACCATTCTTCTCTCATCATCCAAGAGGCCATTAAACAGATATAAGATCAGATCTTGGTCAGTGTAGCCATGGAAGGACAGTTGGCTATCAACCTCTTGAATCTCTCATAGTATTCGTACAAGGACTCACTAGCTTCTTGTTCAATATTACTGATTCGCTTCTTCAGATCATTGAGCCTTGTAGCAGGGAAGTACTTCTCCAGAAAAGCTTCTTTCATCTTAGTCCATGTATCAATACTTCCCGGAGCCAAGTAGTAAAACCAGTCTTTAGCCTGATCCTTGAGAGAAAAAGAAAAGGCTCTCAGCGCGATCTGGTCATGAGTTACATCAGCAGGCTTCATGCTCGAGCACACAACATGGAATTCAGAAAGATGTTTGTTGGGGTCTTCACCACTATGCCCATGGAATGAAGGCAAAAGGTGGATCAACCCGGATTTCAGCTCAAACTTGACTCCCTCAGTAAGAGCAGGAAATTGCACCGCCAACGGTTGTTGTGCCAAATTCGGTGCAGTCAACTCTCTCAATGTTCGGTCACCCATCTCGACAGATTCAGCAGGTTCAGATTCTGAGTCAGAGTCTTCAAGAAAGAATGGCAATGCCTGAAAGTGATTCCGGATTTCCTTCCTTAGCTTGAAGAGTGTCCTGTCAATATCTGGATCAAACAACAAGGGAGATGAGTTAGTAGCACGGGTATGAACCATATAACAGGTTCACACCCAAAACAGCACAGAAGTAATAAACACAAATAGCGACGAGTCCTCGGCAACGGCGCCAAATTTGATGAGGTATTTTTTGTGGTCGTTTATACCTATCAAAGAAATCTTAGCTTAACCAACTCAGTAGAGCGGTAAGTAAGAGTCGATCCCACAAAGACTCGTGTATTTATGCAATTACTTAGGTGCCAAGTAACTAATATGGGGGTTTTCAGAATGATTATCTAAACTAATATGCAAGAATAAAACTAACTATGAATGCAAAGATGATTTGAATATATGAGAAACAAACGTGTTCAGCTAGTTAAATCCATCATGATATTGATTCATTGATCATTGATTCTCTTGATTCTCTTCTCACTTGAATAATCTATTGTGGATAATGACCCTACTAAGGATTAAAACCCGAACTTCATATATAGTTGATAGAACAACCAGTCTAACAACCCTAATTATTTAACAACCTAGAAGACCTTCTAGATTCAATTAAACAACAGCATGACGATTCAAGTTATCAATAGAAACAAATAACTCAGAGCAACCAGACATCTAAGTGACTTGTGAATTTATTCCCTACTTTAATCAACTTGTCCAACCGGTACTAAATTAATTAAAGTCTACTCTTGATCAAATTAACTCCAACCGGTAATTAATCAGATTCAGTTGTAAATTAACCTAGAAATTCTATTAGGTAGCTAATCTAATAAAACCCTAGAATAATTCTGATTCAATTAAGCACAGGGAATAATTTCTATTCAAATTTGTTGAGAATCAATCAAACCTCACAACTACATACAAATCATGATTTCAATAACTAGCCGAACACTAGAGAAATTAGCAATGCATAATGAAATTAAAATCAAACTTACAAAGGTTTCAAAGTCTTCCTTGAGAGAAAAACCCTAGCCTCCAAAAGTATGATCAAAGTTCCTAGAAAATAATCTATCATAAAGTATTTATATGCTCCTAAAAATATCCTCAAACACTATATCTTAAACCTCATACTCGGATAACACAAGCCCAAAAATCAACATTCCAAAGCCCAAAACCAATCTCGGCCCAAAGCACTTGCTCCGTGTAAAATCCTGAATGCGCGGCTTCGACACCAGAAAGCGCGGCCGCGCTTTCTCTTGCAACCCCGCGCTTTCCCCTTTCAGTTGGGATTGCGCGGCTTCGTTGCTCGGCTTCATCCCGAGCACTTGGCTTGTCTTTGGCTTGTCTTTCTCCTTGCCTTGGCCCTTCTCCTAGCATGTCCTAGCTCTCTTGGCTCCTTTGCCTCGTCCATCACCACCATGATCCATCTGTACTCGCCCCGCTGTTGCTCCTTAACCTAAAAACCTGTAAAACCGAGCAAACCAGCGCATAATACCCGATAACACAAAAACCTAAAAACTACATAAAAACTAACCTAAAACTAACTAAAACATATATAAAACATGCATCTAAACTACTCCTATATGCGAGCTATAAAGAATTAAAAAGTCATGAACCATAAAAATTATTATGAACCTAACTTATAAAAACATGAACCGAAAGAACAAGTACCATGAACCAAAAATCACGAAAGAAAACAATAACTAGCATGAACTAAAAGACATGAACCATAAGATGAACTTTGATGAACCTAAGGTTATTCAAATATGAACCAAAAGAACAATTGTTATAAACAAAAAATCATGGAACAAAATTTATGAACCATAAGAAGAAATATTATGAACCTTACCTTAAAAAGACATGAACCAAAAGAACAACCGATATGAACAACAAAACATGACCGTATCAAGAATTATCCCATGTGGGATTTGAACCCACATCTATGTGCACACGCACATTGCTCTACCATTTGAGCTAATAGGCTACCAAATATACTATTTCTCAAGTGTCAAATGCACATTTCTCACTGATATAACAAGATCTAAACAAATTTACATTGATTTCTCCCATGAAGACTTAGTAGATAACTTCAACAGTGGCAGCATATCATCAATCATGACTTCTATACCAAAAACATGTCATTAAAGAATCAATACCACTTTCAAATTAACCATCTCAAACAAAATAATCCATAAGAGTAAGATTGAGAGCCTAAAATAATAAACCTAGAAAAGTGAAATACAAGCATACCTTTTACTGTCCCTCTCACCATTGTTGATTCAAGATGAGTAGATTGAGAGCTTATAATAGAGGATGATGATATCGGGAAAATTAAATCTAGCATGGTCGAGCGAGATCGAGAGTCAGTGATTTGGGGGTTTTGAGAGAGAAAGAGTTTTGCGACATACGAAAAAGCGCTCAATATGGAGACTGGGAAGTTCGGTATTTTTGGGAAAGATTTAACTCAAAGGATAGTTTCGTCTTTCGAACCTAAAATTTAATGTATTTACCGTGTGTGCCACCGCTTGATTTTTTCTTCTTTTTTACTGAATCCGTTTCGTTCAATCTCGATCATCAAATTTTTTAATCCAACGTCTCTGCCCTACTCGCACGTTTCACTGTATCAATTTAGGGTACCCGAGCGTGACTCTATATCTATAAATAATTCTTTAAAAGATATTATGCTAAAAGATGCGAAGGGTATAACTACTGGTATATAATATACATAATTACGGAGGGAATGAAATGTTGAACAACCGCAAACTCGTTATCTACCCTAATACATTATAAAGCAGAACGTGGCATAACCTGAATAAAATAATGGAAAAACTTTTTTCAATTTAAAAAACTAAATAATAATTCTAGAAAGCCCCTTTCACATTATACTCTACTAATAATTCTAGAAATCACGATTTATATTAACTAATTCATAAAATAGATGATGGATATATACCATATTGTATGCGTAGATTGTTTCATACAGTATCACATACTAAAAAATAAAAAATATTAATTAATATACACACATTTTAAAAAATAATTAAATAATAAACATTACTAAATAAAAAATGAATTTATAAAGATTGAATGTTTTTTAGGGTAAGATTTTAGATGTTATAAAATAGACAATGTATATATATAATCTTCTATCTATGTAAATATTGATTTTATTCTTCAAAAATTCCTAAATATAAAAAACAAGTATTTTAGATTTTATAAAATAAGTAATGTATGAAAATAAATTTTTATCTATATTATTTTCTATCTATGTTTATTGATATTGATAAGCAATATTATATATGCCATCTTAAGATTATTCTAAAATATTTTTATCGAATTGTTGAAAAAAATTACCAATATAAATTTCTGTCTATATCTACGCTAATTAGAGCTGTCAAAAGTTGACCTAACACGCTAACCCAACCCGAACCGTTCGATAATTTTAGGGTCAAGACCCGAAAATTTGAACCCGAAAACCCGAAATCAACCGAACCCGATAGAACCCGAAACCCATTGGGTTGACCGATTTAATATATTTGTAGAATTTTTAAATTTTATTTTGAAAATTATAATATATTTTATTATCAAAATAAATGAAAATAATATATTATATCTAAATATTACTATTGAATTAAAAATTAATTTTAATAATCAATAAAAAAGGATATTTTAGACCCGCTAGTCAACCCGACCCGACCGAAAACCCGCTCCAACCTGACCCGAAACGAACCGAACCCGATTTAACCCGAACCCGAACCCGAACCCGCTCGACCCGATTGATAGGTCTAACGCTAATACATTATAAAATAGAAGCAAATTATCTATAAAATTTGCGATATATGGCACTTTTAGAACCAATTAGTTCTTTCATTTTATTTATTTATTTTTATTTAATACACTTAAAAGTGAATTTAGAAGGTTTGATATAGAAAAATATTTTCCATATTTATTTATTTTTATTTTAAAGATTAGAAAACAAAACAAATTATTAAATATTATTTAAATATCATTAATAACTATAATAATAGAATAATTATTAAAATATACATTATCTTTGTTTTTATCTTTAATTTATTATAATACATTATATAGCAATTTTTAAAACTATCCGTAAATTTACGGGAATTACGCTAGTTTATAAATTAAAATTACCGACAAGAGAAAGAAGGCCGTTTGAATATGCAAGTATATGCTAAATAACCGCAAACTCGTTTTTATATCACCGACAAAAAAAAAATCCTTTCCAAATCCAAGTATTGATTTTGTTGGATATGCAAAATTGATTTTGTTGGATATATGTAATGAAGCTCCGTTTTTGCCAATCTATTTTTAGATATAATTATTAAATATTATATTATTTACTACTATATTTTAGAATACTTAAAACCTAAGCTATCTTATAACCCAAGTAATTAGAAAGTGTCATTATGCCTTGTGGTGCCATTACACTATAAATTAAAATTGTACCTTAAGTTCATCTTTATTTTATGTGCTCATAGTTACTACTTACTAGCTTCAAAATTTACCGTAAGTTTTTTTTTTTTTTTTTTTTTTGAGTTTTTAGGTTTGTGGCTTTGGAATTTAGAAGTGCATGGTCTTGTTTTTAGGAGTAATATTTGGTGATTTTTTTCTGGGTTAAAATCTGATACGTACGTAATTGCACAAAGTGATCGCCTTTATCACGTAATTTGCATCTATTTTGTTTTGACAACAAAGTTGCATCTAATTGCCCTAACAATATTTGATAAAGTATTAATACCCCATAAAATAACTGTTTTAAATACATGGGATCGATCTTGTATAATTAAATATTACCCTAACAATATTTTAGTTAGGCTATTTGCGTTTTATTTTTAGTATCAATATTCTTAAAATATTTGGTCTTTTATAAATATAATTAAATTTTCTAAACAACAAAAAATATTTGAAAAATCTAACCTCTCTTTATAAATACTCACTTTACAGATATTGGAACAGTCATCGATAATCACCGGGTGTTTTCAAAATAAAAATCTTCACTTTACATATACGGAGGTAAAAATCTTCTAATTAACACTAAATAGTAAAATCAACATCTTTAGATGTTCTAATTAACTTTAGATTACGATAATTACGCTGATCGAATTAAATACAGATTCTAGTATGTTCGTAATTACGAACCATTAACTATTAAGCTGATCGAATTTTGTATAGTTAAATATTACCCCTTAAGTGATTTAGCTTTGGTTAGATGAATCTGTGCAGTATTTATTAACAATAATCAATTACGTATATGATGGAATACAAACCCTAAACAACCATAAATAAGTGCAATATCTAATTAGCAATTAAAAATTTGATTAATCGAACACAGTTACATGTAACTTGTTAATATATGTATGTGACATGTCAACAATTTGCTTTAATGAATATACCTATTGTGGTATATGAATATCTAACAAAGTATGTAAGTTAGTTATAACCACGTACTATAATATTTTTTTAATCTAGATTTATCAATTTTGTTTTTATTTCCAACTTCTTAGGATTTTTAATTAGTTGAGAATTGTTGGATTTTTTATCTCAATTTAATTATTTATATAATATTATAGATTACATAATTAGCTACATAATTTTCATATTATATTCAATATATGTATGCAGATGGATTCATTCCTCGACAATTTATTAATATGCAATGACGGTGTGGAGATGGCTATCGATAAAGAGTGCGACGACCTTTTATATGAGATATGTAGCGCATTTGCAAATGACGACGACAACGATCAAAGCTTTCTAGTAGAGCCGTGCAAGAAGTATGGAAATCACGGGATTGGAAAACAACTGAGGTTAAATGAAGATTTGAAGCCGTGCCAGAAGTATGGAAATCACGGGATTGGAAAACAATTGAGGTTAAATGAAGATTTGAAGCCGTGCCACAAGTATGGAAATCACGGGATCGGAAAACAACTAAAGTTAAATAAGGATTTGCACGAGGGAGATGAAGAGGAGGATGATAAACAAGAGGTAAAATAATTAAATTATTTTCCTTTAGAATTTTTTTATTATAAAAACTCAACTATACAAGACTTAGGTATAACCACCAAAAAACAATATATTGTTAGTTAGTCAAGATTGATTTGTAGCATTTAAAAGGTATATATAAATTAATATGTATATATATACTTTGAAACAATAATAGCAAATAATGAAGAAAAGGAATATATAAATTAATATGTATTTTGTTTAATCACACCACATTATATATGCATATAACATACGCTGACATGCATGATACATAAATTCTTTGGCTATTGCAATTGCCACAGCTTAAGAATATGAGCCAACAAGAACTAGATGCAAAGATGGAAGCTAGCAAAATGAAGCTCAAGGCAAATTACCAAAAAACTTGTAAGTCTTAACTTGTCTCATGAATTCATCAAATGAATTTATTTTTAAGTCTTTTTTTTCGGGTTTATACTTAAACTCGTCATAGTATTAATTTGCCTACTTTGATCAATTGTTATAGTGCCCACAAGGCATGTAAAGATTGTGGACATGAAAGATCTTCCGGATCTCAAGCATTCAACCAAGAAGAACTCTTCACTCGTGTCTAAACAATGTCCGGGCCAATCACTTCGAGCTCCTAAAAGAAACTTGCAACAAGAGTCCAAAGGTACGTACATAACTAATTATTATGTTGCATTTTAAATGGATTATATTTTTTGTATATACATTGCATGACTGGTTGATTTGTTCTTCTTGTGCCCTCAGCTGTTTATAAGAAGATGAAGATGACGTGCCAAAGCCGGTTGAGAGTATAGATCGATCGCGCGTAAGTAGATTAGATTACGTTTAGATCGAGTTATAGATTAGGAGAACTACATGCAACTTGATCCCCAAGCACTAGGTTTGGGTTATGTAGGCAGCCGGTACGGAGGTTTTAGGTTTCTTTTATTGCAATTGAGATGTAAGATGTTTGTAGTTGAAGACAAGTTAGAAGACCAGCCAAAAAAATTATTGATTCAGTATTTCAAATTTGTGTTTGAAAAACAATATGCACACCATTTGTATTGGACAACTAGATATAGGTCTGTGCCGGTGCAGTTGCGATCTTGTAAAAAACAATTTCATGTATAATTGTAGTCTTTGTGTATGTTAAAATGTAAGCATAATATGTAAATCTTTAAGAATCCATGTACATAGGCTAGATGAATGCAATTTTGGAGGGAATAAAGCCTGCATTTATTTGTCATTTATGTAAAATAGTGACATTCCAATCATAGCATATGGATGGCATAGCCATGAGAGTTGTGGTTAACCAGCACATAGACTGGAAAAGGCAAAATTAGCACATCTCTTGTTAAGAACTGAACACTCAAAAGAGCCTTTTTACTTGTTGTTTTGGTATTAAGAACTAACTGATGACCATAATCTAATATTACCCAACAATCTGCAACTGATGATTTTTCACATTTAGAATAAAGAAGCCCTTCACACCTTACAACAGGTCGACACATTCCCCCTTTGCAGTGACATCTCCAATGTTCTCAACCTCAGCAAATGCACCCACATTCTGTCACAGTTGAAATATATCAGTTACACGAATCACCACAAGCTCTAGCACTAAGCAACAAAATCTAATGAAATCTTGTAGTCTCCCACATTCAGTGCCATATCAAAAGAACACAATCATAAGAAAGACAGCAACAGCCCTAAATAACCCAACCCAAAGACAGCACTGAACATATTAAATCAAATCAAAACCAATCAAGGCATTCCATTAAACACCTCATGTGCATCTAAAAATTTAAAATATATCTCTAAAACAATAATGGAGGTGGTTAGAAAGAACACACAAGAGTAAACCCAACCAAGAAGCAGCAAAGTCAGGGGAGTACAAAATTAAAGTCTTACCCCTCTAAGGATAAGTTCCGACTGGTAGAGGCAAAAGAAAAAAAACATAAACACGCACAGAAAATAAAATGCACAGCAGGATTTACCATGTTCGATTCAAGGGTTCTCTTCACAATGCATATAGTATCATGCAAAGCTTTGTCCATCTCATCAAGCATGTAATCATTTGCCCCTCTAAGGATCAAAGAAACCTGAACAAGGTATTCATTAATGATAATACAAAACCAAAAGATCAAACATAGAATAATTGAAGTTCCCTATAGGGGTACTTCAGGAACAATGAGTGAACTATTGTTTACACTTGATTGATTAGATATGACAAGGCAATTTCAAGCTCCAAGGACTAAATCACATACCGCACTATTACTCTTAGTTCCTTTTATCAGAATGACATCATCGTCAGATATACGCTCTTCAACAACTTCATCAGCAGAACCAAGAAGTGATGAATCAAATGTTTCATCCCCTTCCATATCAGCAAAAGTAGATACCTGAAAACAATTCTTTTTCATTAGCAAATAGCTAACCATTTTACTGGAAAAAAAATGTACCATACTAACTCAAGATTCTATCACAAAGTGATCTGCAATTAGCATGAAAGAACAGGAAGATGTCCTGCTGATTGCAGTTTAAATTCAAGTGAGATCATAAAAAAATTGATATTCACTTTGTGCAGAATCCAGGACAGCAGAAACATTTGAATTTAGTAACCATAAAGATCATTATATAGTTCTAAAGAAGAGGGATACCATTGTTGCTCCAGTTGCTTTAGCAACATGTTGCATGTCCTCTTTCCGAACACGCCTCACAGCAATTGCACCGACTTCCACAAAGTACTGTATCCGATTAGAAAAATAAACAAGTGGTCAATCATAATCTGTTCAAGATTAGGTTCTCGTTTTTGGTAATCGATTTAATTCAGAGTTTCACATGTTTGACCAACACTTTCCCTTTTATATATACAGCATGGACTAGTCAATACAAGAACTTGCCTTCAGTGCCATATCATCGATCCCCTTGGTAGTTAAAATTACATTAGCACCAGCTTTAAAAAGTTTTTCAATTCGCTCTTTTGTCATGTCAGCTTCTCTGTAGACATAGCCAGGGAATATATGAGCTTAAATGTCCAATGAGAGCCAAATGGTATTCTCACGGCCTAAACAGGGCAATCTAGAAAACCGAATTAGAGAAACATGGCATAACAGGGTGTGACAGAACGAAACTGCACACACAAACAGACAGAAAAAACTTAGTACCATGCTAAAAATAGCTTACGATTTCATAGCATAAGCCAAGACATGACATGAGATGTAAATCCACATTTGACAGTTTAGCAGGCACATAATTCTTGAAGCATAATGAAAGTAACACAATAGAGATGATATTGCAGTTAAACCATAGTCTAATATCAAGCAAAAAGTATATATCATCATACACAACGCCAACCTGATTCAGAAATGAATAAATGATCCAGATAAATAAACTAGGCACATACAAGGAGTTGAGAAGCATTATCAAAGTTCTCTTGAATATTAGCCTCAATGCCAAGGTTGCCTGATAATATATTAGCTGAGTTATCTAAGGCACTGAATGCTTTTATGAAGTTAGTGGCATAGTAGAAGTACACTACGACAGAACCAGTGTTAATTAGAGTATATATGGTGCAATAACTACAGTTTGTTCCTTTTTAAGTCCAATAGTATATAAAAGCTCTTTATACTCATGTTATCATGTAGCATATGTAATAGGAGGCAAGGAACCAAATCAAATGATGACCTTTGACGAATCTTCTCAAGTTCTCTAGGAACAGTAACTAAAACTTGGACGCCCATTTGCATCTTAGTTTTTTGGAGATTGAAGTCAATACTCAATACATGCAATCTTTGCAGGAGAAACTCTAGTGGGCATTCCCTGAGCAGCACGGCCTGTGTTAAGAGCATATCCCTTCAAGAGGTAACTGTCCCTAGTGCTCTTTCCATGAGCTTTGAGAATGTCGATGCTCTGGTACATTATATACAAGCAGAGCTCATCAGAATGGTAGTCCACGTTGCATATGTACATCAGAATACACAATATACTGATTCTTGTAATGAAAAGATAAAGAATACAATAAAAAACGATGCTATTAAAAAACCTTTATTGGATATTTCACTTCCCCATGTGCATTGGTCATCTTTACTGCCTGCACAGCATCCACAACCTGGCCAATGTTTTCAAGCACATGTTACAAAAAAAGTAAAGATGTACTGATAAGACATTTGTCTAAAAATGCCCTTGAAAAAGACAGTCTACTGACGGCACAAGCAAAGCAGAGCAGAGAAATCAGTGCTCAAAGCCATAGAAAGGTTCTAGGATTCATAGCATTAAGGCTGTGTTCTTTTGCACTCGGATTATTCATTATAATATATTATAATGTATGAAATGGGATGATCTTGGCTCGGGATTTTCACTACAAAAATGTCATTTTATGTACTTTTTGTGTAGCATACCAGAGAAAGCTAGTAATCGCCACCGAAGAGATGGATAAGCCAAGCGACCATGGAGACGGATAAAAAAGCGTCAACCGAAAAGCACACAACGCTAAACCCTACATCAATAGCATCTAACATCACATCAATACAATTACATACTTGAACTTGCATCTAAAATTAAGCCCAATACTAACCGACACTAAAAGTCATTATATGTGGTACTCTTAAAACTTTAGCATACTTACAGTAATCATGTAGAGGAAATCAGCACGGTCATTATATGGCGGATGTAACTTGTAATGACTTATGATTCTTATTCTTGGACCTAATCGTTGTATTGAATGCAAAAGCTTGAATTCAAGCTCAAGTCTAACACAATTATATTGTTGCTACAATTTCCAATTACAGTCTTAAGTTGGCTTACCTCGTCCAGCAAACCTGCATATGGTTGAATAAAAGTGCTGCAAAATCAATACATGAACTGAATTAAACAATGGAATTTTACAAATACTACATACATACACAAAGAAAAAGTTTTAAGTAGATTACCTTGCTCTTTTCTCTTGAATTTGCAACAGTGGGCTTGCAATCTGCATTTATCAATTAACAAATCAACTGAAACCCTAACATAAATAGTCCATGGAAGACGAATTAGGGTTTAGATTTAAGCTTAAATCAAATAAGCATACCGGATCCATATCGAATTAAGGTTTAGATTTTAGCCTAAATCAAAAAGGCATACGTTGTATATCTGTTTTGTCTAAAAACTAGAATTGGATAAAAGTGGTAACTGTGTTTTCTTTATTGTGTAGTAATAAAAATTTACTGCACAAGAAGTAAAGGAGAAAAGTAGAGATGCAAATGTCAGATATCCTCAATCATACCATGTTCTATAATACACAAGTTTTAATTTGAACCCTCTATACACAATATGAGTACAATCTTCAAAAGACAGAATCTATATGTACAAAAAACAGATAATGACAGTATAATTCTGCTAGCTTCAAAACAATCATGCAATCCACCAGAAAACCCCAGAATATGGTTCAATTAATGTTGAAGCACCAGTTACCCCACCAAAATTCCAAAAGTATACAACCAAAACCATTCTTAGCTGACAATCCACTGAAAATAATGCAGAGAATCAACTAAATGAATCAAGGGAACACTAATACTTGTGCCAGACTGCAGATTTTCACAATTTAATTTCTGAGCTATTTATAATTTCTGGATTCTCTTGAAACAAATTACATATAGAATTACCTAAAATTTCCATAGAAAGCTGCAAATGTAAATCTAAAACAGAGCACTGCTATCTAAGCTGAATATTCCTCTCCCTCCCTTTGCTCTATGATGAAAATTGTCCTACCAAATATTCCAACAGGTTATGTTTCTTACTATAGGAATACACTGAGAGGCCTCTTTACAGTCCCTACCAAATATTGATAAATATGCATCTAATCAAGCCCTAGAAAAACTCCATAATTTTGAAGTAATAAAAATCCATCACATCAGCTTCCCATTGAGTAATAAAGCTATTCAATTATGAGATAGAACATTGATAAAAGAAGCATTCTATAAGGTACACCTAGCATATATATACATTTATCACCAAATTCATATATCACCGGTTCACCATTCAGTAATCTAGTCTTATATCCATACACAAATTATGAGCACAGTAATAACGAGTCTAATAGTACACAGATACAAACCACACCAAAAAAAAAATGGAAAAGAAAATGAGTAAAAAATTAGGAGAGAGTAACAAACCAAGCCAAGCCTAGGTTGAGGCCTTTCATATAAGAACACAATCCTTGCACTGTTGATTATGTAGGTTTGAATCCCTGTTATATCCAGGTGCTTTTGTATCTCTGAACCCTAATCACATCATGGTGTGATGATCTCCTTATCTGTCAACAAAACACACAATAAACTCAATCAAACCCAATGAAGAAACCCCCAAAAAGAAAACATGATCAAATAAACAAACCTGAATATCACGGTGCTCTTTGTGAGAGGCGAGACAAAGAGAGCAAAGGGCTCCATTGGTGCAGTCCAAGCAATACATCTTGTGAGCATCTGCGTGGACTTTGCACTGAACGAAGAAGCTTGTGCTTAGAAGCGGGGGCAGCACTGCGGCCATTTGTTCTCCTTCTCACTACCTCCGAATTCTGCCTCATGTTTCGAAAATAGAGACAAACCCAATTCAATTCGAGCTCAAATGTAGACAACACAGAAATAGAATTAGCAAATTTATACCACATGAAGGGTGGGGGAATTTCATCGAACAGGTTGTGTTCATTGCTCTTTACCATGTTCAAAGACGAGTAAGATGATGAGCTTTGCAATTCACTAACGATTAGACCAGCCACAACGCCGGATTCTTAGAATAAAATATTATTAAAGATCTTCCATAAAGTAGAAAGTGGCTAAAAATCCGGTTTTGAGATTGCTATTTGCAATCGGTGAATATGGGATTTTAAAGAAAGGTATGTTTGGTTTGCATTTTTTTTCTGCCCTCATTTTACAAAAAATAACGTGAAATTGGAGTATAGCCAAACAAAGCCCATCAAATACACCAGGCCCGCGTGGCACTTTATGAGACGTTGGATCCGATCAACGTACAGGATTTTTTTCCATTTTCGATTATATATATAAAACATTAATGCTTATTTAGACAATAAAATGATATTATCTTTTCAAAATATTTTTTTTAATATTTTTTTTCTTTTTATCTACACATAGACATCCATTTTGTATATGTTTTGATAAAAAAAAATTGATATAGATGAAAAATACAAGTTAAAAAATCATTAAAAATTAATCTTTATAATTTTTTTATGTTATTAAATTTATGTATTATATAAAATAATATATTTAATATAGTTGATGACATAAGATATTAGTTTTTATACATTTTAGTAGTGAAATAAATATATTTTAGGGTATTATGAATATAAATTAACACATTTGAAGGGTTTAAGACACTAATAATGCATTAAGAAATATGAGGTTACATTGTGTTGAAAACATAACACATGTGAAGATATTCTTCACTTAGGGAATCGAAAAACCTAATTGTGAAGCTCGAACGGAACTTCGAAATAGGGTCACCATAAACAACTACAAGCTGATTTGGTTGAGCATGCATGGCAAAAGTTCGGACATTTTCATCTTCAAAACTAGTTTTCCTTGATCTTAAATGTACTCGTTTGATGTTTTTTTATTTTCTATGTTTTTTCTAGTATGTTTTTGCTTGTTTTTTTTTTTGCAATATTTTATGCCTCTGTTTTAATGTATTCCCATGTTTTTAATTTTAAGTGAAATAAAATATTTTGTTTGTCATTTATATTAATGATAAACTTTATAATTTAATTACGTAATTGATATAAAATTAATCAAATTAATATAATTAAATATTTATATTAAATATCATACCGTATTATTAAATAATACCCGAAATAAAATAGTGTAATTGAATAAGTAAAGATAAAAGTAAAATAAAGTTAGTGGATTTAAAAGAATGAAATGGGGTTGTGGGTTGTGGGAATAAAGTGAAAGTGAATTTTAAAATGAGGTGGAGGAGGGAGAAAATTGATATGAGGGGGTTAAGAATTCATTTTGGGATTCATCATTGCGGATGGTCTTAGAACTAGATATACCAACTTGAAAAGGGGTTTGGGATTTGCGAATTTAGATGATAGCAGAGAGAGTTGGACCAAATATGTGAGTCATGTCTGTCCTCTTTGGTTGGCATCACGGCTAATAATATAATAAATCTAATAAATTAGGGACCATTTCTACCAAATAAAATAAATTAGGGACCATAGTATAAATTACCCAATAATTTAGTAGTACATATCAAAATGATTCAAATATCGAACCAATTTCTCACGTTCTTCTTCTCCGGTATCTAAATTCTAAAAGCTTCTTCCTTCTCGGGTACGCGTCTTCTTCCTCTTGCTTACAAACAAGCTCTCCCTCATTATGCCCTAGCGTAGATTTCCTTTCGTTTATGCTGTCGTAGTGGTAGTCGTCTGGGATTCTGCTCTCTATAGAAGGATTATTTAAATTTGCATTTGCATTTGCGTTATGTTAGGGTTTCTACTGAATGTACCTTGCGAATGTGTTGTTTATTGCATAATTCTTTCTTCCTAGTTGCGATTTTCCTTGTTTCTGCTAGTTATCGCCTCGTAATTTGATGAGTTAGCCTTTGATATGGCGGTTGCCTTCTCGCTATGCTGGTTCTAAATCATCTGGTGTGTGTGTGATGTTTTTTAGTCTCCTGATTGAACTTTTTTATACATTCAATTTTGCGTTTTGTGTACCTGTTTGCTCAGTCTGAACCATTTTCCCCACCAAAAAGCAAGCTTGTTGGTTTGTAAAACACCTTTTTAATCCTATAGTAAGAAACATAACCTGAAAGATTTGAAGCTAATACTGAAACGTGAAAGATTTGAAGCTTTAGGTCTGCTTTGGGCTTTGCAATAACTTTTATAGCATATACCGCTGACCAGCTATGGAAAAAAACTCAGATCATCAATACTGATGTTTGATTGAAAGGGGAAGAACTTACTAGTTACTAGTAGATCTGTAGATGGATCAGATTAACTGCAATTTAACTTTTATGTGAGTTCCTATATTTCACTCTGCATTTTATCTTTTATGTGAGAATTTATTAGTAGATGGATCAGATTAACCTTCCATCCTTTGTTTGTTTCATAGGAGCAGATTTTGGGGGTTTCTAGTGGTCCAATTGTGATTTTAACATCTGTTTCTGCTTAGATGTGTCTGGAAATGGATACTTTCGAAAATGATTGTTCAATTGTTTCTGGAAATGTTCAAGCTTCTGCTTCTGCTTCTGCCTACAATGAGGTTTTCATTAGTACAGGAGATGATGGAAGGGAAGAATATGCTGCTATTGCACTTGTCAAGTTCCTCATAAGTAGAAACATTTCGCTTGATGCTATCAACGACTCCCATTTCCAGTCCTTGTTGAAAAGTTTAGCTCAAAATGGTCCAAGTTCTTGCATCCTTCTGGAAAACCCTGCCGTCATACAAAAATCACTGTGGAAATTTGAGCAAGCAGTGAAACATTACATGCAAATGGTCATGGAATCTTGGAAGACAACTGGTTGTACGATGATTTTCTATGACTTGAAAGGTCAAAAAGGAAATTCTTCACCTCCTGACCAAAACAAGCTTGTTCTTGGCTTCTATTGCCCCAAAGGATTCATCTTTGTGGAACTACCTCCTTCAAAAAGAGTCAACCGGTACTTCAACTACTATGAAATTGGGAATGCCTTGAAAGATCTTGCGTCTGATTCGTCGGATCAAGTGTGGACTGACGTGATACAATATGTGAACATGCTCCTTCGTATCAGTCCGAGTGTCAGTATCAAGCACGAGATCTCAGTGATACACATGAAAGCACCAAGGGAATTCGCTTCTTTACAATGGAGGTCAAATGCATAAGGCAACAAATTCAAGTGTTCTGGAAGAGCATTTGTGAGACATCAAAGTGGGTGCAAAGCCTGATAAAGAAATCAGATATATTATACAATTTTAAAGTTGCTTCAAATTTGTACGGGAAGTTCTACAAGACTTTGAAGCAAGATTCACCACGTCTACTCATTATTATACAGCTGGAGTTGGAACTGAGATCTTGGTTGTCACGGGTTAGTAAGGATGACAGATCTCGCTTGGAGAAACACACTCGTGTTCCAGCAATTATTGACGACAACGAGTTTTGGAAGGATGGGAATGAGCTTCTACAAGCTCTAGCGCCACTTTTTAAGATTCCTCATCTCATGGACACTTTAATACCAACTTCTGGATACTTGAAAGCAGCAATAGATAATGTCAATAGTCTCCTTGAGACTTGCTCTGAGCGCCAACCGCTGAAGTTTAAACAAATTTGGGAGGATTTCGATAATTGGAGTATGAATATTAATCATCCAGTTCAATACGCTGCTGGCTACTATTTAAACCCTGCTTACATTTCAATGCAAAAAAATGTGCAAGAAGAGAACCTCAACTTTGGAGATGAAAGTGTATGGGAGTTTTTGAATGATCCTGTTCAAATAGATGAAGAAGAAGAAGAAGCACTTCGTGCAGAAATAGAGGCTTACAATATCAAATCCAACAACCCGTTTGTAAATATTTCAATGTCTGAACTTGAAGCGAATCATCCAAGTAAGTCTCCTGACCAATTTTTCCTTGGATCTTTCATTAATTGGATTTTAATATCTCATTTGTTACCCTAAATGGTATTATACAGTTACATTGTGGTCGAAATATGGTGGCCAATTGCCGCAACTACAGAAGTGTGCCTACAAACTCTTGAGCAAGCCTTCGTGTTGTTTGTGCAAACAAGTTGAGAAACACGTTTCTAAACTTGAAGGGCTTGACAACTTTATACTGAGACTGAATGCTCTGATGATGGAAGAATTCACAAAGATGGGAGACCAAATTTATCAGCCCATCTATGTTTAGTCATCTTTATAGCTTGAAATGGCCTCCTATAATATTATTACTTTCCTAGCTCTACTCTATCTTTTGTCTAGTTTCTAATAGAGCGAACAGTTTGATTATGGATCCACTGATACTAAGTTTGCTCTAATTTTGAAAAGTGTGTAAAGGGTTATGTTGTGCACACTCATTTTAGGTGTTTTAAGTTAACAGTCTTGTACGAGTTAACAGTCTTGCTACACACATTATTAAGTACATAAAGGTGATTTTGTTTCGAGGTTGCTTGATCAAAAGGATTGTAGTTAAACTTGATCAATAAGGTTCTTTTGTTGTGAACTGCACAAACGCACCCATGGTGCTCTGTTTTTCAAGCAATCATGGGTGTTAGTGTATTCGTTAGTGATAAGCAATGTTTTTAAGAAAATGAATTCGAAGAACAAAATAAAGGTTTGGACTTGGATTATCAATCAATCATGAACTAAATGAAGATTTTGAGCTTAAAAATGATGAATTGGTGAGAGCTATAATATGTGAGCCCCTTTTAATTCATTCCGAACGCCCTTTTTATAATTTCCACTTTGGTGACAATGGGAGCTTGGTCGATCTGTTGATTTTGCCCAAGAGTTACATCTTCTTCTTCTTCTTACTTCCTCATCCAAATTCGCTAGTCGTTCGGAGATGTTACAATGTTCTTAAGTGGTTTAAGAAGCACTTCAATCTCACCAACCATAAGAATCTCTGTTCTTCCAATATAGTTCCGACCTAGTTATACAATCACATCTGATTTTTATCAGACATGTCTTTTAATTCACTTAGATGTCCTATACTTCCCTTCAACTTTCTTAAATTATTGAGTTTGATTCACTGACAGGGTCAATTATTTGCCTCGGTTCAAATACTCGGCCTTGCGCCACTCAATTATCAAAAAATTATAAGGGATTAATGTGCAATCAATGAATTAGTAACACTATACATCTCAAGAATTTCATACAACTTATACACAATCCATACAATCGTGTTAACAACTTTTGGTTGGTGATTGACTAGAGTTTCCTACATAATAGCAAGTCTCTTATTTACATGTTAGAATTTGCCCAAAAAATTGGCGCCCATCATGGGGCCTCTAGCCAAAAAAAACCAGTCAAACACATTACCGTCATTCTGCTATTAAAATGACCAACGACCAAACCTCCAACACCAATCCCTCTGGCAGAAATGGGAACCAAGAAGCTAGCCATATACCCTCGGTTAGCCGCAAATCGTCCCTCCTATTGCCCACAATGGGAATCAAACTGGAGCATTTGTTGCTCAAGAAGATAAAACCTTGGACCCAAATGACCCAACACGAATCAAGAGTAAGGATTTGCATCCGATTCGGTTGTCATATTCGAGCTTAGAGCCTCCATGATTGCCTTACATAAAAGTTTGGAGGAACTAAATGTAATAAATTTTCAGTGGTTCAAGGAGAGAGATATTCACTAGTTATATTTTGCAGTTATGTTTAAACTCCTACCATTCAAAGATGAGAAATCATCTCTAAATACTTGTAGAGATTAAACGACTTTCATTTTCTGATCGGATATTGCTCCCGACTTAGAAAATAACAAATTTTCACTACTCCGAAAGTGAATAGGCAATGTTTTGAAGAAAATGAATTCGAAGAGCACAACAAAGGCCCGACCTTGGTTTATATTTCAATCACGAACTAAAAGAAGACAAATTGAAATGAGTACAATCTAAATTTTCATTGTTATAACACCCGTCATGTTTTTCCGTCGTGAGGTGTGACGTTATTCCTTATTGAATCTCATTCATATTACATAAAAGTAAATGGCATTATTTAATCTCCTACCTTGCTCATCAAACTCACTACTCATAAGATTTTTAAAATTCTCTACAGGGATAAGTTTAGTGGAGTCAAGATAAAATCATCAACATAAACTTGAACAACGAGAATGTCACCTTACTGTATGGGGAGCACATCAAGTACATAGTGTATGTCCTTAGTGAGTGCAAGGCTCGATGCTAACAACTCATGTCTTGGATGCCCTAGAGACTTAGTAACGTGGCGATCTATGACTTGGCTTGCTTCATGCCTTGTCAGATTCTATGGGCCTTTAGGAGGGAGAGACTATAATGTAAAACCATTGAAGCACAATTCAGTTAGGAATACAACCTTAAAAGATGAAGTTAACAATACACACTCACCATTGTATGTGCCCCCTCACCCGATTCACTACAAGTATTTTCAGTGGCCTTATGGTCTATTGAGTTCACTTACCATGGATTGAAGCAAGCTCCTCAAGCTTGCTATGAAAGATTCACACAATTTCTTCTAGCCAATGAATATAGACGTCGACATAGTGTAATCGATAAGACGTTGTTTCTTAGCCAATGGATATAGACATAATGTAATCTTTTTAATTTTTTATTTAATTTTTTTTGAAATAATTGAATTTGATTAAAAATTATAAGAATTTAAGTTATTTTTGCCTTTTTTTTTATCAATTTTTGTAAAATATATTTAAAATTGAATAATTCTAATTAAAATCATTTTTATTTATTTTTTCCATAAATAAATTATCATTAATTCATAAAAATCATATTGTGTTCATACCTTAATGATTTTGGTTGCACCTCACATTACAACAATTGTATAATTTTTATATAAACTTTTTCTAATAAATTAGTTATTATTTTTTTTTATTAAACTAAATTCATATTTATTAAATAAATTAAGTATTAAATTAATGTAGTCGTGAATAATACAAAGGGTATTACTAGTGATTAGAGCTGTCAAAAGCTGACCGAACCCGCTAACCCGACCCGACCCACCCGATAATTTTAGGGTCAAGACCCGAAAATTTGAACCCGAAACCCGAAATCAATCGAACCCGAAACCCGTTGGGTTGAAAGCCGAAACCCGTTGGGTTGACCGATTTAGTATATTTATAAAATGTATAAATTTATTTTTAAAAATATAATATATTTTATTATTAAAATAAATAAAAATAATATAATATAATTAAATATTATTACTTAATTAAAAATCTATTTTAATAATCATAAAAAATTCTATGTTTTGACCCGCTGGTCAACCCGACCCGCCCGAAAACCCGCATCGACCTGACCCGGTTTAATCCATGACCCGTAACGACCCGAACCCGACTCAACCCGAACCCGAAATGACCTAACCCGAACCCGCACGACCCGATCCGATTGACATGTCTACTAGTGATAAATAACTATGGAGGGAATGAAATGCTAAATAACCGCAAACTCGTTATTATAAATTACCCGACAAGAGAGAGAATGCAATTTGAATATATATATCAGCGACAAAAAAAAATCTTTTCCAAATCCAAGTATTGATTTTGTTGGATATATGCAATAAAGGTGCGTTTTTGCCAATCTATTTTTAGATATAACTACTAAATATTATATTATTCACTACTATATTTTAGAATGCTTGAAACCTAAGCTATCTTAAAACCCAAGTAATTATAAAGTGTCATTATGCCTTGTGGTGTCATTAGTCATTACACTATAAATTAAAATTGTGCCTTGAGTTCATCTTTTATCTTATGCTCGATCAGGATTACTAGCTTCAAAATTTACGGTTAGTTTTTTTTTTTTTGAGATTTTAGGGTTGTGACTTTCGAATTTAGAAATGCATGGTTTTATTTTTAGGAGTAATATTATTTAGTAATTTTTATTCTTGGTAAAAATTTGAGCAATCTGAATTGGACGGTCTAAAAAGAGAAATATGTAACCGGCTTAAACAAAATTAACTAGCACGTTATCTAAGAAGAGAGAAAAGTGATACGTAATAGCACGTCATCTGTTTTGTTTTGACAACAAAATTGAATACAATTGCCCTAACAATATTTGATAAAATATTTGGTCTTGATAAAATTGAATACAAGTGATACGTAATAGCATGTGGTTTAATTAAGACAATTATGAAGAGATAACCCTAACAATATTTGATAAAAATATTAATACCCTATAAAATAAATGTTTTAAATATGTGGGCTTGATCTTGTTTTTATATTTTCATGTTTTTATTTTTTTAGTAGGTATTTTCATTCTTTTTTATTTGAAGCGGATTAATTAGAGAATTAATCCATGAGCTTCCTCGAGTATGTATAAATGTTTTAAATAGTTGATACTTACGAAGTATAAATTTTTAGTTAGGCTATTTAATTTGCATTTTATTTTTGGTATCAATATTCTTAAAATAATACTAGTATAAGTTAAATTTTCTAAACAACAAAAAATATCTGAAAAACCTAACCCCTCTTTATAAATACTCACTTTACAGATATTGGAAGCGTTCATCGATAATCACCACAAGTTTTTAAAAAGAAAAATCTTCACTTTACGTATACGGAGGTAATTAGATTAAGCTGATCGAATTTTGTATAGTTAAATATTACCCCTTAAGTAATTTAGCTTTTGTTAGATGAATCGGTGCAACATTTATTAACAATAATCAAACAGGTATACGATGGAATACAAACCCTAAACAACCATAAATCAGTGCAATATCTAATTAGCAATTAAAAAATTGATTAATTGAACATAGTTACATGTAATTTGTTAATATATGTATGCGGCATGTCAATAATTTGCTTTAATGAATATATTATTGTGGTATATGAATATCTAACAAAGTATGTAAGTTAGTTATAACCACGTACTATAATTTTTTTTTATCTAGATTTATCATCTTAGTTTTTATTTCTAACTTTTTAGGATTTTTAATTAGTTGAGAATTGTTGGAATTTTTTATCTCAATTTAATTATTTATATAAATAGATTACATCAATAATTAATTTTTTTTATTATATTCAATATATTTATGCAGATGGATTCATTCCTCGACAATTTCTTATTATGCAATGACGGTGTGGAGATGGCTATCGATAAAGAGTGCGACGACCTTTTATATGAGATATGTAGCGCATTTGCAATGGACGACGACAACGATCAAAGCTTTCTAGTAGAGCCGTGCCAGAAGTATGGAAATCACGGCATTGGAAAACAATTGAGGTTAAATGAAGATTTGAAGCCGTGCCAGAATTATGGAAATCACGGACTTGGAAAACAATTGAGGTTAAATGAAGATTTGAAGCCGTGTCAGAAGTATGGAAATCACGGGATTGGAAAACAACTAAAGATAAATAAGGATTTGCACGAGGGAGATGAAGAGGAGGATGATAAACAAGAGGTAAAATAATTAAATTAATTTCATTTAGAATTTTTTTAATATAAAAACTCACCTATATCAGACTTAGGTATAACCACCAAAAAACTATATGTTGTTAATTAGTCAAGATTGATTTATAGCATTTAAAAGGTATATATAAATTAATATGTATATACATACGTTGAAACAATACTAGCAAATAATGAAGAAAAGGTATATATAAATTAATATGTATTTTGTTTAATCACACCACATTATATATGCATATACATACGTTGACATGCATTATACATAAATGCTTAATTATTTGGCTATTGCAGTTGCAACAACTTAAGAATATGAGCCAACAAGAACTAGAGGCAAAGATAGAAGCTAGTAAAATGAAGCTCAAGGCAAATTACCAAAAAACTTGTAAGTGCTTAACCGTCTCATGAATTCATCAAATGAATTTATTTTGAAGTCTGTTTTTGGGTTTATACTTAAACTCATCATAATATTAATTTGCCTATTTCGATCATTTGTTATAGTGCCCACAAGGCATATAAAGATTGTGGACATGAAAGATCTTCCGGATCTCAAGTGCTCAACCAAGAAGCACTCTTCACTAGTGTCTAAACAATGTCCGGCCCAATCACTGCGAGCTCCTAAAAGAAACTTGCAACAAGAATCTCGAGGTACGTACATAACTATTTATTAGGTGTACTTGCTTGTTGCATTTTAAATGGAATATATTTTGTGAATATACATCATGACTTGTTGATTTGTTCTTCTTGTGCCCTCAGATGTTTATAAGAAGATGAAGATGACGTGCCAAAGCCGCTTGAGAGTATAGATCGATCACGCGTAGGTAGATTAGATTACGTCTAGATCGAGTTATAGATTAGGAGAACTACATGCAACTTGATCCCCAAACACTAGGTTTGGGTTATGTAGGCAGTCGGCACAGAGGTTTTAGGTTTCCTTTATTGCAATTGAGATGTTTATAGTTGAAGACAAGTTAGAAGACCAGACAAAAAAAATAATTTTTTCAGTATTTCAAATTTATGTGTTTGAAAAACAATATGTACAACATTTGTATTGGACAACTAGATATAGGTCTGTGCCGGTGCAGTTGCGATCTTGTAAAAAATAATTTCATGTGTAATTATAGTCTCTGTGTATGTTAAAATGTAAGCATAATATGTAAATTTTTAGGAATCGATGTATATAGGCTAGATGAATGCAATTCGGAGTGGTCACATAAGCTCACATAAGCTCATATTAGTAGTCATATTAAAATGATTCGAATTTCAAAGTAAAGCAACCCCGTTGCAAGCTTCTACTTCTCAGTTCTCACTTCTCACTTCTCAGACTCAGTCAGGTTACACTTCTACTTCCTCTTGCTTACAAACACTCTCTCTTTCCATATCATTGCTCATGAATCACGATGCCCTAACGTAGATTTCTTTTCATCTATACTATCGTCTTCTTCTTGGGTTATGCGCTCTATAGAAGGATTTTTTGAATTCGCATGTGCGATTTGTAATTTGTTAGGGTTTCTGTTGCTTGCCCTTGCGAATGTGTTGTTTATTGTGTAAATTTGTTTATTGCGAATGTGTTGTTTATTGTGTAATTTGTTAGGGGTTCTGGATCATCTGATGACTGCCTTAACCTAGGTCTTTGATATCGCCTTGTAATTTCACGAATGTGGCTCTGAATCATCTGGTATGTGGTATGTGTTCTTCCCTCCTCCAATTGCATTCATTTGTTCTTATTTATACATCCCGTTTGACGCTTTTTGTACTGTTTGTTCAATTTGAGCTTTTTTCTTTGCACCAAAAGGCAGCCTTTTTCATTTGAAAATGTCTTTCTGTTAGCAGATTCTAATATCACTGACCAATTATGGAAAAGCGAAAATCAGATCATCAACACTGATGTTTGATTGACATTCATGCGAGTTCTTATCTTTCACTTTGTTCCACTATTTGTTGCTTGTTTGTGAAATTTACTGCTAATTCAAACCTCCCATTGTTTGTTTGTATCTAAGAACAGATTTTAGGGGTTTCTAGTGATCCAATCGTGAGCTTAGCATCTGTTTCTGCTTAGATGTGTCTGGAAATGGATGCCGAAAATGATTTGTTCAGATATGTCTGAAAATGTTCAAGCTTCTGCTTCTGCCTACAACGAGGTTTTCATTAGTACTAGAGATGATGGAAGGGAAGAATATGCTGCCATTGCACTTGTGAAGTTCCTCATAAGTAGAAGCATTTCGCTTGATGCTATCAATGACTCCCATTTCCGGTCCTTATTGAAAAGTTTAGCTCAAAATGGTCGAAGTTCTTGCATCCTTCTGGAAAACCCCGCCGTCATACAGAAATCACTATGGAAATTTGAGCAAGGGGTCAAATACTATATGCAAATGGTCGTGGAGTCTTGGAAGACAACTGGTTGTACGATGATTGGCTATGACTTGAAAGGTAAAAAGGGAAATCCTTCACCTCTTGACCAAAACAAGCTTGTTTTTGGCTTCTATAGTCCGAAAGGATTCATCTTTGTGGAACTACCTCCTTCAAAAAAAGTCGACTGGTACTATAACTACTATGAGATTGGGAATGTCTTGGACAATCTCGTGCCTGATTCTTCGTATGAAGTGTGGACTGATGTGATACAATTTGTTGAACATGCTCCTTGTTATCAGTCCAAGTGTCATTATCAAGCACGTGATCTCAGTGATACGTATGAAAGTTGTCATGATTTCTCTATGAGAAGTGACACCTGTGCAATAGAGAGCGGTTGCATAAGCCAACAAGTTGAACTATTCTGGAGGAAAATTTGTAAGAGATCAAAGTGGGTGAAAAGCTTGATAAAGAAATCAGATATGTTATACGAGTATATAGTTTCTTCAGGTTTGCGTGAGACGTTTGACTACGCATTCAAGCAAGATTCGCCACATCTACTCAGTATTATACAACTGGAATTTGAACGGAGATCTGAGTGGAAGGATAAAAATGTGCAATAGCTAATGTAAGCACTCTCCTTGAGACTTATGCCAAGCAGGAGCCTCTAAAGTTTAAACAAATTTGGAAGGATTTTGTTGATGAGTGGAAGGATAAATATAGTGATCCAGTTCTACTTGCTGCTAACTACTATTTAAAGCCTGCTTATATTGCAAAGCTGAAAAATGTGCAAGAGAACCTCAACTTTGAAGATGGGCTTATATGGAGTTTAGTAACTCCTCTTGTTGAAACAGATGAAGAACATGAAGCAATTCATGCAGAAATAGAGTCTTACAAAATCAAATCCAATAACCCGTTTGTGAACATTTCAATTTCTGAAGTTGAAGCAACTCATCCAAGTAAGTCTCCTGACCAATTTTTACTTAGATCTCTCATTTTAATATCTCATTTTGTTACCATAAATGAAATTATTATAGTTACACTGTGGTCCAAATATGGTGGCCAATTCCCGCTACTACAGAAGTGCGCGTACAAACTCTTGGGCTTGCCATCGTGTTGTTTGTGCAAACAAGTTGAGAAAATGGTTTGTAAATTTGAAGGGACAGACAACTTTATGCTGAGATTGAATGCCCTGATGATGGAAGAGTTCACAAAGATGGGAGACCAAATTTATCAGCCCATCTATGTTTAGTCATCTTTATAGCTTGAAATCTTCTAAGCTCTACTTTTGTCTTTTGTCTAGTTTCTAATAGAGCAAACAATTTGATTAGGGATCTACTGATACTAAAGTTTGCTATAATTTTATAAAATGTGTAAAGGGTTATGTTTTTTGAAAAGTATGTAAAGGGTTATGTTGTGCATTAAGTCAACACTCTTGTACTGAGTTAAGGGTCCAAATTCCAGCAATGATCTTCTTCTTCTTCTTCCCATAGGTTATTTTTTTTGATTCGTTCTTCCCATAGGTTATTTTGTTTGAAGGTTACTTGATCAAAAGGATTGTAGTTAAGACTCTTTACTTGATCAATAAGATTCTTTTGTCTAATAAAGTGAACTGCACAAACAAACACGCCCTTACTGCTCTGTTTTTCAAGCAATCATGGGATGTTGTGCAAGAAGGATTAGGCAGTTATTGTAACGTTTAAATAATAATTTAAGTAATATAGTCCCTTAAGATATAATTATGGGTGAATTATTTATGCCTACTGTACATTTTTTGTTTTGATAGATTTTGGCCCATTATAGATAGCCTTCTAATCTTTCAATCTCATATGGCAAGATCAAATAAAAAATCTTGGACGAAATCCTAAAATTCCCAACAAGTCCTTTTTTTTAATTAAAATTAAAAAAACCCAATATATGGAAAGTTGTGAAAAGTCAAGATTAGCAATACTTTGCAAAAGAAAAATATCATCATTAAATTTGATGCTACATAGAAAGGGTTAAATGATCGTCAATGGGAGATAACCTGATTAACAACATTAAGCAAAAAATACTAAACACCTTATAGTTACTTTATATCAAGTGAGAATCTATAATCTAAAAGCTCGATATCAAAGATTATTAGTCAGTAGTCGCAATCCCTCAAAATTAGGGTTATAAATTTAAAAATTTAAATTATTTCACACTATTACTTAATAATTGGAGTTTATCTTTTGTGGCGGTTGGATTTTTTCCTTCTTTTTAGTTCTTCGCGAAACAATCGTCCCAAATCTTCTTCTCCAGTATCTCCTACTCTCCTAGCTTCGTACTTTCTCAGGTACGCTTCTTCTACTTCTGCTGATCAAATGAACGTGTTTATTTCACAATCACTACTCACGATTCCTTAATTAATGTGAATTTTCTTTCATTTATGTCGTCGTCGCCGTCGTCGATATTGCTCCGTTTGAAAGGATTGGTAGAATTTGCATGTATGATGTGCTAGGGTTTCTGCTGCTCGTGTCTTGTGAATGAGATTATCTGTTTGAGGCTTTGTGGTTGGTTGCGATTTTCGAAGTATCTGGTTGGTGTTTATGATTTTGATTCAAGAAATGCGACGCTTCTGGAATTAGATATTGATACGTTTCTGGAATTGCATACTCGCTTCTTGGTACAGTGTATCATGTTCATGATTAGCGAATTTAGTGTTCAGATATCTCACTTCTTAAGTTTCTGAGTCAAATTTATGGAAGTCTGTTTTTGGTGTTTATAAAATAAACCATTGGCCTATGAATGTATGATGAATCCCTGTTTTAGAATTTTTTAGTGATTAGCAATACGTTATTTATGGTAGAAGATTCAGAGTGGAATCTCTACATTGTGAGAAAGTTTCAATGTTCTTTCATTGACATTGCGACGAAATGATAGTTTGATCCCACTTTCTTTGATTTGAAACAATCACTGAATCGGTTCTTGCTTTATGTACCTTGAGTTTTCTAAAATCTCAGGATACATTGTTGTTATTATGAGATTCATCAGGGTAACTTTGATTCGCCTCATTTGTCTCATAATAGTGATGGTGGATATTTTCAATTATCACCATTTGGTGTATTTGGCCTTCTGCTCAGTAATTACTGAAACTATATTGCATACTTTATTTGCAGAAGTTACATTGGAAATTGACAATGTACAGCAGATCACTTAGTGCTACTAGTAGGAACCATCGAACCAAAGGCACCATCAAGGTGAAGCATATTCTTCAAATTTGTCTGTTAGCTGCTATTTGCTTCTGGTTGATATACCAAGGCAAGCCTTCACATGAGAGGGAAAAGGAAAAGGAGATTGATGGAAAAGAAGCAAAATTAGCATCAGAGATGCAAAGTAGCAGGGAAGTTCTTAGATTAGGTAGGAAGGATGTTTCTAGGGCGACTGAGACTATTAGAGATGCTAAATTACATGAAGAAGAGAACAGGCATGTAGTAGAAGAAGAGAGAGCGAGTGTAGAAAGCAGGATTCGTGACAGAGAAGAGGAGGAATTTGTTGACAAACCAGAGGACGACAAAATTGATGATGAAGTTCAAGACGATCTCCTTTTAGATGAAGACAAGGTGACAGATGAAGATGATGACGATGGTGATGATGATGATGATGATGATGATAGTGAAAGAAAAGATCAAGATCCGGATAATTTGATTGTGCAAGAATATGTCTCATCTGAAAACCCGACGGTTCTGGAGAGTTAAATGATCAATCTCAAAGGAGCAATAATTTGACTGAATCCGAGTCTAAGCAGTCAAAAACCCATAGCAACCTCACTCGGAATGTTAGCATTAGCTCAAAAGCATCGTTGGGATCTTCAGGTGAAGAAGTAAAGGCAGACGACGATGATAGCACTGATATGGAGGAGGACCGGGAGGCTCTTGATTATTCTGGTTATGCCGCTATTGCCTAAGAAGAGAAAGAGTATCAAACAGATCTGGGAACACTGCCAAATGTCAAATTAGAAGTACAAAACACTGATGACAATGATGCTTGTTGGGGTTTTGATCCAATGGTTTCAGGTAATCTTTTGGGATTCAGCTTGAACTTCATACAGTTTTTTGTGTACATATCTACAGCCATTAGCATCTTAGGTGTTCTTTCTCATTTAGGTAAACGGTTCTCTTTTTTGCTGAATTAGATGCCAGGAAAACTCAACAAATAGAACATATGTGAATGGATCAAATTCTTATCTTGCAACGGCAATTTTTGCTGATTTCTTGGATGATCCCTACTTGAGTAATTCTAGAAGTAAATTACTAATGCATTTTCATAGGCTCTACTGCTCTAGCTAACATTTCCTCTCTTGAACCTAAATGAAGTTTATTAATTTGATCCAAGACAATTAATGAAGTTTATATCTTGAATTTGGAGTGTTTCTGATAGATTATATAGTTTCATGGGTTTGCATATTGAAAGATTGGTAAAGCTTCTTCTTTTTGTTATGCTTATGCTTGGCATTAGATCATAGTAGGTGGTGAATTTGGTTATTAGGTGTCTCTGGGAAATTCTTTTCACGTGTGTTATGTTAGTCATTTCGGCAAAAAAAAGTATACCAAATTGGTGAAAAAAAAGAAGTTTAAGATCCCTTTTTTTAACTTTGTCCAAAGTTGAAGGACTTAGATTAAAAAAACGTTCAGGATTTTGGAAAATTCTCAATATTTTAGTTAAGATTCTCTGCCTCATTTCTGTTGGGTTTTTCAAAAGTGTGCGGGCTCATACTAAACAATGATTAAATTGAAAATTTCTTATTTAGGTTTTGCTTATTAAAAAATAAATGTTATATATTACTATCAATGGAAGACCTTCCAAACTTATGTAAATGATTTTGAATACTTAGATTAAGGAAATTTAATCATTGTTAACCTTTTTGTGTTTTACTCTTTATTTCACCCGCCACTAGCTAAACGATGTATTAAGATCATTTTTTTTGGATCATGTAATTAATTTGTTTGAGCTAGTCATAGATAACTAAGATAAGTGTCACATACTCACATGGATTATGTTAAGATATAGAAAGTAGTACATCTCTCAATAATGTGAAATTGATTTCATTGCAAATACAAGGGTCCAATCATAAGTGACCATTTCTATTTTAAGGCGCGCAATCTAGTATCATTAGGAGATTCACGAGGGTTGTTGGCCGTTGACATGAACTATCTTATACACGTGCACATATTAAACATTAAATTTAACGAAGGTGAGGGCAACTCGAGGAGGTTCTTTTTGCACTTCCTAATGGAGATGATCCGTTCTTCCTACGTACTAGCGGTGCTGCGTTCTGTAGTGCTTGGCTCACCCCTTCCGTTCTCTTTGTTAGCCTTTGATACAGGTCTCACTTGCTTGTTAGGACTCTTTTCATGATTTGAGTTTATTTTTTGGCTTGTCCAACTGCCGAATGTTTCGGCCTCTCAATCTAAGAGGTTTTGTTTGTTTGTATTGTGCTCTTTATAATTCTGTTATTGTAATTATGTTATGCTTTATAAGCTGCCATGTGATGGCATTTATTACCCTCTGAAATGTCAGCATGTGTCGGTCATGTGTTCCCCATTTTCTCTTTGCCTTGTGGCCCAAGAGTGCGTGTTAAGCCCTCTCTAGAACAGGGTATAAAACGTTTGTAAAAAGCTCCTTTGTGAGCAGATGAGATGAATATGGAATAGAGCATGGTTGCTCTCAAAACCCACTGATTCCTTCTCGTTCTTCCTTTCATCTCATTTCTATTGTTTGATCTATTTACTCAACATGGTATCAGAGCGAGGTTACGATCTTATCGGCAACAAATCTATCTCTCAACAACTCTGATTCTAGGTTTTGCTTCATGTAAAACTGAGCTCAGCTGGGTCTTCTTTGGATCGAGTCTCATCAATCCTCGAAATCTGCTCATCTGGTGTGTCAATTTAGAGTCACTTCTCTAAATTTCTAGTGAAACCATGATGAATTCTAGCACTGGAAGCTTGACTGGAGGAGGAAACCTGGATGCAGACAACCCATGGAACAACTCTCCTTGGAATCATGATCGCAGAAGGGGAGACCAAATCTCTGTAAGTGATCTGCAAAATCCCTTGTTTATACATCCTTCTGATAATTCTGGGATGGTATTGTCCACGATTCAACTGACTGGGGAGAATTATAGAAGATGGAAGAAATCCATGCTCAAAGCCATATCTGTGAAGAACAAACTCTGGTTAATAGATGGCACAATCACCAGAAATTCAGAAAACTCTGCTCAATATGATAGGTGTAATGATATGGTGTGCTCTTGGATCCTTAACACTGTGTCCAAAGACATCTACAACACCATCGATGAGTATGACATAGCTAAGGACATGTGGGCTGACTTAGAAGAAAGTTATGGTCAGAAAAATGGACCATTAATCTTTCAGATAAAAAGGGAAATTCAGGAATGTACACAGAATGAGATGCCTCTTACTGAATATTTCACAAAACTGAAGGGTCTGTGGCAGAAATTGGCTGTTATTAGCACTCCCATCAAATGCAAATGTGGAAAGTGTGAGTGCAATTTACAAAAGCTAAGCGAGGAAACAGAACACGAAGACAAACTGATGAAGTTCCTGATGGGGTTAAATGACAAGTATGATGGTGCTAGGAGACAAATCCTGATGAATGTGCCATTGCCCACGGCTAGCACAGCTCACTCACTTCTACTTCAGGAAGAGATAAGCAAGAGAATCACTAGCACACATGATTTTAAACTAGACACACCTGTCACTGCCCTGATGTCTAGGAATGAAGAAGGGCAACAGTCTAGGGAAAAATGCTCTCATTGTTCTGGGAACCACAAGACAGACAAGTGCTGGGAGTTGGTTGGATACCCAAAATGGCACTGGAAAAACAAGTCAAAATCACAGACTTCTCAAATGAGCAGGCCAAAGCAAAATGACTATGGAAAAAGGGAGAACTCAAATCCCAACTCAACATCCAGTCTCAAAGCAAATGCTTCACACCAAGCTGCATCTTTAATAGCTTCAACTACAGTTTTTGGTTCATAGTAGGGAGCCACATTGGTTGCAAAAGCTTGGTAAGAGGGAGAGCAATTTGTGTAAGTAAGGAAGGCAGAAATGGGATAACAGACTTTTAAATATGTTGGTAGAAGACTGGAGCAGGTAGGATTATGGTTTTGTTCTACTGAGCACACATAATCTTTCATCCAAGAAGGTGGCTTGTGTTCCCTTGTAGATTGTCTCAAGATTGGAGGATTGTTGTCAAATTGAGTTGAGACAGGTGAAGGGGCATAATCTGCCATGGATTTAGAGGTTTGAGATTGGAGGGTATCATGGGATAAGGATGGAGAGATTTGTGTGTCAGATTCAGGTGGAGGAGGTGACATAGAAGGAGGGTGATTAAAGGACACATAATCCATGGGAAAGTTTTTATCTACGAACTCAGTGAAGGACTTGGATTGTTCCTCACAGGATGTTGTTTCTGAATATAGTTTGTAGGGAAAGATGTGTTCATAGAAGATAACATCTCTACTGACCATGGTTTTGTGAGATTTGAGATTGTACACAGTGTACCCCTTCTTACCATAAGGATAGCCAATGAAAACGCAAGGATCAGATTTTGGTTGAAATGCTTTAGAAATGTTACAAGAATTGAATGCTTTAGAAATGAATGATACTTGGACTGTGCAAGAATTACCTGTTGATCAATCTGTCATCACTTGTAAATGGCTATTCAAACTGAAGTTTAAGGCTGATGGGACTCTGGAACGTCACAAAGCTAGGCTGGTAGCTCGTGGATTCACTCAGATTGAAGGAGTAGACTACTCTGAAACTTTTGCTCCTGTTGCAAGAATGATCACTGTAAGAGTTCTGTTGGCCATTGTTGTAGCAAAGAATTGGTCCATTAGCCAACTTGACGTTACAAATGCTTTTCTCAATGGAGATCTAGAGGAGGATGTCTACATGACTCTACCTCCTGCCTACTCCTTTCTCAAGAAACTTCAAGCAACTAAACAGGGGGGGCACTCAAACAATTGCACTCAGGGAGAAATTTACAATGAGTACAATTGCTCTCCCCTAGTTTGCAAGCTCAATAAATCCCTGTATGGACTCAAGCAAGCTCCAAGACAGTGGTTTGCAAAATTCTCATCCGTGGTAAGAGCTGCAGGATATCAACAGTCTAAGGCAGATTACTCTCTCTTTGTTAAACAATCTTCCAAGTCCTTTACAGCCTTACTTGTCTATGTGGATGACATGATCATCACTGGTAATGATGAGACAGAAATCAGACATTTAAAGAAGCACCTCATGCAGAATTTTCAAATAAAAGATCTTGGTGAAATGAGGTATTTTTTAGGTATTGAAATGGACAGAAATGATACAGGAATCATCTTAAACCAGAGGAAGTATGTCCTAGAATTGCTAGAAGAAACAGGAATGCAAAATTCCAAGCCTCTGAACACTCCTCTAGATAGCCATGAAAAACTATCTAAAGAGGGGGAGTTGATGCAAAACCCACATCAGTATAGAAGACTGATTGGAAAACTCATCTACCTAACAGTAACCAGACCTGACATTACATATGTTGTGCAAGTTCTAAGTCAGTTTATGCAATCTCCTAGTGTCAAACACTGGCAAGCGTCAAAGCACATCCTGAGATATTTAAAGGCTTCCCCTGGCCAAGGATTGCTTCTGTCCAAGGACTCTGACTTGAAATTAAGAGCCTACTGTGATGCTGATTGGCAAGCCTGTCCAATGACAAGAAGATCTCTAACTGGATTCTGCATTCTCCTAGGCTCGTCTCTAGTATCCTGGAGAACCAAAAAGCAAACCTTTGTAGCTATGTCCACTGCAGAATCTGAATACAGGGCAATGGCTGCCACATGCTGTGAAATCACTTGGTTGGTGAGACTTCTTCATGACTTGAGTGTTGAGCATAAAGAAGCTGTGGAGTTATATTGTGATAATCAAGCAGCCTTGTACATTGCCAAAAATCCTGTTTTTCACGAGAGAACAAAGCATATTGAAGCTGATTGTCACCTTGTTCGTGATAAAGTGTTGTGTGGAGAAGTAGAGACAAGATACATCAACACCAAAGATCAACCAGCAGATATGTTCACTAAAGTCCTTAGTGTATATCAGAATTACAAGCTTTTATCCAAGCTAGGAGTTGTGAATCCCTTCTCAACCCACTAGCTTGAGGGGGAGTATTGTGCTCTTTATAATTCTGTTATTGTAATTATGTTATGCTTTATAAGCTGCCATGTGATGGCATTTATTACCCTCTGAAATGTCAGCATGTGTCGGTCATGTGTTCCCCATTTTCTCTTTGCCTTGTGGCCCAAGAGTGCGTGTTAAGCCCTCTCTAGAACAGGGTATAAAACGTTTGTAAAAAGCTCCTTTGTGAGCAGATGAGATGAATATGGAATAGAGCATGGTTGCTCTCAAAACCCACTGATTCCTTCTCGTTCTTCCTTTCATCTCATTTCTATTGTTTGATCTATTTACTCAACAGTTTGGTACATCGAATTCTTTCCTTATAAAAAAATGTAAAAAATAATTATTTTTTACATATTTCAATACAAATAAACATTGCTTTTGACTAACAAGTACTTTTTCTAAGCAAGCATATCAAGAAAATAACCATTGATCTTGTTTATACATAGAGAGACCATATATAACAATCTCACCACCAAATCCTATAAATCCCATTTCACCCATATTTTCTTAAACGTTCACATGTGTACAAACTTCATCAATAAAAACATCAAAATCTCTCTTTAATCATCTCCTTGATAATTAAAAAGAAGAAGCTTAATGCTCCTTTCCAAGATCTCAATCATAATTCTTTTGGGCCTTTCCTTATCTTCCAAATGCCCAGAACACACCAAAAGACTGCCTTGAGGCCCAAAACAAGGCCCGGGCCCAAAAGGGGGAAATGGCCCTCTAAAATGGGACAACAAAGTCGCTACCTACGGACAAAACTAAACTCAAAAGAGAAGACTGACTAGGATGTAAATCATCTATGATATCTGATCCATCTACACACTCGATCTGAATATACGGATAAAATCCCGATCTAAGCCGGGTGATGGATGGATGACGGACGGATGGATTAAATGATGGGTGGGTCGGATGTGGGTGAAGGGTCATCCGACCCACCACCTGATCCATCACCCGCACAACCACCCGACCTATTTCATCCGTTTGGTAGTTATATATACACTTTAGTTTATTCTTTATTTTTTATCTTAATATACTGAATTTGTATAGAAAATTTCATCAATTTAAACTATTTGCTATATTTTAGTAAGTTGGATTTCAGGTAATGATTTATCTTTTATACTTATTGTTGTAGTTTTTATCCAGTACACGAGTATTTTTATGGCATAATATAACTTTGATATGTATTTTAATTGGCTCGATCAACAAATAAGTAAAATTGAACACCCATTTATTTCACTGATCCACCTGAAAACCCGACGGATGATGGATGGATGGATAAAGCTAAGGTGTTTTTGTACATAAAGTTTACGCGTAAGGCATACTAATTATGTGTATACTGGTTTTAAGTATATGATATGTCAGTGCTCTTCTTGAGATCGAATCATCAATTATGATGGATGATGAGTATGACTGTGTATCTAAAAAAAACTTTCATATCGACATTTTAACCATTGCATGTAATCATGTTTCACGTGCGAAAGTTAGTAATTGGTTAAACAAAGGAATCATTCACTCCAAATTGATATTCATGAACAGATGCGAACCCACCAATTGAAGCATCGTCATTTAACCGACTATAGATTCTATAATCATTTTTACCAAAACAATGAATAAATGCTATAATCATAATATCATGCTATCTTATGAAACGATATCTCAAATGAGCTTTTGAACTTGTATAAACATTAACCCAAATCTTACCTCAAGGATTTTCTCTAGAAAATTTGAAGTTCTTTCTTGGAGTTGTTTGATATCATATCTTGTGAACCCTTTTGTTTTTTATGCTTAAAACTAAAAGGAGGTAAGCAAAGTCACTAGCTATGGACCATTTACCCATAGCACTTATGCCATCTCAGATCTTCGCTCTCTAATCCTAGATTTCTGAATTTTTCAAATCATCCTTGTATTGATCATCATTCAAATCTCCATAAATAAATTGCATCGGATGAGGTGAATGATGGTCTTATGATCCTTGATCCTAATAACCTAGTTTATAAGTAATGATAATCTTATGATCTCTGATTGCAAACCCCCCGGGGTGATTACACGGTACCCGTACTCCATGAGTTTCGAACCGGCGACCTTGGGTACTACCCAAGGCTTTTTACCAGCTGAACTAATGGAGCACGGGTTTAAAAAAAAAAAAAAAAAAAAGGAGGGCACTGAGCCAGAATAAGTATTCAACATGTAGCACAGCCTCAATTTAAATGAAGCAACCAAAAGTACCTTGATTTTCAAGGTCATACAAGCAGAAGAGGAGATGAACAGAGATTCATGTATGCAACCGAACGAGCAGTAATATCTAATAACATTATTTCTGGCAACATTTTGGTGTTTTCAACATGAAGTATCATTCTATGTGCTTTAGAGTATCATTTAACCACATGGCAAGTGATATTAAGGAGATAGCAGCTTTTAAGAAAACTTGTGAGCTAGGTAACTTCCCTACATACCATTCAGGGTGACCACGACTCTGCGTGATGTTGGGTGATCACGGTGCTCACACAGCCATATTCCCTGGAAGAAAACAACACTAGAATAAGTCATTTGTTCTGTTCACAATAAGGGTTTGTTTGGATGCCATGCAGTATAAAGAATTTATGCATTATCAACCATTAAAATGCAGAATGCAGTATTTTTGATCTACTATACATTCAAGCTTTATAACCCAAAAACTCTATATCAATGTATCATGAAGTATTATATTTTGGACTTAACAAACAACACTTGAATGTTTTGGCTTTATAACGCATAAAACATATTATATAATGCATGTATTATACATCCAAACAGGCACCAAGTATTTCTGCAATCCATAGAAACTAAAGTATTAATAATCAATAGGCAGCCCTTTTAACTCAAAGTTGTCCCAATCATTAGAAAATTCAACAATTAAAACATTTCTTGAGAATGTATGTTGAACGTTCATACACAATAAATCATCCATAGTAATGCATAACTATTTTATTCTTCTCATTTCTTGTAACTGCACGCCAGCTTATAACAAATTAAACAATGGTATGGAATACCAAAGGACATTGTTCAAAAGCTCATTTGAGTGTGTCAATGAAGACAGGTGGCAAGTCCACAGAGAGACACCTATTGGTTTTCTGCTGAAAGTATCACATGCCTTTTTTTCAAACTCTTCAAAGATACATAAAACACTTTGGTTTTAAAAAAATTTCTCGAGCATGGAAACACAGCTATTGCAGTATCTTTCACCAAATAGACCAAAAGTCCCCCCACTGCAACCTAATCCAATTTAAAATTTGACCCACCAGTCAAAAACACAAATCCAACAATTTATCAGATAATGGTGAGATGTAAACATGACCCAATCTAACCTAATAATATGCTTAGTAGTTCTGCATGGATAATACCAGCTATCCACTATTTACCCATGAATTCTATTTTCAAATGACATCATATTGGAATGGAGTGGAACAGAATGGACAAGAATCAAAACGAGGGAAAAGAATGGAAATGGTTTTAGTAATTGGTTGTTTGGTATATTATTAAGGGGATGCGTTTTCAATTTTTCATCTTCCTCCAACTGAACACGTTATTAGATGATGAATTTTTCATATGAACAACAAAATTATATCTACAAAATTCCTTTCCAGCCAGAATTTCTATCAACCTTCAGCTGCAATTCTAGCAGTATTATAATTGCGCAAAAGCACAACTTTTAAATCTCTGCACCAGTAAATTAAGAAAACTTGGCTCCTGTTGAAACCATAACCCATCGAAGAATTCTAACAAGATTCCCAGTCCCTTTCCCTTGATTCATAATAAAACAAAATCCACGAAATGCTTTTAGACACTCATCCAGCTCAAGAGAATAAGTCTCATGAACATTCCAATCCAACCTCCAATCTCCCACAAGCAATATTTGCAAGTTCAGCACAAAACCATCAAATTCCAGTCAATCAGATATGAACAAGGTTCACTGTACTAAAATGAATTCAATTAGAACTTTCCCTAGCTGATTCACATGTTCAATATTGAAAAACATCTTAAAAAATATGGCCCCACCTGATCAAATAGTACAAAGGAAAAAAGGTCCTCTAATAGAAGTTGTACAACTAGAACCTCTTTTCCTGGTTAATATACATGCTCAATATTGGAAAAGCATCCAACATGGTCGATTATGATCATTGCAAACTAATTCAGCCATCTCTGTGACAAGCATGTAATTATTTTAACTGAAAAACTCTGCAATTCGTAATTATACTTTAGTAGTATAGAACCACATACATTTATCACAGGGCCTTATAATGAAGTATAAAGACAGGTTTGGACAATGGTTATTATCTACCTATTCACACATAATTATCCCTTGAATTAGAGTTATATGCTTAAATGATATTATAAATTTCTTGCCATATAAAAAGAAGAATTTTATCACCATAATACAGAGATGGAAGTTTCTAATTACCTGCCAGGTCCCCATGTTCAACTTTCCATTTGTGATGGGAATACTGCACATTCACAAAAGAAAGGATCTTACACAGCAAATCTAGAAATCTATAAAGTTTTGTATGCATTTTGCAGAACTCACGTGAGTGAACATCCAAGCATTGATGACTTCACATGTGCTGGCATGTCATCCGTCCCTGCAAATATAGTTTAAAATTCAGAATAATGAATCAGAGATTAATGCCATTGCTAGGATGTCATACATAAACATGTATTAGTTGGTTGATATATTACTATGCTAGGAATTTCTTTCATCCTTTGAGACCTCATCTGTGGAAATATCAATCAATCTGATTCTTACAGGACCATATATAGATGAACCCAAGCCCTTAGATGAGTGAAGCAAAAAAATTGTTTTAATTTTGGTAGCCAATATGAAAAACAATGGAATTTTAAAGTTCAAAATAGGATCTTACTTTGATTGTAAAATATTCTTCCATGCATACTTATCAATCACAAAATATCCTTATCAATTGTATTAAAAAAATTATTAGGCACACATATCAGAGACAAGAAATAAATTAAATAATATCCTATAGATTATGATCGAGTTTATTTAGATTGATCTGTCTTGTTATCATATCTCTTATTTTCACAGTGTTCCCATGGTTACTCTATATTAGTTTGCTATGAAAGCAAGTACTCATTAAATGGCGATACGGGTAACAATCACATAAAAGTACAAACTAACCTTCAATGGTGTGCTTCCAAGGTGCCGAATGACCCTGAAAACATACAGAAATGTTCAAGGGCTTTAGCAGTGAGAATTATTTGACGAAATAAAGTCAATGCTAACCAATAGAAAAGCATTTCTACCTCTGGAACAACCCTGTTGAGAAATGTCTCTATATCATCACGGACATCAGAATCATAATTCTCATTGATTGTCAATGAAGCACTGGTATGTTGCACTGAACATTCAAAGGAAAGAGACAGGTCAAGAATCAAGCTCTGTTAACTTGATCCAGCAAAAGTTGAATCCAGTGTAACATTATGTAAATCAGGTCACTTACAGAAGAGATGAGCAAGCCCACATTTGAAGTCAGACAATTCTGGCGCAATCTCCTTCAATATCTGATGCACGAACGGATACGAAATAAGGAAGAGAGTTTAGCATTTGAGTACAAAATCTACCAAGTTAAAACTATATACCACATGCTCTTAACAGGACTACAGGAGTAATTTCAGTAAGACTAGATAATTTCATATCTTGTGTCAACAAGGAAATGATGAAAGTCACATTTGAAATATCATATTAGTAATGATGTCGTTCATATTTCGAGAGCAGCTAGTTACTTGGCAGAGATTTTAAGCAGTAAGCTAAAATTGTTGAAATTACAGCATATGAAAAGCCACTTTTGACTTTTCACCTTTTAAATCCATCATGCTAAGAAGTAACCTATATGGTGAAGGCAACAGAGTGAAGTATAATTATCCCGACATTTGATGATTATAACCAGAGTCCCTCGTACATATTTCTAAGCCATCAAAGGTAGGTTTTGTCAGGTTCCACTTCAAACCACACTCATTTAAACAAAACACTTCTCTCATCACCAGCTTCCCTAATCCAAGATATTTTTTCGTTGAACACTTGAGACTCTATATACGCAACAGTCTATACTACTATAATAGTACTGCCTACGCCTACCCTGCGCATTTTGTTTAATTGGACCCAAGTCCTAACAAGAGGCTAACTTCCCTATGTCGATCAATCTCTCACCAAACTACACATGCATACAATTTGGGATGCAAATATATACAGAAGCCCACTTGAGCTAAATTCTAAACCACAATCAGTTGCTTTGGCCAGCCTTCACTTCGCAGTTTGGATCACATTCAATTGAACCGATACAATTGATCAGACATTGAGTGACATGATCTGCTCTTTCCTCTTCTTTGGCTTTATTATCCTTACGAGTAATTCAGATATTGCCTGGTTTCAATCCCTCCCCCCCCCCCCCCCCCCCCCACAACGCACTAAATCTTATCAAGTTCCAACTCCCGTAAGTAAGTCGATCGATCTCTTCGTCTATTGACTTCCTATCTCGATTATTTCATTGGCTTCGAAATACAAAACACGCTAGCAAAACAGTATTTCATAGAAAATCCTGAACAAGTGGAAATGGAGAGTCAATCAAATACAAGAACGTCAAAAATCAAATAGATGCCAGACAATCGCACAAAATTTCAACCAAGCTAAAGAGATGAACACAATCCTAGGGTTTCGAAAGAGAAATTGAGCAAACCACGAGACGAGAGCAGTTGATTAAAAAACACAAAGAAGATGGAGAAGAGACCTTGGAGGTGACGAGATGGCAGCCGCGGGGGTGAGGAGGGAGAGCGACGGTTTTCTGGGCCCACTTGGGGGCTGTGGCGGCCATTGAAGAGGAAGAGGAGGTGGTGGGCGGAAAAGCGGCTCTCACCTGAACCGGAGAAACCGGCACTTTTGTTCCGACTCCGAATAAGCTGCCCACTCCTTGCATCTCAATTTCTCTCACTCGTTTCTCTCTCAGCGGGAATATGATATTCTTATTCTTTTTTTTCTCGACCAAAAATAAAATTCTTTTTTTTTATATTTTTTATTTTCGTGGTGGATGTATTTGTTTGTTTTTAACGGTTTGAATGTGTTATGCGTCTCGTGGAAAATCTCTTTTGATGGCTACTAATAACTCGAATTGTAGGAAATAAATGGTCCAAGTTTTTTTTTTTTTATAATTATCTTAGTTTTATTGTCTTTTCTGAATTATTGTTCAATTTCATTGTCGTAAAATTTTGAATGTGTTACTTGTCTAGCATGGAGTCATCTCTTAGTTTTATTGTGTTACTTGCTCGCTTCTAAGGAAATGCGCTTATAAGTTGATTTGTGACATGTATTTCATAAAGTAATGGAGGTCAACAGGTTGCAAGAAATTCTTAGATAAAGTAAGCATGCGAATACATGACAAGTGTGGTAAATGAAAGATCAAGCAAATTTGCTAGTTAGACAAACTTGAATGGAAAATACAACAAGGAACAATAAAAGAGTAAACTATCCCAACTCTTCAAATTCCATCTCTTGTTTTGTAAAGTAGACCTCTATGTCCAAATGATAATGTCTTTTGTGGTTTTTTGCCTTTTGTATTATGTCTTCGCTTGTTTTGGAGATGTTGTTCATTTAGAAGACTAAAGCTATTGCACCCATGAGCAGTGACGGATGCAGGATCTTCTGGAAGTGGGGTCACAACTTATATTATCCGTGAAGGTGGAGTTGTCGGTCGTGAATCGGTGATATTAGTGACATCGTTTTCGGAATTTATTTATTTTTGTCTTTTACTTTTTTTATTAAAAATGATTGTTAAATCTTAAAAAAATACAGTTTATTAAATATAGTCATTCCATAGTGTACTTTTAAAATTAACATATACATCGACGGAGAAAACATAATTCAAGTTCTATAAAACTTAACAAACTAGAATCGAAAAAAAGATTATTTATACTAAGGAAGAAAAATAAAAAAAAAAGATAAAAAACATGACAAATAAAACATCTATCTATCTAACCTACATGTAAATTTGTATTTTTTTACATTCAATGCTTTGAATTTAAAGCATTCAATTGCCTCCTATTTTGTTTTTTGGTAGAATTCAATTGCCTCGTATAGACTTAATGTCATACATTTCATATATATTCTACCTTAGCGTCTTGACCTTCCACACATAATATTTACTTAATATTATACATCAATTATAAATTAATTATTTAGAAAATCTATATTTTTATATGTTTTCTAAATAATTGAATGTCAATTATAAATATATGTGATAACTTATATGTAAAAAAGATATATAACTTCAAAAACTTAATTGTTGGAATATATTTGAAAAAAAATAAATACGTAAACATGTAAAAAAGAATTTAAACAAAATTATTAACCCGTGCATGCACGAGCATATACTTCTAGTATTCAAGTAAAATACCAACAAAACTAGAAATATTAATTTAGTGGATGGCTAAGAGATAAGATTCAAACAATATACTCCTGTTAGTAAAACGAGGACTAGACCAACTAGACTAATTAATACTTATAATATTAATATATTTTTTTTAATTTTATACTTTAAAAAAATAAAACAATTCAAATAAATAATTCGTCGGAGGGAAGTGGGCCGTCTCTGCCCATAAGAGAAATCATAGTATGAATTTCTCTCTTGTCAACCTAATCATTATCCTACAATGTCTTTTTGTTAACATAAAACTGGATATTTACCCCCTTTTTGAATTAACCTGGACTTCTAGGAACTTTGCAATTTTTGAATTAAACTGGATATTTACCCCACCCAGGTCCATTCCTCCATTGGAACTTTGCAATTTTTCACTTACAAGAACTATCTTTGTTTTTAATACATAATCCTATGTTTTTGATTTGTCAAATTTACGAGCAATACCAAAAGTTACATCTTACAATTGGAAAGATTCTCCTTTCCTAGTTTCTTAATATCACTTCCACATCATTTCTTTTAAAATTCTTCGCAATCTATTACATTGTTGGATTTTGAAAAAAAAAATCTCCCATTTTTTACACATTTTCTCTTTTAAATTTTTTTTTCTCGCTTTACTCTTGCTCTTTCCTTGTGATGTTTCTTCTCGTTCTCTTATTTCCCTTCTTTCTTGCTTATGTTCATGTCTTTTGGCCTTCTTTTTTTTTTTTTCCTAAGCTTCTTTTGGTTTGTTTGGAGTCTTATTCATCTTGTTGGTTGTTGACGTAGTCTCCTTACTTTTGTCTGTTTTTGTTATTGCTTTATTGGTTCTTACATTTATTTTTTTATTTGGACTTCGCCCAAATGAGCCATTCATAAAATCTCTGATCTTTAACCAATATAAAGACAAATGAGAAATCTTTAAGGGCTTGTTTGGCACCATGCATCCAGTATGAGATATTAGGTTTCGAATCATTAAAGCCGATTCTTCTGGAATCACTCATAGCCTCTAAATATGCTTGATTTCATACCCTACCCAAAGTCCTAGGAACAATTTCGTATCCCCACTTTCACTATGCTGCTTCCTCCTCTTGCTCCATGCTCAATCTCTTGTGCATTTTTTTCTCTCCTTTTCCCGAATTTTACTATGTTTCTTCCTCCTCCTCTCCTATATACTTTCATATTATTTAGCACTTTTGTGTTGGAGACCAAATCGATTCATTAGAATTCCTTTATGCGGTTTAATTGACTTCTATGGACCACTTTTCTTCACTTTTCTTTGCCTTTGTTCAGATGTAAAATGTTCATTTGGTGCACATTTGAGAGGGTGGGAGGAAAATTAGAGAATCTAGCCATGAATGAGGAGGAGGAGGAAGGTGGCTATGGTGGCCAAATTTCCAAATTAAAATGTTAATCCCAAAATGTCATTTCTAAAATTTAACCAAGCAACACATTTGAAGTACCAGTCAATTCCATTACTTTGTTTCACTCTAATCGGTCTCGGCTGCTGTTTTCATATGGCCTCTCAAGTTATCAATTATGTTTGGTATTCCTAATTTTTACCTCTTCAAAAATAAATTTCATTCTTTATCCCCCATCCCAACATGATTCCATAGTATCAAACAAGCCCTAAACAGCTCCACAATGAACTTATGTCTACATCTAATATTATATATAGCTTCCAGTTTAAATGTTAGCACAGGTCGAAAGAAAAACGACAGCCATGAACGTAGTGGTGAGTCATGAGCGAGCGAGCGAAATCAGCTAAGAAAAGTACAAACCCTTGAAAAGCAAGAACAAGGATGAGTTTGAGATCAGTGTGAGTAAAGCACTATAAGCATAGTGTCACATGTAACAGGTCAACTCATCAAGTGCATGCGAAATGGACAGCTGACATTCCCTCCACCGAGATGAATGATCTTTAGAAGCCTCAGAGCACCAAACATCTTGGCCCAATACAACTCGGTCCAAAATCAAACACAACTCCAACTCCTCGGAAAGTTGTACATAAAATAAACTTCAAGCCATCCTGCAAACAAAGTTGGCAACTTGCCCCGCAAGTATGATGTACTTACAATGCAAGTAAAACAAACTTGTCCTGCAAGTAAAACAAACTTGCCCCGCAAGTGTATTTTTCCCTTTTTTTTTCTTTTTTCTTTTTTTCTTTTTCTTCATTATCTTGCCTATCATGGATTTTTTTTCCTATGGAAAAAACACAGAATTCTCGATTTCCATTCCTTGGCCTTGCAAGCATCCATGGTGATTGAGAAAACCAACCGAGCTTGCAAAGCCCAAATAATATGTTTTAGGGGTTTTACCAGTCCTTGTGTTTTGATCTTCCCAGTCAACAAGAACATCCAATCTCAAATTTAAAAATATTGTTCAAATTTTCACCTAAAAAAACCATGAATGCAAATAGTCCTTTTACATTAGTATATATAAAAGAAATTTAAAGGTTCTATCAAGTCTTTTTTGAAAGAAAACATGTGTCATTAATTTCGCTTGCTCAATAATAGCATGCCGAATATCCCCAACAAAAAAGAGTTCAAAATCATCCGACACAACTCAACAATCCATAAATGGAGCTAAAATTTTACACATCCTAAATAAAACTAGAAACTAAGGCCCTGTTTAGTTTGTGGTGACATATGAAAACGTAAATATAAACAGAAACGAAATGAATCTAGACCATTTTTAGTGTCATAATACATTTATATAAAAAATCATCCAACAACTTGTCCATTGTAAAAGTGAGATAGAAGGAAGTGATTCCACCATTTTTTTACCCACCCCCTTAATGGAAGAATGATTGAGGTGAAGTAAGCCCCTTTTTACAATGAATAAGAGGTTGTGCAAAAACAAGTTGATTTTTTTCGTCAATGTATCATAACACTAAAATGAACTACATTCATTTGCATTCCGTTTACGTTTCTATGAATTGTAACCAAACGGGGCCTAAAAGTTTAATATCAAATAAAACAGATCCTAAAGAATATCAATCTACAAAATTTAAAATTCAACTTGAAAATGAGTCCCAACGAATCGGCTTTAAACTCCCCCCTTTCTGTAGTAGTCAAAACTTGCACAACCTTCACCCCGAATAAACAAACTCTAAGCCTCCGCCATTATAACATATCATCTTATCCGAGCCAGCAAAATCCAACAAATCCAACAAACACAAGAAAACCATATGAATCACACACAACACCACCCAAACCAATCAAAGCAGACCCACTTCTACAAACATCCCCACCCCCATGACAAGTCGTAGCATGCATATGAAATATGAATGCATCTAGTCCTTTCACACGAGTAGTACCAGAGAAATTTAAAGGTTCTATCAAGTTGTGGGAACACAAATTTTCACCTTCAATACAAATATTCCTTTTACAACTAAACTTTTCATGATTAAAATTTCCCAACTGGCACCCCACAACTTTGAACGCTGTCCGAGCCCTACCCTCCACGTGTAAAATACGGAGTAATTCGCATCACTCCGCCTGCTGTTCCTTTTATCCATCACAACCTCTCGGATTCTGACACGTGTCCCATCACGATCCCTGGGCCCCACCTCCCGCCCTTTCTCTCTCTCCCCCCTCTTTCCAGTAAAAACCTCCACCGCTTTCTCGCATGGCCGCACTCTCCACTCATCACTCTCCCCCTTGCTTTCTCTCTCTCCCCCTTTTCCCCATCGCAATCATCTCCTCCACCTCCTCTCTCTCCAATTTAATCCGCGAATCTCCCGATCCTACTCCACTTCCACTCCCCATCGCGCTTCGATTTCTCCTTTCTCATCTCTTCCTGAACATCTCCGTGCTGTCGTGTTCAATTTGGCGAGGATGATGCACAGAGAGATCGCGATGATGATGATTGTGGTGGCTGTAGCGGTGATTTCGGGACCATCGGCGGCGGAAGCGAAGCAGGCGGAGGCGCCGGCGGTGGATTGCTCGACGCTGGTGCTTGGAATGGCCGATTGCTTGACGTTCGTGACCAACGGAAGCACGGTCGAGAAGCCGGAGGGGCAGTGTTGCTCGGGACTCAAGACGGTTCTTCGCACCGACGCGCAGTGCCTCTGCGACGCCTTCAAGAACAGCGCTAGCTTCGGCGTCGCACTCAATTTGACGAAAGCGATCGCTCTCCCTACCGCCTGCCATGTCTCCGCTCCCTCTGCTAAGAATTGTGGAGGTCTGTTTTTCTGTAATCGCTCTTTCTTTCTAGTTTTGAAATGTTAGGGTTCTGATTTGGATCTCCGTTTGTGTTGTTTTTGGCGTGTTTCAGTGACGCTTTCTTCGCCTACTGGTGCCCCTGGTGAGTGTTTATCTACCGATTTTTCAATAAATTGTTGATTATTTACGTTTAATTTTTTTATTGCTTTGATCTTGACGAAAGTTGACCAAATTCTAGCCTGATTGTTAGGCAATTTGTAGAAGTTGACGATTTCTTCTGTATTCAACTGTTGATTAATTTGTAGGTCATATTTGTACGGGTTGAGTTGAAACTTGAAAGGATAGATAAAGCTAGTTTTTGTGCGGTGGGGGAAGTTTAAGTGCGTTATGGACTAAAATTTATTCTGTTGGTTGGTGAAATGGTCTTTTTATCATTACTTTTATTAAAATAGGAAGAGGAGTTTTGGTGGAATTTTGTTGGTAGATGAACATAGTGGGGTTTAAGCCGATTGTGCTAATAAGAAAGTTTTTGTCTTTCTGATGTTGATTTGAAACAACCCTGATCCATGCCCCCATATTTGTTGAGCTTAGCCTTTTTGGATCTCTTATCATCAGGAAGATAATATATGATTCTGATGTGGCATGACATCTTGTCAAGTTTGTTGTGTTGTGATTATAAATGACTCATGCATCTTTATGAAATCAAGTGTCCATTCAAATTGTCTATCTTAATAAAAGTTAATTAGTTCTTAACTTTGTAAATTGGGTTTTGCTTGAAGAACCAAAATGTCAACATAGAAATGTAAGAGACCAGTGAATTTTGAAGCAATTGCCCTTTGTAGGACTTTTCAAAGGCAATCTATATATAGCCTCCAGAACCCGATAAATATGTATTTGCATCAAATAATTCTTACACAAGCAGGGGCGCGCCCTTGTCGATTGTGGCAAACTATATCAGCCCAACCCAAATTGTTATTTCTCTACCAACTTGCTCAACCAGGGTCTTCTTGTAGTACTTTCTGATTATAAGTGTCATCTAGCACCTCAGTTGTTTCAAATTGATGAGTGAAATCATAGATGATATGCAAACGCCGTCAGTTGAGCTTTTTCAATGGACCATCTAGTTTTGAATCTTGATCTATTGGGCCTATCTGTGTTGATATGCAGTTGCATCGCCAGCTGGAGCCCCGGAATCATCATCAGACGCTAATGCACCAGCGAGCAGTGGAGCGAGCGAAGCTTCCCCATCTCCGACTCCCGGAAAGAACGCTTCACCAGTTCTTGGAGTCTCTTTGAGCTCAGTTGTTTTGTCCCTGGCTGTTGCCATTCTTTCTAGTCTCTAAACAGGTGATATATGGTTACTTCATTGTGATCAATTTGGAGCTTGATATTGGCGATTTTTAATTATTATGGTTTTCTTTATTTATTTATTTTGGGTTTGGGTACGTAGTGGTCTTTTGTATGGAGGTGTGATGGCATGCACTTGTGTATGTAGCTTAAAAACATCAGATGGATTTCATTGTGATCAATTTGGATGCTCAGCTCGGATTTTACTTGATAAATTGATTCACCTATTTATAGTTCACCTATTTATAGTTCGATTTTTCTAACCAATGTCTTAAGGATATAAGTTAAGTCCCTTAAAATGGAAATAATTTATTTGTTTATATTAAATAGGATTTTAGTTTCTAAACAAGAATATTTAACCTATGTCATAGGTTAGAAAAACAGTTTATAGTCTCACCCCACACGGAAAAATGTTTTTCTCCTAGCAATGACCTGTCAATCGGGTCGGTTTGGTCATTTCGGGTTCGGTTTAAATCGGTTTCGTTATGGGTCACGGGTCAATCAGGTCTGGTTGTAGCGGCCAGCGGGTTTTCAACCCAACGGGGTTCGGGTTCAAATTTTCGGGTCTTGACCCTAAAATTATCAGACGGTTCGGATTGGGTTAGCGAGTTAGGTCAGTTTTTGACAGCTCTAACTAGCATTGATATCTTAAAAAGATGTTAGGATATTTTAGGGTTCACGGGAATGGCAAAAGTGCAAAAAACATCTAAGCATTTGGATTCTTACGGAAGTAATTCCCAATTTCTCATCACAAGAGTCACTCGTACACACAAGACTACAAGAGTTAAAACTACGAGAGTAGCATTTTTAGGTGTGGCTCGTCAATCGTATTCGTACACAAGATGAGTAGCAGCATTTTTAGGTGTGGCTCGTGATATATATATGAGTTAAAACTACGAATAAATTCCCAATTAAATATGCTAAATATGAGAGTGAAAGTTGTCCGTGAATTAGGAGGAATCGCATAAAGTTATTCGATTTAAAAGTTTTATAAGACATATTTTCAAAGGATGTAGTGGCTCGGAATGGCAAATCAAAAGTAGCATTTTATGGATTTGTAATTGACTTAATCGATGCTCCTCATCTACTTATTCCATATCAATAATTAGGGTTATTGAGCATCTCTAACAACATTCTTAATTTATTTTTAAAAAAAAAAAACTTAAATTTAAAAAAATTATTTGCTCAAACTCCAATAGTTTCTCTATTTTGAAAATTTTATATTTATTACACTAACACAATATTGTTTATTTTATAAATATTTGCTAAAAGAGGTTATTTAGTTTATTATAATTATAAAATAATTAATATTTATTATATTTTATATTAGTAAAATTTTATTGAAACATATACAATATTTAATTTTAGAAATGAAGACTTTGTTGTAAATTTAGGTGAGCACTACCTCATTTTTTTCTCCTCTCTCGTTTTGGAGAATGAGACAAGAAATTTGTTTGACCCCAAAAATCTCAATGTTTTTCATAATTGAGATTCTAAAAAAATGGAGAAGTTGTTGGATATGATACCTATCACTTTACTTTTAGGTTCCAATCAACAACTAGCATATTATTATCTATATTGTATTATAATGTATTAAACTACTTTCTTTTTCTTATGATGGTGAGCCCCCCTCGATTTTAAGGGGGTTTAAGGGTAGTTGTTTCAAAATTCAAATTAGTATGGTTTAATTATTAATTTCGGTGTGTTAAGACTTGGAGAAAGCGTACGACAAGGTACCACGAGAGTTGATCTGGCGGTGCTTGGAAGCTAAGGGAGTGTCAGACACGTTTACTAGAATAGTCAGGGACATGTATGAGGGCTCTAGGACCAACATCAACACCCCGGGCGGAGAGACATACTACTTTGAGGTGGGAGTTGGCCTGCATCAAGGTTCAACGCTAAGTCCCTTCCTTTTCACGATAGTGTTGGATTTTGTTACGAGAGAGACACAGGGGGAGGTCCCGTGGTGCATGCTGTTTGCAGATGACATAGTCTTAGTGAATGAGTCCAGAGCAGGTGTCAGCGGTAAACTCGAAGCTTGGAGGGAGAAGTTAGAATCCAAGCGCTTTAGACTAAGCAGGTCCAAGACAGAATACGTAGAGTTTAAGTTCGGGCAAGGCCGGAGCACCAATGATGAAGTACGTCTAGGAGGGGAAGCAGTTATGAAAAAGGAGAGTTTCAAGTATTTGGGCTCAGTCATGCAAAGCAACGGCGGCATAGACGAGGATATCACGTCTCGAATCCAGAGAGGGTGGCAGAAGTGGAGAGCAGCCTCAGGAGTACTGTGCGACAAGAAAGTACTGCTTAAACTCAAAGGCAAGTTCTACAGAACAGTTGTGAGGCCGGCCATCCTCTACGGGGCAGAATGTTGGCCAACTACAAGAGCACAAGAGCAGAGATTGATGGTAGCTGAAATGCGAATGCTTAGATGGATGTGTGGGCACACTAGGTTGGACAAGATTAGAAAGGATGTTATCAGGAACAAAGTGGGGGTGGCCAGCTTAGGGGACAAACTACGAGAGACTCGACTTCGTTGGTTCGGGCATTTGCAGAGGAGGGGCCCTGAAGAGCCGGTCCGAAGGTGCGAAAGATTGGCTTTGGAGGACTTCCATAGAGGCAGAGGGCGACCGAAGAAGTGTTGGAAGGACAACATAAAGCAAGATACTGAATTTTTGGGAATTTCAGTGGATCTGGCAAGGTGCAGGGATGACTGGAGAGAGAGGATCAGAGTAGTAGATAGTTAGTCGTCTTGTCAGAGAGCAGGATCCCACGCTTCACCGGGGCGTGTTTGTGTGTGACTTTATTTGTGTTTGTTTGTGTTTCTGTTTGTTATTGTCATGCTTTGTATCTCCTTTCCTGTTCTGTGTGTTTTCGTTATCTGGTGCTAACCTTCTGAGTTGTGCAGGTTGGGCTCTATACAAGTTTTTGGGTTTTTGCGGGCGTATTTCCTTCCCTTGGGCAGGGGTACCTCCATCTTGACCCCCCAGATTTCGCTGTAGCGAAACCTCACTAGGTCAATGTTGTTGTTGTTGTTGTTGTTGTTGTTGTTGTTTTTGTTGTTCGGTGTGTTAAGAGTCAAATCCTACTAATTTAAGGGTGAGGAATACAATGATGAGATTGAATTTAATCAATTCAAACTGAAGAGGGACACCAATTGAATTATCCAAAACCTCAAAGGTACCAAGAAGAATATGTTTTTTTATACCAAACGGAAAAAGCAGAAACTCAAGGGCACCAAAAGAAATTTCCCATAGATAAAATCATCTTAAATTGATTGATTTGACCCAATTCTAACAACCTAAAAATGAGTTGTTACAACGCCAAAGGTTTTTATGAAACCCCTTTAAGGCTTAGGGGATAATAATACTAAACTCAAGGAAATGTCATATAACCTTGCAATTTTTTTAGGAGTCAACAAGTCTCAAATAGTAAAAGATGGCATAAACATGCATGAGTCACAAAGTAGAGTGCATACTAGTATGCTAGACCATGATAGATAAAACAAGGAACGGGTTCAACAACATGAATTGTCTAACTCGGTTCCCTTCCTAGCTCTTGAATGTCACTTGAACCTGACCATGCACGAAAACATAGCCAGCCCCCAACGCGATGGGGGTTTATCTCTTTTTTTGATTTGGTAAGATTTAGGATAGCCTAAGTACTACTTGGACTAGCATAGAGCACCCATTTAGCCCAAATACTACTTGGACTAACATAGAGCACCTATGAACGGGTGAGAATTGTAAACAATTCTAGAGAAATTAATATCATGGCTTCGTCACCGGTGGGTGTCGAAACGGCAAGCTCAGAGTTCTTCCCCCAAGGACCAATCGTTGGATTGGGCTCCTCACCCTGATGGGCGGTTTGTCTCTTAAAAAAAACTAAGTAATAAAGAATAGTATTTATGAAAAAGGATATATACATATATATTAAACACATGGCTAAAAGAAAATAATATTAGAGAGGAGGTTATATCTTGTCTTACCCCATTGGGGTTACTCGTAGGGATTGCCCAAAATTTCAAGGCATCCCATTGGGATCCATGAATCACATCATCGGCATTGCCGACTTAAGGTCCCCATTGGGGCCCATAAGAACACGAACGACATTGCGAACCAACATTCCCATTGAGATTAACTCATAGGGCATTGCCAAAATATCTTCAAGGTATCCCTCATGGGATCCTGAAATTTCATCATCGACATTGTCGACATCAAGGTCTCCATGGGGTCCGTAAGAAGCTCGAACGACATTGTCGAACCACATTATTCCATTGGGCTTAACGACAATCAATAAAAGCCTTGTCGGTTATTATCGTTCATAAAGGATAAATGCTTCTCAACTGGGCCTCCTTCCCGCACCGGTGAGGAGCAAAGAGAGGAGGTCAGAGGTGAGTTCAAGGGGCCGGTGTGAGCAGGTGTGGGAAGGAGTTGTGGCTGAGAGGGTTGCGTGAAAAATGGGAGAAGGAAGGAGATGAAGTGGAGGAAGGGAGATAGGGTTATGGGCACCCTAATTTTTAAGGGTAGAGTAGTCATTCCAAAAAATACCAATCCTGTTATTAATAAGGTATTTTTTCTCCTTATTCATATTCTCAAAAATACTCCAACAAAGAAAATGAACAATTAAGTTCGTTAGCTACATTATTTGTAAACAAATAAAAGATAGGAGCGATAATAATAATCATAGGAGTTAAGTAATTACGAACTTAGTACTTAAGGGGTATCTCGCCAATGAAAGGAATGACGACGAGACTTGATTTTTTTATCCAAGTGAAGGGACAAAATCATTGACCAAACCCGATACCTCCTAACATCTCCCATACCTTCTTACACATATAAAAACCTTTATTTCTTCTTTATTCATTATTTTGGACGTATTTTTTTATTAATTTGAATTTGTGATGACCATCTTTGAGTTATATAAACTCAAAAAATGTTTATCTCATAAGTTTCAAATGTGTCATGCTTTATTTTAATGAAGAACCTCCTAAGAGAGAATCTTGAATTCTCTTGAGTTTTTTGTATATGGGTGAAACTACTTTTTTCCGTTGTAATTTTGAAAATGAAAGTTTAAATGAACCACTTCTTATATCGATAGGCATCCGCCCTTTATTTTCTAAAGAATCCATGCAGATTCAAGTTCTCCAAGCTTGTGGAAACCTGTAAAATGTTCTTATCAATACTTGCATAACTATTTTCTCACAAATCTTTTATCAGTCGTACTTATTCATAGAGGCCTCCATAGTTGTAAATCTTAGGGTAAGACTTTACTTAGTCACTCCAGTGGATGAGGTTGCACTAAGAGCCACATAGTTTAGAGTGAAGATCTCTCAACTTGTGTCAACATGGTACCAAAGAAAGAGGGAACATTGATGGCTAGTCATGTCTGAGGTAGTCAATGCAAGAGCTCAAGGGAGGATGGTTTCTAAGAAGACAAGTGAGAGTTTGAATGACTTAGTTTTAGGGTTCGGTGTGCACTTGAAGAAGGTTGTGCTAACCATGAGGGAGTTGTGAGACTCCATACAGGATGTTAACCATGTCCTAGATGGAGTGAACAATGGGACAGACCTTGAGACATTAATTGAGGATGTCAAGGGGGAGTTTCTAGGCACCCTTAAAGAGGCCCATGAAAACTTTACCAAGTGGGAAGATGCGCTTGAGGCCATGGAGATGGTCGCGAGTGAGAAGGCAGTGGAACTTAGCAACCAAACCATAAAAGTCAATGAGAGACAAATCTATCAAGGACGTGGAGAATTTCTTCTGGGGTATAGAGCAATACTTCCAAGGGGTGGGGATCATGAAAGACAAGAGGAAGGTAAGTATCACTTGTTTCTACATTTTTTAATGTGGCTTTGCTACGGTGGAGATGCCAAAATTTAGAGAAGGTTGAAGGGTCTACAATCACAACTTGGGCCAAGTTCGAGTTGGTTCTTATGAAGCAATTCTACATGATATATGCCAACAATGAAGCTCAATCTATGTTTCAAAGGATCACGCAATGAGATACCATTTATGAGTAAGTGAAGGAGTTGTTCGAGGTCATGCTCCGAGACTTAGAGATTGGCGAGAAGAATCTCCTCTTTTAATTCATGGATAGTCTTAAGCCATGGGAAAAACAAGAACATTAACAAAGGAATGTGTAAGACTTAATTGGCGTTGTCATCATGGCCAACTATTTGATCTAATTCAAGAGTCATGAGTGTAGAGACTCCTCTTACATTAAGGGAAAATGTAGGTGAGAAGAAGACAAGAGGAAGCATTAGGAAATTATGACAAGTAATCATCTAAGTGGAGACACAGGTCTTGTAGGGACGAGGACAAGGATAACCACAACGAGAAAGGGCGCTTGTGTTGCTTTCTTCATAGAGGGGATCATCTTATCTAAGAGTATTTGTCTAGGAACAAGCCCGTCACTATGGCTATGGGACAAGAATAAGAGCATAGAATTGAGAAGACGAGGCTCAGGGCAATTGTCGAGACCCAACAAGGGGATGCATTGGAGCTCTTCTTGTGCAATAGAGATCATTGGATGTGAGATCATTCAACAAGAGTCGAAGTTACCACCATCATATCAACATGAGTGGATAAACCAAAGCTTGAGACAGTGAGGCTTGATACCATGCATATATGCTCTAGGTTGAGAAGAGAGCAACAACCATTCATAGAGAAAGATCGACCAGTAAATTCCAACACCACTAAGGAGTCTAAGGTGTTGGAGGCATGCAAGGATGTCAAGCCACATGAAATTCTAAAGGAGACTCGACTGAAGGAAGGTGATAAAGAGGCTAAGGAAATTGTAGGTGATTAATGATACACCATAAAGATTCAAAGACTAAGGCTTGAGTACTTCGTTTGATGGAAGGGGCTTCTTGACACCAAGATGTCTTGGGAACCAACAAAATCTCTATCATAACTCAAGGACAAGATCAATGCATTCGAGGGCAATGAATCAAGAGTGCATGTAGGGAGATTCAATTAAGGAGAATGTCATTGATGGTGTATCCGAGCTAAATAAAAAGTCATCTAGAGCATTTTAGAAGGCTATATAAACTTATAGACACTTATAGATATGTGTGGAACCTTATAAAAACTTCAAGAAGAGTATGGAAGCTTCTAGAAGAGGGTATAACCTTATAGGCTAGCGTAGAACTCCTTAGACGCTTATGGAGCTTTGTACAGTCTTGTAGAATTTTTTTACAGAGTTAGAGAGACTTAGGGAGTAATCTAGATGGAGACAACTAGAACTTCCTTAGGAGAGTTAATTTAGAATTCTCTTGAAATCTTTTTGCACGGGGTGACTTCACTTATAAATCGGTCTCCACCCCTCATTTGACAAACCATCCAAGCAAATCTAGCTAAGACCTTCAAGGTTGTAAACACATGTTAAGCATTTTAACAGTACATAGTCATTTTCCATTTTCCCACTAGTCTCCTACTGTTCTTATAAGGGACATCTAGAGTTTTCTTTGGAGAGTTAATTTAGAATTATATTTTTTTTTTGTATATGGCTAAATTGGCCTATAAATAGGCCTCCATCCCTCATTTGCCAAATAATCTAAGAGCATTTGCACTCCTAATACTTAGAGTATCACAATTTTTTTTTAAATAATTTATAAAGTCAGATTTATTTAGTAAATCAATGTAATTATTACATACAAGTATCTTGTCTTGTAGTTGATATTTGTTCTGACACAATTTTTTAAGTATGACCCAATAGTAAGTAGTTCGTTTGTATATTGATGTGTAATACCCAATAAAAAATTTGTTCACTTAAACTATAAAAGAAAAATGTAAAGTAAGAATATTTTTAAATTATATGATTTTTTTCATTTTAATCTATGATACTCATAGATTCACAAAGACTCCTAACAAATAGACGTTATTAGACACTAAATACTTCTCAGCACACAGGCTGGATGACCACTATTAACCAACTCTTAGAGTAACATACTCTTTCTAACAACATACCCTTTTTAACAAACTCCGGCCTATTATGACATCTTTCATTGATTGGACTGCATTACTTTTTTCTTAAAGTAAACGATTTATGGGTCCGTACGTGATGCTGGTATATTATTGTTCTATTAGCAGTCCACATCACTTGATTAGAATCTTAGTTAGTCAGATCAAGATCTTTATTTGGGAAATAGATGAGATCAATGTAGAAGTGTTTCTTGGCCATATAGAATTTTATAAAGAGTATTGTTGATTGTTGATTAAGGAATGATGTGGTAGAATTGAAGTATGAATGTAACTTTACTAATAATGTACTGACTTTCTTACTTTTCTTCAATTTCGTGTTAACTTGTTACTGCTGCTGTTAATGTGTACTTTTTTTTATTCTGTCTTGTTTTGGTGTAGTGTAGTTGTCACCATTAAAGAATGTGAAGCTTTTTAAGCACTAATTTAACGGTTGATCGACGATAGACATAATGGGAGAGCCCATCACTGATGGGATCTTAAGTTGCAAACTTAAGTGTCACTAGTGACATCTTATGGAGAAGGACATTGCTTGAGGTAAGAGATCGAATTATGAATACATATGGTCATTTGGATGACAACCGCAAGTCATCTATTAATAAATACTTTATTTTACAATTTTGAATGCCCAGCAATGTACTGAAAGTATTTAAGTGTTCGCTAGTGACATCTTATGGAAAAAACGATTATATCCAACTAGCTTAATCCATTGGTAGTCGAAACCAATTCAAATGCACACTCTAAAATGTGATTTGAAATTGGACGGAGAATTGGAGGGACAATTCTTGGAAGAGGAGAGAAAGACTAATAATTAAAAAAATAAGAGAACGTGATAAATTACCAAAAGCAAGTCAAAGAAGCTTCTGAAGCCAATGAAAATATGGAGGATAAAGATGCATATATCCCAGAAAAGCTATGTTGTTTCTATTAGACATGAGGACACTAAGCTTATAAAAAACTAACTTGCTTTAGATTAATAGAAGGAAATAACGATTACAAACTCAAACCTCTCAAAGGAGAACTTTTCCAATGATCCAAAAGCTCCATTCTCGATATCCTCTCTAGATAATTTTTGCACAAAGACCCCTAGCAACTAGACGCTACTATTTGTAGACACCAAATACCTCTCAGCACGCAAGTTGGATGACCACCACTAAACGACTCTTAGAGTAACATACTCTTTCTAACAATATACCCTTTCTAACAAACTCCATAATATTATGACATCTTTCCATGATTGGGCTTCATTCCCTGAATTGGCTGCATTACTTTTTTTCTTAGAGTTGACGATTTATGGGCCCATACATGATGCCTGTATGATATCGGCTTCATTTGCATATATCCCAAAAAAGTGTGTTGATCTATTAGTAGTCTAGATCACTTGATTAAAATCATAGTTAAATAGATCCACATCTTTATTTCTTAAGTAGACAAGATTAATGTAGAAGTGGTCATGGCCTTATAAAATTTTATAAAGATTATTGTTGATTGATGAATGATGTGGTAGAAGTATGCATGTATCTTTACTAATAATGTGATGACTTTCTTTCTTTTCTTTACTTACATGTTGACTTGTTGCGGCTACTATTAGTGTGTAATTTTTTTTATTCTGTCTTTTTTTTGGTGTAGAGTAGTTGTCACCATGGAAGAATGTGAAGCTTTTGAAGCACAAATTCAACAATTGATCAATGATAGCCATTATGGGAGAGCTCAACACTCATTGGATCTAAAGTTGGCAAATTTATGTGTCACTAGTGACATGTATGGAGAAGGAAACTACATGAGTTTAAGGCTCGAGTTTTTAATGCACATGATCATGTGGATAACTATCGTAAGTCATCTATTTTAATAAATACTCGATTTTACATTTTGGAATGCGCATTAAGGTACAGAAAAGTATTTTTTTAGTGACATCTCTTGAGTCAGACCATTGCAAGATCATAAGAGGCAAAATGGACAAGAAAAATGAATTCGTTTTTGTAGATAAGGACAAGCAATATGAATTGCTTTTTGTAGAGACATATTTGATTGTGGGGTATTCATACTTTCTTTATATCTTTTTCTCTTTTTTTTTTTCCTTTTGTAAATGGATCTTACACTTGAAATTGTTTTTATTTTGACTTAAAAGGAGCTTGTTGATGAGGGAAGGCCGCCTCCATAAAGCGATGAAGGCTGTAAAATATAAATTTTATAAGGTGGAATTTGGTGGGGAGAAAAAGAGTACTAATCAATTCCAAACACTTATAAAAAATATAGAACACCAACTAGCATTTGAATGTGTAAGTGCATGTAGAGTCTTAATATAATTCCACCTCTTATTATTAATAATGTAAAGATCATAAAAACATTACTTCTTTATTTTATCTTTTTTCACTCTTTATAGTGAATTAGTGATGTTAATTCTTTGATTATGTTGTTGTACAAAGGGGGAATTGAAGAAGGACTTTTGGAGGAGAAAAAAAGAGAGAAAAGAGAAGAAGTTATTAAAAAAAGAGAAAAAGAAAAGAAAACCCTCAAAAAAGAGAAAATAAAAGGACTCTAGGAGGAGAACTTCAGGGATAACTTTTGTTGGTGGATTGGAGGGCCAATAATAAAAATACAAAGTCATGAATCAACAAAAAAAAGTCAAGGAAGATTTAGAAGCAAATGAAGATTCGTATGATGAAGATTCATATACTCCAGAAAACTTAAGTTGTTTTTCATAGACAAGAGGACACTAAGAATACACAAACTAACTTGTTTTAGATTAATTGAAGGAAAAAAACGATTATATCCAACTTGCTTTATTCATTGACAGTCTAAACCACTTCAAATGCATATTCTAAAATGTGATTTGAAATAGGAGGGAGAACCGGAGGGACAATTCTTAGAGAAGGAGAGAAAGGCCAATAATAAAAAAAAAAGACAAATTGATGAACTAACAAAAGCAAGTCAAGGAAGTTTATAAAGTCAAGGAAAATACAGAGGATGAAGATGCATATATCCTAAGAAGTATGTTGTTTTTGTTAGAGAAAAAGACACTAAGCATATACACAAACTAACTTGTTTTAGATTGATAGAAGGAGAGAACAATTACAAACATCTCATATGAGAATTTCTCCAATGAGTCAAAAGACTCAGTCTTGATCCTCTCTAGATAATTTCTGCACAAAGACTACAAACAACTAGACGATACTATTTGTAGACTCGTAACAAAAAGTATGTTGTTTTTTTTCTTGAGTTTCATGTGGGCTTCAACATGGCTTTAGATGTGAGTTCGGGAGTTGAGTGTCACATAATTTTCATGGTCGAGAGTGGTATCACACTTTCCAAATCCTTTATAATCACTACATAATTGCACGTGAAACAACTTTAGGACTTGATTGACCTATGCTCTCAGCATGAGAACTTGTTAAGGGTCAAAGGTGTTGTCCAAAAACCCATGGAGTATCCAAGTAAGTTGTTCATCACAGAAGTTGTTTACTTTGTGGATGCATTTTTCATCGAAAAATTCAGACTTTGGGAGAACACTTATACTAGGAATATTGCCTCATTGTTTTGGAATATTTTTAGGTAAACATAAAATTTATTCTCAAAATATTAACAAAGCTTGATTTTATAATTCTTTTTAATCCTTTTTAATTTGTATTTTTTTATGTATAGGGATATAGCTTGAGGTCTTATGTATATTTTCAAGTACAAAAAAGCTAGTGACAACTTGTCCTTCTTTAGGTTTGTCACTCGGAGTGATAGGGGGAGGATACTCACGAATATGGACCTAGAGAAGAAACAATTGAATGATGTGAAACAGTTGAAGCAATTAATATACAATGCTGTTTTCTTCAAATTCTTGAAAGAAGAAGTTGGCTTTTCATTTCTTCCTTCTGACTTGGCTCATTTTTTCAAATTCAATGAATCAGGCTTGTATGTTTCTTTTTCACTCTCTTATTATTTGTGTTTTGAATATTTATTCAAGATTTAATTAATTCATTTGTTTGATTTGTACAGGTCAGTACCAACAATATTCTATATTGCGTATGTGTACTTTTTTGAGTAAAAGGGAGATAGTTGTATTTGCACTGAAGCTAAAGAAGGTGTTGAAAGAAAATCATCCTTTAAAGTAGAAAATGGAGTCGCAACTTGAGCAACATGGTTATTTAAGGGGTTGGTCTAAAGCACTCAAGGCCGATATCGATAGTGTTTACTATCGAATTTTGCTGAAAGGTCAAAAGGGGTGGTAAGAAGTTATAACAATTAATTGACATATCACGATTTTACGGAGCAATGTGTCCATATACTAATGAGAAAGAGTACAAACCGTATCGCCCTAAGGTAAGTTTTGGTTTATATTTATAAACTTGGTTTAGTATATATGGTTTATTTATTAGTTCTTTTTATGTCATATTTTTAGTGTTCTTTTTGTAGAAAAAAAATAGATGATGACGACATAGAGAGCCACTTGAGCTACTTTTTTCCCAAGTTTTTACATAAACATATTTGAGTATCTCTACCTATGTACAAAAATTGGGTAAGTACTTATTCTGAAATTGGAGTGGTTATTCAATATGGTTATATCCTAACATTGAAGTAATTATTTTCACGCTATTTTGCCAATGTTTTAAGAACTGCGAATGCTGAGCATTTGATGGCAGTATCAAGTTACTACTTTCGAGACGAGGGAGTAAAGGTAGAAGTTGCATCACTCATCGGAAAATCTAATAGGGTCAGATCATAAAAAGAATTCAATTATTGAGGTTCTTGCTATTCCAGAGGACCCGTACTAAAATTTGCTTTGAGATTACATTGTTAAACTACTAGTTCACAATATAAGTGTAGACAATACATTGAGTCGTTTTTCTTTGTTCTATGTAAAATTATAGCAAATCTGTAACCCCATTGGAAAATAGAATTGTACGGAGTACATTAAGATGTGATGTACACATCGTAGTGGAAAAAGGCCAAAGCTATATACTCATAGTACCTTTCTTTAGAAAAAGAGCTTGAATTGGTGCATCATCAAATTGATAACAAGTAGCTTGTGATGCTCTCTAGAGTCTTGTATGAAGAGTCACCTTCCATGAGACAAATATTTGCCTTTATCTTTCAATGTTGTGATTATGTTCCTTATCTCTTCTCCTTCTTCATTCACCATCAACTTTCTTATTCCTTTCTTTATTTCATCCTTTTTAAGAACAACTACAACCCAACATTCCACTCATCAATTACCTCTGCCTAGAATTCATATCCTGGTTTGTGAAGTAGCTAGGGCAAGCTGAGCATTGGTGGTACACACCTTTTACATGCCCCCCCAAAGTCAAGAGTTCCATCCACAATGTGTCCAACCCCCCCCCCCCCCCCCCAACAACCAGGTGAGCCCATTTCACAATGTCCTCTTCATGAATTTGGATTTGATTAGAGAAGGAAAAATCACTATGTTTCACTCGCTAATTAAGTGATCATCAAGAAGGGAATAATCCCGATTACAATGTTATTTATAGTTTTTTACTTAGTTTAGTTATTGACCTTTTGCAACATCAGCAAGTCAATAAACTCAATATAAGAACTTTGACTCATACAACTCATTAATACTACACTAATACATCCCTTTACCCCCTCTTCAAGTTAAAAAGTTTACTAAGCCCAACTTGTCACTAAGATAGAGATGTTATGTCTATCCTTATGCCTTTGTCATCAAGTCTGCTAGTTGCAAGTGTGATGGAATACAAGTTGTATGTAAGAATCCTGTTTGTACCCTTTCTCGTGTAAAATATAGATTGTATTTCAAGTGCTACATTCTTTCAAAATAAAAAGGATTAGCTACTACTAGTTGTGCCACCTTATTATCACAAAACAAAGTTATAAGCAAATGAACTTGAAGCTTGAGATCCTTGTAAAGGAAATTCATCCACACTAACTATGCTATTGTGGCTACCTTACTCTTGTATCCTGCCTCAACCGAGCTCCTAGAATTGTAGTTTGTTTCTTTGTTTTCCAAGATACTAAAGAATGTTCCATAAACACACAAAAGCATGTCAAAGACCTCCTTATGGCTATGCATAAAACCTAATCTGCATCACTAAATCATGTGATGTTTAGATCTGTTTTAAGGGGATAGAACAAGCCTTTATCTCAATTCACTTTCAAATATTTCAAAACATGCATAATTGCTTTCATGTGTCATGTGTGGCACCCTCGGGGCTGAAACAAATTGTGCCAAGTGTTGGACAACATAACTCAAATATGGTCTTGTTAAAGCTTAAGTACACCAACCTTCTATATTGCTTAGAATTTATAAGCAACTCACCTACATGCCGTTATAATTAAAGACCTTTTGGCAGAGGAAATTTGCCTCATAACGACCTGTCATATGAGAATCTTGTAAATTATCTTGGATATATTTTTTTCGACTCAAGTAAGCACCAGTTCATGTCCCGAATATCTCCATTCCAAGAAAATGTAATACATGGGTTTGCAGAGAACCTGATTGTAAATCCCTCTCTAACTGTTTTTATAAAATATTCTACATATATCTTTTTGGGTATTTTGGGCAAAAGTCCAACACTTCTTTTCCTCTTCTTTTATTCTTTTCAAATCTGGGCTCGGAAGCCCAATTTAGGCTCAACCCAGCTGGTCCCATGAGAAGCATGATCTTTGCCTCCCTCCTATTTTCTTTTCTCACCTACTATCTTATTCTTTTTCATCCTTCCTAAACCTAGACCTCGCTTGTGTTTTGCGCCGCACCATTCGAAGGAAGGCAGGAGAACGACGCTAACAGTGGTGGATCAAGAAAATTTTGAAGGGGGGGGGGGTTGAAGTTACCGAATAAAAGTGTGGGATTTTCGACGAATAATACTATACAAATGGGTCATTTGTATGTCATAAGGATAAAAATGACTTTAAATAATACCAAGTATTTACTTTGAACCAATAATAATACGAACTTTAAAAATCATCAGCAATAATATGAACTATTGTAATATGAGAAAAAGTCTTGTGCGAATGGGCGCCTGTGTGAGAAATAAGAATAAATCTTGCTCGTTCATTCCAAAAAAATCAACGTCCCTGATTAAACATTCATTAAAAAGGATAAAATACAACACAAGCGAATTTTTCCCGTATTATTCGTGTATTTTTCAATAAAATACGGCACGGATGAATTTTTTCCGTATTATTCACGAATTTTTAAAAAAATACGTTTTTATGAGACGCGCCCTGTTTGTTCATCAAAACTAGCGATTTGTTCATCAATATTCACCAATTGTTCATCAATACTAACTAATTGTGCATCGAGTTTTTGATAATATTGTTCATCGATTTCAAACTTCTTTAATTTTTAATTTTATTTTTTAACATTATCTATGTGTATGAATACAATATTATTTAGTTTTTGATGCACATATAGTTATTTTTAAACCAAAAATGGTGTTCTGATTGTTAAAGATAAGGTCATTACGATACTTCCAAGTTGTCTTCAACATATATAAGCAAATGTTGAACCCCAAAGGTCTTCTTTCTTCAAGTTCAATAATTGATGCCAAACATCCGTCTATGACTCCTAACGACGTCGAGGAAAAGCTAAAGATATCATTTGACGGACCAAACTCGAACCAAGAAGATACAAGATGCAACTCACGTTCTTCTAGATCATTTAGGAGCCATGACTGATCAAGCTTCATAACCTCCATGGATTACCATGCTTAGACATCAAGTTTAGACAAACCCGAGCTTGTATCAAGAGGTCTCAATGCCCATATTTGTTCATCGATATACTTCTATTTGTTCATCGATATACTTCTATTTTGTTCATCGATATACTTCTATTTGTTCATTGATATACTCCTATTTGTTCATTGATATAACCTTGTTTGTTCATTGATATACCCTATTTGTTCATGGATATACTCATATTTGTTCATTGATATAACATTTTTTTGTTTATTGATATAACTTTTGTTTGCCCATTGTTTGTTCATTGATATACCCTATTTGTTCATGGATATACCCTTATTTGTTCATTGATATAAACTTTTTTTGTTCATTGATATAACCTTATTTGTCCATTGTTTGTTCATTGATATTCCCTATTTGTTCATGAATATACCACTATTTGTTCATTGATATAACCTTGTTTGTTCATCATTATACCCTTATTTGTGAATTGAAATAAACTTATGTTTATGTGTCAATACCATCAATTTGTACATTTACGACTATCTACACAATTTCCTTGTCTACCTATATGAGCACAACAAAAGAAACAGATAAATTGCTCAATATAGTACATAAATAAAATAAGGTTGATATAGAAGCTTGAATGCAAAGGATAATAGATAAAGTATCTGACTTTGCAATAATATGATATATGATAAGAGAACAAGCCAGCTGTAAACCGAATAGGAGTGCTTGTGGCCTTATTTAGCTATGTTTGGATCCGAAGAAGTAGCCACATGATTCACAATAGAAACAATGACAAAGACAAAGGAGTCAAACAAGACAATACCAAGACCGACATCAAAACAATTACTTTTGTCTCATATACGACTAATAATGATGCACACACTGACACACATATATTAATGCATACAATTTCGATAAACATTCATCCATTTTTTATATACAAAGAATAGATATTTGATGCACAAACAATAGTTCATTTATTCACAAAATCACAGTGTTGATGAACAAAATCACAGTGTCCTATTTTCGTTTTTTATGAACAAAATCACAATGTTGATGAACATATTGCATACAATTTTGATACACATTGGTCCATTTTTTATGTAAAGTCAATAGATTTTTGATGCACGAGCAATAGTTTATTTATGCACAAAAGCACAGTTTTGATGAACAAAATCGTAGTGTTGATGAACAAATCCACAGTGTTGGTGAACAAATCCACAATATTGATGAACAATCTGGGGGCGCGTCCTATTTCCGTTTTTTTTCAAAAATACGCGAATAATTCGCGAATAATTCGCCCGTGTCGTTTTTTCCCCTTTTAAGTGAAATGATCAGCACATTTGATTTTTCTTCATCCAACAACTCTTATTCTTTCTTATTTCGCACATGAGCGCCCATTCGCACCTGAACCGGACTCTTGTAATTTTAACCAAAAACGGTATGATTCCATTTACCGATTAGTTTTCCGGTGGAAGTGATGATTTGGCGATCGAAAATCCTTCATGGCAACTTAATTTTTCACACTTTTTTTTTTAATTTCTAACTTACCATGCCATTATAAGTAACCATGTCAATTAAATTACAAAAAAAATAAATTAAACTAACGAAGAAGATTTGTAGACTTTGAAAAGTAGTAAATAAACAAAAGCTTATATATTTAACGTTAGTCATCAAAATTTAACGACGAGAAATTAAAAAAAAAACTCGTAAATCTTCTTCACATTTTTTTATCTTTTCATTTTTTAATACTCACGCCATCATCTTCAACATACAGCCTCCGGCCATATCCAACCACTTATTTCTAATCGCCGCCTTACTCTCCGACCACTCGCCTCCCTTTGGTCGTCGCTGCCACTACCGCCGCCCACCACAAGATAAAATTAATTTAGAGATTTCTCTTTCTTGTTCGTACTTGAAATCAGATCTGAGATCTCAATAAGGACTTATCTTTTCAATACGAGCGTTCGTTTTGAAAGAGGCAGGCAAGAAATCAGTTCCATTGCAAAGATTGTGAAGCTAAGACGACAGGGTATTAAAATTGAATGGGATCGTCGAATATAAGGAGGCAAAAGGGTCTGACGATGGGGTGGGAGAGGGGAAAGGCTACTGGCGAGGCAGAGATGAACGTGACGGTAATACTGTAATTGATAAAGATGGAGAAGAGCTGGGATGATGGAGATGAGTAATTTTTATTAAAAATAAAAATAATGACATGGAATTAAAAAAAAAAAGAAAACAAAATGATGTTATGTCACGTGTGTTTCCGATCGCCACATCATCACTTCCATCGAAAAAATGATCGGAAAATTGACTCATAATTTTTTTGGTTAATATTACAATAGTTCATATTATTACTGATGATTTTTAAAATTCGTATTATTATTGCTTCAAAGTGGATACTTGGTACGGAGTATTAGTTAAAGTCATTTTTCCTTAATTAAATTATAAAATATGTTTTTTCCTTTATTTTTCAAAATTATTACTTATTTTGGGTAAACAATGATTGGTACATGAAATTTATTAAGAAACACATTAAATATTAAAAATATTAAATATCAATAAATAATAAAAAATAATTAAGACAAACATGCTATAATATTCTTCAAATCTATTAATTTTTACATAATAAAATATATTTTTTAACTATTTTCTTTCTAGTGAACTAAAAATAATTAAAGTATTTTTAATAATTCAAAACCAATAAAATGGTTTAATAGTGATTTATCATTAAATAATAAAAATTAATCTACTTTTTAATTAATTAGTTCTCCTCACTAGCAAAAAGAAAGGAAAAAACTGAGGAAAAATGGTCCGAAATCAATATAACTGTATTGATGACATAAATAATAAGTGGGCCATTGGCCCATTATCATTTACAACTATGGAGCTTATAGTACTTTTTTGAGTTAACAATACAAGAGAGGGAGGGACCTATTTTCCAAGAACAAATATAAAGATCCAGATTTTGCTACATACAATTTTGTAGTATCTTGGCTATATTGTTTGTTAACTTCAACACATGGAATATAAACTCCTCACTCTTGGCATAATACGTGTGTATATTCTTTGTACTATGTAGTTATAAGTCACCATCACTGATGCTCTATTATTCTAAAATCTCAATGTAGATGATTGGTCAAATGGAGGCAAATGAGGTAAAGGTGTTGGTGGGAAAACTCATGTGGCAAAAGATCCACCAAAATATGATCTTAATGTTGAAGTCGTATATATAATTAAGTTCCTAATAGGTATTATTAAGGTTTATGTGTGGTTCATAATAGATGTTGTAGTGGTTCATGTTTATAAATGATATGGTTCATTTTTAGTATTGACAAATCTCATGTACGATATAGGTTAAATGGTTCATTGTTCAAAAGTTCATGATCGTATGCTCGTGTGTGCATGTGCATGTGCACGTAGATGTGGGTTCAAATTCCACACATGCTAATTCAATAGCTTGAACGATAAAAGATTTAAAGAAAAACTGATACTACTTTGAGTTGCAATTTCCTTTTAGATTTTTCTATAATTAATACAAGTTTAAGAAATCAGTTTGTATACATATCACTCATGATGAGAATTTTTTGTTCCTTTTTAAGATGCTTAATCTGCAAAACTACATTCTTGCAACTCATGGTGTTGGACCTTGTACTAGATCTTGCCAGAAGGGGACATCCTTTTAATGATGTTGATCGATTTTTTTAACATCATCATGTCTTCCATGGGAAATCTCAAATCCAATTCTGTAATGAGCGCCTACATAGCCTAAAAATGTTTGGAAGCTAGGCTAAACTCTTAGGTCCTGTTTGGTTTGTCTTGACATATGAAAATGTAAACGTAAACGTAAACGGAAATAAAATGAATCTAGACCATTTTTAGTGTTATAATACATGTATACAAAAAAATCATCCAACAACTTGTCCATTGTAAAAGTGAGATAGAAGGGAGTGATTCCACCATTTTGTTACCCACCCCTTTTTACAATAGATAAGAGCTTATGCAAAATAAGTTGATTTTTTTCAATATATCATGACACTAAAATGGAGTACCTCATTTCCATTCCGTTTACGTTTCCATGAATTGTAACCAAACGGGGCCTTAGTCTCTTACATTGTAGGTGAGAAAAGGATGTTTCTCATTAACAACACACTAATAGTAAATGACTCTCATTTCTATGTCTTTAAAGCCTCTTGGATGATCTTTTATGTCAAAAGCACATCTACTTGTTCGAATAGAGATAAGATGTTGTCGATCCAGAGTTACATCAGTAGCTGACAATATGGAACATGGAAAGTTTATAAGTTTAATTAATGGTGGAGTTGCTATAGAAGGAGGGTGTTCGGTACAAAGACTCCTAATGAGTGAAGCTCCATTGTAAAGCTTGAGAAGAAGGGTGTTCAATTTATTTCTTTTGGTTCATGTTTTGGTAAGGTAAGGTTCATAATATTTTATTTTGGTGAGGTAAGGTAAGCTCCATTGTAAAGCTTGAGAAGGAGGGTGTTCGGTTTATTGTGTTTGGTTATATATACACAAATAGTTTACCAAGTTTTATATACATTTTGAGGGATATATTTTCTTTTTACATTAAAAAAGTGATGGTTTGGCCTTTTAAAACCAATAAATTCCTTAAGGAAAGAGATGTAGTGTACTAGACAAACTTAGTTGATTGAGAAGCGATGATGATCGTAGCCAAACAAGCTGGCATGAGAACAAAAATACGAAAAATATAAATAAGTAAGAGAAAAATCATACAAGAAATTAAAAAGCCTAAGGGCTTGCTACACTTACTTATTGGAAAGTAATTTTTGGGAAAAAATATGCTTTTTTATCTCGAATTACGTGAATGATAGTTTTATTTTTGTGTTGGAAAATGTGAAAAGTATGCTTTTTTTAAAAAATTACTTTTCATTAAGTAAACTATAGCAAGCCCTAAATGAATGGTTACCTCCGTCGAACACCATTTGAGTGATGTACATTTGAATATCACGAGGTCCGTCCTACTTCAAGTTGGTGCTATTTTAACCAAGAAAGAGCTTAGAATATTTGGATAATACATATGCATAATACGTACGCCTTAGGAAACATCATGATCCATGGTCGAGTAATGTCATGTTGTTGAGATATTGGGCTTTGTCCCATATCGGTAATCAAATGAAAAAAATACCAATATATATTTAAGGTGAAATTTCTACCTATTTGCTTAAGCTTTAAGGTAAAAAGGTGAATTTTAACTTATATAATAAGAACTGCTCAAAGTTAGTTATAAACAAGGCATGCAACAGAATTAAAAAAACAAAACAATAGCAAGGAATAAAAGATCACTAGAATGACCATATTGATATTCGTATTCAAGGCTGAGTGACCTAAACCTCAAAAGAAATGCACCAATTGAGCTTAAAAGGCTAGACAAGTAGACAGTAATCATATGATTATATGAATAAGACAGGTAAAGGAAGTAGTACCTTTTTTTTATTCAAATTTTTTTTATTTTACTTTTAATTATTTAAGGTAAAGTTACATAAATGGTTATCGGTTAACCGAACCGAAAAATTGATTAGCCGAACTACGATTAACCTGGATTCACGGTTCGGTTACGTTTATAATTTTAACTAACCGAAATCATGGTTAACCGAAGTTCGGTTAACCAAAATCTCAGTTATCATAAATTTTTGTATTTTGAGAGTACGTGTATTGATTGATTAATTTTTGTTTCATTTTTCCTTCAAAGCTAGAGGCAAAATTTTAGTATAAAACCGTTTCAGTTGTTTTTTTATGAATCTTTAGTTGACGGCTTCTACAATAATATTGATGATAATTTACAAATTATTATTGTTGTTATAAATACAAAAACACACCAATTGAGCTTAAAAAGGCTAAACAATAATCATCATGAGATAGATATGAATCAGACAGGTAAAGTAAGCGTTGTACCACCTTCTCTATTTAAACAGGGATGAATTCAAGCACTTCGTGAGCGTTGGGAACCTCAAAGATGTGGCTCGAAATGGGAATGAGGCGTATGGTAGAGCCAATGCGATCAACTTGAACCTTGAGCAAGAAAACCAACATGTTACCACGAGACGCGTCACGAGAAAGAACATCCGCGGTGTCCCGATGAGCCAAGCACAGAGTCTGGGGTCCCAAAGGAAACACAGCGTCGAACTCCCTATGAGCCACCTTTTTATGCACATGGTCTTCAAAGGGCGAGGTCCACTCAACATCCAACCAAATCCCGCTCGCTAAATCATAGGCCCCAAGGATCGAGGAGCGGTACTTCTTACGGTTGTGAATGTAGAGCACGTCGTCGGCAACAGTGGCGATGTGGTACCATTGCCGGAAGCTCGGGGCAAGGCATGTCCATGGACTACTACTACCTGTTTGTTCCAGTTTAATGAGCCACAACTATAGTTCCAACTCATCATATTCAATGTAGCGGTGTAAGAATCAATGTTCTGAAAAACGCTAGGCGGACTAGGCGGAGAGGGACCGCCTAGTGCATAGACAGTCAAAACGGTTGCCTAAGTGGTCTTAGACGAATGCCTAGATGGATTAGACGGGTTGAGACCTTCCAGCGTCTAGGCAGGGCCTAGGCTGGATTTTTAGAACAGTGGTAATAATACAACCAAATTAATGATCTTTGTACAAAGTAACCAAATTTTACGGCTTTTTCATGCAATTTAGCAATTATATATATTGACCCTAAACCATCTCCATCTCAATCTCAGCGTAATTCAGCTTAATTCATATCCATCATCATCCAAGGGAAGGGGATACGCCCGATAGACCTAACAAAAACTAAAATTCGACTATGTGATAATAATAAATGAATTTAGTTAGAATGCACCAAAATTGATATAGAAACCAAATCTATCTCAAAGGCAGTGTATAAAAGCCAATGAGCATGCGCCCCTGCTTAATTCATATTCATGGTGTTAATCCTTCTCAATGATCATGAATGTACCATTGTTTCCGTCGGGGTAAAAGGCGTATAGAGAAGGCTCATCGAGGCCACCACCGGACAACTGCAAAAGGATGCGATTGTTTTCAGAGTCAGGAAGCACACGATAATAGACATGAGCATGATCAAGATGAGACGGCAAAGGAGCAGCGGAGAAAAACATCCACTCGCCAACAGCAGGATCAAAAACCTCAGGACAAGGACGATAGAATCCAAAACTGTATATCTTTCCATTAAGTTCAGCACAATGGGGAACTATGCGATCCAAATTAGGGACTCGAACCGGACTCCACCCCGACACCAGATGAGACGAGTCCAAATCAAGACAAGCCCCGCCCAAATACAAATCCTCAGGACGTCTGGGATCGGAAAACAAGTCTTGAACGCAAACCAAGTCTTCAATGCTAGGACTGAGACCGCCGAGGATGTAGAGACAAGAGCCTGAAACAACCATGGAACCAGGGAGTGTGCAATAGAGGAGGGAAGGAAAGCAACAGAGGTCGATTTGATCAGATTTCAGATCCATCAAGTGAAATTCAGTTCTAATGTAATGAATCTGAGTTTCAGATCCATCAGCATCCACCCGTCCTAGTATTGCATACGACCGCACTAGTATCTTCTTTTCTTCCATTCTTTTTCTCTTCTCCTCTTTGGTCACATAGCAATAGCAAAAAGAACAGGAACAATCAGATATACAGTATAGGGCGTGCGCCGTTGTGCTGGCGATTGCAAATCGATGGCGGTCGGAGCAACAGATTGTAGTCTGCAACAAGCGTTTGAAAGAAAACGAAGAAGAAGGGAAGATGCAATCCCTAATTAATTGAAAAACTTCTTTTAAAAAGGCCCAATTTAAAAAAATCAGGCAAAAAGCCCAAATGCTAAAGCTGAACTAGGCCCATCCTAGGCAAAAAGCCCAAACGAGTGTATTGGTTAAACGAGTGATCTCACAAGGGGAAAAGGGGATAATTTGGTAAATATTTTATTTTTAAATGGTTAATCAATGTTATATTTATACCATGTACCGGTTTAATTTAAAATAATGTTATTTTTGTACAAGGCTTGCCTTGCTCGGTCTGTTTTCTTTTTTTTGATCAAATGCTCGGTCTGTTTTCGAGCTTGCCTCTGGGCACAATAACATTTGGTGCGCTTGGATTCTTAGCTACGTTCTTAGAAGCCGTAGCATTTGGTCTGCAACTTCTAAGCCTGGCGATAGTTGTACTTGGAAGGCTATCATTGCTACCAAAGAGGAACTCCTCTCCCACGGGAATCGCGCTGATCTTTTGGAGTCAACAAGGAATAAGCACGGAAGGTTCTCCACGAGCTACTTCGCAATTGTGCCCCAAAGATCACATGGAACTCGGCCATTTGCGGCAAGTTGAACCTCCCTAGGGCTAGTTTCATCACTTGGTTAGCCGCTCGTCGAAGATTGCCCACTCTTGCTAGACTTCACAAGTGGGGCATTGCCTCCACCGACACTTGTCCTTTGTGTCGCGCCGCAACAGAAACTATTCTCCACTTGTGGGGGAATCACCTATTTGTTTGCAAATGATCGCCCATATGTCTTCACCAAAAAAATGATCGCGTAGATGCTATTAGGGTTGAATCATGTTTAATCGTCATCAGGATTGAATGTTTTTTTTGTTCATGAACTTTTTTTGGGAGGGGGGGGGGGGGGTTGAATTGGGTTTCAATATTCTCTATCTGATATTTTGAAATATCACGAACCAGAATCGTAGAAGGGTTAGTTCCACTAGTTTTGGTTCGGTTTTGAAACCGGCGTTTTTTTTTGGTTTGATTCCATTGTTTAAACCGAACCGGATCCATGTCTAAGCTAGAAATAAAAAAGAAAAAATGACAAGGTAGTAAAATCATAGAGAAACCATGTTTTAATTATGACACACTAGTATCATATCATTTTTATGTAAAATTGGACCTACAGATAAACTTTTTTGCTATATTCAATTCAATGTATTAAATTGCATTAAATTATTTAAAATTATCAATTTAATATAACATAATGTATTATTTACCACCTAAAAATGCACTTGCACTTCTAGCTAGTTCATAAATATACATATTAATCATGCACTTTATAGTCTGTATGTATATACTAATTGTATGGTTATTCATTATGTCATATAGAGTTATTCAGAAAGGTCTATTATCTTATTCATAAAATTCATAAAATATAGTACTAATATTCATTTGACTTGTTATATATTTTTATTCATTATGTAATGCAAATTTATTGATTATGTCATGTAGAGTTATTCAGAAGAATTTTATGTCCTCAAAGTGAAATGGAGGGACAATGTCAACAAGGAAGATTGTGGAATTTTTTTGTGTCATATGGAGAACTATAAGAGCAGGACCTAGAAAAATGGGAGTGCAACTTCAAGGCTGGTTTGAATAAAATTATGATGACGTTGCACATCAAGTATTTGTTATTCAAACTATGATGTAGAATTATTCAAAATATAGGCGATAAATTCAAAGATCGAGTTATTGAAACTGTGATATTGAGTTAGATGTACATGATTAATATGTATATTGGTGGCAACACTAACATTAGGAACGACCTTCCCACAGACATGGCTCGACCTTCCCACAGACATGGCTCGTAGAGATTGGAGGACACTAACTAGCAAGGTGACCATAACATCCACATTACGCGTTTGAGGTGTAAACCTTCGTACTCAACATGAAAGCGACTACCATTAACCATGACTGACCCTTTGAATGCCTCCGTGAGATCCACCTCAACACAAACTCTAGCAAACCGACACCTATTCGAAAACATCATCTTATAATCAACCTTAATTGGACGTCCTATTCCCTTCGCCAAGCAAAGAAGGATCTTTTCCTCATATAGGATCATAGGTAGACCCGAAAGCCTAACCACATGGGTGTGGTGGTTATGACATCCATATAAGGATTGAAATCAGGGCTCCATCGGCGGATGATTAAATAATGAATGAAAACCATCCATGGCCTCCCATAAGGGCCTTCATGTAATCACCTTCAGCATCAAATTTGATCACATAATACTCATTGGGAAGATTCGCCACCATCATTCGATCTTCCTCCTGGTTGCCACATCGCTTTTAGTTTCTTCTCCATGACAGCATGGGGAACCATATTGTCAGGGGTCTTAACAATAAGAGCGGATTACCAAGCCGAAACAAGAACTTGAAGGACCTCCGTATCTATGTTGAAGATCGGATCCCGGCCTTCACCTTCGGGAAAGGACATCGCAATTTTGCCCTCTAAGAACTCATCATCAATAATCATTTGTAACACCCCTATTTTTTCAATAGAGATATTACCGCCAGTGACCTCGAATTTCACTTTTCGAAATGAGGGATATTACGTCATTGTTCTATCACCATTATCCCCAACAACCATTTCCTTCCAAGTTTTCTTAGGCTCGGAACCACTGATTGGGGCGGAGCCGCCACACCCTCAGCAACAACCATACCTTCTTGAGAATCATGCGAACCCGACACAACCGGGATCACCGGAGGGGGATCCCCCATGGAAATCACGGCGCCTTGATGCGCAAGATGAAAACTTTCGTTATCCACTAGGATAGAAATTTTTTCCTTCGAGAGCATTTTTTCCGATCACACCGTCTTGAATCCACTTTTTATACTTATATACACACTTTTAACAATTAGATTTACACTTCAAACATATTGTAAAATTGTGACAAGATAAACGTAAAAAATAATTTAAATTATATTTACTTTATATAAATTTTTATCACAGTTTTTTAATTCAATTGTTATTACCAACTTCCCACTATTCATCCCAATAAATGGAAAAATAAAACATGAAGTCTAATTTATTGATTTTGTTTTGTTAATTAAATTAGTAATGTGGCCCTTTAGAGTTTCAAATTGTGAGGAATGATTGATGAATAGATTTCGAATACAACAAAGATCGAAAAGATAGGTAGACTTCATAAAAAATACATAACTAATACAATTCCAAATCATTTCCACTGTGGTTGGTAACCATATATAATCTGAAATAAGGGCTACATACATTATTGCACAACAAATGTCAGTTCAAACCATTATGGTTTTTTTTTTAAACATACGGAGTAAATGATTACAATGACGTTTTTTTAAAAAAAATATACCATTATGTTAAAAGAATGTTACAGAAAAAAAACATTATAACAATATAAATAAACAAACATAAATATTAATTAAACTTCTACCAAAGCTGGCGATCGTGCGGACATAAAAGACGGATATCCTCGTCTCAAAATACATAAAAGAGGAAGAATATTCAACAAATAAATCTGATTCTCTTACTTCTTTTTTTTTTCTTGAGGATTTGTTTATAGTATTTTTTTTCTTTTAATTTTATGTAGGATTTGTTTATAGTCACTTGATTGTTCAGATCAATATCATATTGGTGCATAGGTAGATAACTCGATCACCCAAAGTATACGTATACATGCATGCGGATAGGAAATGATATGGTTTGGACTTAGACAAATAGTTTTAGGGAATTTCTTTCTACCAAAAAAAATAGTTATAGAGAAATTCTAATGTGTGTTTATGACACATAATAGAGATACTAATTTTGATAAATTTAATTATTTTTTATTTTTTAAAAGAGTTTACTAATTCTAATTTAGAAAATAATTTTGAAATAATTTTCAAAGTTCAAAACATGGTACACATTAGTCGCACTTATAGTTTTATGGTGAAGTTTAAAAGATTTGTATCACCCAAATGAGATTGGTTACCATTTACAAGTCACAAGTGTATTTTTTTTTTCAAATGTACTTGTCAACTTTTGCAAAATTTGGGATGGTTTTTATATCTAATATTAATAGATTTAATCAAAGGAGAAACTAAATTAAAAATGAGTTATGTTTTTTATTATGTATAATTATTTCTTTTTATAAGGAAAGGGATTAGGGCGGCCAGTAACAAGCTAGCGGTCGCCCTAGGGCATCCTGACGGATGAGAGTAAGTAAACCCGGATCAGTTGCGAGCGAGAAAGAAGAGACACGTTTGAAGGATCCAGCGATGAAGTCCGCCACAGAATTGGCGAATTGCACTCCCGACTGACATGAGAGATACTCCAATCCTGGAACCGAGCAAGCAAGCAGTGGATGTCCGAATGCAACAGTTCAATCTCCCACGGGCAGCGCCAGTCACCAAGCACGACCTTGACTAGCTGCAAGTTATCGCCTTCAATCTGGATCCGGGGGATGCTACGTCTGGTGGTCTCGAGAAGTCCCTAGCGCAAGGCGATGGTCTTAGAGGTCAGAACGGAATGTCGACCAATCAGTCCTCCGTCAAAGTGGATGGGGGAGCCACTAGAGTCCCTTAGTATGAACTCGAACGAAGCCACGCTGCACCATCAAAATTTAGTTTAATATAATTCCTCTTGGGGTTTACCCACTTCATACTTTTTCTTTCTTTTCCCCTCCCTGCCATGTGAGTGCGGGGGCCGGATGAGTCAGCGACTCCTGCAAGTCTCCATTCTTTAATATGGTTCCGGGTAAATTTGGTTATGTTATCGGCATTGGCCAGGTTTATGACGTTGTTGCTATCAAAAACTCTCTAGTTTCGAGCGAACCATAAGCTCTACCAGGTGGTGGTGATGAGGAGTTCCAATTCCTCTTTTGTAGTCATTTTCTTTATTTCCTCCAGGACCTGATGTGGTTTTTTGTCGTCCGGGGATACCTGGTCAGTAATCCAACGAAGTTTTGGGTTATGGAAGTAAGGGTTGTCCTTGTAAGGGGGCATGAGATTAAGACGCGGTTTATGTCTTCAAACTGGTTGTTACACGCTTCACCACCTTGCGGAACCGGAATATGGTTGACTGCTAGCCTAGCCTTAGTCGTTAATTATGTACAATCATTGAAAAATAGGAGTTTAGGCCCCGTTTGGTTGCAATTCATGGAAACGTAAACAGAATGGAAATGAATGTAGTCCATTTTAGTGTCATGATACATTGACAAAAAAAAAATCAACTTGTTTTGCACAACCTCTTATCTATTGTAAAAAGGGGCTTGCTCCACCTCAATCATTCCTCTACCAAGGGGGTAGATAACAAAATGGTGGAATCACTCACTTCTATCTCATTTTTACAATGGACAAGTTGTTGGATGTTTTTTTTATATAAATATATTATGACACTAAAAATGGTCTAAATTCATTTCGTTTCTATTTATGTTTCTATTTACATATATCACGACAAATTAAACAGGGTCTTAGTTCTTATATTTAATTGTAATTTTTTTTATTACAAATTTCCCATTTAAATTAAAATAAAGAATCCTGATTGCCCCTGGCCTACATCGCTGAGGGAGTCGGGGAGAGAGGAGCGGTCGTGGCAACTAGCTAGCAATGGCCGGCAAAATATTTGCAGAAAACAAAATCGATAAAGAAAAAGTTAGGGTTTTTGATTTTTCGACGACGAGTGGGGCTAATTGCCGCGGACATCGCCGGATTATCTGGATTCCGTTCTTTCTGTCACTGATTGGGAAGTCGAAGAACTGGCCAAAGAGTTCGGCTTTGTCTTATTCTAATTTGTCAGATAGATTAATCTGTTGTTCGTGCCACATTTCGTTGTTTACCAATCAAATCTAGTTAATTCGTGAAATCCGATTCGCGATATTTGTGAATAGCTTTTCGAGTCTTGTATGAGTCTAGCTTGGATTATTGATTTCAAATTACGGGTTTAATTTGATTAATTCGGCTCTTGCTTTCTTCGTACGAGAAGAGTTTATATTATTATGTAATTGATTGTTATGTTGCTGTAGCATTTTCAGTTGATATTTTCCTAGAAGATGCAAACTGCAAATGTATTAAAATGAATGGAATTTTTAGGAAACCCTTTGTTGATACTTGATGTGTATACAGACTATATATTAATACTTATTTTGTGAAAATACTTGGCTCTATCTGATATAATCTTCCTATTCTGTGAGATAAAAATCTGAAAACTTCAACCAGATGCATTTTAAATCTTGTGTATGTTTGCGGAATTTGGTATTGAATGGCATGGTTTTCGTGGTACATTCTGTGTACTATGAGTAACTCTCTGCAAAACTATAATCGGTAGGACATGAAAATGTTTGCTGAATTGCTGGAAGATGCTACAGAATGTTTAAAACACTGTCTGCTGGTGTTTAAGTAGGGCTGGTTTGAATCGCCCTAATTGACAATGCCCTCCAAATTGAGGTGATAGATTTCAAAGAATGATCCAATCTTCTTAATTCTTTCCCAAGGTTTACTAAAGATAATTGGAATTGTTGTGTCTGTTTCAAACAATGCCATCAATTATGTTGCTAGGTGAATTCTTTGTAGCTTTGGTTTAATATGTTACTTTAATTTGCATATACTGAACAAATACCATCATAGAGTAATTGTCTTTATGTCTTATATAGGTTTGTGATTCTCTTTAGCAGCACCCTATCATTTATAATTTTCCTGCCTGTAAATCATGAACCAGCTACAATGAATGGATCAGCAAGTTGTAATGAACCAGCTAGAATGAACCATTATCTAATTAAGTTATATTTCATTTTTTTCATTCTGTTATCATCTGAAATGAGATAGTGTAATACATAATTGCAGTTCACGACTGGTTAGTAAATTGGCTGATGAACAGATGGATCATTCATTAGAGATGGAGTTATTGAGCTTCTAGGAGTTCTAGGTACTAGGCATTGTTTGTTTTACTCAAAGGGATGTTTTGTACTCGCCTACCAGGTATTTTTCACCTATGCAAATGATGTGCTGATCAATAATTTATCATAAGGTATGTCAATGCATTTTGCTGAAATTTTATGTAAACATCTCATGTTGATCTGCCAACACGTCGTGTTGAGATCAATGAGTCAATACTAGTTAATTAGTGAGCCATTTATCCCAAGTTCAGGGAATACAATGTCTTATGTCACAGATATATTTTGTTTGGTTCGTGACAGCTCTAGGGAATGTCCGATTATGCTTATGATTTTGTTTTAGTTTTTTTACATATACTATTCATCACATATCAATCTAAGTTTTTTACAATAAATGAGCATGTCTCTCCTACTGTCTCGTGGTCCCCTTACATAAAATATAATCCTGAACTTTTCATCATCTTATATTAAATCATGAGCTTAACTAGAAGAGTTTCCCTTCCAATGATTGTTTCTAGATTTTATTATTTATGTATAACAGTTTTAGCTGATTGCTCTCTTAAACAAATTTAAATATATGTTTGAAACCTTTACCAGCTGTATATGTCCCAATCTTTAAACCTACGTGATTTGCTTGACAATAACGACCTTTTTAATATCTATATTAGAATTATAGAATTGACATCTCTGATCATTGTCCTGGCAAACTCAATCCAGTCCCTCTACTTATATATAAATACCTGGTTTCTGGTTCAATCATTATCTGAGCAAATCAAGCTTCATCTAACCATTAACTTACTCCTACAACTTTATTGGTCTTATTCTTTCCTCCGAAAAGAAAAGGAGATGGAAGGAGGAGAATGGAATTCCTTCAATGGAGTTTATGTTAATGAAGAGGCTGATTTTATGGCCCAGTTGTTTCCTACAAGTGATGAAGTAGACGGGCGTTCCAATTTAGCCTGTTGGTCTAACAATTTCTCCGCCGCCACTAATCCAGCTTATCCCTCCTCCGACACTACTAATTCTAACCTCAACGGTTACTTTTCTCAAGAAAGTTGTTACAATGGAGGAAGCGGTATTCCTAATTACTCCACTGAAAGCCACGAAAACTATTACGCGTGCGAAAACTCCCATAACTTCTTGGCGGCTAACAGCAACGGTTCCATGTTTGAATTTTGTGATGATAAAGTTGAAGTGGAAGAGTCTGGTGAAATTGAGCATGCTGATAACAAGCATTTCTTACCCAAGAGAGGTTCTGAGATGTCTTTGGAACTTGATGATAAAATTAGTGAATGCTCTGACATTTCAAGGAAGCGTCCACGGGTTTCAGATGTAAGTAGTAGTATAAATCTTTTGTTTTCTATGTTTATATACCCTTTTTGATATTCTTCTGAAATCTGAACTAATTTCTTGTTGAAACCAATTAGGTTCGAAAGGGGAGAAAGAATGCCGCCAAGTCAAAGAAGAGGCAGAAAGCCGGGTTAGTTGAGGAGGATAACAATGGCGGTTTAAATAAACAAACCTCTGACGGTTGTAGCTCAGAGGACGAATCCAACTTATCTCTTGAGTTGAATAATGGAGCTAGTTCGAGTGGTAAGACAAGAGCCAGCAGGGGCTCGGCCACTGACCCACAGAGCCTCTATGCCAGGGTAAAGATTTTGATTATGTTCAAACTTGTTTCTTCTTAAGAAATGATATATTCTATTTCGAAAATAGAATTGAGTACAAAAATGTACTTAGCATACTGCATACCTAAGCTATATACAGATTCTTCATGTGCTGATATTTAGCCTATGATTTACAGAAAAGGAGGGAGAGAATCAATGAGCGGTTGAAAATCTTACAGAGCCTTGTGCCGAATGGAACAAAGGTGAGTTCAATATTGCATTTTCCACAATCTGTAATTAATTTCAAATTGAACATATAGTACATGCCAGTTTATATCCGGTAGAGTTATACTCCGTGTATAGAGTTTCTATTACCCTAACAGAAATCACCCTACAAAATATAAATAAAACTTAGAAATGCAAGTTTATTCTAAACCATTCGAGAGAAAAAAACGCCCTTTTGATTTTTTCGGCTCTGCTTTGACACAACAGGTTGATATTAGCACAATGCTTGAAGAAGCCGTGGAGTATGTCAAGTTTCTACAGCTTCAGATCAAGGTGTGTACATTGCTGAGAAGATTGCAAGATTTAACTTAGAGCCTGTTTGGATTGCGCTCTATTTTGAATTATAGCGCGTGATCCAAACATGTGCTTATTTGAAAATCAGAACTTTGGTCAATGTATTGTTGTATTAGTAAGTTGTTGTCTTGTTGATGTGAATTTCCTCTATCTTGTTGTCTTCTTGCAGTTGTTGAGCTCAGATGATTTATGGATGTATGCTCCCATTGCCTACAATGGCATGGATATTGGACTTAACCTCAAGATCAACGCAGCAAAATGATGGAAGATGACGAGAAGTCAATAATGGAAGCTGATGGATTCGTTTTTAATTAAATTATGAGAAAATGGAAAATATATGATTTTTTTCCTTGTAATCTTGTAACATAATTTGTTGCACATTTTTTCATACTTTTTTCCCCATTTTCCTGTATGGCTCATTGCCAGCCATAAATTTTTAGGCACTCTCTGCCAACTGGAAATAGGCCAATTCTAACTCTCTTATTTTTACACAAATATACAACAGCAAACTTGTAGTATGCAGCAAAGTCGCTCATATGTGAAGTTACATTTATATTTGTTATGGACTTTATGCTAATTACAAATATTTAAAAATTTTAATTTTTGATAAATTTAAGGAAGAATAAAGCTTAACTAACAAAAGAAGCATTATAATGCATGCTAAATTAATTTTTGATCCTCAACATCATACCTTTGTTGCATTTTGGTTCCTATCTTTAAATCAATTCAAAATAGTCCTTAAATCTTTAATTCCTATCTTCATTATAGTTTCTAACTTTTTGCTTGAATCTGCTAAGAATAGGTGCTTAGGTGAGAAATGAGAAAGAATAAGAGTTGTTGAATGAGGAGAAATCAAGGGCGTTGGATCATTTCACTTAAAAGGGAAAAATACGCCACGATCGAATTTTTAACGAGTGAAAAAAAAAACGAATATAGGAGTGTGTTCATAATGTGCATCAAAACTATGATTTTGTGCATCAAAAATCAATTTTTGATGCATCTATTGACACACACACAATTTACAAATAAGGCAATATTACAAATAAGGCAATTGTGATCTCTCCAAAAGGCTCCAACGTCTCTTTCATCTTTCCTCTAGAGATAACATTCCCTCAATTATCTCTTTTATTAATGTCGCTTCCTCTAGAGATAACATTCCCTCAACTTTTTGATAGGGTTTATTAACATTCCCTCAATTTCCTCTAGAGATAAAGAGCTTAAAAGAAAAATTATTTATTAAATTTTATTATTTAAGATTATTTTGACTTTTTGATAGGGTTTATTAATTTTCTAATAGGGTTTTAGTTTCTATATATAATATTTTTAACATACATAATACATATTTAAGATCATTGTATTGCTCAAACATACATAATACAACATATAGAACTATTTTTGCTCTTCTCTCTCAATCATTCTTACATTTTCTATATGGTATTAATTTCTTAGGTTCACAACTTTGATCCGACACACATCCTCATGAGTCATGACTAACGGAGATCAAATTGCCATCGACAATACAGTGTCCTCCGAGCCATGGGAATAGTCCAATAAACCACTTTTTCTCCATCATCCTTATTAATCGGGTGCTATCCTGGTGTCACAACCTTTGATGGAAGACAGTTACACAACCTGGGCACAATACATGATGATGGCCTTACAAATCAAGAACAAGGCTGGGTTCGTTGATGGAATGCTCTCAAAACCAAGAAACAAACTGACCGAGGAGTTGCAATGGAACAATTGTAATGTCCATGTCAGGACTTGGTTGCTTGGATCCATGTCAAAAGAGATCTCCAAACGTGTGATCCATTGCAAGGATGCTCAAGGTATTTGGCTCGAACTCAACAATTTCATATACTAACATTATTTCCTTGTTCAATATCGAGAAGCAAATGCATGATTGTCTACAAGGAACAAATTATGTTAGCTCTTTCTTTACAAACATTAAGGCACTTTGGGATGAAAGAGATGTTATCTCTAGCGTTCTGCCCTACACTTGTACGGTTTCGGTTGCTATCATGACTTTTATCAACAATCAATGGCATTTACAATTGTTAATGGGGCTTAATTCTGACTTTGAACAAAGCCAAAGCACAATCACTGGCTTGGATCCCTTTCTCGATCCCAACAAATCATACTCTATGGTGTTACGACAAGAGCATCAACTCAAATTGTCCTCTGTGAAGTCGTCCATAAAAATTGAATCCTCAGTCTTGATGGTGAACTCAAATATTGTGAAAAGTGTAAAATGATCAATCACAATTAGATCCGTCAAAATTTGAGTTTACCCGACCCGCCCGAAGTTTTTGGGTTCAAACCCGACCTAAAAATCAATGGGTCAAAAGTAGACCTGTCAAAACTTGACCCGACCGAAAAACTGACCCGACCCGCCCGAAGTTTTTTGGGTTTAAACCCGACCCGAAAATCAATGGGTCAAGAGTAACCCGAACTCGGTCGACCCGGAAAAAACTGGGTCGGGTCACCAACCCGTTGGGTTGACCCGACCAACCCCATAAAGTATTATTTTAATTAAAAATTCAATATTTTCTTATAAATTTTCTATAAAATAATTAGTTTATTATTATTAAATAATATTTTATATTATATAATATTAATTATTTTAATAAATATAAAAATAAAGGTTAACAAAATTGACGATCATGACCCGTTGGATCAACCCGAACCCGTACCAAACCCATAACAACCCGGTCCATATGAACCCGGAAATTTTACGACCCGACGACCCGTGAACCGTTTTGACCCGAACCCGAACCCGACCCGCCCGACCCATTTGACAGGTCTAAACAAAAGTAACCCGAACCCAGTCGACCCGGAAAAAAAAAGGTTGGGTCACGAACCCGTTGGGTTGACCCGACCAACCCGATAAAGTATTATTTCAATTAAAAATTCAATATTTTATTAAAAATTTTGTATAAAATTATTATTTTATTATTATTAAATAATATTCTATATAATATAATATTAATTGTTTTAATAAAGATAAAAATAAAGGTTAACAAAATTGACAATCACGATCCGTTGGATCAACCCGAACCCGAACCCGTACTAAACCCGTAACAACCTGGTCCATATAAACCCGGAAATTTTACGACCCGAGACCCGTTTTAACCCGAACCCGACCCATTTGATAGGTCTAATCACAATACAAACATATGCAAAGCTTATTTCAAATGCACTTTTTGCAATGGGAAGAGGCGCTCACTGATCGAGTATTGTCAGAAACGAAGAAGGGCCATGATGGATAGCCAAGGCAACTATAGAGTCAACAACACCAACATTGCTATGGACAAGATATCCATGTCTTCATCAAATTGCCAAAAGATGATGGATTTTATCAACCGACTCAAGCTTAATGAGACCGAAAATCGCAATTCCATGGATCAAATTTTTGCAAATTGTGTGGGTAACATATCCAACTATGATCACTTCTCAGGTACATTATCCTCCAATTTAAACATAAATTGGATCATGGACAACGGTGTGATTGATCATATAGTCTCTCATACACGTTATCTTCCACACTATAACCGGTCCTTAATCGTCATATTCATTTACTGGAAAGAGGTTTTTTTTTTTATTGACTGGAAAGAGTTATTTAGTTTCACACATTGGTACTGTTATTATACAACCTTCTTTACAATTATTTAATGTCCTTTGGCTCCAACTTTTTCAGAATCGATTATTTGTGCTTCAAAATCGATTATTTGTGCATAAAAATGGCCAAATGTGCATCAAAATTATGTGCCTTAATATATGTTTGTGCATCATAATTAGTCGTATGTGATTCAAAACTAACTGTTTTATGTGCATCAAAAGGAGTCACTTGTGCATCAAAATAACTAAAAAATGCATCTTGTTCTTGAGTGCATCAAAATCGGCTGAATATGCATCAAAATTGGCATGAAAAAAATAAAGAAGTTAAATTGATGCACAACGTGCATCAAAAAATCAATGCACAAATGACTAGTTTTGTTACACATCTAAGGCGAAATCGATACACAAAAGTTTGTCTTAATTACACATGTGCATGGAAACTAATCTTTTTTGCATCAAAACAATAAAATAATGCATCTTATTTTTATGTGTGCATCGAAACTAATTATATATGTGTAAAAAACTAGATAAATATTTTATTTATACACATAAATAAGGCGAAAAATGAAAAATAAATAAAGATATCGAAATCGATGTACAAGGTGGTCATGTGGATCAACAACTCAATGCACAAACAATTAGTTTTGATGCACAATTGGTCAATCTTGATTCTTGATGCACAAATGGTCAGTTTTGATGCACAAATTGTGCAGTTCCCTCATAAATGGATGTTTAAAAAAATACGCGAATAATACGGGAAAAATTAGTCCATGCTATTTTTTTTCCATTTAATGAAAATTTAATTAGGGACAACAATTTTTTTAGAGGAAATGACCAAGATTTATTCTTATTTCTCACAAGGACGCCTATTCTCAGATAGATACTTTCCTTTCCTTTATTTCTTTTAGGGATAAGTTACACAATAATCCATAAATGGAGGTATTTTTTTCAAAATTGTTCCTGAATTTAGAAACTATATAAAATTCACACATAAATCCTTTTTCTTTCAAAGAAACATCCATGCATAATCCTTTTTATGTCTAATAATTATTAAATCACCACTTTATTTATCAAATTCAACCTTTTTGTAAACATAATAATCAAAACATATAAGAAAATAGTGATAGATTAACATTTGAAATAGTTTTCAAGCATAAAAAGGGTTGTGAGGGGTCCTTTGAAAGAAAATTGAATGTACGAGTGGTTTTATGTAATTTAACCCATTTATAGTAAGGTTGAGTGACAAAAAAAAAGAAACAAATATGCACGATTAGGGATAACTTTATGAAGAGTCAATGAATAAGAACCAAAATAACACTAAATAGGAACTTTAAATATATTTACCGTATTATGTAGTTATACTTTTTTTAAAAAAAAAGATATTTGAAAAAGTAACTTTACAAGTTAAAAGGCTTTAACCAATTTTTATCCCAAAAATATTTGAATAATGGATAGATTTGAAAAATGACTCTGCCTTGATGATCTTGTTTTTATAGAGTTTATTAAAAACTCTATGGGTGTAGTTCTAAAATCCTATACAAAATTAATAAACTCATGAAAAAAATTACAAAGAAAAAATAATAAGTTGATGCGAAGAGATAAAAAGTCAATCTCAATGATAAAATTTTTATTTAACCTTCAAGATTTGTTCAACTCTACCTATGAAGTTTTTTTACACTCCACTAAAACTAAATTCCTACCCCGTTCTAAATATGCATGTTAAGTTCGATTATGGAATTGTAATATATTGAGTATTTTCTAGCTTGCAGCCCAAACTAACGACACCTTGATTTTTTTTGTTAAATTTAATTGTATTTAACAATTAGAGATCGTAGTCCCTTACCTTTATAAATCAACTAATTTTTTTTGATAAGTATAAAAAAAAATATGTAGTGAAATAGGTGTTTACATACTGATGAGAAGATTTTGTGTTTAGCTCCATGTTTACTATATAATTAATGAAATCCACATTGCATTTGTGGGTAATGGAGTCTTTGAAATGGTGATCAACACTGATCCTATACTTTTGTTGGGCTTTTCTTTGTTTTTGATAGAAAAAAAGACAATATTGCGGATTTTTTTTGATAGAAGGACTTTTTTAGTGATCTTATACTTTGGGATTTTTGTATGTAGGACGTGGTTTTTATAATTGTATGAAATTTTTTTTATCAGAGTTGTCACGAGCTTCATAAGACCTCAAAACCATGTTTTAAAAATTTTCAAAAGTTTTTATAAAACAATTGATTACATGGGATGGGACTATTGGAGGTATAGAAAGTTCTTGTTACCTTCTAAATTTGATAAATTGTCTTATTTGGATAAATATATTATAATGTGAAATAATGGTTTGGGTATTGTTTATAAAGATTATCTAGTTAGATGGGTTGACCCGATTTTGTTCGGGTTTAGGTCTAAACCAAAATTAGGTTTTTAGGATCTCCTCTTATTTTATCGCCGCAACCTCATTTTTCTTGCGATTATAAGTATCCTCAATCTTATTGAGTTTTTCACATTTCTACTTCAATGCCTTTTCATTGTCTCGTAATAGTAAACATTTAGTGAAGTCTTATGGCCCTTGAATCACCACTCGTTTGTTGTTTAAGGAATAAAGGTATGAATTTTGAGATTCGTATTTTCATTTAGTTAAATATTTAACCACATATATCATATTTTAAATTAAGCATCGAGAAACAATTACATGCTTCTTCTAGTAGATGCTTGATTTGAAGTCCTATATTAATTTTGATATGCCTTTTTTCCCTTGTAATGCTGCTTTTATATGATGGTTTAATTTTTTTTCCTATTGAAAACCAAAAAATTGTGACCGGATTTCAACTACTTTTGTCTAGTTTCTACAAACATCATGAGAAGTGATTATCATGTTATTGTGATGAAGTGGATCTCGGTGATTATATACTTATATAAGAGGTTTGGAGGATGAAGATCAACAAGAGAAGCTATGAATTTGTACAAAAAGGTATGATTTCATATGTATTTGATTCATTAGAACAAGTAAACAAATTCAAATGCTTGAAAAGGTATTTGGAGATTGGACCTATTTCACAAATTTTGGTTTTACATTAAAACTTAATAGAATTCAAAGTCAAGATTTAGAATGCTAAATTAATTCATCAAATGAAATAAACATCTCTTCCCGATATGAAAAAGAATCGCAAAATCAATATTAGTTCATGTACATTTTGTGTTTTTTTTGGTATATTTTTAGGACATCCATTCCTATTTTACCATATAAATTATACCAAGAAAATAACTTTCTCAATTATCTTAATATAGGTTTCACCAACAACTATTGATACGGTGGTAGATCTGGAGGAAGGTCCCACATCTATCAACCTACCGACCATGGTGGCATGAACAACTTGTCCAAGAAGTGCGAATTAGTTATGAAAGATGTCAAGGCACAAACAAATTCCTACAAAATGCACCCATCATAAGTAAATTCAAATTGAAGTCCCCAACAATATCAACTAAGTGACTTCCCTTGGTTAGAGTTATAAGAAGAGGAAATGTAGGAATGACAAGACTGTAGGGATTGTAATACTCATATTCTTCTGTAAAGATTCCACTACTTAGTCGATTTTCATAATTATTAAAGATTGTTTCAATGTTTGACATTCTATATATAAAAATTAAAAGTTCAGAATATCAACTATGATTTTTATTCATTGGGATTAATTTCAAGTTATGGTCAAGGAGAACTCTTATTTAAAATTTATACGCGTTATAGGTACGAATACACATTTTAGCGTTGTTTTTATTTTATATTAGACAAAAAATTTTTATATAAATTAAGCCGACTCCGATCTCTTAGCCAACCTCTTTTTCCTTATACTGTATATGCTTTCGACTCCAATTTATCTTTACTTTCACTTTCAACTCCAATTTCCACCTTGTTTTGAATCAAAATAGCAACATTTTACAAAACGGATATTTTGGGTATCCGCTCCCGGATATCCGATCCAATCGAATATTATTTACCTTATATGCGACACACAACGGATCAGAATTTTCAGAAAAAATATCGGATATCCGATATATCGGATCAGATATATCCATTTTCGCAACCCTAATATACGCTATCTCTATCCATTGTTCACGTTGAAACTTGGCGCCTCGACTTGGTGGTCATCGAATTTGCCATTTCTCGCACATCGCTTTGCTAATCGCCGCAGCTCGAGCTTCTTCCTTTGAGTTTATGGCTCTTTTGAAGATCAGACCTTACTGTCCATGGCTTGGATTGATCGTCGTTCATCATTACCTCCATCAATGCCAAGGTTCCGCTACGAAGTCTTGTTAACGTAGTGGTTGATCATGTTTGGTATCTCCTTCGATCTCCCATTCCATGGTTACTTTGTGCCCTACTTTTAGTTGTGATCTAGGAGTTAATAAGGTGTTGATCGACCAAGAATTAGTGTAGTTCGGTTGTGTTCTAATTGGTGGAATGAAGATTAATTAGTTAGTTTAATGATTTACTTGGTTTAATTAATTTAAGTTGTAAGTATCTTGGTGGCATGGGTTGGAGTAGATGGGTGGTTTTGTGTAATTTGACCCTTTTATAGCAGGGTTGTGAGAGGTCCTTTGAAAGAAAACCGAATGTATGGATGGTTTTGTGTAATTTAGCTCTTTTATATATAACATGGTTGAAGAACAAAAAATGTAACATATATGAGGGATAACATTATGACGAGTCGAAAAATTAGAACAAGATTACACTTATTAGGAACTTTAAAATGTATTTACCGTATAATATAGTTATACAATTTTTTGGAAAAGTAATTTCACAAGTTACAAGGCTTTAACCAATTTTTTTTCAAAGTTAATTGTCTAATGGATACATTTTGTAAGCAATTGAATGTGTTTTATGAAAAAATCTTATTATCTTTTATTGAATGGGAGGAAGTAACCAAAGTATATTTATACAACAGATCTAGTAATTACTTGAGCCTTAAGTTATCTTGAGCTCAGAGTATTCTAGACTATTTAAAAGATAAATTATATTTAAAAATACAAGATATTTTCAAAGACAATTTCTATCCTAATACCCCTTGCAAGTTCATGGAGGAGTATGGACATGTAGCTTGGAACATAGAGTTTTAAACCTTGCAGTACCAGCAACCTTTGTGAAGATATCAACAATCTGATCTAATGCACGGACATGTCGAACCACTAGAAAACAGTCATCCACCTGTTCACGAACAAAATGATAATCAATCTTGGTATGTTTAGATCGCTCGTGGAACACCGGATTGGCTAGCATATACGTAGCACTAAGATTATCACACAAGAAGATAGGTGTCGTTTGTAAGTGGGCTCGAATATCTTGATTCTTGCAATAGTTATTGAGTCCAAATGAGATCAGTGGTAGTAAAGGCAATGGCCCGATATTCTCCTTCAAAACTAGACTTGTCCATAATATTTTGCTTCTTGGATACCCAACTAACAAGATTACCAACATAATATACAGAAAACTCATGTTGAGATCGACAATCAACATTATCGAAAGCCCATATGGCATTAGAGAACACCACAAGCTGACTATCTATGGCACGTTTGTAAACAAGACCGTTGGTAGGTGTACCTTTGAGGTATCTAATAATTCATTTCATTGGCTGCCAATGTGTCTTTGTAGGGGAATGCATTAATTGAGAAACATGATTAACAGAAGATATCTCTAGATGGGTAATAGTAACATACTATAAGACACCAAAAACACTACAATATAATTGTGGATCAGTAGCTAGGTCACTTGACCTATCAAGTCGAGAGGCTTACTATGCTAGAGAAGAAATAGGCTTCACTGGTCAAAAGGTCTCAAATGTACTTTTGTTGAGAAAGAATAATAGAATGTGGAGTGTGAGATAACTCAATACCAAGAAAATAATGCAAGGACCCCAAATCACGAAGTGCAAACGACTTATTAAGCACGGCAATAAACTACTCAATTTCTCAACTATCAGACCATGTAACGATCTAGTCATCAACATAAAATAGCACATAAAGAACAGATGAATTACTATGTCGAATGAACAAACTCGTGTATGATTGGCAGGAATTTAACTGGATATGGAGAAGAAATTCTCATAATTTATGGAACCGGGCTCATGGTGCATGCTTTAAACCATAGAGTGCCTTTTCTAGGAGACACACATGATTCGACCATGTCTGATCAGGAAAACCTGGAGGTTGAGCCTTATAAATCGTTTTTTGATAAATACCCATGAAGAAAGGAATTTATAATGTCAACCTGCCTATGACTCCAATTACATGTAAGAGTAATGGAAAGAATGATTTTGATAGTAGTAGGTTTGACCACAAGATTAAAGGTGTCAAAGTAGTCAACATCTTCTTCTAGATTAAAGCCTTTAGCAACCAAATGAGATTTAAATCTCTCAATGGTACCATCAGACTTTCTCTTGTAAACCCACTTACAACCAACAATGTAATCATTACAAGGAGGCGGGATAAGTTCCTAAGTCTTGTTTCTTATAAGGGCATCATACTCAACTTGTATGGCATGTTACCATTCGGGTAGTTTTGAGACTTGAATGAAGATTTTGGGCTCTTGGAGATTATTAGAGATGGATGGCATGGGATGTTTTGTGGAGGTAAGAGTTTGAGTTTCAAACTTGATGTCTTCGATCGAGTATTCATGGGATGATGACTATTTTCAATTGGTCTAAATATAATCGAGGGAACGGTAGAAGTGGGAGGAGAAATATCCATACTTGTAGCCATGTCGGATTATGCTAGAATAGACTTTGTAGGGGACTAAGAAACTATTAGTCAATGGGACCGGTGGCGTAGGAGCAGGTTGCATGAGAGAAGTTGGCGACATGGGGTTGGTAGAAGTTGTAATGGCTCCAACCTTGTCGTTGTGCATGGAGTCGGTAAGTCGAGTGTGGGCATAGGCAATGGCTCAAGGTGAGCTTGTTGCGGTGCATGAGTTGGAAGGTGAGAAGCCGTAATATGTAGCGAGTGAAGTCTAATGGAGGGTTGATCAGTTATGGTCTTATTTTGGAAGGGTTGGAAATGTTGGTCAAAGGGGAAAGTTATCTCATCAAAGATGACATCCCTAGCTATGTAAATCATATTAGTTGGAATAGGAAGACACACATACCCTCTATGTTATGAACTATACCAAACAAAAATACAAAGAGATGATCTAAATTCAAGTTTATTGTGAGTGTAAGGACGCAAGAGAGGATAGTAAAGACACCCAAGAGTTGTAGTAAATAGTTAGGGTTTTTTTTATTATAGAGACATTCAAAATGGGAATTGTTTTTTTTAGAACATGAGTGAAAGTTCTATTATAAAGGTAGGTAGAAGTATGAAAGACATGCTCCAAAGAGATGTGAGAAATTTTGAGTGGGAAAGAAGGACAAGACTTGTTTTTTACTATTGTTCTATGACATCATTATGCAACTCCCCTTTGAGACTGCATATGAGGACAAGAAAATATGTGATTAATTCCTTGTGTTTGAAGGTAGGTGGACGCGATCTGTACCCCCCACCCCCACCCCAATCGGACAGAAAGCTTAATTTTTATGGAAAATTGTGTTTCAATCATATTTTGAAAGATTTGAAAGTAAGAGAGTACTTGGGATTTGTGATGGAGAAAGCAAATCCAAACCAATTTGGTGCAATCATCCACAAAAATAAGAAAGTATTTATTGCCATTAAAGGAAGAATAGGTACAACCGTACAAGTGTAACACCCCTTTTTATCGAAGAGATGCCAATGCCAATGATGTCGGAATGTGAATGCCAACACCACTCAAGACATATGGATACAGACAAACCATAACTTAATATTGCGGAATATATATATATAGGTAGGTTCTATAGAGAACAAGATCCTATAGAGAACAAGAGAACAAATCTCATCCAATGGATGAGATTGGGGATGAATGGTAGGATTAGTATCTACAATATAAAAAAAATAGGAAAATAGCAAAAAAAATCAAAAATAGGAGAGATCTTCTCCCCATGATTTACTCCTTCTAACTACCATAATTAAAATTTTGGAAAAATTGAAAAATGGGGAGAAGATCTCTGGAGACAAATCAACGCTATAAACCGCTCCATTGCTCCATTGCGCCAGCCACGTTGAAACCGCCCACCACCGAACCCGCTGTCGCTGGAGACCCGGCCACCACCGAGACCCGCCGTCGCTGGAGACCTGCAACCTCCATTGCGCTGGAAGCGTCGTCAGAATTGCTCGAACCACCACGTCGAACCACCACATTGCCAAAACCACCACGAACCACCACGTCGAACTGCTCGGAACTGCTCGTTGGAGAATTCTGGCCACCACGAACCACCACGCCGAGCAAGCGCCGATCCTTTGTATATATATATTGTAATATTGTATATAACAACTTAATAAATGTATATACAAAATTGATGTGGCTGTATACTATTTGCATTATTGTATGTACAATTAATGAAAACATGTCTTTTACATGTACAATTTGAATTATGTATACATTCGTTATTAGCGTATATACATGTAATTCACAGTTAATATACATGACTTATTTGTAAACTATTTTTAATTCTACGTTGAATCAAAAAAAATGTACAAATGTTGAGCATATACACTGTTTTAATATATGTGTACAATTATTAGAAATTAATATACCAATTATACACGAATGCGTATGATGTGTCTATATTGATCTCAGTATACAATAGTTGTATTGTTATATACAATTATTAAAATTTATATACACTTCTATGCCCATGACCTCTATGTTACATACACTTGTGATCCATATACGCTGATGTGTATATACATGTCCTAAATCTGTATAAAACATCTTTATTAAAGTATATAATATATGTATTACGTAAACATGTATAAATGTTCTCTGTATACACCGTATTTATGTCTATATACATGTAATGTTATCTTATATACAATCGGTATTCCTGATTATACATGACGTATTTTGTAATACAATTTCAGAGTTCGAGGGAGATGAATTCAATTATTTGAATGAAGAGAATTTATACACATCAGATGTTGAAATTTAAAATTAATAACTAAATACTTGCTATAATTAAGGGATTGGGTTGAAATTTAAATTGGGTCAATTTTAGATATGTAATCTGAGCCATCCAATGGAATATCATCCAAAGGCCTACAATTGCTCTCTTGTTCTCTCATATTTAATTGTTCTCTATTGAACCTCAATATATATATATATTATATATATATATATATATATAAGATGTGGAAGTCTAATACATAAGTTGAGCAAACTCAAACGATTACAAAGTTGAAATAGCAAGTATCGCACAAGTCGGAACCTCGACCCTTAAAAATTTATTCTGATGCCAACAGTTGATCGCCTCATGATTTAGTCTGCGACAGACTTGGCATGTCAGACATGTGTATTGTTGGCAGTATTGGCGAACATATATAGGAGTGGTTCCAGAGACAATGTCGATAGAAGTGAGCCGCTCATCCTCGCGTAATAGCAAGTCGAGAAGCAGTAACCCCGATTTGGATGGAAAGTTGGTGTTGGATGGGAAGAGGGTAAAAGATAGCCATCAAGATCATAGGCAGGGCCGGCTTAAACATTTCATGGGCCCTAGGGCGAACTAAAATCTAGGGGCCCTTAACATTAGATTTTTTTAAACCTTAACATAACAAAAAAAAAATTAAATTCCAAAACATTATGATAATATTAAAGGAATGTTTTACAAGTAAACTTGGAAATAAATAACTTAAATGTCAAACTACTTAAATTGTTTTATATGAATATTAAAGTTCACAAGAATAACAACATGCTCCAACAAAATATAACACATAGCAATTTCAATACAGCCCATCAAACCACTAAATAGACTCCAATACTAAGAAAAACATAGTAGTTTCAGTACAAGTCATCAAAACAAGCAGGTACAAGTCATCCAAACCAACAGTAAAATCAATTTCTTCAAGTAACATGCAGTAGACTCAAATTATGATCACCTGCAAAAGAAACAACACCTGCAAAAGAAAAATAACATCATTTTTTCCAACATAAAATAGTATGAAAAAAGAGAGATCAATTTTTTCCAACGTGGAGATTATTTCTAAAATAGTATGAAAAAGAGAGATTATTTCCAACATAAATGGATTTCTCCGAACACTGTAAATCTGCAAAAATGAAACAAAAAACGATTAGTTTGCAACTAAACACACTTTTAGGTATGAAAAAAGAGAGATTATTTGTAGAGGTTGAAGAGTTGAACCAACAGGATTTAAAACTAAAAATCAACATGCAAAATATTTCTGGCAAAAGTGGTAAGTGTTGAGTAATTTAATTAATCAAATAATATAAAATTTTGAACAAGTGAACAACATACTTATAAAAGAGTAGATCTAGGATTTGGGGGCTGAAAAGCTCGGTTTCAAACTCAGTAGTTGGGCGACGCGAGCCGGCGGGGAAGGGCGGACTGGGCGGTGTCGGTGCGGATGGCCGACGTACGTCAGACTCAGAGTAATGTTCCAATTGATGGGTTAAGGAAGAAGATGAAGAAAAAGAAAAGAAATCCATATATATAATTAATTTTGTAGACTGAAATCACCATTGGAATTGAAAGAGGGAAAATTGAAAGAGGAGAGATTGAAAGGATCAATTGGCGTCTGGTGAAGAACCCAAAAAATTGTGTGCTCTGTGCAATTGAAGACTGAAGAAGCGTGGTTTGTATTTCCTAGAATAATAATTGTTAGAGTTAAATGTTTTTTAACCTAATTTCATGTTGGGCTTTTCCTAAAATGGGCCTATAATACTATTATTATTATTTTCAGATGGGGCCTCTAGAATTTGGGGGCCCATGGCAGTTGCCCTATGTAGACTACCATATTAGCCGGCCCTGATCATAGGCCTCTAATGCCAATTTTATAGTCTGCCTCCAAAGCGTGTAGTTCATCCTCTCTAGTTTGATAGTTAAAATTAGGGAAATTTAAGGTTAGGTTAAGAAGGTTGCCGTCAACGGACTTTGGTTGTTGTTGATCGAGAACCTCCTCAAGGAAAGTAGGGTTGTTTTTTATTTGGATTAGGTTTAGGTTGATACATGTAAACAATTGAATGTGTTTTATGAAAATATCTTGTTATCTCATTGAATGAGAAGAGGTATATTTATACAAGAGATCTAGTAATTTCTTTAGCCCTAAGTTCTAGAATATTTAAAAAATAAATTATACCTAAAAATATAGTAAGATATTATTTTCCTAAGATAATTTTTGTCCTAATATATTTGGAAAATTACGTTGCCTTGAATATTCATGTTTAAGTTCGTTTATGAAATTGTAATATCGATTTTTCTAACCTATGCCCCAAGGGCATAGGTTAAGACACTTGAAATGGAAAGATTTTGTTGATTTTTATTATATGGGGTAATTTATTTTTTTCTAATAGGGTTCATTTATTTCCATATAGGGTTTTAGTTTCTTAAATAGGAATGCTTAACCTTGTAATATTAATGTATTTTCTAGCTTGCAGCCCAACTCATGGCAGCTTGATTTGTTAAATTTTAGTGTATCTAAAAATTAGAGATCATAATCCCATCCCTTTATAAAAAAATTATGTAGCGAAATAGGTGATAACGTACTAATGAGAAGATTTTGTGTTATCTCCATGTTTTGTAGTTTGTAGAGCTTGGGTATACTAATTAAATCCACGTCGCATTTCAGGGCAATGGAGTCTTTAAGACGGTGATCCTACAGTTTGGGTTTTTCTTTTTTTTGGTAGAAGGAGAGACGTTACTTTTCAAATTTTTTGTCGTAGAAAGACTTTTTTGATGACCCTATACTTTGCGCTTTTCTATGTGTAGGGCATGGATTTTATAATTATATACATTAAAAATCACTAGAGGTGCCACAAGCTTTATAACCACTCAAAAGAGTGTATTAAAAAATTCAATTCTTTTTAGAAATAATTCATGGGAGGTATAAAATATTATTGATATTTTCTAAATTTGATACATTATGTCCTATTTCGATATATATATTGTAATGTGATTTTGTTATGAATAAGTAAATTGAAAATCTAGTGGCTTGGGTATTGTTTATAAAAAAATATCGAAGATAAATGGGCCGACCCGATTTTGCTCGGGTCTAGGTCTAAACCAAAGTGAGGTTTTTAGGAGGACCTCTTTATTTTATCGCCGCAACCTCATTTTCTTGCCATTATAAGCACATCCAATCTTATTGAGTTTTTTCATACTTCTACTTCAAAGCCTTCCATAGTCTCATTATAGCAAACATTTAGTGAAATCTTGTGCCCTTGAATCGCCACTATTTTCTTCTTTTGGGAATAGAGGTATGAATTTTGAGATCTTTTTTCATTTAAATAAATATCTAACCACATATATAATATCTCAAATCAAGAATCGAGAAACGATGACATACTTCTTCTTGTAGATGCTTGATTCAAAGCCCTATATCTATTTTGATATGCCTTTTTTCTTCCAAAATGTTGCTTTATATGACTGCTTAATTGTTTCCTTTCGAAAAACAACAGTTTGTGTATTTTTTTTGTACTACTTTTGTCTAATTTTTGCAAATATCATGAGGAGTGATTATCTGGTTATTGTGATGAAGTGGATCTTGGTACTTTAATACTTATACATGATGTTTGGAGGATGAAGATCAACAAGAGAAGCTATGAATTTGTACAAAAAGGTATGATTTCATAGGTACTTGATTCATTTGTGCAATTGAACAAATTTCAAATACTTGAGAAGGTATTCGGAGATTGGACATGTTTCAACAAGTTTTAAAGATTTAGAATGCTAAATTAACTCATCAAATGAAATTAATATCAATATTTAGTTCATGTACATTTTTTGTGTTTTTGTATATTTTCGGGAGATCCGGTCCCTCCCTATTTTACCATGTAAATTATAAAAATAACTTTCTCAATTATTTCAATACAGGTTTCACCAGTAGCTATTGATATGGCGGTAGATCTGAAGGAAGGCCCCATATCACAGGTTTCACGGCAGCTATTGATATGGTGGTAGAACTGAAGAAAGGCTCCATATCTAACACCCTATTGACCTCGGTGGAATGAGCAACTCCTCCAAGAAGCACAAACGAGTTATAAAAGATGTCAAGGTTACTCAAGGGCTCAAATTAATTCCTATCAAAAGTAGCATGGATATTAGAACCATAATCAAAGCCAATGCACACCCAAAAACATTAGTATAAGTAAATTCAAATTCAAGAAACGACAAACACCAACCTAAGTAATGGCTTCCTTGGTTGGAGTTATAAGAAGAGGAAATGTAGAAATGACAAAACTATGTGGATTGTAATACTCGGATTCTTTAATGTTAAGGCTTTGTTTGTTAGTTGATTTTCATAATTATTAAAGATTGTTCCAATTTTTGACATTCTATGAAAAATTTAGTTTAGTGTATCAACTACGATTTTTTGGTCATTGGTATATTTTAAGGTAAGATCAAGGAGATCTCTTATATAAATATTTTACGAGTTATAGGTACAAGTTTAATACACATTTTTAACAATGATATTATTTATTAGACACAACTTTTTTTTATAAATTAACCCAAAACCTCTTTTTCCTTGTATATACTTTCAACTCCAATTTCCACCGCCTATATCTTCATCCATTTTTCATGTTGAAACTTGCCGCCTTGGTGGTCATCGAGCTCATCGTTTCTCATGCACCAGCTTGCTTTGCCTAGCCTTCATCGCCGCTCCAGCCACTTCCTCTAACTTTATGGCTCTTTTGAACATTGACTCGTCATTCTCGAAACCTTAAGTTGTTTTCACTAGTATAAATTGTGCTTGTTTTCGTCATTTGCACCACCAAAGTTAAAGTACTTCCTATAAAGCTAAGGGCCGAAAATCAGTATATATACCTAGGGTAACAAATGCGGGTGGTAAAAAGGTTGGTTGTGTGGAGAGTGATGAACGGGTTATATAGATGATAAATCTCACTCATATTTGACATGTAACCCAATTCACCCATCACCCGTTTTTGTTCGGGGTTTCGCCCTTTATTTTAATCAGGTTATTCAAATGGGTCGATTACTCACATAATGCCCAGCCCTGCCACCAACTCTAACAGATCGCCTAATAAAAAAATCCTGAAGTTACTGGGCGATCTATCAACGGTTCCTGCATATGAAGCTGATATTGGAGATGATGGGACGAAAAGACGTTTTTGATGTCAATGGAGGCAGAAGAGGTGGTACAGAAAATGGTGTTCGACTATGCATTTTGTCGTCTCAGTACAATCAATCCCCTATCTATGGATTGGACAAATGATTCACTTGCCGAAATCAAAATTAAAGATCCGACTCAATTTTTGCTATTGCCGATTGGGAGGCTTCATTTTGTAGATATTAGACAAGAGTCTACCGTGGCTAGAGATCCTTTGTGGGATAAGAACACCAAATGTATTATGTAACTAGTGAAACTATGATTTGAAACCAAGTTAAGCTATGCTTATTGCTTTGGCATAAGTAGTAGCTTCACATTTTCATAAATATGATCTTTCTGAAATGATGCAACCTAAAGATTTAGCCCAAATTTACAAATATTCATGTAAATAGTTGAAATATGAAGTAGAACCATGTTAGCACCGTCACCCCACTGCTTTGAAATAAATAGCTTCACATTTTCATTCAAGACTGAATGAAGCACGAGATCCATAACTAAATACACAATCCCTAGTACAACACTAACAGCTATACTACTAAAACGGCATAAACGTTTCATGAAAATCCATTCTCTTATTGTTTAAACATAATCTACAAATGAAGATGCACGTACCATTTGTAAATCTTCTCATGCTCGTTCCACATTAACATGATTTGGAACTTCTGACTGACTGTCAAGTGGCATGTATTGTGCCATTATTGCTCTGATCTCCGAATCCATGTACGACTGCAAAAGCAAAGCAAAGAAAATATGTATAACATTGATCAACTACCATGGAAGCCAAAGATACTACCATACAGCATGAGAGAACACAGACATGAACAATACCGAAAATAAAAATTGTAATACTCAATCAATTCAACATTATATATATGCGGGAAAATTTGGGCCGCATCCTCATGCTCATGTTCAGGTTATTGATGCCCCCATCTTGACCCCCCAGATCCCACTTGATTGGGAAAATACTGGGCGATGATGTTGATATAATCCGGGAAAATATGAAGGGATATAGATTTCGATATAGAGCTTACCCTTATTCTATACTTGTAAATTAGGTAGCCCCCACCAGCAGCCATGGCCAAGCCTATCAAGATGACCCAAACAACAGACCAAGTTGATTTTGCCTCTGCAGCAGACTTGCCTGCCAAACAGAACAACGGAGTAAGGAAAAGGAGGATTTAAAAGGGGCAAGAAAATATTGTTATCAGTCCAGGGGTGATTGCTGTTTTAGCTTTACTTATGCATGCATCATGCTCCCTCATGTACAAAAGACCTCCAGAGCAACTACAGTCATAGCTTCCCCATGTATTCTTGCAGGAGCATTCAGGACACTGGCATGCGCTTTTCTCTTTGCATTCATCAATGTCTGAGAAACAAAAGTGAAGTTTCAGATAGCTTCAATATAAATAAATTATACTCCCTCCATTCAGCAAAATGTGTCCCATTTTAGCCTTGAAATTTTAATCAATAGATGTAATTTTTGATATTTTAGGTGTTGACCATTTTCCTCTTCTATCTCTTTACCCGTTGGTTAAAAAGAGACATGCAAAATTAAGTAATAAAAAAGTAACTAAAAACAGAAATATTTTAGCCCGAATGATGACACACTTAAAAATTGTGTCAAGCTAAAATGACACTTATTATTGAACAGAAGCATTATTATACGAAAAATGTAATTAAACTAAAGTTGAGTGTGGACTGTGGATTATATTCAAGTCATAGATAAATGAGTGTTCCAGGGATAAGGTTACACTAGTTGTTGTACATAGACAAAAACAAAATTAGATCTGTTGGTTTATAAGGTCTTTTAACGGGCTAATATAGTATAGAGAACTTCAAAGGTTTTTCACAGCAACAGTGTGTATGATGAATGGAAAGAACATTTACCTTCACAACTATGGATACCGTCACCTTTGAAACCTGGAGGACACTTGCATTTCTCACCATCATCCTGTCCGTGCCAAAGTAAGAAATCACATCCTATACCATTTAGCAAAAGATAAAGAGAATGTTATATTAACTCACCAGGCAAGCTGTAAAAGTCTGTCCATTACGAGTTTCATGCCAACATCCTCCATGGTTTACCATGCATCTTCCAGGGCCACTGGCTGCTCAAAGAAAAACAAGACAAGGATTATGCAAATGTTATGAATATTGACCACTATAAATGTATAAAGCTTGATGACCCATATTAAGTTCGTATGAAGGCAGATATTTCATGTAAAGCAAAGCAGAGGAAACCAACTCATTGCTCTGAGATTTTGTAATTCGTAGTTGCAAGGTTGAAACGAAGACACATCTCATAGAAAGAATGAAAACCCTAAAGTCAGTAAATGGAGCACCAAGAGGAAAGACGATATACAGATCAAGCATGTGCGTACAAACAAAGCAGCTGTTTGTCAAAGTTCTGACAATCTGACCCTTTTTACTTATTTGTGATGAATTTTCTCATGTCACTGGACATGAGAGGATTCATTTGATGAAACATCATGTTGGATAATATGATGTATACAAAAGAGTCAAATAATATGAGTGCAAAATCTTACAGGAATGTTGGATAAAACTAAAGCTGTCATTCATTTTAACTAAAAGATAAGGAACTCATTATTATTAAGTCACCATAATAATCAACCACAGCAATGTTGAATAAATTGTATGAATTACAGCAATGTTAAGATATTGTAAACAGCCTTGCCAAAATATTTAGGCAAAGTTCCCGGAGTGAATAACAGGAACACCTAACAGAGAAAGAGCATTACTCATGTTGGATAAAGAAAGGAACCCTTTTTAGAATTTTTTCTACACGAATGATCCAAATGCAATGTGGTGCTGATCATGGGGAGGGTCAGTGCATTAGAGTAATCAAATACAACAGTTACAGAAAAAATTCATAGTAGAAGGGAGGGATCATGATTGGGGGTGTGTTCTACCTTTACATGTACTGTAACCATCTCCTTTAAACTGCACCCCATTCACAAGTGGGCATTCACACACCCTCCCACGAAATGTATCCTGGATAAATGACAAGAAGTCTCAGGAAAAAAAAAAGGAAAAGGCAAACAAAGAATTACGAGGATGAAAATAATAGAACAAAAAATTGACCCAGCATATACCTTGCATGCAGTTATATTGGCAACTTTATCTTGCCAACAACCGCCATTATTATCAAGGCACTCATTTGTCTCAATATCTATTAATATACAATGGAAGTCAGTAAATCCACCTATGAACGGCAAAACATAAATTTTATGTTATAAGCTCAATAACACAAATGATCTAAAACCCTACCTTCAGCCAAGCAAGCAGCAGGTTCAGTAGTTTCCTCAAAACCAGAACAAATGGCCTTCAGAACAGACCCTCTTTCCAACTTCCCTGAAGGTAATCAATTTCAGATGATGGATATTTGACCAGGAGTATATGGTGGAATATTGAAACATAAGTCTTTGACCAGGAGTATATGGTGGAATATTGAAACATAAGTATAAGAATGTTACCTCGGTATTGGTGATTGTTCACAACAAGAGTTGGTAATATGGTAACATCACCTCTGGATCCTTTGCCAATCTAAGACACAGAAATGGGGATAGAATATCATTACCATAAAGCTAACAATGAAAAGGGAACTAAATAGAGTAATTGTAGAAATCATGTTTTTACTCATCCTAAATAACAGAATACTGAAACTATAAGATATGCTGAAAGAGTGATTAGAGGCATTACTTGAGCCTCTTGCTCTTGTTTCAGCAGAGGATTATCAGAGTCGGAATCAGCATCTCCTATACACTTCTCAATCTCTTTAATATCAAGTCCTGTAACCATGATGAAAACTTTAGGAATAGATCATCTACAACAAAAATTACTATATCTGAATTATAAAGGGAATGGCATTACCCAAGGATTTGATCACACCATCAGCGCATTCTTTGTTGTATTTCTTCTCCTTCATTGGACATCTAATTTCAAAATCAGTCACATAATCCCACCAAACCCAGGGCCTTTTTCTCTCATTCGCTACTTTAAATACACAAAGCTGCCTCAGATTTTCAAGCACTACATCCTTTCCATCATACCCTTTGCTAAAATCCTGCTCAGGATCCGGGGCACAATATCTTCCATGGTTGATGCACTGTGATGTGCACTGTTTACTCCTAGTAAATGCCTGAGGGCAGTACCATGTGATGTAATGAGGTGTAAACTGAGTGTAGCCACCTTTCTCAAGAAGTTGTGCAGCACCCTTGAAATCTTTTATAAATGACATTAACATTTCACATTTAACACCACATTCACTATTGCTAGTAGTCCACAATTCATACTCCACTCGATCATCAGGATGGGGAACAGCTTCTCTCCAATCAAGATTGACATTAATCATATCCCCATTATCAAAAGCTTTCTTCAGAGTCTCTCCAAATCTTTTTTCAATGAGCGCAGATGGTATAGTTATATTCTCGATATATTTTGCAGATGAGCTATCTTCTTCTGGTGTGTCCATAGTTATCAAAGGTTCATCAATGTCATCTGCCACAAGTACAGCCGCAGCCCCAGCTTTCTGTGCATTCCAGACCTTCAAAGCAAAAAAGCATTCTGCGAACAAAAATAAAATTGGCTAAACAAGACCAAAACATAATGACAAGTAAAGCACTAAAATATCATATAATCTAAGAAACATAACAAATCATTTGGGAGATCAATTAAATAAGATGAATATGAGGTCCTTCGTTTCTTGCAAAGATATCGAACTGCCTTAGAAGCCGATGAGATTTTATTTTTCAAAAAATCAAGAGTAAATCAAACTTCTTTGATATACTCGTGCCAGCCTTCCAGGTGGTTAGAGCACTGTCCCAATATTAGCGGTTGATACAATCCCATTACGTGATAGACCATGATAGAAGACAGGATCAAATAGATATTAGAGAAACTGAAATCTTCAATTTGTACTAATTGGATCACCACTAAACAGGCCCTATCTCTTTCACATTGATCGAATCATCAGACATAATCAAATATAAGATCTTTCAGCTACTCGGATCATTTGCTGGTACAAATGAGGCAAAAAAAAAGGGCAAAAAATGAGGCAAAACAAATTTTAGCAAACTAGAGATCAATTCCAACTTAAAATTCAGCCACCTAACAAATAGTCATCTGCAAGTAAACGAACCTCCACGATCGAGCAAGACGAAGGTAGGCATGGCGCCAGGCTTCCTTTCGAACGAGATGCTGGAATCGCTGAATTCCTTGCATCCCTTGCGATTATCTTTGGGATAAGCAACGATTCCCGCCATGCTTCCGCCATATTGAGGAATCCCGAAGTTGCCGATGGATGTGTCATATGTTCCCTTGATCTTATCAGGAGAAGTAACTCTTAAGCTGTTCTTCTCAACTACAAATCGAGATTCGACGGGGTAAAGTAGAAACCCTAGGTGGAGGTGAAGCAGAAAGAGGAAAAGGAGGAAACTCCGCTTCTGGTGCTTCACTCCCATGGCGATCAGAGTAATCTCGAAGAGAATCTAGCAGTTGCAACAAAGACGGGATTTGCCAAATTTGGATTGAGAGAAAACGATGGGAGTGAAGAAGGGAGTTTCAAGCGTTCGTCATCGATTCAACTCTTGTTCAAATATTTTAAAAGCAAAAAAGGAACCCGTAGAATAATAGAAGACATGCGTGTCGGCCTACCCAATTCGTTGTTTAACAAGAACTCAAAACTTAAGATCAAAGTATATCATAAATGAAGATTAAATATTTAGCTAAATAACATCGGTAAACTGAAATAAAATAGTAAATAAATTTTTAAAAAATGTCAATAATATAATGGAATTTCTAATGTGTGCTATGTACACATAATACAAATACTAATTTTAATAAATTTGATTATTACTTAGTTTATTTTATTTTTAAAAAAAATATTAATTTTAATTTAGATAATTTTTTTTACTTGCAAAATTCTGTATTATTATTATTATTATTATTATTATTATTATTATTATTATTATTATTATTACACAAAGTTGGATGGAGCCTAGAAACTAACTGGGCTCCGACACCCTTATTCAAGGCAAAGCACAAGCGCTGAAAAATAAAAGAACGAATATTAGTGTTAGCCGTGTTACTATGAGCAGCCTGCAGCCCGTGCGACCCTAGACAAAAACTCAAGGGCATCACTCCCTAGCTCTCCAAAAGTAGAGAAGGCAAAAGCAATAAAACTATAACCATTGTCTGTGCACTTCAATTCATACTTCGTCTTCTTTCGGACAACAACATTAGAAACAACAACTTCATGAACAAAAGCATCAACTCCAGGCCCCGCGAAAGGAGAAATACATGTGACATCTAAGTAGACGTTCCTCCCTCTATCCCAAGAGTAAACCAGAAGATCTGCCGGTCGAAGATCTCTACCTTCCTCGGACAAAAATCCAAGAGGTATCTCCTTTTGCACAACGACACCAACCTGAGTACAAATATCCCCCAACACGTCTCGGACTAGGTTATGGCGAAATTTAGATAATAGTTTTGAAATAATTTTTAAAATTAAAATCTGAATACATGAATTTTGTTATAATTGTTATTAAATTATTAGTTTATTTTTTGGGGAAGCTCAACTCAAGCAAGGCTTTGGTGTAAATTTGTGTTATTTTTAGATAAACTTTAGCCTTATTTTAGAGAGGATTTATAATCTTTAAGCATCTCGTTAGTTAGTACTTGTACTTGCAGTAATTTTAGTGTTAAAATGTCACATTAGCTAAGGCCTCGTGTCTTTCATAAAATTATTTCAAGATTTAATGGTCCCCAATTTGAGATCTACGAATTACATGGTCTCGGACCTCAGTCGATATCGAAATTGGACGTTGCATTGCTAGCCTCAGAAAAAATGAGTGATGATATTCGCCTAATTTTTTTCACCTAACCTTTTTTTTCATTGAAAAAATAGACACGTGTTATCCGTGGTTATTTCAAAAGCATTAAATGTGTTATGTGTCAGTATATTTTTCGAAGTAGATCAAGTCTCGCTAGATTCGGGCAGGTCATGGATTGGGCCTGTCCATATGCCGGATTGGGCCGTTGGGCTAAATTCAAATTTTTGTTCGGTGTTCCTGACTGGGCTAGGTCCGGCATGCTTATATGGACTAAGAGTAATGTTCATACCCGCCCATGAATGCGGGCTGTGTTGTCCACTAGGTCGGCCGTGATCAAATTTCATTAAAATTAAAGAAAAAAATATCAAATTTAAATAAAAAACTAGTATTAGTCTCGTACCAAGTACACGTTATACGAGATATCAATATAATAACTTTTACCAACACTCAGTTGATCTAGCGGTAAGTGGTATACTCGTAAAGTAATTGTGTAACACCCCCTTCCTACCCTGGAGGTATTACCGCCAGTAACCCCGATTAAGACTAAACCGAAGCTACCCAAGGCTTTAAATTGATTGAACAAACTAAAAACAAGGTAAATGAAACCATTTATAACCTAACAAACTTAAGTTAAATATTACAGCGGAAAAATACGTAAAAGGTCTTATACAAACCTTAACTTAAAAGAATAAATAAATAGAACAACCTTTTATTTAAACAAAATCTTCATCAAGTCTTCCTTAAGTTCTTATTTCTGAAACTCAGCTTCCTTTTGAAGTAGTTCAACCATGATCTTCACTCAAGTATAGCTATTGGAAACCTTTCTTCAACTTCTAGAGCTTCTAACCTCTGAATCTGCCTCTTGAATCAACTTCCAAGAAATACCTAATGTGCCGTAAACCAACGGTGGACACCAGCCGACCATATAAAAGAAAAGAAGATGGACGGGTTAGTCTAATGAAAGACTAGCAAGCGGAGAATCTAACTTGGTTCTTATGGTTGTAACTAAACATATTGGCATCCAAATCCGAATAGACTCGGATTATGATCCAACAGTTAGCAGTCTTATAGAGAAAAAGAAGGAGACTTGCATAATCAAAAGATAGGACACCACCGCTTGTGGTTTCTTTAAGAAGCATAAACCATTGTTGGGAACTCATAATAATCACATCATATTTTGAAAAGCCTCCATCGACTAATCAGATTGACTTAACCAAAGTTTGATTAAGAATCATTCATAACCAAGAGCAAGAATGGCTTTCCGACTGGACAAACCATTCAGGTATATTAATGTGCCTAACGCACTTATCTTATATTACTTTCAAAACTTTTCACAAACAAGTTGGTGATTCATAATCGGCTCGAACTACTGCCGAAATATTTTGGTATTGTAGAGATCATCGGAGTATTTCATCCATTGTCATCTACCCTGTACCAAGATCACAGGACTTAAGATATCCTTGATCTTTCATTTTGCATATGGTGAGGTAGAGATCAGAGAGGCTTATTACCCTGTCGTCTACACTACACCGTGCCAAATTTGCACTTAGCTAGAGTGCCTGTCAACCCTCTCACACGAAGAGCAGGGGAAGAGAGTCATGACCCACCATTAGGATTAGGCCCCTCCTAAGGTAATATTCGTTTTAAGAGAGGATATGGAACCACGTTTCCCTCCCTGAAACTACCTTAATTCAATAACAATGTCTCAGTGTGAGACAACATACAAGGTCACCCATAACGGACCTAGATCCAGTTCTACCGCAAAACTGAATAAACAACATGGTCATTATTTCTAACAATATAACAACCTATCATATTTTATTAATCATACAAGTTGTTCCCAACGCAAATATTAAATGGGATCCAATTCCTCATTTAATAATAATAACGCAAGAGAGAATCGTCCACTTGCCTTAGAAGGCGTGCTCAACGTCCTTAGCAATTCAACAGTAATCTTTATCATCCTTCTGACAAATATAACAAAAGGATTTCTCAGCAACAAGCTCACAGAAACACTTCTTCGTTGTATTCTCAACTCCTACAACTTCCTAATCGATAAACGATTTAATTTCCGAATATCGATATATAATAAATCCTTAGTTATCATGCTTCAAGGAGCCATCGTGGCGGAATTATAACTAATTATCTGCTTCACTTTTGAAATAATTTTCTAAATAAAAATTGTTCATTAGCAACAGTTCTAAAAGATTACCAAATTTCAGATCAAACGGATTAACAATGAATCCCGAGTAATTAACCGAAGTCCTTTACCTGCCAATCGGTATCTGAAACTTGTATTCGCTATAACTGAAGATCCTGACGTCCGTTTCTCGAGCGGTTTGAACCTGTGGGACCGTATCAACGTCAAGATTATAAAAACCATAAATTTAATTAGCAAAGCGGAACCGAAAGTCCCTTACGGTGGCTCCGCAATCAACCCGCTAATTAATTTCGATCGTATATACCTTCACTCGAGCCCATGGCTCGTTTGGCTCGATAGCGGCTCGATCCTCGAGCCCGAGGGTGGTCGAGTATTTCCCGGCGGCAACTCTTGCTATGGGTGGTGGTCGGACAAGCCAACGGTCGCCGGCGGTAGCCCATAACGAGGCAGAGAGTGACCGGCGGTGACGTTTACTTCTCCCGAGCTCGCCGTCGTCGTCCCGTCCTTTCTCGCCGGTTCTGGTTCAGCTACACCAGCCCAAAGGGGAGGAAGAAGAAGAGGTGGAAGGTGGAAGATGGGATGAGAGAATTGCCGGCGGTGAAGACTGAATTCTTTCTCCAGTCCGTCGTTGTTCCGCCTTATCTCTCGCTCTCGGTTCTGGTCCCTTCTTCCGCAGCAGCCCAAACCCGCACACCGAGAGGAAGAAGATGAAGTGGGAGGTGGAGGGTGGTGGACAGCAGAGAAGGCAGAGGAGATGAGGACGCCGACGGTGAAATTGAATTCGGCTCCCCGAGTCCGTTCCGTCCTGATTCAGCTCCTCCTCTGTTTTTGCCTTCAAACTTCGAGCCCCCCTTTTGTAATTCTATCTCTTTTGTTCCTTAAATCTTAAGGCAAGAAGGGCGGTTTAATAACTAAACCCGTTCGGAACGGGACTCGCGTTAAAGAGGTAAAATTATATACCTCGGACGGAAAAACTTACTAAATACAAAACGTCCCGTAAATTATGTAGACCAATAAAACCAATTTTCCATGATTTTATCACACTACCTTTAATTTTTAAGGGTTCCGTTTCGTATTTTAAATCCTTTACAGTACATAATTAAAAAGACGGCTTATCCAATAAATATTCTTTTTCCACTGAAAAATCCTAGAATTCACACCGATCCATAAAATCATTTCTTTGTGATTTTAGGATATCACCAACAATTTTCTAGGATTTAATTTCCAACGAAAATATTGGATTAAGCGTTAAAACAGACAAAGAGGTTAAAAGAATATCCGAGAAAAATTCAAAAATATCCATAAAAACCGCAGTTATTACAAATTGTCAAAAATCAAAGTGTTTAGAAAAAATTAGAAGACAAAATATGTATATATAACACAATGTAATCTAAAGTAATTGTCAAAATCAAAGTGTTTAGAAAATACTTAATCAAATTGGAGTAGTGCTTTTGAATTTCTAATTATTATACACCCATTATAAAAAAAATTACTTAATTGGTATGTGCTTGATAATATCTACTTATTTTGTAAATATATTACCTAAAATTAGAAAAATAAATTCAAGATATGCATTTAGTGCAATCGCATGTCAATATTCTCTCAAATTTTGAATTGTAGAAGAAAACTACATATATATTTTCTTTTAGATAACTTCAAAAAAAATTGTACGAGAAGGTTAGGATAATAATTTTTTAATACAATTTATTAAATAATAGTGTTTATTAGATAAATTTTAAAAATAATTTGTGTTGGATCAATTAAAATGATAAGCTGTTTTTAACACATCATAGCAGTGGTCCAAACTATTAGGCCAAAGAGACCTATTCGTGATGGGGCTCATCTGGCAAGTGGGGGACGGGAAAATTGTTCGATTTTGGAGAGATAATTGGACCGGCAATGGCCCTCTTAACCCAAAAACTGAGGTCGAAACCCTCATTAATTGGGAGGAACCTGTTGGACCGTACCTCCGTGAGGACAATTCATGGAACAAAGTAAAATTGAGTGAGGTTGTTAATCATGATGACCTCGAAAAAATTTCCAAAATTATTAATCCCATTAATAAAATCCCGAATAGATTGTATTGACAACCAAGCAAAAATGGTTGGTACTCTACCCACTCGACCATGCAGTGGCTCCACCAATCCAAAGGTGAACCCAAAATTAACCTAGAATGGATTAATAAGCTCAACATCCCCCCCCCCCCAAATGAAGAATTTCCTATGGAAAGTGGCACGAAACGGCCTACCAACCAAAACGAGGCATGCTGCCAACCGTATTCCGGTACCACAAGGCTGTGAATCGTGTAACAACCAGGTTAAGGACACAAACCACATCTTACTCTCATTCCCCCTTACTAAGGCTACCCTTAATTCCATAAGTCCAAAACTACGTTGGATTGTCGACCAAGTATCATCGGACGACAAAAAACCACACCAGGTCCTGGAGGAAATTAGGACAATGACAACCAAAGAGGAAATGGAACTCCTCACTAACACCCGGTGGAGCCTTTGGTTCTCTAGAAATAAGAAAGTCTTTGATAGCAATAATGAACCAAACTTGAATAATGTCGATAACATAAGCGCGTTTACTCGAAACCAGATTAAAGAATGGAAACTTGCAGGAGCTTTTGATTCCCCCAACTCTCGCACTTACTGTGCGAGAGCTGGAGCTGGGAGAAAGATTGAAAGTGGTGCCGGGGAAGTTGGTGTTTGGAGAGAAGTATGAGAAGGCGAGGTTTAATGTAACGGTATCGGTGGAGGGGATGATGGCGGGTAAAGTGGTGGAAGGTTCGGTTAGCTGGGTTGATAACGAGGGGAAGTATGTTGTTAGGAGTCCTATCTTAGTTGCAATATAGGTTTGCCTTCGGGCATCTAGTCAAACGACTAAGACCTCACAATAGTATCATAAAATCTCTATTTCGACTCTCATAGACAATGTCCAACACCAAAAGTTTACTATATAGGTTTCATTCATGTAAAGGATGATTGGATCAGTATAAATAAAGTCTATGTTATATATTTGCTCATGATGGTTATCACCCACTTCACAATATGGTTCTTTAGAAGGGTTTGGACTGTCTAATCATGTCATATTTAGCGTGAAGCTAACAGTGTATCATATTATATCTCACGCTTAATTTGCCTTTTCTTTTATATTAGTTTAGGAGTACATATGTTGTTGTTTTTTCTTTATTTTTAATCAATTAGTAACTAGTTTAATTACATTATCAAATATTGTCAAACTGTCAATCCAAATACACTCTAATACTAAAATTGGATGAAAAGAAAATAGGAAGAAAAAAAAGACATGTAACTCGATGTTTTTTTTGAAAAAAAAAACATAACCATGAAAAATTCATAGTAAGCTTTCAAACATTCAATTCAATATAAGTACTAGTAGAGTTGAAATTCAATTTTAGTATATCTCAGGCATTTAGGTCCATTCTTACAAAGTTTATGGTTAGTGGTCCTATTCATTAGATTTCAAACACTAATTTTAATTAGCTAGCAATTTATATCTAGCTCATAGCAAGTGGAGGATCCTTCAAGTGTTTGTCTTTGCAGTCATGGCCTTGTTTTAGAACACAAAAAAAAATATGTAATATCTGAGATTAAATTTCTTAAATAAAAATTTGGGTTAGAGAAATAGTGCTCCAAGCAATGTTCTAAAAAACGCTAGGCGGGAGCTAGACAGTGGGATAGGGCCTAGCGTCTAGACGGCTAAACGGGGGCCTAGGCGGAGTTGTGGCGGGTCAGTATAATTTTTATTTTATAGGGTTATTATTTGTCATTGGTGAAAATATATAAATAAAGAGCAATTTTATCATAATGTCTCTGTATAAATTCAAGCCTAGAGCCAACCTAGAGTCTGCCTAAGCCACCTAGAAGGCCGCAAAGGCCACCTACCTTACACAACTCGTCTAGGCACTCATGACTAAATCGGAACGGTGGATCACTGCCCAACTTCTAGGTGGCCGCCTAGACATGTTTTAGAACAGTGCTACAAGATCATATTAAGAAAAGAGAGACACTTTGTGATCGATAAAATAATGGATAGGAAGTAACTAGAAAGATTTTTAAGTTGCCTTACACATACTTTTAATTTTAAATATAAAAGGGGCTAAACTTAAAAAGCCCTTACAAGTCAAGTTGAAAATTAAAATGTTTGGAGTTAGACTAATCAAGAAAACTAAAGTAGTCTATGAGCATAAAAATCTAGAGTTGGACGACTCATGATACAGATGAAGACTATGAACTTGGTCTTAAAAATGATGTTAGCAAACTATATTTCGAGCGTTTTTTTTAATAAAAAAGGATAACAAGCTTTGCATGCACAACAATGGAAGTTTAAACATTATTAAGTGCAATTACACCGCTATGGAGAAAAGATACTTGCAATCTTATAAACAATCAACGAATTAATAATTTTTTATCATAAACCCTTTACAGTTAGAATTGATTTTAAAGGAATACTGAGATTTATTTAAAACAATCTAGATAATATTTAAGTGCAAGGAAGGCACTTGCATCGGCAAATAACACTTAATTGTTTATCATTAGATATTGAGCACAAGCAGGGATCATTGGCTGATAGTTTAACACAAGAATTAATAGCTAAAAACATGTCTAACAACTCAATGATACCAACAAGTCAACCAATTACAAAGTTATATCAAAACTATGAGTTTAAGAATGTCTCTCTAGAAGTAATTGAAGAATTAGTCAACTTTGCCCTAGCAATGTATCCCTTAGAAGTAGATAGACGTGGGTATGATGAAAGAAAGAATTACAACTAGGGATGGGTGCCACCTTCTAATCTATCTACCATTTCTATTTTAGACTAAGTTAGTAAGAAAAGAAGTCAATAGGGACTTCTATTGGAAAACTATAAGGGGGCGTTTGGTATAAATTTGGGTATGGAAATGAGATGAGGTATCGGGTTGGATAGGTATGAGGTTGAAAACCCATACATTACTTTAGATGTTTGATAAAAATTCAGAGATAAAATTAGGGTTTATTTTAAGAGTTTAACTTTCTCTTTTTCCTCCTCCTACTGTGTAATTTTTTCTTGTGTGTTCTCCTACAATCATCTTCTTCTTTATTTTTAATTTCTTTCTTCCTACCTCGTCACTCAACACTCAATCAAGAAGGAACCCATATTGTAGAAGCAAACTCCATTGTTTTGTTTTTTTGGCCCTCCACTGTACGTTTTTGACATCTTAAGAATTGAGTTTTAATGGTGACCAAGAGAGCTGGGTAAGAAGAAGATGGTAATTAAGGAAAATAAAGCCCTAAAATAGAGACTGAAATTGGAGCCTAAAATCAAGATCAATTGCAAATATAAAGAAGATGGAGTAGTACGTAGCAGCGTAAAAATGGTAATTTTCATTCCTACATGGAATGAAATCTCATACCCTAGCAATATGTGAGGTATGAGAACCCCATACCAAGGAGGTTTAGGGTATGGGTTTGAAACCTAAAAATTCTTCCAACAAACACCATGTATGGGGTTTTCATTCCACAACCCCATACCTGATTCCCCAACCCATGTAAACAAACGCCCCCTAAGATATCTTAAGGAATATTAGAATTAGGAATAACATGATGAGGTTGGGCCTATCTCGTTCCCTATTGTTTTGGGCTTGTCTTGATCTACTAAGAAGCAGAGTCGGTGAAGCTAAATGAAATGAGAGAGAGGGAGAGAGAGTTCTGGTGACTTGAAGACGTACTTCCAGTGGCCTTGTAGTGGAGCGATCAACTAAATGTAAAGTTCGTTGAGATCCGTAGTGGTGTGTGACACTTCGATTCCACTAAGATCGAAGCCAACCTATTTGGGGGTCGAAACCCATTCGATACTCTTCTTCTCATCTTCGTTCTTGTGTTGTTTTTCATTTGATCATTTTGTTTTGCTTAATTCTGGTCTATGTGATTCCATTGTTTGTAACCATTTTTGAAACACTTTTGTGTTAGTGCATTAAGGGTGAGTCTTCCTGATCCTGAGACTCCGTCGGGTAGGCGCAACCAAACTGTGTAAACAATCTATGTGTTCGTCTTATTCTTCGATTCTTTACTTTCTTTGTTCTTTTTTATTCGATTACTTGGTGGATCTTTCAAATTAGTTTACGTATCTACGATCTCTTTTTTCACGTTAAAAGTAGGTTTTTAGTGAAAAGTATTTTAAAACCATAAAGAGAACAAAATCCTCAGATGATCAACCTCTTAATCTCTTTTTTTATTGAGAAAAAAAAGTTTAGTTATGTTTAGTTGAATTTAGTATCATTAAATAGCAATAATATCTAAAATATGTTGGTATACGAATGTCGCAATTCTAAATTATCACAAATTCTTAAGAGCCAAGAGGATGCAAGGAGGGCATTATCTAATCTATCTAACAACTTAAAAAGTTATCCTCAAGATCACATAAATGTCATAATATTTATTACAAATTCATGTATAACATAAATTTAAATGATAAAAATTCAAAAAATAATCTATAGCATAGTGGTAATAATGCTTCTTAATAACCCATAGGACTTAAGTTTAACTCTTCTTGAGAGCATTTTGTTTTACCTAATTATTTTTGATGATGATGATCTATTATAAAATTTTCTTAATCTAAAGTTAGAAGGTTTTGCTTAATAATGGTCGATTTTAATTTTGCAACTTGACATCAACCTTTGGTATTATACACAAAACATAACATCAACCTTTGATATTACATCATTAATTTAGCAACCATTGATATTAAACACAAAGATAACATCAAAATTTTGGTATTACATAAATATTTTAAAATTACAACTTTTGAGATTACAAATAAATATTTTTAAATCACTAAATTACAACTTTTGAGATTACAAATAAAAGTAAAAAAAAAAGATAAGACCATTGACATTACAAAAAAAAGATAAGTTCTAATTTAATATATAATTTTTTTATGTTATACTCTTTTCTAATTATATAAGTCTTTCACTTTTTGTATATCTATTTCATTCACTATTAAGCCAAAAAAACCCAAATTTCTCAAGAGGATATATCATGGAAAAGTAGTGGAAGTTAAAGAGAACATACTATACATAAAATAATATTATTTAATTCAAGTAAAAAAATTTACGCTTAATTTTTATTTAGTCTTTTTACATGATAATATTTAGTTTTAGCCAATACATGTTATAATTACCTTATGATTACCAAATATATATATATATATATTTAAATAATAAACATAGATCATAAATTTGCTCTGTCCAACAGACGGGTTAAACATCTACTATAGTACAATACTAAAGCAAAACCCATGTTAGTATAAAAATTTGTGCCACATGGCAATTATTGAAAAAAATTGTAGTAATTAATTTTAATTTGGGCTAAATTAAACATATAACCACTTTCCCACTTTCCTTAAACATATATCCACTCTCCCATTATCTATAACCTCCACATCATCAATCATCAATCTACATACTAAAGAAGGAGCCTCATGACACATGTCATTCCCTCATTTATTTCGCATACGTGTCAAGCCGTGGTTAACTCTGCATAATATGTGGTGCCACCTAATATCCACATATTCAAGCATCTTAAAAAATATTAAATTCACATATTTATCTCTTAATTTCATAACCTATTTTGTACTTATCCGTTAATCTTAATTAATTTATACTTATCCTTTCACCTCTTCTAACTAATTAACCTACGTAAACTAAAAAGATTTGCACTTTATCTTTTAACCTAAATTAATTAATATTAAATTAAAAAGATTTGCAACTAACATATTGATTTTAAGATACTAAAACTAACCTACAAATTAACGTGACTAACATATTGATTTTAAAGTAATTTTATCTTTTAATACTCTAACCTAATCTAACACATTGATTTTTTAACGAGATATATTCATTCTTATCTAAATCAGTTAAAAATAATACCTAGATTTAATATATATTTATGCAAATTTTTTATTTCTCCTTTATACACTACATATTTTCTTCCATAATTATATATTGACACTAATTTAATAAAAAAATATTTAATATTAATCATACTTTTAGATAAATTTAGAAAGAAGTTATTTAATTTTCTCGCTTTTCAAGTTGATATTTTACGTACATTTTAATACTACCCTTCTCAATTTATTAACTTTAGAAAAAACAAATAAAAGTAATTGATTTTTTTTCATATTTACATAAATATAATAACAAAACAAACTATTTTAAAAATTAATTTATTTTTAAAATATATTAATATATTATTTATAAATAATCAACCCCGTATATGGTACGGGTACTTATGCTAGTATAATAGAAAAATCGTTACAAAATTTTTATACTAACATGGGTTATTATTGTATTCCCGTACATGATACGGAAACAACACTTGTTCTAGTATTAAGTACGTGTCTCCTCCTCCTTCAGTGATTGAAGTTAATGGGCCTCGCTATTGATTACAATACATGATTATCATAATTCATTCTATTAACATGTGATAAGTAACTACTTAAATAATTAACGTCCCACACACAAGCATCAAATAATTCTCACAACCTTTTAAAAAAAAATTCTCACAAAACATATATATATATATATATATATTGATACAACCCACTAACCATATATTAAATGCTGTATAACCTAAAAAAAAAAAATCATATTTTTATTATGTGGTTGAACGCGGTATATCTATCTTCAAGTCGGCGTGAATTGAATGAACGGAGGCACAATCTTTCTTGCTATATCATATCTTTTCACATACGCGATACACACGCAGAGTTAGTTTACTAGCAATGGGCCGCGCGTTGCGCGGCAATTATCACAAAAACATGCCACATATGAAAGAAGCAATTAAACCAAAACAATAAGATTTGTGCAACAAGAAAAACCAAAAAAAGCCTACATTTAAACAAAAAAACTTAAATAGGTGTTGTGCAAGTCTGAGATTTGTTTCCTCTATAAAAATAAACAATTTGAGATCTATGCAATCAGTATAGAAATGAAATCCCCTTCCTAAGCTTGTTGCCCTTCTCTTTAAGTAATATCTGAAAAATGACAAACTGACATGGTGCATGTATTCACTAATCTAAATCCATCTTAAATTAATAAGTTGTTAATTATTAACTGGAGACAAAAGTAAGATGAATTTTTACATTGAATCCTTACACCACCAAGAAGCTTCCTTGTTCTAGATGCTAAAAATCCATATACAGTAGAAACTAATAGTAGACATCATTACCAAAACAAGGAACATTACAAGTGTTAACATATATGAGAAAAAAGGAAAGGTTTGCCGAATGATAGAAGACAGAACCAACATCTCAAATGAATTTGAATAACAGTGATTGCTCAAAAACAAATCTACTACAAACAAAATGGTTGTCTCAACACAAAATTCAAATGGTTCACAGGGAAGTGCGTCTAAAAGATGTTGCAGATAGAACTTAGAATCCAAGCTTGCTGCGGCGCTAGTGGTTGTGCTTCACATTATACCAAAAATCTAACCTAACAAAAATCTGAAGTGAAAGAATCAAATTACCTGATCCTGAGTTGAACAATTCAAGTCAAATGTAAAGAAATCGAAACAACTAACATAAATATAAATTGGGATTCCTATTCCATTGAAAAATTGAAACCCTAAGCGTCAATTTCACCATAGAAAAAGAAGAGCCCAAACCTCTGAAGCGATACCACCGACAACAATTCCATCTTCGCCTAATCATCCTCGCCTCCCTACAATCGTGCCCGAGATTAAGGTACTAAGAAAAAAAAGTTGAGATTATTAGACAAAAAAAAAAGGCAGGCTCAAAGGCAAACCATCAAATTGACAATAAAAATAACACCAACATCATCTTTACCGGCCACCAGCAGAGTCTTCTCCTATCTCCTAAAGGGCCAAGTGGTGGAGGTGAGGCAGTGAAAGAAGAGAGTTTACAGACCCACTAATTGAAGCCCCGCAACCACCCATGAACACATCAACACCGGCACAGCTCTCTGATCACCATCTGTAACACAAAGACTGATATGAAAGCTCACCTGATAGCCGATATGAAAGATCAATTGCCTGCAAAACAAAGACTCAAAATAAAGCCTATTTTAACCAATTCTTGAAAAAAAGAGGGTACACAACTCACTCGATCAAAAGTATTGAAAAAAGAAACCCTCTCCTAAACCTGAAAAAAGAAACTGCCAAGCAAAGGACAACAAACAAGGAAGCAAAACCAGAACAAGAGAGCTTCAAACCCAGCTAGCGGAGGATAAGAAATCTGGAAGGCAGAATGACAACAAATGAAAGAGGAGGTAGCAAACCTTCTGTTCTGAAACCAGCATAAAATTTCAGCAATAGCTTGATTAAGGCCTCTCAATAGTGAATTGGAAGAAACAACATATTTCATGAAGGGTTTTTGATTAATGATCTCCAACAGGTTGTAACAAGCTGCTTGGCCCTTGCTAAGTGCCCCAAGATTTGAAAATGAGTGGCCCGAACTCCTACATAAAATTTCCCACCATTTTTCATTCCAGAATTGTATGAACTAAAACAAATATATAGATAAGTATTTTTGAACCTGACATGCTGCCAACAATGGCAGAGAAAATGGTGGTAAAAGCCTCAAGTTCACCCACCTGGAACAAAAAAAATATGGTTTATCTCAACTTAGACGGAAAAAAATTACCCAAAATAACTTAAACATGATTAAAACAAATCACATAATATGTATATTCAATTATCAACTCTAACCTCTGGAGTGTTATAAAGAGTTATGCAATTAAGGGTAATTAAAAAAGAAAATTACCTTAAATACACCAGCTGTAGAAATAATTTGTTGGTCATGGCAGATTGAGGAAATTGGTTTTCCCACATCCATGAAACCCTCAACTAATTCAAGAACTTTCGCATTCAGAACAAGGTAAGCAGGAGGACGTGAAACTTCTATGAAATAATCTCCCCATAATGCTGTTTTTCATATCAAACAATACCTTTAAAATATTTTTTTGTTGGTTTGATGATTACAAAACAATAAATAAATAAATCTTCTTATGAATAATCATGAACACACAATTGTCATTTGGTGGTAACTACAGAATGCAAGGATCAATGACCACGGAAACACAGATTCACACTTGCTGGCCCAGTGTTCCTCCACTCATTAAGATCAACTTGTAAAAAAGAACAACTGCATTTTTCTTTTCCTACACTCTAATTCTAAGTTTTTATGCACATATGAAGAAACAATAAATTAACTTAGCTTGGCATAGTAGCATCCAACACTTCAGATTTTTTCTTGTGCTTTGTTGAGTTAGGGCTCACACCTAGCCATATCTGGATGAGCTCAAAAACCCTCTTATCACACAAGAGCTCTCTATGTTGAGCATTTACTGTGACTCTTTCTATGGCATCTAACCCATCTGCCATAGCTGATTCAGCTGGCACTGTTTCATCTCCATCCACGCATTAATACTCAGGCTATCAAAACAAACAGGTTACATTAGTACCTATTCGAAAGAGTGTCATTTTAGCCTTTAAATTTTGTCAAGAAATGTTTGTCAGTTTAGAGATGTAATCTGCAACTATCTACTCTTTCTATGCAAATTATCTTCAATCGTAAGCTACAAATGAGGGAAATAATTGATATTTTGTAATTTTTGGTTGCATCAAAGGCTAGAATGACAATCTTTAATGAACAAAAGGAGTATATAAAAATCAGCAAAAAAAATGAAACTTTGGCACAGGACAAGCAGAGTTGCTCACCAGTCTATCACAGATTTCAGATGGATCCACAATGGGTGAATCTTCTGATCCATAATTGCACAATATAAATTCAAGTGATCTTTTATAATAAAGAATGTTTATTGAGTTGTTGAGCATTGGAATTAAGAAGTGCTTAGTTACCATACATTAAAAGGGGTATCATAAGAAGTTCCATAATCGTTATAGAATCTAAATCCTTTAGGTAGTTGAGCATTGTTAAGAACTCGGCGAGTTTCACTTGCCCATTTATGTATATCATTGTTCAAAGGAAGAGCTATTGTTTTCCCATCAATGCTCAACTGTATCATGGCTGAAAGAAAAATACAATGTTGGAAATTATGATGCCTGTATCATGTTAACTATTTGTAACCACTAACCAGTTATGAGTCAGTACCTCATTGTTCTTCAATGCTTCTTCAAACAAACTGGGACATTCAACTGACCCATATGACTTGAGTTTACAAGAAGAATCCTTATCTTGGTTAGGTTCCTTATACCAAACCTGAAATAACGGTTTCTCGTTCCACTTAAATCCTGGATTTGGCAGGCTTTCATATAAGGATGGACACTCAACCAACTGCAAATTGGGATAAGAAAATCATACGGTCATACCAATTGATTACATCAGAAAAGATATACTTCCACTCAAGTTAAGAAATTGTTAAGGGTGAAATCTTAGGAAGAACATTGGTTTGTCCAATAGGATAGAGCTTCTCTATCACTCACAAATCCCAGTCCTCCATAAGTAACACTTTCCAAGAAGTGATACTCTCATATAGGTATTCAAATCAAGGTAAAGAAATTATTAATAAAGTCATGATCACAAACACATGCCTTGTAAGATGTTCTCTCAGCTCAACCACAAGTTCTCTGATGATTTTTTTTTTAAATCTCTCAACTCTTATTCAAATGAAGCCAGAAGCTAGAGTTCAGCCACAAACTCTCTTTTACTGAACACCAAACTTGTGGAAAACAAAATGAACTATAATTGTATAAGTTGAAAAAAAAATTCACAAAGTAATTCCAGCACTTAAAGTGCATCCCCTACACACAATCAAGCATGGAATGTATAGGAGCCAGCACATAGACTCAATTGAAAGAAATATCACAAACAAACTTAAAATGCATCACTTACACACAATCAAGCATGAAACGCACAGGAGCATGTACATAGACCCATTCAAATTAGAAATTCCTTGCATAACCTAATTTCGTAATCCACGTACCATGGAAGAAGCAATTAAACCGAAAAAAGGAATTGGATTTGTATAGCAGAAAAATCCCAGAAAAGCCTGAAAAAAAAAAACTTAAACAGCTTCAAAAGATTGACAACAAATTTCTTCATTTGGATCACCCCCTGCATACCTTGCCAGCATCAACAACTCGGGGGCGGTCAATTCCGCCGTTCAGTCCTGATTCTCCCTCAGTCTGGTTCCTCCCTAGGGTTGATTATCAGCTGAGTTAACATGGAATTGAGAAATAAGAACCACGGTTGACATAAAGATAATAGGAAACAAAATTCAATTGAGAGCGAGAAACAAAATTCAATTGAGAGCGAGAAGTTCAAACCGATCAATTTTGGAGACAAATTTGTGGACTTTGACGAGGCGGAGAAGATTTGCCGTCGGTGCAGAATTCTTTCCCGAGTCCGTCCTTCCGTCCTGATTTTCTCTGGTTCTGGATCCCTTCCTTGCCGTTCAGTTTTGGAGACAAATTTATGGACTTTGACGAGGCATAGAAGATAGCCGGCGGTGAAGAATTCTTTCGCCCCGTCATGATTCTCTCCAGTTGTGGTCCCTCCCTAGGATTGTTTATCAGTTGAATGCGCAGTACGAAGGAGGTGGAGAGATCGGGAACTGGGAAGTAGAAGGGAGAGAACGAGAAAGCAGGAGAAAGAAGAAGAGATCGGGACCGCACGATAGTCTGGTAAAATTTGTACGGGAAATTAACGGCTCAAATCTGTAGTTACGCATACTTTTATGTTAGAATAGAAGAATAGAAATAGATATTGCTTTCTTAATCTCTCTACCAAGTACCAACCTATCTCATAGCTGTCGTCCTTAATCAAGAAATTTATTTGCTCGCTAGCAATTCCTAGTTTCTCCAATTATTAGTCGATTTCTTCTTAGGTATGGAGAGCCAATCGGTGAAGGATCTCAATAAAGAAGCTGCCATCACCAAGCAAGAAGCATTGCACGGTGTAGCAGAAGGAATTCCACTCTTTACACAAGCTCATTACTATCACGGAAAGTCGATGGTGACGATAACGACAGCCACAACAGCAGCAACAATAAAAACGATACAAGTAGGAACGGTGACGACGGCGACTGCGACAGCCATAGTAACAACAAGAAAAACAACCATAACAATCAACGGAACAACTACAACCACCACGGCGGTGGTAGCCACAACAATAACAATTACACCCACCACGGCGGTAGCGGCAACAAAAACCAGACCAAATTTAGGTTTCAAGCGTCTAATCAAGTTGTTTCTTAGGAAATGTTAAAAGAAACTTTTTAGATGAATACTCCATATAACTTAGGTTTTAATTATAGATTTTAAGTCCATAAATATAAGATATGATTTTAATATATATTGTGGCGTGTGGATGTGTGGTGAATGATATTGATTAAAGATATAAAATTAGGAGATATTAATATTCTCGATCTCTTCCTTGTCCAATAAATAAATACACTTTCATATATTATTTTATATATTATTATTATTGTTATATATATAAATATAGCATTACTAATTAATTATATACTAATTAAATCACACATGCCGCTTTTAGATTGGACCACACCACCCCTTTTATTAAAACCAATCTGATTGGTTCCGATTTCCGCCCAAACCGGCACCGGTTCCGGTTTGGAACCGGGCATTTAAAAAAAATAAAAAAAACGACTCAAGACGCGATCGCGGAAAATACCAACCGCGATCGCGGGCCCAAAAAACAGAAACTCTGTTTTTGGGCCAAAGTAAGGCCGCGATCGCGATTGCTCTTTACGCGACCGCACAATGGGATCCCGCGATCGCGGTTTGGCCTTTGGCCCAAACCGGGCTTGGAAATTGGACTAAGGCGAATCCGCGATTAATGCTTGTTCTTCAAAACAAAAAAGTTGGTAATTAAAGGGCTTGGACTTAAAATTAAGTTGCCTACGTATCCTCTCGGGGTTATAGAGGAATCAAAGCCCACGTAGTTCTCTTACCTTTCGATATGAAATCCCGATTTTCTTACCATCTACGTCGATGCATCCGAAGCGCTTTGGGATTGGGACTCATTGTCTTGCCCGTCTGAGTCGGAAGTTTCGGATACCTCCGCCTTTTGTTGACGAATTTCCGCCCTCTTCCAATCACATACGCACACTTGGGCTTCCAAGACATCGGGTTTAAACTAGATCGTTTTGCGTCAAGGACGTGTCCTCCTTCGCTAAATGTTTGCTCTACCGATACGGTCGAGGCGGGAACAACAAGCACTTGACACTACACCATTCTGCAGATTTAGCGACCATATTTTAGCGACCACGGCATATGGTCGCTAAATAGCAACCATATGGTCGCCAATGGTCGCAAATCTGGACGTCAAAACGGGGGGAAAATAAAACCAAATTCGCGACCACGTGGTCGCTAAAATGGGCGACCACATGATCGCTAGGCCTTTATAGTCGCAACAAGTGTGCGGGCTAATTTCCCGCCAGCATATAGCGACCATATGGTCGCTGAAGTTTGCGACCATATGGTCGCAACTAGCAGAACACATCTCAGCGACCATATGGTCGCTGACTTGGTCAGATGTTTTGGCGCGGCACATCTATTTTGGCGGGTAATATCCCGCGTTTTTGGCGACCACTTGGTCGCTAAAAACAGTAATTGGTAAAATTCCCGCCATTTAAGCATATATTGCATTCTCATTCCGCTAAAAAATGCACTCTCATTCCGCTTCAACACAACTTCACTCTCATTCCACTGTCTTCCAAAATATTCACAAAAGAGAGAAAAAAATCAACCACAACTGTGAATTGATTCTAGGAAGAAATTCCGTCAAATTTTATCGACATCGTCACTAAAGGTATGTATTTAAATCTTATTCCTAATTTTTCATTCCGTCGTTATATTGTTTTAGATAAATATTGACGGTAGAAAGCTTTCGTTTATATATTTATAAGAGATTGTATTACAGAATTTTACCGCAAATAGCAATTGGTTATGTTGTAAATGTGTGTTCTGCTGTTCTGAAGTTGGCGACCATATGGATGCTAATTAGCGACCATATGGTCGCTAAATGCGTAGCAGCGACCATATGGTCGCTAATTAGCGTCCATATGGTCGCTAAAAGAAGTTGAATTAATTTAATTGTACTCTTATTTTGAAATGCAGGAAGGAAAAAATGCGTGAGTGGATGTATGTGCGTAATATAGATGGTTTTTTGAACAACGAGTTTTTAGCTGGCGTAGAGCAATTTCTGGAATTCTGCAAATCTATGCCTTCCTATAACCCATCCGAATTAAGGTGTCCGTGTCGGAGGTGCAAGAATAAGAAAATGAAATCCGTGGATGATGTGCATTATCACCTTGTTAAGGAAGGTTTTGTTCCGAACTATTACCATTGGGTTTCACACGGGGAGACAGATGAAAGGTTCGCTGCATTGTTGGCTGAGTCTAGACAGCATGAAGGTTGTAGCAGTTCTGATCCAGCACCACCATTAAATGGTGGGAATGATAATCGAATGGAACAGATGGTGTATGATGGTTTTAATTATGGCCGAAGTGATTACACTGTTGAGGATCCCGTGTAGAATGCGGATATAATGCATGAGCAAGGGGAGCAATATTTCAATGAAGCGCCCAATCCCGATGCACAGCGTATGTACGACATGTTGCCGGCCGCAAATAGGCCTTTGTGGCCTGGATGTGATATGACGCAGTTGGAGGCTGCGACTGAGCTACTGAGCCTAAAGTCTAAGCTAAGGATGACGGAGCGCGGATATGACATGATCTTGGATTTTTGCGGACGTGTTTCTCACCCGGAGACGACATTACCAGCCACGTTTTACGACACGAAAAAACTGGTTGAGGATCTCGGTCTTCCTTACGAGATGATTGATTGTTGTCCAAACTCTTGCATGATATATTGGGGTGCAGATGCAGAATACGCAGCATGCAAGATATGTGACTATCCTAGATGGAAGGAAGGCAAGACAAAGCCCATTCCCTATTCTCGTATGTTTTACTTGCCAATAACTCCACGGTTGCAGAGGTTGTACGCATCTATGGTGACTGCCGAACACATGAGATGGCATGCAGAGCATGCACAAGATGGGGTGATGAGACATCCTTCAGATGCAGAGGCATGGAGGCACTTCAATGTTGTGTGGCCAGATTTTACAGCAGAAACACGAAATGTGAGACTAGGCTTGTGCACGGACGGTTTCAATCCGTTCGGGGCGTCCGGGCGCCAGTACTCATGTTGGCCTGTGATTCTGACACCCTACAACCTTCCGCCGTCGATGTGTATGCGATAAGAGGTTATGTTTTTTACGGTTATTGTACCTGGACCGAAGAGCCCTTTAGCAGAAGTTGGATGTCTACTTGCAGCCGTTGGTAGCCGAGCTGAAGGATCTGTGGCTTAATGGGGTGTGCACATACGATTCTTGGAGGAAGCAGAATTTTGTGTTGCGTGCAGCTGTAATATGGACTATTAGTGACTTCCCCGCATTTTCGATGTAGTCTGGTATGTTGTTAATTTTACATATGCTAATCAATTTGAAACTATTATATATAATAATAATGCATATATATGATTTGTGAAATTTAATTAATGTGTGATACAAAATATATGTTTGTGTAGGCTGCAGCACTTCTGGGAAATACGCGTGTCCTTATTTCATGGAGGACACCGATGCATTTTATCTAACACATGGACACAAAATGTGTTGGTTTGATTGTCACAGGAGGTTTACAGACTGATCATCGCTTCCGAAACAACAAGACTGATTTCAAAAAAGGTAGACGGGAGCGTCGTGGTCCCCCGGTACTTCGTGATGGATACGAGATATTAGACCAGATAAACAATATGGGCTTGATGAAGATAACTGAAGTGGGAGCTGAGGAGCACAATGCCGCAGTCAGTAGAGGTTCTGGTTGGAAGAAGAAAAGCATTTTCTGGGACCTACCTTACTGTCCTAGTCTGCTGGTAAGACATAATTTAGATGTCATGCACATTGAGAAAAATGTCTTTGATAATATTTTCTTCACCATTCTCGATGTTCCGGGGAAGTCGAAAGACAAGTGGTCGGCTAGAAAGGATATAAAGGAATTGTGCAAGCGTCCGGAGTTGGAACCTGATGAGGAGGACAATAGGTACTCAAAGGCTTGCTATGCACTAGATCGTCATGAAAAACAAGTGCTTCTAGATTGGTTGAGATCCGTAAAATTCTCGGATGGCTACGTCTCCAACTTGAGCCGCTGCATTGACTTGCACAAGCTTAGGCTCTTTGGGATGAAGAGCCATGATTGTCATGTGTTCATGCAAAGGTTGATGCCTGTTGCTTTTCGTCCATTTCTTGATGACAAAGTATGGGAGCCCATAGCTCAGCTAAGTGTGTTCTTCAGAGACTTGACGTATTACGAGTTGAAGCCTGAGGTGGTTATGCAATTGCACAAGGAAATACCAATAATTTTGTGCAAGCTGGAGCGCATCTCCCCCCTGCATTATTTGATTCAATGGAGCATTTGCCTATTCATCTGCCACGGGAAGCTTTACTTTGTGGCCCTGTCAATTATAGATGGATGTATCCAGAAGAAAGGTACGTACAGTTGTATGCAATTGTTCAGTTTTGGATTCATATAATGAACTTGTATAATAAATATTAATGGTTTTGAATGTATATCATGTAGGCTCTTAAAAAGGTTGAAGGCCTCAGTTGGCAACAAAGCCCATGTTGAGGGGTCAATTTGTAGTGCCTATCTCGTTAAGGAGACGTCCACATTCTGCTCGTATTATTTTAGCTCACATGTGGCGAGCACTCATATGGATAACGCCCGCAACGTCAGTTGCACACTTCCAGTTGGGGTTGATCCGAGCGATTTGTCTATTTTCACAACAACTGGTCGAACCTTGGGTAGCAGATCAACTAGTCGTTTCCTCACAGATGATGAATTCCATGTGATCCAAACTTACATTCTCATGAACTGCGTCGAAGTGGAACCCTATATTGAGTACGTTTCTATAATCTCAACTAAAGTTGGTTCGATATATATATATATATATATATATATATATATATATATATATATATATATATATATATATATATAAAGTACGTATTTCATTCAGTTACTCTGTCGTAGGTACTATTTGACAAACTTCGTGCGGTCATCAAATCCAACAATAACCGATGCTGAAGAGCAAAACATTTTGGAAAGACACTTTCGCCTCTGGTTTTACTCCCATGTAAGGATTTCTTATATTAATTTCTATTTAGTTTCAAAATGTACATGTGTATGTTGAATCCGAAATTGTATATACATGCTGATTTAAAATTGCAGGCCGACGGTACGGCAGTTACAGATCCTAACATTGCAACACTTGCTCGTGGACCCTCTAAAAAAGTGAGGGCATATCCTGGTTACTTTGTCAATGGTTACCGATTCCACACGAGGGCACATGCATCAACCAGGGCCACTGACAGTAGTGGAGTTTCTATTCTAGGACAAAGCTTCGGCACCGACGAGGAGGACTTCTATGGTGTGCTAGAGGAAATCATTAAGCTGCATTACCTATCTCCAACCGTAAAGCGCCCTATTGTCTTTAATTGTTCGTGGTATGACACTAGAAGTCGTGGAGGAACACGCATTCACCCTCACCTCAAGCTTGTCGATGTTCATCGACATAAAATGTTGAGAACAAAAGATCGTTACATATTAGCACATCAAGCCACTCAAGTTTATTTCCTCGATTACCCAAGGGTGAGGCGTGCAGATGCTGAATGGAGAGCGGTCTGTAAAGTGAAGTCACGAGTGTGGCCCGATGAAGGTACGTGCGTAGACCCTCATGAGAGTGGGTCCAGGGGCGTTGTCGTTGAGGAGGCATTTCAACATGATTCTTCCCTTCCACGAGTTATCGACGACAGTACACAAGATAATTATCCACTTGGTCCGTTAAACGACCCAAACGGAGAGGATCATGTCGTTGAGGATCAAGAAGAGACGTCTACTGAAACGTCTGAGGGTGAGTTTGAGAGTGAGACGGATACAGATGAGGAAGACATGTAATCAGAATACTACTATTGTTTTAATTTGTCATTCACTTTTATGATTACACTATTGTTTTAATTTGTCATTCACTTTTCTGATAACACTATTGTTTTAATTTGTCATTCACTTTTCTGATAACGCTATTGTTTTTCCATTCACTTTTCTGATAACACTATTGTTTTGCCATTCACTTTTCTGATAACACTATTGTTTTGCCATTCACTTTTCTGATAATACTATTGTTTTTCCATCCTTTCCAACCATAAAAGGAGATAACCATCTCCAATGCTGAAATACCTTCCAAGTGAAAACTCCCCATCTTCACCTGAAGCTCATCCTCACCTCAAATCCGACCTAAAACTTCCTTCCTCAAATGGCTTAGAGCAGGAGAGCGTTTACCAAGCGAACGACCGCCTTAGCTCCTGCATTCATCAATTTCTCCATTGTGCGTGTGCGTGGGGATAGGGAGACAAGAACCGAATGGAGCGCCGCACCAAATCTCCAATTAAGAGTAGTCATCGATGATTGGACAATATCTCCCGGGGGAGCACCACCAGGTTTTAGCCGTTTTTTCTTGAACGGCGATGACATCACTGATCGTATTGCAGCTAGGGAAATGGTTGTGCAGCTTCGCGTGATCCAAGGTGTTGAGATCCGGGCGGTTTATATTCCACGTACAACATGAGAGTCCGTTAATTGTAGTTGTTTGTTTATGTTTCCCTTCACTTTGTATTGTTTGATTTAGTTGTTTGTCACTTCGTTTAATGTACTTAGGTCGCAAGCTAGTGTTTGTAACTTGGTTTCGTTTGGAACCAATGAAGTTGTTTGTAACTTGGTTTCGTTTGGAATCAATGAAACTATTATCATTTACCATATATTCCGATGTACTAAGACGGATTGTAGTTGGATATGCCAAATATTGTTGGTAGATATAGCGACCACATGGTCGCTAATTTACAACATGATCGTGCACCTTTGCGCACGATCGTGCGCCTTTTTTGGTGCTTTTAGCGACCATATGGTCGCCAATTGTCGCCAGCTTTTGGCCACAATTAGCGACCATATGGTCGCTATATCTAAAATTTTAGCTCGAAATTTGGTTTTTTAGCGCGTAGTTTGATTTAATTTCGTCAATAGCGACCATACGGTCGCCAAAAACGAAATTTATGGCGCCACGTGGGGGAAAAATCTGAAAATTCGATTTTTCGCGAAATATTTCGACTTGCGACCATATGGTCGCTAGGTACAATTAGCGACCATATGGTCGCAATGTCGACCTGGTCCCACCCCTTATTCACTTACAAGTAGCGACCATATGGTCGCTAACCCTAAATAAGAACGAGAACGAAGGATTCTCCTTCGTCATTTCCGCCTTCGCATACTTCGTCATTTCCGCCTCTCTCTCTTCATTCCCGAGCACGGCGCCGCCTCCGATCCATTTCTCCGCCTCTCCGCCGCCTCTCTTAGCCCGCCGTCGGCACCGACGATTCCGGCCTCTTAGCACCTCCACGCCTCTGCCCTCCGCCTCCGACCCATTTCTTCGCCGCCGCCGCCGCGCCTCTGGCCTCCGCCGGCAACTTCGCCCTCCGCCCGCCCCGACCCCGCCGTCGCCGTCGCCCTCCACCTCCTCCCCGGATTTGCATGTAAGTGGGTTGTTTATGTTGTTGATTTTTGTAATTGTTGTTGATTTTGTGGTGTTATTTGGGAAATTGTTTGTTGAATTTGAGTGATTGAGGAAATTGATATTGTGTAGTTGTTGTTGTTTGAGATATTGATTGAATAAATTGAATGAGAAATTATCTAGTTGTTGTTGTTTAGGGGTTAGGGTTTAGTTGTTGTTGTTGTTGAATTTGAGAAATTGATTAGTTGTTGTTGTTTAGGGGTTAGGGTTTAGTTGGTGTTGTTGTTGAATTTGAGAAATTTTGAGAAATTGATTAGTTGTTGTTGTTTAGGGGTTATGGTTTAGGGTTGTTGTTGTTGAATTTGAGAAAATTTGATTGAGAAGTTGTTGTTGTAGCTTGTTGTTGTTAATGGTTAGTTGTTGTTGTTGTTTTAGAAATTGATTGAGCAAAATTTGATTGATTGAGATAGAGTTTGATTTGGAAAAAAATTGGATTAAATTGATTGTTGTTGTTGATAGAGTTTGAATGAATTAGAACAAGTTGATTGTTGAGAAAAATTGATAGAGTTTGAATGAAATTGATAGAGTTTGAATGAATTAGAACAAGTTGATTATTGAGAAAAATTGATAGAGTTTGAATGAAATTGATAGAGTTTGAATGAATTAGAACAAGTTGATTGTTCATTTGTCAAGTTTGAATGAAATTGAATGTTGTTGTGCAAATGTTGTGAAAAATGAATTTGTATTGAATTATTTGTTTTTTAGTTATGTTATTATGGCCGGAGGATCACGCCGACGTGGAAGAGGTCCTCGTCCGGACGAGTCGAACGATCACTCGTCCGAGGAAACCAACACGGACACACCACATTTGTCCGAGGACGACGGGGCCCGCCGTCCTAGTACAGAGGAGGCGGGCACACAAGCGGAGGAGTCTCGGGCCACTACGTCCGCGTCCTCATCGGGATCGAGTAAAGGAGGGCTCGATCCCAAACGCATTTGGGATCTTTCTATTGCCGGCGGGTGGTACGTACAATTTCTTCTTAGACAAAATTATTATTTAAAGTCTTTTCTTACTTGTAAATATGTTATAACATGTGTTTTGAAATCTCGCAGCTTGCAGCCGTCGGGAGTGGTGTCGCGGTGGTCGACAAGCATCATACAAAGTCAACCCGACGATAGGGCGTCGCTGTTCGACTTTGCCTCTGCCGCGTCGAAGCAACGTTGGTTTGAAGCTTGGAAAGTAAATTTTATTTTATTTTTGTATTTCTTTTTACAATTTCCGCATTAATTAATTACAATTTTTAATTAATTGTTTGTTGGATTTAATTAGACGCACTTTAGATAGGATGACTCCCAGCCGGGTATGGACGTCGAGTCCGTCCGGTTGTTGTGGGAGAAGAGAGCGAAGAAAAGATACGATGACTTGATTGGGAAGCATCGATGTAACGGGAAGAGGCCGAGCTTCATCCAATCCGCCACTTGGGAGAAGTGGCAAACGACGGATTGGGCCACAGATGAGTTCAAAGCCAAGTGTGCCCGCCAGAAGGCAATCCGAAATGCCAATCCGGCGAACCACAGTAGTGGTTCGAGGTCCCACCTCGACACCATGCGTCGCTTGGTAAGTATTTTATCTTAATTTGATTAAAATTAAATTAAGTTAGTTTTTTTAATAGTTCGTAACACCCTTAATGAATTTCGTAGGAGCAACACCTGCAACGCCGCATTTCGCCTCTCGAGCTTCTCATCGAGACGCACACGCAGGGTACCGATCGGCATTTTATAGACGAGTGGTCGTCCTTAATCGCTGTAAGTTTTGATTATTTTTCCTCATTTTTCTCAATTTGAAAAGGAGTTGGTGTTGTGTTGGTGTTGTGTTGTTGTTGTGTGTTTGTTGTTGTTGTTTTTGTTTTTGTTTGATTTGATTGAGAAGTTGCTGTTATTGTTGTTGTTGTTGATTTTTGTTGTTGTTGTTGTTGATGTTGATGTTGATGTTGTTGTTGTTTGTTAATGTTGTTGATGTTGTTTGTTGTTGATGTTGATGTTGGTGTTGTGTTGTTGTTGTGTGTTTGTTGATGTTGTTGTTATTTGTTGTTGTGTTTGATGTTGATGTTGTTGTTCTTTGTTGTTGATGTTGCTGTTGTTTGTTTGTTGTTGTTGTTGTTGTTGTTTGTTGTTGTTTGTTGTTTGTTGTTATTCTTGATTTGATTGAGAAGTTGTTGTTGTTGTTGTTGAATTTTGTTCTTGATTTTTGATGTTGTTGTTGTTGATCTGTTGTTGTTGTTGTAAATATAAACACTTTAGTTGTTTTTTGTCGCTAAATGGTGGTGGAGGTGGTGTTGATGTTGTAAATGGTTTAGTTGTTGTTTGTTGTTCTTGTTGATTGTTGTGTTTTTGATTTGTTGTTGTTATTTTATTTTAATTATTTGCGTGATTAGGCTTGGACCCAGGAGATCCTCATCCAGAGGTCGGCGGAAACGGGCACCCCGCCGTCCTTTCAAGACCAGTGTGATGCCTTTCTTACGGCCGCTGGGGGGGGTCCGGGAGGTGCCGTCTTCTGCCTTGGCAATGCGGCCCATGAGTTTTACGGCGACCGATTGACGGCGTCGCGTCGTCCATCTCCTCGGGTGGCGGAATTATCGCAGGAAAACGTCAGCCTTAGGCAAGATGTGGATGAGCTCAAGAGTAAGATGGCGAAGTTCGAGGAGTTTATGCGCCGGTCCCAAGGGGGTGAGGGATTGTCCCGCCGATCCGGTCCCGGCGGCTCCGGTGACGATGACGGCTCCGACGAAGCCGTATAGATTAGCGTAGTTTTTTTATATTATTGTAAATTATTTTAATTTATGTAAATTAATGAATTTATGTATGTAAATTATTGTAAATTAATGAATTTATGTATGTAAATTATTCAAATTTATGCAAATTAATGAATTTTTAGTAATTAATGAATCATTAAATATTAATTATTTATATTAATTTGTAATTATTTATAATATTTCGTAATTTTTTTTTAAATTATAAACAATTAGCGACCAAGTGGTCGTTAATTTACACCATGATCGCACACCGTAGGCGCACGATCGTGCGCTTTGAACCAGAGGAGGGCGTCCCCCGTGCGTTTTTTGCCACAATTAGCGACCATACGCAGCGGTGGCGACCAACGACGACCATATGGTCGCTACATTGAGCGACCATATGGTCGTTGTTGGTCGCCGTAGTGGTGGCGACCAACGGCGACCATGGTCGTTAAATAGCGACCATATGGTCGCTAAATTGGGCGACCATATGGTCGCTGTGGTCGCTAAAATTAGCGACCATATGGTCGCCAAGTGGTTAGCGACCGGCCTTTTAGCGACCATTTTTAGCGACCACAATATGGTCGCTAAATGCATTTAGCGACCAGATTTTGCATTTAGCGAACAGAAATATGGTCGCTAAATTCGCTTTTTTTGTAGTGTGAGCCGCGATCTTGACCAAGGTTGGGAAAGTCTTCTTGTGGGTCTTCCACCAATCTAAAATATCAAATTCTCCTTCACCAAACTCAAAGTGGGTTGTTAGATATGTTTCAAACTCCGCATTCGAGCTCGAATGTCTCGGTTTCTTGGTAAGGGTATTCAAAAGATTAGCCCCCACCTTTTAGTAGCACCGAGGGCACTCGAACTCGAAGAGGAGGATGAATGTGGAGGTAATGGAGAAGAACTAACACTAGATGAATATTCGGTAATCAATTCCTCAATTGATCTTCTAACTTTACTAAGTATATCCCCAACACTAGCAATATTTATAACTATATATTAAAGTTGTCCCTTTTCGAGCCACCAGAACGATTCTGGCCCCACCTCATATTTACAAAATTAATTTTTATTTCTAATATTTTAACTTTACTCTATTATATTCTTCTTTAACTATTTAAATCTACCTTTAACATCAAACAAATATCTATTTAATATAACAATATCTTTTGAAAACTTCCTTATACAAATATTTAAAATTAAAGATAACAAATTTAAAATATTTTTAAATAAGTATAAATATCTTTTACCTTTTAGTATGATGTCTTTTCATGAAATTATTTATAGATATATTTTTTCTTTTATAATAAAAAATTAATGATAAATACTTATAATGTTTAAAAATAAAAAATAGGTAATATCTATAACTATATATTAAAGTTGTACCTTTTCGAGTCACCGAACAATTCTAGCCCCACCTTATATTTAAAAAATTAATTTTTATTTCTATTATTATAACTTCTTTCTATTAAATTCTTTTGAACTATTTAAATTTATCTCTAACATCAAAAAAATATCTATTTAGTATAACAATATTTTTTGAAAGCTTCCTTATACAAGTATTTAAAATTAAAGATTAAATATTTAAATATTTAAAAATAAATAGAAATATTTTATCATATATCTTTTGACGAATTTATTTATAGAAATATAGTGATTTTCTTTTATAAAAAAATTAATGAATAAATAGTTAAATTTTTTAAAATTAATAAAAATGGATAATAAAATATTTAATAGATATTGAAATATTTGATAAACTCTAAATTTACGTACATGAAAAGTAATAAAATAGGAAGAATATAATATTTGATTAAAAAATTATATGCATTCTACGAACAATAAATTACTTATATTAAAGTTTATATTATATTTTTATTTATTTATTAATATCCTATTTATAATGTTTATAAAATATCGAATCGTAGTCGTACATGGTACGACGGGTAAAACTAGTCATCATTAACATCCAACTCTAGTGGATCATAATAACCATTCAAACATGCTTCTAAACCACTCATCTTAAACCTAGGATCAAACACACAAGCAACAAGATAGATATCGGGGATAACTTTATAATAGTTCAACCATTTCACTTTCATAGCATCAATAGCACCACAAAGGTCGGGGAATTTACGCCCCTCATAAAAACCGCCCGCCACATTCAATGCTTCAAAACAAAACAAATGAGCACAAGGTTTATAAACATGACTAAAAGTTAATGTTGCATCATGAAATATTTTCAAAACTTCTAAGATTCTATAATAATAATCCCATACTTGAGAAATAATGGGATTGTCAGGAAAATATATGGACGCAAAAGAAGTCAAAAGATCTTTGTAAGGCATGAATGCATGAAGTAGTCTATAAGTGGAGTTCCAACGGTGGCAAACATCATTTGGAAATGTTCGGGGTGGAACACCTTTTTTAGTACAAAACGCCGTCCAATCTTGGGCGGTTCGGGGGCTAGCCCACATACAACTAACAACATATCTAATAGGAGTAATTAAACCCGACATAACATTTAAACCATCTTTGACACAAAGGTTTAAAATATGACAAACACATCTTACATGAAAATACTTCGCTCCAAGAATTGGTTGACAATAAGGGTCCAATTCTCGGATTGAAGCGGTGTTGTTAGATGCATTGTCAAAGGAGATAGAAAAAACTCGATGAAGTAGTCTATACTCTTCCAAAATAGTACGAAAAATGTTACTAATCATTAAAGCGGTATGAGAAAAATCAAATACTCTATAAGCCAAAACACGTTTTTGCACATTAAAATGATCATAAAAAAATGACATGTTAAGCCCATGTATGAATGATTTTGCCAATGATCACTCCAAATATCACTAAAAATTGAAACTTTAATATCATTTTGAGCAAAAAACTTCACCAATGCCATCTTACGGGTTTTGTATGCTTTCATCACAATTTTTTTGACCGACTTCCTAGTAGTCGGTTTATAAGCGGGTTGTACATGATTAGTCATCCAATTGTTAAATCCTAACTTTTCGGCAAAACTAAATGATAAGTGATCAACACAAATAGACTCGGATAAGGCATACATGCTATCATTATGGTTATAAGTAAATAAATGAGGGTTATTATGAGGATTAAGGGAAGAAGAAGTTGCAAACCTGGATAGTTGGGATTGTCCTTGCATCATGCCTATCTTGTCGGGGTGCTTGTTCTTCATGTGATTGGATAATGTTCCATAGCCTGATCCCGACAACCATGTGTAAACATTAGTACAATAGTTACAATGAACTTTAAAGTTCTTGGTAGATGCATTATAAACTCCCTTCCGAAAATGTTTTGTAAAAAATTCGGATTTAAGGGATGGAACCTCGCTCGTCTCGGAAGGCTCCTCGAATCCATGATCCCCACCCACTCCCTCATTTTCATCGGGAGTGGACGATCCCGGTTGTACCACATTATGATTGGGATTCGTAAATTCCGACAAGTTAATAGGGGGTACAAATTCTACATTTGCATCACTCTCTTGTGAGCCAAAAATTTGATCAATGTTAAGAAATCCTTCCATTTTCTTAAAATGTAACTAAAGAAGTAAGCAAAAAGAGTAAACTAGTAAAGTATGGTAAACAAATATGTAATTAAGCAATAAGATGTAAGGACAATTGTGCTAATTTTTTAAACGAACCATTAGGAAATCAATTGCAATTTGTAAAAACTAGTAAAGATTGAGAATTGAGAGAGCTTTGTAAACTTGAGAGATTGAGAGATTGAGAGAGATTGGTAGTGTGTGTGTGGGAATGTGTTGAGAGGGTAATTCTTGACAACAAATAAATTTATAAGTCAAGACCCCGCTGAGTATAGCAAAGTCAGGATCGTTCCACAGGAAGCAAGGTTGTTCGTTTATCGACTACCAAAAAGCAAACAAAATCAAGCAAAAACACACACAAGCAACCTCATTAACGACGTTGTCAGGGTCGTTAACGAACCACCGTACCTAAAAAGACTCAACTAACGACCTAAACAAACTCGGTAGCGAAATTCACTTAAAAGTAATTCAAATAAAAACAAAGATCTAGGACTAGGGACACCACAACATAGCCAAGCATATAAACTCGTAAGAAGAATAGATCATTCCTTTAAATAGATAGAATTATCAACTTTCGTTAACCATCAAGCAAATTAACCTACTTTCGCAACTTAACTCACTTAATTGTTTGTTTTGGATCTAAAGCTTGAAACTTTCGTATTCAAACAATATCAACCTTCAAGTTACTAACTTTCTCTTTCAATCCAGTCAAAAACTCAAATTACCTCAACTTTCATCTCGGTATAAACACAACAAACAATCTCAATAATAGATAAAAGGCATTCAACACAATCTCACTCGTTAAACATGCTCAACTATGTCGGGCTTAACCCCGATCCTACAAAAGAAGACTACTCACTAATCATAACTACGAAACAAATAAACTCAATAAAAGAAATCACTGAAAATAAATTACTACTCAAATTAAATAACAAATATCGTTTTACACAGAAAATCAGAAGAAAACCCGAAAACAAACAAATACCGAACCGAAACACTCGATCAACGAACTCGGTAACTCTCGTCCACCGACCCGAAGACTCGTCTCCGATCCTCTCCTCGCTCTCTCGGCTCTTCCTCTTCTCTATATGCTCGACTTCTCTATCTATCGATCCTCTCAAGAATTCCCCCCTTTCTAGGCTAAATAAGAGGGATATTTATACTAAAAAGGCTAAAAACTAATAAGGCTAGAAGATAAAAACTTTCCTAAAAGATAGAAATAAAACCCTAAAAAGATAGAAACAAAATCTAAGAAGATAACACGACCTAAAATACAATATAATAACCCTAAAAATCACAAAAAGATACTCTACCGACACGGAAATAATTTCCCGCACAGGATCGGTGAGTTACAAAGTCAACCCTCGAAATTTCTTATCACGTGGCCTCGTTAACGAGCCCTTACAGCCTCGTTAACGAGCCTGGGCTTGGTTTCTTCTACACTTCAACTCGTAAAACCTTGACTCTGACTTCTTCAAACTTGTATTCCTCCGTCTTTCACTATAGCGCTCCAATTTCAGCTCCATATAGCACTTTTCCTTGCTAAAACCTACAAAATACACAAAATAGAGTAGCTTCCATACTTTCTATGAAAATATGCAAAACTATCCAAAAACATACCAAACTAAACCTAAACTTATCAAAACTAGACCTAATAAATAAAGAAAACCTACTAAAAACTATACTAAAAATATGAACATCAGAATGAGATCATTTAGTGGATATTTATAGGTAAATTTATCAAAGAGCTGTTGGAAATTTGAACTAGTCGTTGGAAACTAGCCGTTAAAAACTAGCCGTTGGAATTTTACCCAAAACCGCGACCGCGGCCTGAGACCCGCGGTCGCGGTTTTGAATTTGGTTCAAAACCGAGCTTTCTGTTGAAATAACCGCGACGGCGGGTCTCAGGCCGCGATCGCGGTTTCGGCTTTCGTTCAAAAAAATAGTCGTTACCTCGGAAACCGGTTGTTCGAACCGGGGAAACCGGAACCGCCGGTTCCCGGTTTTGGAACCGCCGGTTCGGCGTTTTCCGGGGGAGCCAAACCGGAACCGAAACCGGGGAGGAACCGGACCGACCGGTTCTGGTTCCCGCCGGTTCACCCGAACCGTGACCCAAGTCTAATCTCAACCATTGGATTTACTCCTTTACTATGTATTGAATGGTCAAGATTTTTTTCAAAAATTATTATTATTATTATTATTATTTTTAAGTTTGGGAAAATCGAATCTTATAAAAAATTAACTCAAAGAACATAAAAATTGAACTTATCATAGATAAAAAATGAACTCGTAGAGTTCAAAAATAGAACTCATACAATATAGAAAATTGAACTTCTAAAAAAAATTGAACTTCTAGTATATAAAAATGAACTCATAGTATATAAAAATTGAATTGTCAAATTTATTGTTTTTAAAGCTTTTTTATAAAAAAAACATAATTTTCAAAAAGGAAAAAATCGAAAAAAATAAATAAAAAATTAAAAAATCAATTATTATTTTAGTTGTGAAAATCGAATTATATGAAAAATGAACTCAAAGCATATAAAAATTGAACTTATCATAGATAAAAAAATAAACTCGTAGAATATAAAAATCGAACTCATACAATGTAGAAAGTTGAACTCCTAACATAAAAAATTGAACTTTTATTGTATAAAAATGAACTCGTAGTATATAAAAATTGAATTGTCATATTTAACATTTTTAATGCTTTTTTAAATAAGAAAATTATTTTTTAATATTTTTTTAGTTATGTGAAAATCGAATTATTTGAAAAATGAACTCAAAGCACATAAAAATTAAACTTATCATAGATTGAAAAATGAACTCGTAGAATATATAAATTGAACTTATACAATATAGAAAATTGAACTCCTAACATAAAAAATTGAACTTCTAGTGTATAAAAATGAACTCGTAGTATATAAAAATTGAACTGCCATATTTACCATTTTTAAAGCTATTTTAAAAATCAACAAAATATAAAAAAAATATTAAAACAAAAAAAAATCTTGACCATCCAATATATACTGAGGAGGTAAATTTAATGGTTGAGATTAGTCCTCATTTTAAGCAAAAGGTCTTACCACAAGAGTGGTCCTCAGTTGAACCAAAATATATATATATATATATATATATATATATATATATATATATATATATATTGAATACAGAATAAGGCTCTAGAGAAACCCCTTCTTCTAGAGAAACCGGAAAAATAAGGAGAACCATTAGATCTGTTTTTTTAAAGGACGAGATTAAATTAAAAAGAGGTGCACAAAATCAATTATACATGTAATACATTGGATTACATCTACATATGCGTTTTTTTTTATAGAATTTGATATGCTAATTTCTCTCTCCATATCTCAAATATTCCAAAATCCAATTTTTATTTCAATCTTCTCCCAGATCTCTTATTTTCAATATTCCCTGAAATTGAAACCTCTCTTCTTCGTGTTCGACGGTTCAGATGTAAATGCCCCACCGATCACATCGACGCTAGATGCGCCACCGCCACCAGCGGCGCCAGATGCGAAGGATGCGAGATCTCTTCTTCGTCTTCGGCGGTTGGGATGAAGATTGAAAAGATATTTGGACGATTTAATGATGACAGAGAATAGAAGCGGAGGAAGAAGCCGAACAAGTAACAAGTTTGAATTCATTAGTATGCATTTCGATTTATCGTACATTCACTTTTACATTTTTCTCAGCTCTAAATCGCTATTCGCAAATTGAAATTTGCACATCTAATATTCACATAATCTTTATTTTTTCAGAGCCTATATTTAAATCTATCAACCATTCAAAGACAAAGAAGAACGAGTAAACCCAACGAAGATGGTCGAAAGCATGTGTGGTGCACATAGAGATAAAAGACTAAAGTTAATATTCTGATATATTATACACACTTTCGATGTTGTGTACTTAATATTCAAATAGTTTGTACATATGTTCAAGATTGCGTGCTTAATATTCCAATATTTTGTATACATGTTCGAGCTTGTGTACTTAATATTCAGATATATTATATACATATTCGAGTTTTTTTATACACATGTTCAAAATTGTGAAGTTAATATTCAAATATGTTGTATACATATTCGAGTTCTGTTGTACATATGGTCAAAATTGTAAAGTTAATATTCAGATATTTTGTGTACATGTTCGATGTTTTGTACTTAACATTTAGATATATTGTATACATATTCGGGTTATTTTGTACACATGTTCAAAACATTAGTAATACAACGACATATTTCTACCCAAAAAAAAGTAATACAACGATATATTTGAGAATGTGTTATGCATATCCGATTATAGAACATAGTATGTTCAATATGTAAAATTACATATTCAGTCGAATTATCAAATTAATACTACAACGACATATTCGAGAATGTGATATGCATATTCGAGCACAAAACATAGTATGTTCAATAAGTAAACTCATATATTCAGTCAAATTATGACATTAGTAATAAAACGACATATTCGATAATGTGTTAAGATATTCAAGTACATAACCTATTATGTTCTAGATATAAACTCGCATATTCGATAATCTGTTTAGCAAAAAAAATAAGCTTATTTATTTTTGGAAATCACATTTGAATCTAAGAATTACGCAATTACAAATTGCAAACCTCCTTAATTTTAGCAACAAAAAATCAGCCTATTTAATTTTTGAAATCGATTTGAATTTGAAAATCACGAATTTGGATGTGGATTGAATATTACGAATTGTATTTTTGGTAGTCTTCCAGATTTGTTATCAACCCATTCCTAAAATCACGCATATATTTTATTTTTCAATTTTTTTTTATTTTGACAGTATTTGTTAACTGTATGTCGGTCCATTATTGTTAGTTTGTTACCATATACCATAAATCCTAACCACATATTACCCCTAATCTAACGATTCTCTTTTCGACTCTAATTTCTTTACAATAGTTGTTTCTCTATAGCCCTCCCATTTGAATACAACCCACTAACCATATATTAAATCCTGCATAACCTAAATTATTTATATGCAGCCTATTACCTAAAGACTGTATTATTAAAAAATTGATTTATATTATATTTTCCAAAAAGAATTATACCAAAAGCAAAAACAAGCTTCTTCCTAACGTAAAGCAAAAACCCAACAAATCTGAATGAGAGGATGCACTACGTGGCATAATTAAGAGTCATAATTAGCCCATCTCATCATACCGTCGGCCCCATTGGACCCCACCAAACACCAATCAGACGCCATCAACGGCCGGTAAGCCATCATCTCCATCTTGTTTACTCGTCGCTTTCTCATGCGATTCCTCCCTTCCTTACTCCTCCACCAAAATCCTCCCCACTATTTATTCCCTCTCTTCACGCTCTTTTCCTCCACCGCCCACACTCTCTCAGGCGCGCACGTTAATCATCACCGAGTGCGCACGATAAGCAGCCATGGATCTCAAGGCCACACTTGTGCTTGGCCTCATCTGCATTGCATTCGCCGCCGTCACCGCCCAATCTCCGGCGAGATCGCCGTCCTCCACTCCAGCTCCTCCAACCACCGCCTCCCCTCCCACCGCCGCGAACGCGCCGACTCCGCCTGCTACTCCCCCTCCGACATCGGCCCCTCCTCCGGTGACCGCCGCCCCTCCTCCGTCGACTCCTCCTCCGGCGAGTCCTCCTCCGGCTCCGACGAGTCCTCCTCCTTCCGCGCCACCGCCGGCCAGTCCTCCTCCATCCGTGCCACCACCGGCTCGGGCGACCCCTCCGCCGTCTCCCCCACCGGCAACTCCTCCTCCGGCTGCCGTCCCGGCCTCAGCTCCGGCTCCAACGAAGGTGAAGTCTCCGGCGACTTCCCCGGTAGCTTCTCCGGCGCAATCTCCTCTGGCATTGAGCCCGCCTTCTCCTCCGACGGAGGCTCCGTCACCGTCTCTTGAATCCGGCGCACCCGGCCCGTCTCAGACTGATCAGGTGCGTGTCACGTGACCCCTGCTAGTATTATTACTCCGTATTATTCGTTCTTTTTTGGTCAGCGTATACGCTGTCGTTTTGATATAGGTTTGCAATGTTTTCGAACCGACGTCGTTTTATCCTTTTTTAGAAAAGCATCTCGAGTAACGAAAATCTGCAGGGCAGGTCTAGAATAATTTTTTAATTCTTCACTGCATTGGTCGGTCATGTCGTCTTCTCCAATGTCTGACATCAAAATCAATAAAATTAGATCCACTTTCCCTCAAAATGGAAATAAAATTTAAATTCTATTGGACCTGTGAAAACATTAAATTCGAACCAGATTTACTTCTGTTCACGGGCTCTCTTGGGAAGCAATAAATGGTTAAAAAATTAATTAAACTGAATTTAATTTCGGTATATAATTTTTTTTGATATGACGTGGCAGAGTGGAGCAGAGATGATTGTGTGGAAGCTTGTGTGGAGCGTCGTGTGTGCAATGGGAGTTGTCAGCTTTGTCGTCTAGATCCAATCCAGCTAGTTTTCCTCCATATTATTATTGTTGTTACGATATTTGCTATGCATTTTGTCCCCTGAGCGCGTCGTTTTATTGGTAGCTGCTACAGATCCGATGTGTTTTGTTTCTTTACTTCTACTTCTAGTTTACTACGAACATTGATTTGGATTCTTTTGTACTGATAACGATGATGGTGATCAGAGAGTTTGTTGTGAACTGCTTGCATCTGCCATCTTAAACTCTATTGCACGTGCGTTCATACTTAGATGTTTTTTATTTGCTTCTTTTGATCTGATCAATTAACTTCAAAAAAATGTGATGCAACACCTAAATTAATGTTAGCTAGGATTCCATAACTAATGAATTTAGTGATGTAGTATTTGTTAATGGGAGTGATTTTAGTGAGGAAACATGAAAAGTGGGAAGTGGGTGATATTTGAGTAGCTGGCACGTACGGTTCGTGTCTCTCATCACAACTAGCTAGCTAATTATAAAGAGAGAACGTATTTTTATTGTTGTCCCATTTCTTTTGTCATTCTATTTAAATACTCTCTCCGTCTCCTTTTGTTCGTCCAGTGTTTTATTTCGGACGCCCCGAAATGTTTGTCGTACTTTCTCTTCTTTTCTTTTTTATCCATACATTTCTTACAAAAATACCCTCCACTAATATCACTTTTTACCCACTTTTTAACTTTACATCCCATTAACTATTCATCTTCTCCTACCTAATATCATATTTTATCAATTTTTTCAATTACCAATACTAATTTACACTTTTTATCCCTATAAAATTATAAATATACCCCCAATCAATTTTACCTTTTACCCACTTTCTCAATTATTAATACTATTTTACATCCTCCTTAATAACCGCAAAAACTGTCCTTTAGGACAAACAAAAAGGGACGGAGGGAGTAATATACTGATTATTGGAGTACTATACATTGAGCTATTGGAAAGTAATTTTTAGAAGAAAAAAAAACATGTTTTTCAGATTTTTCAACAAAAATACAACTATAATTTACGTAAATCAAGATAAAAAAGCATAGTTTCTATTATTCTTTTTTTTCAAGGAAAATATTTATGAAAATCAAAATAAAAATTATTCTAAAATTTTATCCACTTGTCTAGATATTCTAAAACTTAAAATTACTCCGTACTTTATTAAAAGGTGCTAGCTACATCTACAAGTAGATTAAGGATCTAAATAATTTATACTCCGTATTTCTTTAATGTGTATGTGTCCATGACTCCATGGTCACATTTATGTGCCTATGTTTCGAAAAAATGATACTCCCTCCGTTTCACAATAGTTGTTCTTAAAGCCAATTTTTTTTGTTTCAAAATAGTTGTTCATATAAAGTTTTTTTCCATTTATACCCTTAGAGTATACCCCACATTTACTTCTCCCAAAATTTCTTTTTAAAAGTACAAATCACTTATTGGTAATTGAGAAAAAAGAGAGAGCATTTAATAGGGGCAATTTGGAGAAAAAAAAATTTCCTTAATATATGTGAAATTTTGTCTAAAAACAACTATTGTGAAACGGAGGGAGTATTTGTTTGTTCGTTTGAATTTTTATTTAAGAGTTCACCCATTTTTATTTTAGGAAATAGTTTGAAAAAAACTTTTTAAAATTAAAAACTGTATATAAAAAAAATTCTTGTAAATTTAAAGCGGACTAAACTCATATAATAAAACACAACACCAGACACTAAAACCAAAGTATTAAATGTGATATCTAGGGCAACCCCAATATCATTTCTGTATATTAGGTTTTATTTTATGTCATATAGTTGAAGCTCATCCAATACTTCTGTAACATTACACTATTTTTGTAATCAGTTGCTACATCATATTTTATTATTCCATCCATTTCACTATTTAATGATTATTTTCATTTTAGTGTAAGTGATGGAAACAACTATATATTCAAGCTCATGTGTATATATAAAACCATACTAAAAGAAACCCATTCTACTCGAACCCATGTCACCAAGCTACTTACAATTTAGATTAATTTAACCAAGTACATCATTAACCTAACTAATTAATCTTCATTTCACCAATTAGAACACAATCGAACTATACTACGTCTCAGTCAACACCTTATTAACTCCTAGCTCACAATTGAAAGTAGGAAAAAAATTAACCATGGACAGTGGCGGAACTACATGGGGGCGGGAGGTGGTCCTGCCCCCATGTAGAACATAGGTGATGGAAATTGGAGTTGAAAGTCAAAGTATAGAAAAAATGGAGTTGAAAGCATATGTAAGGGAAAAGAGGTTGGTTAAGAGATCGGGGTCAGCTTAATTTATATTAAAAGAAGTTGTGTCTAATGAAATAAAATCATTACTAAAATGTGTGTTAAATTCGTATCTATAACTTGTAAAAAAATTTATATACAAGTTTTTTTTTTTATCATAACTTGAAATATCCCAATGAATAAAAATCATAGTTGATACTCTAAACTTAATTTTTTTAATAGAATGTCAAACATTGGGACAATCTTTAATAATTATAAAAATTGACCAAGTAATAGAACCTTAACATTAAAGAATACTCAGGTATTAAAATCCCATAGTCTTATCATTTCTACATTTTCTCTTCTTATTACTCCAACCAGGAGAAGCACTTTAGTTGACGTTTTTCCACTCTTCAATTTGAATTTATTTGGTTTAGATTATGGTTGTACTATGCATACTACTTTTGATAGAAATTTGTTTGAGTCCTTGACATCTTTCATAACTCGTTTGCGCTTCTTGGAGGATTTGCTCATCCCACCATGATCAATAGGATGGTAGCTATGGGGCCTTCCTTCGGATCTACCGCCCGGCTCAGCTGGACTGTAGTGGTTTAGTCTGATCTGACCATTAGTTGCCACCCAAACCTGTATTAAGGGCTCGTTTGGTATTGATATCTTATATATGAGATATGAGATATCGTTAACGGTATCGATATCAACATCGATATCGGTATCGGTATCGGTATCACTATTGATATCAAGGTATGTGTATGAGTGATATCTAGATATCGGATATGGGTATCAATCATATTCATATCTATATCCTGATATGGATACCAAACGGGCCCTAAGATAATTAAGAAAGTTATTTCACAATTTACATGGTAAAATAGGCCAAGGATCTCTCGAAAATATATAAAAAAACACTAAGTGTACCTGAACTAAATATTGATTTCGCAATACTTTTCTGCATCGGGGAGAGATATTAATTTCATTTAATGTATTAATTTAGCATTCTAAATCTTGAATTTGAATTCTATTAAGTTCTAATGTAAAATCAAATCTTGTAAAACAGTTCCAATCTCCAAATACCTTTTCCAACATTTGAAATTTATTCACATGTCTAGATGAATCAAATACCTATGAAATCATACCTTTTTGTACAAATTCATAGCTTCTCTTGTTGATTTTTATCCTCCAAACATCATATATAAGTATAAAATTACCGAGATCCACTTCATCACAATAACCTGATAATCACTCCTCAAGATCCTTGCAGAATCTAGACAAAAGTAGTCCAAAACCAGTCACAAATTGTTATTTTTTCAAAAAGAAACAATTAAGTCATCATATAAAGCAACATTTTGAAAGAAAAAAAGGCATATAAAAATGAATATAGTGCTTCAAATCAAGCATCTATGAGAAGAAGCATGTCATTGTTTCTCGATGCTTGATTTGAGATATGATATATGTGGTTAGATATATATTTAAATGTAAAATGGATCTCAAAAAGTCATACCTCTACTCCTTAAAGAAGAAAAAAGTGGCGATTCAAGGGGCATAAGATTTCACTAAATGTTTACTATTATAAGACTATGGGAAGGCAATTGAAGTAGAACTATGAAAAAACACAATAAGATAGAAGACACTTATAATGGCAAGGAAAATGAGATTGCGTCGATAAAATAAAGGACATCCTAGAAACCTTGCTTTGGTTTAGACCTAGACCCGAACAAAATCGGGTTAGCCCATCTAGCTTGGATATTTTTAATAAACAATACCCAACCCACTAGATTTTCAATTTACTTATACATAGAAAAATCAAATTTACAATATATCTATCAAAATAGGAAATAATTTATCAAATTTAGAAAGTAACAATATTTTTCTATACCTCCTAGTTTCCCACCCCCACGTAATCAATTGTTTTATAAAAAAATTTAAAATTTTTTAATACACTCTTTTGAGGGGTTATGAACCTCATGACGCTTTTGATAATATTTTGTACTCTTTTTGTTTAGTTCTAGTTGTTTTTTTAGATTTTTCATATATATTAAGAAATTCATTATAAATATAAAAAATACCATTAAAAATCTAAAATTTTCTAAATATAATCATCAATTGATTATTAGAGTAAATTACAGAAAACCACCCCTTATTTAACCAATTTTGCAAAAAACCACTTTATATTTCATTTCTTTTTACAAAAAACCACCCTTTATTTATAATTCATTTTCATTTAACCACCCAAACCAATTTTTCATCCAATTTTCTGTCAAATAAGGGTCAAAAGATAATATTGCCCCTAAGCTATTGTGAATTAAATTACAGAAAATCACCCCTTATCTAACCGAGTTTTCCAAAAAACACCTTTGCTTTAGTTTTTTATTAGATAACCACCCTTTATTTATATTTCGTTTTCATTTAACCACCTGAACCAATTTTCATGTAATTTTTCGTCAAATGAGGGTCAAAAAACAAAATTTCTCCTCAGATTTGGCCCCTCTTAACAACGATGAAGGCCCGAGAAAAGTGATGGTTTGTGAGGCTCTAGAACTCAATTTTTTTCTGATTTTCACTTCTTCTTTTAGGCAAATCATCGCCCACGAAATGTAGATTTGTACGTTATTGTAGGTGTGGGGACCAAAAGGAGATTTTGGAGGAGATTTGGGTATTAGCAGCCAGATTTCTTGAAGCGAAGCCATGGATTAAAGGAAGGGTGTCTAGTGTTTAGTGACAGCAGATGGGGTTGGGGGCAAGCGAGAGAGTGTTTTTGTCAAATCCTAGTGATAATTGGGTATTGGGTAATTTGAGAGTTAATTATCTTTCTTGACCTAATTTAACCCAAGAATGATTGGGTAGCTTGAGCTTAATTTAACGTTGGAATGGATGTCAAATGAGTTAGGGTGGTGCTTTGAAAACAAAATATAAAATAAAGGGTGGTTTTATGTAAAAAAATGAAATAAAAGGTGGTTTATTGCAAACTCGAATAGATAAGGGGTGGTTTTCTGTAATTTAACTCACAATAGCATAGGGGAAATTTTGTATTTTGTCCCTTATTTGATAGAAAATTGGATTAAAAATCAATTTGGTTGTTTAAATGAAAATGGAATATAAATAAAGGGTGGTTTTCTGTAAAAAAAAATGAAATAAAGAGTGGTTTTTTTGCCAACTTGGTTAAATAAGGGGTAGTTTTCTATAATTTACTCTAATTACTAACCAACCTTTAGAGCCAATAAATAGAGAGAGAAAAAAGAATCAATACAAGCATTTTTCAACACATTAGTTAAATAAAAATAATAAAAAGACAAGTTTGATTACACAAAATTTTGAATTTAGAAAGACAAGTAAAACTAAACGGAGGGAATAAAAAGGGTAGAAGCCCCAAAATTTCAAATCTATCCTAATACATTATAGAGAATAAACTATCTTTGTTGAAAAAATTGAGCCACGTGACGTAGCTATAATAAATTAACTTTAAAAAATTATATTATACTCCCTCCGTACCCTTTTGTTTGTTCAGTATACCATTTTAGGTGTCCCGAAATGTTTGTCATACTTTTCCCTCTTTCCTATTTCATCCATATGTTTATTACAAAAATACCCTCAACCAATATTACTATTTATCCACTTTTTAACTTTACATCCCATCAACTATACATCTTCTCCAACCTCCATTAAATTCCATCATACGCAACCCAATTTTTTAAATCCATCCATTTTTATGATTTCAATTTTTTTCAACATTTAAAAATAAAAAATGAACCTTAAAAATAAAGATTGCAATGTAATTTTTTATCCAATTTATTTTTATCAGCCTTGAAAATGAAATTTACAATGTCTATTTTTATCCAATTTGTTGCATTAAAAAAATTATGCAAAGTGTTTATTTATCCATTTCTATTTCGATCAATTGTTGCTTTAGGGTTTCTTTTGATTTTGGGCATATGCTCGAGTGACCATATCTTGCTTTTGGTTCACGGGTTGCTTTTGAGCTCTTTGGACTTGATTGCTTTGATCCATTTTTAGACCCAACATTTGCTTGCTCTAAAGAAACCTTAAAGCTCTCCATCTTTCATTTCTCTCGCCGCACTCAATCTCTCCTCTCTCTTTGAAACCCTGGGCGATTGAGCCTCCTCCCCTCGATCTCTCAAATAAGCTCTCGATTCCTCTCTTTTTTCTGTCGAAGCTCTCATCACACATTCTCGATTGCTCTAAATCTCTGGATTCTCATAAGATCTCTCTTCGTTTTTGTTCGTGGTGCTCGATTCTTGCTCTCAATCTCTCGATCTCTCATAAAGGTATGTGAATCTCTCCATCACTTCAAGTTCTCTCGATTTTTCCTCTAAATATCTGGTTTTCTCTCCTTTATGCTCTTGGTTTTTGTCAATCTCTTGTTTGTTCACCAGATCTATCATCTTTTTTGTGGATTTTGAGGTTTTTTGCTTTGAATCTCCAAATCTATAGATTCTTTGAACAAGAGATTTCTTTCTTTTTTTTTCGTTTTTGCTTTCAATCTCTCGTTTTTTTTCCTTTGAATATCTCATTTTCTCTCTATTATTGTCGATCTCTTGGTATTTTGTCAAGATCTCTTCTTCATTTTTTGGATCTAGACTTTCCTCTCTCGGTTTTGCTCAAAATCTCTCATTTTCTCTTTTTTTTTCCAAGCTCGTGTTCATTATTTGGATCTCGACTTTCCTCTCTCTGTTTCGCTCTAATCGCTCATTTTTTTCTTCTTTTTTTGCAATCTCATGTTCATTCTTTTGGATCTGTATTTTTCCTCTAAATCTCTGTTTTGTTGCAAGCACTTGCCAAGATCTCTTTGTTTTTTGCAATCTTTGAAGTATTTGTCTCGATTTTGCTCTCAATCTCTCGTTCTGTTTTGCCATTCTTTTGGTTTTGTTTTTTTGCCATGATCAAATTTTATCGATCTGTTTTGCTATTCTAATTCGCCTTTTCTGAGACCAAGAACGAGAGAAACACTTGAGGGCGATGCATGTCTTGCTTGCTTTAACCCTCGATCTCTCAAGTATGCAAAATTGCATTCTCTCTTTTCTCTCTTTTTTTTCTCTCAATCTCTATTGCATCTCACAATATCTCTCTTTTGTTTGTGTCATGTAGGTCCCTTCAATCCTTTAGATTGACATGAGTTGTGAATCAAATAACGATAAGTTTGATGGTCCCCTACCATCAGAAGAAAAAGAGTCATATGAATGCTTTGATTATTTGAATTGTGAGTGGGAAATGAATGTGTTGGCAACCACTCCTACAGTCCCCGACGTTCTGAATCTATAGTTGAGTGTGATCTCGAGAATGATGTTGATGATGCTTGTGCTGAATCTTATCCTGGCCCCTTGGGAATGTTGTGTTGCCTACTAATGTTGAAGAGGATGCCTATGAAAATGTCCCCTCTGAAAATGAGAATCTTAACTAAGATATGTCCCCTTCTCCTTTTCCTTATTACATTCTGAGAATGTTGAGTGCTTGCATGTTGTTTGAGATTGTTGATGATGCTCTGTTGTTGCTATGGCATGTTGATGACAATGTTGAGTGCTTGCATGTTGTTGATGTTGTGATTCATTTGAGGTTGGTGATGTTGTTGATGCACAGTGGTTTGGTGCAATTCTTTTATTGCATTTGTGTGTGATTGAATGCATGTGTGTGTGTGACTGTGAATGCATGTTTGTTTATGAATCAATGTTGTTGCCGGTGTGAGTCCTCTTATGTTGTTGACGCAAAAATCTTATTTGTTCTGTTGCATTTATATATTTTCAATGATGAAATCTTCATGAAAACTGAGATGCAAAGTCATTTATGCACTTGCCTTTGCATCCATTAGTGTAACTAACCTTAATTATGGTTGAATGAGGCCATTACATATTTAGGTTTTTGCTTTGATTTTGTGTCAATGATGGTTATGGGGACATTTGAGATATTTTATGTAAATCAATGATGAAGTCTTCATGAAAACTGAGATGCAATTTCATTTATGCACTTGCCTTTGCATGCATTAGGAAACCAACCTTAATTATGGTTGAATGAGGCCTTTGCATATTTAGGTTTTGTGCTTTGATTTTGTGTCAATGATGGCTATGGGGACATCTGAGAAATTTTATGTAAATCAATGATGAGTCTTATGAAAACTGAGAGGCAAATTCAGTATATGCACTTGTTTGTATATGCAATAGGAAACCAACCTTAATTAGGGTTGAATGTGGCCTTTGCATATATAGGTTATGTGCATGGAATTTATCTCAATGATGGTTATGGGGACATCTCAGATTATTCTTTGTAATTCAATATTTATGTGTTTTGACTTTAGCTTGCAAATTCAGTGTATGCACTTGCCATGTTTGTCTTGACATTTTTCACTTTGCATTTTCAAAAAGATGCCAAAATATATTCATGGTCTTACATTTCTTGACCTGCATTGAAATTGAACTGCCATTACACATATTCATTTACAAAAAGCTTATAATGTATACAAAAGAGATTGTTACATATCTTAATTAAACCTAAATATATTGATTGTCATCTACAACATCTTCCTCACTGTCTTGCTCCCCATGGGTTGCTTCAGTCCCTTGAGTCTATGCAACCCCATGAACTTTTTCCCATGCTTGCATAACTGCCCAATAAGGTGCTTCTACTTGAGTTGGTAGATTCCCTTGAGCTCTTAATCTGTTTTTTCCCACATGTGGCATATCATAGTCATTGCTCCCGTTGACCTTGAGTATCTCATTCATGCAATATTTCAATGTTAGCCATACATTACTTAATGTTATTAGGTCTAGCTCATAGAAAGATTGATGTACAACCTCTAGCATATGCTCAATATTCTTTGGAATTTTCTTGTGCATAAGTGATTGGATGCTTCTGAAAAACCCCAAATCTAAGATGTTTAAATCTAGACTGTTCAGTAGTTGCTGAATTAAAATGAATGTGAAGTCATCTTGTTTGTATAGTTGTTGCCACTCTGCATCCTCTTGAGTTATGTGTGCCTTTGCATTGTCTTGTTGGATGAAAATCACCTTGTATCCTGCATGTTGTGGCCATTTTTCCTTTATGGTTGGAATAATCTGAACAATAAGCATGTGCTTTGTGACTTGTTTGTTGAGTGATTCAAGAAGCTTAGTTACAATTGTCCCCTTCTCTCTATTCTTGGATTTTCTCTTTGTTGGTTCTTGATATGCAAATGAAAAAATGCCCATTTTTCCATCAAATATGCATTGTCCCTATGAGTTGAATCTAGGTCTTGCAATTGCAGCTGTGAACATAACCTTGGGAATGAACTTGCTTGAGCTTGTAACTCTATACTTACCCCTCTCATTCCGTGCTAGATAAACTCCTTGTGTTTTCTTGCTCAAATGAAACCACTTTTCATCAATATGAACAAAATCAAACATGGTGTAATATTGCTTCTTACTCTCTGGATTACTCCCTTGTAATAGATTTAATATCCATTCTAACCTTGTGGTCATAATTAATTCCTTTAGACCTGGGTGTAGTGGATTTGTATGTGGCTTTATAGCTTTACTTTGCACTAATCTGTGGACTGCAGTCTTTGAAATGTTGAGTTGAGCAACTAAATCCCTTATGCATGACATGTCCCCCATGTTGATTGATGTGATTGCAGTCTCCTAATTTTGAAGCTTTTTCCTTCCACACTTGTGGTAATTTGTACTGAAATTAAGTTGTCCCCATGTTCTTATTGTTGAGATGTCTTCCAAAGTCTTGCAATTGTCCTCGATGACCCATTAAACTGTATTGCTATAGCTTGAATTGCATTCCTTGGAAGTTGTCCCCCTTCTGCCATGTTTAGAAGCTTCATAATGATGCACATTTTTTTCACTACTGAGCCTACTTATATATGGCTGATGATGAGTTGGTGTGCTTTGCCCTACTTCTAGTTGATTTTGATTATGTCCCCGCTCATTAATGGTCTCATCTTCTGGTTGATGTTGATTCTGTCCCTGCTTAATGGCCTCATCTTCGGAAATGGGGGCTTCATTAAGATCAAATTCAATTTGTCCCTGTTCATTAGTTGCCTCATCATCTAGAAGTGGGGCTTCATTAAGATTAAAGTCTGAAGCCATAACTCGAGATAGTGATGCTTTGTTTTTTTTCTTCTGAATTTTCAGTGTAAATGCTCCGTTTTTTCTGGTAGCTTGAAGATGTAAATGGTGGATTTGTGGTGGTTTTGTTTTTAAAGCTAGGGGATGTTGTAAAAATGGGGATCCGTGGGTGTATAAATCCTGCATTTCTATTGGCTCTTGGATATGTAAGCTCGATTGTGATTGGTCCAAAAAAATTGTGGAGGATTACTGTAATTTTGACTTGAATAAACTGTTCACTACATTAAATGTTCTGCAGTTTTTCCTGTACACTTTTTCCCCTCCTTAAATATTATGCCCTTTGTCCTTTTTGACAAACAACACGGGGCAGAGGGAGTACTTGCTAGAAACTCTAACCTTATTATCTTTAATTTATATTATTATATTGGTATATATTTTGTACGAAGTAAAAGATAAAAACCCCAATACATAATCTCGAGTTTGGTTCAAATGAAACAAACCCTTATCCTATAGCATGATCCGCATGCACTTTTCCTAGTTCGTACTGCACTTTTCATACAAAAAGTACATTATAAAATACGAAAAGTACACTACAAACAAACTCTTGTACAAACTAGGAAAAGTGCAATACGAAAAAGTGCAATTCGAAATAGGAAAAGTGCACTACAAAGTACGAAAAATGCACTGCAAAATACGAAAAGTGCACTACAGAATATGAAAAGTGTATTACGAACAAGGAAAAGTATATACGAAGCATGTTGATAAGCGTTTGTTTCATTTGAGCCAAACTCACATAACGTAAACAATTAACTTTTAAGCAATATTTTAAAAAATAATTTGATAAATTATATATATTTTTTAGATAGTCTACCCTAATTATTTTTTTCTTTATAAAAATCAAGTATTATAAATATATATATATATATATGTATATTAGTTTCTTAAAAAAACTATTTCATAAAACATACATTTTTTGATAAATACAGTAACTTCCCAAAATTTTAAATTCTTGCATTCAATCATACATTCATACTATAGTTTACATTCAAACATAATACATTTTTTACTTTAAGAAACACATTTATTATAAGGGAAATTTCTTTTGGCGCCCTTAAGTTTTTGCCTTTTTCTTTTTTACAACCTCAGGGGTGTAAATTTCACCCCTGAGGTTTTGGCTTTTCCCGTTGACGCCCCTTTCCAGTTCAAATAAGTTAAATTTAAGCTCACTATTGTGTTCCTCACCTTTAAATTAGTAGGATTTGACTATTAAAACATCAAAATTCATAACCTAATTATCCCAATTTGAATTTGTAAATAATTTTTTAAACAACCCCTTAAAATAGAAAATTGATTTAAAATTGAAATTGATGTAGTTTGATTATGAATTTAAGTGTTTTAAGAGTTGAATCCTACTAATTTATGGTTGATATATATAATAGTAAGCTTGGAATTAACTAATTTGAACCGGAGAGGGATGTAAACAAGAAAAGCCAAAACCTCAAGAATTTCAAAAGAAATAAATTTTTTTTTTAGACATTAAAAAAAAAGCAAAAACTTAAGGGTACCAAAAAATTTACCTTATTATAATTATTGCATTTTACGTGTGAATAAAAACAACACAGGCTATATTTTGATGTAGGAAAATATCGCCTGCCTTCACGAGTGATTCAGTTATCACCTTTTACTTTCGAATAAAATATAAAAACAAACAAAACGAAAGGATATCGTTGGAAACAGCCTTCCCGAGATTTCAGCTTGCTACTACGATGAGAAGAACATTCCTGCTTTCTCCCGCACTCGCCTGCTCGTAAACTCATCATCTCCAATGGCGGATTTCCTCTCCCCCAAGCTTCTCGACTTCCATTCCATCAACCGCGGAGCTTCTCTTCCGTTCCACGTTTCTCCTCATCTCAGCTTGTATACCGTCTGCCTCTCTCCACCGAAGCGTCGATCCTCCCCGCCAATCTCCTGCAATCTCTCCTCCCATCCGAATTCGACTTCGAGTTCTCTTCCTCCTCCGATCGCGATCGTCTCCACGACTGGTAATTCTCCGGTTTAAGCCATTAACAGTGCTCAATTTTGTCAAAAAGTGTTTCCTATGATCCGAAATTCGATTGAATTCCATTGTCGTGTCTTGTAGAATGCTTGGACGGTAGCCTTCTTTTTAGATTCGGCGATCCAAGTGAGATTGCTCCGATTGATGAGGATGTGAATGATACTAGTGTCAGGGATTCGGATTTACGCGAGGGAGAGGGTTTAGATGAAGAGGAAAATAAAGCAGGTTCAATTTCTAAGGCGGTCAATAGAGAAAATATTGTTATTAGTTCGGATGATGCTGTGCTGGAACCAAATGCAGTTGGAATTAAAACGGTTCATGCGGCAGAATTGAAGGATGCAATTGAACAGGATGATTTTGTGACAGTTTCTGTTGGTGTTGAAAAAAAGAAAACTTCAGCAAGCCTGCTGGAGACAATTACTCATTTTCATAAGGAAAGTCATGTAAATCAGATTAATGATTCAATCACCTCTCCCGAATCAGGTATAGTTATGGATACTGAGACCACTAGTTCCTTTGATGAGGAAGCTCCTGGAGAGATTAATGATGATGATGACTCGATGTATCCAGAAGTCTCTAATGAGCTCCACTTGTCAAGCAAAGGATGTGATAGCGAAGAATTCATAGAAATAGACAAGAGTAGGTTGAATGTTGATTCTCTAGATAGCTTGGTCCATGCTGGTGGTAGCATTACTGATGATTATGAAGTTGAATTAATGCCCAAGCATGCTAGGTTAGACACAGACGTGGCTCTTGGTGAGGAAATAGGTGATGATTTTCCTAGTGAGTTTTTGGATGCAGAGAGCTTGGTAAACTCTGTTGCGGTGAGTAGCTTTTCTGTACAGGCTCCTATCTTTATTGAAATTTCTCGTCTAAATATAAATTTCCTTTTGATGCCTCTAAAGTAAGAAAAAGTGATATGTTCATATGGCACTTGGATTTTTGAAATCTTCGATTCACCACCTACTTAAAAGCTAATTTTTGCTTATTTAAAATGAAAATTTGACACTAGATTTCTTTTTTCATGATTGAGTTGATTCTAGGTATAAAATATTTAAAAGTTTATATCATCGCAAACTATTTGACTTTTCATTTTACATCATTATTCTATTTTTCAGAAATACTTCTGGTTGCAAAAAAATGCCTTTAGAAATCTATTTTTCTTTTATATTAGGACTTTTTACTGAAAACTTTCTTGAGTTTTAAAAGTTCAAGGGGCTTAGTGATAGATTCAACCACAATGCTACTTTCATGTTTGCATATGGCTATCTCAAATTTGTGTGATGAGTATGTTAAACAATGATATAGCATTCGTTAGTGTAGATTAATCAATAACCTTTTTTTTTTCTCAGGATATTAGTTACTTGTTGATCATTTTTGTAGGTTGATAATGGTGCTTGCGATACAGTGTTGCCAAATGAAAGAATTGATAGTGATGTAGCAAGCATTGAGATCTCAGACTCAGGTGTGGAAATTGAACAAACAGATAATGTTGCCAAGGGGTAATTCTCTTCTTCATTTTGCAAGTACTCATGCGACCTCAAGTTGGTTTCTTTGCTGACATAAATATATTGACAACATATTATCAATTTTTCTCTTTTTTCTTTTAATGTTGCATACATGCTTATCTTAGTACCATATTTTGAATTTCTAATCTCAAATTTATTGCTGGTTGTTCAATTTGAAAACATCTTTCTTTTGCTGATTCTATTCCTGTGATGAGTGATGACTTCCTAGAAATTTGATTGTGTTACTGTGTCGACTTTCTAGGGCTCAAAGAGTTAAGAAAGTAAAAATGACCAACAAGGTCTAGTTTCTATGATAATTCCTATTATGATTCCAAACACAGTTTTGGATATGATTATACATGGAATTATGTCTCAAAAATCCATTTCTTTGTGTCCACCTCATTCATTGTCAGTTTCCATTTTGATGCAAACTAGGTTATGATGTGTTATGATGCTCTTACATGACATTGCAATTAATTGCTGCTTTCCTACTTGTGGTGTAGTATAAGTAGGACTAAATGGATGAGTTGCATAGCTGGAAGTTCCTTTTTCTATTATTTTGGGACTCAATAAAATGAACCAAGGGGCATTATGGAGCAATATGTGGGGAAAAACTTTGAGGATATCTGGGATATGGACATCAGAGTATGTGATCATTATGCTACATATAGTAGGAGCTTAAATAACAGAGGAGGCAAAATGTTAGATGTCAAATGATTATTTGATATATCTGTTATCGTTACAAGCTTTCTGTATCTCTCTTATTTTCTTATAAACAGGGAGGAGATTCCTAGTCCAACACTTGCTCTTGCTTCTGGAGTTGCATCTTTGGCATGTCCTTCACAGGTACATGCACAAATTGACTTGAAATTATCACTGTTGCAGTTCCTTGCTTTCAGATATTAAAAGAAAATAGTTGTTTTTACCAGATGCAAGTTATATTGTGTGAATACACTGTCAAGAATCAAGATGTTAAATTGACTTTTGTTTAATGTTCTTGTTTTTGAAGGAACTTTTTGCTTTATTAGTACAATCCATGTTTCTCATTCTGTTGGATACGACATGACCAACTTTTTATGGCAGTATTATGTTGCATCGCTGATTGGCTTAATCATTCTATCTTTGGCAATACAATGCCATGATTTTTTCTCTGTGGATGGAGACATTTCTTCTATTTGCTCCATGCTAACTGTAAAGAACAACTACAATCAATAACAATAATTTGTGCATCAAGACAAACACATCATCATCATCATCACCCTTGTATAGTCCCACACAAGCATGATTGGGGGGGGGGGGGGGGGGTCAATATGGGGGCACCCATACCCTAAACATGTCAGGAGGATGCGCCCGATAGACCAAAGGAAAGGAAAACTAAAATTCAGCTATGTAACAATAATAACTGAATTTAGTTAAAATGCACCAAAATTGATATAGGGGCTATATGAAAAGTTTCAGAAGGATATAAATTTTATCACTTACCAACTGCATTCTCTTTTTAGAATTTTGAAAATGAAGAGATAGAAAATCTTCTAGAATTCTGTTTCATCGTAGTGATATTGGCTCCTCTCCTTGAAAATACGTCATAATTCAGCATACATTCATCCTTCTTTTCGGTCCATTTATCCAATATAAAAATTTCCAAGTTTGTGCCACTTAGACAAGTAAATAATTCAAAGATTAATAAATGCCAGGTGTTGGCAGGTGTAGAGGATGCTTATCTTATAGCCGGAGAGAAATGGTTCATTGTGGCAAGTAGTGTTGGTCAATGGTCCTTTGAAGGTGAGAAATCTAACTTATTGTAGGGATGTTTAGTCTTTTAATATGATTCTTATATATGGGATTACAGCAGAAGAAGTGTGCTTCTATTGAAGATCCTTTTCTAGTTATGATCATGTTGCTTTATCCCTACTAGTTACATTTTTTGTAATTTTCAATCATGCTTGGCTGGATTTCTAAAAAGCAATTTCTGCAAGTGTGCTGTTTTGTTGAAGCTTTTCATTTGGGGTTCGCTTGAAAAACCTTCAGGCTGATTTATTATGTATTTAAATGACTTTACATTGATATCAAAGTAAACTGGACGTTTGATTCGTTTTTAGATGCTGAAATTTGTTTGCATATAATGTTTAACTGGTCAAACGAGTAATACTTGTTAGTAGAGAAAATGCCATTATAAAATAAAAGTTAGATGGAATACAGTATCCTCTATCCAATACTCCCTTGTGTAATATTGGATGAGATCAAATTCATCGAACGCACATGTCGTGTCAATATGAGATCCTGCCTTGAAGTGACCATGATAATAATGATTATGATATCTTGTTTTTGTAAGAAGTTTTTTGTTGCATGAGATCAAAAAAGAAAAGGTGTAGACTTCTTAATGATGAATTGTTGCTTTTGCATATTTCTTGAATGATGAATCTTGTACATATTTGTTTTGTTACCTTGAGTGATTTGAACATGTATTGTTCCAGTTCTTATATTTTTTCAATCCATACATGCAATGGGTCTTCATATTTTCAGGGATGAAACCAGGACTTTATGCACACGAACTCATTCAGAATTTCCAGTCATTAACATTAAATAATGATAGTTGTAAAGCACATGTCAGAGAGGTTCTGAAACAAAGTGCTGCCACGGTGCAATCTCCTGGGTTAGCTTCAGTTTTAATTGCTCATTTTGATAATAAGGTAACTTTTCCAGGTACTGATATGAACATTGGACATTCTAATTTATTCATATTTTTTTTTCCCTTTTGACTACATGAAATTGGATGTTGGATGTCCAGTTGACCTCCTAGAAAAAGATAGAAATTGATCTGAAGAGTTCACCCTAACAATCATTATTGACAGACTTGTGCATGCATAATAATTTTGAAGAACTTTTTTTTATCTAAAGGATTCAATGAAGTTTTAATTTCTAAAAGTTCAAAATTTTCTGGACTCATTGAAGTAGAAAGCATGGACAGCATTAGCACTCACCTTAGATGAAATTGTATAGATGACATGCTCCTAGATCTTACCTTGCCCTTTTATGAAATATCAAGCAAGATATAATGTATGGTACTGTTCGATCTTCTTATTTTGAAATTATACTGTTTATAGGATACATTCCATTGCACCCAGTTGCACATTTTGAGATGCTTAGTGCTGCCATTCAGTAATTTGATGGGATAAAAATCATGTCATAATTTTTTTCCCTTAAATTTGATACACTAAGCCTACTATTTCATGTCCAAAATGTCCTAAAAATTGTGGTTGGAACTTCTGCCAACTATAATGGAAGACTTATAAAAATCATTCCATATTCTTCTTCAGGTCTTACATGTCGCAAACATCGGTGACACAGGGTTTATTATAATAAGGAATGGGGTTGTCCATAAAAGTTCTTCTCCTATCAATCACGAATTCAATCTTCCAGTACAAATTGGAAGTTCTGATGATCCACTACAAGTTGCAGAGGTATTTTAGTGTCAATAACTTTCTAGTGTAAACTTTTCATCCATAATCTTGATATTAGACTAGAAACTAGAATTGCTTATTATCAATTGGAATGTAACTCAGTTCTATTTGCTTTTCAGGAGCACCAAGTGCATTTAGATGACGGAGATGTAATCATAATGGCAACCGATGGCCTATTTGACAATCTTTATGAGAAGGATATAGCTTCAATTCTTTCAAAATCGTGGCAAGATAACACGAAGCCAAAGGTGATCGATACTACCACCTTTCGGAAAATATTCATTCAAAATTTGTTAAGAAATGTTCGTCATTTTGAGTGTTATAGGCAATAATAATATATTGGTGAGTTACGAAGTTTGTTATTTGAATTTGTGCATATTGACTTTTTATATGCAGATTCTCCTTTTTCATTGGCTATAAATGAAGTGCATAATTATTAATTTAGAAATTTTAAATAAAAATATAATGTTTAGGTTTAATTATTTGATTTCCTTAGTAGCTGTGCCAAATGCTAAAATGACAATTCATTACTAAATGGAGTATGTTATTGCAACAATGTTGCAAAATTTGCTTGTGTCTCTATAGCTAGGTCTCCATTGTAGTTGGTTTCCTGGACAGACGTCTACTGCATCCAGAATAAGGAAAAGATGGTCTCTTGCATATTCTTGTCTCCATGGCATGTTAAATATAATCTTGATCCTAATTCCTAACCCTGTTTTCTTATTAAGATTTGTGTTCTTGAAGGCATGAATTTCACTATTCTAAAAGACGGGCTAGAGTGTCTAGGCGCGCCAAGTTGCTGGGCGGCCCCTCACTACCCAGGGTTTGCCTAGCGTCTTTTAGAACACTGGTGAAATGTAATCGGCATATTGGGTTTTAAACCCTGCTTGTGTGAGATACATGGGTAGATGTTGTTTGTATATATCTATTCATTTAACACTCCAATTCCCTTGTCTTGCAGGAATTAGCAGAACTTCTGGCAATAAGAGCACAAGAGGTGGGAAAGTCGACGTCTGCCAGGTGTCCCTTTGCTGACGAAGCTCAGGCAGCTGGATATACAGGATTTACTGGAGGCAAGTTCGATCATGTGACTGTTATTGTCTCACTGGTTAACAAGCAATTGAGCCCTCAAGAGTAATACTCTCTTTTCCTCTTCTTATTTCCTGGCAATCTCTCCTAAATGTTGTCAATGAGTCAAGTTCAAAATTCACACGTAAGCGTTTAAACAGAGATTGCACAGGAGTTCAGATCAGCAGCTTCCAATACCTTTTAAGGTCAATATCTGGTTAGTTGTAATAAACTGATGAGCCCAATTTGGGTCGTGTTGTGTATAGTTCAAAATTATCATTAGTTTGACTCGATGTTATGGAATGGATTAAGTTATAGAATTACAGTAACATCATCAACATCAATTAAAAACTTTTAAACCTGGGTGATAATACCATATCAGATCCTCGAGTATTAGCAAAGCAAAACTCTGAAATTGCAACGGCGTAGAGTGACGTGCAACAATTATCATATACGACCTCCGTTCACTAAAAATGACAAAATTACCATGTACTCCCTCCATTTACCAAATTATAACATTTTAGTGTTGGACACAATTATTAAGGAATTTTTTAACGAGAGACCCATATTTAGTGGTAAAGCACACTCGACTGTTGACTGCTAACGAGAGACCCATATTTTTTGAACTAGCGGGCAAAGCACACAAACTAGATAAACAAACTCGACTGCTGACTGGCTTGACCCAATGAAAGGAAGAATAGTGAGACTCAATTTTTCACCCCAAGTGAAGGGGTTGAAGCAAGGATCGAACCTAAAAACTCCCGACATCTCCCGTAGCTCTTGCTACTAAGTTTAAGCACTAGATTATTTTTTTTGGCAAAATTTTACAATTTATAAACTACACACTTCATTTTTAACGAACCAATAAAGAGAATTTGTATAGAAACAGTTAATATATGCAAATTCAAAAAAATCGAAACTCACAAATAATCATTATCTACAGCTCTAAATGAAAAACATTTCTTAACAAAATTAAAGAGGTAAAATGACAGTATTTTCCAAATGGAGATAGTATGTAATGCCCCATATAAAACCTTAAAGAGCAAATGTGAAGATTTAATCTCACTTCAACCAACATTACAGTTTCATTAGATCTTTTAATGCACCTAATCTTAGAAACAACACCATAACCAGAATGCCGAATTATAAGTTACTTTTCAATAATCAATTACATAGGCACGATTGCAGAAGCTAACATTTTGAACTAAGATTAGTCCACACTCTGATTCATATAAAATATACAAGCATGATTTCAGCTTAAGCAAGTTAAACCCACAGAAAAATTACCGACCTTTATTAGGTGTACTGCCAAAAGCCTTATCGTAGAGATAATTTACCTTCAAGATCAATATAATCCTCTCATAGTCTTGTGGGGAGATCGATGGCATCCATTGAAGTTCCTCCAGTTTCTTCCAAAATTTGTTGCATGCTTACGAAAATTCATTGGGAGGGAGAACATGCTCTAATAAATTACTTCTCAACAAGGCTCCATTTACATGACCATATTTTCTTTCCTTCTGAGCTCATGCTAGAGGTACTTGCATCCGTCATACAATGACTTCATATAATACCTGTAAAAGCAAGTTATTTATTTTAGAAAGGTGCACTGTAGAAGCAATAGTTTATTAAGGCCGTCTCCAGTTTTGTCAGTAAGAAGATTGCAATACTACAGAAGACTGAACAAATCCAAAAGCTGTCCGGAGGAAAAAGAATTTTCTCCCTATTCGCCCACATAACTCACATTATCAGCAAGGCTTGGAAGAACCAAAATACAAACTCAATCCCACCCAGAGTTTTCTTGGTGATTATTTCCACAGTTTTATTGGAGTTGCAATACCGCATTTTTGGCACTAGTGTTTGGCTATGTGTACATGAGAAAGGCACTATAATTCTATTAAACTGGAGTTAAAAATTTAAGTCCCAGAGCAGGACAAATAGAGATATGTTTTATACTTCATCTCCTTGTATAAGAAGGGGTCCGGCTGATTTAGTAGTTAAGAGTAGACTATGGGGTAATCAGCACGTCACCATGTGAATAGACTATGCAGAAAGCTATTAAAAAAGAATCAATTATTTTAGTATAATTTTTGTTAGAAGATAAACTAATGTGCACGTCAATTCCATTGTTCTAGGATAATTTCCTTCAAGCTGAACATGCTATTTTTTAGTTGATTTCTAATTTGGGTATGACTAAAATTCCAGGGCTGCAATGTACTGTCATTTGGAAATCTCTTTCACTACCATAGAAGCACAATTTTCAAACTGGTAATTTCCCATCTGAGTAATCGACAAACAGAAGAATGAGCTAGAAATCCATATGAAACATCTGAAAGCAAAGACTTACCAACTTCCCCATCTTCAAGCTCCTCGAATTCAGCTCTTTTTTGGGAACCATTACGATGCTCTCGCCTATGTCTCTTACGCCTGTCTTCCTTATCAGATTCAGGAGTGTCACGATCCTGTAAACAAACAATACAGATGTCAACACTTCCAAAGGAACCCAAAAAAAAAATCACAGAAACAAAACAGACGGAACTGCTATTTTTTAATGCAGTGTGCACATTTAATCAGCTTAAACACCTCTCTCAACTTTTTCCGGTCACCACTATGTCTGTGAGAACTTCTAGATCGATCTTTCCCATGTCTATCTGAACCTGCCTCATCCTCTACACCTTGATTCAACTTATGATGCCTTTTGTCCTCTCTTCCTCGTCTTTTGTTGTCACTTGAAACAGAAAGATCGTTTGCATCATCTGCGTGATCCTTTCTACTGTGTCTTTCATGTCTTCTATCCTTTTCTTTTCGTTCTTTTGAAGTCTTCTCTTTCTCTCTTGCCTTTTCTTTCCTTGCCTGCAAAAGGGAGAAATGAAACTCATTGGTGTACTTTTTCATTTACAAATATTCAGGAGAATGTTTCTAACGTAACCAGCCAGCACTACGCCTGGTATAAAAATGTCAAAAGACACCATCGCAGAAAGAAAACATGTAGATTTAATTGTCCTACATTGAAGGGGTGGTAGGAAGGATGATAGGATGTAGAAAGGGGAATAAGGGCACCGTCTATACCCTTAAATTTGTAATATGAGCATATTTACAGAACTAAGCTCGTGAGGAAATTAGAAAAGGTAAGATATCCTCCCTCTAATGAATATTTAATCTAATAACATCCTTGCAAAGTTCCATGATGTGAGGGTGAATTCATGGCCAATAAATTCCAGTAAAATCAACTAAGACATTTTGTAGATCAGGAGGTGCTTGAACATTCTCTCTGTATGTTGCTGTGATGTGCTTCAATAGCATGGAGAACTGCAAACATCAATTTTAGCTTTGACTGCTAACTTGGACTCTTTTGGCTGAGAATACACGAGCATTCAGGAGTGGGTTTGCTTCCAATATATTCAGAGTCAACTATGAGGTATGACGGAGGATTGGCCGATAGGGTTTGCAGGACCTAAGATTGAGATCATTTGTAAAAAAATGTTTTCTCGAGAGTTTGGTGGTAGAAGCAAGGATGGTACTTCTATGAAGTTGAGCTACATTGGCTCTTTCATATTCATTTGAATGTTCAGTGTTTTTCTATTTGGAAGACAAAATAAGCTCCTATAAATGCTGAACCACCCAAATGAGCTTCATGTCAAACGTAGGCAGGGTAAACCACATAAAACAATGATCAAAATATAACCAAAAACCTAAAAATATTAATGGAACAAACAAAGCCCAGAACTCATTCAGCTGCTAAAAGCAGAGAAACCTAGAACATTCACAATTACTACCATTAACGGACCACATTTTGAGAATAGGACAACAAATAATGCACCAGAAATCAAAATGCAGAACAATAGGCAATCAATAAAATTGAAATGTTCATTCAGTCTGAATAACCTTTTCCTCCTTCCGTTTCCGCTCATACTTCTCTTTCAGTTGCCCGGTGTATTCATCATATATCTGCCTCAGCAAATCCTCATCGCCAATGGACCTACAATGCACAAATAAGACAGAGACAACGGAAGTTTTCACAAGTACACTATAACAAAACCGTGCTATAATTACAGTATACTTGATAAATTGGAATATAGAAGCAAAAATGAAGTTCCCCAGTCAAACCTTAGAGCTGAGCTCAAAAGGTCCAAACTATTTGACAGGAAAAGGTCATTATTGGTACGGGTTGAAGCTTCAGCAGAGATTTTAACCTAGGGTGAGGGTGGTAACGATATGACACCTGATTTCCATCCAGTGGAGACTTTGTCTCCAGACACAATCCTCTCTCCACACAGACATTGTTTTTGGGAAAGGGTAGAAGAATTATAGTGGAACAGGTTTAGTTTCCAGGGAAAAACAATCTAATAAATCAACCCAGATTAGGTTGCAGATGATTACAGATAATTGAAAGGTAGAGACCTTGTCTACATGCAACAGAGGGAAAGGTGACAAGAACCATAGTTCTTTAAAAGCGGTGTCAGATTTCAACCCCATGCAGAGGTCATCTCGAAAGGGGCCATACAAAATATTATAGACTAACTACAAACCAATCAATGAAACTAAAGGCGTACCTGTATTCTTCAGAGTGCTCAAACAGAGACAAAGCTTCCTCCCATTTTGAATCTGCAGTAATATCCTGGAATGTTGGAAGTAGATCAACAGATGTAGACAAATGCAGAGGTTACCAGTATATAGAATTTTCTGATGTCAGTAATGAAGATTAAAAGCAAAGCCACCAACCTTAAATGAACATAATAGATTAAAGAATTCGTCACCAAGACGTTTACGCTTCTTTGTTTCTTTGTCTTCCTTTTCTCTAGCTCTTTGAATTAATTCATCAAAGACTAGCTGCAAATAAAATGAACATAATCTCATACACTAAAGCACAAAGATTGACTGATTGAGACAAGTTGATATGTGCTTAGGCAATATGGGAAGCAATAGTGAAAGTAGTCCAGATTGGTTTAAGGACTTGCTATACTTTTTAGAAAAAAGCATTTTTTTGGCAAAAAGCATTACTTCTTGTCTTGAAAAGTGTGAAGACAAGTTAATTTTACGTATTTAAAGACAAAAAAAGTAATAATTTTTACCAAAAAGTACTGTTACTATGAAGTGTAACAAGGCCTAAGTTAATATTCAGATTATATAGAAAATCAAGGTCTTACTTAGTTGTCTCTGAGTCTTAACAAACAACCAAGCCTGTTAGTTTTGTTTTCAAGCACATATGACAGACTATGCTAACACATGTTAATGAAGACAAAAACATTGAGCTTCGAGTTTGAGAAGGTCAATGCCCGTACAAAATTAACTGTCCTTGAGATATATAATACTGCGCCAATTCTGCCAACACACTAGCTATCAATAACAGCAAAGATAAAGAAAATGATAATGAACAATTAATTCAATTGAAGTGCAATTAGGTGCTTATAGGATTTCTATAATGTACCTTTATGTTTGCCTCTGATATTGACTCCGAACTGATTTTCTTCTCAATAGCAGCCTTCAAATCTTGAAGCTTCCAAGTTGACCGCACATCACTCTTCAACAGAAAAAATATTTAGGCACTAAAGCTAAAATATGCTTTTGGGGGGTGGGGGTGTCAGTCAAGAATTACCTTCTCTGACTTCAAGGCATCTTTAATCCTCAACTTATCTTCTTGAAACTGCAAAAATTGGATAATACATGAGAAAAGTCAGCTATGAGAATCATCTTCTAGATACTGAGAGCACAATCATGCAATGAGTGTTGTGTAGTTCCCTCAAGTTAAGTAGCATAAATTATAGGAAGGCTACATTGGACAGCTCATATTTTTGAAACTTCCTAGAACACTTGAATTGATTTCACATACAACAATGTCAACAAAGCACGAATAGAATGTTTTTCACATTTAAAATGCGCATTAAGATCTTGAGAGTTAGCAAAGATTTTTTTCCCCCATGGCAATCATCCTAACTGATAGAAAAGCATAATTCAAGATTGAAATTCTATCCAACTAAAAGAAACAGTACACGTAAAGGAAAAGATGGTCCTTACCTGTTTCTGAAGTTCCTCAACAACATCCTCAAACAATTCTTTGGGAGTACATCCTGAACTATTGGATGAGACTGCCAGAAATGCAGGTTCATCTTTAACCTAAATTTGTGCCAGCAAAACCATCACAAATATATATCAATAATAATGTCAAGTCGAGGGAATTTTTTTATACATTGAAAAGAATTTATCTAACTATTTGTTGCATCTTTTCGAAGAAAGGGCATTGCATGGCTATGAAGATAAAGCACCATGAAAAACTTATATGAGAATCCTAGGCAAAATTGAATGGAAAACAAACCTTAGAATGAAAATCACGCCAGGTAGACTTGGCAGAGAGAGTGCCAGCAGCAATATGTTCATCCATCAATTTACGGAACTCATCACGGTTTTTGCGCTCAGCTTTCCTTATTTCTTCCTATATGAGACCAAAAGCAGCATGAAAACAGCAATAAGGATTCAGATTCACCATTGCACGAAATGAGTGAGATATTCAGATACTTTTGAAAAGGACAATATTAAAAATTAGTCCAACCTAGGTTGTAAGAAAATAGATATAGAAATATATGTAAATTGTTAAGACATGGGGATTTTAATTGTATAAACGATTACAGGGAATGGACAAAAGCAGGAAGCAAATTAATTGAAACATAAAACTTCTCTGATAAAAAAATTTTAATGCAACTATAGAAAACCAATATAAGAGTGTGCATCAATAAACTCATTTCCAAGTGCATAACAATCTCGCAATATCAGCCAAAACTATTCCATGAAATATACAATATGGGTAATCAAAAGATAAATATCTTTTCTAAAAGATGGTAAAACCCAAGTTCAAAATGCATGTAGAGGGCTTAATTTTACCCCCACCCAAGTGCAATAGAAAATTTTCGACACACAAATTGTGGGTTGAAACCCACATTGTTTCTGCTACAATAAATTTAAAATAATAAGTAGACCTTATCCTATTAAATCTTTACTTCTAAAATGAATAAAAAAAACTGTTAAAGTAAATTCATTCTTCAAAATATATAACATAAAATGATATAGAACATATATATACCAAAATCGGGAAAGTTAAAAAAGCAAATAATTGAACCCTACATGAAACCAAACCCAAGTGAAACAATGAGTTCTTGAAGTTTATGGTTTTCACAGCAATTCAAGGAAAATGGAGCAATTTCCTCGGTTTTAACGGATGCCATAACGTACTAAAAAAGATTTATACCTGACAAGAAACAATAACTATTTCTGTAAAAGAGTACATATGTTGAACTATTTAAATTTCAAATGGGAAATTGTAATCACCTTCTGCAGTTTCCATTGCTCTTCCTCTTGCTTCTCCAAATCATGCACATATTCCTGCAGTACAACCATAAATATCAGCTTAAACAACCAAAGTCAATCGCAATTTCAACTATGTGCACATCTTTTATTGTTTTGGTTAAAGCTAGTCTAAGGAACAATTCCTAAGCACTAAGAGGACTAAGGCAATTGACTCCATTATCCTGTGCTGTTTCTTTTACTTTATGAGCTTTGTTACTTGGTTCCGTGCATTATCTAATCTGACTTCTGAGTCCATAAAATCATGGTGAGGTTACATTTCAAGATGACTGAAGGCATGTGAGGAAGGTGCCTGTGAATGGTAAAGCAGGGCAGGGGGTCCCATTTCCGTTCCACTACCACAGAGGATTTTAAAAGCACCCACAACTGTGTACCTTAGAAAGTAACAAGGAGAACTTGGGTAAAATTGCAAGGGGAGGGAAAGGAGTATGCAGGATGCACACCCTCCTTTTTTTTGTACTATTTATTTAAATGCAGGTGAACTTTCAAGTGTATAATCTCAAATCAATTGATACAAATATATACAGTAAATCACATAAATAAACTGAAGTAGAAACTTTAAATTAATTAAAAAAGAAAAGAAAAAAGAGCATAGCAACTTTACTGGTGAGGTTTTGAGAAGGGCGTGGTTCTTTTCTTAGGTGTACTTTTATACAATGACTTAAACAACAACAACAACCCAGTGTTAACCCGCCTCGGGCAGGGTCTGGGGGGCCAAGATGTACACACCCTTGCCCCGACATAAAATCGAGAGGGTGTATGTGAAAGGCCCAAACATTATTATCATCACCCGAAAAACCTAAGGAAAACTGAAATTCAGCTATGTGACAATAATAACTGAATTTAGTTAAAATGCACCAATATTGATATAGGGGCTATATCCATCTCAAAGACACTGTATAAAAGCCAATGAGCATGAGGATGCGCCCCAATATATAATGACTCAAACAATAGTGTAAAAAATAAACGATTAGTATCTCATTAATATACACTGTTTGTAAAGTGGGGCTAAATTTCATAGTAGTCCTTCGGTGTTTGTCAAATGTTCATGGGTACCCTCAGATTCATGGATCTTCATTGTGTTATCATAATAGATGATATGCTCAGAGAACAGTTCGCTCTTTATAGACCTTAGACATCAATATAGAGTGAGAAAGACTTGGAGAACTCTTCCTCTTCCAATCATGCAAACCTGAGGGAAAATAGTTTGATAAAATATAGACCTTAACTGCTTTGTGTTCAAAGACTCCCACGTAGAGAGGGATTTTTGGCCTTAAGTTGTTTGACTCTGTAACTTGAAGTTGGTTGCTAATAGCTATTAGACATCCTATCCATCATTATATTATTCTTAATTTCTTTTCATAAAACAAAGTTACACATAGAAAATATAAGACTATATACCTGAAATATTTCCAACCGATCAATTTTTTCAAGCCGTGAACATCTTTCATCAGTCTCAAGCCGGTCTTGAACTTTCCGCCATTGGCTGCTTGCCTGATATGTAAGAGGCAAGGAACGGTCACAATTTACAGCTTGACTAATTGCCATTATTAACAGGCAAAACTGATAGGCATCATGAAAATTGCATCCTCCCTTACAGAGACCTGTAATTAATTATTATGGCATAATGCATATGCTAGAGTTGTATACACCATGATTAATTGCCACTATATATATCAGGTAGAACTAATAGGCATCATAGTAATTGCATCCTCCCTTACAGAGACAGGCAACTACTTATTATTGCAGAATGCATATGCTAATGTAGTATAAGTGCTTACACATATAACTATTCTTAACATATATGCCAGAAAGTCAGAAACATCATTTAGTATGCTCGTTCAGGGTCAATGGACAATTCAAGTGCTTATTAGATGCCTAGAGCCATTTTACTTTCACTTACAAAAAAAGTTCTTTCCTTCCCAAGCTTTATTTTTCAAGATTTGTATACTTAAATTATAGGAGGAATGATAGAGGCCCTTGACTTGAAACTGACAAACAAAAGAAAAATTCTAGTACCTTAATGAAGTCACAAGATTCCAAAAACTGTCTGTATTCCAATATACTGCGCTTGTGTTCTTCAGCAGCTTTTGCCCGTTCCTGACCAGAACAATTTTGTAGATTATAAAGAAATTCATCAACAAAAAAAAAAGAATACAAGAGAAAGGGGATCAAGAATCCTCAACAAAATAGAAGGTCATAATATCAGACAAGTATGATAGCAATTAGCAAGTTGGTAACATCAAATGTTCAGCATCCAGCAGAAAAGAACATGTACAAATGAAAGATCAAGTAAAATTTGATTCCCATCAAGTAATCAGGATGATGAAACATAACACTACCTGGTAAATATAGGATTTAAAAGGATTCAAATAAAAAATCTTCAGCTTTCATTAGATGATAACAAGAAATTTATAAACATTAATCTATTATCTATTTACTGTTAGCACATATTACAACAGGGCCCAGATTTAGATAAGTGTGTGTTGGTGCAGCTCTCTAACTTAGAGCAATCAAGTCAGATTAGGTTACTCAAACTACAACGTAACGCTATCTTGAGAAAACCTGAATGACATGTTTGCATAAAATCAACAAACATAAAATTTGTATAGATCTTGAGTATGATGCTGAAATAACTTCCAAGCTTCAACATTGCACAAAGTCTCAAATCATCAAAAATATAAACAGGAAAAGGCATCTCAATGACATAATTTGACTTGAAAATGATGGTTGATGGTCTAACAGGCCGGTTGATGCAGGGTATTACATGCAGAAGAGAGCAAAACAAGTTCTGGTTGATGGTTCAACAGTACAACGGCCTATCTTTTTGCCCGATGTCGCTCTATCTTTTTGCCATTGCCATGGAATACCTATCTAGAATGCTTAAATGGTTCAGATCCAACCAGCCCAGCTTTCAAGTTTCACCCTAAATGTCACTCCCTCAAAATCTCCCATCTTTGCAATGCAGATGACCTCTATCGTTTTTTTTTCAATGGTGACATTGAGTCTATTCTGGCCATTTTAAGGGATTCTTAATGAATTTGGCAGCATCTCCAGTCTGAACTCAGAATGCAAACCTCCAGATAACACAGATTCTCTTTCGAAGACTTAGTGGCCATATCAAAGTGGATACTTTAGTGCCGTCCATTGCGAAGAAAGATTTTTGCCCATGAAAAAACTAGGTGTCCCTCTAGGACCGAAAAGACTTAAAACCCGTGATTTTAGACCTGTCATTGACAAGATGTCCTCTAAAGTGTGATCGTGAACTTCCAAAGCTCCCTCTTACACCAGGTGCAGAGAGCTCATCTAATCAGTTCTGTACAGTATTACTACCTTCTGGTGCAAATGTGCTCTTGTTCACAGCTGAAGTCCTTGAAAAGGTTCAGAGCATCCTTCATCTTTCCTATGGACCGGGTTTACCAGCTCCAAATGCAAGTAAGCAACCTAGTGTCTTGGAGATATTCTTGCAAACTGAAGAATGAAGGAGGGTTGGAATTCAAAGAACTCCTCTGACGGACAAAGTTTATACGGACAAGTCTCTACTTGAACTTTCTAACCCGCTGACCCGTAAGATTGGGACTGATTGGGCCCATAATCACCTCTTCTAATCTCCATATGGGTTATCCAACCTAAGCCTCAGGATAGCTCTTGCTAGCTGTTCCTTTTGAAATTGAGAGATGATCTCTCCTCTGTCTATTCTCTTCAACATTCCTCTCTGCTACTGGACACTAACAGAAATTCATTACAAGAGCAGCTTATGATCTCATATGGATCCTTCCAATCAAGTTACATGGGGTGATATTATTTGGGGTTGTCTGCTCTTGGTTAGCTTGCCACAGCCTTCTCCAAACCGAGGATCGAATCAGTAAATGGACCCCCGTTGTTAATGATCTATGTGAGCTTTGTAATGAAGATGTTGTAACTGCTGCACACCTCTGGTTAAAGATGTACTTAAGAGAATGTTCTACTGGCTTTCCCTCCCTTCATTGATATCAATGTGCTGGAATGGTTTGATTAAATTGGACCTCCTTCATTGAAAAAGAACATCACCTACCTCACTAGAACCAAAACTTTCATCACCTTCATCCACTCTATATGCATTAGCTGCAACCATGCCATCTTCAAAGGAGGGCAACCCATGAGAGACACCTGCTGCAATCGCATCACTGCCTCTATTACAAGCCGCCTCCAGATTACTTGGAATAGGAATGATAGTGATTCTAAACTTTGGTTCCATTCCTAGGCATTTTGTAATTTGTTTTGTCCCATGGGAGTGTCTCACTTCTGATTTCCTTTTGAGTGTACTAAAACATTATGGTTGAAGATCTATTATTTTTGGACTTAGGGCCTGCTGGCATTCCTAAGACATCTATGTAAAGCTCTCCCTCTCAATATAATTTTAAACTTTTTCAAAAAAAAAAAGACTCTAGATATAAATTCAATAAGGCTATGAAGCGTAACAGGCTTGGAAAGGAAGTTTACCTTCTTTTCTAGCTCAGACAAGTACTCTACAAAGATATCCTCACGATCTCTAGATCTCTCAACAGCTTTGAACCGTTCATCATCACCAAGTATACTTACTGCTTTGCTGTTCAAATTCACACATTGTAACAAATCTAGATCACAGCATTGAAACACATTTAAGAGTATAACAATGAATGCAAAGATACCTCCATCTAGTTGCTGAAGTCAGCTCACTACATTCCTGCAAAAAAAAAATGGTTCAGGACTTCCAAGAAAGATTGAATGGAAAAATATAAAAAGAAAAGCTAATATATAAAATTATTTTACGCACACAACTTACTTCTAGCATTCTCCTGAAATCATCCTTCACTTTCTTCTGTTTAGCACGCCTCTCATCAGCCTCCTGTTTTTTCTTCTGACTCAAATACTAAAAGAGAAAAATCAAAAATCAAATTTTAGCGCTAAATAAATAGCATACTAACTTGAAATAGAATAATACAGTTTCATCCATTAAGAATAGTTGTTCTGCAGGCCCTGTTTGGTATTGATTTCCACAAAATCAAGAATAAGATTGGGATTCTTGGTATGCCTGGGAATTGATATATACCCTTTCTCATTCCCATCCCAGATACCATTCCTAACCCAAGGTCCTTGGTTTGAGCAAACCCTAAGGCATCAGTCTCCAGAGTTTTCATCTTCCTCAAGTGTCTTTCACACTCATAAACCCAGTGTAGTTGGAGCAAAGTTTATCAGAAGGCAATATCAGTGACTATCATTGATAGAGCAATGGTAGTTGAGGCTTTGATAGCACTGATCAATTTATTTGGCCTCTTTATGACTTTATGGACCTATGTAGTAAGCTATGTTTACAGGGTTGCTCCACATTTAGTTCCAGTTAAAAATGCTTTAGTAGTACTAGTTCATCTTCACATTTCTTTATGAATTTCAAATTTTCCAGAGAAACCCTTTGCACATTGCATAACATCATTATGCAAAAAGCCAAAAAGATTCAGTACCTCATTAAACGCATGCTTTCTTTCTGACAGTGTTCTCAAGGCACCATATCTTTTGTCATTGATGATAACTCGCATGGCCTGTCGCAACCAGTAAAAGACCAAGTCCATGCAGATCAAACCCAATGAGAATATCATATATAGGTGTATAACCTCAAGGAAAGGGTGGGGGGGAGATCAGAATACCTGCTCCCAAGTCCAGTCAGATTCAACATTTGCAGATTCCAAAAGCTCTTTGAAGGCATCCCTGGCATCCTTCAGAACAAAAACACATTTCAACAATCTCTTTTAAACACAAATAGACTCTCAGAAGGAGGGTAGATCATAGGATTTACCAGTTTACTAGGATAGACTACAGGATCTTCTTCAATTGCCTTCTCATCTGATGCAATGACATTTGTAGTTTCAGAAGATCCTTTTACACTATCAGCTTCCTAAAACAGAATAATCATTACAATTAGCTGTTACATAAATACAAGTACAACAGCAAATGTTTTCATCTCCTCTTCACACTCCCCAGCACTACCTCATGAAGCTGCTCAGAAACATTATTCCCGGAAACTGTCACAGGAGCTGCAACATCGTTAGCAGAAACATGGGCTGCATCACTCCTACAAAAAAGCAAGTTTGTGAAACAGACAGAATTATTGTGATTTTTTAATCGAATGAGTTGGTGTAAACAGAAACCTTGTAGCGTCATCAGAAGCAGCAGTTGCATCAATAGCTGAATCTGCAATACTTCCTGAGGCACCTTCTCTTAATGGCTGAACATCAACTGCAGCAGATTGCAACCTCAAATTTTCAACAGTAATGGGCAACAAATCATCTACTGTAGCCACTGGTGATTTTACAGCCGTCACAGTAGTCACAGGTACTGCTGACACTGGACTCGACACCAATCTGGAAGAGGGATCAACAGTAGGAGCATCAACTGTAGAGACTGAAACAGAATCTGGAGTAATGGAATCGCTTTCTGCCTCCATCTTCGTCTCCATTTGTGACACCTTCTCTATTTGCTCCCTAGCCAGCTACAAGACACATTTGAGAGGCATTTTAAAAAGGTCAATAAATATAATGGCCGAAAAACAGTTCTCATGCCTTCCCAATTAAAAAAGCACCTTTAACTCCTCAGGAATTGTCCATTTTGACTGTTTAGTAACTTTGTTGTAGTAATACCTGGCATTAAAAAGCTCATTAGTTAACTTCTCACATATTAAATGGATCATTACAGATTTAGATATTACAGCAAGACAAAGTAAGATATCATACTTTCTACCATCAGGACTTTTGTATTCCTTCCAGTCAGTAGTTGCATCTGCCCTCTGGTAAGTGAGGTAGCAATGGAATAAGGTAATGTATACATAGAGCAAAGCTAATAGTCAGCACACCTCAAACAAAGGCAAAAAGAAGCTATAATCTAGTGAAAACTCCAACGAGCAACATTTAGCATAGATTCTTCTTTGATATTGAAAGTCCTCAGCAGATTTCTGATCATGGAAATACCTTGTTGACTAATATCCTTTTTTCCATAAAGCAAACAAGCTTAATGAGAGAACCATATACATTAGAGGGAAACCACAAGCTATGCCTATTGAGGTCATTTAGGAAGTATGAAAGTGCTAGATTCTTTGATGCTCAATATGTGAAAAGTGAACTGTTGCACTTTTTGATATGACAATAAGGTTTAGGCAATACTCCTAGACAAACATGATCAAGGTGGGAATAATCAGACAAATTTGGATATCTAGGAATAGGAATTTTAATAAAATGGGCAGAAAAATGCCACTGAAGTAAATAGAAATTATAGAACAAGCAGAAAAGAAGCTTGTCTCAATTATAGATTTTATAAGACATACATGAGGAAGTCATGTGTTTAAAATCATCCACCTAATAGAATGGCCACAATCACAATTCAACAATATAACATGAAACAAATTACTGAGACCACGATTGTTTGAACTTTGAAAAGACTAACCTCTATCGCTGTCAACAATTCTAAAGGCTTCTGCCAAGTAGATAGCTTTGTTTTCTTGTTGTAATAATATCTGACATACAACAAACATGGAATTATGATTACAATTCAAACCATTTCTCAGCGCATATTTTGGGAACAATAAGTTATCCTCCTGTGAGTGTTCCTTTGAAGCTTTGAAAAAAAATTATTACTGAAGAAACTTCAACTCGAGTTTTCCAGGCAGCAATACAATCCAAAGCTTTAACTTTGCTTGAATTCAATTGCCATATTTAATCCTTCCTAATAGAATTATCTTAAGCACAATACTCAAGTCACTGAACCTAATTATTCTTCCATCCAAAAAGCACAAGTTATTCAAGGGTGTTGTAAACAAACAGCCCAAAAACAACAAGATTTTAGTCCAGTAAGATAAATATGCATGCAAATCATCCATAACCACAGCTAAGTAGCCAATAAAAAGTGATGCAAACTTTAACCATGTATTTAAAATCTCCTTTGTTACTTATTCTTCATCTAAATAAGTCTAATGATTTTTCCTTTGAAACCTATAGAAATTTCACATCTTGCACTATTATAACAAGGAAAAGCACATAGATAGTGTTTTGAGTAATGAGTCATTAGGCGTTAAATTGTCTTGGAGTACCCTTCTGACAAGGTGCATCCACAATTCCAAGAGTGAGACTCCCTCTTAGTAGTGTATTGAAATAGGGTTGCTTGAATACATCTATTACCAAAAACATAAATATATATTCTGTTTCTGAATTGTTTAAATAAATCTTTTAGATTTTTTGCCAGTTTCCTACTTTTCAGTGAATTATCAATTTATCATTTCCATTCACTCCCATTCTCCTTAAGTTAAGCACATTATCCTGCACTAAGGATTCCTTAGTAAGGAACATCAGTGGCCCCGGAATAAATACCTTCTTCCGTCGGCTGAAGTATGCTCCAACCAAATTGATGAAGATTTGTTAACAGGCTGGGGCTGAAGAATGAAAACAAAACAAATTCACCACAGGAAGATTGAACATCTATCAATTCATAGCAACAAGGGAATAATATGAGCTCCAATACAAGAGAAAAGGGGATTAAAAAACAAGATTATATTTACAGGAGCTGTGGAAGCAGCAGCTGGAGCTTGTTGCCCAGTAGGTGGCGTAGTAGTAACAGAAGCAGTGCTCTCCGTCCCAGATAATGCAGCACCTGCTTCACTAGCAGGCATGCTGGGAGGATTTATTTGATGCATCAGCTGATAATGAGTGGTGGTATTGTTACTTGGCTGTGACAAACCATAAGGGGATGGGCCAAACTGACAAATAAGAAAACCAAGCAATGTAAATGAAATGATCCAAACCGAAATGATTAACTTCAGGCATACTACAGATACTTACATTATAAGATGAAGGTGGGGCTACTCCTGGGTTACCATTAGGCAGATAACCCTTGGGAGGTCCCACATGTGGAGGTTGTGGTATTGCAGATGATAAAGGCCTGCTGTCCTGGATAGCAGGCATATGAATTACCTGAGGAATGTGACCTGGTGGTACTGGTCTTACAGGTGAATTTTGCATTGGATGAGGAAGCTGAGTTTGTTGAGACTGTGAAGGCAGTGATCCTACATTGATTAAAGAACCATTTGGACCAACCGGTTGATATTGTTGAGATGCTGAGGGAATATATTGCTGAGAGGGAATCGGTGCAAGACTCGGCCGAAACTACAGCATAAACAGATATTCAAAAAAAAAAAACTTCAGCAGAAAAATTCCTCTGTAATTTCAACAATATACTTGAAATGAACATTTCTCTGTAATTTCTGTAATTTCAGCCAAAATAAAGTATTACCGGTGGGGGCACAGATGGGGGAACATTCTGGTTAGGACCAACAAGGGGAGGAGGAGGAAGAGGCTATTCAACAAAAAAACGGCAACAGAAAAGTTACTACAAACAACATATGGATAGTTAAGATTGAGCCAAACTTGATTCTACTTCCATATTACCTTATTATAAATGTGAGGATTAGACATTGTATTAAAAAAATTCAGTGATGAACCTCGATCACCTTTCAACCTGTCATTACCAATGTCAATAAGTAATTCTAATCGACATAAGAGATTAAGCAATTGTACAGAATCCAAGCGTCCGCCATGAACTCAAAGTTCATAAATTTTCTCGAAGTAGAGAGAGAATAGCGGAAGCAAAAAAACAAAACAGCAAGTCTACGTCCCGAAATTGTGAGAAGAACATGATTGAATTCGGTACCGGAACCCTAATCAGAAGCCGCAACAACATCACGGAACTGGAAACATCGTTAATGTCAACCACAAACCTAATTAACCAGCCAGAGTTGGAAAACCCTAAGCAAGCTCCGTGAAAACAGCTAGAACTAAGTTACAAACCTTGGAAGGGGGGCCGAATTTGGAGAAACAATCGGAAAGGTGAGAGGAGGATAGACGGACGGGCCGAGAACTAGTGTTTTTCTACCGCCGGAGCGCCGGTGCTCTAGCCGTCTCAGGTATTAGGCGGAGACTAAGCAAAAAAAGAGCAACACCGGAATAGGCAGGCACTTCTTGTGCTTTTAAAAAAAAATAATGTTGTGAAATTGCAAAAAATAATGTTGCACAAGTGTAAATGCCAAAAATAACCCAAATATTACACAAATTTTAAAACTAATTTTATTATAAACTAGAAGGCTTAACCCGTCCGATGGACGGTGTGAATTTTTTTTCTATTTTTTTGAATTTTAAATGTACATGGAATTATAAGTATGGAGCAATTAGAATTAGAATGCAAAATATGTGTAAAAATATTATTAAGAATGGTTAATTATTTGGAGGTAATTAAACTTTATTATAATCCTTAATTAACTATTTATGAAAAATATAATAATGAAAATATAAACTATTTCATCATATATGTATAATTGTTAAAAATAATCTGTTTTCATTTTAATTTAGTAGATGGAGTATTTTTTTAAACTTAGTTACTTATTTTAGAAGAAAAAAAAATTAAAACTTGGAATTTGAAACGTATAGATCTAATAAGTTGTAGAATTTATACATTAAGAACTGCATAAAAATTTTGATATTTATTATGTGTTCCAATAGCTAAATTGAGTTGTAGGCCTAATAGAAATAATAACTAAATTAGGTTGTAGGTATACTAAAAAAATTAAGCTATATAAGTTAATAGCATTTATTGACAATAGAGGGATAACTTTATAGGTTGTAAAGACTAGTTGTACTCATCGTACCATGTACGATTACGATACAGTATTTTATAGACATTATAAATAGGATATTAATAATAAAAAATATAATATAAATTTTAATATAAGAAATTTTATTGCTCATAGAATGTATGATTTTTTTAATCAATATAAATGGTTAAATTTAATGTTGAGAATGAATATATATTGTTAATATAAAATAATTACATTTCTCTTTGTCCTTGATGATATTTACATATCTATAAAAAAAAAGAAGATAAAATATAAATAAAAAAATTATATATTTAAATATGGAAGAGATAAGAATTTAAAAAATAATAGTTAAGTTAACAAATAAGATATGATAAAACATGTAAGATAAAGATAATTTAATTATATAAAATACTTAAAATTTAATTAATTTAATTTAAGATGGGACCAAACTCATTTTGTGGTACGATAAAGTAAAAATTAGATAAGATTAAATATTATATTATTCATATTTTATTACTTTCCATGTATGTAAATTTAGATATTATCAAATATTTTATTATCTATTTTTATTTAAAAAAACAATATATATATATATATATATATATATATATATATATATATATATATATATATTCGTCAAAAGATATATGCTAAAAGATTTATATTTATTTTAAAATATTTAAATATTTTATCTTTAATTTTAAATACTTGTATAAGGAAGTTTTCAAAAGATATTGTTATACTAAATAGATATTTGTTTTATGTTAAAGATAGATTTAAATAGTTTAAAAAGAATTTAATAGAGAGAAGTTATAATAATAAGAATAAAAATTAATTTTTTAAACATGAGGTGGGACCAGAATCGTTCTGGTGGCTCAAAAAGGTATAGCTTTAATATATAGTTATAGATGAGATAAATAAATACTAGTTGATAGGGGTGTCCATAAAAAACCAAAACCGAAAAACCAAAAAACGGATTATTTTTTAGGTTAACCAAATCGACTTTTTTTGAAATGGTTTATCGGTTCGGTTTTGGTTCACGACTTTACATATAACGGTTAACCGAAAAACCGAAAATATATTAATATTTTTTCAAATATTAATTCTCTTTGATTTATTTAATGGTTAAACTCTATGATTTTCAAGATGTTAATCTAGTTTGAGTCTTTTCATCTTCAATTTTAACAATTTACACACTATTTTTCCATTTTTCATTGATATAAGACTCGCGTATTAAATTTGATGGGATAAAAATTAATACACGCAATGTTTGATTCTACACAATATTGTATATACTCTCGATATTTGTTTACAACAACTAAAACAATATGATATAAGTACATATTTAAAATAAAAGTCTTGCTTGATCACTTTTTTATTCATATTTTGTTATTTTAGTCTTAATTATTTAAGGTAAAATTACATAAACGGTTATCGGTTAACCGAGAAAACCGAACCGAAAAATTGGTTAATCGAACTACGGTTAACCGGGATTCACGGTTCGGTTTTGGTTCATGATTTTAACTAACCGAAATCATGGTTAACCGAAATCTTGGTTAACCGAGTTTGGACACCCCTACTAGTTGATGTACCCGTATCCTTGCACGGGTTTTTAATAGTAAAATTTATTATATACATATATATATTAATTTATATATATTTTAATATTATAAAAGTAAACATTTAATAATTATTTTGAAACAAATAAAATATAACTTAATGTCAATCTACTTTCATATCATTTAACCTCCAAATACTAAATCAATAACAAAAAGAAAATATGTTTAAAATAAATCTAAATCAAATTAGAAAATGTATTTGAAATAATGCTTGAGAAACAAAGTTCATATTCTAATATTACAATAATTTGGATGGGTCTGCAAACAACCTAGTCTTTCTTTTCATGTTTCGTATTTTTTTTTGAATAGGAAGTGGAAAGTTTATCTTCGCTAAGTTTTTCTCCATTATCATCATATAGAGATGAGCTTTCATTTGAAAAGCTTTGAAGGAGTTAGTGACTTATTTGACGATAAATTGGAGTGTATTTCAAGCTCAGATGGAGATGGTTCAATATTATTATGCAAAAATGAAATATAATGACTTATGAATTAGGATATAATAACATTTAACGATTAAAGTATTAAAAATAGTTAATAAGGAAAATTATGGTGTTATAAAAGAATCGTGAATACCTTAGGTTTAGATTTTTTTTTACTTTAGGAAGGACTTTTGGATTGTTTGTCATATTAGTAACAGTGAATGCACAACTCTTCAAGTTTACAAGAATCAACATCAGTTCTAAAGAAACATATATTTCCAATTAAAACTTTTAGTCCTTCTGAAATGTAGTTATCAACTAAATGACGTAAGTAGCCGCAATATCGTGTGTACAATAATTGTAATGACATTTTATAGAATACCTTAATATTTGCTTCTAATAATGTGCTTATCGATTGATTAACCCATTTTTAACATCTTGATCAAAAATAATAAAATCTGTTGGGCTAAATTTATTGTTGATTATAACAAATTGTAATTTATATTAAGAAGATTAATTTTATTATTTAAAAAATTAAATTTTAATTTGTTTACTCTATTTACTAATGTGATGCCACGCATTATTTTATTTCATCCAAACTTTGCTTATTTGTTGGCACTGTTATGGAAATTGAAGAACACGTTGGTTGGTTTTATGATTCTTGCAAAAAAAAATGCATTCGAAATGTTAAATTTACAAATATATATTATAGTTATGGTCATTGTTGTTTGGATTGGAAAGTTGCAGTACCCAAGTAATATAAATGTCATATATATACATTAGTATTATGATTTCTGTTAAATTCCATGTATTTTTAACTTTATGCAACCCTTTTCACTTTTGTCTTAGGTTTAGGGTCTAGATCAGAGTTTGTGATTATAGTGGCGGCACTTCGTTAGTCATGTTTGAGCCGCAGATTCGTAAACCCAAATGGAAATCCGTTTCTACTCTGAAAAACCAGTTTTCTAAATTATGCTTATTTTTATAGAATAAAAGGGTTAAGAAATATGTTTTTTCAATTTTTTTAAAGCCTATAGAAGGCACAACCAATTTAAGTCTTTTTTGGATCAAAGTTATTCATTCATTGTGTTCATTGTAGGATAACGGAGGTGATATATTCCCTGATGTTTTTAACGTGCTCATAGGAAAAAAATATTTGTTTTCATTGGACGTGTCTTCTTTATGTATTGAGCACGGGACCGCATTTACTATAAAAAGACGTGCCTTTGGATGAGCATATGATTTCTGATGTCGAGAAGAAAATTCATGAAAGCAAGGTAACTATTTTTGGTTTTACATTAACTTAACTTTGGGATGAAGGGTTTTGAGATATTAATACACTTAATGATCAATTTATTTTTATATCTTTTTCTAAGGTTGAACCAATTGATTTAGCTCACGATGAGTTGGAGATAGATTCATACATGTGACACCCCTACACCCTATGACATATACTTTGTAAAACTTATCTCTCAAATAATAAGATAATTCACATATAACAATTATCCACTTAAGCACATAGCAGACATTAACAACCATACAAGGTTGCAAACTCACATCTATGTCGATACTTCTCATACTAAAACATCTATTACTCTAAATTCTATTACAACCCATATGTCTATGATGCAAAATGAGGAGGAGAAGGTTGCATTGAGCTTCAGTCGGCCAACCTGTATGAATGTGACCTCTAACAGAGACACACATCAGCAAAAACTAGTTGAACTTGAAAAATTGTTTTGCGATTTACGTGAGTCGCATACTCAGTGAATATAAACCATCATTAATTATTTCACGCAGAGTCAAACATTTAGTCCATGTACATATACATACATATTATACATAAATCATATAGGAATTTACTATGTAAATGCAAATGCTAATGTTTCCGATTCTTTATTCTGTGAACTGTTCAAGCTTGAATCTGCCCCGGGTTTACTATATATGGACTCTTATGGTCCCCTTTAAGAAAGAAATCCGAAGATCTCCTCATTATGACTCTTATGGTCGCTTTAAGAAAGAAATCCGAAGATCTCCTCATTGACCCGTAGGTCTTGTATGATCCGAAGATCTTGTATGCTTTAAGAAAGAAATCTGAAGATTTCCTCATTACAGTTCAGGGCAAGACAGTCACATATCCTTTAAATCTCATGCAATATGCTATGCAATCAAGTGCATCCTGTAATCATATATCATATGCCATCTGTTAACATACTTTTTGTGCAAACAACTCTGGAAATTTCAGAGCTATCATATAAAACACATATATCCATATAATCCATATACCACATATATCCATATAGCTCATATAGAACATTCGTCACACATATCCATAAAGCACATATATGTAATAACTGCGGTTGTTGAGGATATTTTTGAATTTTTCTCGGATATCCTTTTAACCTTTTTGGTCCGTTTTAACGCTTAATCCGATATTTTTATTGGAGATTAAATCCTAGAAAATTGTTGGTGATATCCTAAAATCACAAAGAAATGATTTTATGGATCGGTGTGAATTCTAGGATTTTTCGGTGGAAAAAGAATATTTATTGGATAAGCCGTCTTTTTAAATATGTACCGGAAAGGATTTAAAATACGAAACGGAAACCTTAAAAATTGAAGGTAGCATGATAAAATCATGGAAAATTGATTTTATTGGTCCACATAAATTACGGGACGTTTTTCGTTTAGTAAGTTTTTCCACCCGAGGTACATAATTTTACCGCCTTAACGCGAGTCCCGTTCCGAGACGGGTTGTGATTTTAAACCGCCTTCTCTGCCTTGTCTTAATGAGGAAGGAATGGGAGAGATTGACACAAATTAGATAAGGGAGGGCTCGGGCTTTGACAAAGCCAACATAGGAGGGTCGAGAGGGTTAGGACAAGAACGACGGACTCGTTGAGCTCTTTCACGCCGACCATCTTCTTCCTCTAGCTCCTTCTTCATCTCTTCCTTTTCTTTTCTGGATTTTGATGTTTGCAAACCAGAATCAAAGGGGCAATCTGGACGGAACGATGGACTGGGAGAAAGAATCAAGGCGGAACAAACTCGGGAGGAAGGAAGCAAGCTCGTCACCGCCGGTCTCTTCATGCCTCGCGTGCGACGCCGCCGGCGACCCTCAGCCTTTCCGACCACCACCCACCACCAGGGCTGTCACCGGGCAACGCGCAGCCACCCTCGGGCTCGGGGATCGAGCCATGATCGAGCCAAACGAGCCATGGGCTCGAGTGAAGGTATATACGATCGAAATTAATTAGCGGGTTGATTACGGAGCCACCGTAAGGGTCTTTCGACTCCGCTTTGCTAATTAAATTTATGGTTTTTATAATCTTGACGTTGATACGGTTCCACAGGTTCGAATCCGCTCGTGAAACGGACGTCTGGATCTTCCGTTATAGCGAAGACAAGTTTTGGTTACCGATTGGCAGGTAAAGGACTTCGGATAATTACTCAGGATTCGTTGTTAATCCGTTTGATCCGAGATTTGGTAATCTTTAAGAACTGTTGTTGATGAACAATTTTTATTTAGAAAATTGTTTCAAAAGTGAAGCGGATGATTAGTTATAATTCCGCCAAGATGGCTCCTTGAAGCATGATAACTAAGGATTTATTATATATCGATATTCGGAAATTAAATCGTTTATCGATTAGGAAGTTGTAGGAGTTGAGAATACAACTAAGAAGTGTTTCTGTGAGCTCGTTGTTGAGAAATCCTTTTGTTATATTTGACAGAAGGATGATAAAAGATTACTGTTGGAATTGCTAAGGACGTTGAGCACGCCTTCTAAGGCAAGTGGACGATTCTCTCTTACGTTATGGTTATTAATGAGGAATTGAATTCCAGTTGATCCTCATGTTGGAAATAATTTGTATGTTGAATAAAGTTTGATAGGTTGTTATTTTGTTAGAAATAACGACCATGTCGTTATTGCGGTTTTATCGCTAGAATTGAACTTAAGACCGTTGTATGATTAGATGTCTCATGCTGAGACATTGCTGTGAAATAAGATGGTAGAGATGGGAGTTTAGACTCCAAGACATCTCTTTAGTGGTCCTGTATTGAAACACTGTTGCGAAATAGGTAGTCCAGGGGCAGGAGCCGAGTCTCCAATGACCTCTTTATAACAAAATCTGTATTGGGGGGCGTAGCTTGCTAGCGTACCCCAATATTGGAGTCATGACTCATGTCACGCTTCACGTTGAAGGAGAACGATGGTGCACTCTAGCTAAGTGCAATTGAATCTCGGTTGTTGGCCGAGTACATTTAAAGGATCATGGATGAAACAGGCCCTCTGATCTCGGTTGTTGGCCGAGCATATATAAATGATCATGGATGAAACAGGCCCTCTGATCTCGGTTGTTGGCCGAACTATGTAAAAACTATTATATGGTGCGAGTGCACAATTTGAAGGTAATGAAAGATAAGTGCGTTAGGCACATTAATGTACCAAAATGGTTAGTCCTTTTGATAACCATTCTTGCTCCTGATTAAGAAGTTGATTCTTAATCAAACTTTGTTGAAGTTAAGCTCATTAGTCGTCGAAGACGATTATGAAGGTTATGTGGTTAGCATAAGTTTCCATTAATCGTTTATGCTTCTTAAAGAAACCACAAGCGGTGGTGTTCTCTCTCTTGAATATGCGAGTCTCCTTCTTATTCTCTATAAGACTGCTAACTGTTGGATCATAATCCGAGTCTATTCGGATTTGGATGTCAATATGTTTAGTTACAACCATAAGAACCAAGTTAGATTCTCCGCTTGCTAGTCTATCATTAGACTAACCCGTCCATCTTCTTTTCTTTTATATGGTCGGCTGGTGTCCATCGTTGGCTTACGACACATTAGGTATTTCTTGGAAGTTGATTCAAGAGGCAGATTCAGATGTTTGAAGCTCCAGAAGTTGAAGAAAGGTTTCCAATGGCTATACTTGCGTGAAGATCATGGTTGAACTACTTCAAAGCGAAGCTGAGTTTCAGAAATAAGAACTTAAGGAAGACTTGGTGAAGATTTTGTTTAAATAGAAGGTTGTTCTATTTATTTATTTATTCTTTTAAGTTAAGGTTTGTATAAGACCTTTTACGTGTTTTTCCGCTGTAATATTTAACTTAAGTTGGTTAGGTTTTAAATGGTTTCATTTACCTTGTTTAGTTTGTTCAAACAGTTTAAAGCCTTGGGTAGCTTCGGTTTAGTCTTAATCGGGGTTACTCGCGGTAATACCTCTAGGGTAGGAAGGGGGTGTTACAGAAGTGGTATCAGAGCTAAAAGTTCCTAAGTCTTGCTTAAGACTTTCATCCTTCCATATAGAATTATGGAGATATCTATATTGGTGTTGTCTTAGAACCATTTACGGAAAGTGGTTAAGATTGAAGGTTAGACTCGTGAAAGAGATTGAAGGGGAAAAGGGAATTGGAGAACATGAGGTAACAAGTTTGTAATTGTTTATGTGAAAAAGGTCCTATAGTGGACATTTGATTCCCTAGAGATGGGAATGGATTCCGAGAAGGATCCAAAGTAAGATTAGGTGAAGATTCCTAAAGTTGAACCGGTTTTAGACCAAGTTCTCAATGAATTCCTATTCTCTCTTGAGAGTATGAATTGGGTGTACCCTCGTCGTTTCTTCCATATTAGGAAACTTTTTGTGAGACTTTGAAGTTAAGTATTCTACTTCATAAAGATTTTTATTTTGAAGGTTTCCTATTTTAAGTTTGTATGATGAAAGATTTCAAGTTAAGAATTTTGGTTTAGAAAGGATCTTGATTCAATTTATGTGAAAGAAATTCTTTTCTTGAAATGTGAAAGCTCAAGTGTTGTCTATAAAAAGGAAATTTTAAAGTGAGTTTCTTTGAAGGGTAAGAGTTTTCACGAGTATATTCTTATAGGAATTTCTGAATTTTGAAATTCGAGTGTCAAGAGAAGTTTGGAGTTGGAACCTCTACTTCTAAGTATTAAGATTTGGAAAATCTTATGAGTCTTGAGTGATTCTAAAAAGATCAGTATGGATCATGAAGGGATGTAAAAGAATCCTGAAAAGAAAAGGATTGTCTTTGGAAACTTTCTTCAACAATTGTGTTTGTGACTCTATAGTATAGAATCAAGGATATTCTGTACTTTTCTGTGCTCAGTTAGAAGTTGAAGAGCTTGGAAGTGCTCAAGTGTTGGATCGATTGAATTGTTAATCTATTGGAAAATGCAATTCAATTTTTAACCTGATAGTGTTCAAACTCGGATGTTCATATATGTTGTTATCCTTTGAGTTAAGAGGATTGAGATTCCTAAATGGAATGCGGATTTCTTATGATTATAGTAAGAAAGAAAGGAAGAATGTTGGTTCAGTTTAAGTTGTGAAAAGGTGGTTAGTCATCAAGGTTGTTGTGAATAAGGTTGATTGGTCAAAATGGATTGAACAGGTAAAAGTTTATCAGTAATGTGTTTATGCTCAAATAACTACTAGTGCAAGTGTTAATTGATGACATGAGTTGTTGATATCCAGATGACTAACCTATGTGACAATGTTGTGGGAATTCTGCTACATTATGCCCATCTTGGGATAGTAATAAGAGACTTGAGGTCTATGATTGACTATTAATGGAATCAGTAGTAAGATGTTCTAAATTGCCAATGGTATTGGCTTATGTTTCTTCAAGGATGGAAATGAAAAAGTTTAGTTTTGAGAAGATCATTCAAGGAATGATTTTGGTATGTTCGTTTGTGATATTTTAAACAGTTGGGAGAAAAATAGCAATCATTTATCGTCAATAAGGCTTAGACTCTATCGTTGAAAGGATAATTCCATTTGTGTTTGGGTATTGAAGATTTTATATCAGTCAATTCAAAGCCTAAGGTGGTGCTGGTGAGACTGTTAAGTTGTCGACAAGCTTCCTAACCACAAGCTCTTCCTTTGCAATGTGGTTTGAACTTGAGCTAATAAAAAGGTATATGTCTTCTCCTTATGGTTAAGTAAGAAGACAAGAATGATGGAGAAGTCTAGTTTGTTTACCAATGTTGAATTGGGATAGGTTCAAGAATATCTTGTTTGGTCATGTGCGTTCTTCTGCTAAAAGAGATTGGAAATTAAAGGAATTTCCTTATATGTAGAGAGATATAAGGATTGGAGGTTTTGAACTAGATGCACAGTTTGAAGGTTCACTTTTTATAGTGAGAGGATTAAGTTGTAAAAGGATGGAAAGTCCTTAAAACCGTCAAAAGAGTTTGATAGTTCACTCTTGGATATCGGAATTTAAATGACTATTAACTTGCAGAAGGCTTGTTGTTCTGTGAATGGATGAACTCAAGTATTAAATTTTGTCAATGGATCATATTGGCATAATTTTAAAGTAGTATGTCAAGGAGGCATACAAGTTGAGAATGATCGAAAAAGAATCTTTGCTATGAGTATGAAGATGTCGGAATTACATTTTCCCTATGGTTTGCAAGTAAGTGGATTGTGCGATCCACTCTTTTATTGAACTTGTGAAGTTAAGTTGGGCTAGAACTGAGTTAAATCAGGCAGAGATTACTCAATACTATGGATTATAGAAAAGTCTGGTAGTCTGTTATGTTTAAGAAAAGATCAATGTATGTCATCAAGTTCTACTTTGAGGAAGGAATGAAGTGTTACATTCGAAGGGAAATGTTGAGCTCAGAAGTGAATCGGAGTATATTAGCTCCTTTGAGGCTCAGTTTTGAATCAAACCTTTGGCCAAGTTGGTAAAGTCAGTTAATGTGCAAGTGTCAGCACAAGAGCTAGGGCACAATGTTAGTAGCATCATTAAGATAAGGTCAGCAATTTTAATTGATGCATTGGTTTGACGCGCCAAATTCTTCAAGAGAGTAGCTAATCTTTGCTTCCACAGTATTCAAGGTTAAAGCAAGTATATTAGTAACCTATGTCGAGTTCCTGTCAAGCTGTTATGATTTAAGGGATATTTGAAATTGTTTTGTGATTTTCTCTTTTGAGACAATTCTTTGGATTCCATAGAATTCAAGTATGAATTTCTAAAAGTAATGGTAGTTTGTTATAAAGGATTCATGAATAAATTTTCTACGGTTTTCATGGTGGTGAGTAAGAATGTGATTTGTCTTCCATCTTGATCACATGGTAAGGCAAGATTACATGTCTTATTCCTATGAGAATGCAGTAAAGGATTATGTTTATTTTATCTCCCCATCCTGATCACATGGTGGAATAAGATCACATAATTCCTTGGGTTTTAAAGAATAGTTTCTAGTATGAGTTGGTAATCAGATAAGTTTCTCTCAAGTGTAGTTGTTTGAGATGAAAAGATGCAAGCTTTCTTTTGCATTATAACAATTTCTATATCTAGTATCTTGTAAAACTCCTTGGAGTTACCGTTTAAGGAGTATGGTCAAACTTTCCAAAACAGTTCGATTATAAGTAAAGAAATTTGGTAAGATTCTTTACAAGTCTTGGATGATCTTTGAAGAGCCTGGAGTAATTCCATACTTCTCTAAAGGTTTGGGATTGTTTTCAGACAACGATTATTGGAATTCTCTAAGCAGTTTGCTAGTAGTTCATCTTGGTTGATGTCATGACCTAAGAAAGTCATTGCCTTTTTAGCCGAAGTGTCCTTGAAAGTAAGTTGATATGAACTCTTGGAATGGAACCCTTTCTAAGGAATGATATTGTAGTAATCCTTTCTTTGGAATAAAGGATGTACTAGTAATTTCTCTATTAGTTGTTATTTGTTTTCATGTTGTCTTGAAAACTTAAATCTCTTTGAGAGAAGATAGTCAAGTGAGGACTTTAAACAGAACTCCAATGGGTCTAGAGTTTGGATATGTAAATTAGTCTTGATATCCAATCGCAGCCTGATAAGTTGTTGGATATAGAGAGTAGACACGTGAGGATATGTTTTTAATCCTAAGAGTTAGGTTGCTCAACAAGTCAGAATGTTAAGTGAAGTCTAAACAGTTCTTTGATGAAAAAGACTGAAAATTGTCAATGGAGACAATTTGTTTGGAAATTATTGGACTAAAGATATTATTGTCCAATATGTTGGTATAGTAATGCATAAGAGTTTAGTTTGAAGTAGTTGAGAGAAATAACTACTTTTGAATGTCAGTATGCCCAAGATGAGTTTTGGTTGAGAAAAGGATGTAAAGGATTGACAACATAGGTTATTATCTTGTCATGTGTTGGATAAATCTCATATTCCTGGTTAAAGTAATACTGAGATTTTATCTCAATAAGGAAATTGAGTAAGGATTCTAAGTAATCCTTGTAAAGAGACTGATTTGAGAAGGACTAAAGATTTAGTTGGATGACAACAAGGTTGTGTAAATACCCTAGGATTTTATTCAAAATATGTTGACCAGATCAAGGAAAAGTAGTATGGGAAAGTAATATTGCTTAAGATCAATGGAGAAGATCAAGAAGGTAAGACACCGAGAGTGGTTATTCAAGATTATGGATTGTTTGGTTTCAAGACTGTTCATGTGTATCTGTTATTGATGAGCTTTGGAAGCTTATTTCAAAGGAAGCATATTTATTTGCTTAATTAGTTCATCCTGGAACAAGTAAATGTATAAGGATTTAAGATAAACCTTTTGAAGGATTGACATGAAGCAAAATGTCACCGAATTGTTTTGATATGTTTAGTTTATCTGGAAGTCCTGATTGAGTATAGAAGACCAGATAAAATGTTATAGTCTCTTCCTTTTTCAGAATGGAAGTGGGAAGATATAACAATGGATTCTTGTCATTAGTCGTTCAAGACTTAATGAAAGAAAGATGCATACGGAGGTTGTTAAGAAACTCACCTAGAGTGTTCTTTTTAATGCATTTAAGATGACTTAAAGAGTACATAAGTTAGTTGAGGTGTTCACGCATGAAGTTTTGATCTTCATAAAACTCCGAAGATTATTATCTCTGATTGAGATGAATGGTTCATGCCAAGGTTTTGAAAGGAGTAACATCAAGCTTTGTGGATTTAATTGAATTTTAGCGCTGGCTTTACTCATCAAAGTGATGATCAATGCAAGGAAACAAATTCAAACTCCCGAGGACATGTATTCTGGATTCCACACGAGTTGGAATAGTAGTTTGAGTTTGAGTGAATTCACATACAAGAATTTTGATTTCACGATAAAGAAAATGAATTTTTTTAAGGCTTGGTAAGGCCGGAAGTGTTGGTTGTCAATTTGTTGGAATGACAATGCTAACAAGGTTCTTCATGGGCCAGACTTGGCCAAAAGAACAACAACTGATATCGCACTAACGTTTAAAGGGTGCTAACTGCTCAAAAGCGACAACAGTAGTGTGTTGTGCTAAAGCGAGAGCATGTTAAGTTCATTGTAGAGAACGACGTTTTTGTTCTAGTATCCGCCTTGAAAGGCGTATTCCGCTGGGGAATGCGAGACAACGTAAATTCTCGCTATGTTAGATCTTTTGAGATACCGGAAAGAACTGGTAAGTTTGTTTATCGATTGGCATTGCCACCATCAGTGCGTTCTATTCGTAATGTTTCCTTGATAGTATGTGTTCATGTACTCAACAATAATGAGATGGATATTCAACCAAGTGACACCTGTGAAGAAAGGTCAGGTTGAATCTTGAATAAGAAAAATACCTTGATTAGGTTACCTTGGCCTAAACATAGAGGTAAAGAAAAGACTTGAGAAACCAGGCAGGAAATGCTGAGTCATTTTCCAAAGTTCATGAGCGTTGTAAAGAAGAAGTTTGGTAACTAAGCAATGGTTGATTGTGCTTGGTGCAGAAGTAACAGTATGTTTTTAAGGGGGTACTACAAACTTCTGTATAGGTTTGTAGTCGTTGTGTGTGTTTATGTTATCCTTCCTTGTGATCTGAGTTCTCCTTGGTTTCGAGGACGAAACCATTTTAAGGGGGTACTAATGTAATAACTGCGGTTGTTGAGGATATTTTTGAATTTTTCTCGGATATCCTTTTAACCTTTTTGGTCCGTTTTAACGCTTAATCCGATATTTTTATTGGAGATTAAATCCTAGAAAATTGTTGGTGATATCCTAAAATCACAAAGAAATGATTTTATGGATCGGTGTGAATTCTAGGATTTTTCGGTGGAAAAAGAATATTTATTGGATAAGCCGTCTTTTTAAATATGTACCGGAAAGGATTTAAAATACGAAACGGAAACCTTAAAAATTGAAGGTAGCATGATAAAATCATGGAAAATTGATTTTATTGGTCCACATAAATTACGGGACGTTTTTCGTTTAGTAAGTTTTTCCACCCGAGGTACATAATTTTACCGCCTTAACGCGAGTCCCGTTCCGAGACGGGTTGTGATTTTAAACCGCCTTCTCTGCCTTGTCTTAATGAGGAAGGAATGGGAGAGATTGACACAAATTAGATAAGGGAGGGCTCGGGCTTTGACAAAGCCAACATAGGAGGGTCGAGAGGGTTAGGACAAGAACGACGGACTCGTTGAGCTCTTTCACGCCGACCATCTTCTTCCTCTAGCTCCTTCTTCATCTCTTCCTTTTCTTTTCTGGATTTTGATGTTTGCAAACCAGAATCAAAGGGGCAATTTGGACGGAACGATGGACTGGGAGAAAGAATCAAGGCGGAACAAACTCGGGAGGAAGGAAGCAAGCTCGTCACCGCCGGTCTCTTCATGCCTCGCGTGCGACGCCGCCGGCGACCCTCAGCCTTTCCGACCACCACCCACCACCAGGGCTGTCACCGGGCAACGCGCAGCCACCCTCGGGCTCGGGGATCGAGCCATGATCGAGCCAAACGAGCCATGGGCTCGAGTGAAGGTATATACGATCGAAATTAATTAGCGGGTTGATTACGGAGCCACCGTAAGGGTCTTTCGACTCCGCTTTGCTAATTAAATTTATGGTTTTTATAATCTTGACGTTGATACGGTTCCACAGGTTCGAATCCGCTCGTGAAACGGACGTCTGGATCTTCCGTTATAGCGAAGACAAGTTTTGGTTACCGATTGGCAGGTAAAGGACTTCGGATAATTACTCAGGATTCGTTGTTAATCCGTTTGATCCGAGATTTGGTAATCTTTAAGAACTGTTGTTGATGAACAATTTTTATTTAGAAAATTGTTTCAAAAGTGAAGCGGATGATTAGTTATAATTCCGCCAAGATGGCTCCTTGAAGCATGATAACTAAGGATTTATTATATATCGATATTCGGAAATTAAATCGTTTATCGATTAGGAAGTTGTAGGAGTTGAGAATACAACTAAGAAGTGTTTCTGTGAGCTCGTTGTTGAGAAATCCTTTTTTATATTTGACAGAAGGATGATAAAGATTACTGTTGGAATTGCTAAGGACGTTGAGCACGCCTTCTAAGGCAAGTGGACGATTCTCTCTTACGTTATGGTTATTAATGAGGAATTGAATTCCAGTTGATCCTCATGTTGGAAATAATTTGTATGTTGAATAAAGTTTGATAGGTTGTTATTTTGTTAGAAATAACGACCATGTCGTTATTGCGGTTTTATCGCTAGAATTGAACTTAAGACCGTTGTATGATTAGATGTCTCATGCTGAGACATTGCTGTGAAATAAGATGGTAGAGATGGGAGTTTAGACTCCAAGACATCTCTTTAGTGGTCCTGTATTGAAACACTGTTGCGAAATAGGTAGTCCAGGGGCAGGAGCCGAGTCTCCAATGACCTCTTTATAACAAAATCTGTATTGGGGGGCGTAGCTTGCTAGCGTACCCCAATATTGGAGTCATGACTCATGTCACGCTTCACGTTGAAGGAGAACGATGGTGCACTCTAGCTAAGTGCAATTGAATCTCGGTTGTTGGCCGAGTACATTTAAAGGATCATGGATGAAACAGGCCCTCTGATCTCGGTTGTTGGCCGAGCATATATAAATGATCATGGATGAAACAGGCCCTCTGATCTCGGTTGTTGGCCGAACTATGTAAAAACTATTATATGGTGCGAGTGCACAATTTGAAGGTAATGAAAGATAAGTGCGTTAGGCACATTAATGTACCAAAATGGTTAGTCCTTTTGATAACCATTCTTGCTCCTGATTAAGAAGTTGATTCTTAATCAAACTTTGTTGAAGTTAAGCTCATTAGTCGTCGAAGACGATTATGAAGGTTATGTGGTTAGCATAAGTTTCCATTAATCGTTTATGCTTCTTAAAGAAACCACAAGCGGTGGTGTTCTCTCTCTTGAATATGCGAGTCTCCTTCTTATTCTCTATAAGACTGCTAACTGTTGGATCATAATCCGAGTCTATTCGGATTTGGATGTCAATATGTTTAGTTACAACCATAAGAACCAAGTTAGATTCTCCGCTTGCTAGTCTATCATTAGACTAACCCGTCCATCTTCTTTTCTTTTATATGGTCGGCTGGTGTCCATCGTTGGCTTACGACACATTAGGTATTTCTTGGAAGTTGATTCAAGAGGCAGATTCAGATGTTTGAAGCTCCAGAAGTTGAAGAAAGGTTTCCAATGGCTATACTTGCGTGAAGATCATGGTTGAACTACTTCAAAGCGAAGCTGAGTTTCAGAAATAAGAACTTAAGGAAGACTTGGTGAAGATTTTGTTTAAATAGAAGGTTGTTCTATTTATTTATTTATTCTTTTAAGTTAAGGTTTGTATAAGACCTTTTACGTGTTTTTCCGCTGTAATATTTAACTTAAGTTGGTTAGGTTTTAAATGGTTTCATTTACCTTGTTTAGTTTGTTCAAACAGTTTAAAGCCTTGGGTAGCTTCGGTTTAGTCTTAATCGGGGTTACTCGCGGTAATACCTCTAGGGTAGGAAGGGGGTGTTACAATATATCCATATAGTTCATATAGCACATATATCCATATACCTCATATACCACATATAGAGTATATATCCATATATTTATATTTCACATATAGCACATAGGGTTGAATCTCCGGTCTATACTCACCTGTTTAAGACAGATACTATATCTCTTCACCTTCTCTTTGACCACGATCTATGACTTGTGCTCCTATATATAACCTAATGCAAATTAGGTTATTTACTCTTATAAACTCTAACCCCAAATGCAATGAAATGCCAGAATGCATTATAACTTTTTGTGCATAATTCCAAATCCTTTAAAACTCGACAACAATAAACTATATATATAAAGGAACATTTTTCTAGTTCAAACCTTTCCGAAAAACTTGATCAAAGGGCTCCCTAATATCATTACAAGGAAAACCCTAAAATTACTCTGAAATCTTTTACCGAATATAAATCCGATATCGAAAACACCCTTTGAAAACTATAGATCAACCGATTTTCAAATCAAAATCATCTGTAGATCTAGATCTGGAAAAAATTAGAAAAATCTAGATAAACCATTAACTAATTAAAACTTACCAAACCACGCTTATACTTCAAGATTAAAACCTTATATAAGAGATCTTGATCCGGATCCATCAAAACAACCAAAATTCATCAAATTCTTCTCGTTTTGTTCTCTTTCGAACCTCCACTCTCTGTTTTTCATTTCTCTCTTGTTTTTATCCTCTTTGATTTAGCTTACAGAGAAAGATTACATGTCACCTGTATATATCAAAGCAAAGTCGGCCAAAATTGTCCAAAATTGCGATTTTCACCCTCAAATCTCATTTATTAAAAACTTTACCCTAAATTTATTAATAATTAACTTTTTCTTAAAAACTTTTTAAAATATAATAAACTTAATTAGAAAATAAATATTACTTTTAAAAATTCACTATATATCATGCCAATATGCTATGCATATGCTCTTAATCTTATATGAACGTCGAATGACGTATGCACTTTGGTCGGGGATGTTACAATACACGTCTGATTTAGTGGTTTCTACCAAAACGCTTTCTAAGTATGGCCGTCAAGATACTGATGTTGTTAAGCCTATAGAGAATGCAAATTTTGTATGTCAAAGTGATGAAGACGGTTGTGCCTCGTTGGTTTTTAAACGGAAGAAGGTTGATTTTAAAACGGAGAAGTTAGATGGTTAATTGTAGTATGATTTGCTTTACTTAGTTGTTTTTTTTTTTTCATTTTGAGATTTCTTAATGTTTTAGGATGATTTGGGATGTTTCTAAGTAGTATAAAAAACACTCACATGTTGGTGATTTAAGTTGGACTCATTGTTCATATGATAGCTAAGGCATTCGTGTTCTGAGCAGATTTGGGTGCGTACATTATTATTTGCCTTTTTCTTTTGGTCAGTACATATCTCCTTCACATTGGTTGGGAACAGTGAATGGATTGAGTGAAATTCTATATTTTGGTCATCATGTGAGTGCTTGAACACGAGTGCCAGTCAAATCCTTCATATAAAAGGTATTAGGGGATAAGGCTCTGTTGCACACTAACTGGTGGTCAATGGTCATTTTAGTGTCTTTCTGGTGACAGTAGTGGCACATTTAGTGTAATAAATCACTAAAGTAATAAAATGAATTGTGAAATAATATAGTACAATGCAGGTAATCAGGAATTCTGATTCCTCTATTTTGTTGGTCTAGTTTCCTCTGAGCTGCAATTTAAAAGTCATCAACTAAAATAAGTAGTTGTTTGACTAAATCAATAAATACTTCTTGAATTAATATTGCCACATAATAAAGCTCTCACAAATATTATTTTCCTTTCGATGGAACCCCACTCTCGTGGTGTCCTGACTCTAAAGAATTTTCGTAATTCTTTTCTTTTCAATGGAATCACACTCTTGTGATATTCCATATGTCTTGGAAGTTTGTATTCCTTTTTACTCTGATGAGATCGAACTCTCACGATGTTTCCTCTACCTTTGGATTCTCATATCCCTTTCTCTTGATGGATGTACTAACCGTTGGATCATCGACCGGCTATAATTCGGACTTCGATACCACCAAGTTTAGCTACAACCATGGAGACCTTTTTCGTGCTCCACTTGCTAGTCTTCTTAGACTAATCCGTACACATTTCTCTTTCTTCTGCACTTTTGCCTGGTGTTTCTCGTCTCTTTCTTTTTGGAAACATCAGATAGCAGAGGAGTATTGTTCAAGAAATGAAGATGAAGATCAGACAAAGCAAAGGAAGGAAGGATTCACCTCAGAGCAACTTATCTAAAAAGTGGCACCTAAGCTCATGTGAAGACTATAGAGGAGATGTCGAATTGAAGGAAGAACTTTATAATGTTTTGGTATTTTACACCATGTATGTATATGGGTCACATGTATCATTAAAATTATATTTTGCTGTCATTTTCTTCTCTAAAAAATCACTTTGTAATCAAAGATAATTCTAATATGAATAAATAAATCTTTCATATTTTTGTTTGTTTATAAATTGTGTTGTGTTACCTTAGCCTCGGGTGGCTTTGGATGGTAAAATCCGAGGTCACTGACAGTAATAACCTTGGTTAGAAATTCGGGGTGTTACATAAGCTCCATCCACCCATTAGTTCTAACATGGACATAGAAATCACCCTTGAGTTGCCAATCAACCCTAAGCTTTTGTCTTAGTCTAACCACTTCAATGGTAAAATCACTTTGTAATCATTTTCTTCTCTAAAAAATCACTTTGTCTTAGTCTAACCATTTTCTTCTCCAAAAAATCACTTTGTAATCAAAGATAATTCTAATATGAATAAATAAATCTTTCATCTTTTTTTCGTTTATAAATTGTGTTGTGTTACCTTAGCCTCGGGTGGCTTTGGATGGTAAAATCCGAGGTCACTGACAGTAATGACCTTGGTTAGAAATTCGGGGTGTTACATAAGCTCCATCCACCCATTAGTTCTAACATGGACATAGAAATCACCCTTGAGTTGCCAATCAACCCTAAGCTTTTGTCTTAGTCTAACCACTTCAATGGAATCACCCAGGACAAAGGCAAAGAGCGAGGTGTTTGAGATGATGGTTTATATTTTCTCTAACACCCGAAAGTTGGTCAAGAAAGGCATTCATATCAATTTTTCCTTTGGCCCTACCCTTTTCTTTCTTAGATCCCGAAGGACCAACCTCATTAGGCTTGGAAGACGATTTGCCACCCTTAAAGGTCTCATGGACCATGGTAGGCACAAGACCAGATTGATCAAGCATAGGATCAACCCGATTTTGTTCTTTAGAAAAGGAGGGGTCAGAACACAAAACTTGTTTGAAAGATTTGTTCTTTCTATTTTTCTCCATTTGAACGCAAATCCAAGAATTCCCCGAGAGAAAGGTGATCCAAAGATCAATATATATAAGATGGTATTTGATAGTCTTTGAGAGAAAAAGGGTGTCATCAAAGAGAAGAGAAGCATGATATATATAGCCAAGTAACAAGTAATTTCCACACAACAATTTCTCAGAATATCTCATAGAATAAGGATAGAGGAAGTACAACCTAGTTTTAGCCGAAGTGAGTCGCATCATTCTATACACCTCCCAAAGCAAGGAAGGTGCCCTCTTCATCATTCCTTTAGCCGACGTCGCCCAAGAAAGGCGTTGAGAGACCAATCCCCTAAGCAAACGCCCCCGACTCGCCATGAACAGCTCCCCACAGTACCGTAGCTGTCCTAATTAACCCTAGCCTCCAAGCCGATCTTAATTCGCTCCAGACAACCCATTTCCCTTTCCCCTTATCCATAACAGACTAGGGGTAGATCTCCATTGCTCTATAGGATAATCGATTATGTCGGCAAGAATTGAATTCGCCACCTAATTAGTCTTTCGATATGCGGGATTTTGGGGATACTTAGTGAAAAAGCATCGACAACTCACCCAAAACCCAAAATAAACACCATAAAAGAGCGCAAATACAGTGATTGGGGTGTAGATTGCATTGGATAGTACAAGATTTTCGGATTTAGGGTTTCGAATTTGGGGGTTAAGCGAAGGGGTCGGGGAGAGAGTTTTGAGGATTCATTTTTATCTTCTAGCCTTATGCTTGTGTTTCTTTATTATAATATGGATATGGTGTGGAAGTATGGATTAGAAAAACACCTTTTCTACCAATTAAGAAATTGTAATTAAAAAAATATTCTTATTTCATGTCACTTATCTTTTTTCCAACTCGATCAATTATGATTTCCTAATTGGATTAATTTAACCTTTCATTAAATTAGATGATTTGTCCTTTTGGTTATTTGATGATTCTTTAGAGCATGACCTAATCCCTTATAATTAGAAATTTGGATTGATTAATGTTCTATTATTTACAAATTTCTATTCACAACTTTAAAAAAAAATGGTGAATAATCATTTATTAACGATTCCATCATACACACTAGGTGTACAAATTTGCGGTTGATCTCTAATCAGTACTCGACCTCTACCCTACCATTAGTTAAGTATTGAGAGGGATTTACTTGACAACAAATAAATTTATAGTCAAGACTCCACTAAGGCACTAAGTACAGAGGAGTCAGGTTCGTCCACGAGAAGTGAAGTCTATGTTTAGTTACCAATCTAAAACGCAAAGGAAATACCAAACAGAAGCAAAACAAAGCAAATAAACACACTGAAAGGGCTCGGTACCGACCTTGTCAGGGTCGGTAACGAGGTAAACAACTAGACGAAAAACTAAGTAATCAATGAAACAAACAGGCTCGTTACCGAGGTGTTGCAGGTCGGTAACGAGGCTACTGGGTTTTTAAGGTTTTCACAAGCGAGAGAAAAATCTAGGATTAAGGGTCTACCACAACATAGTCATGCAATTTGTAACACCCCGTCTTCCACAGGGCGCTATTTGGCAGTAGACCTTACCAGGTACTACTTAGGTGGTTGACAACAACACTTTAGGATCTTACAACGCGGGCACGACGAAAAAACAAGTAAAACATCCAACTTTCAGATTTATAAAACTGAATATAAACATGTTTGAATGCCCGAATGCATAAACAAAATTACCAAGTAACGCTTCCCGAATTCTCCTCAAAATATTCCAAACTACATTTAAAAATTACAATTAAAATAATTCAGCAGAACTAATAATAATAATAATAATAATAATAATAATAATAATAATAATAATAATAATAATAATAATAATAATAATAATAATAATAATAATAAATCCTCTCGTAGTGCACTCGAAAAACCCAAACTAATGACCCGTGCGTCAACGATCCACTCCACCATCCGGCAATGGCTCCTGCACGGTTTCTTGTAACATACCTATAATTGGAAAAATAATCCTCGAAGGGTCAGCTACTAATCTACCAAGCTAGATAAAATGCGAAAATTATAAGACGTTTAAAAATAGTTTTCTATAGTCAGCAACCAGAATCCACAATCGCAACCATAACTCTAAAGGCTAATACCTAAATTAAATAGTTAGTCACACATAAGCCAAACATACATACATAGAATCGAACAATTAAAGCAACATAACTCAATCTCCATCTCGTATTCCAATCCACAGTGCAGAGGCAGGCCCTCCCACTCCTCGATCACATCACTTCATTCTTCTAACCCCGGCTAAGCCTCCACTGGAGCACTTGCCAAAACACATAGATAGCATTTTCTTTTGAAGGGGCACGGTTTCTCTGTCACACGAACTATACATAGGCAACCCTTCCTCTCCATTAGCTACGATGCCCGTGCCGGAAACGGTACCAACACAGAGAAAACATTCAAAAACTTATTTCCGATTAAAACCCATTTAAAACCAATTTGCACACAACAGCACAAGCAAGTCTAAAACATTTCAATTCCAAAAAGATATTCGGGACTAGTTTCCAAAACCAATCCAACAATAACGGCACCAAATCTAACAAGACAGAAAAGAACCGAGCAAGTCGAAAACGACTTACCTCGAAACTAGGAATCCTTTGAAGAAGACGGAATTAAGAGTGCGGGCGAAAGCAAATCCCTAATTGAAATATTAACATGACAAATTGCATTAGGTTCAACCCACACTTCCTATAACGATACTTAAAACGAACAATACTCGTTTTACGAACCCGACTTAATCCGACCCTCAAGTATGACTATATAAGTATACCATATACTTTGTTCAAACTTTACTACCCTAAAAATTAGGTAATGAACCAAAGATATATAATTTAATCCTATATAAATAAATACTCAATACATACATACAAATATATCTATCCCTTCGGCCCAATACAAGTTAACCAATTTCTAAACCGATTAATCTTAAACCAACTACAAATCCGCTAGCACCACTACCCAACTCCACTAATTAACATAATCCTACATCTAATTAAAACCATGAACACTAGGCTTAAACACCAGATGTAAATATTTACCTAACGCTAGGTGAAATTAATTTAAAAAAAACCACCTTGAACAAAACTCCACTATTTAGCTAACAAGGTTTGACATTCTTTACTATAATTAAATACTGTATATAAACAATTGGCCTTTCCTAAGACAAAATTAACCATGTCATTGAATGATCCCATACTAGAACAAAACCTAACCGTGACTCAGACACATAAAACGATCGAGATTAAACTTGACAGAAATAATAAAGCCTATCTCATGCCAACCGAGAAGAAATAAAACCCAAGCTGATCAACGCATCTACCCAGCTAATTACTCCTAACAACGCTTCTTGCAACAAAACCCATGAACTCCGATCACCAGCTAAGGTACTCCTAATAAAACAGAGGGGTATAGGACTCACCGGAGTTCTTCGATCGACAACTTAACCGCGAGGCGAGAACAACGTTGATAGCGATATGGATTGACCGGCGACAAGAACGGAATGTTGCTTAGAAGACGAAAGAGTAAGCGATGACGGAAAAGAAAATTAAAGAAGAAAAAAACAGGGGCGGTAGTCGACGATAGTGTTTTGCCGAAACCGATGAGGAAGCGGCTAACCTATGTGCGGAGGACGACGACGGCAGTACGCGATACTCAACTGGATCCTTGAGAAAGTGGTTCACGGAATAACGTTTAGGCGATTTGGTTGAACATCCCGATCGTGAATTTTAATGGGACGAGGTCTTAACTAATTGGCTTTTAAACATAGAGATTTCAGATTCGGGGAAAAAACTAGTTAGTTAGAAATTAGATAAAAATATAGTTAAGGATAGAAATATAATCGTTCTAGTTAGGATTTGGCTTGAGCATATATGATCACATTTAGTCATGAGCGGAATCCAGATAAGATTTTACTTTTGATAAAATTACTTATATATTTGGGCTTGTTCAAACGGATTACTAAAATCGGGTTGTTTGCGGGTCAAGAAACTAGATCGCTTGTAGAATAAGAAACTCGTTTTTCCGATTAGAGAGAAAAACGGAACAAGAATATTACAATCTAGACAATATGAAACATAAAAATCATGTCTTTAAACACAAGTAATCAACTTTCGTTGAACAAACAAGCAAATCACTCAACTTTCATAAATCAATTCACTTTATCTTCTTATTTTGATCTAAAGTTCTCAATTTTTGTCTCAAACTTTATCTCTATTTAAGTTCACGACTTTCTCTTTCGATCAAGTCATAAACATGAATTACTTAAACTTTCATCAAAGCATAAACACAAACAAGTAGAAGAATAGATAAAAGGCAATCAATTCATTCAATCATATCATCATTCATGCACAACTATGTCGGGTTTTAACCTCAACCTTAGAATAAGAATTACTCACCCATGGTTGAGAAAGAACAAACAACAAGATTGAAAGAAAACATAACTTTAATTAAACTAAAATCTTACTTGAATTCAAAACACAAACTTGTCTTTCAACACCAACTTAGAACACAAGAAATCTCCAACAATTCCTTTCCTTGTGCTCCAAGTAACAAACTTGTCTCCCAATCCTAAACTTGCGTACGTGAATGCAAAAATCCTAACGAGAGAGAGCCTAAAACTTGTCTAAACAAGGGTATTTATACTAAAACATCTATCTAAAAAGTTTCCTTAAAGATAATAACTTCTAAACATAAAAGATCTCAGAATAATATCATTAAATGCACTAAGTCGGTCGCGTCCTACCGACATGGAGACCTCGGTACCGACCCCGTCAGGGTCAGTAGGACTCGGGAATTCTCTCTTGAAAGCCTCGGTACTGACCCATGGAAGGTCGATATCGAGCCTGTCTTGGCTTATTCTCTTGCTTTATTCTTCACTCTTCCTTGGACTTCTTGGGTATTTTCTTCCAATACTTTCTTCTCTTTCTCCTTTGGCATGCTCCTCTCCTTCAAGATCCTCAAATGCTTCCAAATTCGCCTAAAAAACTACACAAAAACACAAAACTAGCGTAGCTTCCATACTTTTCACAAAATATGCAAACTATACCAAAAGGAGACACAACACACACAAAAACACAACTAAACAGGACCTAAAAACCTAGAAAGACACACAAAAACAGTAACAACACGGACATCATTAAGCGATATTGTTTGTAAATAATTTTAACATTAATCAATAGATTCTTCAATCTCTTTTGTACCAATGATCATGCTCCTTTGCATAATTTTACAAAGAGACCCTATGCAAGCTAGACACATGTAATCAACTTATATGAAGTTTTTTTTGTGAAGATATGAAGTTTTTTCTATGGTAAGCTTAATTATGTTTTATTTTTTCATATAATTTTTTTCAATGCATATGGAAAAAAATTCATGCGTTGTATTTTTTTGTGTGAATAGAATTGTGAAAGCTATTTTTAGGAATTCAAAATATATGGAGTACATAAAACTAGATTATCACTAATTTTTTTGGATATATTTTTATTTAGTTTAAAACTTTTTAAAATGTATATTAAAAATAGACAAATTTCAACTTCCCTTTTTCTTGCTACTAATATGGTAGGAAACCTTATATATGGGTTATAAATTGTAATTGTTCTAATAACCATTCTTATTCTCTTCTGACGCCGTCATCCACCACATGCGGACGCACCCGAATTCTATATTGTAGATCGGACATCCATTCGCTTCCCACGTAAGCCAACTTTTCCATTGTTCAGAGTAATCTTAGTATTGATTAGCTGTTGAAAGGATTTCTTAACCAACAAATAAATTTATAGATCAAGACCCCGCTGAGTACAACAAATTCAGGTTCGTCCACGGAAAGAGAAGTCTATGTTTGATTACTATGTTAAAACACGAAAGCAAACAAACAAAAGCAACAACTGAAACAAGAACAAACAAAAGCAACAACAAATTGTTACGCACTGAGAGGCTCGGTACCGATCCTGAAGGGGTCGGTAACGAGGTAAAACTGAGAACGAGATTATTCAACAAGCGAGAAAAGATCTAGGATTTAGGGTTTACCACAACATAGCCATGCATATTAAATCATATGAATAATAAAGATCATGCCTTTGTACAAAATAATCAACTTTCGTTGAAAAGATAAGCAAATTAATCAACTTTCATAAATTAATTCACTTATATCCACTTATCATGATCTAAAGTTCTCAACTTCATTTCAAACTTTATCCCTATTCAAATTCACAACCTTTTCTTTCGATTAGGTCATAAACATGAATTAACTTCAAGTCTCATCAAAGTATAAACACAAACAAGCTAGTAGAAACAAGATCAAAGGCAATCAAATCATACATTCATACTATCATCATGCACAACTATGTTCGGTTTTTACCCCAACCCTAGAATAAGAGAACTACTCACTCATGGTTGAAGAATAAACAAAAGAATTGAAGGAAAACATGTCTTTGAATTAAACTAGAAAATTTACTTGAATTCACAATCACAATTGTCTTCAAACTTAACTTAGAACACAAAGAAAAACTCCCACCAATCTCTTCCTTGTGCCCTAAGCAATTCCAAAACACGTCTCCTAGATCTACAAAACGTGCGTGAAAATAAAGAGAGAGAGAACTCCCCTAAAACTTGTCCAAACAAAGGCTTAAATACTAGGGAAATCTATCTAGGAAAGTTTCCTTAAAGATTTAAAACTATCTATCTAAAAAGATATAAGAATATTCTCATTAAAACACAAGTCGGCGTCGCCTACTGACACGGGGTACCCTCGGTAACGACCCCCGTCAGGGTCGGTAGGACTCTTTTGCTAATTTTCCCGATTCTATCTTCTTGAAGGCCTCAGTATCGAGCCCTCTTGGGTCGGTAACGAGCCTGTTCTTGGCTTATTCTTCTCTTGTTCTTCACTTTTCCTCTTTGGATCTTCTTGGGGTCTTCTTCTAACAACTTTAAACTTTCTTCCCTTGCCTTTCTCCACTCCCATGATGCTCTTGATTGCTCCAAATCTGCTTCAAAACTTCAAGAAAACAAAACTTGCGTAGTTTCCATACTTTTCACAAAATATGCAAACTAAAGCAAAAGAAACACAACACACACAAAAACACAACTAAAATAACTTAAAAACCTAGAAAATACTCTAAAACAAGGCTAAAAACATGGACATCATTAGCATCTTTTGTTTACTTGAAAGTTTTATGGTTGTATCACTCTCCCAAATTTTACTCAACGTAGAAGTGTGTTGTGTTTAGAACATGTTAGAGGTTTTTTTATGTTCTTTAAGATGAGTCTTTTTGGTATTTTAGGTTAGTTTGTCATTTTTTTGTTTGGTATTTGTTTTGCATGATTTTAGGTCATTTTGAGGTGTGCATTGAGTTTAGGGAAGAGGTACGAGCTAATAAAGGGTTCTAGTGAAGGTTATTGAGCTTAATTGAAGAAGACTTGGCCATAAAAAGGGGCGAGCAAGTGCCCGAGAAAAGAAGAAAGGTGGGAAAGACTGAGTCTTAGGCCGGGTAGTGGAAAGAAGTCATAAGTCGAGGGAAAAGCTACCTGAAGAAAAGTTGGTCGGGTGTTAGGCCGAGTGTCCATCTTTGAAGAAGCTAGATGCACTCGAGTCTTAGACTGCACGTTGCATGATGCGTCTGAGGCGCAATATGGGTCCATACAGGGCCGACCCACAAGCAAGGGTAGAGTGGGCGCCCGCCTAGGGCCCATGTTTTTAAGGGGGCCATTCTAATTTTCCCCCACTATATATGTACTCTATAATAGTGAATAAAAGGCCCATATATATACTAAATCCCATTTTACAATCAAAAGCCCATCAGATTTATAAAAAAAACCTACTAAATCGAATTAACAAAATTAATTAAGATAAATTGTTGAAAATCAACTCTCATTAAAGCAGTCACCACATTTACGATGTTTTAGCAGAATCTAAAGAACTAGGGCTTGGAATTGAAGAGAGGCAAACACAATCTAGAGAAAGATCGAAGCCCTTTTCAAGGAATTTAATTTTTATGTCGTCATTATCTTCGGTTTCTTATGCTACTCCAACTAAATCGAGGTTATCAAGCTTTATATGAGGGAATTGGCTTTCAAATCCATCAACAATTTTATAATCCAAGTGGTTCAATCCGTTTTTTCCCAAGTTCTACTAGTCTATTCAGTTGATTCAAAGACTTCATGTATTTGTAAAAGATTCTCAAATATTGTCAAGAGGATAGAATAAATATTATGGTGATTATATCCTTAACTATAAAGATTGTAATCTTTGTATCTTGGGGAGTAAGTCTAGGACTCCTATTTATGTATCTCGTTTTTAATCAATACAACTCAATCAAGTCTTACGTAAAACTTATATTGTATCACGATCCTAGGTTTTTTTTTGCCATATAGCCGACCCTCTCCTCTTTTCTGAGCCAATCGTTCTTGCTTGCCCTAATTCAATGAGTGATTCTAGCACCATTCTTCTCAACAATGAAAAATAGGCCAACTCAAATTCCCAACCATCTCTCTCAAGTTCGACGTCCCAACCAGATGATCCAACCCCTGCGATTCCGTCACAACTCGGTCATCTACGTCTTTCCGATGTCTTAGTACATGGCATGACCACAAGGGCTCGAACCGGAAATTTGAAGCCTCGGGCTTTACACATGTCTAAGCATCTTGCTCCGGTTGACAAATCTGAAGAAAAAGAACCAACCACTTTTGCTATTGCCAAGAAACATCCTTATTGGCAGGCAGCCATGCTTCATGAAATGAATGCCCTTCATAACAATCAAACGTGGACTTTGGTACCAAGACCGTCTAATTCCAATGTGGTTGGCAATAAATGGGTCTATCGCATAAAGAAAAAAGTTGGATGGTTCGATTGAACGCTATAAAGCACACCTTGTAGCGAAAGAGTTCCATCAAGATGAGGGAGTCCATTTCTGTGAAACATTCAATCCTGTTGTAAAGCCAACCACCATTCGACTCATTTTATCTATCGCCCTATCAAAAGGGTGTTCCATCCATCAACTTGATATCAACAACGCCTTTCTCAATGATGATCTTCAAGAAACCGTCTAGATGGAACAACCAAAAGGTTTTATTCATCAATCCTATCCTCATCATGTGTGCAAACTTCGAAAAGTCCTCTACGTTTTGAAACAAGCCCATTGGGCCTGGTTTAATAAGCTCAAGTGTTATCTTCTTCGACATGGATTCATGGCTTGTCAATCCGACACCCCCTTGTTTGTTCGTCGCACAGCTTGCTCACTCACATATTTACTTGCTTATGCGGACGGCATCATTATTACGGGGTCCGACATGCCTTTCATCACAACCTTTATTCACCAGATTCATGGTGCATTCTCACTCAAAGACTTGGGAAAGCTCACGTTTTTTCTCGGAATCGAGGTAACTTATCCTAGCTCAATCACCATTCACCTCTCTCAGCATAAATATCTTCGAGATTTGCTTGAAGCTTATGATATGTTATGTGCCAAACCATTATCTTCCCTTGATGATTCCAATGCTTTCAAACATCCGACTTTTCTCGACTCCCCCTATGATGATCCTACGTACGACCTATCGTTGTGTTGTAGGTACTTTACAATACGCTACGATTACTAGGTCTGGACTCAGCTATGTCGTTAACCGGTCTTGTCAGTTTATGCACCATCCGATGCAATCGCATAGGCGGGACGTCAAACGTATTCTTCGATACATTAAGGGAACACTTGATCATGGTCTTCTACTCTCAGCCTCTCCTAAGAATGATCTGATTGTTTATTTGGATTCAAGATGGGCTTCAGATCCTACTGATTTAAAATCACAACATGGTTTTGCTATATACTATATATGGAGCTAATCTTATTAGCTGGTCGAGTCGAAAACAAACTATAGTGGCTCCATCGAGCACCGAAGCTGAGTACTGGGGCTTGTCCTTTGCCACCGTTGAGTTAGTTTGGTTGCGCCAACTCCTTGCTGAAATTTTCCAGCCTGTCACCAGCACGCTGGTACTTCTTTGTGAAAACCTCTCAACCACTTTTCTCGCCAATAACCCAGTCGTCACGAACCGGTCCAAACACATTCAGCTGGACTTTCATTATGTGCTTGAGCAAGTTGAATCTAAAGCTCTCATTGTACGTCATATTTCAGATTCGGAACAGGTGGCCGACATCTTTACAAAGGCTCTCAATGGACGCTTATTTGATATAAATCGGTCCAAGCTTCTGGTCGTGTCCCGACCATCATCTTGTCGGGGGGTATTAGTAAAAGATTCACAAATACTGTAGAATATATATTGTGGTGATTATATCCTTAATTGTAAAGATTGTAATCTTTGTATCTTGGGGAGTAAGTCTAGGACTCCTATTTATTTATCTCGTTTCTAATCAATACAACTCAATCAAGTCTTACGTAAAACTTATATCATGGTGCTTCCAATTTGGTGATGTTTCAAACCGGTAATTAATTTTCAATCTCTCTATAGTTTCAATTTCTTATTTTTCTAGAAAATTAAACAAAAATTCAGATCTGTTTCGATTTGCTCATCAAATTGTTAATTAGTTATATGTTTAGTTACTATTTGTGGTGTCTTTAATTAACTTTGATTGTTATGTGTTTTTCTTAAATCCGATTTTGAGCTCTATAAAATTTGCAATGAAACCCTATAATTTCACTCGCATTTTGATAGATTTTCTAGAATAAAATAAGTCCTAATTTTGTTTTCATAATTATTTCAATAAGCTGTTAGAGTGCTAGTTTAATAATCTCTTAGTCTTATTCTACCAAAAAAATCTCTTAGTCTTAGATGTGTGAAGCACAAATCTATACTTTGTTGTTACTTGTTATGCTAAGTATTGTTGATTGTTGTTGGATTTCAATATAATTACCACTATTTTGTTGTTAAAGACTAGGAATAAGTGTTCTTTTGTGATTGAAGTGGGATTTTGTAAAGGGGCCTCTAAATTTTTGTTTGCCCCGGGCCTATAAAACCTTAGGACCGGCTCTGGGTCCATCCTGTAAGTTTGTCGCCGGATATCCAAATACTCGTACGGATCATGAAGCACAGGTATCGTAATCCATTCTAGGTCCATGTGCGTGGGGCAAAAAAATTTTTTACATAGCATCATGCCATCATCCCCAACAATCATTATCGAGAGGCTCCATATTATACTTGAAGTGTTAATACAAGTACTCAAAACCTATGTTACCATGAAAATAGACACAGATACAAAAACCGAAAATGACATATTATACGAGAACATGTCTCATAATTTTACAATAGAAAACTAATTTTCTAGTTTTCCACACAAATGTATGGATGCATGAGGCGCTTTGTAATGTTGTATGTACAAAAATTGTCAAAGTGTCACCAGTCTATCTAGTAAATGGCGACATCCGTAATTATTCAATTATGAGTTCAAACCCCCCTTTCTCGTTGTAATTATAATAGCCTAAGTACCTTATATAGACGGAAATATTCTTCCATTTTTTTAGTAATGAAGAACCCACCTTTGGTGGTAAACTCCGTGTCTGTAAACTAGTCGGCAAAGCGCACGGATCAAGTAAACCGGCTTGCACTGACCGGCTCAACCTAGTGATAAGGAGAATGGTGACCTAAGTGAAAGGACGAAGATAAGGATCGAACATGGAACCTCCTAACATCCTCATGTCTCTTACCAATAGACCACCTCATATGGGGCAAATTCTTCCATTTTGTATGTGCCCTTAACCAACTCTAATTAATTTTTGCAATTTTTTCTTTTGCGTAAGTTTTTTAACGATCAAACATATTGTTTCTCGGGTATTTGTTTGAGCTTTTGTTTTTTTAGTTGTTCAGGGACAAGCTGCAAATAAAAACTAAACCGAACGTTAATAAGTAGTTTTATCAGGCAATACAATAGTTACGAAAGCATATATAGGCTTTGCTTTCCAACCAAAAAAAAGGCTTTGCTATATTTGCTTAATAAAAAGCTAATTTTGGGAGGAAAAAACACTTAATTTCATTGAAATATGTGAATTGTAGTAAGGTTATCTTTTTAATATTTCAACAATTAGGTTTTCCTAGATATTGGGGGTTATTATAAATACTCTTTTAAGTTGTTATGTTTGAGAATCAATCAATGAAAATCAAGTTATTTGCCCTAATTTTCTTTAACTCTCTTTTATCTTTACGTTCTTGAGATTTGAGTCCACCTCGGACCCGTCTCGCCACCTTGACCAACAAGGTTCCTTGAGACTCGTGTCCACCTCGAACCGTTCTGGCCCCCTTGACCAACAGGGGTTCGATACGAATCCACCTTGGGTCCGTATCATTCTTCTTTCGGACATCAAGGTTGGGCCGATGTTTTGGGCCATTCAAGATCTAGCCCAAACCACAAGCTAAGTGAAGCTCGAACCAGCTCATTACTTAAGCCCAAGTCTTAGGTTATCTCCAAACCGGAATTAATCCGGGGAAGTCACAAAAGATCAAGGACCCGTTTTGAACCGGTTCAAGAGTTCAAGCCCGGTTCTCTCTTTATTATGTAGAGTGTACTATTCCTAGGAAAGTGCCATGCCATGTTCTTTATCACTAGAGTTTAAAGTAGATTTAATATCTAATAAAACACTTGATTTCATTGAAATATGTCAATTGTAGTTATATTTTTATTTTAAAAAATATATTTATTTTAAAAAAAATTACTTTTTATTAAACAAACTATAACAAGGCCATAATACTATGCATTATTTCATTACATTCCAAATCGTAATACTTTCGCATGTGATGTTATAAATAGTTTTTTTTTTTTGAATAATGATGTTATAAATAGTTAAGAAGGGTAATTAAGAGTAACGTCATGGATGCAGGATGCGTTGTCCCACTACGTACCATTTCATATATCGTATATAGTAATCAGCTAACATAGAAGAAGAATCACGTGTATACCACAAACAAACAAACATCTAATTTCTAGCTCACATATTACATGATTAGCTTTACCAAATCAAGAGAGGAAGATTTAGAAGAAGGTCAAGACCGTTAAGTTTAGTAAGACAGTTCATCACGTGTCATATCTACCATAAGGTATTAAGGTCCACCGCTACTCTACCTTATCACACCACGTGCACCTAAAACTTGCTTAGCCGGTTTCCGGTACTAAACAAAACAAAACAAAAAACTCTAAAAGTTCAAAATCATTCGACTGGTGACGGATAGAAACTGTTCATGTAAACTAAATGCTACAGTACCTTAAACTTGACCCCCAGCGTATGAGAAAAAGGTCGATCTCTACATTTTATGTAACTAGCTACGTGTCTACGTACATAGGTAATTAAAATTACACAAACTCACCGTATATTAGCGAAACCTCGCAAGATAAAAGTAAGAACATAAATTTTCACACTCTATATATAGTTTCCTGATAAGAAGAAACCATCTATTCAAATATAGTATATGTTTTTAGGCAAAAATTAGAAAGTCCTTACAAAATGCAACAATTTTTTATTAAAAAAAAGGCCCACGAGTCCACAACCATGCACGTTGAATTTTGTTAAGATTATCACTTTTTCGTTAAAATAAAAGAAAGCATATAATTATATATAATATCACAACTTGATGATTTGATATTCTTTTATAGTCAGTCAATTCACCTATGGGTTTCCTAAGAAAATGGATGGTTTGTAGAGCTTCTCTTTATATGGGTGATTCGGTGAAAATTTCACCAATTTAAGGGTAAATTTGTACAATATTGTTAAATTCCGGCGGGCCAATATGATGTGGGGCCGTGGGGGTACACACGTCGGTTCATGCGCATAAGCGCGTTCGGCCCAGCATATGAGCCCATGGGGTTCCATTAAACCAATTGGTAATAGGAGGAGTAACTCATGGATTTAGGGTCTGTTCGTTTACATTGTGATAATATTAAATAATACATTTTTTTTAAAAAGTGCTTTTAGAATTTGTGTGTGAAAGTGTGCAGAAGAGAGAGAAATGATGGGACACAACAAATGCAGCTTTTCAAAAATAATATATTATATTATCAAATAATGCATTATTTTGAATGATATGTAAGGAGCCGAACACAACCTTATATGTTGGGCAAGTTTTATCATAAATCCCGATGTGGGATAGCTTTTTATCTCAACACGCCCCCTCAAGTGCAACTGTCTGGCCCCACAATATGCCAGTTGCACTTAACGTTCATGCCTTAAGACCGGCTAGCCCATGCCAATAAGACCAGGAAGTCGGGACCCAGACCGAACAGGCTCTGATACCATGTTAAATTCCGGCGGGCCAATATGACGTGGGGGTACACACGTCGGTTCATGCGCATAAGCGCGTTTGACCCAGCACATGAGCCCATGTGGTTCCATCCTAAAACCAATTGACAATAGGAGGGGTAACCCATGGATTTATATGTTGGGCAATTTTTATCATAAAAACAGATGTAAGATAGTTTTTTATCTCAACAAATATGATATAAACTAATTGTTTTAGGATTTCTAAAACTTTTTTATATAAGTTTTACTATTTCAAAAAACATCTTAGTCAAAATATTTATTATATGCCCTCGATCAGGCTTATGAGTTTCCCAAGTTTAAAAAAAAGTCCGTATAAAATAAACTATTTGGTTCAATTTTTTACTTATAAAACAGACCCCCACAACCCATGTTGTAAATTTAACACGTTGTCGTTAAAATCAAAGAGATCGCATACTATATAACATCACAACTTGATAGTTTAATATTGTCTTTTAAACAGCGAAACCATTAATGCATTTTCTAAAAAAAATGGATGGTCTTGTAGAATCTCTCTTTCTATGGGCGATTCTGTGAAAACTTTACCAATTTAAGGGTGACTTTGTACAATATGATATAAAATGTTCTAAAATTTAATAATTTAGAATCTCTATATATTTCAAAAAACATCTTAGTCGAAATACTCCGAAGTTTAAAAAGTCCGTAAAAAGATAAACTATTTGGTTTAATTTTTATTTATAAAACAATCCCCACAACCCTTGTCTTACATTTTCTTGTTTCACTTGTGAGTATAAAAGAATTTTTGGGTGAAAACTGATTTTTAGTGTCTTAAAAAAACGTAAAAAGTAAAGAGAGTTATACGTATTTCAAAAATATTAAAAGTAGCTTTTTGTGTAGAAATGAATTTTGGGTAGAAAGTTAAACAAGGCCTTAAAACGTTGTCGTTAAAAGCAAAGAGATCACATACTAATATAATATCACAACTTGATAGTTTAATGCATTTCCTAAGAAAATGGATGGATTTGTAGGATTTCTCTTTATATGGGCGATTCCGTGAAATTTCCCCAATTTAAGGGGTGACTTTATACACATCATATATATTCACACCCTTATATATATCACTCTGCATATGTTGAGTTCCATCGAAAGAAGAGCTCCTTAACAAGATCAAGTTCAGAAAATGATAGCTCGGAGTCAGGCGATGACAGCTTTGGCAACGGCGGCGCTGATGATTCTCCTGGCGGCGCAGCCGGCGTTCTCCGGCCAGCTCGTCGAGTACCTGCCGGGCTACAACGGCAAGCTCCCCTTTAAGCTGGAAACAGGGTATATTAGTAATTAATGTTTAATTTAAAGTTGTTTTGGTGGGTTAGTTGAGTAATTAGTGTTAATTTGGTGGGTTAGTTAAGCTGGAAACAGGGTATAATACACATTCTTTAAATTAAGTTCAAAGTAATGTTTAATTTGTAGTTGGTTTGGTGGTTGAGTTGAGTAATTAGTGTTAATTTGGGGGTGGATTTAGGTATATAAGTGTTGGTGATTCGGAAATGTTCTACTACTTCATTGAGTCGCAAGGGAATCCGCAGAGGGATCCGCTCTTCCTGTGGCTCACTGGTGGACCCGGTTGCTCTTCTTTCAGTGGCATTGTCTATGAGATTGGTAAGCTACGTTTGATTTTTTTTGGCTTAATTTGGTCACTCAATTATTCTGGTTTAGGTTCATTATTATTAATAATTACTGTGATAATTAGTAGATGGGTTGATGAAATGTTGAATGGTTGATCTGAGACCAAAGCTGCTACACCAATAATATATTTACATGTGTCAATTTATTTAGTCATTTTTTAATTTAATTAAATTACAGAAATTTAAATAAAAAAGAAGAGTAATTAAAATCAGAAATCCCTAACCCTCGCCTTCCCTCTCCAACTTCACCTCCCTCCATTCCCGGCCTCCTCCTTCTCCGGCCCTATCCCCGTCATCGACCTCCCTCTCACCCTCCTGCAAATTCTGCCATTTGCAGAACCAACTGAGGGCCTTGCACTCTAATTTTTGCTCAAGCAAAATACTCAGCGAATCAGCTATCAATAGACCGTTTCTTTCAAGGCACATTCCTTGCCCCTGAATTTGAACCATCTTTATGGTCATGACCTCCCTCTAAACTTGACTTCTTTGAACCAATTTTAGAGCTTCCTGCATCTTTATACACTATCTTTTGACGCCCATTAGAAGAATCTCCAAAATTTACCTTTCTACCTTGTAAATTCGAAGATTTAGAGAGTGCAAATTCTCTTTGGCTAAACTGCAATTCTGTTTTTGGTTATTCTGCATCTTTGGATGGACGAAATCAGACTTCTTGATAGGAGACAAAAGCTTGTGATGTGTGATAGGAATTGATTTTGCTGACTTGGCAAAAATTACTTCAATACCTGCTTCTGTAATTACATAATTGCAAATTTGTAGATTGCCCATCACTTGGTAAATTAATTTATGTTCCACCAATTGAAGGATTGACTATCATATCAAAGAATGTACACTTTTGATATAAGAAAAAGAAACCAACATCATTCTGTTGCAAAAAAAAAAACACCTATGTACATGAGAGTATGAGACTAGTGCAGAAAAATTTAAGCACGAGCAATAGCAAATTAACAGCTTCTTTTATCACGAGCAATAGCAAATTAACAGCTTCTTTTTTCACGAGCAATAGCAAATTAACAACTTCTTTTTTCAATAATACAGTAACTCTTCTATTGTGCTCTTTCTCCTTTCATCTTCAATCCGAAGTTGAGTTTCGATCGATCGCCAAATTGTATTGTGAAATTCTATCAGTAGAAAACCCTTCCCTTGTTCAGTATGAAAGAAGTCGGATAGAGGTTTTAATTATCACGTTAGGGTTAATTTCTATAATTTAATTAAATCTAAAAATGACTAAATAAATAGATACATGTACATATATTATTGGTGTAGCAGCTTTGGTAGCAGCCCATGAAGCAGAAGATCCGGACTGACCGACTCATAGTGCAGATGTATGTAGTGGGTGGTGAATGAATTTCGTTTTGAAAATTGGATTATCATTTTTAATTTTTTTTTAATTCCTCTCTCCGGTGCGTTGTTGGGCCTTGGTTACGGTACCGGCCCCAATTTTAAGCCCATTTTCAGGCCCAACAAACTTTCCCTGTAATTGGGAGCAAAAAGGGGAAATATCAGACTTTTGGAATTTGTGATTGGGCTTGTTTGATTGACATTTTCATAGCTAAAAATAGTCTTTTGTAAACATTATTTTTGGGTTTTCAAAGTTTAGTTTTAAAAATTCGGTTTTTCTAACCTATATTCTAAGGGTATAGGTTAAACATTCCATTCAAGGGAACTAAAACTCTATTAAGAAACTAATAAATCCTTTTAAAAAATAAATAAAACTTAAATAAATACAAATTAATAAAATATTACCCTTTTAAAGAGTTTAACCTATGTCCTTAGGACATAGGTTAAAAAAAGCATTAAAAATTAAGGGGACTTTTAGGATATTACATATTTTGGAAAAAAAAAATTGATAACTATAAAAATAGAAATATTTTAAAAAATAAGAAAATGAAAACTCAAAACTAAATCAAACGAGCTCATCAATTCATTTGGATACGGTAGCTTGACCAAGCTTTATGATATGTACAAGCCAGCAATCGATCCAGCAAATATTAAACAATATAGATTTTATATGGCATGTAATCAAGTGTCCAAGAAACGACTGTTATTAGATGGACCAAAGGCTACTTTTATATGGAAATTATTAAGACTAAAATGTTATATTTAAAGTGGTCATTTGAGCTAAACACCTAACACCTCGATTCATTTTGAGCTTCAGGTCCTTTGGCGTTCAACATAACCAACTATGGCGGTGGTCCAGTGACATTTAACGACTATGCGGACGCTTGGACAAAGGTTGTTAACACATAAACATCTCTGAAACTCTTGTGTTTATTGTTCATAATCTGTTTTATAAGGATAAGAAAGATACTAATCAAAATTCAATCTCTTGTGTCTTCAGTCTGCAAGCATAATATTCCTAGACTCGCCAGTTGGAACCGGATTCTCGTATTCTAGGACTCAAGATGGGTGGGCGAGTTCCGACATTAAAGCAGCAAATGAGGCATATGAATTCTTCCTCAAGGTATAATATATATACATGACCTCTAGCTTCATTCTATAAGATCTTCTTATGAACAAAGAAAATATAGTTTAACAACTCTTAGCTAGTATTGGTTATGGTTTATTTTCTTCTTTGTCTATGGGAAAGTTAATGTTATGTAAGAACATGATACAATGAATTTCTTTGTTACAAATGCAGTGGTTAGATGAAAACCCGAAGTATCTTCCACTCGAGACATACATAGCTGGGGATTCATACTCGGGAATGATTGTTCCTCAAATAACCAAGTTGGTTGTCGAAGGTAAGTAGACTAATCGATCACAACTTAATGCATTAAATGGGGAGATTCAGACACAACAATATATTAATGGCGTACGAAATTACAGGCCTTGAAGCACAAACTCAACCGCGTGTGAATCTAAAGGTTCATGACTAACTATATACTAACTTCTATATATAGTCTCCTTAATAGTCAACATGCTTATACAATTCAAACTCTTACAAACTTCTTGTAGGGATATTTGCTTGGAAGCCCAACGACGGACGAGTTTCTAAATGACAACTCAAAGGTCATTTTCGCTCATCGTATGGGACTCATATCAGATGATCTTTATGAGGTAATTACGGATCTACTATGAACATTGACGAAAATGGAGTAATCTAATGATTTGAATTGCTTATATATATATGGATGATTTGATCAACAGACCGCAAAGGAAAGTTGTAACGAGAACTACATGGTTGTGGATCCAACCAACACAAAATGTGTTCTTGCTTTGCAAGAATACAAGAAGGTTTGTACATACGGGTGTTTCGCGTGATCAATATAAATTTGCTCTTTCTACGCGCCTAAATTTACTCTTGCGCCTTCTCCAGTGTGTCAATGATCTGTTCACAAATTGCATTTTGGAGCCAAAGTGTACATTTGCAAGGCCTCATGAAACATTAGACAGAAGATCTCTTCAAGATTCATCCAAGAAATTCATCTCTCCCAAGAGTTGAAGAGCTTTGGTGTCGAGTAATGCCATCTCAACTCGGCTTTTCTTGTTCTTCCTTGAAAAATGATCCCTAGATTAATTTATCTCTTAACTATTACATTAATTTGCAGAACTTTAACTATGTTTTAGCATACAATTGGGCCAATGATCCTCATGTTAGGGACGCTTTACATGTTCGAAAGGTAATTCAAAATGTGATGTTCTCTACTCATAATTAACATATACATCAAAATGTCATCCTTACGCTAATTTTTCTATCATCCATGATTTTTTAGGATACTAGACCAGAGTGGTTGAGGTGCAACTTGACCATCGATTACACAAAAAATATGGAAAGTGTAATTTATATACATCAATATCTCATGACCAAAGAACTAAATGTTTTAGTCCAAAGGTACGTACCTCACCCTTTGATTCATAATGATTTATGCAATTATGCATCATATGTATCATATACTCATTAATTTAAGTTTTTTTATGAAGTTAACATACAATTGATGGGTCTCTTAGGATTTGTTCTTCCCTCTTATTGTAAAAACATTTTCATTTATAATTAATGACATTTTCCTACCTTGAAATGTGTTATGTTGTCTTGTTCTTCAGCGGTGATCGTGATATGGTTGTGCCATTCGTTGCTACGATGGAATGGATAAAACGCCTCAATCTTACCGTGGATGAAGAATGGCGGCCTTGGTTCGTAGATGGCCAAGTCGCAGGGTACGTAACATAAATCAAAACATGTTGTAGTTTGATATTGTAAGAAGCATCTTATTGACATTGCCTTAACTATTTCACTTCAATCCATGTATAGGTATACCGAGAAATACTATACAACACAGAATGGGTATCGCCTTGTGTTTGCCATGGTCAAGGTAAGATGATTGCTTTCCTCTTTACACACATAAAAAAGTTTAATTAGCTCGATTAAAATGCACTTTAAGGTGAGATCCAAACAGACCCTTAGGATACTAATCGTTCCGATGTGGGATTTCGATTGCAGGGGGCGGGTCATACTGCTCCGGAGTATCAAAGAAGAAGATGTTTCCAAATGTTTGACAGATGGGTACATTGGTATTCTATGTAGATCAGATCGATCGTAAGTTCAAGGATGTTAATGATGAAGTTTTCAAGTACTCGGAATGATATGTACTTCGAGTCATGGCGTATAATAAAAATTGGTTATAATTCATTAGTTTGCATTGTAGGGTCGATTAATAAGACGAGCTAGAGTTGGGGCATTAAGCTTGTTTTGTTTTCCCTTCTAGTAGATGCTTGTGAAATTGATTTGTAAGTGGATAGTTGAAGTGCATTGAATTCAAAACTGCAATGGAAAGTTTATTTTATTCTTTTGTTTGACTTTTCTGTCTATTGCATTTTTATCCATCAAGTTCGGCCACTTGTTTTTTTCTGGTTAAAGAAGAGGCGGCACTCTCCAACCCTTTAAGAGAGAGTTTTATTAGTAGATAAAAAGGGCTAAGTAGTAATCAAGCGGGGGGATAATCCAGCCCCTTACATCATTAGCAAGAAAAGTTAAAACACCATGAGGTGGGTCACACAATACAGAAAAACATAAATTAAAAGAAAAAGCATACTAAGGTAGAAAGTTCGCAACATCGTTAGCTTCTCTAAAAATGTGTCGGAGTTGGATATTCCAATTCCTTCTTAAATAGCCTTGGCATTGAGATACCAGACTAAAAAGGGGTGTTAACGATCCATAGGTCTCCCTAGGAGAAGGACCACTAATTGTGAATCCATCTCCAGGATAACCCTCCTGTATCCCTGATTCCAAGCAAGGCGTAAACCTTGAAGGACTCCCCACAATTCAGCCATGGGGACCGTACAAATGTCAATATTATGGACAAAACCTACATGCCAACGACCATCGCTATCCCGAATTGAATGACACCGCTAGCTGCCGCTAAGCCTCCATCTTTAACTGATCTGTTTGTGTTGATCTTCATTCAACTCTCACCCGACCTCTCCCAAGCAATGAATCTCTCCTCTTGACCCCTCTTAGCAACTAAGACCGATAAGTCATATGATACTCCATAACTTGTCTATGAATAAACTCCACCCTATTACCTGAAAAAACACCATTACCAAAAATCACATTATTACGCCACTTTCAAATTCACCAAAAAAAGGAAGCAAACATACTAGCCCAACTAATGTCATCGTAATAACTCACGTTACAAAGCAAATTAATATAAAGCCAAATAGAAAAGTTAGAATTTAAGAAAACTTTCCTTTCGAGTGGAATATTAAGCGTGTTCAAGTAGTCTCCCGTAATGATACATCTACAAAACAAATGATCCATGGTTTCCAAGCCACAAACATGACAAAGAGCTGAACTCGCCAAGTGTCGCCTATAACGTTCCTCATTGATCATAACAACTCCTTTCATTACCTGCCACATGATCGTCTTCACCCTTTTTGTTGCCTTTAGCGCCTAATTTTTTTTTGTCAAAAATCAGTCGATCAACACAATTGTTCTTGTTGCCTTCGTTTAACATCTTAAAAGCAGATCCAACAATATACTCCCTGCATGGGGAAAAGTTCCAGCTGAGTGTGTCTAGGCTACCATCATCCTCAGGTAATGCAATGGAGGCCAAATTAAGGAGGCACAAACTCGACTATGGGCGAGGAGGTTCCATTTCCACCCACCACTATCTTCCCAGTAGTCAAGCACCTTAGCCAGTCTATCCATCCCCAAAATCGGCAGCAAAGAGACATCAATCAACCTCTCTTAAACCAGCCACGGATCAACCTAAGAACGGAGCAGGCGTCCCGAGCCAATAATCCAACAAAGCCCGGGATAATCACTTTGTCAACCCCTTTCTTAAGACTCTTCCAAATGTGAGAAGGGTTGGCTCGATCGCAAAGAGATTCACGCACATACTTAGCCTGGATCACGTTCAGGGCCGGTCCATACATTTTAGATGCCCGGGGCGAATTACAATAAAAGGGCCCTTTTTATATAATTTTTAGACATTTTTCGTAAAATTTTATAATACTTTCGTATAAATTTGTTCTTGTTATATTTTAGATGCCCGGGGCGAATTATAATAAAAGGACCCTTTTTATATAATTTTTAGACATTTTTCGTAAAATTTTATAATACTTTCGTATAAATTTGTTCTTGTTATAATATTAAGATACGAAGAATTTATAAAATAATTTTCTAAATTTAACTTAATTACATACATAAAATTGGGTGCTATCATCATATAACAATGTATGAATAAAAGAAATAAGATTTTTTTAAATGCATATGCCGTATATTATAAATCTAATAAAAAGTAACCAATATAGACAATTATATAAATAAGAATCATTTACAATAACTATGATAATACATGACTACACTAATTGATTAATAGTAAAGAAAGATAAATTAAATAAAAGATATATAATAGGGCCCACATTTACAATAACTATGGTAATACATGACTACACTAATTGATTAATAGTAAAGAAAGATAAATTAAATAAAAGATATATAATAGGGCCCACATTTAAAAATTAATATAGTTAAAAATAGTGAAATTTGAACCCAAAACCTCTTTAATTAAAGATAAGAATACTATTCCACTAGACCAACTTGTAATTTATGATGTTTTAAACACTCTTTTATATATACTACATTTTAAAAAATTTGGGCCCCTAAAAATGATGGGCCCTGGGCTTGCGCCCACCCTGCCCCACCCTCTGGGCCGAGCTTGATCACGTCAGTCCAAAGGCTATTTTGCCCTGTAAGAAAACCCCAACTCAGTTTCCCAATCATCACCAAATTAAGGATGCTCATGGATTAGAGACAAAGACCATCATAGTCCTTCGACTTACATATATCCTCCCAACTAACGAGATGCATTCCTCTTCTACCATCCGAGCCTCCCAAAATGAAATTCCGGGTGATACCATCAATTTTATTACAGACTTCCTTAGGAAGGAGAACCGATGCCATTGTATAAACTAGTATCGAGGTAAGAACCGATTTAACTAGAATAACCCAACCCGCAAGGCTAAGAAACCGCCCCTTACAATTTTCTCCAACAGTGGAGCAAAAGTTTTCATCGTTACTTGGTCGTGAAAAATGGGCATTCCAAGATAAGAGTTGAGGTTGTTCGTAGATTGAAAACCACTAATATTCTGAATTGACGAAACCACATTCCTAGAGACATTCCCTGAGAAGAATAATTTTGTCTTGCTAGGATTAGTTTTCTGACCCCAAACAAGGCAGAATTCATCAAGGCACTTCATAATCACATTCATTTGCTCGACCGAAGCTTCTTCAAAAAGGATAATATCATCCGCAAACAAAACGTGGGAGATATCCGACCCATTTCTAGAAAGGCGAATAGGCCTCCATGATTTCGTTGCCACTAAACGGTTAATAAGGTGATTGAGACACTCTATGCAAAGCATGAAGAGATACAGAGAAATCAGGTCTCCTTGACGAATCCCTCTAGAAGGAATAAAATTTTCCGTAGCCTTGATAAGCTACCGGATCGATAGCGTATCAAACCTTGCAACGCAAGGAACAAATCTCGACAGGGATAGGCGAGCACGAGGCTCGAGGAGGAGTAGGGTTAGGGAGAAAGAAAGAGTTTTAGGGCATAAGAGATAATTTTTTGCATAAATTCTCAACTTAGCTTACACGGGTTTATATAAGCTATGCCCTATCGGTTCAATAAAAGCGACTCAGGAAAGAACCGGAAAGAAAACCTGAGAAGGGAGTAGAACTCCTGCTTAAAAATTACATTAATTAAAAATACCAATAAAATAAAATGGTAAAATAACTAATATTGATCCCTGAATCTGTTTGGAGCCCGACGTTGACAAACCGGTCTAGTCCGCGGTTCGTCAGGCTGATCTATATGTGTATCAATTACCCCCCCCGTGAGATCCAGCTTGTCCTCAAGCTGTAAGTCCGGATAGACGTCAAGCAACTGGTCCCACGGCTCCCAGGTGGCGTCGGCCTCCGTACCATCATCCCAAACCACGAGCCACTCCAGTGTAGGCGTGCCATTGAGCATCATATGGCGCTCGACGATGGCGCGCACGGGCCTGATGATCGGACTGTCGTGTAGGAATTCCGTAGGAAATGCATGCTGGATGTGTTGGCTTCCCGAAGTCACAAAGGGGCGCAAGAGTGATACATGGAACACATTATGAATTTTGGCGTTCACCGGCAGCGATAGGCGATAAGCAACCTTACCAATGCGCTCAAGGATGGAGAAGGGCCCATAAAACCGCCGGCTAAGCTTTTGAGAAAGGGGTCGGGCGACCGAATGTTGCCAGCATGGTTGCAGTTTCAACAAAACTAGATCGCCCACTTGGTACTCAACTTCTCTACGATGGGCGTTAGCCTGAGCCACCATACGTTGTTGCATCTTACGCAGGTTGGCTTTTAGTAAATCCAGCACCTCTTCGCGCTCACGGATGGCGTCCGCGGCTACGGACGAGCTTGGTGTGGGCACTGTACAACGGATGAGCGGAGGTGGTGGTCGGCCGTATAGGGCTTGGAAAGGCGACATCCGTAAGCCCTCATGAAAAGTGCAATTTAAGGCCAATTCCGCCCAAGGAAGGAACTCGGACCACTTCTTCGGTCGGCCGAGGGTAAAGGCGCGCAAGTATTGCTCCAACCCTTGGTTCCGAACCTCCGTCTGCCCGTCCGTCTAAGGATGATAGGCGGTACTGCGACGTAAGGTAGTGCCGCTCAAGCGATGGAGCTCCTTCCAAAAGGAACTAGTGAATATAGCATCACGATTGGATAGGATCTGCGCAGGCGTGCCGCGGTGTTTTACTACAATGTCAACGAACAACGCGGCCACCTTAGGAGCATCGTAAGAGGTCCCCAGAGTTCCGAAATGAGCATATTTAGACAATCGATCCACCACCACCAGAATAGTGGTAAATCCCCGAGAAGGTGGTAGCCCTGTAATGAAGTCCATAGAGACCTCGTCCCACACCTGTTCCGGAATAGGTAATGGCTGGAGCAGACCTGCAGGTTTCTTGGTACTGTATTTGGTAGACTGACAAATCAGACAGGAATCCACAAAATTCTTTACATCTCTGCGCATGCCCTGCCAATAGAATACCTCAGCGACCCTGCGAAAAGTACGGTCTACGCCCGGATGACCGGCGCTAGGAGAGGAATGGAACTCATTCAACACATCAATTTTAACAGCAGATTCGCGACCCAATACCAAGTGGTGGCCATAATACAAAACGCCATCGTGCACCTGAAATGGAACTTGGAGCGTCCCGGCGTGCGCATCTCGGTGCAAGTCGAGCAAGTCCGTGAGAGTGGAGTTCTCGGCACGTACCCGTTGCAGGAGATCCTAGATCGGCCTAGAGAAGGCCATGAATTGCCGCAGCTCGGTATCCTCATCAATCATGCGGCGGGATAGGGCGTCGACGACCCGGTTGCTAGCGCCGGTTTTGTATTCAATCCGGAATTTGTAGCCCATGAGTTTCCGGATAAAGAACTGTTGATCTGGGGTCTGTATTATTTGATGCAAGAGCTCTTTCAAGCTCCGCTGATCTGATCGAATAAGGAACTCGCGCCCAAGTAGATATTGGCACCACTTTTGGACGGCCGAGACAATTGCAAAGAGTTCACGGTGATACGCAGAAGACCCGCGACGTCGCACCCCCAAAGTTTTGCTGAAAAAGGCGATGGGGTGCTCGTCCTAGAGTAAAACCGCCCCAATGCCCTGTTCCGACGCGTCAGTTTCGAGCACAAACTCCTTCGAAAAATCAGGCAACTTCAATACAGGAGAAGTTAACATAGTGTGCTTAAGAAGCTGAAACGCATCATCAGCAATAGGAGACCAGAGAAACTTATCTTTTTGGAGCAATGCTGTTAATGGGGCTGCTAAAGAAGCATAGTTCCGGATGAACTTGCGGTAGTAGCCAGTGAGGCCGAGAAACCCCCGGAGCTGGCGCACAGTACGTGGTGTGGGCCATTCGGCCATAGCGGCTAGCTTGCTCGGATCGGCCAATAGGGTGCCTGCCGAGACAATACGCCCCAGATATTTGACCTTCGTCGTCCCAAAGGCACACTTAGAGCTCTTGACATAAAAGTGATTAGCTTGCAGGATCTGTAGAGTCGTGTCTAGGTGGCTCAAGTGCAGGTCCAGAGTAGGGCAGTAGATCAGAATATCGTCAAAGAACACGATGATGAACTCACGCAAGAACTCAACAAAAATATGATTCATGGCGGCCTGAAATGTAGACGGGGCATTTGTCAACCCGAAGGGCATGACCAAGAATTCGAAATGCCCGTCATGAGTGCGAAAGGCTGTCTTGTGAATATCAGAATCATGCATCCTGATTTGATGATACCCGGAGCGCAAATCCAATTTAGTGAAATAAATAGCACCACCCAACTCATCAAATAATTCTTCAGCTGTAGGAATCGGGAATTTATCTGTAACTATTGCTGAGTTAAGAGCTCTGTAGTCCACACAGAAACGAAATGAGCCATCTTTCTTCTTGAGTAAGAGAGCAGGAGAAGAAAAAGGGCTCGTGCTATGCTGAATAATCCCCTGACTGAGCATATCCTGCACTTGTTTCTCAATTTCAGTTTTCTGAAAATAGGGATAACGGTAAGGACGAACATTTACCGGCTTGGAGTCCTGGTGAAGATGGATACGATGATCCTACATGCGCCTAGGTGGCAGGCCGAACGACATCGGCCTCATGAGCGCGTAAAATAGTGAGTATGTCAGCAGGCGTGTCCGCCGGAAATTCCAACGCCGGGGTCGGTGTGACCGGCGAGGCGTCAGAAGGAATAGGAACGAGCTCAAAGCATTCGGCCACCTCAGCTGCAGAATAGAGAGCCTGTAAAGTATTCAGCGAAATCAACTTAGGCCCCTGGCGGTCACCACACAAAGAAATAGAACGGCCCTGAAAGACGAATTCCATCGTCAGGTTGGCATAGTCATGTGTGACCTTCCCTAGAGTTTGCAACCATTGTACTCCGAGGACCACTTGCGGTCCATGAATCTGCAAGACAAAGAGATCAACAGCAAACTCGTGTCCTTGCAAAATTAAAGGAGTATTCAGGCATTTATGATCGCATACGAGAGACTCACCGTTACCAACATAAACTCGAAACGACGGAATACGCGTTAAAGGCAGACGCAGCTCCTCTGTAACAGTAGGGTGCACGAAATTGTGTGTGTGCCACCATCAATCAAAACCTGCAGACAGCGCTGGTGGATCGAACCTGTGAGCTTGAGTGACTTCGGATTGGCAAAGCCCTCCATAGAATTGATGCTAGAGACGTCGGCCGAGACTGCTAATGGTTCGTCGGTAGGTTCGGCCGACACCTCTTCATCCTCGTCGTTCGGGCCCAACAAGGTGAACATCCGATGCTTACAGCGGTGTCCGGCATTGAAGGGCTCATCACAATTCCAACACAACCCTTTCTTAGAGCGCTCCGCTCTCTCGGCTTGTGTCAAGCGCCTTATTGGAGGGCGGGTGGCGTCATTGGCTTTTTTAAGGACACACAAACTGTTATCCACTCAATCCAAGAATTAGAGAAGTCAGCATCAATCAACGAGCCCTTAATAAAGTCTAAATGGAGCTGATCATAGGCTTTTTTAAGGTCTAGATTAAGAAGCATCTAACCTTCCCTACCCGTTTTCTGTTTCATATAGTATGCATAAATTCTTGAACAAGCACCACATTATCCGTAATGAGACTACCCGAAAGAAAGCTCCCTTGAGTAGGGCCTATAAGTCGCGGAAGAATACGTTGCATTTTATTCACCAATACCTTTGAGATGATCTTTTAGAGGACATTGCAAAGGCTAATGGGACGAAATTGGTTGATCTTACTCGGGTCTTCCACTTTGGCGATGAGTGCAATAAGGGTCTCAATATTAAGGCCCTCAGGTGGAACCGAGGTGGAAAAAATTGCAAAAACTATTTCATATTGAATCCTTGACTACCGACCAACATTTTTGGTAAAATATGGGTTGAAACACATCAACACCGGGAGATTTAAGAGGCCCCATCTTCTTAACAACTTCCACAATCTCTTTCTCTTCAAAGAGCTTATCTAAATCACTCCAGTAAACATGATCAATCAGCAGAAAGCCACCTCGAAAGAAACCAGTCACCGAGGGAAGGTTAGAAGGGGGGTCATACAACCCTGAGTAGGCCACAACATGATCTTCCAAGTCCTTCTTTTCCATAACCCAATTCTGATTCTCATCTTGAAACATGTCAACCCGGTTATGTTTTCGATGTACGATAGTTGAAGTGTGGAAGAACGACGTATTGTGATCTCCTTCTTTCAACCATTGAATTCTGGATTTTTGCAACCACAATAGTTCCTCCCTCTCCATGATTACGGCTAACTCCTTTCTTAACTTCTTTTCCATCTCAATCAAACGGTCCGAAGGGCAAGCAAAAATCAGTTTCTGGACACCATTGATTTGAGAAGTCAAACTCTTATTCTTGGATAGGATATTACCAAAAACGTTAACATTCCAATCAACGAGCTTGGACCATAGGCCAACCAAGGTTGTCGGAGTATTCGCACATGACTGCCAAGACTCTTAAACAAACTTCATATAAGTCAGGATGGGTTATCCATTCCGCTTAAAACCTAAATGGGCACCGGGTTTGATCAAAATTACACTCCGGATTCAAATATAGCAAAAGCGAAGTATGGTCAGACGAGATTTTCAGGAGGTGGATCACTCTCGCTTTGGGCCAAAGCAGACGACCGACAATATTTGTAAATATCCTATCCAACCTCTTAGCAACAAAAGTCATGACAGAATTTCCCGAGGCCCATGTATAAGTTTGGCCCGAGAAACCCATGTCAATAAGACCAAGCTTATCCACTGTCTGAATAAAGAGATTGGAATCCTCTGAAAGCAACCGTGAGCCTCCTGTTCTCTCGTGAGAATTCAAAATATAGTTAAAATCTCCACCAATCAGAAGCAGAACAACAATGCTCTAAACCTCAACAGTGATGTCTTTCCATGCTTTCCAAAGTTATGTTCTTCTATTCCACCACTCCATTTTGATAAGGTGTTCTAGGTGTAGAGAAGTTGTGGCAAAACACCATGGTTGTTGTAAAAGTTTAGGAACTCTGAGTTTTCAAACTTAGTTTTGTGATCTGATCTTATCACCTTCAACTTCATTCCCAAGCTTACTTCAATTTTCTTGACGAAGACTTCAAACTCTTTGAAGGTTGTTCCCTTGGAAGACAAAAAGATGACCCATGTAAATCTAGAAAAATCATCAATTATGACAAACATGTACTTGTTTCCACCATAGTTGCTGGTTCGCATTGGACCACACAGATCCATGTGGATCAATTCCAAAGGCTTTGTAGTGCTCACTACCTTCTTTGGTTTGAAGGAAATTCTTGTTTGCTTTCCTCTGACACAAGCATCACAAAATTTTCCTGTATTTGAATGGATCTTTGGAAGACCTACTATGAGGCCTTGCAAGAATAACTTTTGAATTAATCCCATGTCCTTAACAAAAATTTTATTTGAATGAATTCCATGTCCTTCACAACCACTCTTCTGCCGCCAATGCCGCAACTGTCTAATCCTTCGCCATGACACTCTTGAGCCTTCACGTCAATGAGAACCACTGTAACACCATCAGATCCAACGCAATATGTTATACAAGACTTCTTCCGAATTGTGCTTTACCAGCCCAATCGGGTGAGCATCGTCGATCTGGGAGCCATCTCGTCGTTGTTCTCCTTGATAGTGAATGATAGCAGCGTCGGACTGACAGAGGAGGCGATAGCGGTGATCGCGCAAGTTGCAAGGTGTGATTCAGCGGCGAAAGCAGATCATAAGGTTTTAAGGATTGTTGTGTTGATGGATTGATCGATCCAGTGACGGGCTTCGGTGATAGGGTGTTGATGTTCAATGGCATGGGGTGAATGAAGAGATAAGAAGAATTGGGGGGATTAGGGTTTTAGATTCAAATCAAAAAAATAAAAAATGGGACAATTTTCGATATAAGTCGTCGACGCTCAATTGCACATGCCCATCTTTTAGAGTGTTGGTAGCAGACTAGTAGGGGAGGAGGCTATCGTGTGGTGTGATGGCCTGATTGTTCGGTCAGAGAAGAAACACGAATTTCATCGAAGAAGAGGATGGAATGAATTTTTTTACTCTTTGAGTTAACGGAGAAGTTAACATATTTAGTAGTTATGGGCACATTGTGAACTTTATATAAATTACAAGGTTACCGAAAGAAATATTTTTTTGTAGGATACTAAAAGGAAAACTCAAAAATATAAGGGCACCAAAGGAATTTCCCTTAATTTTAATTTACGCCCTTGTGATTTAGCAATGAATCAACACATACAATGAATTTCCACAAACTCTAGCAATAATAAGCCTAAAAAAATTCGACTGAATCGGAAAAATCATAGAGTTTGGACTAATCCTTCTATGGATTGGTAAAAACTTAATTTTGATACCTCGAAATAGTCCAATTCTATAATTTATGCTAGTTATTTAATTTGTGATCATAAAAGTACTATTCTACATTGTGAGTATTTGAAGGCGTGCAACACGCTGCTACGATGAATTTTTCAAATTTAGTTATTGAAGGTGATAACCTTATAGTTATTAATTCTTTAAAAAGACACTTGAAGATTTTGTGGGAAATCGAGTCAATCTTGAAAGACATTTGCTTTTTTATTTCACATATTTCTCATGTGGTTTTTTTCATTGTTTCAATAACAGCAATTCGACGGTAGATTTCTAGGCCAAAAGGCATTTTAATCTTGTCCATCTTACGTTTGATATTGCTAATATTATTCTGGGTTTTGTTTTCAATCCTTTTTTTTTTGGAATTCAGCTTAGATAGTTGTTTAGTCAGGATTTATTTTTTTTAAAGATTATCTGTTGTAATAATTTAAGTTGATCTTATAATATTAAAATAACTTTTAATGTTGGTCTTATAATGGATCAATAGCTCATCTACCCTAATACATTATAAAGCAGAACCCAAGTCTGTTGTAAAATTCGCGCCACGTGGCATTTTTGAATAAATTAATGTGAAATTATATTTTAATAAATTTTGTAACAACTTATAATATTCTTGCTATATATACTAAATAGATAACATGTTTATATAACTTTTTATGTATATAATTTTCTATTTATGGATTATGTATTAGTTTACTACAATAGATAACATATTTATATAATTTTTATATACATAAATTCCTATGAGATGATATTTTCCATATTAATTTAATATTTTATCTCTTAACAACATTTAGGGTCTTAATATATTTTTTTATCTTTTAACAAGGCTTGAGCTCCAAGTATAAAATTTATATCTATATAATGATATAATTTTAAATAATAAATTTTGTTATGTTGATATATTTTTATTTTGAGAAAAAGATATAATTTTATGTTGATGACTAAGATTATATGTAAATGTCAAAAAAAATCGAATTTTAATTTAAATTAATAACATTAGATTTTCTTTATCTTTTTATGAATTTATATTAAAGATTTTTTCTTAAATCAAAGTTTGATAAAAAAAATACAAAAATTTACAAATCTTGATGAATACTTGCTTAAATTGAATTTTGATAAAATTTTACATTACATTTTTCTTAATTTCTTTTTTATTTTATTTATGTCGATATAGAATTTTTTTTCTAGCCCCACCTAACATTGAAATTTTTTTTATCTCTATGTTTTTTTTGTAATTTAATATGGATGATAGGTTGATTAATACATTGAATTTTGTAAATTTTCAAATACATTAATTTCCTTTATATTTTATTTCTTCGCTATGTAAATTTAGTATGGAAAATAACTTTATAGATGGATTGAATGTTGCAAAATAATACATAGATAATTTTCTGTATATTTTATCTCTTAAATTAAGAACAATGTTCTCTTTTATACTAATCTTTATATTCTATTTTTCATATTTACAAACATTCTTATTATTATAGAGTAAAAGATAAGAACCCTAATATAAATTTTTAATAAATTAACTTTAAAAAAATATTTTAATAAATTATATTATTCTTTGTAGATAACCTATCCTAATTATTATTATCTTTATTTAAAAAACCAAGTATTTTATACATATTAGTGTCTAAAAAAAATAAGAAAATATTATTTAAAAATATTCAATAAAAAGTAAAATTAATATTTTAATAATTTCAATCTAAATTTGGACAAGATCTCCACAAATAATGAAAAAATATGTAAAAATATATTCAATTAAAATATGGAGTACAATCTAAAAAAATAGTTTGTCTATTGTATAATTTATTCTGATATTATATAAATATATTTAGTATTTTAAATTAATATCATAAAATTGTATAGTTTTTTGGTAAAATTAATGAAAAAATATGTAAAAATACAGGACTTTAACTAGTTGTTTGTAAAAAAAAGTGTTAAAAACTTTTTTTACAATTAATGGTTAAAATGAATTCGCAACTTGCTCTTCTGTACGTGGAATAATAAATTTGGAGGACCGCGCGCAGTGTGTGTAGGTAGATAGAGATAATGGAGTAATTTCAAAAAAAGTGTCGACACTCGACAAGGAAAACGCTCCCAATGTGAAACCAGCTTCTTTCCCCTTGCGCCCCTTTCTGCCGCCGTCAAAACCCTAACTCACCACCCTCAGTTTTATGCCCAGATCTCTGCAAATCAATCCATCCCCATGCGACTGTATTTACATAACAATTTCTGCTATTACTGATCTTTTGATTTTACGGCTTTGAGGCTGTGTTCTCTCTCGAAAAATGGCTGAGAAAGCCTCCCGCCGAGAAGGCACTCGACATGACGGCATCGCCGAGAAGGCACTCTTTGTAACAGCATTATAAGTTGCCTGACCATGAAAAAGTAATCCTCTTGAATGAATCTTCAGTTTGATGTTAATATTCATCAAATTGATTATTCAAGTGTTCTTATTTGTGCTTTTGGAAGTTCAGCCCCATTTTATTTCACTTCTTGTGTTTCCACGCCTTGTACAGAACTTTGTTGGAGTTACTTTGGTCTTCCCGACCGCTTTGTATTTGTGCCTTTGGATTTTGTTTTACAAACGCCGGACGTTCAAGCTTGATTAATTAGTGTTTTAACTTTTAAGAAGTTGCAGATTGGAAAGTTGCTTCTCCCGTTAGATTTCCGTTGCTCCCGTTAGATTTCCGGTGCCCAACCTTAGTAGGCTTGTTCGGCCTCTGATGTCGGGGGGTCTCCGTCCTTTCTCAAGATTCCGTTGCCGACTGTCTTGAACAGTGAGTTTAGAAAAAACGAAAAAGAAATGTGGAAAAATATGTGCTTGGACTACAAGTTTGATAGTAGGGAAAAAAAATAGGAAAAAACAATTTTATAAATTAAAAATAAATCCTTGCTTTGCAAGGAAGAGTTGTCCACGCTCATTTTAGAAAAATAATAATATTAATAAATATACATATTTAAATAATAGTAATATTATTTTTTAAAATAATTAAGGCCTTGCTAGCAAGGTGTCCGTGTTTTTATTGTGTCTACTTGCAGGATAGTTCGAGGCTCATTTATGTACTTTTTTCCGAGGAGTTGGAGCTAAGTCTGATATTGGACCGAGTTGTATTAGGTCAGGTCGTTTGGTGCTCTGTGACCTCTGAAGATCCTTCATCTCGGTGGAGGGAACGTCAGATGTCCATTTTGCACGCCCAAAAGGGGTCGACCTGTTGCCTGCGGCGTTTTCTTTTAGTGCTTTACTCATCCCGATTTCAGACTCTTATTAGCTCTTATTTTCGGAGATTTGTACTTCTTATTGCTTTTCCTGCTTGTTTAGATCTTCTTAGCCGTTCTAGGCTGCCTTTTTTTAACGGTCTCTCAATTTACCAAGTCTGTTTGATATCCGAATTCTTACCTTATAAAAAAAATAAAATAGAAATAATGGAGTGCCCATACATGAATAGAACTTATTACGTGCAAGACGGTGCAGTGTCTAGAAACTAGAAATAAATCAACGAGTGCCCGATTTATTACGCTGACATTTGCAAGAAACTTTGAGTAAGGTTTTGGGTTCTCGATGATCAATTGCATTCCCGAAATAAAAAAAAGACATGAAATTACATATTTGCAATTGTATATTTAGGTTTGGGATTTTGAGAATTGTATTTTTTAAATTAGATTTCAGAGTTATTTTAAGGTTTTGTTTATATTGATTTTAGTAGTTTTCGGGTAGGATTGGAAATTACCTGCATGTAACCGACCCATCCAATTAACTCAACTCAAATATACAAGCAACTCAAACAAAGTGGGTGACAGACACGAATTAGTGTGGCAAATGAATGAGATACGAGTCGGATAAGGAATCCTTAGTCCTCACAATGCCCATTCGATTTAATTTGACCGTCATAGTAATTTCGACCCTCAATACTAAATATTTTTTAATTGTAATAATTTAAATTTTATATCAAAAATAATGTGGATATTATTTTTATGCAATTTTTTCCACAAATTATATTTAACAAACTTAAACTTTTACTAATAAAAAACATAAACCTAATTAAAATCTTATATTTATATTTCCAGATTTTGAATGATATATTATCAAGACTTTGAATCTGGAAATGTAGAATATTGTGATCCGATTGAATCACAATCAATCAAAAGAGAAATGGAAGAACGAGAGAGAACAAGACATTGGGAATTTTCTGTGTATTGCAATTCTCCAGATTACAGAGCTAAGCTACTAACTTCTACTATATATACAAGCTAACAACTACAGCTTCTAACTCACGCTACTAACTAACTTTCCACGTCAGTGACACTAACACTTCTAACTAATTTGCCACATCAGTGATACTAAATACATGTATCTCTATATCCCCCCCCCCCCCACCACCACCACCACCACCACCACCACCACCAAGCTGGACGTGAGAACTCAAGACCAAGCTTGCCAGAGAGAAAAACATGTTGTTGTTTAAGGGCTTTGTGAATATATCAGCAAACTGTAAACCAGAACAAACATGAACAATTTTCAGAAAACCTTCTTGAACCATATCCCTCACAAAATGACAATCAATTCGAAGATGCTTTGTCCTTTGGTGAAAAACTGGATTGGCAGCCAGGTGTTGAGCAGCTTTGTTATCACAGTGCAATGGAATAGGCAAAGGCACTTGAATGTGAAGATCTTCAAGCAATCCCTCAAGCCAAACAAGCTCACTAGATGTATAAGACATGCTTCGATACTCACTCTCAGTTGTAAACTTTGAAACAGTATTTTGCTTTTTAGTTTTCCAGGAAACAAGAGAATCTCCTAAGAAAACACAATGCCCAGAAAGGGATTTGCAAGTATAGGCACAACTACCCAATCAGCATCACAATAGGCCTTGAGAGACAAATCAGAATGACTAGGATAAAATAGAGAGCAATTGATTGTCCCTTTAAAGTATCTTTGCAAAAATAATGCAGCTTGCATATGTGGATGTCGAGGAGAAGATAAAAACTGACTTAATTGTTGCACATTATATGAAATATCAGGACGTGACAAGGTCAAATATAATAATCTCCCCACTAACCTTCTGTAGGACTCAGGATCATCAAGCATGTCTCCCACCTTAGGTTGTAATTTCATATTCCTCTGCATAGGAAATGAGGTAGGCTTGGAATATGTTAGACCAGAATCATGAAGAAAATCAAACACATACTTCCTCTGATTGAGCCGAATACCAGATTCTAATCTTGCAATTTCTAGCCCCAAAAAATACCTAGCTAATCCCAAATCCTTAATAATAAATGTGTGATGTAAAGAATCCTTAGTGGCTTGAATTTCAAACAATGAACTCCTTGTCAATAGCATATCATCAACATACACTAGTGCCACAGTAAATGAGGTAGATGCATGCTTGACAAATAATGAGTAATCATGCTTGGATTGAATGAAACCAAGATGAATAAGATGCTTTGTCAATTCCACATTCCATTGCCTACTTGCTTGTTTTAAACCAAATAAGGATCTTTTAAGATGACATACTTGACCTGGTTGTGCCTTGCCATACCCCAAAGGAGGTACCATGTAAGCCTCTTCATCCAAATAGCCGTGCAAAAATGCATTGTTGATGTCAAGTTGATGAATATCCCATCCCTTTGTTGCTGCCATGGCTAAAAGCACTCTCATAGTAGTAAACTTGACAACAATTGAGAATGTTTGTTTATAATCTTTGTCTTTGACTTGATTATAACCTTTAGCCACAAGTCGTGCCTTTAACCTCTCAATCTATCCATTAGGCTGAAATTTAATTTTATATATCCATTTAGACCCAATAGCCTTTTTACCTGGAGGTAGTGTAGTAAGCTCCCAAGTAGAATTCCTTTCCAAAGCTCCTTGTTCATAGATGTCACCCAATCTGGATCTTTCTGTGCTTGAGCAAAAGTGGTAGGTTCCATTGCAAATAATACACTAAAAAGCGAATGTACATAATCATCAAATTATTCAGAAAGATCAGATAAGGACAGAACATGAAAGGCTTGTGAAAACTGATCCGTATGAGGACTTTGTCTGCCAGGCAAAAGAGGATGTTGATAGTCTTTGAGACGTGTAGGAATTTTAACAACACGAGTGGACCTTCGAAGAACTGGTGCTGGTGTAATCTCCATAGAAGGAACTGAATCAGGAACACCAGTGTGAGGAATATCAAGATTGAGAGAAGGTTGGTTAGATGGAAGAGAGTCTGGCACAACAGCTGTTGTAGATGGTGACCATTAACTAGAATTAACAGTTTCCTGATGATGTGTTTGCCCAGTAACAAACCTACTATCTTGTGGAAAAGACTGAAAGCCTGTCATCTTCTCCAATACTAACCAGAGGCAAAGATTCATTAGTTGAATTATCTTGACTTACTAACCTTTCTTCTGTCTTGAAAGGAAAAACAGTATCTTTGAACACTACATGTTTAGCAACATGAATTCTTTTAGTCACTAAGTCATAAACTTTGTAAGCTTTTTGACCTGGTGGATAACCCAGAAAAACACACTTATTTGCTACTGCCTCAAACTTCCCTCTTTGTGCCTTTGGTTGCAACACAAAACACAAACAACCTATCACATGAAGATTCTCATATGAAGGTGTCTTATGAAACAAAATATCATAAGGAGACTTCCATTGCAAAACTGAAGATGGCAACAAATTTATCAAATGCGTAGCAGAAAAGATACAATCAGTCCAGAATCAAATAGGCAATCCTGAGTGCAACCTTATAGCTCTGGCTGTCTCTACAAGGTGCCTATGTTTCCTTTCTACTCTACCATTTTGTTCAGGATCTTTGCTTTACTTAAGCAATACAGAGCAGAAAGAAGATAAAAAGAAAGAAGGCTTTTTGCTGGGCTTGACATGCCGCGAATCCTCTTGAAAGGGAGGGGTGCCTTCGGGAACGCGGACACAGGTGGTGCATGGCTCGGCCCGTGACCCCTGGATGCCGAAAGCGTCCTTGGGGTGATCTCGTAGTTCCTACGGGCCTTACAAGAGCGCAAGGAAGAAGCGAAAGTTGACTCAACCAATCGTTCTATAAGCAAGGGGCTGGTGCATCACGGTTTTCGTTGGTACCACCTGGAGATGATCTTTGATGCACAATACCTTTCCTTTTCAAAAATTCAGAAACAGATCTCTATACAAACTCAGTACCATTATCTGTACGCAACATTTTGACCTTTGTATCAAACTGTGTTTCTACATAAGCAAGAAATTCAGCAATTAATCGAGGAACATGTTGTTTGTTATTAACTAAGAAGGTCCAAGTGCCCCTTGAATTATCATCAACAACTATCAAGAAATACTTAGAGCCACATTAAGATGGTGTTCTATAGGGACTCCACAAGTCCATGTGAACAAGCTCAAAAACTTTAGAAGCATGAGATAAATTGCATTCAAAATAATCCTTGTGTTGCTTGGCTAGCATACACACATCACAATCAAATGTTTTAAACTGTCTACAAGCATCATCTGTCATGTGCTTCATTTTTGACAAAAAACATGTCCAAGTTTGGCATGAAACAACTCCAAACTTCCTTTATTACAAACTCAATTCAAAGACTTATATCCTATTACATTCCTTTGTAAAATAGGACATCATATATCTTGCAATATCTTCTCATGATTTGAGCTTCCATCTCCATATATCTTGAACAATCCTCCTTGTTTCCTTCCAACTGCAAGTACCTCTCTGGTTGAAAGGACCTGAAGAACACAACCCCGAGTTCCAAACAAGAACATACAATTCTCATTTGAAAGCATAGTTATGACACTGATATTAAATTGTGTTTAAAAGATGGTAAAAACAGCACATTATGCAACATCAGCTTATCTGACACCTTAATGCTTCCATGATACTCAACTATTTGAGTAGATCCATCAGGCAAACTTATCCTTATTGGCTTTGCTAAGATTGTCATGTCATTAAACAACCGTTTATCAAAATATACATGATCTGACACACCTTAATCAATTATCCAAATAACCTGATTCATCTGTCTACTAAAATTAGTAGAAGTATGAGAAATGTTACCTGCAAAGCTAATGGAATTGACCTGTCCATTACTTGGTCCTTCATCCACTTTAGCCTTGCCCTTCATAGCTCTCATCACTTCCTGCACAACAACATTAATCAAGGACATGTCAACTTTGTTGTTCTCAACAACTTCTTCCTGATCAAGTGGATTGTTGTAGTCGCCTTCAATGTCATGTACATTGGCCATCAACTTCCCATTTCCTTGCACCTTGGGACCTTTCTACCATTCTGGATAACCAACCAGTTTAAAGCATGTATCCCTGACATGACCTGTTTCCTGACAATAAGAACATCTCTTGTCTTGCTTATCATACTTGCTTCTCTTATCATCCTTTCCATAACCAACATTCTCATTTCTTCCCTTATTCCTGGCATTAGAAGTTTGTCCATTGCCATACTTCCGAGACCTGTTCACTGCAAGAGCATCATGACTCTGATTTCCTCCTCCAGTTATTTCTTTCTACTTCTCAATCTGTAGCACCATTTGGAAAGCCCTGTTAACAGAAGGCAATGGATCCATAGTAGATCTACTTGTAATCTAAATGGGGGCGTAATTATAATTTTATTTGTTCCTATAGAGTTGGTTAGAAACTCTACGGGTGAAGTTCCTAAACTCTTATAGTAATTTGGTAAACTCTAGGAAAATAATTTAAAAAAAATAAAATTAGATTTGATGAGAGAAAAATCTCATCTCAACCATTAATGAAAATTTATTGAACGATCAAGATCTCTCTAACTCTACCCATAGAGTTTTTTTACAATTCTACTGGAGCTAGACCTGTCAATCGGGTCGGGCCAGGCGGGTTCGAGTTCGGTCATTTTGGGTTCGAGTCATTACGAGTGACGGGTTAAACCGGGTCGGGTCGATGCGGGTTTTCGGGTGGGTCGGGTTGACCAGCGGGTCAAAAACATAACTTTTTATGATTATTAAAATAGATTTTTAATTACATTATAATATTTAAATATAATATATTATTTTTTTATGTATTTTAATAATAAAATATATTATTTTTTAAAAAATATATTTTATACATTTTATAAATATACTAAATTGGTCAACCCAACGGGTTTCGGGTTTCAACCCAACGGGTTGCGGGTCTATCGGGTTTCAACCCAACGGGTTGTGGGTCTATCGGGTTTCGGTTCACTTGGATTTCGGGTTCAAATTTTTGGGTCTTGACCCTAGAATTTTCAAGCGATTCGGGTCGAGTTTACAAGTCGGGTCAGCTTTTGACAACTATAACTGGAGCACAATCCAGGTGCCAAAAGTCAATCATTGAGGCAATCTCTCTCTCTTTTTTTTTGATAAGGTGAAAAATTCATATACCATAAATTTGCTAAATTAAGAAGTCGGTATTCTTGAACCAGCCTTGTTAAAAATATAACTTGTAATAATATTAAATATCCACTTTAAATTAATGATAAAACAATTAAAAAATCTAATATATATAAAAACTATTACGATATTAATTCAAAACAATACGAAGTTGAAAATGACATAATAATACCAAATATCCACTTTGAATCAATAATATACGAACTTTATACAATCTAATGAAGAAGAAAATTCAAAACTTTTTTTTTAATCAAATCCATCGTCAGATCCGAGGTCGTCGCACCTTATCGATCTCCGAGCATCTGGCCTAAACTAGTGCATTCGGAGATGACACTGCCCATTACCCTTTCTCCGGCCGCCCATAACCATCTTTCCAGCGTTCGAATTCGATCCAATTGTGACGACTTTGCCCAAAGTTAATTCATCCCGAGCAAGTTTAATTTACATCAGGTGTGTGCTAGCTCTTTTCTGTTTACATTACATCCCGAGCAAAATGTCTTTAATAAAAGATAGGTTGAAAAGTATGTCAAATCAATCGTTGATGCAATCTCTTTGTTTTTGTGAAAATAGTACCTAAGACTGAACAATCTATGATACCATATTAAAGTCTTGTGGGCTAATACGGACGAAGAGGGGACCGTCCAAGCACACATGCACAATAGGCTCAACACATAAGGACTATAGAGTTCCATTCTAAAATCAATTGTTAATAGAAAGAGTAACTCAAGGATATATATACTATGCATTTCATTCCTTAATTTTCCGATGCGAGACAACTATTTTCATAGTTTTTTTAATAAATCGAAAATTTCTTTATACCAGACATTTACTAATTGAGAAGTCAGTATCGATCCTTGAACTAACCTTGTTAACAAAATGAAATAACCCAAATAAGTTACATTGTTCAAAGACAAAGTGATTATATGAGGAGTAATATTTTATATGTATTATAAGATTGTGGGTTATTTTTTGAATACAAACCCATAGTTGAGCAGTTTTGTATAATTCCCTTTACATAGAAGTCCTTTTTGTAATACATTCTTAATTTAGGGGTTGAGTTGTGTAATTTAGCCTATATATACACGTGCATTTGCACGTCAAAGACCATAGAAGAAAGAAAGAGGAGAATGGCAGCTCAAAGTATGGTGACGGTGGCGGTCGTTATTCTTCTGGCGGCGCAACGGGCGTTCTCAGGGCATCTAGTGGAGTTTCTGCCGGGCTACCAAGGCAAGCTCCCTTTCAAGATGGAAACCGGGTACGTACATATACACTCAAATAATTAACAATTAATTAAGTAAATTAACAAGTGTTGTTTAATTAATCTTCTAGCTTAGTTACTCAAATTAGCAATTGATTTAATTAAACAAATTGATTGAAGATATGTAAGTGTTGGGGAGATTGAGATGTTCTACTACTTCGTCGAATCGCAAGGAAACCCTAAGACGGATCCGCTCTTCCTTTGGCTATCCGGTGGCCCTGGTTGCTCGTCTATCAGCGGCATGCTTTATGAGATCGGTACGTTTTAGACCTTTAAATTTTCTATTCCTAACTTTTTTTTCTTAGTATTATCACTTAGGACATGTTTGAATCGCACAGATAATATATTATCTTGCATTATAATACAATTTTGTATTAAATTCTGCATTATAATATAAGAGAATATATTATTTTATATAATCTAAATAGACGCTCAATGTTTATAAAAAGAAAAAAAATGCTATCTTAGTGATCCTGGTTACTCTTCTAAACTTGGATATAAAAATTTCGTCTAGTAGAATATTCGATAATGAAGGTATTGAATGCTAAAACTCCCCTAATGAGAACGGAGATAAAAAAAAATGAAGGTATTGAATGCTCACCAAAAAAATTGTCCCCCCTTGGGACTCAAAATCCCTAATTCAATGAAATCATAATCATAATCATAATAACGTGTACTATATTTTCTTATTAATTGTAACGATTTCTTAATCGCTATTTTTTGTTTGTGGTAATTAATTCAAGTTTTCCTTTTGAGCTTCGACCAGGTCCTTTGGAGTTCAATTTAACTACATATGGTGATAGTGGCTCAGTGACGTTCAACTACTATGCAGACACTTGGACAAAGGTTGTTAAATAAATAACATAAAAATAAAACAAGAAGTTCTTTTTTTAATTGTTTCCTTGCCTCTTTCTATCTTTTTTTTTTTTTGTTCACTTAGAATAAACTACTCACGAAATTCAACTTTTTATATGTTGTATTTTTCAGTCTGCAAGCATAATATTTTTAGACTCTCCGGTCGGTACTGGGTTCACATATTCTACAACTATAGACGGATGGGCAAGTTCCGACACAAAAGCAGCAAATTACGTCTATGAATTCTTGCTTAAGGTATACTTACATGCATGATCACTTACAACGATTACGCATACATTTTGATATGCGGAATACAAATGGAGAATTCAAGCAAATGAAAAAAACGAAGTACAAAGACAAACAAACAAACTCGTGTATTTGGCTTTGAGCCTCAATCAAAATGCCAGAGATCCAAGGGGAATACAAGAGGGCAAAGAGAACTGTAAAGCAAGCAAGCAATCGGAGAGAGAGAAGCAAATTCAGAGAAGCACAGCTCGACAAAGTCGAACAACCACAAAGGTCTCCTTGGTGCTCTCGTCTTCTCTCTTCCTAGGTTTGGATTTCGAAGGGAGCTCGGGTCACCGGAGACTAGCTCAGGCTACAAGGCCGAGTAATTGCTCTCGGAGAAGAAACCCTAGTGAAATCTCTCGAATGATCCAACCGAGAGGCACAAAGGGAGAAGAGGTGCATTTATATGGCACGCTCCAACCCTAAAGCCTCAACGACGTCGTTCTAGCTTAATAAGCATGGGTCACCGAACTTGGCCAGTCTCGGGTGACATAGTATTGGGCCGTTTGGCCCAATACTGCCTCCTGCGAGAAATAAGCCCAATCCGATAATACACACACATATACTAGTTTACATTAAGTGCACATATCCAAACTTAGGAAATTACATAACTTACAAATACAACTCTACAATTTTCCCTCCTAATTCCTAAGTTTACATCAAGAGTAAAACTTGTTCCTTGTTTTGTTGATCCCTGGTCTTACAGTCTTTCTATCATCGGCCCATTTGTACCCTTCTCAGCTCTGTTCTGGCTCAATCACATGTAGAAAATCCCTGCAAAAATTGAACTTATCAGTTGTGACAATTTTGGTGCCAAAATCAGCAGGATTCTTCTTACCATCGATCTTTTCTACCAGAATAATTTTCTGTGCTACCTTTTGTCTGATGAAATGGTACCTCACATCAATATGTTTGGTCCTTTCATGGTACATAGGATCTTTGCACAGGTATAGGGCACTCTGACTGTCCATATGCAATTTGGACATGTAATTTTTGCCTTCAATCTCCCTCAATAGTCCTTGGAGCCACATTGCCTCTTTGGATTCAGTAGCAGTTATGTACTCTGCCTCAGTAGAGGATAGAGCTACAATAGACTTCTGCTGAGACTTCCAAGAGATGCAATTTCCACACCAAGTATAGACATATGAGGTGGTTGATTTTCTAGTATCCTTATTGCTTGCAAAGTTAGAATCAACATAACCATAGAGTTCAGAAGGAGAGGAATGAACACCATAGAGCAAACCAAAGTTGGCAGTACTAGCAATATATCTCAAACAGAATTTCATAGCATGCCAATGTTTCTCACATGGCTCAGACATATATCTACTCAGAACACTGATGGCAAAAGCAAGATCAGGTCTAGTGCAAATCATAGCATACATAACTGACCCAACAACAGCATCATAGGGGATAGAAGACATTCTTCCCTCCTCTTCCTTGGAGAGTGGCAGCTTGGCTTTTGTCAAGTCAAGGTGCCCTCCTAGGGGCATGGAGGAGGGTTTGACATTCAAAGCATGGAATCTATCAAGCACCTTATGCATATAATCAGATTGAGTAAGCATGATTTGTTTCTTAGACCTATCCCTAATAATTTTAATGCCTAGAATCATTTGAGCATGACCTAGGTCTTTCATGTCAAAATTCTTTCTAAGGGCCCTCTTTACATCATTGATTTTAGACATGGATTTGCAAATCAAGAGCATATCATCAACATAAAGCAAGACATAAATGGGCAAATCAGACTTGACATGCTTAAAGTACAAACATGAATCATACTTGCTAGACTTGAACCCTAAAGATTTCATGCATTTGTCAAATTTTATATTCCACTGCCTGGGTGATTGCTTCAAGCCATATATGGATTTCTTTAACAAGCACACATGATTAGGCTTAGAAGGATCAACAAAACCCTTAGGCTGTTTCATATAAATGGTTTCATCAAGGTCACCATGCAAGAAAGCAGTTTTAACATCCATTTGTTCAACTTCAAGGTCATACACAGCAGACATAGCAAGCATCAATCTCATGGTTTTATACTTAGCAACAGGAGCAAAAATGTCATGATAATCTTCCCCATTTCTTTGAGAGAAGCCTTTTGCCACTAACCTAGCTTTGTATCTAGGTGGATCAGTGGCAATGGCTCCCTCCTTGAGCTTATAAATCCATTTGCAATCTATAACTCTTGAATTCTTTGGTTTGGGAACCAGAATCCAAGTCTTATTGTCATGCATGGATTTAATTTCCTCTTTCATGGCATTCAACCAAAGATCAGAATGAACACATTTGATATCATGCTCAAACAGGTTAGGAGTATAAGCATTCAAAACATCAACAATTATGAAAGCAAACTCACCAACATTGTTCACATACTTTTTGTTTGGAATTCTAACCCTAGGGGCCCTATCTCTAGTCAATTGATAGTTATTTAAGTTTGGCACCTCATCAAAGGGTAAATCCTCAACAAAATCCTCAACATCATGCATAGAGTCATCAACATCATGCAAATCATCATGTAAATCAGATATAGAATCATGCACAGAGTCATACAAAGAATCAGACAGAGGCTCATGCATAGATGTGGAAGGAGAATGATGTGAACTGACCTGCCCACCGTGATGGTGAGGTTGCACAGCTAAGTGCTCTTCAGTACTTGTTTGAGCATTCAAGTGCTCATTAGAAATACCAATGCCAGAATTTTCAGGATTTCCAGAGTGAGATGGAGAATATCCAATATCAAAATCTTCATCATATAGCTCATTTGGAGGTGGAGCAACATAGAATGGAGTATGAACTTGTTCAGACCTGTCTAAGTGCTCAGGAGAAGATGTGAGAACATTTTTGAAATGGAAGTCACTTTCATTGAAAGTGACATCCCTACTCACTATCACCCTATAGCCACCAGGCTGAATGAGTAATAGTTTGTAGCCTTTTACCCCTTCAGGGTATCCCAGCATCACACATTTTTGGGCCCTAGGATTCAGCTTCCCAGCATTATTAAGAGTATAGACAGTGCATCCAAAAGGCCTCAGGTGAGAAATGGTGGGTTTGGTTCCACTCCGAAGTTCTTGTGGAGTTTTGAACCCAATGGCAGAGCATGGGGATCTATTGATCAAGTAAGCAGCTGTGGTGACGGCCTCTCCCCAAAGGGAATGTTTCATCCCAGCACTGATTAGAAGGTACTTTGCCTTTTCAAGCAAAGTCCTGTTCATCCTCTCAGCTATGCCATTCTGCTGAGGTGCGCCAGGCATGGTTAAGTGCCTCTTAATGCCATTTTCATGGCAAAAGGAATCAAAAGCATGATTGCAAAACTCAAGACCATTGTCAGTTCTTAGGCATTTTACCTTGAACTGAGATTGGCCTTCAACAGTTTGTTTCCAATATTTGAACATGTCAAAAGCTTCACTTTTAGCTTTGAGTAAGTGCACCCAAACCTTCATGGAATAGTAGTCAATTAATGACAAGAAATACTTCTTGCCACCAACTGTATCCACTTGGGCATGTCCTCATAGGTCTGCATGCACATACTCCAGTGGCTTTTGAGCAACAAATTTGGATTTGGAGAAGGGAGTTCTAGAAAGTTTCCCAAACACACAATTTTCACACATGCTCAAATCAGAGGATTTTTTTACTTATATACCCATTCTTGAACATGTAATGCAATCCCTCGTTACCTATATGACCTAGCCTAGCATGCCACAATTTGGTTGAATCAACACTCATACATGCATTCACTTCAGAGGACATGGTCATGACAGGTGAACCAATGACATGATAAAGGCCACGTTTCTTAATTCCTTTTACAAGGACTTTCCCATTTCTGGAGACATTTCTGACTCCATTATGGGTGTGGATGTGACACTCAAGATCATCAAACATGCTTTCAGATAATAAATTTCTCCTTAAGTTAGGTACCCACCTAACATTTTGGAGAATTCTAACAACCCCATCATGCATTTTAAAAGGGACAGTACCAACACCCTTAATCTTAAGAGAAGAATAGTCACCCAACCTAACCTCACCCTCATCACAGAGATGCAGATAATCAAAGACATGTCTATGAGGTGTAACATGCATAGTGCAACCAGAATCAAGTATCCAGGCATCATGATAAGAATTAACATGATGAGAGCACATAAGCAATTCAACAGGATAGGAAAGGTGTGACTCAACAATTGCAGAAGTACCATTTTGTGGTTTAGTGGAGGCAGCTAATGCCTCATCTTTCTTCTTTTTAAAGCAATCATTAATCAAATGAGTTCCCTTGCCACAATAGTGATATTTTAGGTTCTTTTTCTCAGATTTGGGTTTGGAATTCCCAGAATTTGAGCTAGAAGAGTCAGACTCCTTTTCTTTCTTCTTGTAGCTCTTTTTCTGGTTTTTATGTTTTCCCTTAGTGAACATGACTTCAGTCTTAAAATCTTTGTCAGGTTTACACTCAAACACTTTCAATGTCTCATTTTTCGGAGTTACAACATCAATTATCTTCTTCTTAGTCAAACCTTTTATGCCATCATGATTAAACTCAAGCACATCCTTAAAGTTATCAAATTGAGGTGGTAAGGAATTTAGCAAAATCACAGCTTGGTGAGATTCTACAACCTTATCACCACACCTTTCCAAGTCTTGATTCATCTTAAGAAATTTATCTAGATTATCATTTAGAGACAGGGAAACATCCATTTTGAAAACAAAGATGCGGCCAAGCATGCTAATAACAGAAGGGATAGATTTTACCTGATAGAGGTCATTCAACGCCTTCCAGAGATTCCTGGAAGAGTCTACTTCGACCACTTTACGAGCAACTTCATCAGACAGTCTAATAATAATCTCAGAATGAGCAATTTGATCCATTTCCTTCTTTTTAGCAGCATCAAATGTGTCAGGCCATGATTCATCAACAACAGCCCAACACTTTTCTTTAATCAAGATAACTTTCATCTTTAATTGCCACATAGCAAAGTCAGAGGAGCCATCAAGTGGCTTTATCCGAATAGATGAGTGATCAGACATTGTGAGCCTAGCTCAGAGAGATAGTGATAGCTCAGAGAGAGAGTAGTAACTCAGAGAGAGTGTAGAGACAGAGAGAGTTTCAGCAAGTGAGTCTCACAAGAGAGATTCTCACAACAAGTACCTGCACCTACAAATGTACGCAAAGAAACAACACAACAGAACCAACAAGACAAGGCTTTGGCTTGTTGCAAGTCTCAACAAATATCAAGTGAAGTGGTATACAAGCAACAGTAACAATCAAGTCACACAGACGGATCAGAAGCCCCAAATAAAGTTGTTAGGGTTTCAGATCTAAGCAAAGACGCTCTTTTGCAAGAGCTTTGGTGTAGGAATCCGACAATGGGATAAAACCAGTATAACTGGAACCCGACTTATCAAGGATCCTCCGCCCTCCCTTTCTAGTAAAGGAAGTCGGTAGTTCTACCACTCAGAAGCAAGCAAGGAAAGCAAGCAACTCTAACACTTGAAAGAAGTTGAGACTATAAAGTTTAAAACGATTTAAAGCGATTTTCTATATGGATCTATACGGATCTGAGTTCTAGAGAGTCACTTGACTCTAGAACTTGTAGATCCAACCCAGAAAAGTCGAGAAGGGACTCAAGACTTTAGATCCAGAGAGTAAAGAACTCTCAATGGAACGTAGCAAGAGAAGCTTCGAGAGCAAGTGAAGGAAAAAAAAAGAACAACAAATGAGAACTCAAGATCTGGAAGTAGAAACCCCAGATCCAACTAAGAGAGTCTCAGATCTCAAGATCCAACACAAGCATCAACAAGCACAAACCCTAGATTCGAAGATCCAAGACTAGAAAGTCCAGAAACCTCGAACCCTAGATCTGTAAGAGCAACCTGGCTCTGATACCAATTTGATATGCGGAATACAAATGGAGAACTCAAGCAAATGAAAAAACGAAGAACAAAGACAAACAAACAAACTCGTGTATTTGGCTTTGAGCCTCAATCGAAATGCCAGAGATCCAAGGGGAATACAAGAGGGCAAAGAGAACTGTAAAGCAAGCAAGCAATCGGACAGAGAGAAGCAAGTTCAGAGAAGCACAGCTCGACAAAGTCGAACAACCACAAAGGTCTCCTTGGTGCTCTCGTCTTCTCTCTTCCTAGGTTTGGATTTCGAAGGGAGCTCGGGTCACCGGAGACTAGCTCAGGCTATAAGGTCGAGTAATTGCTCTCGGAGAAGAAACCCTAGTGAACTCTCTCGAATGATCCAACCGAGAGGCAGAAAGGGAGAAGAGGTGCATTTATATGGCACGCTCCAACCCTAAAGCCTCAACGACGTCGTTCTAGCTTAATGAGCATGGGTCACCGAACTTGGCCAGTCTCGCGTGACATAGTATTGGGCCGTTTGGCCCAATACTGCCTCCTGCGAGAAATAAGCCCAATCCGATAATACACACACATATACTAGTTTACTTAAGTGCACATATCCAAACTTAGGAAATTACATAACTTACAAATACAACTCTACATTTAGAGCTGTCAAAAGCTGACCGAACCCCCTAACTCGTTGGGTTGACCGATTTAGTATATTTATAAAATGTTAAATTGAGAGTGTGTTCGGATCTTATAGTTTTTAAACTCATTTTGTATTATAACTTATTTTATGATGTTTTTGGAAGGATTTTAATTTGAAATTTTTTCATATATTGATATTTGATGTGATTTTTGATATGATATTTAAGTTGTTGGGGAAGGGGGAGAGAAGTAACTAGAAACTTATTTATTAAAAATGAATGTCTTTTTCATATCTAAAATTGAAGTAATCCAAACAAGTCTTATAACTTTGAATTATTAAGTTAAGTTAAATTAAATAGAATGCATTATAATGCATGTATAAGTTAATGTAATCCAAACATACGTAAGTAGTTTGGTTAGCCAAATGAGCTATAGCCCAATCAAATTAACCATATGGGAAACCTAAATCGGACATGCCTCGCCTCTAGGCCAATCAGAGCCCTTGCTCTCGGGCGTCCCACATCGGACGATGACCAAAACTCGACTCCCCAATCCTCTATAAATAGAGGAGAATTTCGTATGGAAAGGGGGTCGAAAAACATCTTGAACTCAAGAACTATCTTGCTCGTTAAAGATCGACGTGATCGAAACATCGCCAAAAGGCCTCGCTATAGATAAGCGAAGTCCACAAAAAGAGCTCAAGTCTCACAGAGTTCCTGCTCACATTAAAGACCTCGCTACACCGTCTCGCAAACCTCTTGCACCTCATTCTACCTCACACCAAAGATTCCGCTACCCCACCTCGCTAGTCAGCTGCATAGCCCCGCCAACTCAACCTCGCTCAAAGGGACCGACAAGTGACACGTAGAGCTAGCTAGCAACTAAGAGATCTCGGACATTGTTAGGTCGAGATCTCGGATAATCATAGGAGGTCTAGGGTGTAATTCTCGCATAATCTATTGGCCTCGTTGACTTGTAAACCTCGTTGTAAAGAAAATCATAAATAAGAAAGCAAGTGTTTGCACTTTCGAATACAATAATCTCGTTTCTTGTCTTCTAGCGAGCCTTTTATTTTGGGTTTCATCACTGGCGTCGTCTGTGGGAACTTCTTCATCCTAAGCAGTTTCTCGAATAGTGCAAACCTTGGCTTTAATCCTCCCAAAATGGCCTGCCCAAACAACTTCTTTCCCCAACACCCAGATAACATGCTTGAGACCGCACAGTGGACAGGCACGGGGCCTCCGGGCTGCCCGTTCGTGGTTCCTCCGGGCTGGACCTACAGTGCCCCGCAAAACCAGTACCCATTCCAGGGATACGAACAGGGGGGGTTTCCCCTAACCTGTATCCGGGGTACGGACAATACCAACAGGGTTACGCCCCCTCGCGCGTCCCCATGCCACCCTCGGGGGAGCCCCACTCTGAATACGTACCCGCGTACGTCCTTGGACATGTACCAGGATGCGAGACGTCAACCAACGGCTCGTCCACGGAAAGGCCTCCGCGAGATCCCATGCAGATCTCGCATTCTCGATCGCGACGTTCGAGAATGCAAGACCCCGAGATGTCCGAAACGGCGGGAAGTGCTCTCCACCCCACCAACACGAGGCCAGCAACGACAAAGCATCCCTTAAAGTCGAAGTCGCATCGACAACCCGCCGAGTTTGGATATCGTAATCCCTTCGTGGTCGAGATCCAAGAGGCACCCATGCCCAAGGGTTTCCATTGGCCACAAATGGGGCTTTACGACGGGACGGTCGACCCCGAAGACCATATAAAGCACTTCACCATCCAGATGAATGTCAACTCCTACAATGACTCCATCTTCTTCCGCATCTTCCCCACCACTTTAGACAAGGCCGCAATGACGTGGTTCTCCAGCCTCAAGGTGGAATCGGTGGCCATGTTCCCTCAGCTGTGCAAGTCCTTTATCGCACACTTCAATGGCTCGAGAAAGCGCAAGAAAAATATGCGGGATCTTCGCGGTATCGAGCAGGGCGAGAGCGAGTCGCTGGGCGCCTTCTTCACAAGATTCACCACCGTAGTCGCGGAGATTGCCCACATCGACGAAGCATCGGTGCGCGACATCCTCATGGGCAACCTGTGCGGCGGGTCCTTTAAAAATTTCATTTTTCGCAAAAACCCGACGACGTACGACAACCTGTGTGCCAGGATCACGGCCCAGGTGTATGCCGAGGACGCCGCCAATCAAAGCTCGAGGCCGCGAACCGACAAAGAAATCGTGATCGAGGCAAAGGGAAAGGCGAAAATGGCCGCGCCGGCCGCAAAAGATGCGTATATGACACAAGCACATGACCGGCGCGCCAACTACAAAAGCAATAACACGAATAACAACCGAAACAACAACAGGAACAACAATAATAACCGTGTTCATGGTGGGGAAGTAAGGGGCAACCAAGAGGAGGGCCGCGTCTGCTACGCGACCTCGGCGAAGCAAAGGAGTCCCGTGTTCATGGTGGACTCCGTCACCGAGGCGGACCTCGAAGTCCGGGATTTCACCATCCCCACCCCCGAGGCAGAAAGGAGGGTAATATCCCCCTTCGAAAACAAATCTGAGAAGATCTACCTGGGGGAAAGCCTCGCCGGGACATCTGTAACGTCCCTAGAAGCCTTACTCGCTGGGTCACGCGACGTGTTCGCATGGACCGCCAAAGACCTCCGGGGTGTTCCTCGGACACTGGCCCAACACTCCCTGAACGTCGATGTCACCACTCGCCCCGTGGTACAAAGACGAAGAAAAATGAACGAAGAAAGGGCAAACGCCGCTAATGACGAGGTGGCGAAGCTGCTTGCCGCAGGGTTCATCCGTGAGGTCCAATATCCAAGGTGGTTGTCCAACGTCGTCCTGGTCAAAAAGGCCAGCGGCAAATGGCGAATGTGCGTGGATTTCAAAGACCTCAACAAGGCATGTCCCAAGGAAAGCTACCCCCTGCCCTCGATTGATGAGCTCGTCGATTCAACAGCGGGTTACGAGGTCCTAAGCTTCCTCGACGCATACTCGGGATACAATCAAATCTCAATGAATCCACGTGACGAGGAAGAAACCTCCTTCATCACGCAACGAGGAACATACTGCTATAGGGTCATACCCTTCGGCTTAAAGAACGCTGGGGCCACATTTCAACGCCTCTTCGACCGGGTCTTCAAGAACCACCTGGGGAGGAATGTGTCGGCTTATGTCGACGACATCGTAGTACGTAGCAAGAGCCCCAAGGAACACCTGGTCGACCTCGCTGAGGTTTTCGACACACTCAAGCATAACCGCCTCAGCCTGAACCCCGAGAAATGCGTCTTCGGCGTGTCTTCGGGGAAGTTTCTAGGTTTCATGATCAGTGAACGTGGCATCGACGTCAACCTCGCCAAGGTCGATTCGATCCTCTCAATGAGGTCCCCAAGATCACAGACCGAAGTACAGCGGCTCAATGGCGCCGTAAACTACCTGGGAAGGTTTTGCTCCCGCTTAGCGGACAAATCCCTCCTCTTTTTCGCCGCCCTAAAAAAGAATGACAAGTTTGTCTGGGACGAAGGCCTCGAGGTTGCATTCACTGAGATAAATACCTTCCTTGTCAAGGCTCCCCACCTTATCACCCCCGTTGGCAGGCGAAGATCTGCAGCTGTACGTCGTGGTGAGCCCCGAAACAGTAAGCGCGGTGCTAACACGAGAGGCCATGCACCCCGTATACTTCGTAAGTCGCGTGCTTCAACCTGCGGAGCAGCGATACTCCCCGGCGGAGAAGATGGCATTGGCAATTGTGACTGCCGCGAGGCGACTTCTCCCTTACTTCCATGCACACCCCATCCAAGTCCTCTCCGATCTGCCGCTTCGCCAAATCCTCCACCAACCCGCTCTATCCGGGCGTATGACAAAATGGGCGGTCGAGCTCTCCGATTTCGACATCAGCTACCTCCCAAGAACCGCAATGAAGGGATAGACCCTCGCTGACTTCATGGTGGAGGTCACCTTCCCCGAAACCGACTCAAGCTCGGAGGAGTGGAAAGTCTTCGTCGATGGCTCACGATGTGACGCCGGTGGTGGGGCCGGGGTATTCCTCGCAGGTCCCTCAATCGAAACAGAGTACGCCCTCAACTTTGCTTTCGAGGCCACTAACAACGACGCCGAGTACGAGGCCATGATCGCCGGGATCGAGATGGCGCTCCTTAGCGGAGCCCGTAGAATCAGGGTCTACACAGACTCCGAGTTGGTTGCACGACAACTCAATGGCCAATACGACACCAGGACGGGTTTCCTACCTACCTACCGAGAGAAGGTAAAGACCTTGGTGTCGTGCCTAGAAACGTTCGTGGTAGAATCCATCCCACGCACCTCGAACACGAAGGCGGATGCCCTCGTGAGGTTGGGATCGGCCCTTCCCTTGGAAGTAGGGAACCGCGTGATGATAGAAAGAAAGCTGTCGCGAAGTGTGACAAACGAGGTCCTCTCCATCGGAACCGAAGACTGGAGATTCCCATTGACACGATATATGGAAAGCGGCGTCCTGCCAGAAGACCCCGCGCTGGTCAGGAAACTAAAAATGCAGGCGGCTCGCTACTGCATAGTCGGCAGCCAGCTCTACCGTCGAGGTTACGCGGAGCCCAACCTGCTATGCGTGCCCCCCGAGGACACGGATCACATCCTCTACAAAACACACGAGGGGGTCTGCGGTGGCCACCCAGGGTGGCGAGCCTTGGTCCATAAAATCATTCGTTTAGGATACTTCTGGCCCACTCTTCGACAGGATGCGAAGGCTTACGTCCAGAGATGTGACGGCTGCCAGAAGCACGCGAACCTCCAGCATGTCCCAACTGCGCCCCTCCACTCCATCCACGCGCCCTGCCCATTCGCGATGTGGGGAATGGACATCCTCGGACCATTCCCCAAAGCAACAGGCCAAGTACAATATGTCTTGGTCATCGTCGATTACTTCACAAAGTGGATCGAGGCGCAGGCCATGGCAAAAATTACCGGGGCGAAGGTCTGCGAGTTCTTGTGGAAGAACCTCATTTGTCGTTTCGGCGTCCCCATGACCATCATGACAGATCATGGCCCCCAGTTTGACTGCGAAGAAACCCGTACCTTTTGCTCCGAGCTGGGCATAACCCTCAAATTCTCTTCCGTGGCCCACCCCCAATCCAACGGCCAAGTCGAGAATGTCAACGCCCGCATCTTAACCGACCTGAAGAAGCGCCTGGGCGTGGCCCAGGGCCGCTGGGCCGAACTACTCCCACTCGTCCTTTGGACGTACCGCACAACCGTGCGTCGCGCAACGGGCGAGACACCCTTCGCCCTAACTTACGGGGCAGAGGCGCTGGTCCCCGTGGAGACCCTGGTCCCATCGGCGAGAGTCTTTAACTTCGACGAGAAAGAGAACGAGTCAAATCTCAAGGTCGAGCTACAACTCAGAGACGAATTGTGCGAGGCAGCTGACCTACGCTCCCGAGAATACAAGCGTCGTGTGGCTGTTTATCACGACAAAAAGGTCAGACCACGCTCTTTGGCCACGGGAAACCTCGTCCTTAGGCGTACCGAGGGTGGCAAATTAGATCCCAACTGGGAGGGCCCGTATCTCCTCGGGGAAGAGGTCGCACCCGGAGCTTTTAAGCTCAAAGACAACGAGGGGCGCACCCTGAGCAAAACGTGGAACATCGCCCGGCTTAAAAAATACTACGTGTAAACTCTCTCAACATCTATGGTTGTGTTTTGTGAATAAGAGGATTGCAGGCTTTTCAAAAAAAAAAATCTCTCTAAAAACTCTCCCAAAAATGAGAATCTCGTGTAGTCCATCCCTCGCTTCCCGCTTGGGGTTGGAGATTTCGTTAAGTCCATCCCTCGCTTCCCGCTTGGGGTTGGAGATTTTCGTTAAAAATCCAAACCTCGCTTCCCGCGTGGTGTTGGAGAATTTCGATAAGTCCATCCCCCGCTTCCCGCTTGGGGTTGGAGATTTTCGTTAAAAGTCCAAACCTCGCTTCACGCGAGGCATTGGAGAATCTCGTTAAATCCAAACCTCGCTTCCCGCGTGGTGTTGGAGAATTTCGTTAAATTCATCCCTCGCTTCCCGCTTGGGGTTGGAGATTTTCGTTAAGTCCATCCCTCACTTCCCGCTTGGGGTTGGAGATTTTCGTTAAGTCCATCCCTCGCTTCCCGCTTGGGGTTGGAGATTTTCTTTAAGTCCATCCCTCGCTTCCCGCTTGGGGTTGAAGATTTTCATTAAAAGTCCAAACCTCGCTTCACGCGAGGTGTTGGAGAATCTCATTAAATCCATCCCTCGCTTCCCGCTTGGGGTTGGAGAATTTCGTTAAATCCAAACCTCGCTTCACGCGAGGTGTTGGAGAATTTCGTGAAATCCAAACCTCGCTTCCCGCGTGGTGTTGGAGAATTTCGTGAAATCCAAACCTCGCTTCCCGCGTGGTGTTGGAGAATTTCGTTAAATCCATCCCTCGCTTCCCGCTTGGGGTTGGAGATTTTCGTTAAGTCCATCCCTCGCTTCCCGCTTGGGGTTGGAGATTTTCGTTAAGTCCATCCCTCGCTTCCCGCTTGGGGTTGGAGATTTTCATTAAAAGTCCAAACCTCGCTTCACGCGAGGTGTTGGAGAATCTCGTTAAATCCAAACCTCGCTTCCCGCGTGGTGTTGGAGAATTTCGTTAAATCCATCCCTCGCTTCCCGCTTGGGGTTGGAGATTTTCGTTAAGTCCATCCCTCGCTTTCCGCTTGGGGTTGGAGATTTTCGTTAAGTCCATCCCTTGCTTCCCGCTTGGGGTTGGAGATTTTCGTTAAAAGTCCAAACCTCGCTTCACGCGAGGTGTTGGAGAATCTCGTTAAATCCATCCCTCGCTTCCCGCTTGGGGTTGGAGATTTTCGTTAAAAGTCCAAACCTCGCTTCACGCGAGGTGTTGGAGATTTTCGTTGAGTCCATCCCTCGCTTCCCGCTTGGGGTTGGAGAAACTCGAACAAAATACGCGAGGTCCGAGCAGGGCTCGTGGCCTCGGCACAGTCGTTGTGCGAAGTCCGAAAAAGGATTGGGACCTCGGCGAATTGTTGTAAAAATCCGAGCAAAGCTCGAGATCTCGATACATAATTAGAAACACCCGATGTGGCCCGAATACCACAATAGTTGTGACACTCGGGCCATGGGGTTGGGTAGATAATATGTGCGAGCATATACGAGAAAGCTAGAACAAACAAGCAATCATAAGGTAATGAAAATAACATAAAAAGTTGGGGCACGTGTGCCCAAATGTTTAATTACAAGCCCCGCAGGGCCACCAGCAAAACAACAAAACAAAAAAAACAGAAGCAGACAACGACATCCTTTACATCTTCGAGGCTTCGGCGGCAGGGTCGGAGGTCTTCGGAGGATCTTCAGGGGCTTGAGCAGTAGGTCGGCGATGGCAGAAAGCTAGGCGCATCTTCCTGAGCGATGGCTGCCACGGTAGGTGCCTCGCTAGCCACAGTTCCATCCTCATTGAGAAAGAACTCGCACTCTCCCTCAGGCTCTTCCCCTTCAAGTTCCCCCATATTCTCCTGATAGTTGGGGATGAAGAACTTGATGCGGGGGTCGATGTGCCCATACTTTGCAACCACCTGCTTAACCCCCATCCTGACGGACTGCTGGAACATCTTCCTCACACTCTCCACCATCTCGGCCTGAAAGGCCTCGGACTTCACATACCTGGGCCCCTCGAGATCCAGATCCTTGCTAAGCTCAACAACGTGCCCTTGGAGCCTGGTAACCTCCTCCTCAGCTTTCCGAAGCTCCGCCTCCTTCTCTCTGAAGAATTGGTGCTCCTCGGATAGCTGGCCTTTGAGCTTTGCGACCTCGTCCTTGAAATCCCTGTTCTCGTACTTCAAATCCTTGTTCTCCTCCCTCGCCTTCCTCAGCTCCTCCTTGACCCTCGAGGCGGCCTTGGCCTCGTCCGCTGTCGTGATCTCCGCGGCGCGAACACGTTTCTCGGTCTCTACGAGGCTCTTTCCCCTCTTCTCGAGCTCGGCGTCCCGCTCTTGGAGCCTCACCTCCATCCTACCCAAATTCCTATGGAGGAGGACGACGCGGCCGTAGTTGTAGTTCGCGAAGAAGGTATTCTGCAGCAATAAAAGAGCACGTTAAAACAAGAACAAGAATAGTAAAACCAATAAAAAATGATGAACAAAAAAGAGCAAGACATACCATCGCGGAGTAGCGGAGGATCTCATCGTTGAGGGCTGCCTCCGAGAGGTTGTTGGCCCATGCAACCTCGTCGGTCCAAGCCGACCTGTCCCAGTCTTCGGACACGCCCCGGGAAGGACCAGGGTAGTGGAACTTCTCGGCAGGAGGCCCGGTGGCCGAGATGACTCGGCTCGCGGGCCCAGGGCGTTCGACCATCACGCCCCCCGGGGTTTCCCCCTGCCCATCCTCCTTTCGTTTCTTCCTTTTCTCCCCCCGGGGAGAACCCTCTTCCTTCCTTTTGGACCCGGCCTTATCCCCGGATCCTCGAGAGTGATGGGAGGACGTCCTCGCAGCGTCCCCCTTGGACGCCCCCCCCCCCCCGCTCGTCTGCACTGCCGACGCCTTCAACGTCGGGGTTGTCGTCTTGCTTTGCGGGGCGGGAGGCCTCGCCTGCGAGGTCGAATCCCTTATGACGACCCCATGTTGGCCCTGGGGTCTCGGAGCGTTGGAGGAAGAAGTCACATGCCTTTTGCCCTGTGACTTCGAGGTAAGAGCATCGAGTAGGTTCACTGTCAGAAAAAAAGGGGACGTAAAAATTAGATAACAAAAGCAAGAAACAAGTTAATGACAGTAATAAGACAAAATAAGCCAGCGAGGTTATAAACCTCACTCCTCAACTTCAAAAAGAAAAAAAATCGAATCAAGAAATGTCAGGAAAGAGATTGAGTACCCTCTTTGCCCTCGCCGGGAGGGAGGCTGAGGCTCAAACCAGCCCGCTCAAGCTGGTCCTGAGAAAGATACACCTGGTACGGTGCCTGACTCACTGTGGCGTATCGGACCCTGAGCGCCTTGAGCTCATCAACCTCCAGCGCGGTTAAGCACCGAACGAATTCGCCCGGCATTACCGGAAAATTGAGATATCTCCCGGTGGGGTCGCGAACCAAGAACCAATTTGGCTTCCACGACCCGACGTTTGAAGGGGCCGTGGTGATCTTGATAAGCGGCGTGCTAAGGTTGATAAGGCTTTGGGACCGAGTGTCTCTCCTCGCTAGGAATAAAGCCGACAGGAAGTCATGTCTCGGTTCGTCCCCAAGTTCGCGGCTGCGAATCGTGTAGGCACACAGCAACCGCCAAGCATTCGGAAACAACTGTGCGGGGCAGATCTTCATGGCCCAAAGATAATCAACTGTATGCTGGGCCAAGGCCAGCCTGAAGCTCGCCTGAAGGATGAAGAGGTGCACAACCACGCACCTGTCGTAAGATGCCAAGGAGTGGCCCCCCTCCTCGGGAAGCGCCAACTCACCCCCCTCGGGCCAAGCAAAGTCCTTGGCGATGTCTTCAAGGTCCTTCAGCTCGAGTTCGGTGGCCACCCCCTTGGATAAACGAGCCTCGGCAGAACCCGGGGTCATGGGGATCCGTTCCTCCAGGACGCTCGGGACGCGAGACACGACGTCGGTAATATACGCCGTAGGGAAGCTCGGAGGCACGTAAGGAGGCGGCGCCGAGGTCGTTCCCACGACCGGCTGCACTTCGACCTCATTAACAACCTCGTCTGGGATGGAAGACGAAGCCATTTCAACGCCCGACGACGTTCGAAGGTGGGAGAAGCGCGAATTAATAGAGACCTCGGAGTCGCTTGAAGAAGGCTCGCTGAAAACCAGCGAAGGGGACCTCGGATTCTGAGAGTCGTTGAGTTCTACGCTTCCCGCGGACTCCGAAACTTCCTCGTAAAAACCCTCTTGGAATCTGAAAGCGAAGCCGGGCGGAGGGCTAGCAGAGGCTCTCCTAGGCATGAAAAGAACGATGTCCAGGCCGCGGAAGGCTAGCACCTGGAAAAGAAAGAAGCATTGAGACGTCGGGCACTATAACCAAGAAAAAACAATGCGAGGTCACAACCTCGGAAGAAAAGCTGTGCGAGGTCGCAACCTCTAAAGAAAAGCAGTGCGAGGTCGCAACCTCGGAAGAAAAGTAGTGAGAGGTCGCAACCTCAGAAGAAAAGCTGCGCGAGGTCGCAACCTCGGAAGAAAAGCAGTGCGAGGTCGCAACCTCGGAAGAAAAGCAGTGTGAGGTCTTAACCTCGGAAGAAAAGCAATGCGAGGTCATAACCTCGTGAGAAAGAGAAATTTCGAATCATAAAAGGCGAGGAGCCACGTGGCACCCTAGAGGCTACTCTGACAAGATAGGACGGCGAGGGAGAAGGCGAAGCGCCAAAAAGGGAGAAGTCGAAGCGCCAAAAAAGAGGAAATAGAAGGTGAAATGGAAGCCAGCGGTGGAAAACGGCGGTGGAGACTCTAACGTCCCATCAATCACCCGTCAGGACGTTTGGGTTTCCAAGAACTTCAAAATTCAAAACCACCGAAAAAGAAAAAGAGACGGCCGTCGGTTGGGGGGTGAGAGGTTCAAGTGCATGGCGTTCGCCACCCCCACCCCACCGCTGTTTCGCCACCGTGGCGCCGGTGCAAAATACCAAGAGACAACCACTGCCAGCTAGGGCACAAGGCGAAACAAAAGAGAAAAGAGGAGAAAGGAGCAAAGAAAAAAAAAACGGCGAAAGAACGCATGCGAAAACTCACGCCGACTTCACCACCGCTGTTTCGCCACCGTGACGCCGGCGCAAAACACCAGGCGACACTCCATCGCCTCTCCAAAACGCGGCATAAAAACAAGCAGGGAGAAATCAAAAGCGAGCAAAAAGCGGGAGAAGAAAAGTCGAAGACTTACTCCTTCAGAATCGGCAAGGAAGAAGCGGTGGTGCAACCGGAAGGTGGCTGAGGCTCGCCGGAAACCGTCTGGAAGCCAAAGAGACAGAAAGAGAGAAGGCGAGAATTTTGGAAGAAGAGATAAATGGGGAGGTGTGTGAAGTACGCACTTATAAAGGGCAGGCTCAGATCTCCCCTACCCAGTTAGGCTTATTGGGCCTGTCCCTCCTTAGCGGCCCATTAAGCAAAACACGAAGAGCAAGCCCAGAAAAGCCTTACCTTTGCCAACCAAAGAAAAGCTAAGTGTAGAACCTCGCAAAGGGAGGGCTTCGCAAGATGCCCCCCAGGAACCTCGAAAACCCTTGAAACCTCGCAAAAATGCCCACCCACCTCTCAGAGCCTCGCACCCCGCGATCTTTGAGACTTATTCCCTGCGGCCCTCGGGGCGAGGTCCCCAGGCCATGGGGTTGTGATGATGCTCAAAATAGCAGAGCAAGAGGTGGGCCCGAAGTATGGAGGTCAAAACAGGTCAAAGGGACCACCGAGGATGATCCTGGGGCCCACAACCATACCCACCTTTCGTTTTAACAAAATTCCCACCCCACGAGGTCCCCCGAGTCCTCGGAATGAGGTCTCGACCTCGTAACCGACTCTACTAGCGCCCGCCCACCATGACCACTCAACGAACGCCGCTCTTCGGGCCAATCACCGACTGCCTCGCCTCTAGGCCAATCAGAACTATCTTGCTCGTTAAAGATCGACGTGATCGAAACATCGTCAAAAGGCCTCGCTATAGATAAGCAAAGTCCACAAAAAGACCTCAAGTCTCACAGAGTTTCTGCTCACATCAAAGACCTCGCTACACCGTCTCGCAAACCTCTTGCACCTCATTCTACCTCACACCAAAGATTCCGCTACCCCACCTCGCTAGTCAGCTGCATAGCCCCGCCAACTCAACCTCGCTCAAAGGGACCGACAAGTGACACGTAGAGCTAGCTAGCAACTAAGAGATCTCGGACATTGTTAGGTCGAGATCTCGGATAATCGTAGGAGGTCTAGGGTGTAATTCTCGCATAATCTATTGGCCTCGTTGACTTGTAAACCTCGTTGTAAAGAAAATCATAAATAAGAAAGCAAGTGTTTGCACTTTCGAATACAATAATCTCGTTTTTGGTCTTCTAGCGAGCCTTTTATTTCGGGTTTCATCAAAGCCCAGAGACGGACCCAGGATTATAATTTAGGATGGGCTAAATTTCACCGATTTTTTCTGAGTGGGCTAAATTACCTTAATTTAACTAATTTACTACTAAATTTATCTTTTTTATAATTTTTTTACCCTTTTTTATTTTTTTATTTTTTTTAGGGTGGGTTGGGGTCTAGGTCTGTCTCTGCAAGCCCTTATTTAAAAATAGGGATTTACCTTTTCCCTGTATATAGTTAAGTTTTTTATCTACTTTTCAGGACATATTTTTGTAGATGATAATCATATTTGATGTTTTTTAGGACATATTTTGTTACGATAATCATGATATATGTTGAATGTTTTATTATGTAGTGGCTAGAAGAAAACCCAAAGTACCTTCCAGTTGAGACTTACATAGCCGGTGACTCTGCCGCAGGACTCATTGTGCCTCAAATAACCATGTTAGCCGTAAAAGGTACGTAATTAACTAACTAACTAGTTGATGGCCCGGGCCTTGTCCGGGGCTTTTATTATTAAAATGTCATTTTCCGGGGCTTTTCTTTTACCGTTCTTCCCCGGAAAATGATTATATTTAAATTTTTTTACAAATAATTAAATTAATTATAATAATATGTTTTATTATTAAAATGGATACAAATAGTATCTTATTCTTAAGAATGTTATTTGTAATATTTATGTAATAATCATAAAAAAGTTGACGTTCCTAACTCGTTGGTTTGACCCGAACCTGTAAAAAAAACTTCAATGAATTGACACAATCAACTCATAAATTTTAACGACATGCACTCGCACTCAACTGAACATGAAATGACTGAACTTAAACCCGACTAAACCGACCCAATTAACTGGTTTAACATTAAGGGATAGAAAATTATCATACTTATGGATAGTAAAATAGTATAAAAAATCTACATGCTTATGGATAGAATTTTTAAAAAGTTTTCATACTTGTGAATGAAAAATTAATATAAAAAATCTAAAAGGTAATATAAATTCTACCATTAAAAACATGGTCCATATAAATTTAAAAAAGTGGGCATATTTATGGATACAATATTGATATAAACAATTTCATAACTAAAAGTATGGTGATTGACATTAAATTATAATGAAAATATTTCATTTAATTGTCATATTTATAAATAAAAAATTAATATATAAAACCCACCATATTTATGGATGGAAATTTAAAATCATTCTTATGCAAAGAAAATTAATATTGAAAAATCCGAAATTAATATGATTAATATTAATTAAAAATGTTGACATACTTATAAACAAAAAAAATAATATAAAAATCCGAAATTAATGTAAAAATACATTAAAAAAATGGTTCATACTAAATAAAAAATGTTATTATACAAACTTGGTCTGGTACTCATTCGTCAAAAACAAAATCATACATATATTAAAAAGTGGCCCATGAAATACGTTGGTGATAATTAATTAAAGTTGAAATAATAAGATCGTCTCGTATATGATAAGATAAAGAATAAAGTTATTAATCAAAGATAATTAATTAAAGCTCGAATAATAAGATGGACTCCTATATGATAAGATAAATGATAAAATTTTCATATCCAGTTCATGAATAAAATTAATAGTAGTAGTCATTACTCAACTGGAATAAAAGTATTCATCTAGAAAACTTATATATAGTTCAATACTATAATAACAATTATAATAATAAGAACAACTATGTGTTGTCCAATAACATCTGCAAAAATTAAAAATTTAACTTTAATCATAATATAAAAAACATATCTTATTTTTATTGATGAGATAAATCGAATTAAAAAAACAAAACTTAACAACTAAGTATTTTTCATCAAGAGATCTTTTGGTGATCTTATTAAAATCAACAAAGTCAAAAGCAGTACGTGGCATAGAATTGTGTTCTATTGTTTTGACATTTGTGAGAAAGATGTGTAGAACGAAAACCACCAACAACATTGATTAAAGAAAAGTTTGATGATAAAAAAATGTCATCTTCTCCAATATGTAAAAATCTTTTAGCGAATAACGTATACATACAAGCATTAATTTTATGTCCCTGGAAAAACACAAAGGAAACACAATTAATACTTATTATAAATATTAGAGTAGATAAATCACATTAGAAGAAAACTATTTGCGAAATCATGAATTTAAGAAAAGAAATAAAACCTTCTCATCTATAAAGATCATCTCTTTTCCAATAATTTTTTGTCTTTTTTTTCATATCCAGTTCATAAATAAAATTAATAGTAGTAGTCATTACTCAACTGAAATAAAAGTATTTATCTAAAAAAGTTATATATAGTTCAATACTATAATAACAATTATAATAATAAGAACAATTATTAGGATTAAACTAAAACAAATCAATAGTATAAATTCATATCAATTTCAATTGTAATAGGCCAATAAAACACTAATTTTTTTGAAAGAATTCTAATCTGTATGATCGACCGACTGGAGAAGAAGATGGAAATATGGAATGGACCCCAGAGATAAAGAAGCTCTTGATATAGGCAAATAAAATAAATCAATTTCGCTTGCATATAATTCACGTAATAGTAGTTATTATAAAATCAAACTTATAGTTAATATTAACTTGTGATGTGCAAGATCTTATAAAATATAATTAATTTTATAAAATCAATTTGATATAGATAGAATGTTAAAAAAAAAAAATAATGCAATATAAGAAAGATAGAGATAAAAAATATTAATAAAAAAACATTATTAATATATGGATAGAAGATAATTACATATTATAATATAATAAATATGAACAAAGATAAAAATAATGATAATGGGTAGAGATAAAAATTTATCCAATCTCATAGTAAATTGATAAAAAAAAATTATTAAATAAGATGAGGGTATAAAATTGAAAATTCCATAAGGTGATTGAATTACATAATATATATTTAATTAAAAAAGTCATTATTAAAAATATGGTGGCTATAACATAAATTCATAATGACAAATCTGCCCAAAAGTGCTTCAGGTTTAGAAGATATATATTGATTAATCTCAATCAATTAGAGATAACAGTTAATTCGTTGAAAAAAGACATAAAACAAAATTTATAAAATTACTTGCAAATTGGGTATCTTTTCACTGAATCACTTGAACAAAATACGGAGTATATATTTACTCGAAATTACCCATAAATTAAGTGTGCTTGCAAAGTGCCACTTTTGCGCGTGTTGTGTCTAAGGCTCCGTTCGGCTGGATGTAGAGGGAGTTTTTTTTCCACTTCATCTAGCGGAAATTGAAGAAGCTCGTGAGGAGGAACTTCTTCAATCCGCCCAATATTCCGCTCCATCTAGCGGAAAACGCTCCTATTTCCGCTACATCCGAACGGACGCTAATTCGATCTGTTTTGAGTAGACCCCAACACATTGATTTTTAGAGTTTCGGTACACCGTGATCAATGTTCTAAAAAATGCTAGGCAGACGTTGGGCGGAGAGGAACCGCCTAGCGCCTAGACGGCCTAAGCAGTGGCCTAGGCGGTTCTAGACGGGTGTTTAGGGGGTCTAGACAGTTAGTCGGGTTAGGACTTTCCAGCGTACGTCTAGGCGAGTTCTGAACGGGACCGGAAAGAAATTTTTAGAACAATAACCGTGATATACTAGGGTCTACTTTCTAACCCTAAAAACTTAAACTAATATGTAGAGTTTTTCTCTCCGTATATTACTATTTTTTCCCTTGAATTAGTCGGCGTAGGATAACCCACTTAATTTTCTCCCCAACAATGATGATCATTATCAATTTCAAGTAAATAAAAAGTTTACTAGCGCGGTGGAGTTATCTATGTTTGAGAGTATTCTAAGAAAAGTGACAAAGGCTTTATTTAATGAAAATTGATCACACATTTGTTTAGTTAACAACGGAAACATATATCTAGTTTTTCTCGTATATACAAATAGAATGTAGGGGTCGATTTAATATGCACTCATATATTAAGAAAATCAAGAGAATATATTTATGTTTTTAATAGATTTAGAGAAGACGTACTAAAAATTCAGCAAATAGTAGGAGATTTGAGAAGAAAAGCGAGAAATCTTACTTGAATTTGACTAGAAACCAAAACTTGAATGTGCAACAACGGAGAAAGAGGAGGAACAATGGAGGAGGCGGATGAAAACTCGGGTTGGGTGAAGTGAAGACAAAGAAAGAACGCGGCTCTCCTTAAGATAAATTGGGCACACGCGCGAGAGCGTTATTCGGGTAGGAAGAACGTGGTCGAGTTTTTCCAAGTCCCAAACCGCGTAGTCTATGAGTACCTTTTGTCATCAAAGCGCAAGCAGGGGTGCTAGAACACGGGCGCGTTCTGGACCAACCAGCTCGCATTTTCTGGCCCGATACTCGAACTTCAATTTTATTATTTATTTAATTATTTTTAACTAAAAAAAAACTAGACTAAGCCTTAGGTTGCCTCCCAAGAAGCGCTTGTTTAACGTCATTAGCTTGACGCATTACAGACCATGAAGGAGTGTAGCTATGGAATTCGACCACCTTCATGTCGAACCCCATCTTCAAGATGCCTTGAGGAATATCAATCTTTGTGTTGGTTGTCTTCAAGAATGGCTTCACAAGCAACATAGAAGCCTTATCATCTATTGGTCCAATATCCAAGATCAGAAAATCAGCTGGAAAAATCAATGAGTCCACTTTCACCAAAACATCTTCAAGTTTTCCCTTTGGTTTAACAGTGGAATGATTCGCCAACTCAATAATGGTCTGGGTCACTTGCAAAGGACCCACATCGAGATTTTTGTATAAAGAGTAAGACATGACATTGATTGATGCACCCAAATCGATTAAAGCATCATTAACATTGGTATTGTCGATCTTACATGGAATGGTGAACATGATAGCCTGATAGGGTCACTGCACTTCTTGGGCATTTGCTTTTGAAACAAGGCTGACACATGTTCTTTTTCTTTCAAAAGCGATTTTGTTAATGGGCCCGCCCGACAGGCAACCCGACCCGAAATTTGAAAGGATATGGGGGCAAGGTAAGTGGCCCATCCCGGATTTCCGGGCAAATTTTAAGATTTGGCCCGACCCAAGTCCGAATATTTTTCAAGTCTACCTAAGACCTAAATCCGCACAAACACAAGCCAAACTACCCATAAAATACGAGCAATTTGAATTACTTGTTTTAAACGAGAAGGTTGACATAATAATAGGAGTGTCCAACTGGTCAACCTGACTCGATACGTAACCCAATTTAAGGGTTACAAGTTGACCTATTGACCCATAAAGTAAAAAATTCAACCCGTAACCCGACTTGTAAATTACAAGCATCCGTAAATTTACGAGCAGGTCGGGTTATGGGTTAAGTGACCCGTTGGACACTCTGATCCTACATAATATTTTTGGTGGGTGGTAGTTTGGAATTAGACCAACATAGTTTATAAGTGGGGGTTTGCATAATAATGGGTTGATTTGGTAAAAATATTTCTAATTTTCAGTGATGTTAAATTTCGGTGGGTCAGTATGATGTGGGGGTACACACGTCCATTTATCATGGACATGTGCACGTTAGGCCCAACAACAAGTCCATAGAAGTCCATGGGGTTCTATCCTAAAATGAATTGGCAATAGGAGGAGTAGTCCAAGGGTATATATATTGGGCAAGTTAATTACATCAGAATTCCCTATGTGGAAAAGTCTTTATCTTCAAAAGTGAGTTTATATGCAAGTATTACTAAAATGGTGTATGTTATTGCAGGCCTTGAAAAACAAATTCAACCACGTGTGAATCTCAAGGTTCATAACTACCTTTTCTCATGCATAGGCAAACTGAATAATTAACCAATTTATACGATTTCACTTACTTGTAGACTGTTGCAGGGATATTTGCTTGGTAGCCTAGTAACGGATGTCTTTCTTGATAGTAATGTAAAATTCATTCTTTCTCATCGTATGGGACTTATATCGGATGACATATATGAGGTAATCGCAAATCACTATATATAAAAATCAACCAAATAAATTGCTTAATTAGAAAATATTTTATTTGGTTTTACCAACAGATAGCAAAAGAAAGTTGCAATGAGAACTACGTGGATGTAGATCCATCCAACACAAAATGTGTTCTTGCTTTGGAACAATACAACAAGGTTGGTGGTTTAACGGGATCATTAAATTCGATTCCAATTCTTTTTGTCACTTTTTGCACCACGGCATGGTGTCCTGTGAGATGTTTTGTGTTAAAATTTCACGGCACATCATGTAGTGAGATTTTTATATGTGTAAAAATTTCACTGCATAATATGCAGTGGTGTATTAAGTCAATATTTAAGGTGCAAAAATCCTAGGCCTTTTTTATAGATTGACTTATGGTTTCAATTTTTGCTTTCTTCATCAGTGTATCGAAGATTTGGACAGAGGTAGCGTTTTAGACCCAAAATGTACAACTGCAAAACCACACGAATCAATGATTAGAAGATCTCTTCAAGGTTCATCCAAAGAATTCTATCTTTCTCCTACAAGAATCCAAGAATTTGGGTGTCGGGTAATTCATTTTTTCTAGTCAAATTTCTATATGTCTCTTGAAAATGATTCATATTTTTCATTCATTATAGATTGATAAAAAGAATAATCACTAATGTTGGAATATAAAGAGTTCCCACATCAAAAGGCTAGGACTACTAGGCCTAATAAATAAGTTTGGTGAGTTACTTCTCTTGTTTTCAGTCAATTGGTTTTGGGATAAAATTTCACTGGATTTATATAATTGGCTTACTTGCAATCTATCAGCCCACGAACTTTCACATGGTATCAAAGCGAGTCTAAGATCTTGGTCTATTTTCTATGTATTGGGATTGAATTTGGCTATAAATCAGCCCACGAACTTTCACATGGTATCAGAGCGAGTCTAAGATCTCGGTCTATTTTCTATGTATTGGGATTGAATTTGGCTATAAATCAGCCCACGAACTTTCACATGGTATCAGAGCGAGTCTAAGATCTCGGTCTATTTTCTATGTATTGGGATTGAATTTGGCTATAAATCAGCCCACGAACTTTCACATGGTATCAGAGTGAGTCTAAGATCTCGGTCTATTTTCTATGTATTGGGATTGAATTTGGCTATAAATCAGCCCACGAACTTTCACATGGTATCAGAGCGAGTCTAAGATCTCGGTCTATTTTCTATGTACTGGGATTGAATTTGGCTATAAAGAGACTGATTTATCTACCCACCTATTGTTTGGGCTAGATATAAAAAAAAGTTGATATGCTAGACTTGTTGTTTAGGTGTTAGTTAGGCTATGCCAGTTACACTTACGGAAGCATATTGATATATAAAGAGTTCTTACAACAAAGTTTAAGCTAACTAAACCCAATACATAAACAGATAAATTTAGTAGATTACTACTTCTATTATCAATTGATTTTAAGACAAAAGTTTGCTAAACTTATATTTCAATCGATTGACTCACAAACTATTACAACTAACTTTTTCATTTGTAGTATTTCCAATATCTACCATCCTACATTTGGGCTAATGATCCTCAAGTTAGGGAGGCTTTACATGTTCGAAAGGTACCTCAATATTTGTCTATTTTTTTTCTTGCTTATCTTATATGCTTAGATGTCGTCCTTTTGTTGATTTTGTTATCATTTATGTTTCTCTGGTAAACATAGGATACCGTACCTGAGTGGTTAAGGTGCACCTATGACCTCAATTACACTAAAAATGTGGAGAGTGTTATAAATATTCATAGATATCTCACAACCAAAGATCTAAATGTTCTAGTCATGAGGTACGACAACCCTATACTCTTGTGTTTCATATTGGTTTACACAATTATGCTTGATATTCAGTAATTCATAATGTGAAATTAACATCAACATAATCGATGAGCTTCTTCATATTTAGTCAGCTTAATTAATTATTTACTTATGTTATCTAACTCTTTAGTGGTGATCGTGACTTTTCTGTGCCACTCATGGCTACCGAGGAATGGATAAAATCACTCACCTTTACGGTGGATCAAAAATGGAGGCCATGGTTCGTAGAAGGCCAAGTTTCGGGGTAAGATGATCAAACTATAGTTTGATATTAAAGCTTGTGGATCAATAGACTGATGGTTGTACACATGTATGCCCAATATATGAAATCGGTGAAGTTTTATTCAAAAATTATTTGGCACTAGAAAGAATAACTCATCAACCTTATGCAGTAAGCTTTCTTAGTCTCACATTTGTAATGTGGGAACAATATTCCAACACAACCCTACAAGTATAACTAGCCTGACTTAGTGTCCAACAAATCTTCTATCTTACTATCTTAATAGTCAAACACAAATCAAATAGCTAGTTCAAAAATGAACTTAGGACTAGACCTGCTTTAATACTATAATAAATTCTACAAACCGATAGACCAGGGGGTCATGCTCATACATGCGCATCTAAGTCTTGTACATAAGTCTAGTGGGGTATACTAGGCTTTCTTAAAGTCTTAAAAAGTTGATGTAAGAACTATATTACAAATACTACAAATCAGAAGATTGTAATGAAATCTTACTAGTATTGTCGTTTTCTTGTTGATATATTTTTCAGGTATACAGAGAAATACTACAAATCAGAAGATGGGTATCATATTGTATTTGCAACCGTGAAGGTAATTTGGCTCGTCCCATAGTTGTCTCGTTCACGTCCAAATTCAATTCACATAAATTTGCTCTAATTTTGTAAATTTTATGTTTGATGTAGGGGGTTGGTCATATTGTTCAGTTGTACTATCGAAAGAGAAGTTTTGACATGTTCGAAAGATGGGTGCATGGTTATCCTTTGTAAATTGATCGATCACTATCCAATGTGCATGATGGTGCAATTGGTGCTTTGTAATGATGAATACCAATCTCTTCAAGTATGTCATTCATGAGTTTGTTAGTTAATAAGAAGATCAAGAGAGTTTATATTGTGCTTGTGAGACTAATTTGCAAAGGAGTTGCAAGCGAGTAAAACTTTTCCTATATGTATCGAAAGTTGGTTAACTTATGTATTTTATGGCTATTATATTCATAATTTTTTAAGGTTCCTTGATTCTACAACATGCAACATGATTGAGATCACCAATCACCAAAAATTTTCCGAGATCTTCACTATACGCTTCATAGTTGACATTTGATTTCCTTGCTAAATACAATCACTTTTTGGTTCTGAATAATATAATCTATATCAAAAAATATATACATATTTGTTAAAGATGACAACTTTTCTTTCAAAAAAAAAGTCGTCAGCTTTAAAACCATAGAACAATTTTGTCCCACTTCATGTTAAATCGTTATTTTATTTTATTTTTTTGAATAAATGCATTATAATCAATTTTCGCATGCATATGCTTTCTCATGGATCTCTATTGCACTTCCTCCACCACGTCCCCATCCTGAACTGGGATAACTCCTCTCCCTCACCACACATTGCACTTCCTCCACCACGTCCCCATCCTGCAAGCACCAATTGCTAGCCAACACACTGAAGGAATTGTGTCCTTTAATAAAAGTTGCAATTACCGAACATGGAATAGGACGATTGATAGAGAGATTCAATCCGTTTATTTTAGGAGTCGTAGTGTTTTGCTAGAAACCAACTACGATTAATGGGTTAAATAGTTTAATTCACAGCTATTATAAACGGATCTTATGATGTCACACACATTGAGTTGACGGGCTGGATCAGCGGGCTGAAAGTCTTTGTCAGACATAGGGTTTTAGTCCAATAAGAAAAGAGTTAATTATCAATAAATATATTGGATATTATTGAGAATTAAAGGATATATTTATTTGGGAAAATAAATATATAAGGCCTTTAAAGGGAAGAAGAGATCTAGGGTTTTCAGAAGTTTTTACGTAAGAAAGAAAAGCTCTCTTCTTCCACTTTTTCTAGTCTTTGGCACTTCGATCTAGCAATCGGAAGCGAAGGAGATCCCGATCCCGTACTCGTGTGGACTGATTAGAAAAGTCACAATTGAGACTTTTACTCTCGAAGGAAGAACCCTAATCACGCATCAAGAGGTATTCTACTAACCCTAATTTTGTCTCTAATCAAGAATGCTTTAGATCCATGTTTAGGTGCAAGAAATTGTTTCTGAAATTCCGCTTATACGCATCTAAAAACCCTTCAGTGGTATCAGAGCTTTAAACATATCTTGATTGGATCAAAGATTTAGGTTTTTGTTCTTGATGCAAATTTTAATTCAAATCAAAGTTAGTGTAAGTGAAATTAGATTTCCCCCGTTTGAATTGAAATTGAAATTGTACGTACATGTGATCAATTGACTTGTATGTTACGGAATATACAAATTTCAATACACGTGATTAATTTTCAATACACGAAATAATGAACAATGATATTGTACATCAACTGAAAAGTATGCGTACACATGAAAAATTGTAATTGAATTTGAAATTAGTGTACGTAAAATTTAAAATTAGATTTTCCCCATAGCATCTAGTGTACGTAAATTGAAATTGAAATTTTACGTATACATGAAATTGAAATTGGATTTCAATTGTACACGTGAAATTGTACATGTGCTCGAGATAATTGTTTGAATTGAATTTATTTGAATTGTTTGAATTAAAAGTATGTGTACGTGTATAATTGTGTTGTACATACACCAGATCATAACAGTGAGTTCCTCAATATTAAAATTGGATTTTGATTTGTTTTTACTAATGTTTGTGTCAATTAACGAGAACACATTGTATAAGGTATACATTTGTATACATTTGTAGTATTTTAATAGATATTATGATCATAAAATTGGATTTTGTGATCTGGTGCTCTCTAAATGTTATGTGAACAATTGGATAAATTAATTGGTAATTTGTCTTTTGTCTTGTGTTATTCTGGATATTGACTAGGTTATGATATGATCTAAGAAATTAATAATTTTCATAATACATGTTAAGATAAGATCTTATTGGTATAATTAGATGACACTATGATATTATCTAATATAATAATTCCTAAGTAGTTAGGAAATCCCACTAAAATAAGATAAAATATTTGATATTATATCTGGATCATATGATTTTGTCCAATTATATGCACCTTGATGATTAATTTTGATTAACATTATATATTGTTGGAACGATGTTAGGACCGCTGGTTCTAAACATCACAACGATACAATTCTCCGAGTTTTGATAATGACAAACGCTATAAGGGAACTAATGTGCTTCGATCAAGTATTTCTAAGGAACACAGGTTGAGCAAAGAACTTCCACAAATGATCAAAGATCACAGAAGCACATAATGAAGAGTTCCCATCAAGGGAACTCTGAAGACGAAAGTTCCCATGTAATGGGAACTCACAGGAATGACCAGAGCACAAGTTTACACGATGAAGAGTTTCTCCCAAAGGAACTCAGCAGAGGACAGTTCCACGATATGGGAACTCACATGTGAGGACAAGGACCGATCAGCGCATATCACGGGATCCTGTCTTGGACAGGATGAAGGCACAGTCTGAGGAGCAGACTGTCACGATTGATCCAACGGTCCGATCATCTCAAGAAGTTGACCTAGTTCAAATCAAAGTCACATGTGAAGAAAGTACAACTTGGGCATCAAGCAAAGGGCATTTCGGACACAAATGAAAGATGCAATTGAAGAACTGGATGCGCAGCCAGGACTACCAAGCTTGGTGCGTCATTGAAAAAGGGAACTTCAAAATTGATCCAGCAATTGAGAATGACCTGTCAAAATGGGGACCTAATGAGTACAAGTGCATGAAGGCCAACTTCAAAGCAATCCAGTACCTCAAGAATGCCATGTCAGTGCAAGACTGCGACAGAGTGGCAAACCTAGACACGGCAAAGGAAGTGTGGGAAGCCACTCAGCAAATGCACATTGGGAACTCAGACCTCCGAGAAGATCTTCAGATGAACGCAAGAAGGGAGTTCTTCACCTTCCAAATGGAGATAAGAGAATCCGTTGATAGTTACCAATCCCGTTTTGAGGGAATTTGCACCAAGATGACTGGCCTTGGGATCACTAAAGAAGAAGTCACCGACAAAATGAAGGTTCAACAACTCTTCAATGGGTTGACTGGAGAATGGACAAACGAAAGAACGATGTTCAAAGAGAATCCCGAAAACAGGGCTCTTATGCTCCACCAGGTTTTTGGAAAACTGGTGGGATATGAGAAGAGAAAGATAGATGACAGGGAGCAAAAGCGAGCACATCAGTGGATAGCTCTCAAACTTGAAAAGGTAATCAAGGCAGTACAGGAGCAACATGAAGAATCTGAAGAAGATGAGGATGAAGAGCTAGTCCTTGTAACAAAAGCTCTTCAATCTTTCTACAAAGGGAAATTCAAGAAGAATTATGGGAACTCAGGAAAAGGACAGAGTTCCCAAAGAAAATCTGTTGAAAAGGACCTCTCGGATGTAACGTGCTACAAGTGTTACAAGAAGGGACACTTTGCCAAGGAGTGCCCTCAGGAGGCGGACAACCGAGGAAAAGGAAAAAAAGGCCTACATAGCCACATGGAGTGACGATGAAGACGAAGAGCCTGAATCATGGGTTCAACCTGACATGTGCGCCATGGCCTTAGGAGAAACCACTGGGGAACCACCCAGAGAGATAACCCCCGAATCCGTTCTTGCTTCCTTGTCAAATTATGAGAAACCTGAACTGCTTAAAATTCTCACAAGTCTTGTCAAAGATAATATTAAATTGCAAAAGAAGTTGGAAAAGTCGGAACACACAAATGCTGAACTAGTTGGTCTAGAGCCATGTCCCAACTATGTGCCCCTTCTAGAAAAACTTCAGTCTTATGTGTCTCACATCGTAGAACTTGAGAATGAGCTTAAAACCCTAGAAAGTGATGAAAACACCCTTCTACAAAATCTGAGTAAAGCAAAAGGGAACTCTAAAGCCTCTAGTTCCCAAACCAAGTTTGTCCCAGCCAGACACGGAATAGGGTATGAGTCAGAGAGCCCTAGAAAAGGGAAGTCCCCCTAAGTGAAAAGGAGATGAACGAGTGCAGGGCCCTAGAGCTTCAGTGTGAGAAACAGAAAAATGCACACTTGGAAGAGAAAATCCGTGTTCTGGAGAGTGGGGTGAATGGAGAAGTAGATTATTACACTGGGAACACTGGACACAAGTTGTATGTTCAAATAGCTAAGGGAAACAGGTCTAGAGTGTACAACAAGGAAACTATGGATAGGAACAGGATACAGAGACCCCATCCTAAGTACTACCTAGGGAAATACTATAAGACCTGCTGGAACTGTGGTGCTCATGGGCACTACAAGGAAAGCTGTCCCAAAGCTAAGGCCCAAGCTCAAAAAAACCACGAGTACTGGAACAAGCAGAATCAACAAACCAACAAGCCTGCTAGAGTTCCCATTAAAAGAAACAACCATAGGAACCTTGTCTATAACAAGTACTCTCGTGACATTAACATTGCTGATTATGTGCTATTTGAGACTGCCTTCCCTTGCAAGGAACCAGGCAAGAGTCATCTTGCCTGGGTCCTCAAAAACTAACTTTTCTTGTAGGTGGCAGTGAGGGGGAACAACACATGGGTCATTGACAGTGGATGTTCCAACCACATGACTGGAAACAAAGACAACCTCACCTCACTCCACCCAAAGGCCGAAGGAGGTCACGTGTCCTTTGGCAACAAAAATAAAGGAGAGATCATAGGAACAGGGGAAGTACTACTCAACAAATCAATCAAAATCAGCAACGTTAACTTGGTGAAAGATTTGGGATTCAATCTCTTGAGCGTCTCTCAAATATGTGATCAAGGGAACAACATCGTCACCTTTGACTCAAAGGAATGTCTAGTGATCAACAAGAAGACTAACAAAATCATCCTGAAAGGAAGAAGGTCCAACAACATATATATGGTGGATACAAACTTTGAGCCACCAAGGAAACTGTGCTTGGCAAGTTCCCTTGATGAAACGGAACTCTGGCACCGAAGGTTAGGACACGCAGGTATGAACCAAATCTTGAAACTCTATCTACAAGATCTGTCGTTGGTCTCCCACGAATCAACCTTGAAGGAGTCAAGATGTGTGAAGCCTGTGTTCGAGGAAAGCAAACAAGGACCTCCTTCAAGCCCAAAAGGATGGTGAGCACGACCAGGCCCTTAGAGCTAATTCATATGGATCTTTGTGGTCCCATGCACACCGAAAGCTATGGAGGAAAGAGGTACATGTATGTTTTAATCGATGATTTTTCACGATTCACATGGGTGCTATTCTTGAGATCAAAATCAGATACCTTCAAGGAATTCGAAGTCCTAATCACAAGAATGGAGGTCAGCATGGGACTCAAACTAAAGGCTCTCAGATCTGATCATGGAACAGAGTTTGAAAACTCACAGTTCCTCAGATACTATGACAAACATGGGATCTCTCATAACTTCTCAGCCCCTCGCACTCCTCAGCAAAACAGAGTTGTCAAAAGGAAGAACAAGACCTTGGAAGACATGGCTAGAACTATGTTGTTTGAAAGCAGAGTTCCAGAGTACTTTTGGGCTGAAGCCATCTCCACAGCTACTTATATCCTGAATCGATCCATGATCAGACCCTTGATCAAGAAGACATCCTATGAGCTCATCAAAGGGAGAAAGCCAAATATCGCTCATCTTAGGACCTTCGGATGCAAATGCTTCGTCCACAACAATGGGAAAGACAACCTTGGCAAATTTGATCCCAGGAGCGATGAAGGGATATTCTTGGGATACTCTTCCCATAGCAAGGCGTACAGGGTCTATAACAAGAGGACCAAGAAGATAGAGGAAAGCATTCACGTCATCTTCGACGAGAAGTCTGTAAAGATGGGAACAAAGGTTCAAGGAAAGGGAACTCTGTTTAAGTTGGTCAGACAAGAAGAAGAAGACGACGAGGATGAACCAAGAAAGAAAGATGAAGACTATCCAAGTGGGAACAATGCCCCACAATCAGGGAACAACGAAGGAGATCAAAACTCCACAGATCAAAGCTCCTTTGAAGTTCCCTCTTCAACAGAAGAACCACAAGATGCCTCCAATTCTCTCGTTCCTCAAAATGAAAATGCACCAGAATCTAGTGTTCAGGGGGAACAACGACGGAACTCCGAAGAGAATCTTGACGAAAGTCCCAGCGAAGAAGCTGAACATAACTGTTCTCCTGAGGAAGAGGAAACTCAAGACATAGATGGAGAAGAGTCAAGGGAACAGGTTGACATCTCACACATTCCAACAAGAAACTACCAACAAAAGAGAGATCACCCCATCGACAACATCATCACTCCATATGAAAAAGGTGTTCTAACTCGCTCCTCTCTCAATAATTTTTGTGCTTTTAATGCCTTTGTCTCAATGGTGGAACCAAAAAGCATAAAAGAAGCTCTAAAGGACCCAGACTGGATCCAAGCTACGCAAGAAGAACTACACCAATTTGAGAGGAACAAGGTATGGAAGCTAGTTCCAAGGCCCAAAAACAAGAACATCATAGGAACTCGATGGGTGTTTCGGAACAAGCTAGATGATACTGGAGCCGGAGCTAGGAACAAGGCTCGTCTGGTTGCTCAAGGCTATAGACAAGAAGAAGGAATCGACTATGACGAGACCTTCGCACCAGTTGCAAGGATCGAGGCCATCCGCCTTCTCATAGCCTATGCAGCCCACAAAGGATTCAAGCTCTACCAGATGGATGTGAAGACGACATTTCTCAATGGGCACCTCAAGGAAGAAGTATACGTAGCCCAACCCCCAGGATTCGAAGATGAGAAGCTACCCAACCACGTCTACTTCTTGGAGAGGGCCCTCTACGGACTCAAACAAGCTCCTCGAGCATGGTATGACAGGTTTGCTCAGTTCCTTCTATCTCATGGATACCTTCGAGGTTCCATAGACAAAACTCTTTTCCTTAAAAAGGAGTCTAAGGATATCTTGATTGTTCAAGTTTATGTTGATGACATTGTTTTTGGAGCAACTAACGAAACTCTTGTAGAGAAGTTTAAGGACCTCATGAGTAGTGAGTTTGAGATGAGTCTCATAGGGGAACTCACGTTCTTCCTAGGACTCCAGATTTCTCAAACAAAGGAGGGAACAAGGATTCATCAACAGAAATACATCAAAGAAATGCTAGTCAAGTATGGGATGGACCACTCACGGCCTATTGACACTCCCATCTCCCCAAATTCCAGACTCAATGCTGATGAAACAGGGGTAAGTGTTGATCAAAGAAACTTTAGAGGTATGATTGGCTCTCTCCTATACTTAACTGCTAGTAGGCCTGATATTATGTTCTCAGTGTGCTTATGTGCACGTTTTCAAGCTAATCCCAAAGAATCACACCTAAAAGAGGTGAAGAGGATTTTCAGGTACCTCAAAGGGAACGGCAACTTGTGCCTCTGGTATCCAAGGAACAGTTCCCTTGAGCTCATTGCTTATACAGGTGCAGATTTTGCTGGGCACCTAGTTGATAGAAAGAGCACATCAGGAATGGCCCAGTTCCTTGGGTCATGCCTAGTCTCTTGGGGATCCAAGAAACAAAATTCAGTGGCACTCTCCACAGCTGAAGCAGAATACGTGGATGCCGCATCATGTTGTTCCCAAGTACTATGGCTCAAGTCCCAACTTCAGGATTACGGTATGTCATTTGGCCCAGTTCCTATACTCTGTGATAATACTAGTGCCATTAACATTTCCAAAAATCCTGTGCATCATTCTCGGACTAAGCACATAGACATTAGGCATCATTTTCTACGAGACAATGTTGAAAATGGGAACATCTCTATGCAACATTGTAGAACGGAAGAGCAAATTGCGGACATTCTCACCAAAGCTTTAGACAGACGTCCCTACCAGCGTTTTCGAATGCTTCTAGGGATGATAACTCTAAACTAAACAAGTCCTTGTTTCTCTCTCCCTCAATGCTTGATTAGTCTAACTAAAAATGCATGATAGGGAACTGTAGGACTCAGTGCTTTCATTTTGCCATATTACTAGTCTAGAGCTTGATGTGTATAGAGGAACATTATCTCTTTTGGCCCAAAATGATCAATCAGAGTTCCCTTTAACCCTCTCTACAAGCCACTATGACGGTTGATCATAAAACCTACCCTAAGCTAAGGACCAGACAAACGTTTCTCATGAGCCAATCTCTTTATCCCAAAATCGAGTTGCAATTGTCTGGTTCTCTGTTGAGTTCCTCTGCTTCACAAAGAAAATTGAGTGTGAGTTCCCTTAACCTCTCCACTCAATATGACCTTTTTAGAGATCATGGGAACTGGTGCTAACAAGCAAGGGAACACTGGATCTGAAAAGATGAACCATCACTAGGGAAATGGGAAATTGTGTCAGCCTCTGCAGCGTTTTGGGCCAAGTATTCAAAAAATCAAAAGACTTCCCATGGAAGAAAACGACGCGTGTCAGAGGCGTGCTCGGGAAGTTGAAATGCCCCTCCGATTTCATTGGCCAACGGTTATCGAGAATACCAACTTCCCCTTCTACCCTCGTCTCTCTCTCTCACATAAAACCCTACTTTACCACTTTTGGGTTCCTTCTTCCTCATCCTTCCCTGTCATTCTCCTCCTCTGCAACTTTGCCTCCTCCCTCTCTCACATAAAACCCTACTTTACCAAAATCGCTAGAGGACAAGAAAAGCTGGTCCAAGTCTTGACACGGCTCTGTGATGCCCTATTCCCCCCAAGCCCATGATCCTTTCCTTCTTTTTCCTAGCCTCAATGTTCTCACAAATATTGTCTCTTGTGTTCCTATGTACATATTTCGCTTAAGTAATGAATGGTTTTTAGTATGATTGCGTGTTCTTTTCTTTCCTTATTTATGTGTTTACTTGTTTTCGATGATGTCAAAAGGGGGAAAGACAAAACATGCGAGACGAGTTAAGTTGAAAAGATATCATAGAATATGCTATAGCTAAGGGGGAACAATTGCATAAAAAGCTAAGTACGAACTCAGTGATTCACAAGAAGTGGCTCCCTAGGAACACGCGTAGGAACTCATTTGCATATCATGCTTTGAAATACTTGCTGATTTTTTTGTGATAGGTTTGTCATCATCAAAAAGGGGGAAATTGTTGGAACGATGTTGGGACCGCTGGTTCTAAATATCGGAACAACGATACAGTTCTCCGAGTTTTGATAATGACAAACGCTATAAGGGAACTAATGTGCTTCGATCAAGTATTTCTAAGGAACACAGGTTGAGCAACGAACTTCCACAAATGATCAAAGATCATAGAAGCACATAATGAAGAGTGCCCATCAAGGGAACTCTGAAGACGAAAGTTCCCATGTAATGGGAACTCCCAGGAATGACCAGAGCACAGGTTTACACGATGAAGAGTTTCTCCCAAAGGAACTCAGCAGAGGACAGTTCCCATGGGAACTCACATGTGAGGACAAGGACCGATCAGCGCATATCACGAGATCCTGTCTTGGACAGGATGAAGGCACAGTCTGAGGAGCAGACTGTCACGATTGATCCAACGGTCCGATCATCTCAAGAAGTTGACCTAGTTCAAATCGAAGTCACATGTGAAGAAAGTACAACTTGGGCATCAAGCAAAGGGCATTTCGGACACAAATGAAAGATACAATTGAAGCCCAAGTTCACTCGAGTATAAAGCCAAATGAATAGTGCTCGGATTGAGTACTTCTCCTAGAACCCACAAATACCCACAACAGAAGAAAGAGAAAAGAAGAAGAGAAGTCCCCGGCGGCGAGTGTCTAATCTCGACGACGGTGAAGCCGAGTTCCCAGGAGCAAGGGAACTGCGATTTGGTGTAAGGTTTGAGTTACTTATTTAGAGATTGTTGTTCGCTTAGGAACTCAGTTGAGAAGATTCATTAGTGTTGCTAGAGTTAGGTAGAACTCGTAGGAACAGAGAAGTTTGAATCTGGCTGTTTGTAAGTAAGGAACAAATCAATAATATAAGTAATTCATTCAAAATCCTCCAAGCGGAGGTAGAGGTTTACCCATACAACTAGTTGGTTGTAGTGGGGTTCCTCTATAAGGAACTGTGTTTTTTTAGTGTCTTAACTACTTGCGATTATTTCTTCCGCTGCCTTGGGAACAGCTTAACAGCCAGTTCCCAAGCTCTTGCTAACTCATTTACGATCCAACATATATTGATTTCTTTTGGATCAAGATTTTCATGTTAGTTTTCATGAGATGAATTTTCTAATAGTTACATGCTTGTTTTATAATATGATTTTAATTCTTGCATGTGAATGTTTCATAATATGATTTTCATGAGATGAATTGTTTAGGTTTTACATAAGTTATTTATTATGTTTTTGTCACTAGTAATAAATAACCATTGCATGCTTAAGTTCCCAAATGAATATTGGGGCAATGTCTTTCCATATCATAACCCATGACGTTTTTTTTGTTTTGGTTGGATGGGCTTCGTAAAAGCGAGGGTGTCCTTCTTAAAGATTAAACTAGTGAGGGTGGATCTATACGGGAGTTCATAAGCCTTGATATGGTTGTACCCAACAAGAGACCAAAAGGCAAAGTTTTGGATCTTGAGACATGGTAGTGGATCCTACATTGGATGTGGACCATCAACCAAGAATTATAAGGAGTTATAATTAGTAATTGTTACTTACCTTGAACACACAAGACTAAAGGCAGTGCAAAAGTACGTTGAGTCTTGTCTGGAATAGGATCTTGGAATCATTTTATTCATCGGGAACATAAATTGTTTATTTGAATGAAATGTGCATTTACTTGTTTTAAAGCTTGTTTAATATTAAGTATTTGCATGTCAAACATGAACTTTTGTTTGTTATTTCTTTTTTAGAGAAAGCATGTCTAGCGATAATTTGAAATTCACCCTGCGCTCAATTGTTGAGAAGAACAAGCTCAATGGAGCAAACTTTCTTGATTGGGAACGGAATCTGAGAATAGTTCTCAGGTCCGAAGGACGTGAGAACGTGCTAGCAACCCCGATTCCTGTTCTGACTGATACCTCATCGATGAGGAAAAAGCAGAAGAGAAGAAAATAAGAGATGAGTTTGTGCCTGTCACATGCCTTATGCTAGCTGCTATGGAACCTTCTCTTCAAAAGAGGTTTGAAAATCAGGATGCTCATTCCATTATAACCAACCTGAAAATATTATTTCAGGAACAAGCAAGGATTTAGAGATATGAAACTCACAAGGCTATACTAGATAGCAAACTTGTGAAGGGAAAACCAGTTGGCCCACATGTGTTTGACATGATCGGTCTGTTTGAACGTATGGAGTCATTGGGTGTTAAATATGACCAAGAGTTGGCCACTGATATCGTCCTACACTCCTTACATGATGGTTTTGCTCAATTCAGGATGAACTACCATATGCATGGGATAAAGAAAACCCTAAATGAGCTCCATGGTATGCTTAAAGCAGCTGAACAAAACACTCCCGTCGACAACAAGAAGGATGTTCTTGTGGTCAACAATGTGCAAGGGTTCAAGAAGGCAGGCAAGAAGAAGAATCATGTCCAAGGGAAAGACAAGCAAGTTGCTAAACCCAAGGGAGGTGAAAAGCCAAAGGTGGCTAGTGACCATGATTGCTTCTACTCAAGGCCAAAGGACACTGGAAGAGGAATTGTCCCAAGTACTTGGAGGACAAGAAGAATGGAACTGTGAGTTCAGGTATTCATGTTATTGAAATTTTAACAACCAATGCTACTACTTGGGTATTAGATACCGGATGTGGTTCTCACATTATTTCGAATGTGTAGGGACTAAGAAGTAGGAGGCAGTTGGAGAAAGGAGAAATAGACCTACGCGTTGGAAATGGAGCAAGGGTTGCTGCGCTTACCGTAGGAGATTTTAGTTTATTTTTACCTTATGGTTTAGTTTTGGAACTAAGTAATTGTTATTTTGTTCCTACTATTACTAAAAACCTTGTTTCAGTTTCAAGTTTACATTCTGAAGGATTTGAGTTTGATATTAAGAATGGAAGTATGTCTGTTTTTAAGAATGGAATCTTCTATGCTTGTGCTCCAATTGTTAATGGACTTTTTGTATTAGATCTCAAATCAGAATCGTATAACATTAATACTAAAAGGCAAAAATCAAATTGTTTGAGTGAGTCCTATCTATGGCATTGTCGCTCAGGTCATATTAGTTTGAATCGCATGAAGAAGCTCCATAAAGATGGAATTCTAAAAGATATGGATTGTGAATCTATTGATTTATGTGAATCATGCTTGATGGGCAAGATGACAAGGTCACCTTTCAAAGGAACAAATGAAAGCGCTAATGAACTTTTGGCCGTAATACATATTGGTGTATGTGGGCCAATGAGTACAGAAGCTAAAGGTGGCTATAGATATTTCATTACATTTACTGATGACATGAGCAGATATGGGTATATTTATCTTATGTCACATAAATCTGAAGCCTTTGAAAAGTTCAAGGAATTCCAAAATGAAGTAGAGACTCAAATGGAAAAAGGATAAAAGCATTTCGATCCGATCGTGGTGGTGAATACTTAAGCCATGAATTTGATCATCATTTGAAAAGTTGTGGGATTGTAACACAATTGTCTACTCTAGGGACACCACAATTGAATGGTGTGTTTGAAAGAAGAAACAAGACCTTGTTGGACATGGTTCGATCTATGATGAGTTTTGCTGACCTTCCGGTATCCTTCTGGGGATATGCACTCACGACTGCTGTATTTACACTAAACAGGACTCCGTCAAGGACTGTAGAAAAGACCCCATATGAGATATGGACTGGAAAAGTTCCAAAGTTGTCTTTTCTTAAAATATGGGGGTGTAAAGCTTATGTCAAGCGTTTACAAACTGATAAGCTTGCACCTAAATCAGACAAATGCTATTTTATAGGATATCCTAAAGGTAGTTTTGGATATTATTTCTACAATCCCACTGCACAAAAAGTGTTTGTTGCAAGGGATAGTGTCTTTTTGGAAAGAGAGTTTATTTCCAAAAAGTCAAGTGGGAGAAATATTCATCTTGAACCGGTTCTTGATGAAAAGCAACAAACACAAAAACAGGATGACATAGTTGATGTCGAGGATGAGATGGATTTGTTTGAAGGCCAAGGATATGATATTATCCAAGAACCTGAACAAATTCCTTAAGAAGCAGATCCACAAATAGTTGTGGAAAATGTTGAAATCCCTATTGTTGAACCAGTTGAACTCCTACGTAGATCAAACAAGCAAAGGTTTCAGCCAAGACGATATGATGATTTCATCTCGACCGAAAGCCTTGATGTTCTAATGTTAGAACATGGTGAGCCTGCTACCTATAAACAAGCAGCGACAGGTCCAGACTCCAAGAAATGGCTTGAGGCCATGAAATCTGAAATGGATTCCATGTTTGAAAATCAAGTCTGGGACTTGACAAATTTGCCAGATGGGGTAAAACCCATTGGATGCAAATGGGTTTTCAAACTTAAGACTGACAAAAATGAAAATGTATCTGTATACAAAGCAAGATTAGTTGCTAAAGGTTTTAAACAGATTCATGGTATTGACTATGATGAAACGTTTTCACCAGTTGTCATGATTAGATCCATAAGGATAATCCTAGCTATTGCCGCTTATTATGATTATGAGATTTGGCAAATGGATGTTAAAACCGCTTTTCTAAATGATATTTTGGAAGAGGATGTGTATATGACACAACCAGAGGGTTTTGAGGATCCAGATTATGCTGGGAAGGTGTGTAAGCTTAAGAGATCTATCTATGGGCTTAAGCAAGCATCTAGGAGTTGGAATCTTCGTTTTGATGAAAAGATCAAAGAGTTTGATTTCATCAGGTGTGAAGAAGATCCTTGGGAATGACATACTGCATATTGGGAATGACATACTGCTTATTGGGAATGACATTCCGATGCTAGAGTCCGTTAAGGAATGGCTGAAGAAATGTTTCTCAATGAAAGACTTGGGAGAGGCAGAGTACATACTTGGAATAAAAATCTATAGGGATAGATCTAAGAGATTGCTTGGATTATGTCAAGGAACTTATATAGATAAGGTTCTTGACAGATTCAATATGCAGAATTCCAAAAAGGGTTTTTTGCCCATACAACATGGCATAAATCTAAGCAAGAAGCAATGTCCTAGAACACCTGCTGAGCTTGATAAAATGAGTAAGATTCCTTATGCTTCTGGTATAGGATCTATCATGTATGCCATGGTATGTACACGTCCTGATGTTGCATTTGCTTTGAGCATGTGTAGCAGATATCAATCAAATCCAGGAGAGGCACATTGGTGTGCAGCTAAGAACATCCTAAAGTACTTGAGAAGAACCAAGGATGATTTCTTAGTATATGGGGGTGATGAAAATTTAGTCGTTAAAGGATATACTGATGCTAGCTTCCAGACTGACCGAGATGGCTTTGAGTCTCAATTGGGATATGTCTTCATCCTTAATGGAGGAGCCGTGAGCTGGAAGAGCTCCAAGCAAGATACATTAGCTGATTCTACGACTGAGGCCGAGTATATCGCTGCTAGTGAAGCTGCGAAAGAGGTTGTTTGGATAAGGAAGTTTCTAGACGAGTTTGGCATTGTTCTTAGTATTTTTGGGCCTATTGACATCTATTGTTATAACAATGGTGCCATAATCTAAGCCAAGGAACCAAGTTCAAAATCCAAATCTAGACATTTTATGAGGAAGTATCATCTTATTCGACACATAGTTGTTGAAGGTAACATCAAGATGTGTAAGGTGCATACAAATGACAATATTGTAGATCCTTTGACTAAGCCTATGCCTAGGGCTAAGCATGATAGTCACACTAGGGCTAAGGGTCTCAAACACATTGGTGAATGGTTGTGAGATTGCTTTGTATTACATTATTTCTGCTTAGAGTGTTGGACTCTTGTTTATGTTTGACTTTATGATAACATATATGATATTTAATTCTTATTTATACATTATATTAATTAATATTGAATAATATGTCCGAATAATTCATAGTTCGTAAATGGGCTCACCTTAAGTGTTTTGGTGAATGAAATCCCATTAAGTGTACTACAATTATGAATTATTGCACGTCCATAGTTTGAGTCATCAAATAGGACATAGATGATTTCATTTATAGCTATATTGTACATTGACTGATAGCTCAAGGTATCATGTGCTATAGGGACATAGAGATGTCCAGTCAATTACATAGATATGTATGGATGATACATATTGGACAGACCAACCTTAAGACTCTCCAAAAGGGATTGTAGAGTTTTTAAGGTGAACCATGTTTGGTGGATTCCTTAAACATGAGTATGTTATGTTTTCTAGTTGATGATTGGTATGTCTTTGATATTGTTAAACGCTCTCCGTAAAAGGGGGTTATAAAAGCAATTATTGGGATTACCAAAAGTTGAGTGGGAGCCATAGTCATACAAGATTGGAAAAGTCATCCTTATTCATGTATACATTGATGCATGAAAAGGAATGGTGTCTAGGCCACTTGAAGAGCTAGAACTAGAAAATGCATGGCCATGCTCGAATGGATTAATTGTAATCATTCGTTATTTGATAGTTCAAACTCAAGTATTCAAGAAACATATTTGACGAGAGATATGAATGTCACCATATCATCAAGTAAGACATTAAGAGACAAAGGAATCTTAAAATTGCACACTTGTTTTCAAGGACAAGTGGGAGATTGAAGGAATTGTGTCCTTTAATAAAAGTTGCAATACCGAACATGGAATAGGACGATTGATAGAGAGATTCAATCCGTTTATTTTAGGAGTCGTAGTGTTTTGCTAGAAACCAACTATGATTAATGGGTAAAATAGTTTAATTCACAGCTATTATAAACGGATCTTATGATGTCACACACATTGAGTTGACGGGCTGGATCAGCGGGCTGAAAGTCTTTGTCAGACATAGGGTTTTAGTCCAATAAGAAAAGAGTTAATTATCAATAAATATATTGGATATTATTGAGAATTAAAGGATATATTTATTTGGGAAAATAAATATATAAGGCCTTTAAAGGGAAGAAGAGATCTAGGGTTTTCAGAAGTTTTTACGTAAGAAAGAAAAGCTCTCTTCTTCCACTTTTTCTAGTCTTTGGCACTTCGATCTAGCAATCGGAAGCGAAGGAGATCCCGATCCCGTACTCGTGTGGACTGATTAGAAAAGTCACAATTGAGACTTTTACTCTCGAAGGAAGAACCCTAATCACGCATCAAGAGGTATTCTACTAACCCTAATTTTGTCTCTAATCAAGAATGCTTTATATCCATGTTTAGGTGCAAGAAATTGTTTCTGAAATTCTGCTTATACGCATCTAAAAACCCTTCACACACACCTCCTCCTCTTGGACCTCGTCGCCGACCCAATACATATACCTCCACTTCACCACATTCTTTGACTTTATCACCGCTTCTCTTAAAACATCTTCAATAAGAAAGACTCATTTGGGTCTCTCACCATTAAAAAATATTTTATTTGTATCTTTTTTAGAGGGACGGTCCCTCAAAGTCTTTCTTGAGAGGGACATCCCTCACAACTTTACTATTTTAATTTACACTTCCTTTTAGTTTTCCATGAGAAACTAAAGTGAGAGCCCCCCATTGGAGATGCTCTTACCAAGTTGTCCACTCTCACCCTCTTTGTTGCAGGCCGATCCTATTTAACTAGTAACCCTCTTGTATCCACAATCCCCTTCTCCAAACTCACTGTAAAACTCGATCTGAACTATCCAAAATGCAAACGCACAAACACAACTAGAAACGAAAGCAAGAGACAGAGAGAAATGTTGACACGGTTCAGCGTTAAAGCGTACGTCCGCGGAGTCCCAGTAGGGTGACCCTTCCTAATCCACTATGTCAAAGCTTTCAAAGAACGGTTACACAGAGTACAAGCAAATCCAGAAGTGAAACCCTAAGATACAAGATCTAAAAAAGAAATGAAGCAAAGAACAAGCAAGGGTAGGAGATCTAGGGTTTCGGCCCCCTAGAGGTTGGCGACGCTTCAAGTAGAAGCTCCGACGAGAACCGCATTGGACAACTCCGGAACTGGGATCGCCTCTTCGATCTTCCTTCTTCTCCATCGAGCGAGATCTCTCTTCTCTCTCTATTTTCTCTCTGGTTTAGGGTTTGAGGTGCGCGACGAATGACCTCCAGAGGAGGCTAGCACCCTTTAAATAGCTAGGTCACCTCAACGGGCTTTGAAACGTGTCGTTACACTTATCTCCAAAGTTGGCAAGAGAAGTGGGCTGTCTTGCAAGCTTTTGGGTCAATGCGTTTACAAGATTGGGCCAAGTCCAAGACAAATGTCGAATTCGAATAACACTTAATACTCGAGCAAGCTACCTTCGACCAGTTTGAACCGGGAAGACCACAAGCCCGATTTAGTGATAATTCTAGCTCAATAAATGGTCTCGAAGCCGGTTTTGAATTTCTAGGTCTGCCAGAAATGCTATACCCTAATGTCATACCAGGTTCTTATGTCACATTTGCTTAAACTTGCATTTAATCAAACATAACACCCGCCTTCTTAACTCTGAAATTGTAAACACGTGTGTTGGGAACTTCATGAGGTCCCTAATTCCCTTTGGTTTTGATGATAAAAAACAGTTTGCATTTAATGGTTTGTTCCTTTTGAGTGTTTTAAGTAACATGAGATGATCCAAAAAAACAACGACACGAGGGTTGCGTAAACCAAGAAGATAGAGGAAATAAAGAAGTTGGTTGCATTTGTTAGGCCCCAAGCCTTTAGAAGCGCTATCCCATGCCAACCCGAAGACTTCCCAGGAGGTCACCCATCCTAGTACTACTCTCGCCCCTACACGCTTAACTTTTGAGTTCTTTGTCCTCACTCGAACTCAGAAAAGGAAGAGCTCTTGTTGACATGAGGATCACCTCAATCCCTTATAAACTATCGGGGTGTTACAACATTAGGTTTTCTCTATAAGTCATTATGTTGTTGTTTTTTACTAACGCATTTACGATCCAACATTTGGTATTGGAGTAGGTTTGCTTTAGATATGTTGCACTTTTGCAATTTTACAAGATGAATTCAAACAACAATATACCAACCACTACTCTATCGAACTGGGGAACAATAAACCACCCCAACTCAATCCAACAAAGTTCGACCACGAGAAGGTTCTCTTCACTAATTAGAGCATGGAGACTTGGTCAGTCATGGAGCATGGAGACTTCATGGTTGCCGATGACAAGAAGCACAAAAAAGATTAGGGTGACATGGAGTGGAAAGTCATGGAGAAGAACTTCAACGCGAAGATATTCTTGAACAATGCTTTAGGAATAGAAGACATGTATAAGGTTGTCAACTGCAAGACTATCAAAGATACGTAGATTGCTATTGAACAGATGCACATTGATAGTTCAAATTTGAAAAGGATTCACTAACTATCGACCAAAAGGGCCTTCCTCATCTTTAAGAGGAAAGATGATGAGACAATCTCAACGTATCAATTTTCGTGTAGATCAATTTATACATGAAACAACACCACATAATTTTCTAGGCTAGATATTGAGCCGTTGATCAATGTAAAATTATATATTAAAGTTGTAACTTTGTGAGCAACCACGTTAATTATGGTGCCATATATAGTTTTATACACGAAACAGCACTACTAGTAATCCAAAAGGATCTCATCAAAAAAAAAAAAATCCAAAAGGAGATGGATCTGGTGCCATGTGGCATCCTCCTACGCACTTGTTCTTTTAGAACGTGGAGGTGAAGCGGTTTGCATTAACCTCTCAACACACACCCCGCCAAAACTGAGCGGCGAGGGAGAGTCGAGAGTTCTTCAGCCGATTCAGGGAGATGCCGGCGACGATGAATCGGGTGATCGGAGGGGGTGGTCGTCGGACGATTCTGATAACGGGAGTCAGCAGAGGTCTTGGCAGAGCCCTTGCTCTTGAGATGGCCAGGCGCGACCACTTCGTAATCGGCTGCGGCCGGTCTCAGGATAAGCTCAATTCTCTCCAGCTTGAGCTCGACGCTTGCGCTTCCTCTTCCTCTTCTTCCTCGTCCTCCGACCGCCCTTACTTTCTCTCCAATGTCGATGTGGTATTAACTCTCTCGTCTGTTCCTGTTCTCCCTTTTAATTTGTTGGAAATTTGGTAGGCTAGGTTGAATTTCGATTGTTTAACTGAGGATGCTGTCCTGTTCGTTGCCAGAAAATGAAAATGCTAGGGTTTATTGTGCAATTGTTGCATTTGCCAAGTGAAATTGTGCACGATTATTTGCTGTCGCTTACTATATCTGTCGTTCTATCCCTACTTCGAGATGTCTAGGGTTTCAGAGAAAAGTCAGTTTGTCATGGCAAGAAATTTTGTTCTTGTGCAGAATTATGCAATTAGGGAGGAATTGAAACTGCAGCTTTGGTATTAAATTTCCTTACTTCTCGATATTAGGGCTTACAATTCTTAGAAGAATCTCGGTGCAGAGTAGATTTGGCGATGAGGCATTGTGATTATTGGTTGCATAGTCACTACATTCTCCAACTAAGAAATCTTTGTATAACTCTGTAATTCTAGGACTTTCATAATTCTTATTGCTCAATATGATCATATTGAACCCTTCAGGGCCTTATTTCGACATTCTGTTCACTTATCGAAACAGATTTTTACTCCGTATTGCTGGTTCATATACCTGGATGTGGATTGGGCTCCCACATGTTGCACTTTTTGTCTTATTTCTTCTTTTGACGAAGTAACTGTAGGTGGATATGCATTCTTTAGCCCTAGATTATTAGAAAAATCAGCTTTAGGTGAATATGTTTTTAAATGTTTTGGGTGTGATTCAATAATCAATAACATTGCCCTGTTTTTATTCCTTATTAGCTGTATATGGTGAGTGACTGATCGGTGAACTTTTACTTGCAACATTTTCCGCTATTTTTATTCTCTTTTTTTTGTTAGATCATGGAAATTATAATCTAATTATATTAAGAAAACAGCTTGTCTCATTATTTGATTTGGAATTTTTCATCTATAGAGGTCTGACAGCAATGTTGAGGAACTTGCAAAAACTTTGGTGGAAAAGAAATTGATACCTGATATTATCGGTAAAGCTCTTTCCCTCATTTTTTCATTTACCTAGATTAGGTATTGTCTATGACTCTATGTATTCTCGGTTGTGCGTTAAGTATAACAGTGTAGGGATTTATGAAAGATATTTAAACATGCAGGCTAGATTTGTACAAATGATATACTGTCTTTTTAGAAAGTCTGTATTATCAGTTAAAATTTGTAACCTATAAGTAAACAGCATCATATTCTTAATGATAAAAAAGCCTAGGCGAGGAGTTGAATGAGATTACTTGTACCGTTTTTTGCATTTTAAAGGATCTCATTCAATCTACCTTTACATAACAAAGGATGAGATATATTCTACAGAACGAAATGATAAGAGAGTACAAAGCTTCACAGTTCACTATTTGCAAAAAATTACACCGTCAATTGCAAATTGAGGAATATGTACAATGGGGGATAAGATATCCTATAGAGCAGCTAAAGAAAAGAGATGAATTCCTTGTTGTCTTTAAAGGAGCTGGCCAAATGACTCTGGTGAAGCCAAGTGAGAATTTGACCCCACAGACTATCTGCCTTCATAAATGGATTAAGAAGAAAATTGTTACACTGCCTATTATATTTACACTAGACCTGATAAGTACAATGTTAACATTGCTCAAGTCTGTCACTTCTGCAATTAGCAATTATTCCTGAGCATTCAAAAATGACCACTCTAACCTTGTGAACTGGATGCTACAAAAAACAAGTGTCAAGGATCTTACAATTCAAAAATCAAATACTCATACTATAGGCTACCTAACTCAGCCAAATAAATAAAATGTCACTGTGTTCTGTGATCTGTGATCTGTGCTCTCTTTTTTTTTCAATTCTTCAAGGAGTAAATGACTTCATTAGACTGTCATCTAGTAGACTAATTATCTATACTTAAAAAGAAGGTACTAGTCTTTTTTCAGTTGTTGATTGAATGCTGTGTTTTAATTTTCAAGTCAAGTACAAAAATATTTAATTTTGACTTGTTAAATTCGTATGCTGAGCAGACCTGGTTTCAGCATTGATCAAGTTGTGCCTTTCAAAATTAATTTCCAATAACCTTGTGAGCTTCATAGTAAAGGGCTTGCTCCTCCATTCCCATGTAGTTTATTATCTCCTTTGTTACAATCTTCATGAGCAAAGTGTGTAACTAAGTCAATTATTGCTATATGAATATATGATATTAATGGTATAAAATTAGTAGACATGGTTTACAATAATCCAACATCCTCCTACAGCTAGAGCATTAATCAAGTTGGTCTTAAAAAAACAGTTGTGGAGTGGAGGCTGGCAATATGCAATATTGCTTATTTATCACAAACTAGCATGCCTGCTTCAGCTCTCTAAACTTTTGAAGTATTTACTTCAAGGATATGAATGTCTAGTCTACAAAGGCCGTCAAATCCAAGTTACACCAAAAATAATAAAAAATTATCACTTAAATAAGTAAATAACTATATAAAATAGATTTAACGGTTACATAGCAGAAGAAAATTAAATGATAAAGACATTGCAAAAGGCTGTTTCAAATATTACTGTGCTCTGTGCATAGTAAGAACTATAGAGTGAAAATAATATGCGTTCGTGTATGATAAGAAATCAAAACCACTGTGATTTATGGTGGTGGCCTTAACAATGTTAAAGCTTGTAGGGAGTTTGTGTTAGAATTTCACAGGCTCATACACTGCTTGATACTTCACATACTAGACATAGCTTCTTTATATATTTTGATTACTCAAAATGAAGAGTGAATATGCATTTCCAAGTAGAAAGGAAGAAATGATTAAAGTATTTGGTTTTTGAATTTATATAGCATGTCATGATGATTGCAATTAATATAGATGTATCTTTGCAGTGAATAATGCAGGAACCATTAATAAGAACAACAAGCTATGGGAGGTTCCAGCAGAAGAATTTGATACTGTACTTGATACTAATGTAAAAGGCGTTGCAAATGTTCTTCGCCACTTCATTCCTGTAATGATTGGAAGAAATCAGGGAATTATTGTTAATATGTCATCTGGGTGGGGAAGATCAGCTGCTGCTCAGGTGAACTGTTCAACTTATACCTCGTATATCCTGCTCTAACTGTATTCATTAACTAAATATTTGACAAAACCTATCACAAACAATATGAGATGAAAGATGCTATACAAATTGCATTATATCCTTATTTGAAGAGATTTTCTGATATTTATTGATTGGAGCTTGATCTCCTTGTTAGTTATTAAGTGACATATCAGAGTAGTCTAACTTGTTGATACTAGACTCTTGACCTGGAAAAAAAAAGTAGGGGTTGCCTGGAAGTTGTCCCTTCTTGCAATATAAAAAAAAATTATAAGCTCTTTTCTTAGCTAATACATCTAATTTACAATTCACTGATTGGATATAGTTTTATTTATTTATTTATGCTTCGTTGGTTAATAAATTAGATTGTTTGTTGACTTTTGAGAACAGTTGCTTAATAGACTTGCATTTTTAACAGGTTGCTCCATATTGTGCTTCAAAATGGGCAGTTGAGGGATTATCTAGGTCGGTGGCAAAGGAGTTGACTGGTGGTGTTGCAGTTGTTGCTCTGAGTCCAGGGGTTGTACACACAGATATGCTCGAGTCATGCTTTGGCAATTCAGCTAGCAATTATCCGAACCCGGATGAATGGTATCCACATCATCCTCTTGCTTTTACAAGATTTCATGAAGTTCTTCCAATTTCCAAGTTCTGTTTATTCGAGTTCCTTTGCAACGATATATTTAAATAGTAATCCTATAATTTCAAAACGAAACTGAAATAATTATTATGTAAAATGAATTTTTACTTGCATTACTTTTCAGGGCTCCAAAAGCAGCAACAATGATATTGAATCTAACAGCTGCGGACAATGGTGCTTCTCTCACTGTATGAAGATGGTGTATTAGTTTGAGTAAAATCCGCCAGTTAAAATCTTCTTTCTTGTTGCTGTATTTCTGTAGATTTTATGCACATGATGGTTACAAATTTCGTAGTAATTGTTTTCATTCATGCTATTGTTTCTGGTGTTTGTTTCTCCCTGCTCTGGTTAATAAGGTGTTACATGTCTATTTCATCGTAGTAGCTTGGGGCCTTGGTGTTTCTAAGATATGTTACAGCACGATAGTATTTGAGCCAAAATTTACCAAAGGCGAAACTTTGACCTAGATCGGGCCTTGATCAAATGAACTCAGAAGAATATGAACGAAAGTGTATTTGTATTGATGTAGAAATCACAAGAAATTTTATGAATCAATCGTCCTTTGCTCCTAAGGATTACATCGGTTTTTATAGCACCTTAGGGTATATCTTATCTCCGCCAAAGATATAATATTATCTCTAACTAACAAATCTTGGCTTATTCCTATCTTATAATGAATACAATCTGGAGAAGAATCTATCTTGTAACAAACATATCTCGGACCCTCTCTCCTCCAACCGACTTAACCAACCCCGAAGATTTTCCGTAGCTCTAGACGCGTTGGAGATTTCCTGACTATGGGTTGACGCGTCTTTGCCTAAAATCTGGGGTTTTAAAATTTAAATTCAAATTTCGAAAATTGCATTTAAGTTGATTAGACGTTTCTGGAGATGTCTTGGAAGACGGGATTTGCCTCTTCCGCCTCCTCTTAATGACCTGAGAGGATCTTGTTCCTTCTATCATTATTTCGCCTTTGCCCTCTTTCCTTCTCAATCTTGCTCTCGACTCCTCAGGTAACGTTTCTTCTTCCTCCTCTCTAACTTTACTCTGCTCAATTTCCATGGCCAAAACTTCGCCTTTCACCTCTTCTTCAGCCCTGGGTCCCCAAGACCTCCATCGTTGTGATATGACGCCGGAGGAGATCGCCGATTGGATCTCCTTTGGTGGTTTTTCTGAGGGGACCCGATTTCATGACCCAACTGTCGAATTCATCGATTGGATTCGGCCGGGGTGGATCTGTTTTCTTGATTACCCTTTCACTTTAGGTTTGAAATTTCCTTTTTCCCCTTTCATTCGAGAATTTATCCAAACCCTAAGGGTTTCTCCCTGCCAAATTCTTCCGACCACCTGGCGCACTCTTGCCCGAATTGATGAACTTGCCACAGAGAGGGGTTTAGAGATGACTATGGGAGAACTTCTCCTGGCGTATAAAATTGTTCCTCAGAGGGCAGGTCGCATCACTTTGCATGCTAGAGACACAAAAAATCCCCTTATTCCTAAGCTGAAAATTTCTTCTCGGTGTTGGCAATCCCACTTCTTCTTCGTTGAGAAAGCGTCTCTAGGTGATCTTGATGATGAAGTGAAAGACGTCTTTCAAGATGAATGGAACACATCTCGTAAGACGATCTGATCTTCTTTATTGATCTTCTTTTTTTTTCTTTTTTACATTCTTGTTTTCCCTGATTTCATGTTTGGCCTTCTTGGTGCAGTTCCGGTAGGAATCAATTCCAAGAGCACAGATACGGGCGTGTGTCGACGCTTGCTAAAGATTAAGGCTGAAAAACAAAAACCCAGAAAGATCCGTCCTGACCCAGCGGGCAGTGGTGAAGATGAAGAATCTCCAAGACCCGACGAAGAGAAAATCGACACTGAAGTCGCTCCCCTGTCCTCTGATATGATGAGCTCCTCTAAGAAGAAATCAGGTTGGTTGTTTACCCCTTTCTTTCCTCTTCACGCGGTCAATTCTCTTTAAGCTTATTTAAATCCACGTCCTTTTCTTTCTTTTTTTTTCTTTGAACTCCCCAGACGCTGGCGTGGATACCTCTGCCGCGGCAATGGTCCGACGGCTGAGATCTGGCGGTCCTAGGCTTCCCACGTCTCCCCCTCCTAGCTCCGAGGCTAAGAAGTCTCTCTCATTGAAGCGGAAAAGAACTGACGATTCTCCAACCCCGCACGTTGCCAAGAAAGTAGAGCCCAAAGACCTCCTCAGTACTTTTGGGGATACGCTGCTTCCGAATGTAAAAATGGATTTCCAAACCCTCACCCCAGATGCCGCATTTAGCCACATGGGCGCAACGCTAAGAGTGGTAGGTTTGCTTACCCGAGCCCTTGGATATTCGTCGTCGTTTCTTTGGCATTCTCTTGATGCTCACTTGCCTTTTGCTTAACTTATCCTCACTTTTCTACTTTTGTAGGCCTTCCAGGAACTAATGACCACCAATGGTCGTTGCCAAGAGGAAATAAGGGCGTTGGAGGACAAAGAGAAGCAGGCGAGGGAATTGGCTGCTTCGTCGGATAGGAAGGCTCGCCAACTTCAGTTGTCGGTGGATTCCTTGAGGGTTCAGATGGAGGATCTTCAGTCTGAAAAGGCATCACTCGAGCTGAAGGCGTCGGAGGCAGAGAAGGAGATCGAAGGCTTTTCCCAGGTGGTGGTGAACGTGGCAGTGTACTACACAATGAAGTCTGAAGTGGAGCTGCTACAGGATTTTGCTGATGGTAAGAGTGCCAAGTGGGACTTGAAGACACAGCTGGAGATTTTGGAAGAGTACTACCCTGCTGGCCATCCCCCTCCAGGCAAAGCATATCTAGTGGCTGAAGACCAGGAAGAGGATGTAAGCTCCCCAGAGAAGGGTCAAGACAATGATGGGTGCCCAACTAACAAGGAAGGAGATGGCGAGAAGGCCATGGGAAAGGAAGAGACTTCACCCTCGGCTGACGGACAGTAAGCCCTTTCTCTTTAATCTTCGTTTGATGAACTTTTTAGAAGTACTTTGTTTTTATTTTTGTTGGATGATCTGTTGGAAGACTTTGTTGATTCTATGGCCTGGGGCCAAGAAACTCTTATGGCGTCTATTTTGAATGGTTTTGACGCCCCTTGAATGGCGCAACATTATCCTTGCTTGTTTATCTGTTTGTGTTTAGAAATTTTGCGTAGTTAATTAGCATAGGTAGATTCCTGGAGAATCTCCGCGAATTTGTTGCCCGCAAGTGGGGTACGCGTTAGGTTTTAGCGTTTTAAGAGGGAGTTTTGGTGCTCCTCTTGTTAGCGAACCACTGTGAGTCTCTTGTGGGATCACATTTCGCGTGATGAGTGTTTTAATTTTCTGCAAAGGGTCGTGCGTAGTTAGTTACGATTAGGCTACCTTTGGCCACTGCCAAGGGTCATTAAGAGTTGACGTGTTCTTGGGCAATGGATCCTTAAATTAGGATGTAGTGTCATCGCGTCGTCCCGCGCATATGGCCATTTTGGGTTTTATGCTATAGCTTTCCCCTTCCCGTACTAATCAGATGTTTAGTTTATCGAACTTAGATAGGGGGTAACCAACTTATGGGTTACTTCGTCGACGTTGTATTCGTGACGACTTCGCCATTTCTAGACGGAATTACCATGTGTCGTTAACAGTGGTATTGTGTAATTGACGCGTTTCATATTATATGTAACTTTGATTGGCGTAGGGGTAACCAACTTATGGGTTACTTCATCAACATCATATGCGTGATGACTTCGTCGTTTCTAGACGATATAACCATGTGTTTCAACAGTGGTTTTTTGTGTTTTGACGCATTTCATGTCGTATGACTAGCGTGTGTTTGCGTTTTTGAGCAATAAGAGAGTGTGCAAGACTGGGAGAACAATTTTCTCGCAAGTTTTTATGCAAAGATGTGTGAAAACAAACTTGAAGAACTAGGAATTTTGAAACTTTGTTCGATAGTGTGGGCAAGTGCCCTGAGTCGTTTATTCGAAAAGGCCAAAAATTGCCTAAAGATTCTCTAAGCTAGAGCTAAGAAATGTCTAGAAATAAATCATGATAATGAATTAATTTAGAAATAGTACTTTTCAAGTGGGTCGCGTTCCAGCTTCGTGGTACCGCTTGTCCGTCTCTGGATTCTAACTGGTAAGCTCCGTTTCCCGCGACTTTAGTGATTTTGTATGGCCCTTCCCAAGTGGGTGCTAACTTGCCAGCGTTTGCTTCTGTGGTATTCTGGAAAACCTTTCGCAATACCCAGTCTCCGAGCTGAAAACTTTTCACTCGAACATTTTTATTGTAGCTCCTAGCCACTTGCTGTTGGTACTTCGTGATCCGAGCATGGGCAGCCTCTCTGAGTTCCTGGATAGTATCCAGATCTGCTTCCAACTCACGTCCGTTGCTCTCTGAGGTAGCGAGTCCATACCTTGCGGTTGGGACTAGGATCTCGGCTGGGATAACAGCCTCGCAGCCATGTATCAGTGAGAATGGAGTCTGTCCGGTGGCCCCTTTTGGGGTGGTGCGATCGGCCCAAAGCACATAGGGTAATTCTTCAGCCCACTTTCCTTTGGATTTTATCAGCTGCTTCTTTAGGTTATTGATGATTACCTTGTTGCTAGCTTCAGCCTGTCCGTTGGCTTGCGGGTATCTGGGAGTGGACATGACTAAATCAATATTCCACTGCTTGCAGAAGTCACGCATCTTCTTGCTTATAAATTGCGACCCATTGTCGCAAGTAATCTCTGCGGGGACCCCAAACCTGCTCAAGATGTTGCGCTGGATGAATGAAATTACTTGCTTGTCTTTGATCTCCCGAAAGGCTTCAGCTTCAATCCATTTAGAAAAGTAGTCTGTCATGGCGAGGAAAAACATCTTTTGCCCTGTAGAGGGGGGTAACTTGCCAACAATGTCCATCCCCCATCGTATGAATGGCCAGGGAGTGATGGATGGATGGAGAATTTCTGGCGGCTGATGTGGGACTGGTGAGTGCCGCTGGCATGCCTCGCATGATTGAGCATACTTGGTGGCGTCTTGGCGAATGGTGGGCCAATACCACCCCTGCCTTAAGATTTTGTTAGCAAGGATGCGACCCCCAATATGATTACCGCAATCTCCGCTGTGCACATCACGCATGATTTTCTCAGCCTCTTCTTTTTCTACGCACCGTTGTAGGAAGCCTGCTGCAGATTTGTGGAAGAGGATCCCTTTTAAGATGGCGAACCGCGTTGCCTTTGACTTTAAGGCTTTGGCTTCTATCTTGTCCTTGGGTACTTCGCCGTGAAGGAACCAATCGAGGTATGGCCTGGTCCAGCGGTCGTCCGAACTAACCCCTGGACTGGTGGATGTTTGGAGAATATACGGGGCGAGTTGCTCTGGTGGTGGTTCAACAGCCTATGTAACCGACGTTTCGGTTATAGCCGACTGTAATAAGTGGACTAATGGTATATTATCATACTCCCTGGGGTCTAGGGTTGAGCCTAGACCGGCTAGGGCATCGGCCGGTGCATTCTGATCTCGAGGAATTTGTTCGAATTGTATTTGCTCGAAACTCTCGGATAGTGTTTTAACCACATTGAGGTAGCTAGCCATCCTATCATCTTTGGCATCGAAAATGCCTAGGATCTGATTGATGATGAGTAAGGAGTCAGCACGTACCTTGATTTTCTTGATGGACAAATCTTTAGCCAACTCCAACCCGAAGATGAGAGCTTCATACTCCGATTCATTGTTAGTGGCTTCAAAGTTGCATCTGACCGCCTGAGCTATCGTTTCCCCCCTTGCCGACTTTAGCACGACGTCGAGACCTGCTCCCCTTGCGTTTGAGGCTCCATCAGTGTTTAGTATCCATTCCTCCTCAGGTTCGTCGAGGGACGAGGTCAAGACCTCCTCTTTAGCGCTTTCTTCAAGAGTCGGGGTGAAGTCGGCAACAAATTCAGCCAGTACTTGTGACTTGATCGCTCTTCGAGGTTCATATCTGACGTCGTATCCGCTTAGGTGGATTGCCCATTTTGCCATCCTTCCTGAGAATTCTGGCTTTTGCATGACCTGTCGGAGAGGGTAATTCGTCAGGACGATGATAGTGTGTGACTCGAAGTAGGGTCGGAGTTTATTTGAGCACATCACGACCGCCAGGACCAATTTTTCCGTTGGAGAGTAGCGTGTCTCGGCGGACACCATTGTTCTGCTTACGAAGTAAACATGAACTTGTTGGCCGTCCTCTTCTTAGACCAGGACTCCGCTTAGGGCGCGATCCGATACAGCTAAGTAGAGGTGTAGCACCTCCCTCGGAGTTGATTTAGCCAGTAGTAGGGGATTGGCGAAGTAGCCCTTCAGCTCTTGGAAGGCGGCCTCGTGTTTTTCCGTCCACTGGAAGCTCTTGTTCTTCTTTAGTACTTCGTAAAATAGTCGGCACTTATCTGATGATTTGGAGATGAACCGGTTGAGCGCGGCTATCATGCCGGTTAGCTTTTGCACGTCTTTCACACTTCGAGGGGATTTCAGGGAAGCAATTGCCTGAACCTGATTTGGGTTGGCCTCGATCCCTCGCTTGGTTACCACATGCCCCAAAAAGGTCCCTGATTGTACCCCAAAGATGCACTTTTGGGGATTCAGCTTCATGTTATATTCTTCGAGGATCTTGAACGCTTCCTCCAAGTGCCCCTTATGTAGGGAAGCGCTTGTGCTTTTTACCACCATATCGTCGATATACACCTCCATTGTCTTGCCAATGTGGTCGCGAAACATCCGATTGACTAATCTTTGGTACGTAGCCCCGACGTTTCTCAAGCCGAAGGGCATTACACGATAGCAATACGTTCCCTGCCCTGTGATAAAGGAGGTTTTGTCTTGATCTTCTGGCTCCATCTGGATCTGGTGATAACCGTTGAATGCATCCATGAAGGTAAGGAGTTCGTGACCCGCGGTTGCATCCACTATTGTGTCTATGTGGGGAAGAGGGAAAGAATCCTTAGGGCAAGCTTTGTTGAGGTCGGTGAAGTCCACGCAAACCCTCCACTTCCCTTTTTTTTAGGTACCACGACTACGTTAGCTAGCCAATCGGGGTACTTCACTTCTCTGATCTTTCCGGTGTCTAGTAATTTTTTGACCTCTTCGTCGACCGCTTGTATTCGCTCTGGAGAAAACTTTCGTCTTTTTTGCTTGACTGGAGGGTGTTCAGGATCTACGTTGAGTTTGTGTGTGATGATGGAAGAGTCTATTCCAGTCATACCTTCGTGACTCCAAGCGAAGCAACTCTTGTGATTTTTCAGGAATGTTACCAACTCTTCTCTGACTGATGGTTCGAGATTTTCTCCGATCTTGACGACCTTCCCTTCTTCTATGGTCACTTCCTCCGTTTTTTCTCCGTCTTCAGTTCGTTCCGGCGGAGGAGTGACGTTCTGTAATTGCTATGCCTCAGGTCTCAGAGTTGTTGGCTTGAGGGATGCCTTGTAACACTCCCTAGCCAACCTCTGATCTCCGCGGATTTCGTCTATCCCCCATGGTGTTGGAAATTTCACTGTTTGGTGGTAGGTGGAAGCTACGACCTTCATGTCGTGTAACCATGGTCGTCCCAAGATCACGTTGTAGCATGAAGGGCAGTCCATCGTGAGGAAATTGACTTGCATATTAATGCCTTTAGCGAAGGTGGGGATGGCGATGTCGCCCACAGTGTGCTTGACCTCGCCGCTGAATCCTACTAAAGGCACCGGGTGTTTGTGAATGTCGTTTTCGGACAAACCCATCTCTTTCAGGGCGGTTAGGGTCATGAGATTTGTGGAGCTTCCTGTATCAATCAATACCCTTTTCATCAGCACGTTCCCAATGTGTAGAGATATTACAAGACCATCGTGATGCGGTTCGGAGGTGTTTTCTGCATCGGTGTCGTCAAACACGATGGCTTGTCCTGGAGATTCTCTAGCGCGGTGTCTTGACTGGGGTCGATTGAAGCTGCTTTCCCTTGCGTGTCGTTTTGCTGCTGAGTACGATAGTCCACAGATGCTTGATCCTCCGGATATCACGTTGACCACTCTGTCAGGCGTCGGAGGATTTCGCCTCTCTTGGTGCTCGGATTGGGGATTCTCCAGCAAATCTTTGGGTACTCGAGCATCTGGAGCTACGTCTTTTATTCTTCCTTCCGCGACTAGGCGGGTCAATTCTTTTCGGAGCATAAGGCAATCCCGAGTCCAGTGTTCGTGATACTCGTGGTAGTCGCACCATTTGGACGTGTCTCCCCCCAAGCGAGGAGTTTTGTCTTTTCTCGGCCACCTCACGAGTTCTCCTTGTTTTGCCATGTTCCGGAGCAGCTTTTCCGTGGATATGTTAAGTTTGAAGGAGTCGAGCGAGGGCGACATGGGCTCTCGCTCTTTGTCATTCGTCCATCGTGCCTTGGTCACGTTGACCTGCCCTGAGGTAGGCCGTGAGTAAGGATGGGCACGGCGGTCTTTCCTCTGATCTGCTGAACCTCGCCGACAGTCAACGGGTCCCCTTCTCTCGGTTTTCTCTGTTTCTGAAGATCTTTTCCTTAGGGGATCTATCTTCTTCCAACCGGACGTGTGCCAAAGCCCTAGCTTGCACTTCTTCGAATGTGGCACAAGGGTGTTTAATTAGTTCCTTCTACAGGCCGCCATCGGGGGTGACCCCCTGCCTGAATGCCTCCACTGCGGTCGTCACATCGCAAGATGGGATGGAGATCTTCTCGCGATTGAAGCGATCCAAGAATTCTCTGGTAGTTTCTTGGTACCGTTGGCGGATCCGGTAGAGGTCGCTGGATTGCTTCTCAAACTTGCGGCTGCTGGCGAATTGAGACCGGAAAGTGTCCGAGAGATCTGCGAAGGATCTAATGCTCCCACGTGGGAGGTTGATAAACCAAGTTAGCGCCGGTCCTGTTAAGGTTGTGCCGAACCCCTTGCACATCACCGCTTCCTTGGAATGGGACGGGACCGCACTCGTCATCATCTTCTGTTTGTATATGGCCACGTGCTCGTTAGGGTCCATAGTCCCGTTGTACGTGGGCATGCTAGGCACAGAGAACTTTTTTGGAATCTCTACTCGGGCGATTCGACGAGAGAACGGAGATTCGTCAAACCCGTCGGGGGCTTCAGGCTCCAAAGGTTGGAAACCTTGGCTTCCCCACCGGAGTTGGTTAGCGATGACGCTTATTTGTTCGGTCACCTTTCTTCGGATGGATGCGTCCAAATCGATTGGCTCGCGCCGTTCTCGATCCTCCCCATCGGTACCTTCATCTTCGATCCAAACTTCTTGAGATGGCGCTCGGCGTTGGTTAGCCGCTGATTGGAGATTGATTGGAGGATTATTGTCGTGGAAGACTTCCTCACGGCGGACTCGGCCCATGGGCTCTGGAGTTGCATCCCGTTGTGCGGGTGCCTTGTCTCGGGGGTCCAGGTCTGCACCCTTTCCAGAGGTTCCTTCTCCGACGTTGAAATCTAACCTTCTTATTACTCCGTCAGTGTGTCGGGTGACGCGGAGGGAGCGACGCCCCGTAGCCAAGACCTCATATTGTTGCTTGAGTTGGCTGTTCTCAGCGGTGAGGCGTTCTACGTGAGCGTCATAAAAACTTTTTTGGTCGCTCAACGCCTTTTGGAGAAATTCCATGCGTTGTCTGAGGTCCGTCATCTCCTCTTCTTGAGACCGCATGCCTTGGTTCTCGAGGTTTTGGTCATCACCGGTGATCGGGGTTTTAGGGCTTCCTTCTTCGTTTGGAGACATCGTGTTCCTTGATTCAGAGGGAAGCAGAATGCTGATTCTTCTGACGGTTGTATCGATCACGGCCCCACGGTGGGCGCCAAATTGTTTGAGCCAAAATTTACCAAAGGCGAAACTTTGACCTAGATCGGGCCTTGATCAAATGAACTCAGAAGAATATGAACGAAAGTGTATTTGTATTGATGTAGAAATCACAAGAAATTGTATGAATCAATCGCCCTTTGCTCCTAAGGATTACATCGGTTTTTATAGTACCTTAGGGTATATCTTATTGATGAGGTATTTTTCAGTCGTTTTACCTATCAAAGAATCCTAACTTAACCAATCTGAGTAGAATGGTAAGCAAGGGTCGATCCCACAGAGACTCGTGTATTAATGTTAATACTTATGTGCCAAGTAACTAAAGGGGGGTTTATTGATTGATTAATCTAAACTAATATGCAAAAATAAAACTAACTATGAATGCAAAAGTTGATTTGAATATATGAGAGACAAACGTGTTCAACTAGTTAGATCCATCATGATATTGATTCGTTGATCATCGATTCTCTTGATTCTCTTCTCACTTGAATAATCTATTGTGGATAATGATCCTACTAAGGATTAAAACCCGAACTTCATACATAGTTGGTAGAACAACCAGTCTAACAACCCTAATTAAATAACAACCTAGAAGACCTTCTAGATTCAATTAAATAACAACATAACGATTCAAGTTATCAATAGAAACAAACACTTAGAGCAACCAGACATCTAGGTGACTTGTGAATTTATTCCCTACTTTAATCAACTTGTCCGACCGGTACTAAATTAATTAAAGTCTACTCTTGATCTAATTAACTCCAACCGGTAATTAATCAGATTCAGTTTTAACTAGAAATTCAATTAGGTGATCAATCTAACAAAACCCTAGTTTAGATTCAATTAAGCACAGGGAATAATTTCTATTCAAGTTTGTTGAGAATCAATCAAACCTCACAACTACATACAAATCATGACTTCAATAACTAGCCAAACACAATAAATTTAGCAATGCATAATGAAATTAAAATCAAACTTACAAAGGTTTCAAAGTCTTCCTTGAGAGAAAAATCCTAGCCTCCAAAAGTATGATCAAAGTTATGAGAAAATAATCTATCATAAAGTATTTATATGCTCCTAAAAATATCCTCAAACACTATATATTAAACCTCATACTCGGATAACACAAGCACAAAAATCAACATTCCAAAGCCCAAAACCAATCTCGGCCCAAAGCACTTGCTCCGTGTAAAATCCCGATTGCGCGGCTTCGACACCAGAAAGCGCGGTCGCGCTTTCTCTTGCAATCCCGCGCTTTCCCCATTCAGTTGGGATTGCGCGGCTTCGTTGCTCGGCTTCATCCCGAGCACTTGGCTTGTCTTTGGCTTGTCTTCTTCCTTGCCTTGGCTCTTCTCCTAGCATGTCCTAGCTCTCTTGGCTCCTTTGCCTCGTCCATCACCACCATGATCCATCTGTACTCGCCCCGCTGTTGCTCCTTAACCTAAAAACCTGTAAAACCGAGCAAACCAGCGCATAATACCCGATAACACAAAAACCTAAAAACTACATAAAAACTAACCTAAAACTAACTAAAACATATATAAAACATGCATCTAAACTACTCTTATATGCGAGCTATCACTTATCTCGGCCAAAGATATAATATTATCTCTAACTAACAAATCTTGGCTTATTCCTATCTTATAATGAATACAATCTGGAGAAGAATCTATCTTGTAACAAACATATCTCGGACCCTCTCTCTTCCAACCGACTTAACCAACCCCGAAGATTTTTCGTAGCTCTAGACGCGTTGGAGATTTCCTGACTATGGGTTAACGCGTCTTTGCCTAAAATCTGGGTCTAACAGATAGAATGAATAAGGAGAGAAAGTGGAAACCTGAGTTTTCTTAGCTTAAAATTATTTAAAGTTTAAACTATTACCCATTGATGGAAGTAAATTTCAACTACTTCCAACTTTGTGTTGATTATTTGTCTGGGCAGGATGTGACTATAATTAATGAAATTTCTTAATTAAGAAACAAGATTAAGATTCAATTGTTTGTGTTATCTTGGATCTTGGGAGATGGTTTGCGCCTTTGCAGGGTTGTACAAAGTTTTCGCCTTTTTACACTTTCACAATGCAGGAAAGGTGTATTTTTTCTGGTGCTCGTTCGTGGCTTATAGGGTAGAATCCCAACGTATTAAATTGTAAGTTCATAATTGTTGAAAGCACCTGTTAAATTATAAATTCGCCCAAAACAATCCTTTTAAACTTAGAAGTATAAATTGCTGCAATTCATGAGATATACCAAATTGATAAAAACCACTCTTGATAGTCATCAAACAAAAAGAAAATACATAGTAATATTTATCATGTAAGAGCATCTCCAATAAAAATTCCTCAAAATGATAAATTCCTCGAAGTGTTAGATTTTTTTTGTGAAAGGAAAATGTGATCACAATAGAAGTGAATATGCATGGTGGTCGATGATCTAGATTTGCTTCGCTCCTAAAGGCTAAAAAAACACTCCTAACTTAAGTCTGACTACTTATAATAGGTTAAAGATTGAACCAAATGGGATGGGCTACTATTGTAGGTATTACGTCATTTTCGACAATTTTCAATTTGGCATATATCAGTGTAAGCTATAATAGAGATTAAAGGTAGATTCATCACTTTTTATCTAGCGCCGAACGAAATTTTATGGTATTTGGTTGATGTGATAAGTAATACAACTATATAAGTGAGTTTAGTTCAACTTATCCTAAAAAAATGAAACGAATACATTTTTTCTAATTCGTATTGTACTTTTTCTATTTCAGAGTGCACTTTTCGCATTTGCACTTTTCGTACTTTGTAGTGCATTTTTCATATTTTTTGTAGTACACTTTTTAAATTACATTTTCTGTATTTTTTAATGCACTTTTCGTACTTTATATTACACTTTTCAATTTTCACGATAAGAGTTTGTTTCATTTGAACCAAACTCCTATACAAGTAGTTTTTTGAAAATTTTAAATCATGTAAAGTATACACCATGAAGGAAATTCCCATCTTAATCCTGCCATATAACACCTTTTGTTATAAGACAACACCCACTCTCCATTTATTGTTTGAATCTCGATTAAGCGTGTCAATCTCCAATTGTTTGCCTTTTTATTCTTTGAAATCATTTAGTGAAATGGAAAAAAAACATGCCTACTAATAAACCCAAATTTGCAATAATACATACACAAAATAAACAAATTTTACCATTTCAATTCAAATTCAATCAGAACTTCTACTTGAGCAGTTAATAAACCCCAATTTGCAATAATACATACAAAACTAGAAATATATGCTTAATAATTCTTTTAAAAATTCTTTTTTTTTACATTTTATGTATTTAATTTTTTTAAATATTATACTATATCATTGAAATTTTTGAATTTGTATATCTTTTTTGCATATAAGTATCACATTCATTTACAATTGACATTCAATTAGTAATTTAGTATTATGCTATTTTATTATTATGAATTTTACTTTGAATTGTAAAAATATAAGGATGATATCAAGAGTGAAAGACAAAAGACTATGATTTAATATTTCAATAAAATATCATATTGAATATTTTATGTATAATAAATTTGTTGTTTATTTTATACAAATATTTTTTAACTAAAAAAAATTAAGATTATTAACTAAGAGGTATATTCTTTTCATAATTAAAGCCAAAATTGATTGCATAAAAACTACATTTACAAAGAGAATGCAATTAATAAGATTCTTTTCATATAATACGGAGTATTAACTATGCAATAAAAAATCTAAAATTTTAATCATAATTATGACATTGAATGATAAAAAATACAAATCTACTATGTAGATAAATCCTTAATTCTACGACCCATACAACCAAAATTATCTCATATTGCATGGAAAATAAACACACAAAGTCACAAACATTTTATTTGGATATTCAATTGAAAACCCTAGAGTACCAAATCAAATCACAACAAAATCCAACTCATAAAGCCTTTGATCCTAAATTAAATACTATAGAAAATATAATTTTATAACCAAAACTGAGATGCAAAGTCAGTGTATGCACTTGCATTTACATGCATTACAAAATCAACCATAAGTATAGTTGAATGAGGCCTTTGTATATTTAGGTTTTGTGGGTTGATTTGTGTCAATGATGACTATGGGGATATTTGAGATTTAACAAAAAAAAATCAATGATAAGGTGTTTTGAAAACGGAGATGGAATGCACTTGCCTTCACATGACTTGACATGTATGTAATTGTGCTTGTTCATAAAAATACCAAAAGTGGATACTGATGGTGTACGGATTTAACCTAGCACAAAACGGACAAAATAGGCCGAATGAAACCACTTTGAGACGGACATAAAAATAGGCTGAGCACAAACGCACAAACTAACATAAAAGTACTTTGGGTATGAATTTGCTTGAGCTTGCAGCTCTATGTTTTCCCATTTCATTTTGTGCTAGATACACCCTTTGAGACTTTTTCCTCAAATGAAACCACTTTTCATTTATACGGACAAAATCAAACATGGAATAATATTATCTCTTACTCTCTGGTGTGCTCTCTTGTGTAGACTCAAAATCCACTCTAACCTTGTTGCCATGCTTGAATCCTTGAGTCCAAGGTGGAGTCGATTAGTATGTAGCTTTATAGCTTTTCTTTTGACCATTCTATGAGTTGTGATCTCTGAAATGCCGAGTTTGCTTGCTAAATCCTACACCGAGGATCTGTCCCCCATGTTTATTGCCGTGATTGCAACATTTTGCACTTCAATCCTCTTCCTACCACAATTATGATAGTTTGTGCTCACATTGGACAATTGCATTGCATTTTGTTTTTCCTGAGATTGTCTTCCATAATTTGGATATGGTGCTTGTTGACATATTGAACTCATCTACAACATCTTTGATTACAGTCTTTGTAAGTCATCCCCAAATTGCTATTTGTAGAAGCTTCATCAATATATGCATTTTTTACACTGTTGAGCCTAGTCGTGAAAGGTTGATGATGTGTAGCCTCTGGTGTGTGATTCCTTACTTCTGGTTGATTTTGACTTGTTTGTTGGTTGGGTTGATGAAGGAGGGCATATTCTTCCAAATCCATAGATGGCTCCTTTTGAGATCAGGTATATTCCCAACCTGGTCAACATCATTAGGTGGCTCTCCATCTTGCAGAATTGGGCTTGCATTCAAGTAAAAAATTGAAGCCATTCAAGCCAGACAATGACGTAGTTACGAAACTTTTGTTATTTTGTAAATGTTGTGTGTATTCTGTAAATGCTCTTAAAAGGAAAGAATGTTTGAGTCTGTCTTAAAAAATACTCCGTACTATGTAAAATTAAATCAGGATCTGTGCGATCCTTGTGATTTGTTGCTATTGGTGGGTTTAAATGTAAACTTAATTCCTATTGGTTCAAAAATGTGGGTTTGGATCCCTCTCTTAAAATTTTTGGTATTAGCTGTAAAGGATGTTTCACAGTTCACATGTACAAGTAAATCGTTCTTTAAGAGTTTCTTAACTTACGTGAACCTTTTGGACAACGGGGCATTGGCGTGACGGTAAGAGTGTGAGGGGATTTGCCAAGAGGCCCGAGTTCGAAACTGGGTGTGTGCAGTTCCACCTATTTCGAGCCCCACTCTCTATGTCACGGCTGTATCTCGCGATTTACCTCCTCCAACAACCCAGGGAAGGGCTGGTGGGGGCGCCTAGGGCGAGCGTATCACCTTTTGCCAACAATTCGAGATAGAGGGGGAGTAAAAGAAATGGTTTTGTACAAACAAGTGGTAATAAAGGATAATTTTGTGCAAATATTTTTATAAGGGGTGGCTTTGTACAAATAAGTGCAGTTAAGGGGTGTTTTTTCGCATTTCCTCCCAAACGTTTATTTGGCCGAAATAGAGCGGCATAGTTGAGCCCTCTTCTTTCTTTGCTCTCATTCCGCCGTCTTCTTCACCGGTGCCTCATCCCGCCACCATCTACTACCACGCGTCTCTTCCTCTCTCTGTTGAAGGTAGTAGCTATGGCGTCGCTGAAGCGGAAACCAGAGGAGGAGCCAAGCTGTCCCCCTCCTCCATTGAGGCAACATATAGAGGAGCCTATTGCTTGTTTGCACGACGTCGCCTACCCCGAGGGCTACGTCGGTCCTCCTGCGCCGCCCTCTGGAGCTCAGGCGGTTAATTTGCCCCCGGCGAAGGAATTCCCTTTCCCTCTCGATCCTTTTCAGTCCGAATCCATAAAGTGCCTTGAAAACGGCGAGTCTGTCCTGGTAATTCTCTTCTTCTACGCTTCAAATTATTGTCTTTTTTGCATTTTCTTTGCTTTTAGCCTGGCAATTTATTGACTGTATAACCTATTTGTATGGCAATTTCTTTTTTGTGCTTGGTAGTTTAATTTGTATATATTGATTATTTCTTCAGACGCAGTAAAACTCTAATTTATGAAAGAAATAAAAAAAAAATTCAAAATTGAGAGGCCGTTTGGTGAATGGAAAGCGTGAGAAGGAAAGGCAATAGTGTAATTCTGGAGTGAAATTTATTGTATTATCATCTGTTTCCAACAATGATTGCTGGTTTCAACAAAAAAAAAACAATTATTGCTGGTGGAGGATTATCAGGGTTGATCAAGAGCTTTGCAATCGACTATTAACAATGTAGATTTGATTTTTGTGTTATAAATTCATTATTGCAGTGGGTTAATATGCTTTTCCTTATTATGGTTCTAGGTTTCGGCCCATACATCAGCTGGGAAAACTGTTGTTGCTTCATATGCCATTGCTATGTCCTTGAGGAACAAACAGAGGGTTATATATACTTCTCCAATTAAAGCCCTTAGCAACCAAAAGTATCGTGATTTCAAAGAGGAGTTTTCAGATGTTGGTTTGATGACTGGGGATGTCACCATTGAGCCAAATGCTTCTTGCTTGGTGAGTTTTCTTGTACCAAGGCTTCTTTCATATTTCATAATATTAAGCTTAAGGGTAAATCACATACAAGCTTTTAAGGTTTGGCATAGTTTGTCATACATTTGTACCAATAGATGAATAACCTGTCATATCAAAGAGGGTTTGTGGAATATATACTGCGATGGCAATGACGTACTTATCAACTTTTCTTCTCATAATTATGTTGTCAATTTTTTCTATAGTGTTGAGTTGGGGTACATTATAGGTTATATGTAAGTCACTTTGAGTTTTCTCGAGTTAAAGTTCTGAAAAATGATCCACTAATGTCTAGTTGAATTGCAAGATACCATTTTTGATGTGATAATGTTATGCCTGATTTTATTAGGGGGATGTTTTTCAATCCACATGGCACTAGTATGTTATTTTCTGTTTGGTCCATCCTTCAATTTGGTGCAGTATTTTCTTGTTTACTTACAGGAAAAATATGTTGCTTGTATAGGTAATGACTACAGAAATTTGGCGTAGTATGCAATACAAAGGGTCTGAAATTACACGAGAGGTTGCTTGGGTAATATTTGATGAGGTGCACTACATGCGTGATAGGGAGAGGGGTGTTGTATGGGAAGAAAGTATTGTCATGGCTCCAAAGAACTCCAGATTTGTATTTCTTTCAGCCACTGTGCCTAATGCCAAAGAATTTGCTGATTGGGTTGCAAAGGTGCTGTACAACCTAACCTTTCACTTTGATATTAATTCATCGTTTTTTTTTCTTATTTTTTTCTTATTTCCATGACTGTTAAATCTTTCTTGAAACTGTATTCATACCTAACGATTTTCCACAAAGGGGTGAAATCTTCTAAGATGTTAATGTGTAGGGATTTGATGTTGCTTTCTTGCGCCTTAACTCTTTGTATTGTAATGAAATGGTACTGAAAAGGGAAGGACGATCAAGCAGACCAAAGGATATCGGAACTATGTTTGGCCGGAGCTTTTATTAGGTTATTTTGTGAGACCGAATTGTGTCCGGCATGGTTGAGGACTTTTATGATTTCTTTGGCTCTTTTGAAGGGGTTACTTTAGACTGAACCATTGTACTTATATTTGATCTTCTTTTTTATTAAGGATTTTGTACCAGTTACTATTAAGGATCCAAGTTTGATGAAGAATGCTTATAAACAACTCATTTTAAAAAAATGATTTAATATGTAAAAAATAAGACTTGCTAGAATAATCTTAAGGTTCTTAACAATCCTGACTTCTGAATTATATAGCTTTTATCTTCATTGGATGACGTATTACCCTCTTGAATCCTTGAGTGTTTGCCTCATTCCTCCTGTCATTCTTGTTATCTGAAAGAAACATGAATTTAGGGAGGTTATTCCTGTTGGATTTACCATCAAAGTTGTAAATCTAGAAGGTTTCACCCATGTTTTAGAATCTGTATGATATCTTATTGTGACTTGTTCTCTACGAATGAGTTTTTGCAAATCCATCATATAAAGTTTTAATGTACTTTCTGCTGGAAAATGAAAGTTTTTTTTATATGGCAAACTACTCTGGTTAGTAGGTGGCATTTCTTTCCTTGTGGTTTGGTTACATGCCTTTCCAAGGTTGTTTCTTGTTTGGTCATGTCCGTTCACCTGCAATTTGTTTGATGTATGTGAAGAGAAAAACATTGTTTACTGAAGGTGCTATATGCTGCAGGTGCACAAACAGCCTTGTCATATAGTCTATACAGATTATCGACCAACACCTCTTCAGCATTACGTTTTTCCATCTGGGGGTGATGGCTTATACTTGGCAGTAGATGAAAAGGCAAAGTTCCGTGAAGAAAGCTTTCAGAAAGCCTTGAATGCCCTTGTTCCTGCATCTGAGGACAAGAAAAGGGAAAATGGGAAGTGGATGAAGGATTTGGTGGTTGGTAAAGTTGGTGAACAAAGTGACATCTTCAAGTTGGTGAAAATGATAATACATCGTCAATATGACCCTGTCATACTATTTAGCTTTAGCAAGAGAGAGTGTGAATTCCTTGCTATGCAGGTATCCTCTCCCACCCCCTCGTAACTCAATTTTGTACATTTTTTGGCTAAAGGCTCTCTGATGACTTGATTTTGCATTTCTTACAATGCTTTTGGAATTAGACCTGGCAATGTAGTTTTCATATGTTGTTTTTTCTTTCATTGAGTTTTTCTCCTTGCATCCACCCCCCTTGAGGATGGGGGTAATAAAAAGTATGGAAGTGAGCTTTCAATCTGGCTTTAGGGGGGCCTTTTTTTAAAAGAGAAGTTGACACCCTTACCTTCTTATTTTGGCATTTTCAATACCATCAGCAAATTAGTACAACATATGGACTCTGTTTGCTTTAGTTTTGTATGTAGTTAAATGATTTTTTATGGGTGGCATAAGAACATTCTTAAGGGTTGCATTAGAATAATCTTTTCCCTCTATGCTCTATAGGTGGATAAAGGCAACAGTTTGTTTAATTGGTTCTCATTTAAATTCGAACTCATATGTTTACGTTCTTTCTTAGAAGCTAGTTGCACCAAAATTGAGCCAGAAAGGTAGGTAAATGATTCGTAATTGGCTCCGATTGTGAATTTAAACTAATAGATTGATATGTGAAGGGAAAAACTGTTGCATTGCTACAAATTGTTTTGATCTGTATTTGGCCTTTGTAGACCTGCATCATGTGTCTTGCTTGGTGAGTTGACATAGGGTGGCTGTGTAGTCGTGTAGTCGTGTAAGACCTGCATCATGTGTCTTGCTTGGTGAGTTGACATAATTTTTGTTCCCTCTCAGATGGCAAAGATGGATTTAAATGATGATAATGAGAAGGTTAACATAGAGACTATTTTTTGGAGTGCAATGGATATGCTTTCTGATGATGATAAGAGGCTTCCTCAGGTACAGTCTGCAAGGATTTCAAGCATGGGATATGCTTGTTATACTTGCTAAAATGTTCATATATTCCATATATTTGGACTCTTGGTCTTTGATTTTCTTAGATGCAGGTCTACATATTCTTTGTTATGTCTTTTATATATTTTGAGCAATTATTACAATGAATTAGGATGTCGAGGACTCGAGGGTAAAGATACCATTATAATTACCAGGAGTCCAGAACTCAAACTAAAGATGTACCATATTAAGAGGTTCATAAGAATCATCTCTAGGCTGTAGGAAAACTTCCATCGTGAATGGTTTCTTGATATGTTGATGCTATTTTATGGGTGTGAAGTGACATTGATCTTCATATTAAATTCAACTTAGAACAAGAAATTCAAAGAGATGGATCATTCTGTAAGAATTTGTAAAATTAATAGCTCATCCCTTTCTCTCTCAAAATTTCTACTTCTATGCTCCACCCATGTCCCAACAAACACATAAGAAGTTCTGCTTCATCTCTTATATGTTATTTGTGCTTCAGTTCGGATTCCTTCTCAAGGCTGTATAATAATTTTTGGTTTATTCCCAGGTTACCAATATGCTGCCTCTCTTGAAACGTGGAATTGGTGTGCATCATTCTGGGTTGCTTCCCATCCTAAAAGAAGTTATTGAAATATTGTTTCAAGAAGGCTTGATCAAGGTAAGAATATAATTATACCTTCATGTTTGATGAGATTACTCTGAGGACATATGTGTGATGACTATTAGTCTACAAACTACAGTATTATGCAGTAACAACTATATATACATGTAATTCTATAATTTGCTTTGAGGACGCAGTAAAGAGCTTCTATTGCCTGTAGCAGGCCTATTATATCCCTCTTTCTACAGTTCTACTTATGTTGCTATGAGTGTTAAAAACAGCGCTTCTTATTTTATATGAGGTCTTCATAGAGAGTAGTTTTTAGGTGAAGTAGTACGTTGAACTGGTATGTTTGCATTTTCATTAAACACTGCCTTAACTTCCCTAAGTAGAGGTTGCTCTTTGTGGAGAAAAAGTATTTATTGCTCAAGTACTTTTTTTACATTGAAATACGTGAAAAAACGTACCTTTTTATGCATTTCAATGCAAATAAAAGCATATTTTGGCAAAAAGTACTTTTAGCTAATTTAATTTCATAATGTTTATGTTCAACAATGACAGTGTTTTATTGTAATAGTAGATACTAGATACATCTGATTTCTTGCATTGTAATGCGGCATATAAAATCATGGTTTCTGTTTCTTATCCACGATAAGGATTTATGACTCGAAAACAATGTTCTAATGTTGTTTTTTCCCTTCCCTTCTAGTGTTTGTTTGCCACAGAAACCTTCAGCATAGGTCTAAACATGCCTGCAAAGACCGTAGTGTTTACAAATGTTCGTAAGTTTGATGGGACTAAGTTTAGATGGCTATCAAGTGGAGAGTACATTCAAATGAGTGGTCGCGCTGGTCGTCGAGGTATTGATGATCGGGGTATATGTATCTTGATGCTGGATGAAAAGCTTGAACCCTCAACAGCTAAAGCAATGTTGAAGGGAAATGCTGATAGATTGAACAGGTATGAATCTGATTCTTCTATTGCTATATATGGATGAAGTTGTTATATATATATATATCATGGAAATTCACTTATGGTTTAGAAAAATGAAGAAAATTTATTAAACAAAGGCAATATCACATGCGTCAATAGTATTATCTAATAATGTAGATATTTGATCATTAGTTGAAGATCTTCCTTTTGGTTTTAATGGATACAATGAAGTGAAGCTAGAATATTGAAACTGAAAAACTTAATTTGTTTTGTTTGAAAAGAGAAAATATCTAGTAGTGACAAGAATTAAATTGCATTGTTATATCTTCTATATTCGTAATATGTTATTTTGTTTTATATATGCATCATCTTCACGACCACCATCTTATTATAACCATTAATTTTAATCTTCTTGCTAGTAATCTTAAAGTCTGCAGAGTGCTACTGTTATACTATTTCTGCTACTATGATTAGTTGTTGTCATCATTAATATGAGTGGTATAATTGATGCACATCAAGTTGGTTTGGATAAATTATAAGAACAGCATCTCCCATGTTGATTAATACTTCCTTGGGGTTGTATTGCATGCGTTTTTTATTTTTATAGAAACAGTTAATGATGTTATGGGTTTACATAGTTATTGTTTCTTCTGGTTAACTCTCAATGTTGTCTATATATTACAGTGCCTTTCACTTGAGTTACAACATGCTTTTGAATCAATTGCGGTGTGAAGATGGGGATCCGAAGAACTTGCTCCGCAATTCATTCTACCAATTTCAAGCTGATAGTGCCATCCCAGAGCTTGAGGTTGGTTGTTTTCGACACTTTCAGAATCATCATTGAAAGCTATATTTACTCATCCATTCCATTTTATCTGAACTATTTCAGAAAGAAGCAGAAGCTCTTGCAGCCGAGAGAGATGCAATCATTATCGAAGAAGAAACTAGCGTGAAGGAATATTATAAGACATTAGAGCAGTACAAACACTACAAGAAAATAGTACGTGATGTAGTATGCTCTCCAAAGTACTGCTTGCCTTTCTTGCAGCCTGGGAGGCTTGTATCTATTGAATGCACTGGAAATGAGGACAATTCTTCTGCCTTTTCCATTGAAGATGAAATCACATGGGGGGTGATTTTAAAATTTGACAGAGTTCAGAGTGTTTCTGATGGTACAATTTGTTATTTATTTTTTCAGGTTTTGTGTTTTCTCTCTTATTTGCTCTTAAATGTTTGGCCATTTTCCAGATGACACTGGTAGGAAGCCCGAGGATGGTTGTTACACCGTGGATGTTCTCACAAGATGCAAGGTCAAGAAAGATGAAAAAGCGAAAAATTCAACTAGAATTGTTCCATTGAAGGAGAAGGGAGAGCCTGTTGTTGTGTCTGTTCCTCTTTCGCAGGTATCATGACATGTACTGGGTTAATTTAATTTCATGCTTTCATTTGTATTTAGTGATTGGCTTGTAAATACACAATCTTATAGTGTATGATGAATTTATATCAATTGTTATCTGCATGCTTATATGTACAACATGTTTTCTTCACTTGGAAAGTTTTGAACAAGTTTAAAGTTACGTTTATGAAATGCATGCCTTTTGCAGATATACAGTTTAAGTGCTGTTCGCCTTGTCATTCCAAAAGATCTGTTGCCGTTGGAAATTCGAGAAAACACTCTCAAGAAGGTTACAGAAATTCTTTCAAGGTTCAAGGAGGGGGTCCCTCTGCTAGATCCTGAAGAAGATATGAAGGTGAAGTGTAAATATCTAAAATTTCTCAGTCTATTTGCCAAAATCTCAAATTTTCACGTCTCTTCTTCAGATTAAAAATCACTCGTATGAAAAGGCTGCTCGGAGAATTGAGCATATTGAGAGATTGCTTCAGAAGCACCAGGTAGCTAAGTCTTCTTTAATTGAGCAAAAACTCAAGGATTGGCAGAAGAAACAAGAGCTGAAAGCAAAAATAAAGTCTTTAAGAGAAAAAATAGAAGAAGCCCCCACGAAATTGGCTTTTGAGAATGAACTCAAGTCAAGAGAAAGGGTGCTAAGGAAGATGGGGTAATAATATGTCATTTTAATATTTTTACTGTTACAGAAGAATATATGTGTTGCATGCTGTTGCTATGCTTTATCTATGCTCATGCATTTTTAAGTATCTGACTATTCAAAGTTTATAATATTCAGCATGGCACTGTTCTCTGCCTGGTTATATGAAGCACTCTGACATTGTTAATTCAAAAGCTCATTCTCTTCGCACAAAAATAATTCTCATGTGACATGTATAATAACTGCGGACGCTTTGAGATATAACACGGGTAGCAAAACTGCTATTGCAGGTATATATCTAAACAAGGTGTTGTGGAGTTAAAGGGTAAGGTTGCCTGTGAAATCAGTAGTGCTGATGAGTTGACCTTAACTGAACTCATGTTCAGTGGTGTGTTCAAGGACATAAAGGTGGAGGAGATGGTCTCCCTACTATCGTGCTTTGTGTGGCAGGAAAAGCTTCAGGACGCCCAAAAGCCTAGAGAAGAGCTCGCATTGCTTTTTGCACAGTTACAAGATACAGCTCGTAAAGTTGCTGTTGTTCAACAGGAAAAGAAGGTATAGTGAGATAAGAAATTTTGCTTGTTTCCAGTTTTCCTTACTCAACATCATACTAAATGAGCTTTATCAGAATATTTTGGGTTTGTTTGGATTACACTTGATGATGATGCATTATCCTACATTAGCTTGCATTATGATGCATTATAGTGCAAAAGCAAGTGGAGTCCAAATAGACCGTCAGTTTGTCTACTTTCCCAAATTCCCAATGTATTCACTTTCAAAGCAAAATGACATCAAATCTTTGCATTATGATGCGTTCACTTTCAAATGAAAATGACATTTTGGATAGAAAGTACTCTTGTTTGCCTTAAAAAGATTGCACATGTTTTGGAGATTAATTTTAAGGGTAAAGTGAAATAAGCCCTAAATCTTCAATAGTTGGTATCTAGTTTGTGTTTATTATTAAATCCGCATCTAACGTTCCTTCCTTTATTGATTAATGGTAGGTCCAAATTGACGTGGAGAAATTCGTGAGCTCCTTTAGGCCTGATATAATGGAGGCAGTATACTCTTGGGCTAAAGGCTCCAAGTTCTATGAAATAATGGAGATGACACAGGTTTTTGAAGGGAGTTTAATAAGGGCTATTAGGAGATTAGAGGAGGTACTCCAGCAGCTGATTGAGGCTGCTAATTCTATTGGAGAAGTAGAACTCCAGTCCAAATTTGAAGACGCCGTTTCTAAGATTAAAAGAGACATTGTCTTCGCCGCCTCTTTGTACTTGTAAGCAACATAATTTGTGGTTACTGAATTTAGCCACTTGAGCCGGGTCAAGAGCTCTGAGTTGAGATGGGTCATTCATTCATTTAGTAATGCGTTACATGGTGTTTAATTGCTACTTACTCTAGGTTATTTTTGACGATGTATGAGAAATCTGAAGTTTGTAATTATAGCCTAGGATCCAGGTGAAATACAAGATATGGTTTTTTTTTTTTTTTGGATTCTCCTTTTTTATATACAGTCATTTTTGGCCGGGCTATTGCAAGCTGCAAATTTTGTATCGGTTTATCATTAACTAGGTCGTAAATTATGAGTAAAGGATAGTGAAATGTGCTGTGGTCCTGTGGAAGGCTTCCCGGTTAGGGAGAAGTCCGTACACATCAGCTGATAATTTGATATAAGATGAATTTCAAACCATATATTATTAATATTTACACGTGCAAAAAAAAGGAGCAAAATAGAATTAGAGTATTTTGGTAATTTGATTTTTTGATTATATTATCATTTTTCTCTTGTATTTTGTCACATTTTATATTACATAAATTTATCATAATTTTTTTTTTATTCTCTTCTTGTTGGATTGTTGTGTTAGTAATAGGGTGTGAAGTTGTTCCTATGCACAACGGAATTAATAAACATAAAAGCAAGACAAAATTCCTTAAGAGATTTCTATGCTTCTCTTATTGATAATCATGGAACTACAAGACAAGTAAGGAATCCAACGTACTCTCTGCTTAGAATATTCTCTTAATCTCTCGAACAACTTTCCTTAGAGAAACCGGCTAGTTTAATATATTGACATATATAAAAGATTTACCGCATATATAAAGTACACAAAACGTAAATTCAAGGTAGTTTAACATAAAAAATATATAACTCAAGCTACATTTGTTTCTCTACTACATGACAATTGACATCTACGAGTGTTTAAACACTAAAGACGACTCAAAATAGCTTCGTTATTAATTGTTGCAAATATCTTCTCGATAAACACTATCAAGCTATCACTCAACCACTCATCTCCCATTCTGTTTCTTAAATCACTTTTCACATATTTCATAGCTGAAAATACACTCTCAACAGATGTAGTAGCAACTGGTAGTAGTAAAACTAATTCAACCAAACAATACATCAATAGAAAATTCTATCTTTTGCGGTTTCCTTCATCTTCTTTGCAAGACTTCCCAAGTCCTCCACATTAGAGAATCACTCATCTCTTCTAATATCACTTACAAATGATTCAAGCTCTTGAGTTATCAATGAACAATCCGTTTTTGAGAAGTCATTTAGATAAAATTGAGGAAGATGAACAAGCTTCTCCACATCAAAATTAGAAAATCCATTCCTTTGATCAAGACATGCAAAACAATCATGTAAATCTGTGCCTGCTTTTGAGAAACGATCATTAAACTCGGATAGAATTGAATCAACAACCTAACATTTCAAGACAAATTATTAATTTAATTAATATCCAACTTCAAGTAAAAAATGAAGAATAAAGCTATGAGTTTTTGTATTACCTCGAAAAAGATTTCAAACTTATAATGTTGATGATTGGTCATCGTTATCTCGTCTCTTTTCACACGAACCAACCTTGGAAATACATCTTCCATATTAATGATTGGAATATCATTAGCTTGACAAATGTCTCCACTTCTTGTACTAAACTTTCCCAATAGAAAATAATAGGCCCAACTGATTTAAGTTCAAAATTGGAAGTTCAAAAATAGAAATTAGAAAGATTACCGACAACTTATCTTTACTTCAAATCTTCATTTTGTGAATGACAAATGACAAACTGACGCCTCAGGCTTCAATCCCTCTAACCTCCACCTTCGCGGCTTCGTCCAAGGTTTCGAATTCCGAGTCGTCCGGCTCACTTCCTCGACAGAGTCCCCGACCCAGTCACCCAGTTGCAGCTGCTGTGCTCGCGAGTCGCGGCTCACCAATCCAAAGATGCGTGCGTTTCTAACTTTTTGTCAATTGAACATTTGAACCCTAACTTTTGTTTTTTCTGATTTTTTTAAAAAAGAAGGCCCAATAGAAAAATAATAGGCCGAACTGATTTAAGTTATATCAATCCAACCCCAATTTAATTTAAATAGCCCAATATACCTATTTCTATTTCTGATTTTTTTAAATTTAAGTCGTCTTCCCCAATTTTCTATGTAGAACAATTTCCGACGACGAATGAAGATGGGCACGACTTGACTTCTAACTTCTCATTTCCGACTTTGCCGCTTCAAACCAAATGCCTAAAACTCTCCGCCCACATCCTTCACCAATCTTCTCCACCCCCGCCCTCGCCCCATCCCGGGTGCGGCTCTCTATATAGTCCCGCTCCTCCGGTCGCCGGTGGGGTGGCCGCCCCCAACCCGCCTCCCTCCGCCACTACTCTTAGTTGTAGTTCCTATCAACTTAAGCAAAATCCAACTAAAGTTACCTTGAAAACTTGGCTTCTCAAACTTCAAAGCTTCATCGTTCCTTCAAGCACTTTGAACTTTAAAGATTGTGTCTTCCTCTCCAATGGATGCTTAAAAATCTCTGGAAACTCTTAAGATAACCTTCTCCATGGAAACTCTTAAGATCACCTTCTCCAATGATGCTCTTCTCTTCTCTCTTGAAAAACACATACAACTACTCTTATTTATATTTCAAGAATCACGCATAGAATCACACCTAAATTTATGACAAAACTCCTTTTATATAGGCCTTGGATTTCCCCATAGAATAATCTCTTTAATATCCATAAATAAAGGTATTATATCTATCTACACAAAACCAAACAATAAAGATCTTGTCATTATGGTTGCTCTTAGACATGCTTCCATGCGCTTCAAGCAACCACTGTTCCAGTTGTTTTTCATTGTTCTTCTGAAACTTGACAGTTCCCTCGAAAGTTCGATCATAGTTCCCTTGGATAAGTGCTTCTCAAAATTCATTGAACGATAAATCTTCATTGCCCTCTTCATTGTTCCTTTTGATAACTAATTCTCACAATTTGTCTCTGGAATATTGTTGAATCTTCATTGTTGCTGTCACATTTCCTTTACATAAAACAATTCATAGGAAACATCAAATGCCAAAGATTTGTTATCATCAAAACTACAAAGGTCAAGGGAACCTTGTTTTAACAATTTTCTCTTTTTGATGATGACAAACCCCTTCACATATGCATAATATATATCAAGTACAAAGCATGAAATATGCATATATGCACTAAGGACTAGTCCCCCCTAAGACAAAGAGCTACTAGCTTCTTCCATTGTTCCATAAGGAACTCTCTGTTCCTTGGACCATACTCGTCCACAAGTTTTCACTCTTCCCCCTTTTGACTTTATCGAATGACCAAATATAATGCAAGTAAAAGCACATACAAAATCGAAACTTGCACAACAATATATAATTCATTAGATAGCCACTAAAAAGATTGCATAAAATCGGATATAATTAAGAAAATGTTAGAAGTTTTGAGTTTTGATGGTTCCAAGAAGTCAGTGACTTCGAAGTTGTATGTCGAGTTGGCGACTCGACAAAATCACTGACACGACTAGCTAGCACGAAAACTATATTTGGAAGAAATGCACATATCGTGTGCGATTGGTAGCAGGACAGATGTGGCGTTTATTTATGGAGAAAATCATCACAAAATAGTGCAAAAATCATAAGAATATGAAATGATTCTCTTGTGATATTTTATATGTGCGTACTTGTTATATTAGGAAAGATTTGTAAAGATTGAGTGTGTGTCACTTCCTTAATCGAATGGGAAATGATATCACACGAGATCTCTTTTACTCTAGCTTAAATACTTCAGTGTTTAGGATAGAAGCAAGAAGTTGAGAATAACTTGTAATCTTGTGTAAAAGAAAGAGAGAACTTGTGCGTGGGATTTGTGCAAGTGTTGTGGTCGAGTGTTCTTAGGCATAACATGAGATTGAGGGTGTAGATACAAAGGTAGAGTGTGGTTCGAGGTTGTGGGATTCAAACTTGTACACGGGAGAGCTTTGTAACACTCAAGAAATCAATAGAGCGAGTCTAAGGACTCTTGAAATCCGACCAAGTGAGAAGCTTGGAAGGGAGTGGTTTTTCTCTAAGTAAACTAGCTGATTTATGAAGAGTTTTCACTATACATCGCTTTTCATTTACAGTTTGGTAACATTCTTCTTGTTTGATTATTCCGCTGCATTATTACTCAAAATCAACGACTTCGCAGGAGTCACCGACTCTTTTAAGTACTAACCATCCAAAAATTGGTATCAGAGCAAAGGCTCTAGATTGTGTTTTTAGTACTTTTATTATAGGAAAGTATCTTCAACCAACACTGCAATCAACGACTCTTTCTTGAAACCTCCAATCCTCAAGGTTGGAGAGTATGACTGGTGGGTTGAACAGATGAAGACCCACATCTTCTCTCTTGATGGCCAGCTATGGAAGGTGATTGAAATAGGTTCAGAAACCTTTCTTGGAAAAGATGGGAAGGCGGAAAAATCCACAGCTAAGTACGATGATGTCGATTTCAAGAAACTTGAAAAAACGCAAGAGCTAAGAAGGTCCTTCATCATGCTCTCACTGACGGTGACCTCAAAAAGGTGATCGGATACAAGACTATAAAGGACATTTGGGATGCTTTTAAAAGATTTCATCAGGGTAACAAGGATGTAAAGAGAGATAGGATCAGATGTCTCAAAAGAGAATATGAAAATATCTTTCAAGGAAAGGTGAGTCTCTCCGGGCATACCACTCGAGGTTCTAGACTCATGTCAACCAACTGGAATTTCTGGGAGAGAAGCTTCCTCAATGGAAGAAAACCAACAAGCTGATCTCGGGATTGAACAAAAGTTGGGACACCATCACCGCATCTCTACTTACTCAGAAGGAAACCAAGTCGCTGACTTTGGAAGATCTTGTTGGACAGCTCACCATGTATGGAGGCATTCAACAAAGAAGAGAAGATCGTCATGACTAAGAGAAAGTCAAGAATATTGCTCTCAAAGTCGAAAGGGATTTCGACTTAGCTCAGGGAGATGATGACACTGAAGGAGTGGATGAGGATGTTCCTCTCATCTCAAAGGCTATGAAGAGGTTATGGAACCGCAACAAGACTCCTATCAAAGCTCTTGAGTCAAGCAAGGATAGCAAGATATTGGAGGCGCCGCATGAAAAACATGCGTATTTAGTAAGATATTGATGGATGGTGGAGTTAGAGCCGGGTAATACGGAGGTTTTTACGAATGATTCTCGAGAAAGTAGTAGCCTTAATATTGCACTAAAAGGTAAATAAATCATGGGTTAAGGCAAGAATAGTCACAACAACTAAACCCAATTTGATGATTGGAGATGCAATTGAGCTAAGACCATGACTTGGAAGCAAGTAGTTGGGGAACTCACCTTCATTGAGTGCTCGGGATGACTTGAATGACAAGTTAACATTATAAAGACATAAGGCATTGTTTGGATCTAGTTTGAGTTGAACATGGGTGTAGACTCTATTTTGTTGTGGGTTCATCGCATCTTAATGATTATTTACATGGAAAGAGAAATTCACAGTGTTTAGTTCCCAAAAGGAGATCATGTATAGATTGGTAGAACCCGAACTTGGTTGTCATGAAAGATTGGTTGGGTGGATCGACCATAGTGCAGCGTGAAAATTCTCTAGATTTAGTTAAAGGAAGAGTTCTTTTCAGTTGAGGACTTAAGAAGAGGATGTACAAAATATAGCTGCATGAGATAAGAGAGATACAAATATTGTAAGGAATATTATGAAGCTTAACTAACATATAGTGGGGGTATTTGAATTTTGGGGCAACAACCGTTATCGACTAACTAGACCGATGGTAGGGTTTTTTAGCAACAATATTTCTGATCTACTCTCGGAATAATGAGGATTACACCGAGCATCTCAGTCTGGTGATGGGAGCGTTGAGACAACATTGATTGTTTGCTAAGTTGTCCAAGTGTGATTTTTGGCTGTCTGAGGTTACCGTTTTAGGGCATGTGGTATCCTCCAAGGGAGTTATGGTGGACCCTCTGAAGATTGAGGTTGTAAAGGCCTAGGAGCCTCCGAAAATTGTGAAGGAGGTGTGGAGTTTCTTAGGGTTAGCAGGTATTACAGAAGGTTTGTGGAAGGATTTTCCCATAAAAAAAAGTAGCACAACACATGACAAACAAGGTCAAGTCTGAAATGAAGAAATCTACTATACAATACTCATCAGAAAAGGATAAGGCCAACCCATACTCTGACAGATTGAAGAATTTTCACTATTACTACTTGGCAATGGGTGACACGGTGATGCATGAGATTAAGTTATCTGAGGCGATTATGGGATCTGAGCGGACGCTTGTAATCAATAAGATGAATATTGCACAATGGTTGAACAAAGAACAAATAGAAGCAAATCACATATCTCTTTATATAAGGTTAGTTCCTACTTCTTATTATATCCAGTTTATATATTATATAATTTCTTATTTGTGATAATTTCTTATTGTGATAATGCATACTTAGAAATTAAGTTATATGTAAAGTTTATGTGTAGGTTATTACCGAACCAACATCGAAGTTATATACAAAAAATTCTGAATGAGTTTGTTAACATTATTATGCCAAACATACTATCAGTATTTAAAAGAGAGATTCAACCAAAAAAAGTGTACGAGTTTGTTAAGCCAAAACACTAGCGTTTAGAAATCTCTCTTTTAAATTCTGATAGTATGTTTGGATAAGACATAATTGCCTAACCTTCATACTGATCATCGTTCATATATTATACTTTACATGTACTAATGTCTGATGTGTATCTTGTTCACATATAAATAAATAAAAACGTGGAATATCCATTTGCTATATTAAACTGTGTTTGTCTAAAGTATTAGCTTCTTGGTTTTCCTATGCCACATGGCTAAGGTTGTTTACAAAGCAAATCAGATTTCTGATGCTAACAGACTCCATCGAAAACAAACCAGCAGTGGTAGTAATATAGTAGTATCTTATAATGTATATTTAACTTACTAGTAACATTTCTGAAGTAGCAGCAGCACAAAACCTTAGACAAAAGACCAGTTCATAAACATAAAGCAGATTTAGTGGACGTTTTCCATCTCAATTACAATTTAAATGTTTGGTGACTACCTTAGCTATCTTATCTCTATCATCTTCTTTTATTAAATTTTTGTCCAATTAATTTTAGGTTTTTGTGGGACACTGAGTGTCATAAAATTAGTTATATGTATGGATTTTTTTGTCCTACGAGTATCTCTCCAAGAGGATGTAATACATTGATCTCTGATCGACAAAGATATGTTGTCAACACACTCCAAGGTGACATCGAAATGAAGCTGTTTTTTGCTCCTTACAACACCGGGTAAACCAATATTTTATATTTATATAAAATTTGTGATCTAAATATAAAAATGCAACGCAAACTAAAAAAATGTGCAGTTGTCATTGGGTTTTAATGGCGATCAATGTCAAAGATGATACCGTCTATTATCTTGATCTATTGCATGGGGAGGTTGATTTAATAGCAAAAGGATTGCTTGAGACGTAAGTTTAAATTATGATTAAAATTTCCATACTTTGTGCATCGAATCTGTTAATGTCTAATTTTTTTTTTTGAGTAGGAGCTTGAGAGTGTTTTGGGCTCAAAAGAGGCAAAATAAACCTCGCCAATATACACGATGGATCACAGTTAAGATATAATATACTATTTCAATATAATGTCACTCTTCAAGGAGTACAATAGTCTTTGTTTCAGTCTTTCCTCTTATCTCCTTTTGATTGAGCTTTCATTGGCTTAAACCATGCTTAAATTTATATATAGATACCATATTGAGCACATGAGGAATTTGAAAGCTAATGTAGAGTGTTTTTGCCTCATTAATGTAAAGTTGTGCTCTAATTTTGCATTTACATACTTAAAATTTTATTATATTGTTGTAGGGTCCTCGCCAACCCAACCTCGTGGATTGTGGATATTACGTGTTGCGATATATGCGGGAGATAATTGCCGTTCGAAACACAAATTCAATACCAGAAGAAGTATTATGTCTAATTTTACTAATTAATAATTGCTACATATATATTTCTATACATTGTACTGTTATGACATACATACGTGTGTTTGTTTTTGTAGTATTATGATAAACGACAATCCCCATACTCCTCAAATGAACTTGATCAGATTCGTGCGGAGTGGTTCCAATACTTTATTAAGATTGTCACCAGGTACTTATTTGATTTTGTTTAATATATACATTTTTATTTTTTTATTTGAAAATTTTGAAATTTGTGTTCTATTCACCAAGTAAATTAATGCATTTTTTTATGTGCCAGCAAATCATCGAACACGTAGATTGGAATGCATAAGTGGCAAACAGCATGAAGGACATATTTCCATATTTGCAATTCGTGTTCATACTATTTGGTACCAATTCTATTATTTGTTATTAAATGCTATCATTGGATTTTTAATTGAAGTCCAAGTAAATCCTTAACATTAGGTTAATTGAAGTCTTATGCATTGTTTTGTAAGTGTTTGAAAGCTGTGACTTTGCTGCTTGTAAAGAAGTCATCTTTCTTTACTAATTTGATGATGATTTGGTCAATTTGATGATGATTTGTCACTAGTTACTTATTTGAAAGGCATGATGATGAATTGATGATTTATCAATCTGCTGATTGTTAGCTCAGCTGAAATATATGGGGCATTTTTTTTAAAAAATAAAAATATTTTATACACCGGTTACTCAACCGATTTAAAAAACAAATTATTAGCGTCATGCTTGACTTTGTACATGGCTTTTAGGGTTTTAATACACCGATGAATACTGCTGTATAAAATCCATTAGCGCGCGAGAATTTGCTTTTTACACCGCTTAATAAACCCTTAATACATCGGTTGTCAATTGATATATAAAATAATGAGGCCACTTTTGGCACGCGAGAATATGTTTTATACACCGCTTATTATACCCTTATACACCGGTTGTCAACCGGTGTAAAAAACGTTTTTTTACACCGGGTGCATATTTTACACCACTCACCTGTACACCGATTATTAACCGATGTAAAAGCCTATTGACACCCGGTGTAAAATGCCTTTTTTGTTCTAGTGTTGATTGATGATTGCACTAGGGTGACTTGGTTATTCCTTCTCAAAAACAAATCAGAAGCTAGCACTATTATTCCAACATTTTATACCATGATTTTAAATCAGTTTGGTCGATCCATTCAACGAATTTGATCGGACAATGCCAAAGATTACTTCAATCACATCCTGTCATCCTTCTTCACCTCAAAAGGTATCATACATGAGTCTTCTTGTATGTATACTCCACAACAAAATGGTCTTGCTGAGTGCAAAAATGGGCACATTCTTAATGTAACTAGAGCTGTCATGTTTCAATCTCATGTTCCAAAATTCTATTGGGGAGAAGTGGCTCTTACAACTGTCTTCTTGATCAATCGAACTCCTTCCAAAACCCTCAAATACCGAAGTCCAATCCAACATCTTCAAACTTTTTTTCTCAACATCTCCATTGACCATGGGTTAGAGCCTAGGATATTCAGGTGTACTGTGTATGTTCATATTCATTCTCCATGTCGGGGTAAGCTAGATCCCAAGGCCAAAAAGTGCATCTTTATCGGGTACTCTCGCACCCAAAAGGGTTACAAATGCTATTGTCCTCTCTCCATGTTTCTGCTGATATCACCTTTGATGAAAACAACCCATATTACAGCCCTTCATCTGATTCTGTACCTGATCTCACTCTCCTTGACTCTACGAAAGTCATGTCAGCAGACCCACTTGATTCCATCAGCTTGTCGATAGCTCCCATCCTCCCCAAATCACCATCACATTCTGGCCATACCCTAGCCACGCAGCCCCCTTTGGCTCCCATAAGTCCAGAACCTCTTCTAGACCAGCCACCTTTCCTTGACCAACCTTCTGAAGTACCCGCAACAGCTGAACTGACAGCCCAACCTCCACAAAATTTGTCCATTAGCTCTCCCAGGTTTGGCAAGACTTACTTCAGGAAGGCTCCCTCTCAACAACTAGCTCCTCTCGCTGAACCAAGTCTTGAAATTGATACACTTCCTGATCAAACTCCAACATCACTTGATTTGCCGATTGCTCTAAGGAATGGTTCTAGGGCTTGTACTAAGATGCCTCTCTATCCACTCTCTCATTATGCTTCATTTGCCAGATTTTCTAATCAACACAAGCAATTTCTTACAAACCTTGATCAGATTAAAATTACTAAGAATGCTCGAAAAGCGTTTCAGTCACCTGAGTGGAGACAGGCTATGTTAGAGGAGATGTCTGAGTTGGAGGCTAATCACACATGGGACCTTGTGGACAAACCAGCTGGCCACAATGTTGTCACTTGTAAATGGGTCTTTGCTCCTAAGTATCATGCTGATGGTTCTTTGGCCAGATACAAAGCTCGTCTTGTTGCCCGTGGCTTTACCCAAACTTATGGTTTGGATTATCAAGAAACCTTTGCCCCCGTTGCCAAGATGTCTATAGTTCATTTGCTCTTGTCTATTTCTGCCCATCTTGACTGGAAACTATTCCAATTTGATGTGAAAAATGCTTTCCTTAATGGGTATTTGACCGAGGACATCTACATGAGCTTACCTCCGGGTTTCTCATCCACCTCTTCTACCCATGTTTGCAAGCTGCGAAAAGCGTTTTATGGCTTGAAGCAATCTCCTCGTGCGTGGTTCGTACGCTTTCGGGGTGTTATGATGTCTGCTGGATATATTCAGAGTCAGGGTGATCATACTCTGTTTATCAAGCACTCTGCCTCCGGGGGGTAAGTATTCTCCTAGTCTATGTGGACGACATTATTCTAACTGGAAATGATGCTACCGAGCAAGCTCGCTTGAAGCTCACATTGACTCGAGAATTTGAGGTTAAGGAACTTGGTTAGCTGAAATACTTCTTGGGGATTGAAGTAGCTCGTTCCAAAGAGGGCATATTCATCTCCCAATAGAAGTATACTAAGGATATCCTTCAAGAAACTGGAATGGAAGATTGCAGACCGGTAACCACACCAATGGACTACAATCAGAAAATTGGTAAAGCTGAGGGTGAACCAGTAGTTGATAAGCAATTGTACCAGAAGCTATGTGGAAAACTTATTTATCTTGCACACACCAGACCTGATATTGCCTTCTCTGTAAGTGTCGTGAGTCAGTTTATGCATGATCCTAGGGTGCCGCATCTTCAGGCTGCTTATAGAATCCTCGGATATCTGAAAGGTACATCTGGCAAGGGCATCCTATTCACTAAGAACACCAAACTCCAGCTTGAAGCCTACTCAGATGCTGACTATGCTGGTGACATTGTAACCAGACGTTCAACAACTGGTTATTGTGTCTATCTTGGTGGAAATCTAATTGCTTGGAGAAGTAAGAAGCAAGGAGTTGTTGCACGGTCAAGTGCCGAGGCTGAATTTCGTGCTGCAGCACATGGTATTTGTGAATTATTGTGGATCAGGATCATCGTAAATGATTTGAGAATTCAGTGGAAAGATCCAATGAAGTTGAATTGTGATAACAAATCCGCTATCAGTATAGCCCATGATCCAGTTCAGCATGACAAGACAAAGCATGTTGAGATAGACAGACATTTTATCAAAGAAAAGATTGATGCTGGAATTATTCAAATCTCCCATGTTTCCTCAGAATATCAGTTGGCTGCTTCTAACTAAAGGACTTCACCCTGGACGTTTTGAGTGGCTCACATCCAAACTTGGCATGGTTGACTTGTATAGCCAAGCTTGTGGGGGGATGTCAGCTAATACTAATGTTAGATAATTAGTTCCAAGACTAATTTATGTTATTGTAATTATTAGCTGCTAGTTTATTTATTTATAGTGAGTTTCTAGGTCTCTTTTATAGTTTTCAGGAGACAAGACATTTATTGTGCCTTTTCATATTCTCTATTGTAATTATCAACAATAATATCATCTTCTTCTCTCGCAAAAACTACGAGGGTACCAAAAGGAAAAAAAAAATTTGAGCCCCAAAAGAAAAAGTCGAAACCTTTGAGATACCAAAAGAAAAATCCCTAAAAAAATATGCATCTGACTCGAACTGATTTCGCTCGAATCCTAAAAAACCCAAATCCGAGAGATTAATTTCAAACCGATTATACTCAAATGGACTAGCTCGACACGATTTGATATCGAATGCTACCCGATTCAAAAGCATGTGATAATCTGAAGTTACCTAACTTGAAATCATCTGAAATTACGAAGTTACCTAATCCAAAATCATCACAAAAATCAAAGTCACCCGACTCAAAATATATCATTGGATCCGAAATTATTCGAAACCTCAAAGTGCATGACCAAAATCACTTGAAACTATTTGATATAGTTTTATCTAATTACAATATAATTTAAAAATATTTATATGCGTGTATACATACCTTTTATTTATTTGACTAACCATGTATATGTAGAGGCATTGATTCAAAGGAAAATAGCCCTTTTCATGAAAACTAGAAATGAATCTAGGTCATCCGATTAAACTACTTGAAATAATCTGGCCATTCGATTAAATTTAAAAAAAGATAACAAAAAAATAAAAAAATACATTTTTACTGTTTAAAAAAGTCTTTTTACGTATGTAGAATGATATAAATCGAGTATGAACATGCAATACTAATATGTGAATGTACTTGTATTATATGTGAACGTATGCTAAATTTTCTTTAGTTAAAAAGTGGTTATATGTGAACAACCCTTGTAATAATGTGAACATGTGTATAAAATACGTGAACAGAATGTAAAATGTCAACCGTTGTGTTTTTCGCAAAAACAAGCGAAAAAATATAAATAAAAAATATTTTTTTTTTTTATTTTTTTGTCAAAATTTGTAAGCCTTTTAACGATTGTATGATGATTTAATCGAATATGAACATATGACCATAAAACATGAAAAAACAATACTAATATGTGAACACACTTACAATATATGTGAACGTATTATAAGCTCTTTGAATTGTTAAGGTGATAATATGTGAACATGTCTTATAATAGTGTGAACATGTGCATAAAATATGTGAATGTAATGCAAAAAGTCAAATGTCGTGATTTTGTCAAAAACAAGCAATTTTTTTTCCATTAAAATTACCATTTTGCGTTTGTCTCTTTTAATCTTAGTCATCCATTTCTCAAATCCTAGAGTCGTTCTTTGTTTCTAATTTTTATGATAAACCTCATTTTCATGTGAATAAACCTCAAATATAACCATATACTAATTAAATAATCAATTTAACCGCTTTTATTTTTTGTGTCTTAGTTTGTTATATACATATATAGATTATTGTGTAGGTCTAGCCCAAATTTATAATTTAACTTCTGCATTTTTTTCTAATTACAAATTAAACATTCTATTCCAAGTAGTACTACAAGATCTAAAGATCTCATCTAGAAGTGGACAACGTCTCGTTGAATCATCATCCCTAACTGACTAATGACTATCCATAATGGTATTATTGGTTTCATTCAATTTCGGAGGGTGTTTGCATGACCCATGTGGGTCATGACCCATTACTTAATATCCTATTTATAATGTCTATAAAATATCGAATTGTAGTCGTACATGTTATGATGGTCGACGGGTACAACTAGTATATGCTATAGATTATGCTAAAATATTTTTATTGGATTGTTGAAAAATAAATTAACGATATAAATTTCTATCTATATTTACTCTAATACATTATAAAATAGAAACAAATTATCTATACAATTTGCGCTACATGGCGCTTAAGGAAGCAATTTGTTCTTTCATTTATTTATGTATTTTTATTTTTTATACTTTAAAGTGAATGTAGAAAGTTTGATATAGAAAAATATTTTCCATATTTATTTATTTTATCTTAAAGATTAGAAAACAAAAAAAAACGTTAAATTTTATAAACATGAATAGCTCAAGGTATGTATAAATTATTTTTTCTCTATGCATTATAGGTTATTGGGATCTTAGTTCTATTATATATTTGTTCAAATCTCTTCTTCGATATCATATTGGAAGCCTATTTTCATTTAAAATTTAAAATAATATCTTGAATTATTTCTTTCTAATATTACTATTTTTAATACTATATTAGAATTGATCTTTATTCTCTAAACTAAATTGTTGTCAACTTAGATCAAACAAACATTTTGTTATATATACAAGAATATTATTTCAAGCAAATAGATTTTTCAGGGTTAAGTTTGTAAATTAAAATTTAAAATTTTGAAAGAATATATATTCAATGTGATTTTTTTATTGTGATTTTTTTTGAAGAAACATTACTTCTAAAAATATATAATCAATTGAATTATATTAATTGACTAATTATTAATTCATTCCATCCTAAATATATTGGTTGAAATTTAAAATATAAACATTACTAAAATTCTTATTTGTCTAATGATATGTAAATGAATACAACATCCAACGACAATTAAAAAAAAATTGTAGCGTGTGTCCATATTGGGTGAAAAATTTCAAGTACTAGGTGTGAAAAAATATACAATTTTTTGTACAAAATTCGGACGTACTGAAATTTTATGATTTTTTTAGATCAATTCTTATACAATTACAAGTTCCAAATGTTTTGACAAACTCAAACCGCAAAAATCTATATAACATATAAAATTGAAAAACTTGGGTCATTTATGACCATCCTCACTTGAATTCAAAATTTTCAATTTAAAGTTCATTGAAAAAAAAACAGAAAATGCAAAAAAAAAAATAATAAAAAAGATCCATTAGTATAAACCTCTATTACAAACACAAGACTATTACTTTAAATTGAACGGATTTTGAAATCCATAATTTGTCACAATTAATAATTAATAATCATATAATCATATGTATCCCGTATCAATAAGGCATTTTAATAAACAATATCATGTCAATGATCCATATATTAAACTTTTAAAATCATAGAATAGGAATATACCTATAAATTATTTAAAGTAAATTTGTATTGTAATATTTATTCTACATATCATCTGTCCATTCATACGATGAATTATTAAAAAAAATTTATTAGAGGTCGTATATATTTTAATTACTATAAATTTCACTATTAAATTTACCGATGAGAAAAAAAATTAGGATCTCAAATTATATTTTATTTTTATAAATATATATAAAGTTTCATCTATATTGTTACATTAAAATGAAAAATGAGAAATTTTATTAAAAAGCAAATTATTAAAGAGATGTACGTTGTCATTTGCCACCTTTCTAACTCCTCAATTTTGTAACCTTTATTTGACCCCTCACATTAATTTTGTCCATCTTCTCACATTCAATATCCCCTAAAAACTAGATAAGATCAAATTTATTAAATTAATTTATCTATCCCCTCACATTCCATACCCCCTAAAAAACTAGATAAGATCAAATTTATTACATTAATTTTTTCAATAAGAAAAGAGAATTTATATAACTATTTACTAGCAATAGAGTCCATGTATTATGTCATCCTTATTTATGTGTTGGAGGATGAAGTTTAGCTAATTTGGAGGATTTTTATGGAACGCAAAAGAGGGAGTAAACCAATTGATGCAAGACTTTTGTTTTCCAAAATGAAAGGAATTACGAATACAAGCAAAGATCAATGAGGTAATTGGTTGTTTCTTTTAAATTTTTCATTCCATTTTTTATGTTTTTTAATTCAACGAAAAGGAAATTATTTAATTTCCTTTACCACTATATTTAGAAATTATTATTTTTCTCGCTCCAAATGACTCTCATGCCTAATTTCATAGGCAATTATGTAGTTAATTTTAATTTCTCATGTTTTCTTGGTGTATTTTTCTTCTTTTTATATGGGCTATAAGACAATGAGAGAATATGTTCATAAGAAAGAAGGATCGAAGGATCATCAAACTAAACTACTAAGGTAAACATTATTACTTTTTATTTAAATTATGAAAGCTATTATGTTCATTTGATGTAAACATTTCTTATGTATGGTAAGATTATTATATTTTTGGTATATTGTTTATTTAATCAAAGGTGAAATCAAAATGATATTTTTAGGATGATGGAAGAAGACAAATATTCAGAAGAAAGAAGTAACATCTAAAAAATAAATAATTTGTGTTAAAATTCTATTATAATTGGATTGCGCTTAAGAATATATTTTTAGAATAGATATATAATAACTAAAGATTTTGTAAATTTTGAAGATACAATATGTTATGAATTCTAATCACGTAAAATATTTAACAATATAAAAATATAAAAACATAAAATTAGTGTTAAAACTTAGATTCTCACCATAAATAATTGATCATTACAAAAATAACATATTCTAAATGTTAAAAGACAATCAACATAATAGACGAAAAAAGGAGAAATATAGAGGCTTTATGGTTGATTTTTTTTTCGAACTTATAAAACCTTAGATAATATTTAGATATTAAAAAGGGATAAAAATTTGTTCTATTTGCACAAAATAAACCCGTGCGTTAGCACGGGCATCACCCCTAGTACTTTATAAAACGTTAAAAATTACAAAAAACAATAAGCGAATGTATGTTAAAAACGTGTCCCGTGCATATGGACGAGACAGTCCTCCTAGTATTATTATATATACAAATGACACTCATCCATTTGTATGCAAAGAGCCAGAAGAAATAGGAGAATGGCCGGTCGGAAGATTGCGGATTTGGCGACGGCGGCGATGGCGGTGCTGGCCATGATTCTTCTGGTGGCGCAACCGGCGTTTTCCGGGCAACTCGTGGAGTACCTGCCGGGCTACGGCGAGCTCGACTTCAAGCTGGAAACTGGGTACGAATTGAACACAAACTTAAGAATAAATCTTGATTATTATTAGTTGTGATTTGAATTCATGATTATATCTAATAGAGAATTTGGGTTGTGCAGGTATGTAAGTGTTGGAGATTCAGAGATGTTTTGCTACTTTATTGAATCGCAATGAGATCCGGCGACCGATCCTCTCTTCTACTGGCTATCTGGTGGACCTGGCTGTTCTGCTTTCAATGGCGTGATTTATGGGATCAGTAAGTTTGGATCTAATTAAATGAAAATCTTCATAAACATTTTAAAAAATAAATAATTGAATATTCACTCTAATCTATTCTAATTCCGTAAATATTACTTGATTTAAATACCTCAATGTTGTTAAGATGTTTTTTAATTAGTGAAAATAATATTGAAAGATTAAGTTAAAATATATTCCATCTCCTTAGTGTCATTTTAGCACTTGACACAAATTTTAAATGAAAGTTAAATACTAAACTTTTTTCTCCGTCTTATCACTTTTTAAATATATACACTATATTTTTTTACGCAATTGAGCGATGAGTATTGATTAAATAAAACAAGTTCCAATATCAATTCACATACCTCATTGTCCTTATTTTTAAATATTTATCAAGAAAACCTAAAACAAGACATAAAATTGATCAAAATTTAAGGGCTAAACTGACATTTATTTACCATAAAAAAGAGTACTAGAAATTGTTGAACAAAAATGTCAAGAATAGAATGTCAATTAAATTTGTACAAAAGTAGTCTTATAAAGCAAAACTTTAACAATATCCACTATTTTTTTGGTCTAAGGAGAGGAGACATTCTCCGTCCCTTCAATGGGGAATTTTATTAATAACGGGAAATGTGATACATAGTCGGCAAACGGGGATAACACGACCCCTAACATCATCAGAAAGCAAAGAAATAATCATCTCATGCGGGTTACACAATATATAGAAATGGAAATTAAACGAAAAAGCTAAAGACGTAAGAAAACTTGCGAAAAAAGCTACTCTATAAATAAGACGGAATTGGATCTTCATCTTATCTCACACCCTTCTTCATCCAATTAATTTTTTTAAAATAAAATCCTCTTTAGTTTTGTTTACCCAAAATTGCCCCCACTTCAATTCCTTAAAAACAGTCCTCCCATCCATTTGTAGAAATTGCCCAATACGGAGTATATATTTTTGCTAACCTATTACCTCTATTTCTTAAAAATAATTCTATCAAATATATGAAAATATTTTAATTTTCATGCATTGTGAAATTTTATGTTGAATACGATATACTTTCTTGTTATTTATTACACTATTTATTACCATAAAGTATTGCAGTGTACTTTGGTAAATAGTGATGAATGACACCGAAATTATTCTAGTTTAGTCTTAAATATGAATATTTATTCTTTTCTCAACTCATTTATATTATTTACTTAGTTAAAAATGAGTATATAGCGCTTGATCTATGAATATAAATGAACGAAATATATTTATGGGGAATTTTTTTTTGACGTTTTTGAATTTTGAAGGGTTATATATAATATATCTAGGTTATGATTTTTTTTTTCTCAAGTTGAAGAAGAAATAATTGGTAAACTAGTGTGGATATTCGATCAAGTGTTGTTTAAAGTCATTCACCTCTTTCATTTCGAATCACCTCTTTGATTTCCTTGATTATTATTGTCCTCTGATATTTTGTCATCATAATATATATTTAGATACTAGTTGTACTTGTCGTACCATACACGACAACAATTCGATATTTTATAGACATTATAAATAGGATATTAATAAATATAAATAAAACATAAACTTTAATATAAATAATTTATTGCTCGTAAAATGTATAATTTTCTAAATTAATATAAATGATTAAATTTGATATTGAGAATGACGATATATTATTAAGATAAAATAATTACATTTCTCTTTTTCCTTGATGATATTTCATAGATATTTAATTAAAAAAGAAGATAAAATAAAGATTAATTAATTTAAATTAAGATGGGACAAAACTCATTTTGTGGTTTGATAAAGTAAAGATTAAATAAGCTTAAATATTATTTTTTTATATTATTCATATTTTATTACTTTCCATGTACGTAAATTTAGAGATTATGAAATATTTCAATATATCTATTAAATATTTTATTATCTATTTTTATTAATTTTCAACATTATAAATATTTATCATTAGCTTTCAATTATAAAAGAAAGTCAATATATTTCTATAAATAAATTCGCCAAAAAATATATGCTAAAAGATTTATATTTATTTTAAAATATTTAAAATATTTTATCTAATAGAAAGAAGATATTGTTATACTAAATAGATATTTGTTTGATGTTGTTATACTAAATAGATATTTGTTTGATGTTAGAGATAAATTTAAATAGTTAAAAAATAATTTAATAGAAAGAAGTTATAATAATAAAAATAAAAATTAATTTTTTAAATATGAGGTTGGGGTCATAATCGTTTTGGTGACACGAAAATGTATAGCTTTAATACATAGTTATAGATAGATTAATTGTCACTAATTGGAATTTTTTCTTCATTATCATTTCGGTTTTGTGGTAATTAATGTTTTTATTTTGAGCTTAAGGTCCTATGAAGTTCAACTTGGACAAAGGTTATAAACATATAACAAATTAAACAAGCTTTGTAATTCTATTTTCTTGTATATGTTGTTGTTGGTTGTATTTTGATGCCAGTATGCTAGCATACTATTCGTAGACTCTCCAGTTGGAACCGGGTTCTCATATTCTACGACTGAAGATGGGTGGGCAACTTCCGACACAAAAGCATCCAAACAAGCCTATAAATTCTTGCTTAAGGTATACATATACAGTGGCGTAGTCAGGAATTTATGCCAGTAGGGCTAAATTTCTTTGTTAATTTTTTTTTGCTACAGAAATATTCCAGGCGTAGCTAGGAAATTTTTTTCTGTATTTTTTTGTATTTTTATAAAAATCATATAGAAAATTTTGTATTTTTACATAAATTTTGTATTCTTATGTATAAAAAACCATTTCAATATATTTTATATATATAAAAAAATTGATCTGCTTTTTTCTGACCAAATAAATTAGTTTTTATCAAATAATCTACTTTTTTTACTATATTTTTTTTTTTAAATCCCAGTGGGGGGCATTAACTCCCTCCGCCCCTATACATATATATACATTATCTCCTACACAAATTTATTAGTTTAATTCCAAATTGAACAGTTTATGTATCATGATATGATATTTCTCTTTTTAGATATTATTCCTCCTGTTCAATAATATTTGTCACCCTACCATTTTTATTTTTTTAAGCCCTTGTTTGTACCATGTCTTGGATTAAAAAACCTGATTAGTAATCACTCAACCTGATTTTCGTGTTTGGTTTGTTTTTTGGAATTACGAGTTCCATGTATGTACGTATGACCCATTCCACCACGTTACACATACTTTCATACTCTCTTCTTAACCAAGATATGGTTGTATGATCCTTATCTAAATTCATCAAATCCATTCTTTATCCTATCGATCTCCATCCTAACTTTATTAATTCCTTATTCCAACTCAATTCCAAGCATGATACCAAACAAGACCTTAATACTGTTATACTCTCATTTATTATCCCTATTTTTTTTTACTTTGTTGAAAACCACTACTAACAATCTCCTAATAATTGCGCAGGGTAATTGTGTAAAGTGAATGCTTAAAATAGCGATGATGACATAATTTATATTTTTTTGCCTTTTTGGACGTATGTTGTAAATGATATGTTTATTTATTCATGTAGTGGCTAGAAGAAAACCCAAAGTACCTCCAGCTTTTCACATACGTAGCTGGTGACTCCTACTCGGGAAAAATTGTGCCTCAAGTAACCAAGTTAATCATAGAAGGTAAATCGGAGTACTTCACAAATACTTGTAGTTCTATTATTAAGCAAAATTTTAAGCAACTATTTAATTTTACCTAAATAATTTTATATAATTATTTTATTTCTTACAATTAGTTTTACTTTTGAAAGAGATAGATTTTTGTTTTTTCGAATAATTTTTAAGGACAAAGAAAAGGTTTAACAACATATAAAAAATTACGAAATAACATATTCTAGGATGACACGTAATTTTGAATGAACTGAGTATCTTTTTTTAATAAAAGGTAAGTAAATACTTCTAAAAATATATATTTTTTGGTTGAAATCACTACTATATACTAAAACGGATGTTAAAATAATACATAAAACGGTCCCACATTAAATGACATCACTCATCTTTTTAAAATAAATCTGATTGGTTGAAATTTAAGTAGATTATTTTAATTGTTTATATTTATATGTTAAATAAAATAATCAATATATTGGTTTTTAAAAATATATTTGCATATATTAATTTTTAATTATTATTTATAGATAAGATACTATTTTAAAGATAAGTTATGTATAGTTTTTTTAAAATATTCTCTCCTATATTAATTTATAATTACTATTTTTGGAAATAATAACTTTTTGTAGATAAAATATGTATAGTTTATTAAAAATATCCTATATAAAATGACACATGTCAACCACACATTGAACCACATCATCCATCTTTTTAATATCCTATATAATTGGGCTATTTTTGATTGGTTGAAATCTAATTGTAGACCAATGTATAAATATTTTATTTATATATTAAAAAATAAATTATTTATATTAATTTGTTGATTTGTTAAACAAAATAAAAAAAACCGATTCACGTAATTTATTTAAGATAACTTGATTTAATTTATTTTTTAAGTATTATTCAATTTGAATAATAATAATAATAATAAAAAGTTCTAAATTCTAGAAAAACTTAAAAGATGATGTTATTAAAATAATTTATTTAAGATAACTTGATTTATTATTAAATTGGGATATTACTAATAAAAAAGAGTTCTAGATTCTAAGAAATATTTAAGTTTATCTTATTTATATACAAATTAAAAATTAATTTACATCTAAAGATCATGATTATTTGTTCTTAGATAATTCATGTATTTGAAAAAAAACTATTATTAATATTTTATTTAAGCAAAACCCGTACGAGGTACGGGAATACATACTAGTATACTTCTAAAACAATTGGAGATTATACTTAAGATTTCTAGAAATAGAAATTGTAAATTTTACAAAATCATCTGCAATTTTGGATCTTTTCACCACACTACCTATAAAAAAATAATTGACACAAAATAGCCATAAAAAAATTCTCTATTTCCAAGTGACCCTATTTTCAGGGTTGTTCTCCGACATTGTTCATTAGAAATAGAACCCTAATTCATGGGTAGTTAGTTGTTTTAAAATTTATCCAAAATAAAATGCAAAATTAATTACTAAAATATATGCATTAAATTAAATTGCAGGCCTTGAAGCAAATAATACTCAACCGCATATCAATCTCAAGGTTCACATCTAACTTTTCTCATTGCTAATTAATCAAGATCTTGAATAGTTAACAAAGTTTTCGAATCTTACAAACTTGTTGTTGTAGGGATATGTGCTTGGAAGCACGGTAACTGATGACTATCTTGATTACAAAGCAAGATTCATTTTTGCTCATCGTATGGGACTTATATCAGATGAGATATACAAGGTGATCACAATGCTACTATAAAAATCAACTTGATATTGACTAAAAATACTATATTCGTTTCACAATATATATATAAGGATAAGCAAGATTCATTTTTTCTTCACTTTTTTTATTGAATTTAACCTTCATTGAAACTAAAAAACAAGCAAAAGGGTCAAATTAATGAATTGTTTTAAGAAAGTTTAGTACTCCGTATTAGATGGTTAAAATAGGAACTTATAATGTGGATATACAAAATAGGTCTAGGCCTTTAGGTTTGAGAATATGCTTAATTATACTACGTATAGAGTTGCAATTTAATTAATTCTATCCATCTCAACCGTTCAATAAAATATCACTGGTTAAGATCGATGAGATTTAATAAATAGCGTTAAAAAAGAGAATATAAATAAATTTTAACTTTTCACTCATAATTAACCTATTGATATCTGTGCTAAAGATTCCATTTGATCAATAAAAAATTTAGACATTTTATAGCCCAGATGCATTAATTTTTATATAGCCTGGGGGTAACTGCGCATGGCGCATAGTTCGATCGGTCAAGACCTCAGCACTTGTGCACGAGGTCTTTAATTGTCTCTTTCTCTTTAAAAATTGGTTAGTAACCAGTCTTCACCCGTTTACGGGTGTTGTAGGCTAGTCCAAGTAGTAATTATGCTCGCAATATTTTGAAGTAGTTAAAAGAAATTCGATTTGCATTATCAACAGGCAGCAATTGAAAGTTGCAATGGGAACTATATGGATGTGGATCCATCAAATACAAAATGTGCTCTTGCTTTGGAACAATACAACATGGTTAGTGGTTCAACTTAATTCATCCTTTTTTCCAATTACAACTCTTTTTTTCCATGCCAGTGTGTCAAGGATTTGGATAGCAGTAGCTGTTTGGACCCAAAATGTCTACCTAGAGGACCTCATGAAAACTTGAATAGAAGATCTCTTCAAGAGTTTAATTGTCAAGTAATAAGAAAATTTCTACTTTGGTTTTCTTGTCCATTCTCGATTAAAAAAAATGGATACTCCCTATTAATTATTTAATAAAAAATGTATACTAACTTGACAATTAAACTCTTATTGTGAAAACATATTCATTTCTTTAAAAAAATAAAATAAAAATAAAAATAATTAATTTATTGTGAAAGATAATGATAATAGAGTTTGGTTCAAATGAAACAAACTATTATCCTGAAACGTGAAACGGATGCACTTTTTCTAGTTAGTAGTGCACTTTTCATACAAAAGTGCATTGCAAAATACAAAAAGTGCAATCAGAAAAAGCGCACTACAAAAAGTACGAAAAGTGCACTGCAAAGTACGAAAAGTATAAATTCGAAAAAGTGCAATCCGAAATAGAAAAATTGCACTACGAACTAGGAAAAGTGCATTCGTTTCAGGATAAGAGTTCGTTTCAGGATAAAAGTTTGTTTCATTTGAACCAAAATCAATGATAATATATATTAAAAATGATAAAATATAATAAATAAATTTGATTTGATCTTAAAATATTAATGAATAAAAAAATTAATTTATTGAAAAAATTTAAATATAAGAAATAAGAAATACTTTGTCATTCTAGTTGAATTTCTAAGAGTTATAATAAAACAATAAAAAGATAATTTCTAAAAAATATATTTACTCGAGTATAAAGATATTTTTTGTTGAAAAACTAGAAATATATAAATAAGAATTGATTTAATGTGATAAATAAAGATAATCCATCAATTTCAAAAGATAAAATGTATTAAATAAGAATTGATTTAATGTGAAATGAGGTCAGAATCATTCAGATAGCTTCAAACCAATCTGACTTTATGTATAAATATATATATTTATTAAACTGGTCAAGTGGCTTGTGCGAGTTGGGTTCGGGTTCTCAATTCATAAAAATTTACGGGTTAATCAAGTCAAATTGTGGAAGGTTTAGGTCAATCATGAAGCATGTCAATTTTTAAAATAACTTATATATATAATTCAGTTTGCGATATATATATATTTAAATTAAATTAAATTAAAAAAATAAAAAAACAACAACTATCCAATGTATCTTGCAAACCGTGATGTCTATGGGCCGAGATGTTTGCGTCCTTATCCCAAGTAAATCCAGAGATGAATTAAGTCGATGGGTGAAAAAGGGAGAAAAATGAAAATGGGAAACTGAAAAACAAAAAACCAAGTAAAAACTTGTAAAACGAAATATGAAGAAGTGAAAATTATAAAAATCAAAGCCAATAACCAAACAATAGAACAGAAAAAGGACAAACCATATGTTCCCACAAACCACAAGAAAAAAAGAACGTAAAGCACCCAACCCTAAACGGATTTAGTTCTAGTAGAGTTGTGAAAAAACTCCACCGATAGAGTTGAGAAGATCCTGATCATTAAATAACAATTCAACATCTAAGATAACCCTAAACACAATCCCCTAAAAACTCTACAACATTGACCCAAAAAAAATCTAGCATCCAAACTAGACATTATTTATCCAAATTTTATTCTTCCATTGGGCTCCATCATAGTCCATATCCTTTGTGAGTTTCAAAAGGGTAAGGTCTTTTTTAATATCTTCTTCCTATCTCCTTTTCGACCGTCTTCTTTCGAGGCATAAATCCCCAAGGACAAAATCCTCATAGCAACATATTGGGGCATTAGGTAGTTTCCTATACACATGCCCAAACAACAATATTAGTTTAATATATTTTATATGACAAAATTTTTATAATTTATAACATGAATGATATATTATATGTGATACGATTAGGGTCAACCCAATGGGTTGGTCGACCAAACTCATTTGTTTTTAGGTTGCTCTTAACCCATTGATTTTCATGTCGGATTTTAACACTTAAAATTCCGAGCATATTGGTTTGGGTCATGTATTGACGAGTAGTGCATAATCCTACATAGCTCGTTTAATTATTATCTCATGTTATCTTACTTTTTAGTGGTGATCGTGACATTTCTGTGCCCCTCATAGCTACCGAGTCTTGGATAAAATCCCTCAACTTGACAGTAGAAGAAAAATGGAGGCCATGGTTCGTAGATGGCCAAGTCGCGGGGTAAGATGATTTTGTAAACACGAATAGTTTGATATTGCGAGGAAATCTTGTAGGAGTTTCTTTTTTATTATATTTATGTACGTTGGGGTTCAATTGTGATCCTACATTATAAAATTGGGAGACACATGCCTAGTATATAAGTTTATGAGTTACTCCTCCTATTACTAATTGGTTTTGGGTTATTGGAATCTCATTGTGTTGTATGCCGAGTTTGGCAGTTGGGTTTGTCTCCCTGATAAGAAGTGGTATCTGAGTTGATGGTTTGGCTTACAAAGCGGGTGGGTCTGTTGGCATGGCTTATGAGAAATTCATAAGGGAGAAGGAGATTTTTGGGGATCAATTGTGAACCCCAAATAGGAAAATTGGAAGATCATTGATCACTATATAAGATCATGGGTAACTCCTCCTATTGTTTATTGGTTTTGGGATAGAATTCGAAACTCATTGGACTTGTATGTTGAGCTTGGCAGTTAGGGCCGTTTCTCCTATAACAATATATTAACTAGTTGAAGTTTTTTTTACAGGTATACAGAGAAATATTACACATCGGGAAATGGTTATGAACTAGTATTGGCCACTGTGAAGGTATTTAATAATACTAGTCTCATGTTGAACTTGTTTGTATATGCCCAGACTAATATCCAAAAAATGTTTCTTTGAAAAATTTCATGTGTGATGCAGGGGGCGGGTCATATTGTTCAATATTACAACCCAAGGGTATGTTCTCACTTGTTCAAGAAATGGGTGCATTGGTATCCTTTGTGAATCGATTAACTCCATATTTGTTCAGAATTAAGTTCAATTGGTGATGCGACCCTACATAGGCTCGGACCTAGCTCTGACCAACCCGAGACGGCCTAGATCTTGGAGACCATATTGGATTATGACTTAGTCTCATTTATGTATTTATTATATTTATTATTTCTATTTCTGTCATTTACTTTCCATCTTTACTATTCTGGGCGTGTGTTCTCTTATGCGTAAGAGACCGACCCATTATGGTAGAATAAGGCCTATTAGGGTTTGTTGCACCTTTCCCTTTCTAGCATTTACTATTATTAGTCTTATGAGCCTGGACATTGGGCTTAGTATGCTTACTAGCCCTAGTCCACTTCCATCTAGCTTCTAGGGTTCCATGAGCCTTCTTCTATATAAGAGGCATGACTCCCATTGTATTCTTTACGTCAGAATGAATTAGCCAAAGTTATAGTAGAGTTGAGATTCCTCTTAGCCTTTGCTTGACGTCACCAAATCTTCCAACCCCTTTCCGTCTCGTCGTCCCTCCCTTGGACCGAAGCCTCTCATCTCTTAGCCTCGCTCGCCCTCGTTCCAACGAGCATTAGAGGCTCGCGAGTCAATAATGTTGGACTCGTACCTATCCGGTTACTTTTTTCGGAGATGATTTGGGCGTTTCGAGCCTAGATCTTCCCTTTGTGGACCAAAGACGAGTAGGTTCACATCAATTGATATAAGAGTGAAGGCGGCTCGAACGGTCCCTTCTCCGTCTTATCGACTTCCACAAGATTTCGACTGCCAAAAAAATCTTTTTCTACAAATTTTCTTCCATAATATTGTAGAAATTCTCGATACGAGTTCAGACATATAAAATTTTCCCAAATAGGACTTCGTTTGCCCCTCCAAAGGGCGGAAATACCAACCAGATGCGCGAGTCTTGTGCCCAACTAGCCGCGCGAGCTCCTGCGCCATTCAGGAAACCCTAGATCTTGAAAGATCCTTTCAAAGATTGAGTGATTATTTTTGAAGCATATCTTTATTTATTTTATTTGTTTTGATTTTCTTCCTTTCGTACGAAATCTTGTTTATAAAAGATCTCTTTGTTATTTGTTATTAAGGATAGTTTAAATATTTTCTTATTGTAAGAGAATCTTTCGGATTGTGAAAGATCTCATAGTGATAAAAAGAAAAAAAAAGCAAGAGGGGCCGAGCCATATCTTGGATCACCTTGAAAATATGGGATGATTCAGACTCTTGGGATCGGCCACATCGACGAGTCAACACTCGTCCCTATAGACCGCTTCCAAGAGACCACCCGAATTGGATCCCACCATACTGCCTTCTCGAGATTCAAGCCCGCTAATACGGAGAAACTCTTAGATCCCGACATCGTTCCTATGACGAGTGGGATTGGAGTTCGCCTCCTCGGCGCCCACGCAAAACTCCATAATCCCGACATCGTTCTGTCTCCTCGGCGCCCACACAACCAAGTCCGCGAACTGGACCCGCGACCCCAACCTAGTCCACGATCAGCCTTGGGGCACCATTTGCCAATACCAACATCATCGGTCGAGATCCCGCCCTCTTCCGTAGCCGAGGGACTTGTAACCGAGGCAAGACTCACTGCCCTTCAGCGCCAATTCGCCGAGCTATTGGCACTCAACAAGACCATCTTCGAGTTAGCCTCGAAACTCAACCAAAGCCGACACCCGTGCTGAGCGAGCTAGTCCTCATTGAGGATCCCACACCAGCGGCGCCAACGCCCACGGTCGAGGTCCCACCTCACCTACGACGTCGCCTTGTTTGATTGAGCCTACGACGCCGAACAAGTTGATCAACATGACCTTGCTTTGCTATCCGATGTTGAACCCGAGCCCGAACTTAAGCCTGCCCCTGTGTCGACACCATAAATTCTACTCTTTGCGACGACCCACGTCGATGGAAAGGCTTTGATGAGACCGACATCGTCTTAACTATCCCCCACCACGTCGAAGTGAGGACGATTCGAATCTAAGGGAGGGAGGAGGATGCGACCTTGCCTAGGCTCGGACCTAGCTCCTACCAACCAGAGACGACCTAGATCTTGGAGACCCCCTTGGATTTCGACTTAGTCTCATTTATATATTTATTATATTTATTATTTCTATTTCCGTCATTTACTTTCCATCTTTACTATTCTGGGCGTGTGTTCTCTTATGTGTAAGAGACCGGCCCATTATGGTAGAGTAAGGCCCATTAGGGTTTATTGCACCTTTCCCTTTGTAGCATTTACTATTATTAGTCTTATGGGTCTGGACGTTGGGCCTAGTATGCTTACTAGCCCTAGTCCACTCCCATCTAGCTTCTAGAGTTTCATGAGCCTTCTTCTATATAAGAGGCATGACTCCCACTGTATTCTTTACGTCAGAATGAATAAGCCAAAGTTATAGTAGAGTTGGGATTCCTCCTAGCCTTGGCCTGACGTCACCACAACTTCCAACCCTTTTCCGTCTCGTCGGCCCTCCCTTGGAGCGACGCCTCTCATCTCTTAGCCTCGCCCTCCCTCGTTCCGACGAGCATTAGAGGCATGCAAGTCCATAACGTTGGACTTGTACCTATCTGGTTTTTTTTGGAGAAGATCAGGGTGTTTCGAACCTAGATCCGCCCTTCGTGGATCGAAGACGAGTAGGTTCACATCAATTGGTGATTTGAAACATTGAAACATATCTTTTAACGCGTGCTTGGTTTGCAAGTATGAGGAATCAAGTATGGGTTTGGGAATTAAATCCCGATACTTATTGTTTGGTTTGTGAATTTTTAATATTGAAATCAATGCCTTATACTGGCTAGGTATGAGTTTCTCATACCCTTTCTTAGGCTTGGTTTTGGATCTCATCTCCACACTTTCACTATTCTTGTCTTTGAACCTTCAACCTAACTTCCCTAGCCTTCTACTACAACACCTCTATGTTCCTGACTCAATTGAAGGTTTGTCTCAAATTGAATCTATGTCCTACAAGCAAATGGTAAGGGATTTGTTTGCTATGGTTTGCTTTATTCTTGTATGTTTATTCCTCCAACTTTTTGGGTAAAAATGATATTCATTTTGTTCCTCCTGCCAATTAAATGGAAAACTTGGAAGAATTCCAAGTTTTATTTCATATTAGAACATTACATGGTAAATAAAATTAATGTAGAATCTCTCCATATTTTTCCTTCAAATCCCCAATTTTATCACAATAATTTACCAAACATAAAAAATTACAAGTATGGGTTTCGAATTTTATACCGGCCCAAATTGATACCTTATTCCAACCTCCTACCCGAATTTATATCAAACACTCTAGTGCTCGTGATGATATTAGATTGCGAATTGTGAAGGGCATTAAACATTGAACATTGTTCATTAGTTTGCATTCTTTGTTTTGGCAATTATATGCACTATTTACAAGCCTCATTGATTTATGCTACGTGTAACATGAATAAACTCATCAATCACAAAATTATTGATGCCTTATGTGTTTTCCATAGGTTATGAGTTAGAGTGTCATGAGAGACATACACTTCTTTTTACCAAAATTTCTTTTTGACAAACAACAAATCCAATTTTCCATTTCTCCTTTTTGATTTGCCTTAAATTATATAAAAAATTTATCTTCCTACACTTTTACAAATTTAAATTTTCCTCTAAATACCATTTAAATTGCAAAAATTCATTCATAGGAAATAAATTTTATTTTTGCAAGTTTTATTTTTTTAGAGCGGAATTAAAATAAGTGTAACTCTTCACTTATTATTAACTCAAAATAATTAAAGTTTATTATCCTTTTATTAAAAAGAGTGGATATTACAAAATGTGCAATCTAAGAGAGCCTTGCGATCGTCGCAAAAAGAATCAATAAAAATGGTGCAACTCAAGCGAGGCTTGCAAAGTTGCACCAAAAATCTTTGAAAAATTCGTGATCCAAGCGAGGCATAGGATCATCAAAAACAATTATAAGAAAGGGTGCAACTCAAGCGACGTTTGGATTGTAGAACCTCGGGATAACAAAACCACAACAATTTCAACAGAATCTAAAAGCGCGGGTTAGCACAAGAAAACGCGGCCGCGTAATTAGAGGTCAACGCGCAATTCGGAATTTCACGCGAAGGTGTCTTGGGCCGATGTTTGGGCTTTGCTTTTGGGCTTGTTTGGTTATTTGTCCGAGATTGTGTTTGTTTGTATGGCTTTGGAGGATATGTTGGGATACTTTAAGACTCTTGTTAGTTTTCTATCTTTTTCATAACTGAGGAACATAATTTTGGAGACTAGGGTTTCTTTGGAGAGAGTTTTCTCAAAAGAGCAACTTTGAACCTTTTGTAAGTTTTTCTTAATTCAATTATGCATTGCTAAATTCATTGTGTTTGACTGGTTATTGAAATCATAGATTGCGTATTATTGTGAGGTTTGATTGATTCTCAACAACTTTAATAGGTTTTATTCCCTGTGCTTAATTAAATCAGAATTATTCTAGGGTTTTGTTAGTTTGATCACCTAATAGAATTTCTAGGTTAATTTACAACTAATCTGATTAATTGATTAGATAAAGTAGCAACTATAATTGTTTAGACCCGTTCGGGCTATTCAGTTGTAGAAAGGAATAAACCACATATAACTTGATTAGCTGTTTGCGTCATGTATTTGTTTCTATCGATACTTTGAACTTAAAGCTATCGTTTAATTGAAGGTAGACGTTGTTCTAGGTTGTTAGATGATTAGGGTTGTTCAGATTGTTAGTTCTTTCAACTAAATATAAAGTTTTGGATAATAATCCACGATAGATTATTCAAGTGAATTGAGAATCAAGAGAATCAATGATCAATAAGCATATCTATGATGGATGTAACTAGTTGAACATATTTTTCTCATATATTTACAACCAACCTTGCATTCATATTTAGTTTTTAGTTTGCATCTTAGTCTACATAAATCATTCATTAAAATCCCCTCTCTTGGTTACTTGGCACTCAAGTAATAACATAAATAGACGAGTCTTTGTGGGATCGATCCTTACTTACCATTCTACTAAGTTTGGTTAAGTTAGGATTCTTTGATAGGTATAACGACCACTGAAAATACCTCATCAGTACCTTAATTTCTTTCGCAAGACAGCAGAATACCTACGTGTTTAATTACCTGTTAGTCGTTTGGTTGTTTGCTGGGTTGACTGAACCGAGATTCTTTAATTGCTTTGTTGCTCTGTTTGACAATATTCATTTGAAAGGAGATTAGCCGTGTTTGTTGGATTGAATAACTTTGTTTTGTTGATTAGAGTTGTTTTTGTTTGTTGCTTTTGTGGAATCATGTTTGGAGTTCAAAGTTGAGAAATAACGGTTCAGGGACGAACCGACTCTTAGGGGGAGGTATCTGTAAAACCTCAAACTACTTTTAGGATTCCTTTATCGTTCTGCCTTTTCTAAGTTTCGAGACGAAACTTTCTTTTAGGGGATAATATGTAGTACCCGGATTTTCCGGAAACCGGAGAGTAAGTTTTCATTTGCTCTAATTTCGTTTTCCGAGCCTTTTTACTCTCCTTTATAGGCTTTTCTTTCCAAAGAGCCAATGTTTGGCCCAATTCCTTTTTGGCCCGTTTAGCCAGCCTATTTTCCTTGTGGGCTTGGTCCATTTTAATCGAGTGATTCTTTCTGCTATGTTTGATCTTAGTCAATTTCCTTTATTCATTTTTGTTGTAATCTGTTGTGGATCCAAAGATGTGATTCGGATTTGGGTTTTGAAGTGGGCAAATTATAAGTGGTGTTTGCTAATTGCTATATGTTGTTGGGCGCACTTTGGGATTTAATATGAACTTGTCGTATTCGAGATGTAATTTTGTAAAGGTTATATAGTCTTGTAAAAGTTATAATTTATGTAATTTGTATGTATGGTTTTGTTGTAAATGCAATTGAGGTGTTTAACATAATGATGTATTTGAATGGGTTTTGTAATCTTGTAAAGTTATATAATCTTGAAGAGGGGCATGTTTTTGTGGTAGAGGAGTATCAGTTTAAGTTTGGATTACCTTGCATTATGCTTTATAAATAAAATTTTATATTATAATTTCTCTGTTTCAAAAAGCCCGTTTAGATGGAGAAAAAATAGTACAATAGACTATACTTATTTTCTTTGTTAAAAGTGATATTTTAGTCCTCCTCGACCACACCATCTTCGACCATCAGTTGTACTAGCGGCTCCATTGATGCCTATTGCCCAACAATTGTTGCCACCGCCATTACCACTCAGATCTGGCGATATCACCCACATCCTACATTCCTACGTACAACTTACAAACCCTAAATCACCACCAAATCAAGTTTCAACCAAAATTTACCCCAAAAATTCTTAATGGAAACGCGATTTCAAATACAATTTTGAGAAATGAAAGTAGGAATGTGAGATCCAATGTTTCTTAGTGCCGGATGGTAATGACTGGTGGGAGAGAGGAGGAGAGATGGTACAAAACTAAAACAACGATGCTTTACATTTTAGCTTCCAAACAGTGAAAAGTTAATGAATAATAAAAAATAATGTAAAATTGCATTATAAGTATTGTAATCCAATCGGGCTCTAAGGTATAGGATTTGTTTTTGGAAACTGTTTTAAAAATTCAATTTAAATATAAAAATGAAGGAAAAATTGCATTTAACCACCCTTTATTTCACACTTATTGCAATTAACCACCCTTTATATTTTTTTCTACACTTAACCACCCCTTATTTGTAAATATGTGCATTTAACCACCCATTTTGATGAAAAACGTTATTTTCTTGGTTAAGTAAAGTAAATTATGTTTTTGCCCTACTTTTTTTTATTTACAATAAATAAAAGAATTTTAGGAACAAATTGAGCTTGGAATGTCATTATCATTGGATTTCGGCCTACAACTCAACCTTTTGAGTCTCGAGTCGTCTTCCATCAACTTAGACACGATCGATTCCAAGGGACGCTCAAAGTCGTTAGAATCAGATCAAAAACCCATGGTCTTTGCATCGGCGAAGTCGTGGTTCTTCTTAGCCATTGGATGGAGGTCGGGGAAGGAATTATTATGGAGGAAATTAGGTAAAGGTTACAAAAATCGGTGTATTTGAACTTGAAAGTGTCAATTTTGGTTTTCCCTTTATTTATTTATTGTAAATAAATTTTAAAAAGAAAGGAAAAGGCGTAATTTACTTTACTTAACGGAGAAAATGACATTTTTTCGTTATAATGGGTGGTTAAATGCACATAATTACAAATAAGGGGTGGTTAAGTTTAGAAAAAAAATACAAAGGATGGTTAATTGCAACAAGTATAAAATAAAGGGGGGGTTAAATGTAATTTATTAAGTATCGAATCTTTAAAAACGTCTTGAACTGTGATTTCTTGAATTCTCTTTTCGTCTTCTTTCTCATATAGGTAAGCATGTGAGTTCTTGAATTACATGAACTAATTGATGTGCTAATAGTAAACTTGCTTTCCTTGATCATAGCTTTAATTTTAAATGCACACATTTTTTATGCCTAAAAGCTTTAAAATCGTTTAATGTTTGCTTGATTCTCTTTTCGTCTTCTTCTTAGCTTTTATATAATGAGGCAATATGATTAGTTATTTGTAGGATTATAAGTAACTTACAAATGTATAGCTTAATTCATGATATTTTGTTTTTAGTGATATTTTTTTTCATGTTATGCAGATCAAATTAAAATGGTATGGTTGGGAAAAGGTTCAAGGAAGGAAGGGTAGATCTATCTCGTCAAAGGTTTGTGAGGATTTATCCTAATGGGTCTTTAATTCTATAATGTATGTTGAGTATATGTGTTGAACCTCGCTCATCTTATAGCTTTGTTGATGTGTCACTGCTACATGTTTAGCTTGGTTTTTTTTTGTTGATGTACGTGTTCTTGTTACCATTGGGTTTGTGGACTGAAATTTTGCTTCTTGTTGGGACATTATAACATTGTGCTTAAAACAAACAAGCTAGTACAAGGTCTAAGAAAGCTTGTTTCCATTTGTTTAAGTAAGCTGTTTTTTTATCAAGTCATGTAATGGAGTACTTTTGTAAATTTATAGTCTCTTTTTAATATATTTACAAAGATACATATCAATTTCTCCCTAAATAACCGCTTTATTAGCCTTGACAAGCAAATTCCTTGCATTTGAAAACTGCTGCATTAAAAATAGACAACCGTTGCATTATAGTTATTCATACATATCTATTAAAAACAAAACCGCTGAATTAGAGTTATAAAACCGCTGGATTAGAATAAATAACCGCTGTATTAGAGTTATAAACCGCTGTGTTAGAATAAACAACCGCTGCGTTAGATGTAAAACCGCTGCATTAAAATGAAAATAAAACCGCTTCATTAGGCATATGAAGGCAGCGATTTTCATACCTAATGAAGCGGTTTTCGACTTTGGTAAAGAACCGCTACATTAGGCCTAAAAAACCACTGCAATAGACCTAATGCAACGCGATCAAATGATGCGGTCAAAAACCACGGCATTAGGCCTATTGCAGCGGTTTTTTAGGCATAATGTAGCGGTTTTTGACGGCTGCATTAGGCCTGTATTGTTGTAGTGTGATTTCGTTTGTTTCCGATTGGGTCTTTGGGTTTTTATAAGATTAGGTCTTGAATAGCTTTACTCTAAAATATTTGCTTAATAATAAGATTGTTTAATATGAGTTTGATGTCAGTTGGTTTTAGTTAAGTGAAGTGAGTTCATGTTGGCTTCAAATATCTTAGTTTATATCCATTTGTTTTATGTTGTTGGAGAAATGTGTTAGTCAAGTCTGGTTTCCATCGGAATGGATTTTAAGTATTTTTCTAAAATAACTTATATAATTCAGTTTGTGAAATATATATTTAAAATTAAATTCAAATTTAAATAATAATAATTTATAACAAATGCCCAATATATCTTACAAAGCATAATGTCTACATGCCAATATGTTTGCATCCTTATTCCAAGTAAATCCAGATCCAGAGGATGTTGATAGATGCAATGAATTTAAATTTGAGGAGTGAAAAGGGGGACAAAATGAAAAATGGGAAACTGAAAAACAAAAATGTTGGATCGTAACCGGTTAGCTAGAGCTTGAGAACTGGTTGTTAAGCTGTTCCCAAGGCAGCGGAAGAAATTATCGCAAGTATTAGAAAGACAGAATGAACGCAGTTCCTTATAGAGGAACCCCACTACAACCAACTAGTTGTATGGGTAAACCTCTACCTCCGCTTGGAGGATTTTGAATGACTTACTTATATTATTGATTTGTTCCTTAGTTACAAACAGCCAGATTCAAACTTCTCTGTTCCTACGAGTTCTACCTAGCTCTAGCAACACTAATGAATCTTCTCAACTGAGTTCCTAAGCGAATCAATCACTAAATAAGTAACTCAAACCTTACACCGAATCGCAGTTCCCTTGCTCCTGGGAATTCGGCTTCACCGTCGTCGAGATCAGACAGTCGCCGTCAGGGACTTCTCTTCTTCTTTCTCTTTCTCTGTTGTGGGTATTTGTGAGTTCTGGGAGAAGTACTCAATCCGAGCACTATTCATTTGGCTTTATACTCGAGTGAACTTGGGCTTCAATCGCATCTTTCATTTGTGTCCGAAATGCCCTTTGCTTGATGCCCAAGTTGTACTTTCTTCACATGTGACTTCAATTTGAACTTGGTCAACTTCTTGAAATGATCGGACCGTTGGATCAATCGTGACAGTCTGCTCCTCAGACTGTGCCTTCATCCTGTCCAAGATAGGATCCCGTGATATGCGCTGATCGGTCCGTGTCCTCACATGTGAGTTCCCATGTCATGGGAACTGTCCTCTTCAGAGTTCCTTTGGGAGAAACTCTTCATCGTGTAAGCTTGTGTTCTCTGGTCATTCCTGGGAGTTCCCATTACATGGGAACTTTCATCTTCAGAGTTCCCTTGATGGGAACTCTTCATTGTGTGCTTCTGTGATCTTTGGTCATTCGTGGAAGTTCTTTGCTCAACCTGTGTTCCTTAGAAATACTTGATCGAAGCACATTAGTTCCCTTATAGCGTTTGTCATTATCAAAACTCGGAGAACTGTATCGTTGTTCCGATGTTTAGAGCCAGAGGTCCCAACATCGTTCCAACAATTTCCCCCTTTTTGATGATGACAAACCTATCACAAAAATCAGCAAGTATTTCAAAGCATGATATGCAGATGAGTTCCTACGCGTATACCTAGGGAGCCACTTCTTGTGAATCACTGAGTTCGTACTTAGCTTTTTATGCAATTGTTCCCCCTTAGCTATAGCATATTCTATGATATCTTTTCAACTTAACTCGTCTCGCATGTTTTGTCTTTCCCCCTTTTGACATCATCGAAAACAAGTAAACACATAAATAAGGAAAGAAAAGAACACGCAATCATACTAAAAACCATTCATTACTTAAGCGAAATATGTACATAGGAACACAAGAGACAATATTTGTGAGAACATTGAGGCTAGGAAAAAGAAGGAAAGGATCATGGGCTTGGGGGGAATAGGGCATCACAGAGCCGTGTCAAGACTTGGACCAGCTTTTCTTGTCCTCTAGCGATTTGTTCTTGGTCCCTTGCAATCTTTTCTTGGTTCCTGCCCATCTTGTCGAGAGTGTTGGCAATGTGCACCAACACTGGAGTGTTCCCATCCTGGGTGCCTTCACCAGATGGCAGCCTTTCTTGTTCCTTCACTGGCTCAGAGTGGCGCATTTTCTGGACGACAGAGATGTCCAGTTCCCTTCCGATGGTGACCTCTTCTTTGGAGGTGTCGTAGAGGCCCTCTCTGAGTAAGAGTTTCTTGATGAGGCCATCATAAGGGATGGAGTGGGAGTTTGAAGCCATGCACTTCTCCATGTGCCCGAGAATTATGCGAGGAAGATTGATGGGCTTTTTGAGGAGGAAGTGGTAGAGGATAATGGCATCAGGGATGTTGATAACAAGGCGCTTCTCCTGGCGAGGGATCACCATGTTGATGATGAATTGATGGGCCAGTTTTGCAATGAGGGACAGGTGATGGGTAGAGGTGCTAGTGGTGGGAATACGACCCTCATAGATCGTGTTGTAGATCACCTCGTTGTCGTAGTCGCCCCAGTTTTTGGCAGGCAGTTCCTGGAGGCCCTGGACGGGGACCTGAAGTTGAAGGCGAATTGTGGATGTTGTGAAGACGAAGTCGTCGCCTTCGAGAGAGAGTTCCCTTGGTGCCGTTATCTTGAACCACAAAGTTGTTGTAGAAACGGTGCACCTGAGCGGGATCCACACTCACAGCCTCACGACAGATCTGTTCCATCCTTGGGCCTTGATCAGTTCCCATAGCGGCCCGAGCCCTTGTTCGATGAGCTGCTCTTCTGAGAGGATGAGAGGGGGAAGGAGTTTGCGACTCTCAAAGACGTGAACTTTCTTGGGCACAATTCCCTTCCCTCTCTTCTTTGTGTTCCCCCTTGAGACCGTAGTCTTTCCTTTTTGCTGAGGGGGTGCAGCTGCTTCGATCATCAGGGGGCGGGTCCTTTCCTCCGGGACCTGTGCCGACACCACCATTTGGTGTCCTAGAGTTGGGATGCCGGCAGGCTCAGTGACATTGGTGGCCTCCTCATGGTCCTCAGCGTCATCGCTGGAGGTCCCTTCATCCTCGGAGGAGGTCAACCCTGTTTCCTCCTCGTCTTCTTCTTGATGATGACTGCCTTGCCCAGCACCATCAGTTGATGCTAGGTTCCCTTCTTCTTGGGCCTTGCCCCCTTGGTGTTCGAAAGTCCCCGTGAGTGCGCCTTCGAATTCTGCCTTGAGGGCTTTGAGTTGGGCTTCCTCTTCAGCAGTTCCCAGGAATACGGGCGGCAGTTCCTTAGACTTTTTGCGAGCGATGACTCCAATGGGGAGATCATCCTCGTCAGAATCGAGGTCGATTTTTTTCTTGGCCGAAGGAGGTGGGGAAGGTAGTTTTATTGTGTTGGGAGAAGAGGGAGGGAGAGGAGAATTTTGTGGAGTAGGGACCTTGGGAGTGGAAGGAGGAGGAATAGGAGTTTGAGCCTTGGGACTTGAGGTCCCAGGGGCAGAAAGTGAGATGGGTGATTTGGCAATGGGTGAGATGGGTGGGGGAACTCTGGGGGAGGAGGATGGTGGAGGAGTGTTCGTTGGTGACGAGTGAGGGAGATTGGAAGTTCCCTCAGTAATGGGAAGAGAAGAAGGGGAAGTTGTGGAATCGGTTTGAACAAGAGGTGGTGGAAGTTGGTGCTGGGATTGAGAGGTCCCAGAGGTGGAAGGAAGGGGAAAATGAGTGGGGGTTTTGCGACACAGGAGGTGGGTTTGGAGCAATTAAGGTACTCTTCGAATTTGAAGTGGGGTTTCTTCTTTTCGGAGTGAGGGGGGGAGGAAGAGATCTCTGAGCGTTTTCTTTTGGAGGATTTGTGTTTGGATTTTGAAGAGTGATGTTTGGATTTGGAGGAGTGATGTTCGGATTTGGATTGTTTGGGTCTCTCATGTTTGGAAGGAGGTTCGGATCCGAAACTGTCGACGATGACAATCGCGGAGGAAGAGGGAGGTGGAAGAGTGGAGGTCGGCGGTGTTGGAGGTTGCACCGCCGAAGGAGGAGGAAGAAAGGGACTTACATAATTGTAAAGTCCCTCGATGAGGACGTCGCGAAGGGCTGGATTTTGCTCCTTTTCGACGTCGTTCATCATTGTGATGAAAAGGGTTTTAGGGTTGTTGAGAATCCATTCCTTCATTTGTTCATAAGAGTGGACTGGAGCCATTTTAAAGCTTTTTGGGAGCTGAGGAGATTTGGAGGTTTGCTTGAAATGGGTGAAAGGGAAGTTGTAGAAAGGGAGGAGTTGCAGAGGAGAATGAGAGAGATGGGCCCAAAAATGGAAATTTGGGGTTATGAAGGGAGAGAGAAGGCAAGGGGTAGAAAGGGAAGTTAGAATCCTCGATAACCGTTGGCCAATGAATGTGGAGGAGCGTTTCAACTTCCGTAGTACACTTTTGACACGTGTTACTTTCTTACAAGGGAGTCACTTCGAGAGATTCAAATGCTTGGCCCATAATGCTTCGAATTCTGACACAATTTTCCGTTTTCCAAGTGACGTTTCATTTCTCAGATCCAGTGTTCCCTGCTTTTGCCCATCAGTTCCCATGATCTTTGGAAAGGTCATTTTGAGTGGAGAGGTTAAGGGAACTCACACTCAATTTTCTGTGAGGCTAGGGAACTCAAAAGAGAACTAGACAATTGCAACTCGATTTTGGGATAAAGAGTTTGGCTCATGAGAAGCGTTTGTCTGGTCCTTAGCTTAGGGTAGATTTTATGATCAACCGTCATAGTGGCTTGTAGAGAGGGTTAAAGGGAACTCTGGTTGATCATTTTGGGCCAAAAGAGATAATGTTCCTTTATACAAATCAAGCTCTAGACTAGTAATGTGGCAAAATGAAAGCACTGAGTCCTACAGTTCCCTATCATGCATTTCTAGTTAGACTAATCAAGCATTGAGGGAGAGACAAACAGAGACTTGTTTAGTTTAGAGTTATCATCCCTAGAAGCATTCGAAAATGTTGGTAGGGATGTCTGTCTAAAGCTTTGGTGAGAATGTCCGCAATTTGCTCTTCCGTTCTACAGTGTTGCATAGAGATGTTCCCATTTTCAACATTGTCACGTAGAAAATGATGCCTAATGTCTATGTGCTTAGTCCTAGAATGATGCACATGACTTTTGGAAATGTTAATGGCACTAGTATTATCACAGAGTATAAGAACTGGGCCAAATGAAATACCGTAATCCTGAAGTTGGGACTTGAGCCATAGTACTTGGGAACAACATGATGTGGCAGCCACGTATTCTGCTTCAGCTGTGGAGAGTGCCACTGAATTTTGCTTCTTGGATCCCCATGAGACTAAGCATGACCCAAGGAACTGGGCCATTCCTGATGTGCTCTTTCTATCAACTAGGTGCCCAGCAAAATCTGCATCTGTATAAGCAATGAGCTCAAGGGAACTGTTCCTTGGATACCAGAGGCACAAGTTGTCGTTCCCTTTGAGGTACCTGAAAATCCTCTTCACCTCTTTCAGGTGTGATTCTTTAGGATTAGCTTGAAAACGTTCACATAAGCACATTGAGAACATAATATCAGGCCTACTAGCAGTTAAGTATAGGAGAGAGCCAATCATACCTCTAAAGTTCCTCTAAAGTTCCTTTGATCGACACTTACCCCTGTTTCATCGGCATTGAGCCTGGAATTTGGGGAGATGGGAGTGTCGATGGGCCTTGAGTGGTCCATCCCATACTTGACTAGCATTTCTCTGATGTAATTCTGTTGATGAATTCTTGTTCCCTCCTTTGTTTGAGATATCTGGAGTCCCAGGAAGAACGTGAGTTCCCCTATGAGACTTATCTCAAACTCACTGCTCATGAGGTCCTTAAATTTCTCTACAAGAGTTTCGTTAGTTGCTCCAAACACAATGTCATCAACATAAACTTGAACAATCAAGATATCCTTGGACTCTTTCTTAAGGAAAAGGGTTTTGTCTATGGAACCTCTAAGGTATCCATGAGACAGAAGGAACTGAGCAAACCTGGCATACCATGCTCGAGGAGCTTGTTTAAGTCCGTAGAGGGCCCTCTCCAGGAAGTAGACGTGATTGGGTAGCTTCTCATCTTCGAAACCTGGGGGTTGAGCTACATATACTTCTTCTTTGAGGTGCCCATTTAGAAAGGCCGTCTTCACATCCATCTGGTAGAGCTTGAATCCTTTGTGGGCTGCATAGGCTATGAGAAGACGAATGGCCTCGATCCTTTCAACTGGCGCGAAGGTCTCGTCATAGTCGATCCCTTCTTCTTGTCTGTAGCCTTGAGCAACCAATCGAGCCTTGTTCCTAGCTACGGCCCCAGTATCATCGAGCTTGTTCCGAAAGACCCATCGAGTTCCTATGACATTCTTGTTTTTGGGCCTAGGAACTAGCTTCCACACCTTGTTCCTCTCAAATTGGTGTAGTTCTTCTTGCATGGCTTGAATCCAGTGTGGGTCCTTAAGGGCTTCTTTGATGCTTTTTGGTTCCACCGGTGAGACAAAGGCGTTAAAGGCACAAAAATTATTGAGAGAGGAGCGAGTTAGAACACCTTTGTCATATGGAGTGATGATGTTGTCAATAGGGTGATCTCTCTTTTGGTGGTAGTTTCTTGTTCGAATGTTTGAGACGTCAACCTGTTCCCTTGACTCTTCTTCATCTGTGTCTTGAGTCTCCTCTTCCTCAGGAGAACAGTTATGTTCAGCTTCTTCGCTGGGACTTTCGGCAGGATTCTCTTCGGAGTTCCCTCGTTGTTCCCCCTGAACACTAGATTCTGGTACGTTTTCATTCTGGGGAACAAGAGAGTTTGAAGCATCTTGTGGTTCTTTTGTTGAGGAGGGAACTTCAAAGGAGCTTTGATCTGTGGAGTTTTGATCTCCTTCATTGTTCCCTGATTGTGGGGCATTGTTCCCACTTGGATAGTCTTCATCTCTCTTTCTTGGTTCATCCTCGTCGTCTTCTTCTTCTTGTCTGACCAGCTTGAACAGAGTTCCCTTTCCTTAGACCTCTGTTCCCATCTTTACAGATTTCTCGTCGAAGATGACGTGGATGCTTTCCTCTATCTTCTTGGTCTTCTTGTTATAGACCCTGTACGCCTTGCTATGGGAAGAGTATCCCAGGAATATCCCTTCATCGCTCCTGGGATCTAATTTGCCAAGGTTGTCTTTCCCATTGTTGTGGACGAAGCATTTGCATCCGAAGGTCCTTAGATGAGAGATGTTTGGCTTTCTTCCTTTGATCAGCTTGTTGGATGTCTTTTTGATCATGGGCCTTGTCATTGCTCGAGTTCAGAATGTAAGTAGCTGTTGAGATGGCTTCAGCCCAGAAGCTTGGAGGAACTCCACTCTCTAGCATCATGGTCCTTGCCATGTCTTCTAGAGTTCTGTTTTCCCTTTCCACCACACCATTTTGTTGAGGAGTCCGAGGAGCTGAGAAATTATGGGATACACCGTTGTTGTCGTAGTACCTTAGGAACTCTGAGTTCCTCAACTCAGTTCCGTGGTCAGATCTGAGTTACTTGAGCTTGATTCCCATGCTTACTTCCATTTTCTTGATCAGTCTCTCGAACTCTTTGAAGGTATCTGATTTTATCTCAAGAAAAGCACCCATGTAAATCTCGAAAAGTCATCAATTAAGACACACATGTACCTTTTTCCTCCGTAGCTTTCAGTGTCCATGGGACCACAGAGATCCATGTGTATTAGTTCCAATGGTCTTGTAGTGCTGACCACCTTCTTGGGTTTGAACGAGCTCCTGGTCTGCTTCCCACGAACACATGCTTCGCACTTCTTGACTCCTTCAAGGTTGATTCGTGGGAGGCCAATGACTAGATCCTGTAGATGAAGCTTCAAGATTTGATTGATACCTGCATGGCCCAGTCTCTTGTGCCAGAGTTCCGTTTCGTCAATGGAACTTGCCAAGCACAGTTTCCTTGGTGGCTCAAAGTCTGTATCCAACCACATATATGTTGTTGGACCTTCTTCCTTTTAGGATGATTTTGTTAGTCTTCTTGTTGATCACTAGACATTCCTTTGAGTCAAAGGTGACGATGTTGTTCCCTTGATCACATATCTGAGAGACGCTCAAGAGATTGAATCCCAGATCTTTCACCAAGTTAACATTGCTGATTTTGATTGATTTATTGAGTAGCACTTCCCCAGTTCCTATGATCTCTCCTTTATTTTTGTTGCCAAAGGACACATGACCTCCTTCGGCCTTTGGGTGGAGTGAGGTGAGGTTGTCTTTGTTTTCGGTCATGTGGTTGGAACATCCACTGTCAATGACCCATGTGTTGTTCCCCCTCACTGCCACCTACAAGAAAAGTTAGTTTTTGAGGACCCAGGCAAGATGAATCTTGCCTGGTCCCTTGCAAGGGAAGACAGTCTCAAGTGGCACATAATCAACAATGTTAATATCATGAGAGTACTTGTTATAGTCAAAGTTCCTATGGTTGTTTCTTTTAGTGGGAACTCTAGCAGGCTTGTTGGTTTGTTGATTTTGCCTGTTCCAGTACTCGTGATTTCTCTGGGCTTGGGCCTTAGCTTTGGGACAGCTTTCCTTGTAGTGCCCATGAGCACCACAGTTCCATCAGGTCTTATAGTATTCTCCTAGGTAGTACTTAGGATGGGGTCTCTGTATCCTGTTCCTATCCATAGTTTCCTTGTTGTACACTCTAGACCTATTTCCCTTAGCTATTTGAACATACAACTTATGTCCAGTGTTCCCAGTGTAATAATCTACTTCTCCATTCACCCCACTTTCCAGAACACGAATTTTTTCTTCTAAGTGTGCATTTTTCTGTTTCTCACATTGAAGCTCTAGGGCCCTACACTCATTGATCTCTTTTTCACTTAAAGGGGACTTTCCTTTTCTAGGGCTCTCTGATTCATACCCTATTCCGTGTCTAGCAGGGACAAACTTGGTTTGGGAACTGGAGGCTTCAGAGTTCCCTTTTGATTTACTTAAGTTTTGTAGAAGGGTGTTCTCATCACTTTCTAGAGTTTTAAGCTCATCTTCAAGTTTTACGATGTGAGACAAGTAGGACTGAAGTTTTTCTAGGAGGGACACACAGTTGGGACATGGCTCAAGACCAACTAGTTCAGCATTTGTGTGTTCCGATTTTTCCAACTTCTTTTGCAATTTAATGTTGTCTTTAACAAGGCTTGAAAGAATTTTTAGCAACTCAGGTTTTTCATAATTATTCAAAGAAGCAAGAACGGATTCAGTAGTTACCTCACTGGGTTGTTCCCCAGTGGTGTCTCCTATGGCCATTGCGCACATGTCGGGTGATGCCCAAGATTCGGGATCTTCGTCTTCGTCATCGTCCCAGGTGGCGAGGTAGGCCTTCTTTCCTTGCTTACGGTAGTCAGTTCCCAGTGGGCACTCCTTTGCGAAGTGTCCCTTTTTGTAGCATTTGTAGCATGTGACGTCCGAAAGATCCTTCTCAGCAGGTTTTCTTTGGGAACTTTGTCCTTTCTGTGAGTTCCCATTTCCCTTTTTGAACTTTCCCTTGTAGAATGATCGAAGGGCCCTTGTTACGAGGACTAGTTCTTCATCCTCTTCTTCTTCAAATTCTTCATGTTGCTCTTGAACGGACTTGAGCACCTTTTCAAGTTTGAGGGCGATCCCTTGGTGTGCCCTCTTTTGCTCCTTGTCATCTATCTTTCTTTTCTCATGTCCCACCAGTTTTCCAAAGACCTGGTGAAGCATAAGAGTTCTGTTTTCAGGGTTCTCCTTGAACATCGTTCTTTCATTTGCCCACTCTCCAGTCAGCCCGTTGAAGAGTTGTTGAACCTTCATTTTATCAGTGATTTCCTCCTTAGTGATCCCAAGACCAGCCATCTTAGTGCAAAGTCCCTCGAAACAGGATTGGTAACTATCGACGGATTCTCCCATTTCCATTTGGAAATTGAAGAACTCCCTCCTCGCATTCATCTGAAGATCTTCTCGGAGATCTGAGTTCCCAATGTGCATTTGTTGGATGGCTTCCCACACTTCCTTCCCTCTGTCGAGATTTGCCACCCTATCACAATCTTGCACCGTCATAGCGTTCTTGTGGTACTGTATGGCTTTGAAGTTGGCCTCCATACACTTATAATCATTTGGCCCCCATTTGGAGAGGTCATTCTCAATCGTTGGATCAATTTTGAAGTTCCCTTTCTCCATAACGCACCAAGCCTGGTAGTCCTGGCTGCACATCCAGTTTTTCATGTCTCGTTGCCATACTTCAAATCTACCAGTGATGAGCCTTGGTGGCTTGCTGTTGTTGTGACCGACTTGGGTGAGCTCGTGAGCCATTTTGAAACCTGCGATGCTAACACAAATCTAGAGCAACCTCGCTCTGATACCAATTGTTGGATCGTAACCGGTTAGCTAGAGCTTGGGAACTGGCTGTTAAGCTGTTCCCAAGGCAGCGGAAGAAATTATCGCAAGTATTAGAAAGACAGAATGAACGCAGTTCCTTATAGAGGAACCCCACTACAACCAACTAGTTGTATGGGTAAACCTCTACCTCCGCTTGGAGGATTTTGAATGACTTACTTATATTATTGATTTGTTCCTTAGTTACAAACAACCAGATTCAAACTTCTCTGTTCCTACGAGTTCTACCTAACTCTAGCAACACTAATGAATCTTCTCAACTGAGTTCCTAAGCGAACCAATCACTAAATAAGTAACTCAAACCTTACACAGAATCGCAGTTCCCTTGCTCCTGGGAACTCGGCTTCACCGTCGCCGAGATCAGACACTCGCCGTCGGGGGCTTCTCTTCTTCTTTCTCTTTCTCTGTTGTGGGTATTTGTGAGTTCTGGGAGAAGTACTCAATCCGAGCACTATTCACTTGGCTTTATACTCGAGTGAACTTGGGCTTCAATCGCATCTTTCATTTGTGTCCGAAATGCCCTTTGCTTGGTGCCCAAGTTGTACTTTCTTCACATGTGACTTCAGTTTGAACTTGGTCAACTTCTTGAAATGATCGGACCGTTGGATCAATCGTGACAGTCTGCTCCTCATACTGTGCCTTCATCCTGTCCAAGACAAGATCCCATGATATGCGTTGATCGGTCCTTGTCCTCACATGTGAGTTCCCATGTCATGGGAACTGTCCTCTTCAGAGTTCGTTTGGGAGAAACTCTTCATCGTGTAAGCTTGTGTTCTCTGGTCATTCTTGGGAGTTCCCATTACATGGGAACATTCATCTTCAGAGTTCCCTTGATGGGAACTCTTCATTGTGTGCTTCTGTGATCTTTGGTCATTCGTGGAAGTTCTTTGCTCAACCTGTGTTCCTTAGAAATATTTGATCGAAGCACATTAGTTCCCTTATAGCGTTTGTCATTATCAAAACTCGGAGAAACTGTATCGTTGTTCCGATGTTTAGAACCAGAGGTCCCAACATCGTTCCAACAAAAAAAGAAGTAAAAACTAGTAAAACAAAATATGCAGACGTGAAAATTATAAAAATCAAAGCAAAAACCCAAAAAAGGGAACAGAAAAAGGACAAACCATATGTTCCCGCAAACCACAAGAAAACAAGAGCAATGTAAAGCATCCAACCCTAAAACCAAAACCATTAACCCTACACCCAACCCCTTAAAAACTCTACAATAGTGACCTAAAAAAAAATCTAGAATCCAAACTAGACATTGTTTATTCAAATTTTATTTTTCCATTGGGCTCTATCCTAGCCAATATCCTTTGTGAGTTTCAAAAGGGTAAGGTCTTGTTTAATACTCCGTCCGATCGATTATATAAGTCGTTTTAGAATTCTCACATATATTAAAAAAATAAATTAATTCTACCCTACTCTATCACCCTAGTTGACAGGCTATTAAGTTCGTTTTTACTTTTCTCTTTTTTTGTTTCGGTTTATCTCACCTTTTATCTCCCTCCTACGTTCATTTTACATGCAATAGATGCCCAAAAGCTGAAAAGTAAATTAAAAAGGGGGAGTACTAAGCTAGAAAAACCAAACATTCATGAAGTTATTAAATTAAAAAAAGAAAACATCTAATAATACTGATAAAGTAAAAAAGGTTAAAACGACTTGTATACTTGATCGGAGGGAGTATCTTCTTTCTATCTCATTTTGGAACATCTTCTTTCGGGGCGTAAATCCCCAAGGACTAAATCCTCACAACTACATATTAAGGCATTTGACAGTGTCCTATACACATACCCAAACAACAATATTGGTTTAATACATTTTATATGATAAAAAATTTATAAATTTTAATATGAATGATATATTATATGTGATACAATTAGGGTCAACCCAATGGGTTGGTCGACCCAAGTGATTTGTTTTTAGGTCGCTCTTAACCCATTGATTTTCAAGTTAGATTTTAACACTTAAAATTTTGAGCATATTGGTTTGAGTCATGTATTAACGAGTAGTGCAGAATCCTAAATAGCTCATTTAATTATTAGCTCATGTTATCATACCTTTTAGTGGTGATTGTGACATTTCTGTGCCCCTCATGGCTACCGAGTCTTGGATAAAATCCCTCAACCTGACAGTAGAAGAAAAATGGAGGCCATGGTTCGTAGATGGCCAAGTCGCAGGGTAAGATGATTTTCTAAATTAGGGTTGTTGATTTTGATCGTTTTTGGTAATGAATTGGTTGAATTTAGGAATGATTTTGTTGAAATTGTGGATGATTGTTGAATTTGTGAATGATTTTCATGAATTTTTGATAAATTACTTGAAATTTAGGATGAATTTGGAATTTTTGCTTGAATTTAGGGTTGTTGATGAATTTGTGTTGATTGAATTTGAGGAATTTTAATTAGTTGTTGAATTTTGTAATAACTGTGGTTTTTAAGGATATTTTTGAATTTTTCTCGGATATCCTTTTAACATCTTTGTCCGTTTTAACGCTTAATCCAATATTTTTGTTGGAATTTAAATCCTAGAAAATTTATGGTGATGTCCTAAAATCATATAGAAATGATTTTATGGATCGGTGTGAATTCTAGGATTCTTCAGTGGAAAAAGAATTTTTATTGGATAAGCCGTTTTTTTAATTATGTACTGTAAAAGTTGTAAAATACGAAACGGAAGCCTTAAAAATTGAAGGTAGCGTGATAAAATCATGGAAAATTGATTTTATTGGTCTACATAAATTACGAGATGTTTTTTGTTTAGTAAGTTTTTCCACCCGAGGTATATAATTTTACCTTTTTAACGCGAGTCCCGTTCCGAGACGGGTTTTAGTTTTAAAAGTCACCCTTTTCTTTGCCTTAGTAATGAAGGAACCAGAGGGATAGATTTAGGAAAGGGGCTCGCACTTTTGTATATTGAAAACAGAGGAAGGGATTCAAGAGAGATTCAGGACGACGACGGACTGGGGAAACTGAATTCTTCACCGTTGCATATCTTCTCCGCCCCGTCCACCTCCATCTACTCCACCTCATCTTCTTCTTCCTCTTTGTGTTTTGGTTTGGGTTTGTTTCTATTGCAAAACCGAGCCAGAGAGGGAATTAGGAAGAGCGACATAATCGGGAGAAAGAATTCTTACCGTCGGCTCTCTTCTTTGCCTCGCCGTGCGACGCCGCCGGCGACCACCAACTTGGCCGACCACCACCCACCACGAGAGCCACCACCGGGCAACACCCATCCACCCTTGGGCTTAGAGATCGAGCCAAACGAGCCATGGGCTCAAGTGAAGGTATTTATGATCGAAATTAATTAGCGGGTTGATTGCGGAGCCACCGTAAGGGCCTTTCGGTTCCGCTTTGCTAATTAAATTTATGAGTTTTATAATCTTGACGTTGATAAGGTCCCACAGGTTCAAACCGCTCGAGAAACGGACATCGAGATCTTCAGTTATAGCGAATACAAGTTTTGACACCGATTCACAGGTAAAGGACTTCGGGTAATTACTCGGGATTCGTTGTTAATCCGGTTGATCCGAGATTTGGTCACCTTTAAGAACCGTTACTAATGAAAAATTTTTATTTAGAAAATTGTTTCAAAAGTGAAGCGGATAATTAGTTATAATTTCGCCAAGATGACTCCTTAAAGCATGATAACTAAGGATTTATTATTATACAACTAAGAAGTGTTTTTCGTGAGCTCGTTGTTGAGAAATCCTTTTGTTATATTTGGCAGAAGGGTGATAAAGATTACTGTTGAATTGCTAAGGACGTTGAGCACGCCTTCTAAGGCAAGTGGAAGATTCTCTCTTGCGTTATGGTTATTAACGAGGGATTGAATTCCTTTTGATCCTCATGTTGGGAATAATTTGTATGTTGAATAAAGTTTGATAGGTTGTTATTTTGTTAGAAATAACGACCATGTCGTTATTTCAGTTTTTACGTTAGAATTGAACTTAGGACCATTGTATGATTAGCTGTCTCATGCTGAGACATTGTTGTGAAATAAGATGGTAGAGATGGGAGTTTAGACTCCAAGACATCTCTTTAGTGGTCCTGTGCTGAAACACTGTTGCAAAATAGGTAGTCCAGGGGTAGGAGCCGAGTCTCCAATGACCTCTTTATAACAAAATCTGTATTGGGGGGCGTAGCTTGCTAGCGTATCCCAATATTGGAGTCATGACTCATGTGACGCTTCACGTTGAAGGAAGACAATGGTGCACTCTAGCTAAGTGCAGTTGACACTCGGTTGTTGGCCGAATCTCGGTTGTTGGCCGAACATGTATAAATGATCATGGATGAAATAGGCCCTCTGATCTCGGTTGTTGGCCGAATCTCGGTTGTTGGCCGAGGATATATGTAAATGATCATGGATGAAATAGACCCTCTGATCTCGGTTGTTGGCCGTACTACGTAAAAAACTATTAAATGGTGCGAGTGCATAGATTGAGAGTAATGATAGATAAGTGTGTTAGGCACATTAATGTACCAAGATGGTTAGTCCATTCGATAATCATTATTGCTCCCTGTTATGAATGATTCTTAATCAAGCTTTGATTAAGTCAATCTGATTAGTCGATGGAGGCTTTTCAAAATGTTATGTGATTAATATGGGTTCCCAACAATTGTTCATGTTTCGTTAAGGAACCACAAGTTGTGGTGTCCTATCTCTTGAATATACGAGTCTCCTTCTAATTCTCTATAAGACTGCTAACTGTTGGATCATAATCCGAGTCTAATCGGATTTGGATGCCAATATGTTTAGTTACAACCATAAGAACCAAGTTAGTTTCTCCGCTTGCTTAGTCTTTCATTAGACTAACCCGTCCATCTTCTTTTCTTTTATATGGTCGGCTGGTGTCCACCGTTGGTTTACGACACATCAGGTTCTTCTTGGAAGTTGATTCAAGAGGCGGATTCAGAAGTTTGAAGCTCCAAAAGTTGAAGAAAGGTTTCCAATGGCTATACTTGAGTGAAGAACATGGTTGAACTACTTCAAAGCGAAGCTGAGTTTCAGAAATAAGAACTTAAGGAAGACTTGATGAAGATTTTGTTTAAATAGAAAGGTTGTTCTATTTATTTACTAATTTTTTTAAGTTAAGGCTTGCATAAGACCTTTTATTCTCTTTTCCGCTGTAAAGTTTTACTTAATTTTGTTAGGTTTTAAATGGTTTCATTTACCTTGTTCTAGTAAGTTCTGTCAGGTTAAAGCCTTGGGTAACTCTGGTTTAGTCCTAATCGGGGTTACTGGCGGTAATACCTCTAGGGTAAGTAAGGGGGTGTTACAAATTTGTTGATGAGTTGAATTTAATTGGAATTTACAAAAGATATAATATTTGAATTTTGTTGATGAGTTGATTGTAAAGTGAAGTCATGAGGAATTTTAATTAGTTGATGTTGATTTTAATAAAATTGGTTGTTGATGAGTTGATTTTAGTTGAAACTAGTTATGACCCGGGCCTTGCCCGGGGGCTTTTTAAATAAACAAATTGTAATATATTGATTTACATATGATATATATATTATAATTTATATAGTGAGAAAATAATAATTCAAATAACTTAACTAATGATTGCATACGTAAAATTATTTTTTCTTATTATAATATATTTAATTATAAAAATATATTAATAATATTTTGTCATTAAAATAATATTATTTACTTGTTATATCATTTTCATAATCATAAAAAATTTAATGCGACCTGTTGGGTCAACCCAAACCCGCAAGAAAACCGCGAAGAATTGATCTAATTAACCCGTAAATTTTAACGACATGAATCTGTACTCGGTCTTAACCCAAAATGACCGAACCAAAACTTGAACGAACCAATCTGTTTAATTAATTTAGCATTAAGGGAGCATTAATTTTTATTTATTTATTTAAGGATCTGTAATATGAAAAACCAACATACTTATATATATAGAAAATTTCAAAATGTCATAAATTAAATAGAAAAATAATATAAGAAAATAAAAATTAATATAAAAATATGTAATTAAAGATTTGTTTCATATAAATTAAAACCTTGTCACATTTATGGATCGAAAATAAATATAAAAAGAACCCGTAACTAAGTATATGGTGATTGAGATACTAAAATTTACAAACAATACAACCTTTAATTATTCTATTTGCAGATAGAATATTAATATAAAAATTCAATATAATTATGTATGAAAAATTTAAAAATTATCTTGTGTAGCAAGATTAATATAAAAAATTTGGAAAATTAATATGAAAAATCCATGATTAAAAATATGGCTCATATTAATTAAAAAATTGTCATGCTTATAGAAAGAAAATTAATATTAAAATCTTAAAATTAATATTAAAACTCATTTTTAAAAATACTATCCATAATAAATAAAAAAACAACTTATCATACTTTTGAATAGAAAGTCAATATGAATAAATCCAAAAATTAATATAAAAAATTTGTAATACAAAACTTGGATCATATAAATTGCAAAGGTGTCATCATAATTAAAACCTTGTCACATTTATGGATAAAAAATAAATATAAAAATAACTCGTAACTAAGTATATGGTGATTAAGATTTTTTTTTATATAAGGAAAAAATTAGGAGACCACCTAGGGGGGTCTTAGAGCATCCTTGCAGATGAGAACTTGGAGTTCTAGGTTATCCAAAAGAGTGTTGGTATGATAGATGTGGCACAGCTTAACGATTTTATCGGCCATATCATTGCACTCCCTACCAACATGTTTAACTGATTTGACCTCAAAGAGCTGAAGTGAAACCATAATATCCGAGATTAATATTTCAATTTCTCATGCACATTGTCCACAACCATTTAAATTTAAGAACAATACAACTTTTAATTGTCATATTTATAGATAGAATATTAATATAAAAATTCAACATAATTATGCATAAAATAATTTAAAAATTATCATGTGTAGAAAATTAATATAAAGAATTGATGATTAAAAATATGGTTCATATTAATTAAAACTTTGTCATGCTTATAGACATAAAATTAATATTAAAGTCTAAAAATTAATATTATTCATAGTGATTAAAAATACTATCATAATGAATAAAAAACTTATGATACTTTAGGTTAGAAAATCAATATGAATAAATCTGAAAATTAATATAAAATTTTTTAAATCAAAACATGGATTGTATAAATTGCAAAGGTGACATTCATATAAATAGAAAGTAATATAAAAATGAATCATAATTCTGGATAGAAATTTATATTGCTAAAAAATTTGTACTATTATGAGTAAGAAATAAATATAACAAATAAAAAATAAAAACATATTAAAAAAGCTTTCATAATTATCTATAAAATTTAAAATAAAATATCAAAATCTTGCGCAGATATAGATAGAAAATTAGAAATTTTAAAATATCAAAAGCTTTCATATTATTAGAGTGCTCGTAGGAGTACGCATAGATATAGATAGAAAATTAAAATTTTTAAAATAATATAATATAATGAAGATATAGATTAATATAACATGATAGTTTATGATAACGTGTAAGATTTTGTGCCTGTTATAAAATGAATTTGATATAGATAGAAAATTAAAAATAAATAAATAATATAATATAAGGAAAGCAGAGATCGTGTATTGTATATTTGTATATATATATATATATATATATATATATATATATATATATATATATGATAAATAAATACGTGCAAGATCAAAATTACATAGTATAAGGAGTTAATAATCTCATATCAAATTGATAAATATTTATAAATAAAAATATAGTGTGTAAATTATATAATATATAATTCATATAAAAATATATTATTAAAGATAGGGTGAATATTTTAAAATCAATTTGACTTAAGTAGTAAATTAAAAATTAAAATATATTGTTATATAAGAAAGATAGAGATCAAATAACCTAATATACAATTTACAATATATAGTATATGATAACGTAATATGTGGATGATAAATCTCATATCAAATTAATAAAAATATTTATTTTTAAAGATAAGGTGGATAAATTACCTAATATATAATTTATGAAAAATAACATTATTAAAAATAGGATGATTTGAATATAAGTTCTTATCTATTGATAAAACTAATGGGTAGAGATATAAATTTATATAATCTCATATTAAATTGATAAAAAAAATTATTAAATAAGATGGGTCCACAAAATTGGAAATTTCATAAGGTGATTGAATTATATAATATATGATTAATTAAAAAAATTATTATTAAAAATAGGGCGACTGTAAGATAAATTCTTAATGACGAAACTGCCCAAAAGTGCTTCAGGTTTAGAAGATATATATATTGATTTAGATAATTAAATTAGTTGAATTTTGTTGATGAGTTGATTGTTAAGTGAATTCATAAGGAATTTTAATTAGTTGGTGTGAATTTAATTTTTTGATGTTGATTTTAGTTGATTTATATTTATAGTATGGCCTCACCACCACACCATGATAGAATTGATCATGTTCAGTTAATACACCAGCTTTAGTCGGTTTGTATCAAATTTGTTATAAGTCGGTTTAGTCCAGTTCATTTACTTTCTTGTAGAAGGGGTATGAAGAGATCTAGTATAAATACTAAGAGCATCGTTTGTAATAAGACAATCTGGTCATTTTAATAAAGCTTCTTTCCCTTCATGTGCTCTATTTTCTGTAACTTCACTGTTACATTCATCTTCACCTCTTTTCTGTCCAGATTCATCATGTTCTACTGATCACGATTGATCATTCTTTCATATTCTGACATGGTATCAAAGCATGAATCGATCCTAAATCACGTTTCCGCACCTCACATACTTTCAATCGTTACTTGTTTCACCTCGTCTTCAGCTGCCGTTCTCCAGATCGTAGCTCATTTGACCTAATTTTTCAGTTCAAAGCTCGATTAAGCTCAATCTCCTTTTGCAAATCTTACAATGACGAAAGAAGACGAAAGCAATGAATATACTTTTACGAAGATCATATATACAAGCGATCCGCTGTACGTACATCCTTCGGATAAGCCTGGACAGCTACTGGTTTCGCAAGTTTTTGATGGCAAAATGTACAACGAATGGAGATGTTCGGTACGTTTTTCCTTATCTACCAAGAACAAACTATGTTTCATTGACGAATCTTATCCTAAACCGAAGCCAAATTCTAAGTTTGTGAACAATTGGAAACGGTGCAATGATCTAGTTTTGTCTTGGATCTTCAATAGCTTGAGTAGAGAAATTCGTAGCAGTGTTATCTACTGTGATTTAGGTCAAGAAGCCTGGAATGAGCTTGAATCTCGATTTCTTCAATCGAGTGGTACTCAATTATATTCTGTGCAAAAGGAACTTAGTGTAGTTTCACAAGGAAGTAGCACTATTACTACGTATTATACTCGAATTAAAGTCCTATGGGATGAGTTTACGAGTCTTAAGAAAAAGGCCTAGTTGTGCTAAATGTGGAGCTCTATAGAATGTTTGCAAAGAAGATGATGAGGAACGTCTTATTCAATTTCTCATGGGGCTAGATGAGAGCTATTCCACAGTCAAAGGTGCAATACTGATGATGACACCTCTTCCAACCTTAGCGCATGCATATCCGCTTTTGTTACAGGAGGAGAAGCACAGGGAAATCAGTCATAAATCAAAGATTGTGTAAGAGGCAACATCTATGAATGTGCATACAGATCAGATTACTATGTCCAAATTCGAGTTTGTAGCTTTATTTGCTGGCAAAAATTCACACTCTAAAGGCAAACCAGATATACAGAACCAGAATCCTAATCAGCCTACTACTACACAGGATACTTCATAGAAATTCTATACTCATTTCCACAAAACCAGTCATACAGTTGATAAGTGCTATCGTCTCATGGTTTTCCACCTAACTTTAAGTTCACTAAGAAGAAAGAAAAGGTGGTGGCTCAAGCAGGAATTGACAATTCAGAAGGGAGTTCTAGCTCCACCAGTGATGCAAATCTAAATTTATCTAAGCTTCAACAACTTCTCACTATGCTGAAGCAAGGGAACACACAAAGTTTCAGTGGATCTGCACAGAAGATTTCTTCTGACATAGAGACTTCAATGGCTGGTTTGATCCCTAAACCACTTTATGTTGTTGGTACATGGATCATTGACAGTGGTGCTAGTAATCATATGTGCAAAGACTTGTCTCTTTTCACTACTTACAATGAAGTATCCAAGCCATATTTTGTGGTTCTGCCTAATGGACAGCGGATGTCAGTCAATATTGAGGGAGACATCACCTTGTTTTCTAATCTGAAACTTACCGGAATGTTGTACATGCCTTCTTTCAAATATAATCTGCTTTCTGTCAAGAAGCTTGTTGAGCAATTTGATTGTTCAGTGGTTTTCTCAAGGGATTGTTGTGTGATGCAGGACCCTTCTCTGAGCAGGCGACAGGTTCTTGGTAACGTAGAGGAGCAACTTTATTTGTTGCTTCAGAAATCAGTATCTTATAGTTCAGTTTCTTCATCAGGTTTTTCTTTCACTCAGTCTAACAATAAGTCTGATCTGTTATGGCATACCAGATTAGGCAATTTACCATTTTACAAATTGCAAGCTTTGTCTCTAGCTAAAGACAGTGAATGTTTGAAGTCTTGTGAAGTTTGTGCAAAGTCTAAACAACATAAGCTTCTTTTTCCTTCTAGTAAAAATTCTTCTATTCGAGTTTTTCAACTCATTCATGTAGTTATTTGGGGGCCTTATCACACTCCCACTTGTAATGAATACAAGTACTTCTTAACTGTTGTTGATGATTTCAGTCGAGCAACGTGGACACACTTGTTAATTACAAAAAATAGTGCTTTCAGCTTTATTCAGACTTTTGTGGCTATGGTTGAGACACAATTTGGCCAAAGAGTTCAGATTTTGAGGTCTGATAATGCCTTAGAGTTGGGATCCAGTCATAACACAAGAGCTTTTCTGAATGAAAAAGGTATTATACATCAAACCACATGTGTTGCAACCCCACAACAGAACGGTGTGGTGGAGAGGAAGCATAAACACTTGTTGGAAACAGCCCGGGCACTTATGATTCAGTCTAAACTACCTGTTACTTTTTGGGGTGATGCAGTATTGGTATAGCCACTCATCTCATCAATAGGTTTCCTACCAAGTTACTCAATGGATCTTCACCATATGAATTGCTTTATGGGAAGAAACCGGATTATAACACTTTAAGAAGCTTTGGCTATCTTTGCTATGCTTCTACATTGAGACAAGGAAGGGATAAGTTTGAACCACGAGCATCTAAGTGTGTTTTCATAGGATATCCTTTTGGAAAGAAGGGATACAAAGTTTACAACATGGACACTCATGAGGTACAAGTGTCTCTTGATGTTATTTTCCATGAAGAACTGTTTCCTTTTACTCAACAACAATCTTCCTCATCTCTTTTTCCACCCTGCACATAATCATTCTTTGATGATGTGCATTCTTTGTCCACACCAGAACCCTCTCAAACACATTCACCAGTTCATTCTCCTCATACTCAGCCTTTAGCTTCATTTTTTCCTTCTACACCATCATCTTCTTCTCAGGCCTCACCTATTTCTCAAGTTTTACCTACTTCTCAGGCCTCACCTTCTTCAGTTTCATATTCCTCTATCATTTATCATCCTTTTACCTATCCACAACATCCTCTTCGAAGAACAGAAAGAATCTCGCACCCACCTTCTTATTTGAAGGATTATGTGTGCAATTCTATTTCTTTGCAAACCATGGAACCATCTCTTTGTCCTCACACTTTAACTAGTACAACCACGTCTTGTTTTGCTTTCCATGCTCTATCTTCTACTCTGACCAATGATGAGAGAGAACCTTGGTCTTATCATGAAGCTTCCAAAGATCCTCGATGGATAAAAGCAATGCAAGAGGAGTTTTCTGCACTAGAACTCACTAAGACATGGAGTTTGGTGCCTCTACCTGAACGGAAGAAACCAATAGGCTGTCGTTGGGTATATAAATGTATTAACTGCGGTTCTTAAGGATATTTTTGAATTTTTCTCGGATATCCTTGTAACCTCCTTGTCTGTTTTAACGCTTAATCCAATATTTTTATCGGAGATTAAATCCTAGAAAATTGTAGATGATATCCTAAAATCACAAAGAAATGATTTTATGGATCGATGTGAATTCTAGGATTTTTCAATGGGAAAAGAATATTTATTGGATAAGCCGTCTTTTTAATTATGTACTATAAATGATTTAAAATACGAAACGGAAGCCTTAAAAATTGAAGGTAGCAAGATAAAATCATGGAAAATTGGTTTTATTGGTCTACATAATTTACGAGACATTTTGTATTTAGTAAGTTTTTCCACCCGAGGTATATAATTTACCGCTTTAACGCGAGTCCCGTTCCGAGACGGGAAATCCCATATTAGCCGACCCTCACTTACTTAATGAAGGAGGAAAGGCCAACTTTTATCTCTGTTCAACGCTTTTGGATAAGAATAAAACAAAGTGAGATTGGAGAAAGAGAAAATGGATGAACAACGGACTTGGAAGAATCATTCTTCACTGCCGGCTACATCTTCTTCCTCACCTTTCACCTTCCACCTCCATCTTCATCTCCTACCTCATCTACTCCTTCTTTCTCTTAGGTAGGCTGGACATTGCTGCTTTAAATCAGAACCATGAGAGAAATCAGGCGGAACGACAATCGGGAAGAAAGAATTCAAGTCTACACCGTCGGCTAGCTTCTCGCCTCGTCGTACATCGTCACCGACGATCGGTAGCTTGTCTAACCACCACCCATAGCAAGAGCTGCCACTGGGCAATACTCGACCACCCTTGGGCTCGGGGATCGAGCCACCATTGAGCCAAACGAGCCATGGGCTCGAGGGAAGGTAAATACGATCGAAATTAATTAGCGGGTGATTGCGGAGCCACCGTAAGGGTCTTTCGGTTCCACTTTGCTAATTAAATTTATGGTTTTTATAATCTTGATGTTGATACGGTCTCACAGGTTCAAACCGCTCAAGAAACGGACGTCAGGATCTTCAGTTATAGCAAATACAAGTTTTGGTTACCGATTGGCAGGTAAAGGACTTCAGAAAATTACTCGGGATTCGTTGTTAATCCGTTTGATACGAGATTTGGTCACCTTTAAGAACTGTTGCTAATGAACAATTTTTATTTAGAAAATTATTTCAAAAGTGAAGCGGATAATTAGTTATAATTCCGCCAAGATGACTCCTTAAAGCATGATAACTAAGAATTTAGTATATATCGATATTCGAAAATTAAATTGTTTATCGATTAGGAAGTTGTAGGAGTCGAGAATATAACTAATAAGTGTTTCTGTGAGCTCGTTGCTGAGAAATCCTTTTGTTATATTTGTCAGAAGGATGATAAAGATTACTATTGAATTGCTAAAGACATTGAGCACGCCTTCTAAGGCAAGTGGACGATTCTCTCTTGCGTTATGGTTATTAAAGAGGAATTGAATTCCATTTGATCCTCATGTTGGAAATAATTTATATGCTGAATAAAGTTTGATAGGTTGTTATTTTGTTAGAAATAACGACCATGTCGTTATTGCAGTTTTTGCGCTAGAACTGAACTTAGGACCATTGTATGATTAGCTGTCTCATGCTGAGACATTGTTGTGAAATAAGATGGTAAATATGGGAGATTAGACTCCAAGACATCTCTTTAGTGGTCCTATGTTGAAACACTGTTGCAAAATAGGTAGTACAGGGGTAGGAACCGAGTCTCCAATGACCTCTTTATAACAAAATATGTATTGGGGGCGTAGCTTGCTAGCGTTTCCCAATATTGGAGTCACGACTCATGTGACGCTTCACGTTGAAGGAAGACAATGGTGCACTCTAGCTAAGTGCAATTGACATTCGGTTGTTGGCCGAATCTCGGTTGTTGGCCGAGCACATTTAAAGGATCATGGATGAAAAAGGTCCTCTGATCTCGGTTGTTGGCCGAATCTCGGTTGTTGGCTGAGCACATATAAATGATCATGGATGAAACAGGCCCTCTGATCTCGGTTGTTGGCCGAACTACGTAAAAACTACTAAATGGTGCGAATGCACAATTTGAAAGTAATGAAAGATAAGTGCGTAGGCACATTAATGTACCCGGATGGTTAGTCTATTCGATAACCATTCTTGCTGCCGGTTATGAATGATTCTTAATCAAACTTTGATTAAGTCAATATGATTAGTCGATGGAGACTTTTCAAGATGTTATGTGATTAATATGGGTTCCCAACAATTGTTCATGTTCTCTCTCTTGATTATGCGAGTCTCCATCTTATTCTCTCTAAGACTGCTAACTGTTGGATCATAATCCGAGTCTAATCGGATTTGGATGCCAATATGTTTAGTTACAACCATAAGAACCAAGTTAGATTCTCCGCTTGCTTAGTCTTTCATTAGACTAACCCATCCATCTTCTTTTCTTTTATATGGTCGGCTGGTGTCCACCGTTGGTTTACGATACATTAGGTTCTTCTTGGAAGTTGATTCAAGAGGCGGATTCAGAAGTTTGAAGCTCCAGAAGTTGAAGAAAGGTTTCCAATGGCTATACTTGAGTGAAGATCATGGTTGAACTACTTCAAAACGAAGCTGAGTTTCAGAAATAAGAACTTAAAGAAGATTGGATGAAGATTTTGTTTAAATAGAAGGTTGTTCTATTTACTAATTCTTTTTAAGTTAAGGCTTGTATAAGACCTTTTATTCTCTTTTCCGCTATAAAATTTTATTTAATTTTGTTAGGTTTTAAATGGTTTCATTACCTTGTTTTAGTTTGTTCAGTCAGTTTAAAGCCTTGGGTAGCTTCGGTTTAGTCTTAATCGGGGTTACTGGCGGTAATACCTCCAGGGTAGGAAGGGGGTGTTACAGAAGTGGTATCAGAGCTGAAAGTTCCTAAGTCTTGCTTAAGACTTTCATCTTCTATATAGAATTATGGAGAATTCTATATTGGTGTTGTCTATTGGGCGGGCCTTCAATCGGGACAACAAATAAATTTATAAGTCAAGACCTCGCTGAGTATAGGGGAGTCAGGATCGTTTCACGAGAATCAAGGTTGTTCGTTTATCGACTACTAAAAATCAAACAAAGCAAGCAAAACACACACAAGCAGCTTCCTTAACGACGTTGTCAGGGTCGTTAACGAACCACCGCAAACAAAAGACTAAAACTACCGACCTAAACAGATTCAATACTGAGGCTACGAACTCGACAACGAATATCACTTAAGAAAATTCAAATAAAAACAAAAATCTAGGACAAAGGACACCACAACATAGTCATGCATATAAACTCGTAAGAAGATAAGATCTTGCCTTTAAACAGATAAATTCATCAACTTTCGTTGACTATCACGTAAATTAACCTACTTTCATAAACCAATTCACTCAATTGCTTGTTTTGGATCTAAAGCTTGAAACTTTCGTATTCAAACAATATCAACCTTCAAGTCTATAACTTTCTCTTTCAATCAAGTTAAAAACTCAAATCACCTTGACTTTCATCCAGGTTTTAAGCACAACAAACAATCTCAAAATGGATAGAAGGCAATCAACACATACTCTTACTCCTCAAACATGCATAACTATGCCGGGTTTAACCCCGACCCTAGAAAAGAAGACTACTCACTACTCATAACTAAGAAACAAATAAATTCAACAAAAGAAATCATTGAAAACAAAACACTACTCAAATTAATAAGAAATATTGTCTTACAGAAATTTAGAAGAAACCGAAAAAAATACAAAATACCGAACCAAAATCACGATTAACGACCTCGGTAACTCTCGTCCACCGAGATCTTGATCTCGACTCCGATCCTCTCTCTCCTCTCTCGGCTCTTCCTTTTTTCTTCAATCGATCCCCCCCTCTAGCTAAATAAGAGGGCTATTTATACTAAGAAAGCTAGAAAATAAAAAGGCTAGAAGATAAAAACTTTCCTAAAAAGATAGAATTAAAATCCTAGAAAGATAGAAATAAAATCTAGAAAGATAACAAGACCTAAAATACATAATATAATAACCCTAAAATCATAAAAAGATACTCTACCGACACAGAAATAAATCCCCGCATAGGATCAGTGAGTCACAGAATCAAACTCTCGAAATCTTCATCACGTGGCCTCGTTAACGACCCCTTACAGCCTCGTTAACGACCCCTTACAGCCTCGTTAAGGAGTCTGGGCTTGGCTTTCTTCAATATTTCAACTCCAGAAATTTAAACTTCGACTTCTTCATCTTGTATTCCTCCGTCTTTCATTATAGCGCTCCAAATTCAGCTCCATATAGCACCTTTTCCTCTCTAAAACCTACAAAAACACAAAAAACGGAGTAACTTCCATACTTTTCACAAAATATGCAAAACTATCCAAAAACACACAAAACTAATCCTAAACTTATCAAAACTAGTCCTAATAAACTAAGAAAACATACTAAAAACTATACTAAAAATACGAACATCAAAATACCCCATACTTAAACTTGCTTGTCCTCAAGCAATCACTAAACAATAACCAAAACCAAACAAACATACCCATCAAGACATAGCCATCATCTAAAAAGCAACATCATACATAGAAGAAAAATAACAAATGATTATTAACGTCATCACACATATATACACCAAATAGACATAAGAAAATACAATCCAACCTCACAAGGGATAATAATGTGTTTCGCTCAACTCTCAAGTGTATAGGCTTATAAATTCAACTCTCAACTCATCTTATATACAAAAACTCATAGAAATTGGAACTTATATCACCAAACTCTCCACCCAAGATTTGTCAAAACAAGCAAAAATCATCAAAAGAACTTAGGGGGCTCAATGAAAAACTTCATAGAAGCTTCCATTCGGCCGGGTTGTAATGGGGCTTGGTAAATACAAAGGGCGTGGAAATTTTTTGGCCATGTGGTGCTAATAATATCTGGGAATCAAAGACTCCTAAAAACTCACACATCTTACCAAAAACTTCATAAGAAATATACCAAACTCACTCAAATTTTTATGCACACTCATTCACTCACCCAACATATCCTAGAAAATCTCATAAAAATAAAAAGAATATCTGATTTTATGTATAAACACACATGCACTTCAAACTCACTTTCTTTTTCTCCCTTTTTTCTTTTTTTCCTTCGTGCTGCCTCGTTAACGAGCCACTTCAGTGTCGTCAACGAGCTTCATCGTGTACTCCTCTTTCTTCTAAACAACTTCTCTTTCAACCATCAACTTTATTTCGTGCATATTTTACTATCAAGAGATCTTTCTTTTACAACTATTAAAAACAAGAGACTTCCAATCTACCCTTCCCAATAATTCCTCAATTTCGAACCAAACATAATATTGCACTCAACAAAACATACCTTTCCAATCTAAGTCCTAATCCCCGGATAGGGTCAAGCTTATCTCGGCTAGGGAACAATTTTGTGGAGCTAAAAATAAAAGGCTCCAGGCTCAAATTGGCTTCAAAAAGAAGGATCATGTAAGGGTGGATATGAAAAAATAGGGCTTATAAAAATAAGTTCTCTATCATCTGATTCTCACAAGTAATGAACTATAAATCTTATATAGGTCTCAAGAAATAGATAACCATTACAATTTGAAGAGATTATATGCATAAGGATAGTAAATCACACAAGAAAAGAAGAGGGATTTTTTATGTTCTCCCTATAAGGCCAAAAACAAGTCACAAGGTAGTAATTTTTGTTGGATTGCATCACTTATGCTATAAAGTATATGTGCTGAATTTCATCAAGTGCTACTCCTTCTAAAAACACAATTTTATAACAAGAATCCGGCTATACTATCAAAGACATGCTTGCAAGGAATTATATGATCATTCTAGCAACTACCATCATAGAACTTTAAGAAAGGGATATCTATCAATTCCAAAACTCTTTTTTAGATTTTTCAATTTTTTTTTGAGTTTTTTTTCTGGAACAAAACTACTTAAAACAAATAAACACATAAGTGATAAGGTATTTTCGATGGTCGTTAATACGTATCAAAGAAACCTAACTTAACCAACTCAATAGAGCGGCAAGTAAGGGTCGATCCCACAAGGACTCTTGTAAATGTGTTATTACTTAAGTTCTAAGTAATTAATATGGGGGTGGGGTTTGTAATTGTAAATTCTAAACTACTATGCAAAACAGAATTAAATATGAATGCAGAAGATGGTTTATATCAATAAGAGACAAACGTGTTCAACTAGTTAAATCCATCATGATATTGATTTGTTGATCATTGATTCTCTTGATTCTCTTCTCACTTGAATAATCTATTGTGGATAATGATCCTACTAAGGATTAAAACCCAAACTTCATATTTAGTTGATAGAACTACCAGTCTAACAACCCTAATTAAATAACAACCTAGAAGACCTTCTAGATTCAATTAAATAACAACATAATGCTCCAAGTTATCAATAGAAACAAGCACTAAGAGCAACCAGACATCTAAGTCACTTGTGAATTTATTCCCTTCTTCAACCAATTAGTTCAACCGATACTAATTTGATTAAAGTATACTCTTGATCAAATTAACTCCGACCGGTAATTAATCAGATTCAGTTTTAACTAAAAATTCAATTAGGTGATCAATCTAACAAAACCCTAGTTTAGTTTCAATTAAGCATAGGGAATAATTTCTATTCAAGTTTGTTGAGAATCAAATCAAACCTCACAACTATATACAAATCATGATTTCAATAACTAGCCAAACACAATAAATTTAGCAATGCATAATTGAATTGAAAACAAACTTACAAGAGTTTCAAAGTTGCTCTCTTGAGAGAAAACCTTAGCCTCCAAAGTTGATCAAAAGTTCTCATAAATTAAACTAACATAAAGTATATATATGTCTCTCAAAATAACCCTCAAAAGATATATCTTTAAGCATACACTCGGATAAGATATAACCAAGCCCAAAAGTCGGTCTAAGATATCCGCGTAAAAACACCGATTGCGCGGTTTTGCAATATTGCGCGGCCGAACAATGTTCCATCCCGCGCAATCATCCCTCAGTTGGGATTGCTCGGGTTAGGTGCCAAATTGCGCGGCCGAGCAATTTGTCAACCCGCGCTTTTGCCCTCGGTTCAACATTTAAGTGACACTTCAAAAGCTGTTTTGACCTACTTAGAGTTGGAATTTGGACTCGAAGTAAAAATATGAATTATAGATCTTCGAGTTAGCTTTCCAGTGATACCAAATTTAGCCTCATCCGAGCACTATGGATCCCAAACCAAGCATTGCAAGATAGAGGTGTCGAAACAAGAACTCCAATGAATAGCCCGGATTTAAGCGTTCTTTTCACACAAGCTCTTGGGCCTTAGCTCTTCTAATCTTCACTTTTATCACTATAAGATTCCTCAAACTCCACCATAGTCATTTAATATCCATCCCGTCAATGCTTGTTTACCTAAAGATCTACAATCGAACAAAACAAGCGCAACTACCCAAATTTCCTAGAAAACCTAAAAACCTGAGAACTAGACTAAATTAAGCTAAAACCATGCAAAATAAACATAAATATGCATCCTAAACACTACCTAAATGCAAGTTATCAATAAGACACATAAGATAACAAGTTGTCTACTCTCTCCCACCCCATACTTAAAATTACAGTGTCCCCTCTGTAAGAAAAACAAGAAGAAGGAAAGAAATAGAAAAGAAAACAACAAAAAGAAAAAAAAAACATAAAAACTTACAACGTCTCAAAAGTGGAAAACAAGGAAAACGTCTTCTTCAAGCTGAATCACTGGTTTGGTGGAGGAAAGTAGTGCTTGAAGTTCCCCATGAAGTCGTACATCGTCCTCCAACGTTCTGCATCTTCCACTTCTCTCTGACAATGCCTCTCATCCTCCATCGACATGCGAGCGGAATAGACGATTTCCCATCTATCCATCCTCCTATGAATGTGGTCCTGTTGGAGGTGAAGCTGTTGCATCTGTGCAGAAAGATCCTCGGCCCATGGTGGTGGCATACTCGATCCAGTGTACTCGGGCTGAGGAGGTGGTGGGTAGTGAGGCTGGAAATGGTCTTTGTACAGCACCGGGTTGTATGGCATCAGACCATAGGAATGAGGGTCGGTAGTCTTCCTCGGGGCCTCGTTAACGAAGCTGGGTGCCTCGTTAGGAACGTAGGAAGAAGGCTGGAAATGGTCGTTAACGAGTCTGGTAGGTTCATCAATGAGGACGTTGGTGCCCAAAACTTCCATGTCGAGGTCTTCATCCTCGAAGTTAAGCTCTTCCGTGCCTCCCTCTATGTCGGCCTCTTCAGTGTCTTCGCCAACTACCTCGGTATCCTCATCTTCTTCTTCATCCATGCCGTCTCCTTCTCACTCGAATCTTGTCTCACACGGCCGAAGTGATAGCTCATCCTCCGGCTTGGGCTCTAACGGGTAAGCATGACCCATCCACACCTCGTACCAATTTGGTACGTAGAGTAGCTCCAACATGTCAAGGGTAGGTGTAACGAGGCGGTCTTGTACTTTCACTTTGAACCCTCCCTCGGCTTGGATGAAAACACTAGAGCTATACCAATAGCTCTTGTTGAGGAGGTGAGCATGAGCCGGCTTGTAGCGAGTAAGGTCGACTCCCAAGTTTGTAGCCAAGAGACTGACCAAGTTTCCACACCATACTTCTTTGGACTTGGTTGATTTTTCAATGTAGTAGAGCCACTCATACCCCAAATTCAAAGGGTTGGGCTCCTAAAAAAGGATAGTGCGAAGACAAACAACTTCCGTCCTTGTTGGCCTGTTTAGCTCTCTCTTCGGCCAAAATGTAGCGGCTAGGACTCGAAGGATGATCCTAAAAATGGGGTTGATGACGCTTGCCCCGGATAATGCCGCAGCGGAGGGCTCATCCTCCCCGGTGATGTAGCTCCAAGTTCTTGTCACCTTGTAATCTTTCAAGATGTACTCTCTAGAAGGGTTTGGGAGCTCCAGAATTGTGTTGAACTCCGCCATGGTGTATTCTCGGCTCACATTACCGAGCCTAAACCTGATGCGTCCCGCCGAAGTCTTTGACGGAAAAATTGTCTCTAAAGTGGCCAAAAACTCGGATGTGAGGGCCGGAAAATGTGATAGAGTCTCCTTCTTCAACAAATGAGGCACACCGAGAATGGTGAACGCCTCCTTGACATCCGTGTAAATCCCCATGGCTTTAGCACTTGTCCTTGAGAACCATCGAGTGTTGTGGTCTTTGTCTAGGATTGCATTGTATCGATCTGCTTGCCCTTGAGTGCGCAAGATCACATTGTCCATGCGAGGTGGAGATGGGGACCTCTGGTTCCTCCTCTTCTTCTGAGCTCGGGTAGCGGGTCTGCTGGAACTTGCCATGTGATCTATAAAACAACATGATTTTCCAAGATAAGATCCACTCAAGTTAGGTTAGGCAAGAGACCCCATACTTGGTCTCGAAATAATCCTGCGATTTATTCGTTAACTTCCCAATTGGGTTGTTTACGAATCTGGACTGGGTATTGATTTTTGAGGTTATGCAGGGTCGTTAACGAGCCTGGGTGGGTCGTTAACGAGCTGCCGAGAGCCAGTTCATAGAATTCCGAGTTTTATGAACTTTAAAAATCCAGCCAAAATCAAGCATGCAATCCTCTATAATCCTTTGCTAGACCCACAATCGGATATATGCACCCCATACTTGCTCAATTACCCATCCCGAACATGCTTTAATTTACCCGAAATTGATATGGCAAAGATTGAACTTAATACTAGAACAAGAAAAATTCATGATTTTCAAATCAAATTTTCACAATGTAGACATCTAACATGAATATTCTTCCCACGATTAAGAACAACTAAGTACAATCAAACTTTTATGAGCAAAATCCAAACATGTAATTCGATCCTCTCTATGAACACAATTCAAGACATGAACTTTCTACCCTAAAAACCATGAATCATGCAATTTCGAGTTAGGGTTTAGAAATCATACCGGAGAATCGAGAAATTGAAGAACAAGAGATCGGAATTGGGTGGTTAACGAGCTTGGATCTCGTCGGTGGGAAAAACGGTATTCCGGGCTTCGGTAACGACTATGTCTCCAGCGGTCGGTGGAGTGAAGGATTCCGATCGGTGGTGAGAGTATTTGGTGGAAGATTTGAGGGATTTGAAGTTTGAGATTGTGGGTAGAATTTTTGAGGGTTTTGAAAGGGTTAAATAGAAGGGGGTAGAATTAGGAGAGAGGGTAGGTAGTGGCGGCTGGGGAGGGTAAGAAATAGGGTAGAAGATAGAAGATAGATTAGGGTTAGAAAAACTTACCTGCCCGAGCCGGTTCGCCAAACCGGGTCGTTAACGACCCTGGGTGGGTCGTTAACGAGCCATCGTAGCCTCCTTGTGTGATTTTTGAGCCCCTTTTCTGCATCTTGTTAGCTCTAAATTTATCCTAATTTCTATCCTAAAACTACTAAAAAGAACTCAAAAGAAAGCTAAGAAAAAGAATCTAAAAAGAAGAGAAAAATCTAATCTAATTTCTATACTAAAAGCGGGTTGCCTCCCGTAAGCGCTATTTTTAACGTCGTCAGCCCGACGTACTCCTTGGCTAGTCCGAAGTTGTAAGAGCCATAGTGACTCTAATCTCTTCATCCGGGTCGGGTTGCTCGTGAAACTTCTTCAGCCGGTGGCCATTAACTTTGAAGATTACGCCTTGGTTATCGATCAACTCTACCGCACCGTGAGGATAGATGTGATGAACCATGAATGGCCCACTCCATCGTGTCCTAAGCTTCCCTGGGAATAGTCGGGGTCTAGAGTTGAAAAGAAGTACCTTATCGCCAACTTCATAAGTTTTGGGCACTAATTTCCGATCATGCCACTGTTTGGTGCGCTCTTTGTAAATTTCAGCATTTTCGTATGCCTTCAGCCTCAATTCTTCTAATGCTTGAAATTCCATGAATCGTTTTGCTCCAGCCGCGTCGAGGTTCATGTTGAGCTCCTTAAGAGCCCATAATGCCTTATGCTCCATCTCAACCGGTAAATGACATGCCTCGCCATACACTAGATTATAAGGAGTGGTGCGTAGAGGCGTCTTGTATGCTGTCCTGTATGCCCATAGAGCGTCATCCAATTTGGAGGACCAATCATTCCTGGAACGGGACACTGTTTTCTCCAATATGCTCTTTGTTTGGCTGTTTGAAACTTCAACCTGGCCACTGGTTTGGGGATGATATGGTGTTGCCACCCGATGGGATACCCCGTACTTAGCCAAGAGTGCTTCAAAACTCCGCTCAATGAAATGAGAACCACCATCACTAATGAGGATTCTTGGAACGCCGAACCTGGGGAAAAATGTTGGTCTTGATGAATTTAGCCACAGTTTTAGCGTCGTTAGTCCTTGTAGCAACGACTTCTACCCACTTGGAGACATAATCGACCGCCACTAGGATGTACTTGTAGGGGCCTGATGCGGGAAACGGTCCCATGAAGTCTATGCCCCATACGTCAAATAGCTCAACCTCTAATATCCCGGTTAGTGGATTCTCATGTCTCCAAGTGATGTTGCCTGAGCGTTGGCACCCATCACATGCTGTCACATAAGCTTGTACATCCTTGAACATGTTTGGCCAATAGAGACCACTTTGAAGAATCTTCGCCGTGGTTTTGAATCCTTTTGCATGGCCTCCAGTTGGAAGTGTGTGACATTGACGGATCACATCTTTTATCTCCTCTTCCGGGACGCAGCGCCTAAAGAAGTGATCGCTTCCTTGCTTAAACAAGTAAGGATCATCCCAATAGTACTGTTTTACATCATGGAGAAATTTCTTCTTCTTTTGTGGGGTTAGACCCTCGGGAATCACGCCTCCTACAAGATAGTTAGCGAAATCCGCAAACCAAGGGGCTTTTGACCCTCTAACAGCATGGATTGATATCGAGGAAGAAGAAATAGAAGGAGGAGAAGAAATGGAATTGATTTGAGCAAGTTCAGGTTCAGAAATCTTACTTGATTTGGTCGTTACCGGAACTGAGTGGGTCGTTAACGACCCTGAAGATATAATATTATCCTCGATAACGACCTCTCGTGACTTGGTAACGACCTGATTGACTGATATGTTGAACCACCATGGAGCTTTATCTTTGTGATTTATGCATTCCAGCCTCGGTCCCTCGTTAACGACCCTGAAGGGGTCGGTGATGAGGGTCTTGTTGAGTTAGACCTCGTTTAGCAGGAGGTGTTCGTCCGGTCTGGAATCGTTTATTGGCACCTCATTGTTGGATTCAGTGATATGCTCGACCGACAATCTGGATAAGTGATCCGCCACTAGGTTTTCTGCTCCCTTTTTGTCTCTTATTTCATGGTCAAATTCCTGCAGTAAGAGCATCCAACGAAGCAATCTAGGTTTGGCATCCTTTTTGGCCATTAGGTATCTAACAGCCTCATGGTCAGTATAATAAACAATCACTTTGGATCCAACAAGGTAGGACCGGAATTTTTCAAAGGCAAATACCACAGCAAGGAACTCCTTCTCCGTTGTGGTATACTTACTCTGCGCCTCATCCAGCGTCTTACTGGCGTATTAGATGGCATGGAGTTTCTTGTCCTTCCGTTGTCCTAAGACTGCGCCAACTGCATAGTCACTGGCATCGCACATAAATTCAAAAGGTAGTGTCCAATCCGGGGACTACATAATGGGGGCGGACACGAGGGCAGCTCTTAACCTGTAAAATGCTTCAAGACATTCTGGAGACAGCTCAAACACTACATCTTTCATTAGTAGGTTAGTCAAAGGTTTAGCTATCTTAGAAAAATCCTGAATAAATCGTCTGTAAAAGCCAGCATGCCCTAGGAAACTCCTAATGTCTCTTACAGAAGAAGGAGGAGGTAATTTTTCAATAAGCTCAATTTTTGCCTTATCTACCTCTATCCCCCTTTTAGAGACAAGATGTCCTAGTACTATCCCCTCTTGGACCATGAAATGGCACTTTTCCCAATTTAACACAAGGTTGGTTTCTTCACATCTTTTAAGCACACGTGCGAGGTTAGCAAGACAAGAATCAAATGAGGAACCATAAACAGAAAAATCATCCATGAAAACCTCTACAATCTCCTCTATCATATCCGAAAAAATGGCCATCATACACCTTTGAAAGGTGGCAGGGGCATTGCAAAGCCCAAATGGCATTCTTTTATAAGCAAAGGTTCCATAAGGATATGTAAAGGTTGTCTTCTCCTGATCATCAGGATGAATGGGGATCTACCAAAAACCGTTATAGCCATCTAAATAACAGAAATAATCATGCTGGGCTAAGCGTTCTAACACCTGGTCAATGAAAGGAAGCGGAAAATGATCTTTTCTAGTAGCACTATTAAGCTTCCTATAATCTATGCACATCCTCCAACTAATGGTGGTACTAGTTGGAATAAGCTCTCCCTTTCGTTTTCTATGACAGCCATCCCCCCTTTCTTTGGGACTACATGGACCGGACTCACCCATTGGCTGTCCGATATAGAAAATATGATCCCATCATCAAGTAATTTAATGATTTCCTTTTTAACCACATCTTTCATGTTAGGATTTAACTTACGTTGATGCTCTATGGTGAGTTTATGATTATCCTCCATGTATATCCTATGCATGCAAAGGGAAGGGGATATGCCAGTTATATCATCTAGGGAGTAGCCTATGGCTTTCCTATGCATCCTAAGCACATTCAGAAGTTTTCCTACTTCCTCATCTTTTAATTTAGCATTAATGATGACAGGCAAAGTAGAATTAGGACCAAGGAATTCATACCTGAGGGAGTCTGGAAGGGGTTTAAGTGTTGGGGACGGTTCGGCTGGGATTAGAATTGGTTCTTCTGGCTCCGTCTTCAACACTTCCTCAAGTTATTCAAATGCTGAAATTTCATTGTCTTCGGCCAAGGTCGTTAATGATGCTGGTGAGGTCGTTAACGAGCCTGCCTCGTCTGCCAGTAGAGTCGGTACGGAAGCTGGGGGACTTGTTACCGAAACCGCAAGAGCTATTTCCGCCCATCTTTGACCTGGAATTTCATCATCTGATGCCAACCTTCCAATAGGGTCTCCACATTCAATGATCTCCCTGTGGGTGTAGAGCATCTTGACTTCGGCTCTATCAGTCTCCTTAATTGACTGTTTGAATCGGAATTTCGTCACCTCATCCCCAATTTCAAAAGTTAGGAGTCCCCTCCTAACATCAATTATGGCTCCAGCTGTGGCGAGGAACGGTCTTCCCAAAATAATAGGCACCACCAGATCTTCGGGCATTGCCATAACGATGAAGTCGTTTGGAACAAAGAATTTGCCTACTTGAACCGGAAAGTCTTCTACCACCCTTGTTGGTTTGATGCAGGATCCGTCAGCCATGTAAAGCTGCATGTTGATGGGCTCTAGTGGTCCCATATTGGCTTTGGTCCAGATCGAGAGAGGAAGCAAACTAGTACTGGCTCCCAGATCACATAAAGCTTTGAACTTGTGGTCGCCTATACCGATCGTTATTGCAAATATCCCTGGATCTCCTAGCTTTTCTGGTAGAGCTATTGATCTGACTTCATCTTGCAGCTCGGTAATGGATCTTTTCCTGCTAAGAATATCTTTCAAGAATTTTGTGTAAGCCGACATTTCACTTAGGGCTTCAGCGAATGGGATGGAAATATTAATGCCTTGAAGAATCTTTACGAAACGCTTGAACTTACTCTCAGTAGAGTCCACAGATTTCTTAGTTGGAAATGGAAGAGACTTCACCATCCTCGGAACCAAGTTAGGCTCGAGGGGTAATGCTACAAGGTCGACACTAGGGTCGTTAGGTACGCTCGGCGGGTCGTTACCGACCCTGATGGAGTCGTTAACTGCCCTGGGATTGAGAGGAAGGCTCGGATTAGAAAACTTACCTGGGATGGGGTCGTTAGGTACCCTAAGAGCCTCGTCACCATGGTACGCTGGTTCGGTAATTGCCCTCGCTGGCTCGTTACCGAGGGTATCCGCGGTGTCCTCTTCCTTTTTGTCATCAGCTTGGACACGCTCCGGCAATGTCTTTCCGCTCCTAAGGTGCACCGTTGCTATCTGTCCTTTAGGGTTTTCTTCGGGACGTCCCGGAAGTTGCCCTTGTGGCCTTGGAATCTGTGCAGCAAGGTTCCCTAGTTGGGAATCAACATTCTTCTTCCATACATCGAACTCTCCCCGTCTTTTATTCTGGTGGTTAAGGTTAGCTTGAACTTCATTAACTTGTTGTGGACCCCATTGATGCTTTCCTGTAACCCTTGTACCCAAGATGGTGGCTCCTGATGGCTTGGAGGTCGATAAGGCGCAGGTCGTCTATCTGGTGGAGGCGCTGCATAGCTCGGATTTGGATTTTGATTGCCCCATGTCTGATAGTTGTTCGACCTGTCAAAATTGCTAGGCTGGTTTCTGTATGGGCCTCTCATGTAATTCATCTCAACAATTGTCTCAACGGCTCTTACCTGCTCTATGTTAATGCAAGCAGAAGTACTATGGGCAGAAGAACCACACTCTTGACAAGATTGAGAGGATTCAGAAAACTTACCTGCTTTTTCAAGCGGTTGACCTCGTCTTGTAGAAATTGATTCTTGACATCTGGGTCAACTTCTTCTCGGTTAGGCACGTAGAGACGTTTCTGCGGCTGTGGAGTTTGTTGGGTTCCATACATGGCATCATAATTGGACAGCTTATCCAACAGTTCCCATGCAGTCGTAGGGTCCATCTCTATAAAACCGCACGTTGTATGCGTGTTGATGCGGTTCTTGGTCTCTGCGTTGATACCTTGGAAAAAGATTTCTTGGAGAACATATAAAGGTTGCCCATGAGTGGGGCACTGTCTAAGCATTTCCTTAAATCTTTCCCATGTTTCAACAAAAGTCTCATTAGGCAGTTGGTGATAGGAGGTGATGTGTTTCCTCAACTCTGTTGTCTTGGCGGGAGGGAATAACTTTGTAAGAAATTGATCATACAAGTTCTTCCAAGTCCTGATAGACTTAGGAGGTAGGCTCTCCAACCAGCTCAGGGCCTTTCCGGCTAGAGACCACCTGGAAGCTTTTAAGGGAGACACCTTTAGCAGCTATGGTGTCACATAAATCAAGAAAATTTCTAATATGCTCCATAGGGCACTCAGTAGGTTTCCCTTCAAACTGAGCCCGTTTAATTAAGGATATGAATTGATACTTGATCTCAAAGGGTTTCTCTATCTCCGGAAGCATGATTGGGGACTCTGGCACCCTTAGTTCTGGATGCATGTACTGTTTGGCATTCCTCGGATAGGCATTCAGCTCCTCTTGTAGACGAGCATTGTTAGCTCGTTGACGCTCAGCCTCGGCGGCAGCACCTTCCTTCTCTGTTTTTAACGCCTCCATCTGGTTTTGGAGGATTTCCAATTGACGAGCCATCTCTTCAGGTGTGGCCATGGCTCGGTTCTCTCGACGTCTACGGTGCAGGGAACGTTCAGGTTCTGAGTAAGAACCAGCGTTGTCAAACTCAAGCCTTCGACGTCCTACCGGCATGCGCTGAGCAAACAGACAGAGAAAACAAAAATTAAAAGCAAAACGGGGTTGGGCTATTCCCGGACCCACAGATAAACAAACAAACACGTTGCTCCCCCGGCAACGGCGCCAATTTGTTGGGCGGGCCTTCACTCGGGACAACAAATAAATTTATAAGTCAAGACCCCGCTGAGTATAAGGGAGTCAGGATCGTTCCACGAGAAGCAAGGTTGTTCGTTTATCGACTACTAAAAATCAAACAAAGCAAGCAAAACACTCACAAGCAGCCTCGTTAACGACGTTGTCAGGGTCGTTAACGAACCACCGCAAACAAAAGACTAAAACTACCGACCTAAGCAGATTCGGTACCGAGGCTACGAACTTGACAACGAAAATCACTTAAGAAAATTCAAATAAAAACAAAAATCTAGGACAAGGGACACCACAACATAGTCATGCCTATAAACTCGTAAGAAGATAAGATCTTGCCTTTAAACAGATAAATTCATCAACTTTCGTTGACTATCAAGTAAATTAACCTACTTTCATAAACCAATTCACTCAATTACTTGTTTTGGATCTAAAGCTTGAAACTTTCGTATTCAAACAATATCAACCTTCAAGTCTATAACTTTCTCTTTCAATCAAGTTAAAAACTCAAATCACCTTGACTTTCATCCAGGTTTTAAGCACAACAAACAATCTCAAAATGGATAGAAGGCAATCAACACATACTCTTACTCCTCAAACATGCATAACTATGTCGGGTGTAACCCCGACCCTAGAAAAGAAGACTACTCACTACTCATAACTAAGAAACAAATAAATTCAACAAAAGAAACCATTGAAAACAAAACACTACTCAAATTAATAAGAAATATCGTCTTATAGAAATTCAAAAGAAACCGAAAAAAAATACAAAATACCGAACCAAAATCACGATTAACGACCTCGGTAACTCTCGTCCACCGAGCTCTTGATCTCGACTCCGATCCTCTCTCTCCTCTCTCGGCTCTTCCTCTTTTCTTCAATTGATCCCCCCCTCTAGCTAAATAAGAGGGCTATTTATACTAAGAAAGCTAGAAAATAAAAAGGCTAGAAGATAAAAACTTTCCTAAAAAGATAGAATTAAAATCCTAAAAAGATAGAAATAAAATCTAGAAAGATAACAAGACCTAAAATACATAATATAATAACCCTAAAATCATAAAAAGATACTCTACCGACACGGAAATAAATCCCCGCATAGGATCGGTGAGTCACAGAATCAAACTCTCGAAATCTTCATCACGTGGCCTCGTTAACGACCTCTTACAGCCTCGTTAACGAGCCTGGGCTTGGCTTTCTTCAATATTTCAACTCCAGAAATTTAAACTTCGACTTCTTCATCTTGTATTCCTCCGTCTTTCATTATAGCGCTCCAAATTCAGCTCCATATAGCACCTTTTCCTCGCTAAAACCTACAAAAACACAAAAAACGGAGTAGCTTCCATACTTTTCACAAAATATGCAAAACTATCCAAAAACACACAAAACTAATCCTAAACTTATCAAAACTAGTCCTAATAAACTAAGAAAACATACTAAAAACTATACTAAAAATACGAACATCATTGTCATAGAACCATTATGGAAAATGGTTAAGTTTCAAGGATAGACTCGAGAAGAGATAGAAAGAGAAAAGGGAATTGGAGAACATGAGGTAATAAGTTTATAATGGCTTTTGTGAAAAAGGTCCTATGGTGGACATTTGATTTCCTGGAGATGAGAATGGATTCCGAGAAGGATCCAGAGCAAGATTAGGTGAAGATTCCTAAAGTTGAACCGGTTCTAGACCAAGTTCTCAATGAATTCCTATTCTCTCTTGAGAGTCTGAATTGGGTGTACCCTCTTCGTTTCTTCCATATTAGGAAACTTCTTGTGAGTTTTTGAAGTTAAGTATTGTACTTCATAAAAACTTTCTAGTTTGAAGGTTTCCTATTTTAAGTTTATGTGATGAAAGATTTCAAGTTAAGAATTTTGGTTTAGAAAGGATCTTGATTCAATTTATGTGAAAGAAATTCTTTTCTTGAAATGTGAAAGCTCAAGTGTTGTCTTTAAAAAGGAAATTTTAAAGTGAGTTTCTTTGAAGGGTAAGAGTTTTCGCGAGTATATTCTTATAGGAATTTTTGAATTTTGAAATTCGATTATCCATAGAAGTTTGGAGTTGGAACCTCTACTTCTCAATGGTAAGATTTGTTGAATCTTATAAGTCTTGAGTAATTCTAAAAGATCAGTACGGATCATGAAGTGATGTAAAAGAATCCTGAAAAGAAAAGGATTGTCTTTGGAAACTTTCTTCAACAACTATGTTTGTGACTCTATAGTATAGAATCATGGATATTTTGTACTTTTCTTTGCCCCAGTGGGAAGATAAAGAGCTTTGAAGTGCTCAAGTGTTGGATCGATTGAATTGTTAATCTATTGGAAAATGCAATTCAATTTTTAACCTGATAGTGTTCAAACTCGGATTTTCATATATGTTGTTATCCTTCGAGTTAAGAGGATTGAGAATCCTAAATGGAATGGGAATTTCTTATGATTATAGTTAGAAAGAAAGGAAGAATGTTGGTTCAGTTTAAGTTGTGAACAAGTGGTTAATCATCAACGTTGTTGTGAATAAGGTTGATTGGTCAAAATGGATTGAACAGGTAAAAGTTCATCAGTAATGTGTTTATGTTCAATTAAATACTTATTATAAGTGTTAATTGATTACATGAGTTGTTGATATCCAGATGACTAACCTATGTGACTACGTTATTGGAATTTCGTTGTATGATACCCAACTCGGGATAATGAAAAAAGACTTGAGGTCTATAATGGACCAATAATGGAATCAGCAATAAGATGTTCTAAATTACCATTGGTATTGACTTATATTTCTTCAAGGATGGAAATGATAAAGTTTAGTTTTGAGAAGATCAATCAAGGAATGATCTTAGCATATTTGTCTTTGATATTTTAAACAGTTGGGAGAAAATTATCAATCCTTCAATATTGTGGTCAATAAGGCTTAGACCTTATCGCTGAAAATTAATTCCAGTTGTGTTTGAGTTTTGAAGGTTTTATATCTGTCAAACCTAATGTCTAAGGTGGTACTGGTGAGACTGTTAAGTTGTCGGCAAGCTTCCTAACCACAATCTCTTTCTTTGCAAGGTAGTTTGAATTTAAGTTGATAAAAAGGTACATGTTATCTTCTTATAGTTAAGTAAGAAGACAAGAATGATGGAGAAGTCTAGTTTGTTTACCAATGTTGAATTGGGATAGGTTCAAGAATATTTTGTTTGGCCATGTGCATTCATTCTTCTGTAAAAAGAAATTGGAAATTTAAAGGACTCTCAATATATAGAGAGAGGTATATGGATTGAATGTTTTGAACTAGATGCAAAGTTTGAAAGTTCACTGTTTATATTGAGAAGATTAAGTTGTAAAGGATTGAAAGTCCTTAAAAAAATCGTCAAAAGAGTTTGAAAGTCACTCTTGGATATCAGAATTTAAATGACTATTAACTTGCAGAAGGCTTGTTGTTTTTTGTGAATGGACGAATTGAAGTATTAAATTTTTGTCAATGGATTATATCTGCATAACTTTAAAGTAGTATGTTAAGGGAGACATACAAGTTGAGAACGACCTTCGAACAATCTTCTATGGGTAAGAAGTGGTTGAAACCACATCTTTACTAAGGATTGCAAGTAAGAGGATTTGAGCGATCAACTCTTTTATTTGAACTTGCGAAATTAAGTTGGGTTGAGATTGAGTTAAATCAGGCAGAGATTACTCAATACTATGGATTATAGAAAAGTCTAGCAGTATGTCTAATTAAGAAAAGTCAAGGTATGTCATCAAGTTCTACCTTGAGGAGGGAATGAAGTGTCACCTTCGAAGAGAAATGTGGGGCTCAGAAGTGAATTAGAGTATATTAGCTCCTTTGAGGCTCAGCTTTAATTTGAAACTTTTGCCAAGTTGGTAAGGCCAGCTAATGTGCAAGTATCAGCACAGAATTAGAACAAAGTGTTAGTATCATCGTTAAGATAAAGTCAGCAATTTTATTTGATGCATTAGCTTGACGCGCCCAATTCTTCAAGAGAGTAGCTAATCTTTGTCTCTACAGTATTCAAAGTTAAAGCAAGTATGTTAGTAACCTATGTCGAGTTCCTGTCAAGCTGTTATGATTTAAGGAATATTTGAAATTGTTTTGTGATTTTTCTCTTTTGAGAAAAATCTTAGGACTTTGTAGAATTCTGGTATGAATTTTTTTTAAAGAAATGTTGATTTGATATACGGAATTCATGAATAAAATTTTCTACGGTTTTCATGGTGGTGAGTAAGAATGTGATTTGAGTTCCATCTTGATCACATGGTAAGGCAAGATTACATGTCTTATTCCTATGAGAATGCAGTAAAGGATTATGTTTATTTTATCTCCCAATCCTGATCACATGGTGGAATAAGATCACATAATTCCTTGGGTTTTAAAGAATAGTTTCTAGTATGATTTGGCAATCATATTAGTTTTTTCAATTATCTGAGTTTCGCCAGTATAGTTGGTTGAGATGAAAAGATGCAAGCTTTCTTTTGCATTATAGCAATTTCTATATCTAGTATCTTGTAAAAATCCTTTGAGTTAGTACATCCTCGGTATCCTATACCATTTAAGGAGTATGGTCAAACTTCTCAAAACAGTTCGATTATAAGTAAAACAAATTGGTAAGATTCTTTACAAATCTAGGTTGGTCTTTGAAGAGCATGGAGTAACTCCGTACTTCTCTAAAAGTTTGGGATTGTTTTCAGTCAACGGTTATTGGAATTCTCTAAGCAGTTTGCTAGTAGTTCATCTTGGTTGACGTCATGACCTAAGAAAGTCATTGCTTTTTTTAGTGGAATTGTCTTTGAAAGTAAGTTGATATGTACTCCTGGAATGGAACCCTTTCTAAGGAATGATATTGTAGTAATCCTTTCTTTGGAATAAAGGATGTACTAGTAATTTCTCCATTAGTTGTTGTTTGCTTTCAGGTTGTCTTGAAAACATAAATCTCTTTGAGATAAGATAGTCAAGTGATGACTTTAAGCAGAACTCCAATGAGTCTGGAGTTTGGATATGTAAATTAGTACTGATATTCAATCTCAGCCTGATAAGTTGTTGGATATAGAGAGTGGACACGTGAGGATATGTTTTTAATCCTAAGAGTTAGGTTGCTTAACAAGTCAGAATGTTAAGAGAAGTCTAAACAGTTCTTTGATGAAAAAGACTAAAAATTGTCAATGTAGACAATTTTTTTGGAAATTATTGGACTAAAGGTATTATTGTCCAATATGTTGGTATAGTAATGCGTAAGAGTGTAGTTTGAAGTAGTTGAAAGAGAGATAACTACTTTTGAATGTCATTATGCCCAAGCTGAGTTTTGATTGAGAAAAGGATGTAAAAGATTGAAAAGATAGGTTATTATCTTGTCATGTGTTGGATAAATCTCATATTCTTGGTTAAAGTAATACTGAAATTTTATCTCAAAAAGGAAATTAAGTAAGGATTTTAAGTAATCCTTGTAAAGAAACTAATTTGAGAAGGACTAAGGGTTTAGTTTGGATGACAACAAGGTTGTGTGAATCCCCTAGGATTTTATTCAAAATTTGTTGAACATATCAAGGAAAAGTGGTATGGGAAAGTATTATTGTTTAAGATCAATGGAGAAGATCAAGAAGGTAAGACACCGGGATTTGTTATTCAAGATTATGGATTGCTTGGTTTTGAAACTGTTCATGTGTATCTGTTGTTGAGGAGCTTTGAAAGCTTATTTCAAAGAAGGCATAGTTATTTGCTTAATTAGTTCATCTTGGAACAAGTAAATGTATAAGGATTTAAGATAAACCTTTTGATGGCCTGACATGAAGCAAAATGTCACCGAGTTCGTTTTGAGATGTTTGGTTTGTCTGGAAGTCCGGATTGAGCATAGAAGACCAGATGAAATATTATAGTCTCTTCTTATTCCAAAATGGAAGTGGGGAGATGTTACAATGGATTCTTGTCATTAGTTGTTCAAGACTTAATGAAAGAAGGATGCATATGGAGGTTGTTAATAAACTCACCTAGAGTGTTCATTTTAATGCAATTAAGATGACTTAGAAAGTACAGAAGTTAACTGAGGTGATCATGTAGGAAGTATTTCATCTTCATAAAACTTCAGAGACTATTATCTCTGATTGAGATGGATGGTTCATACCAAAGTTTTGAAAGGAGTGACTTCAAGCTTTGTGGAGTGAATTGAATTTTAGCGCTGGCCTCCCTCATCAAAGTGGTGAACAATGCAAAGAAACAAATTCAAACTCCCGAGGACATGTATTCTGGATTCCACACGAGTTGGAATGGTAGTTTGTGTTTGAGTGAATTCACATACAAGAATTTTGATCACACGATAAAGAAAATGACTCTTTTTTAGGATTGGTAAGGCTGGAAGTGTTGATTGTCAATTTGTTGGAATGGCAATACTGACAAGGTTCTTCATGGGCCAGACTTGGCCAAGAGAACAACAACTGATATCGCTCTAGCACGACCAAGGGTGCTAACTGCTCAAAATCGACAACAGTCGTGTGTTGTTTTAAGCGAGAGCAGGTTGAGTTTACTGTAGAGAACGACATTTTTGTTCTAGTATCCACCTTGAAAGGCATATTCCGCTGGGGAATGCGAGACAATGTAAATGCTCACTATGATGGATCTTTTGAGATATTGGAAAGAACTAGTAAGCTTGTTTATCGGTTGGCATTGCCACCTTCAGTGCATTCTATTTGTAATGTCTTCGTGAATAGGAAAAAATACCTTTGATTAGGCTACCTTGGCCTATAAATGAAGGTAAAGAAAAGACTTGAGAAACTAGACGGGAAATGCTGAGCCATTTTCCAAAATTAATGAGCATTGTAAAGAAGAAGTTTGGTAACTAAACAATGGTTGTTTTGTGCCTGGTGCAAAAGTAACAACATTTTTTTAAAGGGGGGTACTACAAACTTCTGTATAGGTTTGTAGTGGTTGTGTGTATGTGCTTGTGCTATCATTTCAGATGATTCGATTTCTCCTTGGTTTCGAGGACGAAACCATTTTTAAGGGGGTACTAATGTAATAACTGCGGTTTTTAAGGATATTTTTGAATTTTTCTCGGATATCCTTTTAACCTCCTTGTCCGTTTTAACGCTTAATCCAATATTTTTGTCGGAGATTAAATCCTAGAAAATTGTAGATGATATCCTAAAATCACAAAGAAATGATTTTATGGATCGGTGTGAATTCTAGGATTTTTTAGTGGAAAAAGAATATTTATTGGATAAGCCGTCTTTTTAATTATGTACTATAAATGATTTAAAATACGAAACGGAAGCCTTAAAAATTGAAGGTAGCAAGATAAAATCATGGAAAATTGGTTTTATTGGTCTACATAATTTACGGGACGTTTTGTATTTAGTATGTATTTCCACCCGAGGTACATAATTTTACCGCTTTAACGCGAGTCCCGTTTCGAGACGGAAAATCCCATATTAGCCGACCCTCACTTACTTAATGAAGGAGGAAAGGCCAACTTTTATCTCTATTCAACACACTTTTGGATACGAATCAAACAAAGTGAGATTGGAGAAAGAGAATTTGGCGACGGCGGACTTGGAAGAATCATTCTTCACCGTCGGCTACATCTTCTTCCTCACCTTTCACCTTCCACCTCCATCTTCATCTCCTACCTCATCTACTCCTTCTTTCTCTTGGATAGGCTGGACATTTCTGCTTTAAATCAAAACCATGAGAGAAATCAGGCGGAACGACAATAGGGAAGAAAGAATTCAAGTCTACACCGTCGGCTAGCTTCTCGCCTCGCCGTACATCGTCACCGACGATCGGTAGCTTGTCCAACCACCACCGATAGCAAGAGCTGCCACCGGGCAATACTCGACCACCCTTGGGCTTGGGGATTGAGCCACCATCGAGCTAAACGAGCCATGGGCTCGAGGGAAGGTAAATACGATGGAAATTAATTAGCGGGTTGATTGCGGAGCCACCGTAAGGGACTTTCGGTTCCGCTTTGCTAATTAAATTTATGGTTTTTATAATCTTGACGTTGATACGGTCTCACAGGTTCAAACTGTTCGCGAAATGGAGGTCAGGATCTTCAGTTATAGCAAATACAAGTTTTGGTTACCGATTGGCAGGTAAAGGACTTCGGATAATTACTCGGGATTCGTTGTTAATCCGGTTGATCCGAGATTTGGTCACCTTTAAGAACTGTTGCTAATGAACAATTTTTATTTAGAAAATTATTTCAAAAGTGAAGCGGATAATTAGTTATAATTCCGCCAAGATGACTCCTTAAAGCATGATAACTAAGAATTTAGTATATATCGATATTCGGAAATTAAATCGTTTATCGATTAGGAAGTTGTAGGAGTTGAGAATACAACTAAGAAGTGTTTTTGTGAGCTCGTTGCTGAGAAATCCTTTTATTATATTTGTCAGAAGGATGATAAAGATTACTATTGAATTGCAAAGGACGTTGAGCACGCCTTCTAAGGCAAGTGGACGATTCTCTCTTGCGTTATGGTTATTAATGAGGAATTGAATTCCATTTGATCCTCATGTTGGAAATAATTTATATGCTGAATAAAGTTTGATAGGTTGTTATTTTGTTAGAAATAACGACCATGTCGTTATTGCAGTTTTTGCGCTAGAACTGAACTTAGGATCGTTGTATGATTAGATGTCTCATGCTGAGAGATTGTTGTGAAATAAGATGGTAGAGATGGGAGATTAGACTCCAAGACATCTCTTTAGTGGTCTTATGCTGAAACATTGTTGCAAAATAGGTAGTCCAGGGGTAGGAGCCGAGTCTCCAATGACCTCTTTATAACAAAATCTGTATTGGGGGCGTAGCTTGCTAGCGTATCCCAATATTAGAGTCACGGCTCATGTCACGCTTCACGTTGAAGGAAGACAATGGTGCACTCTAGCTAAGTGCAATTGACATTCGGTTGTTGGCCGAGCACATTTAAAGGATCATGGATGAAAAAGGCCCTCTGATCTCGGTTGTTGGCCGAATCTCGGTTGTTGGCTGAGCACATATAAATGATCATGGATGAAACAGGCCCTCTGATCTCGGTTGTTGGCCGAACTACGTAAAAACTACTAAATGGTGCGAATGCACAATTTGAAAGTAATGAAAGATAAGTGCATAGGCACATTAATGTACCCGGATGGTTAGTCTATTCGATAACCATTCTTGCTGTCGGTTATGAATGATTCTTGATCAAAATTTGATTAAGTCAATCTGATTAGTCGATGGAGACTTTTCAAGATGTTATGTGATTAATATGGGTTCCCAACAATTGTTCATGTTCTCTCTCTTGATTATGAAAGTCTCCTTCTTATTCTCTATAAGACTGCTAACTATTGGATCATAATCCGAGTCTAATCGGATTTGGATGCCAATATGTTTAGTTACAACCATAAGAACTAAGTTAGATTCTCCGCTTGCTTAGTCTTTCATTAGACTAACCCGTCCATCTTCTTTTCTTTTATATGGTCGGCTGGTGTCCACCGTTAGTTTACGATACAACAGGTTCTTCTTGGAAGTTGATTCAAGAGACGGATTCAGAAGTTTGAAGCTCCAGAAGTTGAAGAAAGGTTTCCAATGGCTATACTTGAGTGAAGATCATGGTTGAACTATTTCAAAACGAAGCTGAGTTTCAGAAATAAGAACCTAAAGAAGATTGGATGAAGATTTTGTTTAAATAGAAGGTTGTTCTATTTATTTACTAATTCTTTTTAAGTTAAGGCTTGTATAAGACCTTTTATTCTCTTTTCCGTTGTAAAATTCTATTTAATTTTGTTAGGTTTTAAATGGTTTCATTACCTTGTTTTAGTTTGTTCAGTCAGTTTAAAGCCTTGGGTAGCTTCGGTTTAGTCTTAATCGGGGTTACTGGCGGTAATACCTCCAGGGTAGGAAGGGGGTGTTACAATAAAATCAAGAGAAAAGCTGATGGTAGTTCAAGGATTCACACAAAAAGAGGGGATTGATTTCACTGAAACTTTCTCACCTATGGTCAAGATTACTACTGTTCGATGTCTTGTCACACTTGATGTTAAAAGGAAATGGTTAGTTCATCAACTTGACATCAATAATGCATTTCTTCATGGAGAATTGCATGAAGAAGTATACATGAGAGCACCACCAGGTTTGTCTCTTCCATCAACTGGTCTTGTTTGTCATTTAAACAAGTCACTTTATGGATTGAGACAAGCATCACGACAATGGTATGCTCGGCTTTCTAAAGCTTTAAAATCCAGAGGATATACTCAGAGTTTGAATGATTATTCACTCTTTCATAAGAAGTCTTCCACCTCTTCAGTTTACTTGGTGGTATATGTAGACTGGTGATAATGATGCTGAGATACTTTCCTTGAAGAGGTTTCTTGATGCTGAATTTCGGATCAAAGATCTTGGCCTTTTGCATTTTTTTTCTTGGGATTGAATATTTGTTTCAGCCTCAAGGAGTTATTCTTACACAAAGAAAGTTTATATATGAGCTGGTTCATGAGTTCAATTGTGATAAGTTGAAGCCTGTAGTTGCACCACTGGATCTAAATTGCAAATTGTCACCAGATGTTGGAGCATTGTTGCCAGATGCATCCTTGTACATACGGTTGATTGAGAAACTGAATTTCTTGACTCATACACGACCAGATGTAAGTTTTGTTGTAAAACTTCTGAGCCAGATTATGCAAAACCCAAGGCAACCACATTATGATGCAGCAATTCACACTTTGAGGTATTTGAAAGGCACTTCAGATTTGGGCATTCTCCTTTACAATAAGCCAGACTTTCATCTTCAAGCTTATTGTGATGCAGATTGGGCTTCTTGCCCACATTCTCGACGATCTGTTAGTGTTTTTCTGGTGTTCTTTGGTGGTTGTCCCATCTCTTGGAAATCAAAGAAGCATTAAACTGTTGCTCTTTCTTCAGCCGAGGCAGAATATCGTTCCATGCGACGTGTTTGTGCAGAATTGGCATGGTTAACCCAGCTTTTTCATGAATTGGGGCAGCCAGACATTACTCCTATTGATCTTAAGTGTGATAGTCAAGCGGCAATTTATATTGCTCGTAATCTGGTTTATCACGAACGCACAAAACATATTGATCTAGATTGTCACTATCTTCGCGAGCAGCTTTTAGCAGGCTTGATTTCACTTTCTCATGTGCCTACTAAATAGCAGCTTGCTGACATACTTACTAAACCGCTCACTGGTGCATCTCACACTCATGTCTTATCCAAATTGGGTGTAGTTTCTCCTACCCTCCAATTTGAGGGGGGGGGGGGGGGGGGGGTTTATAGAATTGATCATGTTCAGTTAATACACCAGCTTTAGTCGGTTTGTATCAAATTTGTTACAAGTCAGTTTAGTCCAGTTCATTTACTTTCTTGTAGAAGGGGTATGAAGAGATCTAGTATAAATACTAAGAGCATCGTTTGTAATAAGACAATCTGGTCATTTTAATAAAGCTTCTTTCCCTTCATGTGCTCTGTTTTCTGTAACTTCACTGTTACATTCATCTTCACCTCTTTTCTGTCCAGATTCATCATGTTCTACTGATCACGATTGATCATTCTTTCATATTCTGACACATCGTCCGACACGATAATTCGAGGCGACACCGTTATTCGTTCGAGGCAACACGTCGGATGCGGCACACTTGTCCACAAATAACGGACCCCACCTCCTTAGTATAGAAGAGACGAGTCCTAACAAGGAGGATTTGGACGGGGAGGAGTTTGCCGTCCCAGTGGGAGGGGCTTTGTCTAGTGGTCGATCACATGAACTCAACCCCAATAAGATATGGGATTTGATAATTGTGGGCGGGAGGTACATACGAAAACATGTTTTTTTCGATTTCGCAGGTTGCAGCCATCGTGTCCAATGTCACGGCGCATTTGCACTAACCAACCCGACCATAAAGCGTCGGAGTTCAAGTTTGCAACCAACGAATCGGAGACTCATTGGTTTGATGCTTGGATGGTAACTTTTAATTAATTCGCATTTAATTTTACAAAATTTTGATTTATTTACTAATATTGTTCTTTATTTTTGTCGGTTTTAGATGCAATTCCGATGGGATGCTTCCCAGCCCGGCACAGACCTTCAGACCGTTTTAACATGTGGGAGAAACAGGCCAAGACTCGGAACAATGACAAGGTCGAGAAGTGTCGTAACTCACGGAAGAAGTCGGCTTGGATCGAGGCAACCGTCTCGGACCTTTGGGTGGCGAATTGGAACACGCCCGAGTTCAAGGCGAAGTATGCGCATCAGAAGGCGAACCAACGGGTAAATGTTGCCAACCACAATAGTGGTCGAGGTCTCACCTCGAGACCATGCGTTTATTGGAATGTTTTTTTAACGTATATTTTTGTACTTATAGTAATTTATATTTTATAGTTATTAACAATTTTGTTTTAATTTTTTAAGAACAACGTCGTAGTCGCTAAATTACGACTTCCGAGCTTCTAATCGAGACGCACACGCGAGCCCCTAACCAACGTTTTATAAACCAGCGATCCACCGATATCGATGTAAGTATCGACCTTTATTTAACTATATTATATATTCTTATTTATTATTTAATGTTGTTGTTTTTATTTATGTTTTTGCGTTTTTAATTTAGGCACAGTCCAAGGAGATCCTCTCGCAGTGGTCCTCCGAATCGGGCACCCCACCGTCCTTTGAAGAAGAGTGTGAGGTCTATCTAGAGGCTGCTGGAGGGGTGGTACAGAGAGGCGCTGTCTTTGGGTTTGGTAAAGCTACAAAGGAATACTACGGCTCACGATTGACAATGTCGCGTAAACAACCTTCTTGGGTGGCACAGATAACGTAAGACAACGCCACCCTTCAATTTTGAGTCATAGGATTGCAAGAGGAACTAGGGTCGATGCAATATAGCTTGGATCAGATGGAGTAGTTCATGGCGCAAATGAGCGGCTTCGGCCTGCAACCGTCTAGGTCCCATCAACCCGGTTCCAACGGGAATGCTTCGTCGGAGACGCATCCGTCCGATCCTGACGGAACTGAATAGTTTAGCGTTTTTATTTTATTTTGTAAATATTTTTACACATTTATAAATATGTTGTAACTTTTAATATTATTTTAATAAATATAAATAATTATTTCATTATATTTTTTACTTATTTATTTTAAATTTTATTTTTTTGGTACAAAATTATTTCATTATTTTTTTTATTAGATATATTTTGGTGAACATTGGGTCGCTAAATTCACACATCTCGTGTACTAATAGGTGCACGATCGTGCAACTTTGGTTAGTAAAACGTTAGGATCGAGCGCTTGATTTACGCGATTGGCGATCAAGTGGTTGCTAATCAGCGACGAAATGGTCGCCAAATCTGGCACAAGTTTGGCAACCAATTGGTCGCTGATGTCGATTGGTCTCTAATATCTTCGACCAAGTGGTCGCTAACAGATTAGCAACTGAGCTTTTAGCGACCACATTGTGATCATTAAATCAATTTAACGACCATATTTTTTATTTAGTGACCACTTTTTTTGTAGTGAACCATTTTATCTAGTTAGAAGTTACTAGTTATTATATCTTAACACAATTTCTCCTTAAACCCAAGTTACTTTACATTCCAACAACCCTATTTTCTTTCTATACGTTATACTAAGGATGCTCAACGGGTCGGGTGGACCCGACCCGCGCCAAATGAAAAAAAAATTGACATGCGATCCGACCTGTTAGACATGCGACCCGCGCCCGTTTGATAAGTCAATCGGATCAAAATTAAATTTTTTACCCACAAACCCAAAAAATATTTTTTTAATAAAAAAATCGTCGGGTTTGCGGGTCAACGAGTCTTTTATAAAAAATATTTTATATATTAATAAAATTATAAAAAATACATTATTTTTTAAAATATTGTTGTTTGCGGTTCGACCTGCGACACATGCGGGTACAACCCGACCCGACCTGCAACCCACAAAATAAAAAAAATTGACCCACGATCCAACCCGCACGGATCATGGGTCGACCCGCAACTATTGTTCTAAAAATCCCTTCTACGCCCCCTAGGTGCTGGAAGGTCCTAACCCGACTAGCCGTCCTGACCACCTAGGCACCCATCTAGAACCGCCTAGCCCACAGTTCAGGCCGTCTAGGCGCTAGGCGGTCCTTCTCCTCCCAGTGTCCGCCTAGCGTTTTTTAGAATATTGCCTGCAACCTACAAATTATTGGTCGGGTCAGTGCGGGTTGCGGACGGTCCGACCCGTTGAACATCGCTACGTTATAATTGCTAAAATTATACCATAAAGTATTACCTTTTGCAAATTAATTGAATATATATCATTTTGCATACTACTTTATTAGTTAACTTGCAAAGTATTTAGTTTCAATGCAAATATATTGAATATATATCATTTTGCATACTAACTAATTGAATACAAATATATATTATTTTCTAAAAATATTATCACTATGAAGTATGAATCAAGTGACTTATAAAAAATAATCCTAATTAAGAAATAATTACAGTATAAAAATTAGCAAAGGAATTTATCTTCACATAAAATGGACCACCACCTACCATTCAAGACTCGTAAATAATTCATTACATATTGGAAATTCTTTTCTTTTTTATAAAGCCCAAAACTATTTGTTTTATATAATTGAGATTGTGTTGGTGAAAATCGGTACCGCACAAAACTTTGACGAGAGTGAATGCAATACCACATGCAAAAAAGAATTGATACTAAAATTCAAAACCTATAACAACAAATTAAAATCAAGTAATCTTACACTAATTATAATATTTTTTTAAAATAAGCTATTAGCTCATTATAAGGCAAATATAAAGTTGTCCCTAAATTACAAGGTCAACCTTAAACATCACTGCGGATGATTTTGAAAAAATTAAAAACTAAAGATTGGAGACGTACGAAATAAAAGTCTTAACATTTCTAAAGAAAACTCATCATAACACAAATCTTGACACGAGGAAGCGATTGCATGACGAATATGAGGAATACTGGCATGTCTTCTAGCTAAGAAGTCAGCAGCCGAATTAGACTCTCTAAAACAACGAAAAAAACTACATTAGGAAAACCGCGCCACCAAATTAAAAATATCTTGGATAGTTGAGTATATTTCTCAGGCACTTTTCAAAATTTTTTAAAGAATGTATAAAAATTAAATTATCTCCTTCAATAAATAATTTATCAATTGGTAAAGTCGTAGCAAATTTTAAGTCTTCCAAAAACGCAAACGAATTATAATAATAGGTTGATAGGATGGGAGGAGGTTCAGAAGAAGCATGGGAAAGTACTACATAGGGAACGAGGAAAATTAGAGCGGCAATGAAGTTAATTAGAGGAGGGAGAATAAGATTAAGGGGTTTATATGACATGATATTGGGTATATTTTATTATAAAAAATAAAGCATATATATAACTAGTTGTAACTCCTCAAATCCTTTTTTTTTATGTTTTGGTTTAAACTAGTTTTTTTAACTAGTAACTATTAATTTTAACCTATCAAACACTGTTATTATTATTATTTTTTAACTAATAACTAGTTAAATATGCATACTAATACACCCTAAGATAAGATGATTAGCTGTTAGAAAAATTTTTACTTAAGAATTAAAAAAAAAGATTTATAATCTTCAATAAGATATATTTCTATTTTTGAAATCTACACACAACTTCTTTAAAAAAAAAAATCTACACACGGACTAATCTAACATTTTTAAGATATAATGATATATCGATTTTTCTAACGTATAAATTTATACTTAGGATTAATTATTTTTTTTTAAAAGGTTCACTAATTTTCTAATAGGGTTTTAATTTCCTTCATTAGTATACTTAATTTATAGTCTTGACTTCTTGGGCATATGTTAGAAAAACCATATATGGATTTATGTTTTGCCTTTTGTTTTTTCTCTCATTTATGGAAATTTATAGGTTTCAAGTAGCGATTAACAAGGATATAAAAATTTGCCATCTCTAATTCGAAATGTATAATCATGGATAGGTTTCTCCAATCCGAGATCCCTCTAGTAATAATATCTCCGTCACATGTAATTTGAATTCTAAGATCTTCTTTCTCTCTAGTATTTCTAGGGATAATAAATCTTGACTCGATCCTAGAAATATACCCGATCTGACCTATATCGAATCCGCCGAACACCTGAAAATAATAAAAGAAATTAAATACTCAAACACTTATTTGACTTGAACTGAAATTTGGCTCGAGCTCGAAAAAACCCAAATCCATAATTTATAAGACTGCCCATAATAACGGTTTAATAACGTTAAGGGGGCGTTTGGTATGTGAGTATGAGGAATTAGGTATAGGTTTGAGGAATGAGAACACGGTACATACTTCATAATGCTTAGGTATAGATTTTTCATATCTGACCTTGGAGGTTAGTTTACATCTCACTTAGAGATGGCAATGGGTAACTCCCCTAGAGGGAATGGAAAGTACTGACTCTCTTTCAACCAAAAAAGAGATGGCAATGGATCCATGTCCATCCGCTAGCCAATTCGGGTGCATCCATCCATCATTTGTCGAGTTATTCGGGTGGGTCTGGTCGTCCATGGATGATTGAAAAGTATAATTTTATATAACAAATGATGTGCATTTAGAATAATTTAGCACATGTAATACAAAATTCTCGTTTGTATATCAAATAATATTATATAAATAAGATATAAAAAGAAATTCAAAATGCATAAGTAATATTTAAATATAAAATTGGAGCAATAACCACAACTTTAAATTTAATATTAGTAATTTTTATACATATCTAACATGAATATATATATATATAATCTGGTCTATCGGGTCGGGTGGATGGGTGAAGGGCCTTTATCCATACCCATCGATCACTCTACTTTATTCGGGTTTTCACCCGCTTTCCCGGAACGTATGAGTCGGATTTCCATCGGGTGCGGATGAGATTGCCAATCCTAGTTGACTTCCACTCTCTTTTATTGTTACAACAAAAAAAACTTCCTTATCAAATTCTAATTTATGGCAAACTGATACGAAACCTTATCGATCTCGTACCGGATTCAATAGACAAAGAAACCGGGTGAAGGGAAGAAGGGCCAGAGGCCAAGGGGAAGAGTGACTCAGAGGAGGGATGCACTTCGGATAATAGTGCAGATGCACTTCGGATGTGAATGGCCAAAGTCGGGGATAAAGGGTGAAGACTGGGTAGAGAAGAATTACGCTAAACTAATTAATCTGATTTCTCATTCCTTCATTCCATAGAACATAATACATGAGTATATATAATAAAACCCTAATTGCTAAAATATTAAAAAGAACAAATTTAGCCCAAAAGCAATTTTGGGGACCCTATTTAGGCGTTTGGCCATAGATTGAAATTTTTTGGTATTTGTTAAGTATATAAGAGCCTTTTCTTTTTTCTTTTTTCCTATTTCCTTCTCCCTCTCTAAGTCTCTGTCGACGACGAGAGAGTGCCTTGAAGAAAGCCCGCGAGTTCGAAGACGAAGACGCCGTTGATCTTCAACAAGCTATGAATCGATTGCAACAAACCTTGAAACGCCCTTGGAACACGCCAAGCGCCATTGAATCGACGCAGAATCAGGTCAGTGCACTTGAATCAGGGGATTTCCGATCTTCGAAACCCTAATTTTTGGGGATTTCCGATTCTTCATCACTGAATCTCATCTCTTGAGCCTTGTTTTGCAGGATTTCGCCATGGGATCGAGCCTTGATGCTAGGTAAGTTTTATTCAAATGCATCAATCGTTAATTGATCTCAATTTGGTTTCAGATCTTATGATATCTTGTATCTATGTATGTACAGACCAAGCAAGCTAGCAACTTTTGAGGCTTTCGATTCTGATTATTCCGATTCTGAGTAAGTTTTATTCAAATACATCACCATTAAATGATCTCAATTTGGTTTCAGATCTGATAAATCTGTATGACACTTTAAGAGGTGGATTCCCCTAAGCTGCGCATGACACTTTAAGTTACAGTCTCTACAATAGGGATTTGGATGTCCATATGGCTTTTCTTAATTAGTCAGTATTCAATTAACAATCTCCTTCCTTTACTAAATATATTAATTCAAAATTTGTTTTCTTGTTGTCTTCTCATTAATGTTAGTGTGATAAACTTAATGTTGTGCCTAACTCTAGTGTGATTAACTTGATAAACCATGTTGAAGATGGTGTGCTTGATTTAAACAAAGTTGTTGATACTTTAGAGGTGATTTGCAGGTGTTGTTTATGTTCAATCATTTTTTCTGTCAATACTCGATTGAAGGTTGAAATAGGTATCAATTAGCTAATTGAGTTGCGCTTTGGCTTCTGTAGTTGTGAATTTGAAGGTTGAAATACGTATCTCTCTGTATCAGGTACAAGATTTGAGGGCCTTTTTTGATGTAGTCTATTGAAACGTGCATAACAAAGAAGAACAAGATCATTCTTTTTCAAATGGAGATGGAGAGGAATCAAGGAAATGAAGAGGTATATTATCTTCTTATATTATGTTTCACTTTCCTTTTTATAACAGTACATTGTAGATCTTAATTTACTCGCTTGATTCATTGTCATAAAGGAAATACCACTTGATTTATCCAAAAAATATGGATTAGAGTTCATCTATTCATGTTGATGCTGTAGTGCCACTTATCTGATATTAGACATGGACAAATCCTTCATGAAATTGGTCCACTGGTTAAACTAGTAATGTTGTTATTTTTCTCCATCATTGGAGACAGAAAAAGGTAGCATTTTTTTTTGCTAAAAAAGTTCAAAACCAAACCTTACTTGCATACATTTTTAATATTAATAGAAAAAAAAAATCAGTGGTTTACAATTTTTATAGCTAGTTGCCTCATCAACATTTGATTTCCCTTATAGCTAGTTGTCTCATCAGTATTAGATTAATAGAAATTCAATAATCATTCTTTTGGTTTTATAGCTAGTTGCCTCATCACTGTCATCAACATTAGATTTCCCTTATATATACTATTCTTCCTCTTTTACTTTCTCCTTTTCTAGTGCAATTTAATTTATGGTTTATTTTATTATAAAATGTAATTAGCCTATTAGCTCAAATGGTAGAGCATTTTTCTTAAAAAATAATGATGTGGGTTCAAATCCCACATAGGCTTATTAATATTTTCTTATGACAAGTGATGGTATTTGATAACAACTTTGTTTTTATGTGTTTAAGATAGTTGTTTTTATAAGCTTGAATGTCATCAAGGCCGTTTAAAAACATGTGATGACACTTGATGACAATTTTTTTATGACACTTGATGACGATTGTTTGTCATCAAGGCCCTTTTGATGACAAACAAATCAATGTCTTCAAGGCCTTTTGATGACACTTGTTTGTCATCAATGCCTTTTGATGACAAACATATCAATCAAATCGTCATCAAGTAGTGACGACAGTTGAAGACAATCGAACCGTCATCAAGTAGTGATGATTGATGACAATCGAACCATCATCAATTGATGACAATCGTACGTGATGACACTTTAAATAATGATACTAAAAATTATATGTGATGACACCTCAAAATTAAACATGATGATAAATATTTGATGACAACTTTGTTTTTATATTTGTGATGACAATTGTTTTTATGCGGTGATGACAACTATTTTTATGTGGTGATGAGATATGATGACAACTATTTTTTGTGATGATAAAAACGAACAAATTTTGAGTGATGACACTTGATGACGGTTGTTTGTCTTCAAGAACATAGTCATCAAGGCCCTTTTGATGACAAATTAATCGAACCGTTATCAAGTAGTGATGATAATTGATGACAATCGAACCGTCATCAAATAGCGATGACAATTGATGAGAATCGAACGGTCATCAAGTAGAGATGACATTTATGAGTTGATGACAATCAAACCGTCATCAAGTAGTTATGATAGTGGTGACACATTTTTGATGACGCTTAAGTGATCATAGTTTGATGACACTTGATGACACTTGTTTGTCATCAATGCCCTTTTGATGACAAATTAATCGAACTGTCATCAAGTAGAGATGATAGTTGATGACAATCAAACCGTCATCAAGTAACGATGACAAGTAATGACAGTTGATGACGGTTGGTTTTATATGGTTGAATGCCTTTATGATACTTTTTGTTATAAAAAAGTTATCATCAAGACATTTTGATGACACTTTTTGCCTTTTATTACACTTTTTGTCATCAAAATTTTTGATGAGAGTGAAATAAATTGTGATGACAGTTTTTAATGTGGTTGAATGTCAGTGATGACAGTGATGACGGTGGAGAAAAAATGTGATAACAGTGATGACGGTTGTTTTTATGTGGTTGAATGTCTTTGATGGCACTTTTTACCTTTTATTACACTTTTTGTCATCAAAAAATTGTGATGACGGTGGAAAAAATTGCGAAGACGGTGGAAAAAATTGTGATGACAGTTGATTTTATGTTTTTGAATGTCTTTGATGATACTTTTTGTTATAAAAAAAAGTGACACCAAAACATTTTGATTACACTTTGTACATTTTATTACACTTTTTGTCATCAAAAAATTGTGATGATGGTGATAAAAAATTGTGATGACGGTGAAAAAATTGTGATGACAGTGATGACGGTTGTTTTTATGTGGTTGAATGCCTTTGATCATATTTTTTGTCATCAAAAAGTGTCATTAAGACATTTTGATGACACTTTTTATCTTTTATTACACTTTTTGTCATCAAAAAATTGTAATGACGGTAAAATAAATTGTGATGACAGTGAAAAACATTGTGATGATAGTGATGATGGTCAACGTCGGTCAACGCCGGTCAACGGCCGGTCAACGCCGGTCAACGATCGGTCAAAGTCCGGTCAACGACCGAGTCAACTCGGTCAACGGGCGAGTCAACCCGATCAACAACCGAGTCAACTCGGTGGGAGTGGGGTGGGGGGTTGGTGATGGGGGGTTTTGCTATTTAGCTAATTTTCACCCTCTCCTAAATATCCACCTAATTAGGTTTTTTTTTTTTGCTATTTACTTAATTCATCCTATTAAAAAAAGATACTCTTCCTAAAAAAGATAAAATCAAATATCTTAATTAAAAGGAAATAAAATATTCTAAAATAAATAATTATCCTAATTAACTATATCGTATCAATTCTCCCCCGTTGAGAATCGACTTCTCCTCAAGTCGGAAATCAGGAGGAGACGCATGAAAGTATGAAACGGATCTTGGAATTTAATCCGTCAGGGTCCCATGGCACATGTATCAGCACTTGATTCTGCATCCTAAACTCAAAGTGTTATGGACCCCCATAGTCACGAAGAAGCCATGGACTCAGATCGAACTCCGCGACAGAGGTCCTTGACATGATACCGAGTCGATTACGGTCTCCCTTTGTTGAATCAGACTCCGAAAAAGAAGTTCCCGAGCCCAAAATTTCTGCAGTAGGCGCGAGGAATGGGCAAGCGACGGTCACGATGGACGAAATCGAAGGCGCAGGATGGGGGCCGCGGGTTTCTTCGCCGCGGTCGCGGGGATGCTGGCCACGGTCGCAGGGCTGGTTGCCACAGGCGCGGGTCCGATGGACGATGGCGCGGTGGTGGCAACGGGCGTGGCGGCGACCGCTACTGACTTGCCGACAATTGAAGTTGATATCGACGGCGACCAGAACACTTCCAGTTGACAACAACCGTCGCAGATGCATCTCCCGTAGAGAAATTTAATCGCCTTGAGACCGGAATCATGAGTCTGAAATTGGATTTGCCAATAATCACGAGACCCATAACATACTCTTTGAATGCTTTCCAAGTCTCCGATTGGGGAAAATACTTGATACAACACTTACTCGGAGATTTGGTAGTATTCACGATAAATTATGACTAGCAACGTTCGATCATCCGCGTTGTTGGCCATGGAAACTCAGAGTCCAGGAATGAAAGCACCAATTGATACGAAACCTTATCGATCTCGTACCGGATTCAATAGACAAAGTAATCGGGTGAAGGGAAGAAGGGCCAGAGGCCAAGGGGAAGAGTGACTCAGACGAGGGATGCACTTCGGATAATAGTGCAGATGCGCTTCGGATGTGAATGGTCAAAGCCGGGGGATAAAGGGTGAAGACTGGGTAGAGAAGAATTACGCTAAACTAATTAATCTGATTTCTCATTCCTTCATTCCATAGAACACAATAAATGAGCATATATAATAAAACCATAATTGCTAAAATATTAAAAAAAGATACTCTTCCTAAAACGATGAAATCAAATCTCTTAATTAAAAGAAAATAAAATATTCTAAAATAAATAATTATCCTAATTAACTATAGCATATCACAAACACTATTTGTTCAAGTTTAGAATCTATTACTAATAACTAAAGTCGGAGCAATTTCTGCTACCACGTTGCGCCACATCACCCCTTTATTAAAATAATAATTTCAAATAGTTAATTCTGGAAAAAAAGTTATCTCCAACTAAATATAAAGATAAAATAATATTTGTAAAAATTTATCCCCAAATAAACATAAAGATAAAATAATATTAGTAAATTTGACCAAAATAGATAAAAAAAAATACATTATATTTATTATAATTATAAGATATACATTAAAAAATAAGAAAAAATATGTACACGTGATCATATATATATATATATATATATATATATATATATTTGAAATAAAAACAATCATATCTAACTATAACTATATACTAAAGTTGTAACTTTTCTAGCCACCACATTAATTTTGGCACCACCTTATATTAAAAAAATTATTTATATTATTTTTTCCAATTAAATTCCTTTATATTTAGTCATGTTATACAAATATTTAAAATTAAAGATAATAAATTTAAAATATTTTTAAATAAGTATAAATATTTTTTATCTTTTAGCATGATGTCTTTTCACGAATTTATTTATAGATATATTTTTTCTTTTGTAATAAAAAATAATGATAAATACTTATAATGTTTAAAAATAATAAAAATGGGTAATATCTATAACTATATATTAAAGATGTACCTTTTTGAGCTACCGGAACGATTCTAGCCCCACCTCATATTTAAAAATTAATTTTTATTTCTAATATTATAACTTTTTTCTATTAAATTCTTTTTAACTATTTAAATTTATTTCTAACATCAAACAAATATCTATTTAATATAATAATATTCTTTGAAAGCTTCCTTATACAAGTATTTAAAATTAAAGATAAAATATTTAAAATACCTTAACATAAATATAAATATTTTAGCATATATATTTTGATGAATTTATTTATAGATATATAGTGATTTTATTTTATAAAAAAAATTAATGATAAATATTTATAATTTTTAAAATTACTAAAAATAGATAATAAAGTATTTAATAGATATTTTGAAATATTTGATAAACACTAAATTTACGTACATGAAAAGTAATAAAATATGAAGAATATAATATTTGATTAAAAAATTATATACATTCTACGAGCAATAAATTACTTATATTATATTTTTATTTATTTATTTATATCCTATTTATAATGTCAATAAAATATTGAATCGCAGTTGTACATGATACGACGGGTAAAACTAGTTCTAACCCTATACCCGTTCCAACCTGATACCGCATCTCATTTACATAATCAAATTTATGCCAAACACCCTTTAAAGTTTCATTCATGATAACTTATGGATGGAATTCATGTGAGAAACAATGTCACCATAAAAAACGTGTATTTGTTTTCAAAAAATGCGACATTAGCATTTATGCTTCTGACTTTTTTTTATTAGATTTATTTTATAGTGTGGCCAAGATCAGATCCATCTTTTTTTATTAGATTTACTTTTAATATTAGAAATTATTATTTACAGTACGGGTTTAGTTATGGAGTACGTGCATTACCCATGAATTTTATCTCTTTTCAAAATATCAAAATGCAGGTGACGGAAAAAAGAAGATTAATTATGAGCTTGATCCCTAACATAGTAACATATGTGCCTTGTTTCATATTAGTTCCCAACCAGGGACGTAGTTAGAAATTTACCTCAGTGGGGGCTAAATTCCTGTTTATAGAGAAAAAAAAATTATATTGGTACGGAAAATTTGTATTTTTTTTTTAAAATTTTGTATTTTTTTGTATAAAAATTATTTTTATATGAGAACCGTTTTTTCATAAAAATAAATAAATTTGATTTTTTTCTAGTCGAATAATTTAGATTTTTATATTTTCAAAAAAAATGTTTGCTAGTTGGAAGCCATTTAACTGTATTTGATAATATATATATATATATAGTGCATGTTTAATCACTAATCTATGTAATACTAATATTTTACTCCCTCCGTTTTACAATTTAGTGGTTTTTAGAACTTTGCACATGTATTAAGACAAGCTTAAAGTGGAATTGATGAGATTTTATTTTTTGTGTACAAAATTAATATGAGATTAAATCATATAATATCACCCAATGGGTGACATTTTTTAGTATCTTATATCTTATATACATATAAGATTGGGTTTTGCCACCATTTATTGCTCTCATTAACTATATTTACAATAATACCTATATAATTACTATTGGCAATAACAAATCAAAAAGAATTATGTAGCATAGTGGTGAGAGCACTTTTCCAAGAACCCATAGATCATGGGTTCAAATCTCTTAGATACACTATTTTAATTCATTTTTTTTCCTTCTAATCAATTCATCTACTCATTCATTTCCCGTACACTATTTTAGTTCATTTTTCCCTTCTATGACATCTATCTACTCATTAATTTTCCGAACCCATATTTCACGAGTTCAAATTTTTTTATGTACTATTTTAATTTTTTTAATTCCATGACATCTATCTACTCATTAGTTTAATAAAATGAGCCTAGTCGACGCTTATAAACCTAATATATTTTATCTAATTATCATCATAAAAATATTTAGCAATCAAAGCCCATCATTATTGAGAAATTAAATTGATACGAATTAAAATAAGAAGAAACATTTTAGTAATTTTCCTATACTTATATAAGAAGAAACATTTCAGCCTCACCAAAAGAAAAATATTTCATTAATTTTCCCCACACTTATAATTTATCTAACTATCATCATAAAAGAATTGATAATTAAAGCCCATCATTATTGAGAATTCAAATTGAAAAGAATTAAAATAAGAAGAAACGTTTTATTAATTTTTCTATATTTATATTTTATCTAAGTATCACCATAAACATTTTTGACAATCAAAGCCCATCACTCTTGATCGAGAAATATATTTTTTGTGTATATTTGATTTTCATTTCATATCAAATCAAATGTATTTCTTTAGGTTATGGTGATTGCATATAAATCAAAAGGTTAAGATTTAATCTATATGATATCATTTTATAGATTTTTTTCAAATAAACATTTGTAACCTTTTTTTAAAAAAAATTCATTTGCAATGTAAATCCATGGTATTATGATTATAGAAACATAAACATATATGATTATATAAAATATATAATTACACTTTTTGAATAAAACTAAAAAATATGTGATAAGAATTGATATTTTTCTTGATGGTTGAAAGTTTGAAATAATTTGTTATGTGTATAATCAATTATTATGGATCATTATATTTATGAATTTTTTTACCCCTCCACATAATTGAAACTATTGTTAAAATTTGAATCGTGTATAAACACCCAACACCAAGAATCCAAAATAAAATGTTAAAACACGCATAACAAAATTGCTCAAAGGACCTTTGAATACTGATGTTTGCTAATTATCATTGATTAATATACCGTATATGTTAATTGAAATTATTATTTTTGTAGACCATCTATACAACTATAAAAACTCTCCCTCTAAGACAAATAAATGTTCTACTTTTGAATGCAAACTAATTATTGAAATAAATAAAAAATATTCTCAAATACAAAAGACATCTAACAAATAATTACAATGTGGAATATGTTCGGGTGTTTAAACAGTCGACGAATGGCCTCTCACAATCACAAAAGATGTTATTGCTAATAAGAGCATTAATTGGCTTATACATTTCAGCTTCTCCGATCACCATTTTAGATCCCTCTTTTAGTGTTTTAGCCTCTCAACTTCCTTCAATATTGTAACAATAGTCCTTTCAACTTCGTTATTCAATGTAGTAAGACCATAGTAATTAGTCGCCCTTTCACCTTCCCAACAACCAGCAACCCTTGCACTATATAGATAGTCTAAGTTTTCGGATCTTGTATCTTTCATTATTTGTTACACTTCGGTCATTTAGCACTATATAAATAGTACCATTTCGGTCATAATTAAAATTAAATACAAAATTATCTCTGCCCACTCATAAAATCAATAAACAAATAATTAAGATTCATAATATATATATATCTTACAACAAATTAATAATTAAAAAACATTTTAAAGCATTTTCTCTTCATTATTTGTTTTCAACAACTAACACATATAATTTACATTCTTATTCTAATTTAAATAACATACATAATTATCTATGTATAATTATAAAATTTATAATATAGACCATACAACGGACGGGTCAAGCGGTCTAGTTACATTCTAAAATTTGCATCTCATTCAAAAGAATTAATTCAGAATATAAATGCAATTTAAGGGTGAAACGGAAATTAATAACACTCATTCAAATTTTGTACAACACATACACACTAATCTAACACCTATCTCTAAATCCTATCATTACTTTTACTGGCCCTCAAACCCTCTTTATATAATGATAATTAAAAAAAGGGGTCAAGAAGGATCATTAGAAGCACAAAGAAAAAACTCTAAAGAGTAAAACAATTTAAGGTACACAAGACGCAAACAACCCAAAACTCAAATCAGATACTATTTCTTTTAGACCTTCCAACATCTCTTTTCATACTATTCTCTAATGTTATCGATGACCATAATTGGTTTGGACCAATGTAATATACCAAGATAATAATTATACATATGATTACTTTGTTGCTTATATAAAGACCAAATCACTTTATCAAAAATACGATTTTTGTCAAAAATACCAAGATAATAATTATACATATGATTACTTTGTTGCTTATATAAAGCCCCCTTCTAACTCCGGAATCGTATTTTTGTTAAAATGACGTTGCTTGCGGTTTAAGAAACTCGATTCCCGTCTATATGACCAAAATTGAATTCGGGTATAAGGGGGATTGGGAAGTGGAGTGGGAGGGCCTGCCTCTGCACTCGGCGCGGTGATGAGCGCCTTGGAAGACGGATTGTGGACAAAGGAAGAATTGCTTTGTTGTGTGACTGTGATTGCAAATGCGTATGTGACTGTCGTGACTGACATAATTAACTTAGGTATTGGCCTCTAGAGATATGGTTGCGATTGTGGATTTGTATGCTGACTTTAGATAACTGATTTCAAAACGTTCTACAGTTTCCATATTCTTTCTAGCTTGGTAGATTAGACGCTGACCCTTCGGGGAACAATTTTTCAGTTCCAGGTATGAATCAGGGAGCCGTGCAAGAACCGAGGCAAGATGGCGGGCCGGAGCGGTAAAGAGCGCGTGTCATAGTGGGATTGGTTATATTAGTTTAGTTATATTAGTTAGAATATTGATTTTAATATTTGTTGACGGAGTTGGTATTTTATTTCGGATATTATCTTTTCGGTTCAGATAGTTTGGTTTCAGTAGGCGTTGTGACGTATTTGAATATTTATGATTTTCGGGGATTCATGCATGATTATGTTTTCTAAGTTTTATTAAATAAAGGTTGGATGTTTTATTATGTTTTTCTCGTCGTGCCCGAGTTGTAAGGTCCTACAGTGTAGTTGTCAACCTAAATAATAGTACCTGGTAAGGTCTATTTCCCAGTAGCGCCTCGGCGGAAGTCGGGGTGTTACAGTAGCCCCCACTGGGCACCATTTGCATCCGCCACTGTCCCCAACCTTTATTCCATTTTAATTAAGTCCCTAACCTAATACAATTCATTCCAAAACTGGTCTTTATTTGAGAGTAAATGGTTAGCTAGTTGAATTCCCGTACCATGTACGGATAATAATGGTATAATTTTAAATATTTCATATTTTTTATTGGGAGAATTCTAAACAAAACTAAACAATAAATGAAAATGATAAATTTTTCATAAAGCTCTTATTTATTTTAATTCTATATATACAAAATATCAACCTATATATAGAAAATTATATAAGTATGTTATATAGTTTATAAAATCTATTAGATATAATACAAAATCATTTTAATAAGAAGCATTCAATTTTAAAAATCTTTTGCAAAAATAGATAAAAAGGTAAAAATAATGTAAAATCTTAAAACAATAATGAAATTCAATTCTTTTAAATCTTTCAAATAGAAAATAAAAAATATATTAATAAGTAAAGATGAAAAAATATAAATAAAGATTAAGTTTTTTAAAAGATAATTTTTTTCTATATTTATATGAATAAGTCAAAAAAGAAATTAAGGAAAAGATAATGTAATTTATTTTAATCAAAATTCAATTTAGGCAAATAATTATGTAGATATTGAATTTTTTTTATCAAAATTTGATTGAAAATCTTTTACATAAATAGATAAAAAGATAACGATAAAATAATTTTTGTATTTTTAGTTAAAATTCGAATTTTTTTTTACATATATAGATAGAAAATAATTTAATTCGAAGACTAAATTAATATAAAAAAAATTAAATATAAGGTGGAGCCAAAATCAATGCGATGGCTCAAAAAGTTATAACTTTAATATATAGTGCTTATAGATATTCTAGCAATAATTTATTATATTGCAAAATATCAATATATAGATAAGAAATTATATTCTTAAATTCAAAATCTTATTAAAGGATAAAAAAATATTTATAAAAAGTAATATAGAAAATATTTAGATCAAGTTATTATAATATAAAAAATTGAATGTATAAAAAAGGATACAAGTTATTATAATATTTATTAGTTAAAAAATTGTCATTGTTTTATTCAAGTAATGTCATGTGGCGTAATATTTTCAACGGACATGATTTCTGCTTTAATAATGTACTAGGTAGATAGTATGACGTGGTTGATGACTTAGCTCTGCCAATTTATATCCTAAATGGCTTTTTATTTTTAAAACACACCTATGACCTGGGTTTTCTTTTTTAGAAACATAAAATAAAAAACACATTTGCAATAAGAAAATTAAACTATGCTCATTAGATCCCTCATGAACCAACAAAAATTGAAAGCAATGACCAACAACATATGATACACTAACACTGTCATGAGCAAATTTCTTGAAATTCAATGTGATAACAATAATTTTGTTGTGTAAATCATTGTTATGATAAAATCCAATCCACTTAAAACCGTAGTCTTTAGTAAGTAAGGGTCGAATCCGTATAGAGACATATTTTATCTTTTGTAATGGATTTTTTTGTCAAACTTTAGTAACAAGGGGATTTTGTAATGTGAAAAGTTCTAAACATGCAAAACTAGCAAATGTAATAGGATTGTGATTAACAAGATTTGGGAAGATAGCTTAGGCAAACAAACATCCACATTTGTATGACAAGTTGAACATTGATTTCTCCTCAATATCTCATGCAATGGAATTTCGAATTCCTTTTCAATTATAATTAACAACACAAATAGATACTATTAACACTAACTAATTAAAAACCATGAAACCATCAAGATTTAGTTTAATAGCAGCATTAAGGATAGGCAATATAGATCGATACAATTCTAGCATAAAATAACCAGTTTTTATCCTAGAATGTAAATCAAATCTCTTCTGCATATGACTAGCACAACCAGATAATAGTACGATGCAGTTGCTACTTCGAACTAGAGATGTTGAACTAATAACACTCTAGATTTAGCAATAGGTCCAATAACAACAAACCCTAGTTGATCAAGGTAGAAATTGTTGAACTAAATCATAGAAATTCAAGCAAGAGAAAAGATTAACTCCATGCAATATATACAGGATTAGAAATCTCACAAATTTAATCAAAACGAAACTTCAATCGACAGATGCTCAACCAGTAATATGCTAGATCTAGCAATAGATCCAATAACAATAAACCCTAGTTGACCAGGCTAGAAACTGTTAAAAAATCATAGAAATTCAAGCAAGAGAAAATATTAACTCAATGTAATAGATAAAGGATTAGAAATCTCACAACTTTAATCAAAACGATGCTTCAATTGTCTGACTAAGCAAAGATGATCAGTTCTCCATAGAAAAGTAGAGAAACCAAAATAATGAAAAATAGTATGATAGATGAGAGTTCCTCCTCTATAAAACCCTAATATATAGTAGGAAACTAGGTCTAAAACACATAAATCCCGAAGGATATAAACCTAATATAATAATAGTAAAATAACTGCAACATGACGTTCTGATTTTGTCAGCCAAGAAAAGGCGACGCCCACTGCCAATAAAATTCCACACCACTCCATTTTGGTCCAGCCATAAAATGCAATCAACCCAATGTCTTCTGCTCTTCTTGATTCCACTTCCTTGCCTTGAATTCCACTCTACTCACACTTCTTCACTTAAAGATTTGTAAAACAACACAGAACAAGTTCAAAAACCTAAAAATCCAAGAAAAACTAAGTACTAAAGAAACTAACTAAAACTACTTGAAAACAATTTAAAAGAAGCGTAAACATGCATCCTAAATACTACCTATATGCAAGCTATCAAATAGCTAGCTATACAAATCCAATCCATTGCATTTGAATTTTGAACTTTCAAAGTGGGCTAGAGAATCAACATCTAATCTAAGGCTTTTTTTATAGGGGTGTCCAACTGGAGGATTGATCCGTAACCCGACCTCACCCACCCGCAATTTTATGGGTTACGAGTCAGATTTTTTTAGTTTACGGGTTACGGGTCGGGGTTTTTTAGTTTACATGTTACGGATTGACCCATAATATTTAAAAAATAAAAATAAACTTTTATTGTTGTAGTTAGTGAAAGGGAAAAATAACATTTTACGGGTCAAATGGGTTGAAACGGGTCGAAAGGGGTAAAATTGGTCAATTTTACGGGTCGAATCCCCGTTTGAACCTTTTCAACCCAACTCGTAACCCGTTTTACAGGTTACAGATCGGGTCACGGGTCGACTTTATTTTTTATGGGTCGTTAGGTTGACCCGCAACCCGTAAAATGAGTTACGGGTCGGGTTGGGTCGGGTCGGGTCCGGTCGACCCATTGGACAACCCTACTTTGTTCGGTAAAACAAGGTTTTTGAGGAGTTAGAGATATTTGAAAAGGTTTTTGAGTAGGTGTAGATTTTTTTGTTACTCCTAAAATCTTGAATAGTGTTTGATATTGCAGTGTTTTTAGGTAGGTGTTTTGGGCAGATTTAACACGTAAACGCGTTATCTACTATAATGAGGGAACTCTAATAAAAAACCAGTTTAAACAGGTTAATTCGCAAATAATAAGGGATTCACGAAGAGAAATAGCGAATGAACTACTAAACAAGTAAAGAAAGAGATATGAATTTAGAATAGTTAAATAAGATTGCAATTGTGCTACTGCGAGTTACTCCTTTATGATTCTAGATACCAATGGTAAGTCGTAGACACGTTAATTGATAAAACGATAGATATTAAAATAAATAGACAAAAATATAAAATAACGAGGATAAACTTCACTATGATTCCATTCAAATGTTGAAGAAAAATTAAGGGTATGCCAGAGAAAAGATGAGAAGAAATATATCTCTTGAGGTCTTGAATGAATAATTCGAAGAATAGAAGTACAAATGTGTGTAGATCGTTTTGTCGTAGAGAGGGAGCGAGAGAGAGCTTCCCTTTGTTGATGTTCTTCTTCCTATTTTATAGGCTCACCTTCTGGTCATTTATGAGTATCAATCCCGAGAATCTCGCCTTGTTATTAATGTCTTCCAACGGCTAGTTTGACCAGTTATCACTTCTGCTAAATTGTCAACGCGTTAGGCATTTAAGGCGTACGTGATTTTCGCCCTGCAGTTAATGCGTTCCAACAGCTTTTTTATGCTCCTTTATTTCCTCCATGTAATTTAATGCCTAATTAATGATAAATAATGTCTTTAATTAGTTCCGATCTATTCATATCTTCGTGGTCCCACCTTATAATTCAGTCCGATATTTTAGGGCTCAATAGTAGGTTTTATTTCATAATGTCCAAAAATAATACTCTAGTATTAATTTAAATGAATAATAAAAAAAGTTAAGTTAAATTTTTTACAAACCTCCTAAAAACCTACTAAAAACTCTACATGTAGAGCTGTCAACAACTGACACGACCCAAAAAACCGACTTGAAACGCCCGAAAATTTTAGGGTCAAGACCTGAAAATTTGAACTCGAAATTGTAACGGTCGGGTATTTTTTACCCCTTTGAAGGTCAAAAACGACTTTCTTGTTTTGTAAGAAAGACTTGATCGGTAAATAACTCTGCTAGAATTTCCCCTAATTTCTTTTATAATTAATTACCTAAAAAAAAAAAGAACCAACAAGCACGGAGTGTAGTGGGAGGGGCTACGCTTCCCTTCGTTGAGGTCGAGTGTTCGATTCTCAGTGGAGGAGAAATGAACTTGTTGGGAGAGCAGATCCCACCCAAAAATAAAGGGGCCCTCGCGAGACTCGAACTCCAGACTTAGGCGTTTGATGGAGCAACGCTCTCCGCTGAACTGGGGTGGCAATGACCAAAAAAAAAGATATCGTCACTCATAACCGATTAGTCTTATCTTTCAGAGGGATCTTTATCTTAAGAGATATTGTTTTTTTTTTCATATCATCTAAACCGAACTTGTCCATGGGGCCCAACTTTCGTATTTTCACATTTTTCTTATATATATCTTCTTAGCCTTATGATCATATCTTCGTTGGCCGATTCTCTTCCCATAACCAAACAACTTTACAACCCCGTAATTCTTCATTCTCTCATCCGATTATCACACCGAACTCGACTTCTTGTTCTTTGTGGAGAAGCCGAAAAATTTCGCCCTTTCGTTGCCTTCGTGTTTGACCGCTAACAGACTTGCTCTCCTTCTCTTTGTACTCGCTTGATCAATCGAGTTCGCCGACGACTTTCCTCGTCATCAATCTGCGCGGCCGAGGACAACAGTTTGCACAGCCATTCGGTGTTGGACCATCAGGCCTATGCCACCGCCACACCTTGAACGCAATCGCATCTCGATCGACGGCGGCTTCACGCTCCGGGGACGAAACCTTCCCCTGTTTTCGGTAAAGTTCTTGCCTTTCTCTGCTTCGAGTGTAGTTGTCGGTGACTTGCTTTCCGGTACGGCTTTCGTCATCTTCTTCCTCATGTATTCAGTAGTGTGGTGCTGCTGGTGGTTGGTTCGATTTGTCACCGAAGGAGTACATCGCTGAAGAATTTGGTCGCGCCTGTTAGTTCTTCTCCGTCATCTGAGATTAGTCCCTCGGTCAGTTGTCTCCTTCTATTTTCGTTAAAGCTGTTGTAGACATGCTTTTCATGGGGAGTCCAGAGTTCTTTCGTTATAGATAGTTAGTACTCTTCTTCTGGATGATCTTTTTGGGTGTTAGGTTAAAGGAAACGGTTGATTAACTAGTGTAGATGATGGTTAGCTGTAGAATGCTATTTGGTGGTATAATTTGCGTTGTAGGGGGAGGGCTTGTGTTGATCGCGTGCTATTAGGATATTTAGTAGTAAACTGATTAGTTAGATAAGTAAATTAATTTTCTGGTGTTAGTGGAAAGGAATTGGTTTGTGAAAGTAGACATGTAAATGTAAATTGGGAATTGAGATAGAACATGCAGGTGTACAATTGAAATGTAACATGGGAGTCCCCTTTCATTGGCCACATTAGGTGGAAGTTGCAATTAGCATATTAAGTATGGAAATAGTAGGTGGAAGTTGCAATTAGCATATTAAGTATGGAAACAGGTGAAGCTCCTATTTGTATTAGTGGTTTACGTGTAAGGTAGAGGATCAAATCAATATATTAGTAAGTAGAACTTTAACATGTGTTTATATAGGTTGGTAATTTCACATTAGTTTAGTTAGCGGGCTGGGAAAGAGTTACTCCTCCTAATCGAGTTTGTTGTTTAAATAAGTCTTCACATAAAGCAAGTTTTTGGATTGAACTCTTATGTTATTTATTCTCTTTCCGCTATTAAAAATCTCAGCAGGGTACACATTTACTCTTACTCGTGAAATTTCAGAACCTTCTAAGGCCCACTTTTGAGGTAAGTCGTTTTCGACTTGCTCGGTTCTTTTCTATCATGTTGGATTTTGTGTCGTTATTGTAGGATTGGTTTTGGGATTTAGTCCCGAATATAGTTTTGAAGTGTTTTGGAATTGCTTGTGCTGTTGTGTGAAAATTGATTGTTAAAAGAGATTTATCGACGATAAGTTTTCGAATGTTTTCTCTGTGTTGGTACCGTTTCCGGCACGGCCATCGTAGCTGGCGTAGAGGAAGAGTTGTCTATGTATGGTCTGTGTGACATGGAAGCCGTGCCCCTTCAAAACAAAAAATATTATCTATGTCTTTTGGCAAGTGCTCCAGTGGAGGCTTAGCCGGGGTTTGAAGGGAGATTGTGAAGTTGAGTGAGATGGCCTGCCTCTGCACTCAGCGCGGGGTTTGAGCGCTTTGGAGGTTGGATTGCGAGATGGAGGAATTGCATTTTTGTAAAATTTGTGTTTCTGAATGTTTCTGTGGCTATGTATGACTAACCAAAACTAATTTAGGTATTGGCCTTTAGAGTTATGAGTGCGTTTGTGCACTTGGATGCTGACCTTAGAAGTGTTTTTCAAACGTCTTGCAATTTCAACATTCTTTCTAACTTGATAGATTAGTAGCTAACCCTTCGGGGAAATATTTTTCAGTTCCAGGTATGAACCAGGGAACCGTGGATGAGTCGAGGACAGATGGCGGAGCGGTGAAGAGCGCGTGTCATAGTGGGGTCGGGTTTACTTTGGTCTCTTTTATTATATTAGTGAGTTGAACTTATTGTTATCTTGAATTTATTATTGTGTGATGTTTATTGTTGTTACTAGGTTAGGATTTTGTCGGATTTGAGTATTTATGTTTTCGCGAATGCATACATAACTATGTTTTCTAAGGTTTACTAAATACAAGGTTGGATGTTTTATTAATTTTTTTTCTCGTCGTGCCCACCTTGCAAGATCCTAAATTGTTGTTGTGAACCGACTTAAGTAGTACCTGGTAAGGTCTACTACTAAGTAGCGCCCTGTTGAAAGACGGGGTGTTACAGAAACCCAAAATAAACCGAACCCGATAGACCCGAAACCCGTTGAGTTCAAACCCAAAACCGCGTCTTTAATTTCTGAGAATTTCAACCCTTGGATCAAGGAGGTTCATGGGTTCTAAATGCTCCTTATTTTATAGGATAATGAGTTGTTTTATTTCAACCAAACTCTCCATAACTATGCCCACACTTTTTTAATTAATATGGACCATGTTTTTAATTCTAGAATTTATATCAACTTTTATATTTTCATAGATTAATTTTTCATTCACAAATATGACAACTTTTAAATTTTCTACCCATAAGCATGATGATTTTTATATCGTTTTTATATTAATAAGTATGACACTTTTTTAAGTAATATCGGTATAGATATGTTATGTTTTACAATATATTAATTTTCTATTCATAAGTATGTTTATTTTTTATATTATGAATCCCTTAATAAATAAATAAAAAATTATTGATACGTTAATGTTAAACCAGTTAATCGGGTCAGTTCAGCTTCGGTTCAGTAGAAGAAGTTCATGGCATTAAAATTTACGGGTTGATTGAGTCAATTCATTGAGGTTTTTGTGCGGATTCGCATCAACCCAATGAGTTAAGAACGTCAACTTTTGCATGATTATTACATAAATATTATAAATAATATTTTTAAGAATAAGATAATATTTTTTATTCCTTAATAGGTATGTTTTCGGTGAATGATTTTATTTTTTGATCTGGTTGAATTTTTGATGGTTAAAATAAATCTTTTCCATAAATAGAAAAAAAGATAGAGATAGAATATTTTTTATTGTTATTAATAAATTTTGAATTTAAAAACTATTTTTCACATAAATAAATAGAAAAGAATTTAATTGAAAAAGCTAAATAAAGTAAATAAAATTTATTTTCTAAATTTAAGGCGGGGCCAGAATCAACATGGTGACTCGATACACTTTTAATCAAAAAGAAAATTAAGGAAAAGATAATGTATTTTTTTATCAAAATTCAATTTAGGAAATTTATTATCTAGATATTGAAAGTTCTATTTTCTTATCAAAATTTAACTTAAGATAAATCTTTTACATGAATAGATAAAAAGATAAAGATAGAATAATTTTGATTACTTTTAATTAGATTTCGAATTGAAAATCTATTTTTTACATAAATTATTAAAAAAAATTAATTGAAAAAGCTAAATTAACATAAATAAAATTTAATTTTTAATTTGAAGGCGGGGCCAGAATCAACGTTATGGCTCGTAAAGGTATAGCTTTAATATATAGTTATAGATTATATTATCTTTTTGTTTACATGGAGATAACTTTTTTACATAATTAAATATTTAAAATGATTATTTTAATAAAGTTGTGATGTGGCACAATGTGGTAGCAGAAATTGCTTCGGCTTTAGTTATTAGTAATAGATAGATAGATATGTTGAAAAAGATCGTGGGTAATTATCGGAAAAATAAACCCTAAAATTGGGCAGTTTTGCATAATTTTCCTTTCATGCATGTGGCCTGTGTGTAAAAAATTCTAAATCTATGAATATATATATATATGGTTTTTCTAGGGTATATGATAAGAACACGAATTTAAAAACTAAAACCCCAGTTTAAAAATCATGAACCCTTTAAAAAAACAAAAAAAAAACTCTAAATATAAAATCATTGATTTAGTGCTACAATTAGATTCTTAACCTATGCCTCGGTTAGAAAAATCGATATATATATATATATATATATATATATATATATATATATATAATACACAAATGGCGCACATTCCTTTGTATGCAAAGATCTCGACTGCTTGGAAGAAATAGGAGAATGGCCGCTCGGAAGAATATTGCCGATTTGGCGACGTTGGCGATGGCAGTGGTGGCCATGATTCTTCTGGTGGCGCAACCGGCGTTTTCCGGGCAACTCGTGGAGTATCTCCCTGGCTATGGCAAGCTCGACTTCAAGCTGGAAACTGGGTACGCACACAAACTTAAAAATAAACCAAGCAATTAATGCTTGATTAGTTGTGATTTGAATTTGGGTTGTGCAGGTATGTAAATGTTGGGGATTCAGAGTTGTTTTACTACTTTTTTGAATCACAAGGAGATCCGGAGACCGATCCTCTTTTCTTCTGGCTATCTGGTGGTCCTGGTTGTTCTGCTCTCAACGGCATAGTTTATGGGATTGGTAAGTTTCGATTAATTAGTTCCATTAGATCGATTTAAAGAACTCTATGGATAGAGTTTGAATAATTGTGATTGTTAAATGAAAAATTAATTTTTATGTTTCCATATCAACTTATTATTATTATTATTATTATTATTATTATTATTATTTTAAAAAATTATTTTACTTGACTTCACCAATTTAGTATAGAACTGTAAAACTTAACTAATAGAGTTTCTAATAAAGTTAATTCTATAATAAAGGAACAAGACTGAGTAATTAAGTTATGGAATGTGAGTTGTTGTACTCTATAATTAAGTTTATGGAACTTCACTCATAAAATTTCTAATAATATGTACGTGTTGTTACTAATTGGAATGTTTAGTTTCTTCATCATCATTTCAGTTTGTGGTAATTATTGATGTTTTTATTTTGAGCTTAAGGTCCTATGAAGTTCAATATGACTCACTACGGTGGTGGTCCAGTGACGCTCAACTACTTCCCAGGTTCTTGGACAAAAGTACGTTATAAACATAACAAACAAGTTTTAGGCTCCGTTTGGATGCATTATGTAATATTAAGTTCAATAATACACAATAATACAATTTAATGCATTATTTTTCGCCAAAATAAGGAATAAATATGCTAACGAAAAATCAACTTCTTGTATATGTTGTTGTTATTGTATTTTTCAGTATGCTAGCATATTATTCCTAGACTCTCCAGTTGGAACTGGGTTCTCATTTTCTAGGACTCAAGATGGGTGGGCAACTTCCGACACAAAAGCATCCAAACAAGCCTATCAATTCTTGCTTAAGGTATACACATATACAAAACATTCATGGAAGAAATTCTTTCATGAGATGACAGCTAAACAAAACATTAAAATTAAAGCCAGCTTTAATTTTCGTTTTGATATTCAAAAATAATTCCTGTGTTTTCTCAATGCGTGGTATTGATCGACTAATTCAAGTCATTTATGTATATAGATGTATTTTTTTATTGTCTCATTATTTTGATAAGAAAAAATGTCTATTTGACACATCACAAATATCACCTAGCAACATAGTACACCCTCTGTTTCGTAATTTAGGGATTTTTAGAACTTTGCACGTATATTAAGACAAGCTTAAAGTGGAATTGGTGAGATTTTGTTTTTTGTGTACAAAATTAATATGAGATTAAATCATATAATATCACCCAATGGATGACATTTTTTAGTATTTATAAGTACATTGGAACTAGAAATACATTAATTAAATGTTATTTTTGGCAAGTTTTAGTATTAATTAATCAAAAAGAGACTTATATTGTGAAATAAGATTTTAAGCTAAAAAGGACCTATATTGCAAAACGGAGCTAGTAGTTTCCAGATTAATCATTCGGATTTTCTAACCTATGCCCTTAGGGCATAGGATAAACATCTTGTTTTTTTTTTAAATTTGTTATTTATTTATTTAGTGAATTAAATCATTTTTACTAAGGGTTTAGGCATTTCCTTTTAATGTATTATGTACGTTATTTAATTTCTCTTTTTAAATCACTACAGTATTACTTAAGGTAAGTTAATGTCAGTTGATTGAAATTATAATGCATGAATTAATTGGTAAATGTTGTAAACAAACATTCAACCATTGAGGTTGACCAAATCATGAAACTTGGTATTGTTAATATCAATATCCATTAATTTATTTATTTACCAGATCCTAAATTATGGTCATCAATGCCTTCTTCCTCGATCCGAAAGAAGGGGGGAAATTATGGTCATCAATGATGCCTTCCCTCCTCCTCTATCATCCATATCAATAAATTGTACAATATTATAATTGTTCGTGTGTTATATTTCATGCATATATTGTTTAGTTCTTCTTTAATTTTCTAACGATATTCTAGTCATATTAAAATTATCTTATCTGTCCTACATGTTAGATCGATGTTCATATCTAACCACTAGTTCAAACGTATATTATATATATGATACTTGTTTAATTAAATTCATAAGATTAAGATCATTCTAAATTAAATACTTTTTTCATGTAGTGGCTAGAAGAAAATACCAAGTACCTTTCGCGTTTCACATACATAGCTGGTGACTCTTATGGGGGAATAATCGTGCCTCAAGTAACCAAGTTAATCATACAAGGTAAATCAATACTCGTCCAGTTTACAAATATTTTCCATTATATTACTAACAAAAATCTTAAGAAGCTATTTAATTTTACCTTAATATTTTTTATAACTTTTTTTACAATTAGTTTTACTTTTGGAGAATGAGATTTTTTTTTTGCATTTTTAGATAATTTTTAAGGACAAAGAAAAGAGTTGACAAAATATATAAAGTGACAAATATTGTTGAACAAAGAAAATTCTACAATATCTTTTTAAGTAAAAAGTAAGTAAATACTCCTAAAGCAATCGGAGATTATGCTCTAGAAATAGAAAATGTAAATATTTTTATTTATTTATAACAACTCGTATTTCAAGTTTTTCTTATGAATATAGATATCGTCTTGGGATTGATAAAGATTTTTTTTTTCTAATCTATGTCCTAAGAGTATAGGTTAAGACTCTTAAAAAGAAAATTTACATATAAATTAAGATAACGAATATTCTTAATGGGCGGTACTTTGCAAATAGATAGACTTAAATCATACTCTCTTCGTATTTAAAAGATTGTCCAAAAAGATCATTTGCATTATAAATTAAGATAAAGAGAGAGAAGAAAACAATTAATAGGAAGGGGAGAGAGGTTGCGGTGATGGTAAATTTTTGGGGAAAAAAAGAAAGAGAAAAGAAATGACTAAAAAGTAGGATAAATTTTTTGTTTGATAATACGAGTAAAATTTGAGATTGAATGAGAGTAATATTGTAAGAAAATATTGATATAAAAAAAAGATAAAAATGTGGATAAATTTTTCACGACGACGACACCCGAAAAGGAATAGTGTACAAACTTTCGGAGAGGAAGAGAGTAAATGGTATTCAAACTTACACTTTTTAGAGAAAGTTTGATGAAAAGAACCCTAATTCATAGATGGTTTTTTAAAATTTATCCAAAATAAAATGCAAAAATTAATTACTAAAATGATGCATAAAATGAAATTGCAGGCATCGAAGCGAACACTCAACCGCATATCAATCTGAAGGTTCACATCTAACTTTTCTATTGCCTAATTAAGATCTTTAATAGTTCGCAAAGTTTTCGAATCTTACATACTTGTTTGCAGGGATATGTGCTTGGAAGCCCGGTAACTGATGACTATCTCGATATCAAAGCAAGATTCATTTTTGCTCATCGTATGGGACTTATATCAGAGGAGATATACAAGGTGATTGCAATTCTAGTATAAAAATCAACTTGATGAGTTGCTTAAACAATACTCTCGATCTCCGTCTAAGTTTATTTGTCATTTAAGCATTTTACACAAATATTAAGTCAAACACAATTTTTACTAAAATACCACTATTAAATTATCAATACACATAATTAATTGTCCTACTTTTTTTATTTCAACCAATGAAGTGGAAATTAATTGATGATAAAAGTGAAAATTATTAAACAAAATAGCTAGAAGGCCAAATAGAATTAGACAATTAATTGAGTCTAAAAGACAAAATAGACTTAGACGGAGGGAGTAGTAAAAATAGTTTATTTTTCTCGGCATACACAAAATATATAGGATAAATAATTTTTGACTTTTCACCCCTAATTAACCTATTGCTATCCGTGCTAAAAATTCCATTTGATCATAAAATTTAGCCCAAATATGATTGGTCGTTACTCCCTTATTTTGTGTTTTTGAATGAAAGAGGTGATTCATTCTCTTAAGTAAAAGCTAGTTACAAAAAGAACTATGCAAGCCTAGTAATTATACATGTTCGTCCAAGCCGAACATAGTGAATCTTTTTCTCAATTCTCTGTTACCTTTCCTCCATCCAGCTTAGACTAGAAGATATTTCTAATGTGATTGATCATAATTCTTATACAGCCCCCCACTTTTTCACACCTCTCTCATGTTGCAATGTTCTTCTATTGCGTGCACTCCACAAAAAGTATGCCTAGCAAGTATACAAGGATGTCCTTGGAACGTTACTTTTGCCCTAGATTTACCTACACCAAACTTTGTCAAACCCTTGCTTCTCAAGCTATCATATACACTTTTCCAATCAAATCTCCCTATTATTGCTATAATTAATGACAACTAGATTGTGTTCCTCGATCACTAGGGTCTCTCTTATCTCTTCTCTAATAGAAATCAAGTTTCGCCCTAAAGCACTTGAGGTTGTCTTGTAGTCTTTCTTCCGAGAAGGACTCTCCTCTAAGAATGACAATATTTACACATCCCTTCCAAATTGAACTAATTTCAGCCAAGAAGTCATAAATTAATTTCGAGAAACTAGTTTTGTTCCAGGACAAAATCTCCTTGAGTCCTACCCCTCCTTCTTCCTTTGGCCTGCATACAATTCCCCAACCAATGGGAAGTTTCCTCCCTTTTGCTATGCTAGACCATAAGAAATTCCTTGGCACTTTCACGATTTGATTTACCACCCCTTTTGGTAGTAGGAAGATTTTTTTACACTAGTAATTCAACACTCCATAAAGCATAACCCTGACTATTTCATGCCTTCCAATATAGGATAGTTTTCTTGTAGCCCATGCATTCACTTTAGTTGTAATCTTCGCAATAAGAGATTTGTGATCCCTTCTTTCTACCCTTGCAATACATAATGACACTCCCAAGTAGATTATTGGTAGCTCTATTTGATCTATGTTCATCATGCTGGCTAAATCAAACCTTCTTGATCTCCTATACTCACACAAAAGATCTTAGACTTGCCATGATTTATGTTAAGCCCTCACATCTCACATTATTTTTCCAAAACCAGTTTCATATCTTGTAAAGAGGGTTGATTTGCATGTGCAAAGAGGAAAAGATCATCAGCAAAGCACACATTTGTGATGCTAACTCTAGCACGATTAGGATGATGTTTGAATTCCCTAGTTCTGCTCATTCTTTTCAACATCATATTCAAGTATTCCATGATGAGAACAAAAAGGTGGGGTGAAAGAGGATCGCCTTGACGAGTGCCTCTTCCACCTTTTAAAAATTCCATGCATTTCTCCACCAAAATTGATTGTGTAAGAACAATTTGTCACTCCTTCTCTGACCTAGTTGATCATAGTAGGGTGCAAACCAAACCCTTCCAAAAATTGAAAGAGGGAATTAAAGACCAATTTACATTGTCATAAGCCTTTTTCAAGTCAACTTTCACTTCACACCTTGAGCTAATGTACTTTCTTGGGTAGCTCTTGAGTAGTTCCTGGCATATTGGTATGTTGTGTTTGACGCTCTTTCCTTTAAAAATTAATCTCTATAAAGTCTAGGGTAACTATATATTCTCACAAATTTATGTTACATGATAATAATATCTATTTTGTATTAGTTAAAACAAATTTGATTTGCATTACCAACAGACAGCAAAAGAAAGTTGCAATGACAACTATGTGGATGTGGATCCATCAAACACAAAATGTGCTCTTGCTATGGAACAATACAACATGGTTAGTGGTTCAACTTAATTGATCATGATAAATTCGATCATTTTTCCACTTTATAATGCATCAAATTACAACTTTATTTCTTGCTCTTGTTTTTTTCCCCAGTGTGTCAAGGATTTGGATAGCAGTAGCTGTTTGGACCCAAAATGTTCACCTAGAGGACCTCATGAATACTTGAATAGAAGATCTCTTCAAGAGTTTAATTGTCGAGTAATAAAAATAAATAAATTTGATTCATATTAATTTAATAATAAATGTATAAATAAGAACAAACACCCTAACTTGTTCATTTTCCAGAATTTCTTGTATCAGCTACCATCTTATTGGATGAATGATCCTCTAGTCAGGGAAGCTTTACATGTTCGAAAGGTAATTAATTTAAAGTTGTTTATTTTTCACATTGTTTGTTTGTTTGTTTGTCTACATATAAATACTTTTGTTGATTTTGCTCTCATTTAATTCATGTCTATCTGATTAAAATAGGATACAGTAGCAGTGTGGTACAGGTGCACCAGTTCACTGAATTACACGACAGATGTGACGAGTGTTATTTCTATCCATAAATATCTCACGACAAAAGAACTTAATGTTTTAATCATGAAGTAAGATACTCCTTAACCCTCATTAATAATGCTTATCTTACTTACACTACTACTATTTCTGTTTATATATGATTTATGATTATTTATGATGTATGTTATGCACGATATTAAAAAAATTTAAGTTTCATACCATCTTATAGACTTGCAGTTAAAAAGCACATACTTTAAGCTCCATATATGTTACGTTCGAGCGTTATTTTATTTTGTATACTTATTTTTTTAAAAAATTGTATGCGATATAACCCAAGTGCTACTCTTACATATTTATAAACAAATTTTAGAATATAACATTCATATATTAGGAGCAATAATTTTAAAACAATGTATCGTTTAATAATAGAATTCATATGTCAAGAATAATAATTTCTAAAAAATTGCATATTTTTAATAAACTTTATGGAATTAAAAATAATTGAATAATATTATAATAATATATAGATAGATTTTATAAATAAATGTTAGAGTACAAACATATTAATTTATTAAAAAATATAATAAATAAATTGATTTATTGTGAAATATAATGATAATATATATTAAAAATGATAAAATATAATAAATAAGAATTGATTTGATCTTAAAATATTAACGAATATAAAAATATTTCATTTATTGAAAAATTTAAATAAAATAAATAATATATAATTTATTAAAATCTAGCTTAGGCTTTCCTTAAATGAGTTCCGCAAGAAACAATTCTATCTTTAAGACTAACTCAATCGCCTAGCGCATTCAGTGAATCCACGCGCGCTCCTTATTTCACCTTTCTTAATTAGCATACCACACCTTTCCGTTGTTCCACTGAGACCAATGAACACGGAACTTGATTCCTTTGGCTTCCTTTTGTTCCTTTAGGGCATAGTGACTGATCGTAGCATCCTTTTTTTTGTTATTTCATACCTGAAAACATATTAAGTACAAGCATAAAGTTCACAAGATTTTTCATCATCAAAACTCAAGAATCATGGATTAGCTAAAGCCTCCCAATGAATTTAAAGCCGAGGAGTGAAAAAGGAGAAAAAAATGAAAAATGGGAAAGATAAAAACAAAAACCAAGTAAAAACCCGTAAAACGAAAAATGAAGAATTGAAAATTATAAAAATCAAAGCCAAAAACCAAAAAAAAAATGAGAATAGAAATAGGGCAAATCATATGTTCCTAGTTCCTACAAACCACATGAAAACAAGAACAACGTAAAGCACCCAAAAGTATATTGAGTCATAAGTTTGGACCCTAAAACCTCAACTCCCAAACCAAAACCCTTTTAGAGAGCATCTTCCACCATACCCCATATTTAGTAGGCTATATTTCCAATATAGCATATGAAAAAGGAATTTTTCCAAAATTTTTGTATAAAATTTTTTTCCCTTTCCCACCATAAGGTATATGTTAAAGTATGTGAATAAAAAAGTGTAAAAGTGGAACAAAAAAAATAAAACAATAACTTTATTGCTCCTCCACTCTCAACATATACATAGGGCAAAAGTTATAGCAAGTGTCTTTGGAAGGCTATATATACCAACTTACTGTATACATATGGTAAAACAATTTTTGGAGAATTGTATATTACCTTATGGTGGGATTGAAAATAAGGTAACCTTACACCTAGCCCCCTAAGAATTCTACAATAGTGACCTAAACAAAATCCAGCCTCCAAACTAGACATCGTTTATCCTAATTTTATTGCTTTCATTGGACTCTTATCTTATATCATATTCTTTATGAGCGTCAAAAGGGTAAGGACTCTTTTGATACTCCCTCCGTTTAAAACTATTTGTCGTACTAGCTTGATTTTTTTGTTCAACAATAAATAGTTGTCATTTGACATATTTTACCACACCTTTTTTTATTATTATTTTCATTAATTAAAAAAATTATGTAAATACAAAATAAAAGGCGAAAGATCTTAACAAGATTGAGGGTATTTCAGTCAAATCATATGACTTCTTAATTTTTAAGACAAATTCTAAAAGGACATGTATTTCTGAACTGAGAGAGTATCTTCCATCTATCTCTTTTTTGGAATGTCCTCTTCCCCGACGTAAATCCCTAAGGACCAAATCCTCATATCTAGATATTGGGGCATTTGATAGCGTCTTATAGGCATGCCTAAACAACAATCTTAGTCTAATATATTCTATATATTACAATATTTATAATTTTTAATATATATGATACGATTAGAGTCAACCCAATGGGTTGGTCAACCTAACTCAGGTGTTTATGGGTCGCTCTTAATCAATTGATTTTTCAACTCGGGTTTTAACCCTTATAATTGTGAGCATATCGGTTTGGGTCATGTATTGACGATTAGTGTATAATCATTTAATTATTATCTCATGTTGTCTTACTTTTTAGTGGTGATCGTGACATTTCTGTGCCACTCATTGCTACCGAGTATTGGATAAAATCCCTCAACCTGACGGTAGAAGAAAAATGGAGGCCATGGTTCGTAGATGGCCAAGTCGCGGGGTAAGATGATTTTGTAAACACGAATAGTTTGATATTGCGAGGAAATCTTGTAGGAGTTTCTTTTTCTTATTATATTTATATTGGTGTTCAATTGTGATTCCCACGTTAGAAAATTGGGAGATAGACATTTAGTATATATGTTTATTAGGTACTCCTCCTATTGTTAATTGGTTTTGGGTTGGAACCCCATTGAGTTTGTATTTCGAGCTTGGTAGTTGGACCCGTCTCCCCTATAACAAGTGATATTAGAGTCGATAGTTTGATTTAGGGACCAAGTTGGTCCGCCGGCCGGACAGGCTTATGAGAGATTCACAATTGAGGGAGAGATTGCTAGGGTTCAATTATGAACCCTTGATAGGAAAATTGGGAGATCGATCTAACATAATATATAAGACCTTGGATTACTCTTCCTATTATCAATTAGTTTTAAGATGGTATCACATTGGACTTGTATACTGGTCTTGGTAGTTGGGCCAATTTCCCCTGTAACAATATATTAACTAGTTAAAGTATTTTACAGGTATACAGAGAAATATTACACATCGGAAAATGGCTATGAACTCGTATTGGCCACAGTGAAGGTATTTAATAATACTAGTCGCATGATGAACTCGTATATGCCTAAATTTATTTCCAAATAAATGTTTTTAACTTCGGCAAATATTGTGTGTGATGCAGGGGGCGGGTCATATTGTTCAATATTACAATCCAAGTGTATGTTCTCACTTGTTCGAGAGATGGGTGCATTGGTATCCATTGTGAAACACAATCTTTTAGGGCGTGTTTGGTTTGTGAGTATGAGGAACCGAGTATGGGTTTCAGAATAGAAACATAGAGGTGTTGTAGTAGCAGGCTAGGTATGGATTTGTCATACTTTTTTTCTTCGACTCAGGTTTGGATCTCATCCCCACACTTTCCCTAGCCTGCTACTACAACACCTCTATGTTTCTCACTCAATTGAAGACTTGTCTCAATTGAATCTTTGTTCTTATTTTTAGTCGCTTCTGATTCTAGTTTAATTTTAAGATTTGCAACGTTGAATTTTCTTTGATTTGATTCTTGTTTATTCGAATTGTTTGATTTTGTTCTTGCAAGCAGCTGGTAAGGGATTTTTTTTTTTTTTTGCTTTGGATCGATTTGTTCCCGTATATTCATTCCTCCAACATTTTTGGGTAAAAATTGATATTCATTTTATTCCTCCGGCCAATTTAATTGACAACTTGGAAGAATTCCATATTAGACCATTGCAAGGTCAATAAAATTAACATAGAAGAAGTCTCCATATTTTTTCTTCAAATCCCTAATTTTATCCCAAGAATTTATTAAACATAAATTTCAAGTATGGGTTTCAAATCCTATATCATCTCAACCTGATACCTTATTCTAATCCCATACCCAAATTTATATCAAACACTCCCTTAAAATACTTGCGACGATATTAGATTGCGAATTATGAGGGGCATTAAAAATTGAACATTGTTTATTAGTTTTCATTCCTTGATTTGCCTATTATATTCACTGTTTAAGAGCCTCATTGGTTGATCAATCACAAAAATGTGGATGCCTTTATTTTTTTGGCCTTTTCTTTTTCTTTAACTTATCACTACAAAAAAAAACGCAGATTTAGCGACCATATTTATGGTCGCTAAATGCAAAATCTGGTCGCTAAATCCATTTAGTGACCATATCGTAGTCGCTAAATGTGGTCGCTAAAAGGCAGGTCGCTAACCACTTGGCGACCATATGGTCACCGTATGTAGAGACCATGATGACCATATGGTCATTGCTTCTAGTGACCATAGTCGCCCATGGTCGCCAACGCTGTGGCGACCACAACGACCACGTGGTCGCCACTATTAGCGACCAGTTGGTCGCTAATAGTGGCCAAACCCTCGCTTTGTTGCCGCACCCTGGCCGTTGTCTGAGAGCAAAGCGCACGATCGTGCGCTTTGGAGTGCACGATCATGTTTGCGATTAGCGACCACTTGGTCGCCATATATATATTTTTTAAAAATAATTACGAATTAATTTAAATAATTCATATTAATTTACAGAAATTTAAATAATTCATTAATTTACATAATTCACATTAATTTACATAAATTTAAATAATTTACAATATTTAATAATATTTACAAAAAAACCTAATCTAGCCGGCTTCGCCGGAGCCGTCCGCGTCCTGGTCATTCCCGTCGGGACCGGGCTGGCGTTACCCACCGGTATGCGGGTCGAAGCCTCCACTTCGCATCCGCTGCATGAACGCCTCGACCTCGAGCATCCTACTTTGTAGGTCCGCCACAATTTGCGTAAGGGCGACGTTCTGCTGCGTCAATTCCGCCACCCGAGGAGCTTGTCAACACGGAGCCGTCAATCGCTCGCCGTAAAACTCGGAGGCGGCGTTGCCAAGGCCGAAGACGGCGCCTCCCGAGCCCACCCCTCCATCGACCGTCAGAAAGGCATCACACTCGTCCTGAAAGGACGACGGGGTGCCCGAGTCCGAGGACCTCGAGGAGAGGATCTCCTGGGCCCGAGCCTAAAAAAATACGTAAAAAATATAAATAAAAATAATAATATACGAAATTAAATAAGACATGAAATAATTAAAACTTACAACGATCAAGGCGGACCGCTCGTCTATAAAATGTCGATTGGGGCCCTGCGTGTGCGTCTCGATGAGAAGCTCGAGAGGCCTAATGCGGTGACCCCGTTGTACTTCCTACGAAATTCATCAAGCGTGTTACGAACTATTAAGAATAATTAACATAATTTAAGTTTAATTAAATTAAAATAACATACGTACCATTCGACGCATGGTATCGAGGTGGGACCTCGAACCGCTATTGTGGTTCGCCGGATGGCATTCCGGATTTGCTTTTGGCGCGTACACTTGGCCTTGAACGCGTCCGTGGACCAATGCGTCGTCTTCCAGTTCTCCCAAGTGGCGGACTGGATGAAATTCGGCTTCGTCCCGGCCCGACGGTGCTTCCCGACCATGTCGTCGTATCGCTTCTTTGCGATCTTCTCCCACAACAACCGGACCGTCTCGACGTCCATACCCGGTTGGGAGGGATCCCATCGGAAGTGCGTCTAATTAAATCCGACAAAACAATTAATTAAAAATAGTAATTAATAAATTCGGAATTTGTAAAAGTAAATGCGAATTAAATAAATTTACCCTCCAAGACGCAAACCAACTAGTCTTCGATGCGGCGGAGGCAAAGTCGAACTCCGACGCCTTATCATCGGATTGGCCTTGTATGATGTGTGTCGACCACTGCAACACCATGCCCGACAGTTGCAAGCTGCGAGATTTCGAAAAACGTGTTATAACATATTTAAAGGTAAGATAAGAATTTAAAACAAGCAATGTCTTAGAGAAATTGTACGTACCACCCGCCGACGATGGAAAGATCCCATATGCGATTGGGATCGAGCCCTCGGCTCGATCCCGACGAGGACGTGGGTGTAGGGGCCCTGAACTCCTCCGCTTGGGTGTCCGTCTTCTCTGTACTAGGATGACGAGCCCCGTTGTCATCGGACAAGCGTGGTGTGTCCGTGTGGGTCGCCTCGGACGAGTTCTCCTCGTCCGGTATCTCGGACGAGCCCGGCTCGTCCAGACGAGGAGATCGTGCACGTCGACGTGATCCGGCCATAATAACACAACTATAAAAACAACAATAACATCAACAAAAACAACAATAACATCAACAACAACAAGAGCAACATCAGAATAACAATTACATAAACAACAACAAGAGCAACATCATCACCAACAACAACAACATGAGCAACAACATCGTCAACAAAATCAACAACAACAACCAAATCAACAACAACAACAATTTATTCATCTTCAATCCAAATTTCTCCATCAATATTTCCAAATTTCTCAAATTGAACAACAACAACAAAATCAACAACAACAACTTTATTCCATTTCAATCCAAATTTCTCAATCAATATTTCCAAATTTCTCAAATTCAACAACAACAACAACAAAATCAACAACAACAACAATTTTATTCCACTTCAATCCAAATTTCTCAATCAATTATTCCAAATTTCTCAAATTCAACAACAACAACAACCAAATCAACAATAATTTATTCCACTTCAATCCAAATTTCTCAAATTTTCCAACCCTAAACTACAAATCACCAATTTATTCAATCAAACCAAATCTCAAGTCCTAAATTAAAGCGAAATCAACCGAAAAGAGGAGCGAAAGTCGAGAAATACCCGAAAATAGGACGGCGGCGGGCGCGGGGGATCAGAGCGGTGGCCTCCGAAATTGGAATGAAAACTTTCCACCGGCAATATTTGTCTAAAACAATATAATGACAGAATGAAATATTAGGAATAAGTTTTAAATACATACCTTTAGTAAAGTTGTCGGTAAAAATTGACAGAATTCCTTTTGGAATCAATTCAGATTTATGAATGATTGTTTCTTTCTTTTGTGAATATTTTGGAAGAGAGCTATGTATGTATGATGTTGTGTGAATGCAGCGGAATGAGAGTGAAGTTTGTACAACCTAGGTATATATGCTGAAATGACGGCATACCAAATACTATTTTTAGCGACCAAGTGGTTGCCAAAAACGCAGGAAATTACCCGCCAAAATTGATATTGCTTGCCAAAACATCTGATCCACGTCAGCGACCATTTGGTTGCTATATGTAGCGACCAAGTGGTCACTGGAGTAGTGCAGACCACATGGTCGCGACAAATTAATAGCGACCAAATGTTCGCGGATATGGGTTCCATTAGGGGTGTTCAAAAATATCCGATCTGGTGATCCGACGATCCGATCCGCAAAAATCCGAATCCATTGGAAAATTATCCGAATCCATTGGAAAATTATCCGAATCCGATCCGAGAAAATTATCCGGATCACCGGATTGGATACGGATCGGATTGTCAAACCTCTCGGATATCCGGGGGTATAATACTATACATATATATTTTGTGCAATAACAAAAAATTTAATACTATACATATATATTTTGTGCAACAACAAAAAGTTTAATAGTCAAAATAGTTATATATGTTTCGATTCCCTAATACTACTCCTTTTTTTGTTTGTTTTTTTAATTATTTTTAACATATTTCACCCTACAAATAAAATTAAAGGTAAATAAATCCTAAATGTTTATTTAAACCCCCATTTTTGTTTGTGTTTTAATTATTCTTTTTCTTTCTTTTATGCGGATGATTATTTGGATCATGATTTTTGGGTGAAATTTACCGATTGAATAAGTCATTTGGAACTTAAATACAAAAATAAAAATAAAAATATGACTATTCGGATATCCGCCAAGAATATCCGATCCGATTCGAGATATACAAATCGGATATCCGGGTATACCGGATCGGATACGGATATGGTTTTAGTGAAAAATTTATTGCGGATATCCGATCCGATTAGCCGAATCGGATCGGATATTCGATTATGAACACCCCTAGGTTCCATATATAGCGACAATTTGGTCGCTGATTGTAGCGATCATTTGGTCGTTGATTGCTGGCGGGAAAATTCCTCGCGCATTTATTCCGACTATATAGGGTCGGCGACCACGTGGACGCCCTCTTTAGCGACCACGTGGACGCCCTCTTTAGCGACCACGTGGTCGCTAATTTGGTTTTATTTTTTTTTCCCGTTTTGACGTCCACATTAGCGACTTTTGACGTCTATATGGTCGCTAATTAGCGACTCTATTATGTAGTCGTTAAAATATTATCGCTAAAGCTGCAGAATGGTTTAGTGTTATGTATTTTATCAGAACTAACTTTGGCTATTTCTTCTTTTCTCCTTGATGATGTTTGGCTATCCCACTTTTGATTCTTATTAAGCCTTTCTTTATTTCAATAAAGCTTGGAGAGTGCGATCTCTCTTTCACTAAAAAATATACTTTATCGTATGATTGTCCAATTAATTGTCTAGTGGACTAAAACAATATTTTATTAATATATAAAATATTTCAATATCACATCTGACTAATTAAATTGGATATCAACATTAGATTTGCACTTACATCCAAAAGGGTTGAGATCAGACCTGTCAAACGGGTCGTGTCGTATGGGTTCGGGTTAGGTTATTTTGGGTTCGGGTTGAGTCGGGTTCGGGTCGTTACGGGTCACGGGTTAAACCGGGTCGGGTTGATGCGGGTTTTTGGGTGGGTCGGGTTGACCAGCGGGTCAGAAACATAGAATTTTTTATGATTATTAAAATAGATTTTTAATTAAATAATAATATTTAATTAAAATATATTATTTTTATGTATTTTAATAATAAAACATATTATATTTTTTAAAATAAATTTTATAAAATTACTAAATCGGTCAACCCAACGGGTTTCGGGTTTCAACCCAACGGGTTCGGGTTTTATCGGGTTCGGTTGATTTCGGATTTCGGGTTCAAATTTTCGAGTCTTGACCCTAAAATTATCGAGCGGGTTCGGTCAGCTTTTGACAGGTCTAGTTGAGATCCAATTTGGTCAAAAGGGTTGAAAACTTGAAATGCGAACATAGCACAATGAAGTAAAAATGATGAAAAAACACTAACAATAAACATCAAGGATTCATCAATAGCGTGTTTAGTAACTATGTGAGTGATAGATTGCAGATATTTTGAGCGCTAGATGACAAAAAGGACGATCAAGCAAGTCGAGAAATCGAGAAGAGACGCACGCAAGCTTGAAACTCAAGTCATTGCATAATGAAACTAGTGAAATCATGCACCCTACAAAAACACTCGCAAAAACCGAAGTCTCCTTATCCAAAAGCATGCTAAGTCGAGCAAAATAGTTTCATCATTGTACAAACAACACATGGAATGAACTAAAAGGATATGATAAAGATCCACAAGCTAGTGAAACTCCTACGAAACTCAAGTATGAACAATGCACACATCCAATATAGCGCTCGACTACGTTGCATCATCGACGCTCTGAAATACCACAAGACGAAGTCGTAGGTTATGAAGACTCTAACCATTGTTAATGTTGATGATGTAGCATGCCAAAACATATCGACTTATGAGAGAATTAATATAAAAAACATCATCCACCAATCAACAAGTAACACCTCACATGTCTGCTCACTCGTCCCATATCGAAGTGTCTCAAACTACCAAATAGACTGCATTTTCCACCAATGGCAACTCAACACGTCGCACACCTCACTTTCCACCAATTAATGGTCAACACCTCTACTGTCAACAAGTCTCTCCCACATCGAAAAAGCTCAGGATCCGATCCTCATCAACGCCTATAAATGGATGAAGATGCTAAAAGTTACAAGGGTTGAAAAATATCTCTAGCTTAAGATAATCTTTTTTAGATAGTATGAACCATATTTTTAATCATGTATTTTTATATTAATTTTTAGATATTTTATATTAATTTTATTATTTATAAGCATGATAATGTTTTTAATTAATATTGACCACATTTTTCATATTAATTTCATATTTTTCGATATTAATTTCCTATATATAAAAATGACAACTTCTTAAAGTTCTATATATAAATATGTTGGGTTTTATATATTAATTTTTCATCTATAAATATTATAGTTAAATGCATTAATATTGTCATCAAATTTTAATGTCTCAAGCACCATACTTTAGTTATGAAATTGTTCATAATAATATTTTATCCATAACTATGATAATTTTTTTAGTTAATATGAACCATATTTTAATTATATATTTTATATTAAATTTTAGATTCTCTTATATTAATTTTCTATTAATAAGTATGACAACTTTTTAAATTTTCTATCCAAAAGTATGTTGATTTTTAATTTGTATACTAATTTTCTATTAATAAGTATAACAATTTTTTACCTGGTGTCGATATAGACATGTTGTGTCTTGTAATATATTAAATTTCTATTTATACGTATATTGATTTTTTATATTACGGATTCCTTAAAAAAAATTATTGACATGTTAATGTTAAACCGGTTAATCTGGTCAGTTTAATCGAATTTACAATCATTTCGAGTTTGAGGTGAGTACGTGTTTATGTCGTTAAAATATACGAGTTGATTGAGTTAATTCATTGCAGTTATTGTGCGGGTTCGATTCAACCCTACAAGTTAAGTGCGTCAACTTTTTTATGATTGTTACATAAATATTACAAATAGAATTTTTTAGAATAAAATAGTATTTGTATACATTTTATAATAAAATAATACGGAGGAAGTATTTTCAACTATAAAATAATTTTCTTTATAGGGTTAACCCCCTAGGTAAGAGAATAAAATTCCCAAATAATACGCAAATCTGTGTACATTGCCCAATTTCCCTCCTTTGAGAACTTTATTATTTATTATCCCAATAATTATGAAAAATACTCAACCGATGTCACTAGTTAGCTATAGCTGATTGAATACAAAAGATTATGTAATGCCAAAATATTGAATCTTAATTGATTTCTAGATCGATCTAATTTGAACGAACTCGATCATTTGAGACGAGTTGGTTTATGGAAGTATTCGAGTCAGACGTCACGTTGCATATAGGCATGTAGTTGGGAGGCTTCATCATCGTGGTTGAAGAAGTGTTGCCATCTTTCACTATGAAGACCATGTCCATACCCCAAGTCATGTGCCTATCATAATGGCAATGCAGAAACCATACCCCTATTTATTTATATATCAAAACAAAGAAGGTTAATTAAGTGTACATTGCTATAACTATGTATTAATATATATGTAATCAGGGTGTGTTTGGTCAGACATGTTAATTGATAATGTAAACATTTTTTCATGCCAAAATAAAGTATATAGTTAATTTATAGTATTTAACTTTCATTTTTTTTCTATTTTAGATGGGATATATGATGTATTGATAGCTAATATTAAGTATGAGTATGAATGATATTAAAATATTGCGTATGGATATGAGTATGCTTAATATTTATGATATATTAGATATCAAAATAACACTTCGATATGAAACTCATCTCGATATATCATATACTAAAAGATAGATATTAGTTTGATATCGATATGTAAATATACTAAACACCGGTATGGGCATGATACTCATACATGATATCTATATATACCAAATGAATCTTTTCAGTGTATAACTCATCTCCATATCCAAACCTGATATCCTACTATTGATTCTAGACAAACATTAATTGTACAAAGTTATGATCTTATATCAATGTAACGGTAACAAGCCTTACCTGGATTTTTCGCTGTAAATCGTATAGCAGACCAGCCATCATTGGGAACACTGACGGTATTAAGTCGTGGCAGATCAACCAAATTGAAGCTCTGGGTATCATTAGTGTAGTCAAAGTTGCCAACTCCATTGCCAAGAACATAAAAACTATGGCCATGGAGGTGGATGGGGTGGTTTTCTGATGCATTTACGAGGTTGGTTACTTGAAACACTATCTCCACCGTCTCCCCAAACTCCAACACTTTTACATCGGTTCCTGGTTTTGTAAAAGTGAGGTTTATCGACAGATTTTCCCCGGTGTAATTGTAGGCAAACAAAGGATCATTTGGAAACCCTGTCTCGTAAACTCCCGTCAAATTCCTGCATGTACCAAAGAATGAACAAAATCACAAGTTAGCTAGGTTAAGTTTGAGCCTCACTATTTGAAAACTACTACTCGTTACTATATCTCATTGGAAATATTAAGTGTAAATTGTTATAGTTATTAGAAACTATCTTAAGTTTTAATCTAAAATCCAAACTAACCCTAAAAACCTACATAATAATTGTGTAGTCTTTTTGAAAAATGGGTTGAAAAGCTTGACTTTTTCAAAATGAGAATTTTAAAGTTTAGAACCAAGTAGTGTAATAAAGATATTAGAATAAGGCTTTTATAATTGGAAGTAGTGAAATAAAACTATCAAATATAAAAGGTTTATGGGATACTCATTCAATTGCCAACAATTGATTTTATAATGAAATCCTACTTGAATTGTGTATAAGGCTTACATGTACAAGATCTCAGGCCCACAAACTTTCATATAATATCAAAGATTTTTTGATTATGGGCACGTTTCCTAGCTTTTTGTGGTTGGGTTTAGTAATTGATTCTACTCTCCCATTGTTTGGATTTAGTTGTTGATAAAGGAACCTGGAGATTGAGATGCTACTTGCGTGTGGTTTGGGTTGAATTTTTATAAAGACACTGAAATATCACGTCCTATTGTTGGGCTATTTATTTAGAAATTGAAATGTTAGACCTATTTATTCAAGTGTCAACTGGATCAGAATAGTTGCACTTCTAGGAGCATATTAAAATAAGGCTTTTAACATGGGAAATGGAGTGAAAAACATCCTAGCTAGTATATAATATTAATGGGTTCTTCTTCCTATTGTCAATTGACTTTGGAATGTAACCTAATATGCTTTTGGCTTTTGTTCAAGGACACTACTCCCACTTCATTGGTCCACTCATTTTAAGAAAATCAAGCTACCTAACTTCAACTTGACCCTGCACGCACTATTTTAAAAATCCCTTCTAGGCCCCGTTTAGGCCCTGCCTAGGCGCTGGAAAGTCCTAGCCCGCCTAGTCGTCCAGACCGTCTAGACACCAATCGAGGACCGCCTAGGCTACCATTCATGTCGGCTAGGCGCTAGGCGGTCCCTCTCCGTCCAACGACTACCTAGCATTTTTTAGAACATTGCCTGCACATAGTTTAGAATTAAGAAAGAGAATTAAAAAGAAGGATAAATGAACAACATACGAGTAGTAGGCAGAGAGAATATCAATAGGAGGGTTAACAAAGGTGATATTGTTAATGCTGGAAGCTAGGGCGTAGCCGTCAACTCCGTCGCAAGACTTGTTAGGGCAATAAGTCAAGCCCATCGACACCACGTACACCATCCTCTCTGACACATTCAGTGGCACATCAATAAGGTGGTCAGCATCAACTAGGCTGCGAAGGTGGTTGGTGTAGTTGAGGGCGGAAAAGTTATCCTTGTAAGACGGGAGCGTGGTGGGGAACTCTGGCGAATCTGGCGGTGTGTAGTTGCCTTGGTACTGGAGGATGGCAGTGGCATTGGAGAAGTCAAAGTCCATGAGGCCATATGAGTCACTGGAGTACTGGCGTGCCGCCATGTAGTAGTGGCTAGGGGATTGGTTGGTAGTGAAGAGGATGTCGACAGTTTGGCCAGTACTAAGCATAAGGTAAGCGGTGGAGAAAGGTTTGGTGTAGGAGGCGTCCATACCCACGACCGTCATGGTGTGGCCGGCGATGGCAAAGAAGAGCTCGGCGTTGCTGACAGCGTTCACTAGCCGAAGAAGGTACGTCTTGCCGTAGTCCACCGTCATTCGATAGGTTGTTCCTGGAATGAATTATATATATAATTTCAGAGTTTGGTTCGAATGAAACATACTCTTATCCTAAAACGTGAAACGAATGCACTTTTCCTAGTTTATAATGCACTTTTTATAGAAAAGTGCATTGCAAAATATAAAAAGTGCAATCCGAAAAAGTGCACTACAAAAAGTACGAAAAATGCACTGCAAAGTATAAAAAGTGCAAATACGAAAAAGGTGCGCTCAAAAATAACAAAAGTGTACTACAAAATAGGAAAAGTACATTCATTTCATGATAAGAGTTCGTTTCATTTAAACCAAACTACTGTAATTTCATTCGCATGTTTCTAGCTAATTGGTAAATTGACCATTTTGAGTTGGTGGAATATTTGACTCGGTTATATTTTGACTAATTTAAGACCACTTATTTTCATCAAAAACAAAAAATTCAAATTCTATGATGTAAAAATTTCACTACTGGAATAAGTTAGTAACAAAATGTAATTATATGCACAAGCATTAAGTGGAATTACCATTAGAACAAGCGCACAGATCTCCAGGCTCCCCATTTATTGTATAGGCGTTAGAGTGAGGCATTTCTCCTCCTATTTCCAGATCTTCCTTCACCATTTTCGCAAGATCCCCAACAAACCAATTTCCTGTTTAATCAGTTAATTACACATTCACTTCCAAATATAAAAGACAAAAATATTGTTTAAAATGGACCATCAAATATTGTAACGACATTTACCAATTATTGAGTAATGGGAGCTAAAAAACCAAAAAAAAATAGTATACTAATACTAATGAAAAAGAATCTATTACGTTCTAGTTTCTTATTAGTCTGCATTATTTATTCAAAGTGAGAATCAACTTTTATTAATATGTAACTATATCCATAAGAGTAAAGTGGAGTTGGTACGGAACACACTTCTTTAACGAGAGGTTTTGAATTCAAGCACTGGGAATGGAGTTGTTTCAAAACATGTAAGAGAGTGCTTTACCCCGCCTCTTAATGAGCCTACCTGACACAAAGTTGGGTACCGATAAAGAGAATTTTTTTTTAATTAATATGCAACTATTTAAGTACCTAGTATGATGACTTCCTCCACATCTGGGTTAGGAAATGGATAAGTGGTGCCATTAGCAGGTAGAATGATAATGGCACCATGGACTGTGGCTCGAGTCCAATCACTATGAGCATGCCACCAAAGGGTTCCTTCTTCATCTGATAATATTATGTGATATGTGAAGTTGGATCCGGGTTGAACCGGGCACTGTGTTATATACTCTGGCCCATCTGACCATGGGTTTCTTGGTTGTTTCACTCCATGCCTATCAACGGAAGATGAATTTGAAAATTTTTAGTATATATCATATATCTCTTGTTTTCATATATTTATTCGAGATTATCTCTAAGAGACATCTTATCGTTGTATATATATGTTGGCCTTTAAATCAATGTTTCATCAACTTATTTTTGGTCCAAGGTCAAAGACTAACGGTGTCCCTTAATCCAAACAAATTCAAGACTAATTCTCGTTCGCGATTCGTGGCTGCTCGGAAATGTAGTGCATATATCAGCACATAATTATGGGTGTGTTTCAGTTCTTAAAGTTGAAGCCCTAGCATTAAGAGATGGTATTAGAATAGCAAAACTAGAAGCATACGAGAAAATAGAAATTGAAGGTGACAACTCACAAATCATCAAAGCAGCCCAAGGAGAGAAAAACTGCCCTTGGGAAATTGAAAGCATTATGGCTGATATACTGGTCTCCTTGCTTGGATTCTAGGCTTTTCATGTCTCACATGTGCCCAAGGGCTCTAACACTGTGGCTGATATAATTGCTAGACTGAGCCCCAGTCTCCCTACTCACGCTATTAGAGGTCATCCAGAATTTATAATTTTCATCCGCAAGAATGTCCTAGGACGCGGGAGTCCCTCCTAATTCTTACCTAATAAAAAAATGGGCAATATTGTCTGATTACATACCTGCCGGTTAATTTATTTAGGGTTTCAACCAATCATGCTTAGATCAGTAAATTTTATTGATTTTTAGATCACATTTTAGTCTTAATTTTTTTTTAGACAGGTTGTCAGGTAAGATCACATCTCAAATGTACAAATTAAAATTTGTTTGATTAATTAAAGATGTTTGAAAAGAACTTCACAATCCTTAAATCAATCTTATTAGAAAATAAAATAAAAAATTAATATTGTTCAAAGTCAAAGCAATTACTTAATATTCCTATTAGCTACATCCATGTACATAGAGTAACAAATTAAATTTAAAAACTATTTTATACTATTTTCTAAAATAAAAGGGATGAATCACATAAAGAAATAAATTCAACAAACAAATAAAATACTTTCTAAACTTGAGTTTTTTTTCTTGGTTTGAATAACTTGAGTTTATTAATGTGTGTCATTCGGTATATTTATATCGGTTTTTCTATCCTATGTCCTAAGGACACATGTTAAGAATACCAGATTTAGAAACTAAAACCCTATTAGGAAATTAATAAACCCTATTAAAAAATTCAAAATAACCTTAAATAATAAAATTTAACAAATAATTCCCTTTTTAAGCTTATTAACCTATGTCTTAGAATATAGGTTAGAAAAATCGTATTTATATATGTTGAGAAGTTTGTGTGATTTTTGGAAAATAACCTTATAGTGGAGCAGTTTTATATAATTTCCCTTATTATAGTATTTTGTTAAGGAAACTCCTTAATTTAGGGGTTAAATTATGTAATTTAACCTATATATATACCATGCATATCTGCAATTCAAAGGCCCAAATGAAAGACGAGAATGGCAGCTCATTGTATGGTGACGGTGGCGATCACACTTCTTCTGGCGGCGCAACCAGCGTTTTCCGGGCAACTCGTTGATTATCTGCCGGGCTACGACGGCAAGCTCCCCTTCAACCTGGAAACTGGGTACGCACTCAAACTAACAATTGATTATTTACACAAGTGTTGTTTAATTAATAACTAATTATAGTTGAAATTAATTCACAATTGATTAAACGAATTGATTGAAGATATGTAAGTGTTGGGGAGATTGAGATGTTCTACTACTTCGTCGAATCGCAAGGAAATCCGAAGACGGATCCGCTCTTCCTTTGGCTTTCCGGCGGCCCTGGTTGCTCTTCTGTTAGTGGCATGCTCTATGAGATTGGTATGTTTTGGACAGTTCAAATTCTCTCTCTTCATCTTTTTTAACTATTTCATATATTTATTAGATCTATGATAACATGTGGTGAATTGAAGATTAAAAGTCCATATTATATTTGAATCAAAGTAATTTGGTCCTATGTCCGGTTCGTTTCATATATTTATTAGATCTATAATAACATGTGGTGAATTGAAGAATAAAAGTCCATATTATATTTGAATCGAAGTAATTTGGTCCTATGTCCGGTTCGTAGTTGTTTGTGTTTGGGATCCATTTTGGCGACTTTTGACCATAACATACAGTGTCAAGTGACAACTTAGTGTCATAAATAAAGTTTTATGATGTCCGATATATAATTTTTTTGAATTACTCCTATTATTTATTGAGACGGATGTGGTAAAAATTAACAAGAGCAATACAATAAGCACACGATTTACATGGTTCACCAACGGTGTATTGGCTACGTCCACGAGAACAAATCAAATTTTTATTAGGGAGGACAGATTGGTAGATTACAAAGTGAGGGTTCTAACAAATTTCACTCTTTAAACTCTCTCTACAATGGAGGCAAATTCTTTACAACTCTTTCTACAGTTGCAAATGAGAGTATAAATAGTACTCAAAGAAAATCCTAATGGGCTAGGCCAAAAAATAAGCACAAACACAATTCCAAATTCAAGTCACTTTTAACAAATATCCACCTTGACTTGAATTCTCCCCAAACAGATGTATCAGATACACAATGACAGTGCCAGATGTACTAGAATTCCTTCTACTTCAGATTTGCCCCAATGGGCTCAGAGTTGCCCTAAAAGGGTTCAGATTTGCCCCGAAGGGCATGTCAACAACTTGTGACTTTTAGCAAGTCCAAACAGTGTTGAAACTTGTTATGCGGAACCGGCTAGGTGAACATGTCAACAAGATTATCAACAGTACCTACTTTCTTCACCCTAATTCTCTTCTCACTTCTCAAGAAATGATATCGAACATTAATGTGCTTAGTCATCTCATGATGGACCTGATCCTTGGCTAAGCATATTGCACTCAAGCTGTCACAATATACTATAGCCTGACCATGATGTAGACCCAGATCACTAACCAACCCTTTAAGCCAGATCCCTTCTTTAGAAGCTTTTGTGAAGGCCATATACTTCGGTACTAGACAAAGTCATTGTTGGTTGGAGTGTGGCTTTCCAGCTAATCACAGAATCATCCAAAGTAAACGCATAGCCGTCATAGATCTACTACTGTCAACATCTCTAGCATAATCAGAATCATAATAGCCTGTAACTAGGCATTGTGTATCACTCCCATAAATGAGACCAACATCAGATGTACCTCTAAGGTACCGAAATATCCTCTTCACAGCCTGCCAGTGCTCATGTCCTGGTTGTCCCATGAACCTGCTCACAATATTAACTGCATGTGCCAGATTTGGTCTTGTACAAACCATATCATACATCAAACTTCCTACAACACTTGCATAAGGCTCGTGATATATACTCTTTCTCCTCCTCTGATTGAGGAGAAAACATAGTGGAGAGATAAATGTTAGAAAAACTTCGAGTGTCAATAGACTTGGAAAAGGACATACCCAAACTTAGCTAACGCCTTCTGAATGTAGCCTTTTGTGACAAGAAGAGCTTCTTCTGATTTCTGTCACTAAGAATCTCCATTCCTAGAATCTTTCGTGTTTCCCCTAGATCCTTTATCTCAAACTCGATACTCAAGAGACCCTTCAACTTCTGAACATCATACTTCCTCTTAGCAGCTATCAGTATGTCATCTAGATATATAACCAAATAGATAAACGAATCATCTTGTAGCTTGTTGTAGTAGACACAATAGTCATATGCACTCTTAGAGTACCCTAGCTTCGTCATATAATTGTCAAACCTCTTGCACCACTGCCTCAGAGACTACTTAAGTCCATATAAGGACTTCTTTAACTTGCACACATAGTTGTCCTTCCCTAGAACCTAAAAACCATCTGCCCGAGTCATGTATATTTCTTCCTCTAACTCTCCATGTAGGAAAGCTGTCTGCACATGATGCAGCCAAAACTAACCAACAAGCGAACGGGGTCAATCGTAGTACCTCAAGTGTCGATCCCACAAGGACCAATGTAATATCAATTGTACTCTACTAGTAAATTAGGCCAAAATATAAGGAATTGAGAAATCTATAACTAAGCAAACAAATAATAATGCAAATAAAAGGATAAAACCAATGGGATAGATGTGTCTAAGGTTAAAGATCACCGCACCAATGTTTCAATAAATAAAATTATACTCTGCCTGAATCTATTTCCAATTATTTGAAGGTAGTTATCTAAGGTAATCACTAAGTCCTTTCGAACGATAGCAACGTGCCTAAACCCAACTAACATCCGCTTTCGCGACTTGCCAATTAAAATCTAGACCAGTAAGCACTTAGAATTTAAGATTAAATTGAATCAACATCCGCTTTCGCGACTTGCTAACTCAACCCAAACTTAAGGTTTCTACGACAACTATTAATCCACATGAGAAATCAAAACACTTTCGCAATAAAGAAATCTCAGGTTCAAATCCTAGGGTTCCGACAAGAAAAAGTACCTTTCAGTCTCAGTTCCTTGTCTGACTACTTATTAAAGTTTTCACCTTTCAGTCTCAAACTTTAACAAGTTCCCATTCACAAAAGTTACTAAGGCATAAAACATCTAGGATCGAATCAAATATATTTCAATTCAGACAAAGAACATAACTTTAATTAAATATGCATTGAATGGATCACTAAAACCCTAGAACTAGGAATTTAGCCAAACATGATTGAAGACATAATCACAATATATAAACTAGCCAGGAATTAATCAATACAATAAAAGAGTAAGAAAAATTAGTCTCAATTATATAGATAATCCGAATGAAGGGCTAGATCGTTAATAACAAAATCTCCAAATCAAGTGCCGGCGAACTCCCTCGTGAAAATCACGTCTATGCGCTTAACAAAACAAACGAAAACAAAAATAAAACTAAAGTTAAAGTTCCCCCCTCTCCTGTACGTAAGGCTATCTATATATATATAAGGAAATCAAAGATAGATTTGCCATCCCACATGGCATGGCCCAATGCCTTCCGAATTCCAAATTGCCAAGCTTGCCATTTTCTTCACATGGACCAGCCCATTTGAATTCCATTATTTTGTGAGGTTCCAATCTTTAGCCCATTAATTTGCAACTTCAAGTCCACTTGCTTACTAATATGGGTAGTTAGCATCCTCTTGCAACTTTAATTTATTCTCCTCCAAAAATAGCTTTAATTACCTAAACATATAAAAACACGAGTGTAGATTCCGAATGTATAATAAAATAAAATAAAATATAAAAATATGCAAATTATGCATGAATATGCTCTAAACTAATATGCAATTAGACCCCTAAAATATGACTAAATTAGGCGTTATCAGCACATCAAGTTGTTCAAGCTCCAAATTCTGATGTGTCCCTATTGCTAGCAACACTTTGATGGAGATGTGTCTGACTATTGGTGAGAAAATCTCGTTATAGTCCACCCCCTCTCTTTGATTGAAACCTCTAGCAACAACTCGAGGCTTATAATTGACTCCTTGTGCAGGTGATGCTCCTTCTTTCTTCTTGAACACCCACTTGCAAGTAATGATGTTTCTCCATAGAGGTTGTATGACTAGATCTCATGTATGATTCTTATGAAGAGACTCCATCTCATCTACTATTTCCACAAGCCATTTCTCAAACTCAGTACTTGAAGCAACTTCTTTGAAGGTGGATGGCTCATGAGTAATAATCTCTTCAACAACCTGTAGTGCATAACCCACCATATCCTCAAAGTTGTATATCTTAGGTGGCCCAACTCCAATTCTCTTGGGTCCATCCAAAGTTATACTAAATGGTTGAGTGTTTGGCATTGTAGATTCTGGATAGTCAGTTTCTGCATGTAGCTCTTGATGCTCTTCTTGTTGCTGCATATCATTTTCATCCTGATTGACCTACAACTCCACATGTTCATCAATACTACCATTATCTTTTGTAGATGAGGGCTTCACTATGACTCTAAGCATAGACATCTCATCAAAGACTACATTCTTGCTCAGAATTACCCTCTTATCTGATAGAGATCATATTCTATACCCCTTCACTCCATCTCCATAGCCCACAAATACTCCCTTCTTTGCTCGTGACTCTAGTTTACCCTCATTTACATAATAGTAAACTGTGCAACCAAAAACCTTCAGGTTTGAGGAATCATCATATTTACCTGACCACATCTCAGTAGAAGTATTGCATTGTATGCTTGTGTGTGGCCCACGGTTTATCAAATTATAAGTTGTATTCACAACCTTTGCCCAGAACCTTCTTTCTAAACCAACATTAGAGAGCATGCACCTCGCTCTCTCCAGCAGTGTCTGGTTCATTCACTCAGCTACACCATTCTGTTGTGATGTATCCTTGACTGTGTGATGACGAGCAATTCCCTCATCCTTAAAAAAACTGACCAAATTCAGATGCGCAAAACTCCAAACCATTATTAGTTCGCAACCTCTTGATCTTCTTTCATGTTTGATTCACCACCAGTGTCTTCCACTGTTTGAAACTCTTGAAGGCTTCACCTTTATACTTCAGTATGATCACCCAAGTCTTTCTTGAATAATCATCAATCATAGACACAAAGTACCTGTGACCAATCAAAGACTCAACTCTAGATAGACCCCAACAATTAGAGTGGATGTAATCCAACGTACCTCTTATCATATGAATGCCCTAAGGAAACTTGCTGCGATGTAGATTCCCAAAAACACAATGATCACAAAACTCTAGACTCTTGACCATGCGACCCTCAAGCATATCATTCTTTGACAAAATTTGCATCCTTCTTTCACCCATATGACTGAGTCTCATATGCCATAGCTTAGTCATATCTTCCTCGGGAATCTCTAACAATGTAAAACCAGCTGAACCAGTAAATGTGGAACCTTGCAACAAATACAAAGTACCATTCATGACACCCAGAGTCGGAGGCAGGGGGTTGCCGGCAGGGGCGGCCGCCCCCGGTGACGGCCGGAGTAGTGGAGCGTCGAAGAAGACCACCCTTGGGGCGAGGGCGAGATTGGGGCGGAGAAAAATTAGGGAGTGGCGGCTAGTGTGTTCCCGGAGCCCGGAGAAGTGGAGAACCGAAGAAGCCGCCAGCGTTCATCGTCATTGAAGTTCATCGCATTGCAGGTCTAGATATGTGCATATTTGGGAAGAAGAGTCGGATGACATAATTGAAATTGGGTTGTTTTAATTTTTGGGCATGTACATAAATTTATCAATTGGGCCTTCCCTTACAAAAATAAGGTCTCTTTAATTTTTAATTTTTAAATTATCAAAAATAAGTTTAGAGGTATTAAGTTTAGTGGTATTTATTGAGAGAGAGGTGTTTGCAACTATTGATAACGAAGTTATTTTGGGTCGTTTTCAAAGTTTAGATACTCGTAGATGTCAATTATCTCGTAGTGGAGATTTAAATGTAGCTCAATTTGTACGCTTTTTTAATGTAAAACTATGTTTAGTTTAAATTTTTTGCACTAACTTTCATATGTTAACTAGTTTGATGACGGATCCAAGATTGTCCGCCCCTCATTTCGGACATTCCTGGCTCCGCCACTGATGACACCCTTCAAAATCACGTCAGAACCCTTGCAAACATTCAAAACTCCATCTTCCCCACTGAAATTGAAACCCTACTATCTAGCAGACTTAGAGATATCAAATTCCTTATCATCAATCGAACATGTCTTACTTCGTTCAGTATGCAGAACCTCCCATCATGAGCCCGTATCTTGATTGAGCGAATTCCAACTACTCTGCAAACAAAATTGTTAGCCATCGAAATGCTACCCCCATGTACTTACTCATAGGTTGAAAACCACTCTCTCCTATGACAAATATGGTAGGATGCCACAAAATCTAAGACCCACACATCAAAGTGATGAGTGTATCCATCGGCAACTAGAGCAATGTCTTATTCGGACTTGGTGTCACCTTCTACTATAGAAGTAGACCTTGACTGTTTCTCTGATTGCCGCTTCTTTTTAGGACAATCATTTTTCCAATGTAGTTTTCCTTCCAATAGTTACTAACATCATTTGGCTTAGGACCCTTTGAAACCAGCTTCTTGTCTTTCTTTTTCTTACCACTTCCATGACCCTTACCACCACTGACAATTAGTCCAACGACTTGATTATCTATACTTGCACCAGATGCCTTAAGGCGCAACTCCCTACTATGAAGCGATGACCTGACTTCTTCCAGAGTAACTGTATCCTTCCCAACAATAAACGATTGAACAAAGTTCTCGTATGATTGTGGTAGAGACACCAACAACATCAAAGCAGCATCCTCATGTACAATCTTAACATCAATATTATGCAATTCAAGTAATATAGTGTTCAATTTATCTAAATGATCCATGAGTTGCATACTAGTTGGTTAGAGATTTTGTCATGTACAAACTCTCCAACTTCAACCACAGACCGACGATAGTCTCAGCATTCGAGACCTTAGTGATGACATCATCAGAAAGGCACTACATGATCGTTGAATGTTCCTTCTCCTCCAAAGTTGCCATCTCAGTAACATCGCCCTTCTTGTCATTTGACAACGGTGCCCACAAGCCTTGTTGCTCTGGCAAGGCTCGCATCTTGATTTGCCACAAACTGAAACTATTTCTCCTAGTGAACTTATCGATCTTGTCGTTCAAAGATGACATCTTCACACCAGATTACAAACACCAATCTAACCAAGAGCTCTGATACTAGTTTGTTAAGACGACTGTGGGAAAAGAACAAAAACAACACAATAAGCACACACAGATTTACGGGGTTCACCAACGGTGTGTTGCGTCCACAGGCAGAAACACGGATCAGATTTTTATTAGGAAGAACATATTGGAGGATTACAAAGTGAGGATTCTCTCTCAAGAACAAATCTCACTCTTGAAACTCTCTCTACAATGGAGCGAGGCAAATTCTCTACAACTCTTTCTAGGGTTACACATGAGGGTATATATAGTACTCAAAGAAAACCCTAATAGGCTAGGCCCAAAAATAAGCACAATCCCAAATTCAAGTCACTTTTAACATTATCACTTGGTTTTATGATGGAATCATATACACTTATATGTGTCGGGTCATATATACGCATGAACGAATGTGTGTACTCCTTGATATTATATTGATAAAACAGACTTTAACACCTTAACTTGAGATAATTGTTATTATGGAGAGAGAAGAAATCAATCTTAACCATTAAATTTTCATTTAACAATCTAGATTTTTTACTCTACTTATGGATTTTTTTTTCAACTTCACTGAAACTAAATCTTTTAACCTTAAATTTGTGTGTGGTAATTGAAATTTAGTTAAATTTAACTAGATATGATGATGATGGTTTCGTGACGTTCAACTACTATGCAAATACTTGGACAAAGGTTAATTTGTTAACATAAATAAGAGCTCTTTGTTTTTTTTCTACTTCAAAAAAAAAAAGAGCTCTTTTTTTTATTCGACCAAAAAAAGAGCTCTTTTTCTACCTATTTTTCCCACTAGAATTACTCACAAATTCAACTTTTATATGTTATATTTCTAGTTTGCAAGTATATTATTTTTGGACTCTCCAGTTGGAACTGGGTTCACATATTCTAATACGATAGACGGGTGGGCAAGTTCTGACACCATTGCCGCTAAACACGCCTACGAATTCTTACTTAAGGTATTTAATCTATACATGATCTCTTTCAATTTATGATTAAGTATACATTAGAATCTTAGATCGAAAGGTATGATCTTGTTATGAACAAAGAATATATACATGCTTGGAAAGCAAAAGAATCCATAACAAAGAATATGAATACTCTTTCTACATTTGAAATAATTGAGAGTAAACGAGTTTCATATATAATTTCTTAAGTTATTCTTCTTATTGTCAATTGGCTTTACGATGAAGTCTATGCATAAACTTATTTATCGAACTTACATATGCACAATTCCTAATCTATTGATCCATGGAAATTGAAATTTATAGCTGGAAATACCTCACTTCGTGTTGGTTATAGATTAAAGACCGGAATATCAAATAGTATACATCGTTGAACGATTTGTATGTGTATCGTCAATAACCCGTGACTTCGAGATTACTTCATCAATCTGATGAGAGTAATCTCGAAGTGATGTGTTGTTGACAATCTACGCACAAATCGTCCAACGAGGAGGAAGTCGAAGGTCTTATTCGTAACGAGGAAGTCAACGTGTTGTTTAGTTTTTTGAAATCCTTTTGTTTTCCAAAAATTTTTACGGAACTGCTTTACTTCTTTCTTTTGTTTAAGTTTATTTTTTTATTTATTTATCCGGTAAGGATTTATGTTTCTTTCTTTTGTATGTAGTGGCTGGAAGAAAACCCAAAATACCTTCCAATTGAGTCATACATAGCCGGTGATTCTTACGCTGGACTAATTGTGCCCCAAATAACCAAGCTAGTCGTAGAAGGTAAGTAATTAACTAAGGCTTTTGGTGTAGGCTTTTGGAAGTTATCGAAGGTTTTCATTATTTAAAACTTACATAAATGAGTATTCGGTAAAACAAGATTGTTTAGAATATGAATGTGTTAGTATAGATAGGTTTTCGGAGTGTCGTGTTCGACAAGAAGAATTTTGAGAGAGAGGATAGAATCGAAGGGTAGAAGATAGAAGGAAAAATTGCACTAAATATCCCAACCTTTCACTCAGTTGCACACTCTACCCCGACCTTTTCGAATTTCACAAAATATTCTATACTTTGGGGATAGTTGCGCACTTTATCCTCGAAGTGTTCACATTTTGGATAAAATTGTGGATTGACACCTCACCTTTTCATTTTGTGGCAAAAATACCTAACTCATGTACAAATAATTTTTAAAATTATAAATCTTGTTCTTATAAGGATTAAAAACATTAAAAATAATCATTTTAAATCTCTTTTGTTCTAAATCAATTTTAGTGGAAATTAATTTAAAACAATAAATTTCCTTTATATAAAAGTATATTTCGTTAAAGTTAATAACATTTTTGGTATGGTCCAAAGTTATAACATAACCTTATAGATCTACTTTTCTCATTTATATGAAAATAATGTCATTAATTTTATTATTTGGCTAATATAAATTCTCCTCTTCATAATTAATCACATAAATCTATAGTCATAATGTTGACTTTAATGTCCATTATTATTTTTAAAATAATTTTAGACAAATATTAATAAGAATTTTCATAAACTTATTTTAATTATAAAAGTTTGAAAATTTTGAGTTATCACATAATCATCAAATCTAACTTTTGTTTGTCAAAAATAAAAAATAATAATTATGAATATTTTTAATGCCTTGTTTGGGTTTCTTTTTATTAAAAAAAATTATTGAGTTTTAATTTTCCATTTACTACAAAGGAAATTTGGATTTTATGTTTTATTTAATTAGTTTCTGTCATCTTGTTTAAATAAACAAGTCAGAACATAAGTTGTACACTATCTTGTTCGTTAAGTTGGACAAGGTAGAACATAAGTTTTTAAACTTTTATTAAAAAAAAAGTGTTCTGAATTTTTTTTTGTCTAAATTTATTTCAAAAATAATAAGGAAAAAATTATTAAAATAAGCTACTTTGTAAAGTAGAAGTTATGGTTTAATTATTTATGTGGTTAATTATAAAGGTGAGAAGTTATAACATAAGTTTTATAAAAATGTTATGAAATCTTTTTTACTTGTGTCGAAATTTTTTAAAAAGTAATAATGAAAAGAGTATTAAGATGAACTACTTTGCAAAGTAAAATTATGGTTTAATTATTTAAGTGGTTATTATAAAGATGAAATTTATATTAGAAAATATGAAAAGTAATTATATTTTTTTTGTTATAAATAAACAAAAATTGTTTGTACATGCATTGGACATTTTAACAAAAACGTGAGGGGCTAATTCATAATTTTACTTAAAGTGTGGGCACCTCGAGGGTAGAGTGCGCAACTATTCACAAAGTATAAGATATTATATGAAATTTGAAAAGGTCGGGGTAGAGTTCGCAACACAATGAAAGATTGGGATATTTGGAGCAATTTTCCAAGATAGAAAGATTGAGAAGGATAAAAGATTTATGTTAAAGTTTTTAAATGAGTTTTTTACAAACATCGCGAATCTTTTAACAACCACCACTCTCATTAGTCTAAACCGGGTTTACCTAATTACAATTAGATTCACTAAATCAGCTCACATATTACTTCCTCCGTTTAAAAATACATGATGTTTTAATTTGATTTTCTTGTTCAATAATACTTGATGTTTTACCTAATATACCATATTTTTTCCAACAATACCCTCATTAATTAAAAAAAATAATAAAAATAGAAAATAGAAAAGGAAAGATCTTCCCAAGATTTATGGAGGTATTTAAGTCAAATCACATACCTTCTTAATTTTAGAGATAAATCCTAAAACATCATGTATTTCTGAACGGAGGGAGTATATGATATTACATTGCTTCCCTTCTAACGAAGCATTGCACATTTGTCCCTAATGCTTATTTATTTATAGACAAAATCAGGAAACTGATTGATGGTATGCCCAGCAAGTTCCAAGTAGATTCAGTGTCATCCAAATGCTTCCACTAAATTAACCATTCACTCATAGGTTCACCATTGTGACCATAAGTTGCATGCACGAGTATCAAGAATGGTAAGTGGACTTACCTCAAAAGTGCCATCTTTCAAAATCGAGGGTAGCTTGAGTGTAGGCTAAACCAATGCCCCCACCTTCTTCTTGAGAAGTGATACAAGAAAAATAAAATGTATCCTTGCGTCACTTGGAAGATTCTGTTCATAAGCGATCAAAAGAATCAATCGACGACTCACTAGCGTTATCGAATTTGCCGATAACTGTCATGGTCCCGAGTCGGTAAGCAATGATTGAAAGTCCGAACGAATGCAAGCTAACTATGAAAAGAAAATGTCGAGATCGCGGATTCCCTTAGGCAACGAAAACCGCGATCAGGACTAGCCAAGCTGCGGTCGTGGCCAGGAGCGCTTCGGTCATGACCCTAAATGATGCAGTCACAAACAGTTCCAAAGACGAGGAATGCCTTAGTTAAGAGGAACCGCGGGTGCGAGTTGTGAAACCGCGACCGCGGATCACCCTCGGGGAGCTGTAAATCGAGAATAGATCCTTCAAATTAAACAACGCAAGTCACAATGAAGGATCCGGAGCTGATAGTAAACTGATTGTCTGGGCTTACGAAGCCAAAGAGCCAAAGATGCTCAAGTATATGGAGAAATCAAGCGGTTTCAGCTTCGACAATAATTGCGCGATCAAAAAAGTCTAATGATGCCTTAACAACATTAGTTGCTCATACAGGAAGCTCGCTCAAGACCTCGATGCGCGTCGACACCTTAATCAAAATCGCAAGCAATGAAATGTCCGCAACCGTGACCTCGGAAATCGCGACGAGAGAGGTCGCGATCACAAGAAGCGAAACTGTAGAGGATCTCGGATGGCAAATGCCCTTGATGCGTTGGATGAGAAAGTCTTGCCTTCAGATACCGCCGAGGCCCGAGAAGTTCTCTTAAGTGTTCATAAGTTTTGGCTATCGTTGGAAAAGATTTAATATCGTCGGTCTTGTTCCGGCCCAAACTTGAGATGCGTACCCCCAAGCAAAGTTGAGCCTCTGATATACGAGATCCATTAAGGCATATGCGAGATGCACGTCGGAGGTTGTAGTTTCGCATTCTGGGCTCGTATTTGGTGGCCTTATATAGTGCCTCGAGATAGCCAAGAGAAGAATTGTCGTGCTCTTTCCGACCACCTAGTCTTCGTCGACGATCGCCGAGACGCTGCAGCTACATGAATCACATCCCACCAACAGGTAATCATAGCCCAAACGCGTGAGATACCGTACTTGTCAAGTCGGTGACCTATACGTCAAAAGTTCATGGAAAGAACACGCGTATGGAATAGCTCGACCCGAATTGGGAGGTATCGTATTAGGTGGCCACATCGCATGGTCGGGGAGCCTAATATCATTGAAGAGTCTTGAAGGGGATGTCGTCCCTCAGACTTGGGATGTCGCCCGATCAATTTTTGAAGCAGTTATTCCCTTAGAGCAAACCGCGGCCGCGGATTATCGTCGCGACCGCGGGTTTATCAACTGCGACCGCGAGCCACGTAGCATTTTGGCCCCTCACATGGATGTCGGTTTTTTAGAATGACTAATGGAACAAGCTCGGTTTTTTATTTTTTATTTGTTTTTGGAAACAAAATCTCGGCCAAGAACCTTTTTTCAATGTTTTGTCCTCCCTCCTCTTTGTTTTGCTTGTTCAAATGAGTGTATCTTGAAATCCGGTAGACAAATTCGCACGCACGCGCGCACGCTGAACCCGATGACTTATTCGGATGGCCACTTCGAATAGGTCCTAGAGTACTTACTTCTTAGTTGCATTCTAACGTAACTAACACCTAAGTGGGGCATTTGTGAGCGGGTAAAATTAATTGTCATAATTATTTCCGCTATTATCCACCTTAAAGGTACTTTTATTTATTATGCTTTTCTATCTTTCAGTATTTTATTATAAAAATAAATATGGAGGTTATTCGTTATGATGGAGGATTCTATCTTAGTCGAAAGATAGAATTTCCACTTGGATTGCGGAGCAAGAAATCGTTTGTTGGGCCTGGAGCATTATCGGCCCGCCCTTAGAGATAGAGTTTTCAACCTTCTCTCTCCTTATCCTCCATTATAAATACATGTCTTTGCCATGAATAATGAGCACCTCATATTCGTTCAACTCGCATACAAGTCTGGTCCCTTACCTTGACGTTCAATCGACAATTGCTTTTATGACTTAGGCATCAGAGGTAGATTAGATGGTCCCCGCCCCCTGTGTCCATTGTTTTGCATGTTCTAGGTTAAAGAAGAAGTTGGAACGGATGGTGAAGAAGGGAGTAATCAACTAGGGCATTAGAGGAAAATTTTTGTGCACTAACATAAAATAAATCAATCTCAAGGAATAAACAAAAAAAGCTTGAATATTAATTTGAGAAGAGAAGAGTTTGGAGTGAGAAGTGGGTTTGGAAAAAAGAGAACAAATTATGGAGTAATGCATGTTTGTTAGCATGTCCATCCCAGATCTGAAAGTTGGGACTTTACTATACTAGTATATAACTCAGCGGATTACTCCTCCTATTGCCAATTGGTTTTAGGATGGAACCTCATCGGGCTTGTATGATGGGCATACGTACACATGACCCCCTGTTATGGCCCATGGACTTTCACATGGTATCAGAGCTCACGGTCTGGTCCTGGGCCCGTTTCCTGGCTTGTTTGGGCTTGGATTTAGCGTTGATGCTACATGCCCGTTATTTGGGTTGAGTTGGATAAAAAGAGACTGAGATGTCACCACCTGTCACTGCCATCGGGCTAGCTATAAAGAGATTGAGATGCTAGACCCGTCACTTTGTCCAAGTGTTAACTGGACCAGACCAGTTGCACTTGCGGGGGGATGTTGAGAATCCTCTTCCCACATCAGAAGTTGAGAGTTAATTAGACCACTATATAACCTCTTGGGTTACTCCTCCTATTGCCAATTGGCCAAAGGGCTTATATAGTGGTCTAATTAACTCTTAACTTCCGATGTGGGAAGAGGATTCTAAACAGTGTTAGAGTTAATTTTGTTGGATCGTGACGCATTAGTAACAAAGGAGGGAACTAGCAATGTTCCCTGGGTAGTGAAAATAAACAGTAAGAACACAAAATTTAGAGAGGAAAACTTTATGCGCGACCAACAAGTCGTAGAAAGAAAAACGTCTACCCTGAGACTCCTTCTCAGAGGATTTTCAATAGAATACTTTTATTAAAGTATCAACGATTACAAGGCAAGTTAAGTTCCTTGGTAACTAAGGCACCAACCAAAGTTCAACCAACTCGACTTCTACAACCCTAAGCGTAAACCTAAGTGGAAGTAAACTACTGACTTGAGTACTCACTCAATTGTAGATTATTCACCGGAAAAAGCCACACACACTCGAAATGCTCTCTTCTCAAGTTCGTCGTTCATCAACCACACTTTAACCCTAGCTACAACCTATATATAAGAAATGTCAAGTCTGATCTCATACGTAATTCTTGCCTAATTATGCAGATATTTCACTTAACAAATCTCACACTAATAGGAGAAATTATTGTTTGTGATTTGGATCCTCAACCATGTCGATTCTTTCCAAAACCGAATGATCTCGGATTTCCTTGCTGTCAAATCTTTGTAGAAGATCACTCGCAGAAGATGTGGTAACTTGCCATAAATAGAAAGCCGCGTCTGTTCGAGAAGGGCTTTCTAAATCTGTCACTCGTTCCCTCCATTGTTCCTCACAATGTTCCATCACTCATGACAATGTACCTGTTTTCCTGAAACACTTACATGTAGAGGAAAGTTATAGCATCTAAGTTTGTTATCATCAAAACTAAGAGAAGACATGGAACAACGAATGTTCCAACAATTTTCCCTTTTTTAATAATGACAAACCTATACAAAAATGCACAACTAGAAACCAACAAAATTATAGACTTGAAAAAAAATCTTATGGTTCCCCCTTAACAGATGCACAATTGTTCCTACTCATCATGGTAAAAATATATTCCCCCTTAGCCAAAGTTCTCTCCGTATTTCCTGGATAGTTAGCATCAATGCATTTTTCCTAACTTCCCCCTTTTGACATCATCAAAAGATGAACAACATCAAGCAAAACGCGGTACAAATGAACAAATTTAATTGAAACTTAAAATCATTCATAAACAAAAGATAGTCATTCCATAGATAATTGTTTTTTTAATCACAACAACAGAGAAAACATAAAAAAATGAAAATCAAAACATCCAAAAGAACATCTTAAATTTTTGAGTGGGGGGGTAGATAGGCAGTGTAACAAGAGAGGGTTCCACATCATGGTTCCGAGAAGGTGGGATCAGCAACAGCAGTGGCAGTGTCTCTCTTAGCTAAGTAACCAATTATGGTACTAAGCTGAGAGGAAATCTGTTGAAGCTCGATTAACATCCTGGCATTAACACTTCCACTTGACGAAGAACTCCCAACAACCGTCTGAGCAGTCTTCTTTGCAGATATTCCCTTTGAATCGCCCTAGTACTACATCCCAAAGATATTGCTCATATCCAGGGGAAATCCATAGAACTCCTCGCGAGAAGGAAGATACACCTTCTCTTGCAGAACTGCCTTGACAAACTGAGGGTAAGGCAATCCGTGATTCTTCCATGTACTCTTGGCCATGTGTCTCATCATAATCTCTGGAAGATTAATCTTTTCCCTTCTCAGAAACTTGTCCAGCAGAATCATGTCGTTAATGGTAAGTTGGTTCCTCTTCTCTAGCCTTAGAACAACGACCTTGATCAGAAACTAGTTTGCAATCCTTGCAGTGTACCCCAGATCACTTGTAGAGTAAGGACCAGCAGCAGACACCTTCCCTATAACACGCTTGATGAGCTTAGTCTTGTTCTTGGGCCAGTTGCTTGAAGAATGCAACTCCCCATATCCATCACTAGGAACACCCAGAACCTTAGCAATAGAGCCCAACGAGAAAGAGATTTCAGAGTCTCCAATAGTAGAAAAACCCAAAGGACCAGTGGAGAGATCAGCCAGTTGGTACTGAGAAAAGAAGTCAACAAGGACAAACACATCTACTTTGACTTTTGAAGCACAGATCTTTTCCCAGTCTTGGAACTTGAGAAGTTCCCAGAAATCCTCCACATCATGCTCTTTCAGAAATTCTTCGTCGATCACTAGAGGACCGACCACCTTCTTCAAGCTCTTTTTAGAAGCACCCCCTAGTTCCATTGGCAACTTTCCTTTTGCCTTAGCAGACTTAAGATCTTTCTCAACCTCCTCCTCTAGTTCCTCCTCCTCTTCTTCGTCTTCGTCACCAGATTCCTCCTTTTCCTCAGATTCCACCTCTACTGGTTCAGAACCAATTTCCTCCTCTTCTTCTAACTCGGGCTCTTCTTCCTCAGCAAGATCTTCGACCACCGTTTTCTTTGATGTGGTGGCGGTGGGTCGAAGATTGTACTTTTTGCCCGTGGGAACCGTCTTTGCCTTCTTAGAGGCAGGAGAAGGAGCCCATTCCGAGTCAAAGACATGAAGAATTTGTGTCGGAGTAGGAGGGACTCGCTTCCTGGCCCTTGTCTTGCCTCGGCTCGTTGGCTTGACCCACCAAGGTCTCAGGTACACCGGAAAAGCCTTCTCCTTTTCTGGTTCAACATTCTCCTTTGGGGGTGAATTGACCTCACCTTTTTTCTGTTTCTCCCAGCCTTTCTTTTCCTTCCTCTGTATCAGCCTCTCGGAAGGAGTTTCAGAGGGGACCATGGAAGGATCTTTCTCCGTCTCCTCTGATTCAGCGACCTTCTCGCTTGCGGCGTCTCCAACCGCCTTGGCTCCAATGTCGGCAACAACATCAAATTGAGGTTGGAGCTTGGAAACTGGAGAGGGAGAGGACAATTTCGCCTTTTTGAGGAATTCGAGATGAGTTTGAAGGGCCTCGATTTCAGAGGTGTCAAGACCTTCAAGGTTCAGAGCAGGGGTGTTTGAGGAGGACTCCATTGAAGCAAGAAAGAAGAAAGCTTGAAGCTTGGAGAAGATTAGAGTTTGCAAAGGTAAAATAGAGGTACGGTGAAAAAAAATTGACCGAGAGAGAAGAGAATATAAAGCACACCTCTTTCCTTGTAGATTAAGATCACAATCTTCTAAAATCTTCTATCCATATCTCAACGGCTAAATCTTACCATAATTACGATTTTTACACCGCTATTATGATAAGACTGCGAAAACGTCTCATCGTTCCCTGCAAAACATTGTGCAACAGTTGACTTTTTTAAAAAATAGTCACAACGGCTAGTACACTATGTCTCGTCTAAGCAGAGTTGACATCTATTCCTTTTCAGAGAAGTATCTTCAAATTTAATCGAAAACGTTCCTCCAATATTCATGATCTCCGAACCACTTGTTCCTTTCCTCGTTACCATGAGTGGAATGAAAGGCTTGTTTGAACAGAAAAGGGACAAGGGATGTTCCATTCAAACTTTTGAGGGATGGGGATAATTTTTGACATCCAAGCAATTATTCCTCGTTTAAAGGTAATCTATGGGGTTCATAGGGAACCTTTGCTTGGACCAGGCTAAGGGACAACTTATAACCAACCATCATTTCGGCTTGAAGGGAGGGATAGAATAGATCAAGTTGGTTATTTTGGGCTAAAAGAAAATCTTGGACGTATTCATTTCAGTTTCAGTTCCTTTTAGCATGCAACACTTAACAATTTCTAATGTATATAACATCAATGCATAGAGGAAAGATATAAGCCATTAGAAAACATGTCAAATGATACGTAGTTCCTTGAGAAGTTACCTCTTTAGTCAAGCACTGAGGGAATAGAGGACCAGGACTTGTTTACTCCAAGGATATCATTCCTAGCAACATCCTCAGATGCTCATAGGGTTTTCTGTCCAGAGCCTTGGTGAAAATATCTACCACTTGATTTTCAGTCCTACAATGATCCATCTTAATGAAACCTTTTTCAACATTATCTCGGAAGAAATGATGCCAAATATCTATATGTTTGGTTCTGGAATGATGCACAGGATTTTTGGAGATATTAATGGCACTAGTATTATCACACATGATAAGGATAGTTTCAAGAGACGGACCAAAATCAACAAGATGTTGTTTTAACCACAAAACATGGGAACAACAGGCGGCTGGTGCGACATACTCCGCTTCAGCCGTGGAAAGAGCAACCAAATTTTGCTTCTTCGATCCCCAAGACACCAAACAAGGACCAAGGAACTGGGTCATGCCTGGTGTGCCCTTCCTATCTACCAAATGACCTGCAAAATCTGCATTTGAGAATCCAACTAGATTGAACGAATTATGTCTTGGATACCATAGAAATAATCCATCGTTCCCTTTCAAATAACGCAAGATTCTCATCACTTCTTTCAGGTGTGTTTCTTTTGGACTAGCGTGGAATCTAGCACAAACACACATAACGGCATCAAAGACACACTGAACAAAATATCTGGCCGATTGGCCGTTAGGTACAAAAGGGAACTAATCATTCCTCGGTACATCGTTTGATCAACATCAACACCATTAAGATCAGCATCAAGACGAGTATTAGGAGAAATAGGAGTATTAAATGGTTTCGTAGAATCCATACCATACTTCTTCAACAGTTCTTTGATATACTTTTGTTGATGTACCTTTGTTCCCTCATCACTTTGTACCACTTGTAGACCAAGAAAGAAACTGAGTTCACCGATCATGCTCATCTCAAACTCAATGCTCATTAGATTCTTGAAGCTTTCTACAAGTTTTTGGTTAGTAGAACCAAATATAATATCATCAACATATACTTGAACTACTAAAACCTCACCGTCTTGTTCCCTTAGGAACAATGGCTTGTCGATCACACCACGTCTGTACCCATTGGATAATAGAAATTGGATGAATCTATCATACCAAGCACGAGGCGCCTGTTTAAGACCATAGAGAGCCTTATCCAGAACGTAGACATGGTCAGGGTGATCAACATCTTCAAACCCTGGAGGTTGTAACACCTACACCTCTTCTTGTAGGTACTCATTCAAGAATGTTGTCTTCACATCCATTTGATAGAGTTTAAATCCCTTGTGAGCAGCATAGGCGATTAGAAGACGGATGGCTTCTATTCTTGCAACAGGAGCGTACGTTTCATCGTAGTCAATCCCTTCTTGTTGATTGTACCATTTTGCTACAAGCCCCGCCTTTTTCCTTATGATAGCACCGGTGTCATCAAGTTTGTTCTTGAATACCCACTTCGTTCCTATAGCCATCTTGTGCTTTGGTTTGGGAACTAATCTCCATACTTTGTTTCTCTCAAACTGGTGTAGTTCCTCTTGCATAGCAACTATCCAGCCAGGATCTCTTAATGCTTTCTTCACATTCTTTGGCTCTGGAAGAGAGATAAACGCATTGAAAGCACAAAAATTCTTAAGAGAGGAACGAGTAAGCACACCTTTTTCGTATGGAGTGATGATGTTGTCAACAAGATGATCCCTCTTTTGATGATAATTTCTGACTTTGATCTGAGTGGGATCTATGTTTGACTCCTCTTGCTCCTGTTGATCTGTCATTCCCAGAGATGTTTCTTCTTCTTGTGAGTAATCTTTTGGATTATCATGTTCAGGGTTCGAAGTGCCTCTTGTGTCATCTCCATCCAAGTCTGGACTAGGAGGGATGACTTCTTCGTTTAGAGCTTGCGCACTTGAATTTGGATCGACCTCATCATCTGAGTTTGTGTTTAGAACCTTCAGTATCTCCTTGTTACTTGACAGGTTCCCTCCATTCTTGGACTCGTCAAAGACAACATGAATGCTTTTTTTGTTGGATGTGTAGCCCAGAAAGATGTCTTTGTCACTCCTTGGATCAAATTTGCCTAGCTCATCTTTTCCGTTGTTGTGAATAAAACACCTGCATCCAAAGACTTTCAAGTGGAAATATTTGGCTTTCATCCCCGGATGAGTTTATATGGAGTTTTAGAAAGATTGGAACGTATGGTTGCTCGATTTGTGATGTAGCAAGCGGTACTGACTGCCTCAGCCCAGAAGGACCGAAGCAAGTTACTTGCCAACATCATAGTACGAGCCATGCTTTCCAGCGTTCCATTCTTTCTTTCTGTTACACTGTTTTGTTGAGGAGTCCTCATCGTAGAAAAGTTCGGAGACACTCCATGTTCATCCTATAAGATATGAAACATGGAATTCTTGAACTCTGTTCCATTATCCCATCTGATATCCTTCAGTTTCTATCTTGTTGATGCTTCTACCTTCTTGATTCAGATTTTGAATGCCATGAACGTCTCGTCTTTGGAACTTAGAAAGAGAGTCCATGTATACCTAGTAAAATCATCAACAATAACAAAAACATACCTGCTACATCCATGACTTTTCACCCACATGGGACCACACAAATCCATGTGTACCATTTCAAGAGAATGAGAAGTGTTGATCGACAATTTTGGCTGAAAGGATGATTTGCTTTGTTTTCCTTTGACACACTCTTCACACAAGCTTTCCTTTTCTGCAAGAACTTTAGGAAGTCCTATCACAAGATTTTGTGAGTAGAGTTTGTGGATTCCATGATGATTTGCATGACCAAACCTTCTGTGCCAAAGATCAATCTCATCGACAATTGTAACAAAACATAACTCTTCTTGTGGTTGGAAACTTGAGTCAACAAAATAAACATTTTTGCTCCTCTTTCCCTTCAAGACCACAAGTCTTGAATTTTTGTTCTTGATTGTATAGCCATCTGAGGTAAATGACACCTCAGTGTTCCCTTGGTCACAAAACTGAGCAATACTCAACAGATTGTAACCAAGACCCTTCACCAAGCTCACTTCTTTAACACTAGTCTTTTCATTCAGCTTGACTTCACATGTTCCAATGATTTCTCCTTGATTATTGTTGCCAAAGGAAATGTTTCGTCCAGCGCTGTTCTGAAGTGAGGACATAATACTATCGTTCCCTGTCATGTGACATGAACACCCGCTTCCAAGGATCCAGCGGATGTTCCCCCTCACTTCAACTTGCAAGAGAGAAATCATGTTTTAACGACCCAGACTTGCTTAGTCTTCCTGGGTTGATTAGTAGAGCACACATGATGATATATTTGAGATTGAACTAAAGTGACTTTTGTGGACTCTTGGAACACAAAGCAATGTTCGAGGGAACAACATGGTTTTTCCTTTTTTAGTTTTAGACTCTTGCTTCTTATTGGACTGGTTAGCTAGTCTTTTCTTTTACTGATGAGATTTGTCATACCCTTGATTTTTCTTACCAGACCATTGTTTCTTGTCGTTCCATGTGTTCTGTTTTTGAACCTTTTTGTTAGACATCTCTATCTTAAACCTACAGTCTTTTTGGACATGACCTCCCTTACCACAGTGAAAGCACACTCTATAGTATTCACCAAGATAGCGCTTAGGATGGGGTTTTTGGAGGGTTCTCTCCTTAGCACATTCCTTTGAAGGAACTTCATGTTGGTTCCCTTCAGACTGTATCAAAAATATTTTATGAGCAATTTTACCAGTGTACAACTCAAGATTCCCATTAATCCCACTTTCAAGAATTTTAACCCTTCCCTCTAGATGAGTTACTTTATATCTAGTAGATTGAAGTTCCCTAGATTTCCTTTCCATCTTTTCTTCAAAGCTAAGATCATCAAGAGGATATTCAGATTTATCTTTAGCAAAACCATTACCAAACTTAGCTGGGTTGAACATGACACGAGTTCTTTTGTCAAGATCTTTTTCAATTTCTTCCTTTTTTATTTTAAGATTAAGCAAATCAGACTTAAGTTCATTATTGGTTTCAGTGAGAGTTTTGAGTTCATCTTTTAGACTATCACACTCATTACAAGAAATAAAACTAGGAACAGTTGACTTTGATAATTTTTCTTCAAGATTAAGACATTTCTCATTACAGCTTCTATTTCATCTTGCATTTTCAAATTTTCTACAAAAAGCTTTTTAACAAGAGTGACAAGATCAGATTGTTTAGCATTATCTAATCCAGCAAGAAATTGTTCAAGAGTTACCTCTTGATTGACTTCTTTTGTGTTCAGAGTCATGGCGCAAACCTTCGATTCAGATTCATCATTTGAGTCAAGATCCCATGCAGCGGTGTAGGCCTTCTTCTTCTCGTTCCTAGACTTGTTATCTTTAGGACAACTCTTAGCATAGTGACCCTTTTCTTGACACTTGAAACAGATAACGTCCTTGATCTCCTTCTTCTCGAAGTTCACTCTTTCCTTCATAGCACCTTGCTTCTTGCCTCTCCATAAAGTGATCTCATTGCTTTGGTTATGAGAGCCACATCAGAGTCCTTCTCTAACTCATCATCTTCCCTTGCGGCAGTGATGTTCTCAATGGCCTTCTCCACCTTGAGAGCAATACCCTTGATAGAACTTGAGGCACCACTGTTGTCATTCTCGTAGCGCTCATAGCCTGTCAGCTTTCCAAAGATCTCATGAAGTTTGCAAGTCTTTGTTATTGGATTTTCTCTAAGTAAGCCTCTGGTAACAACATACTTAGGACCGAGACCATCCACAATCACTACAATCTTCTCAGAATGTGTGATGGATTTCTCGATCCCTAGATGATTGATGCGATGCACCAAAGCCTCAAACCGAGATTGGTATGTGGCAATGGTTTCTCCATCCTTCATCTTAAAGTTGTAAAATTCCTTCTTAGCCTCCTTTTGATGGCTTTCCTTCAGATCCACGCTTCTAATATGTATTTGTTCAATAGCTTCTCATGCATCCTGAGTGGTTTTGCAGTTAACCACCCTTAGTATATCTTCATGACCTAAAGCATTATTCAGCAACAACTTTGCTTTGAAGTTCTTCTCCATCCTTGTCCATTCAGTTGGACCCCCCCCCCCCCTACTCGGACTTTTTGTTCCATTTGTCAGCAAGAATAACATAGTCTCCATCCTCAATGACTGACCAAGCTTGAAAGTCATTGCTCTTAAGTCACTTTCGAAGAGAATCTTCCAATGGTCATACTCTCCAGCAACAAGCATTGGAGGCTTGTTGTTTCCAATCCCGACGTTGTAAGTGTTGTAGGTACTCATCCTGTATTCCTGCACTAACACGCCCAATCCGTACTGCCCACCCAAAAAAATGGGCGGACTTGGACAAGATTTCCAACCCAAAAGGGTAAATAAGCCCGACCCGCCCGAATTCATGGGCGGGACACGGATAATATTTTTGACCGAATATCCCGGATAACCCTCCCAAATACTCAAATATATTAAATATTTTAAAATAAATATTTATATTTATTAATAAAGATATGTTTGCAAAGAATGTCTTAGGGCCATTGATTGTAGAATTAGTACAAAGGAGAGTTAGTTACTATAGTTCTTCACCTTGTCACCTAAAAAGGTACCATAAATACGATCTTAATTTCAAGTAATATTAGACAGTGTAATTATAATACTAGGATTTTCTAATTTTTTAATGGACATGAGAAATAATTATTTATGAATTTATGTCCGGGTCCCGACAGGCTACCCGGGTCCGGATGTCTGGGCAGACTTGGACATCCTTGCCAGCCCGAATCATCCGCTTGATCCGAACCCGCTCGAACAAATGGGCATAATTTTTATTCAAAGCCCGGCCTGGATCTGGCCCAAACCCGAGTTTGTACAGGTGGAATCGTGACGCGTTAGTAACAAAGCAGGGAACTAGCAATGTTCCCTATGCATCGGAAATAAACAGTAAGAACACATAATTTAGAGAGGAAAACTTTATGCCCGATCAACAAGTCGTAGAAAGAAAAACCTCTACCCCTAAGACTCCTTCTCAGAGGATTTTCAATAGAATACTTTTATTAAAGTTTCAACGATTACAAGGCAAGTTAAGTTCCTGGGTAACTAGGGCACCAACCAAAGTTCAACCAACTAGACTTCTACAACCCTAAACGTAAACCTAATTTGAAGTAAACTACTGGTAGAGTACTCACTCAATTGTGGACTCTTCACCGGAAAAAGCCACACACACTCGAACACTAGAAAAGCTCTCCTCTCAAGTTCGTCGTTAATCAAACACACTTTAACCCTAGCTACTACCTAGCTATATATAAGAAATGTCAAGTCTAATCTCATACGTAATTCTTGCCTAATTACGAAGATATTCTACTTAACAAATCCCACACTAATAGGAGAAAGTATTGTTTGTTATTTGGATCCTAAACCATGTTGATTCTTTCCAAAACCGAATGATCTCGGATTTCCTAGATAAGGTCGTGCAAGATTGATCTTATCCTTCCTTGATCTTCTTAAGCAACCGCCCATGGCTGTCAAATCTTCGTAGAAGATCGCTCACAGAAGATATGGTAACTTTCCATAAATAGAAAGCCACGTCCTTTCAAGAAGCGCTTTCTAAATCTGTTACTCGTTCCCTCCATTGTTCCTTACAATGTTCCGTCACTCATGACAATGTACTTGTTTTCCTGAAACACTTACATGTAGAGACAAATTATACCATCTAAGTTTGTTATCATTAAAATTAAGAGAAATCATTGAACAAGGAATGTTCCAACAAAATTATTGAAAAGAATCCTAATTTATATGCAAGTTTATGAAATTTACCAAAAATAAAATGCAAATATTACTGAAATGACAATGCAGGTCTTGAAGCACAAATTCAACCACGTGTGAATCTCAAGGTTCATAACTTTTCTGACACCTAGGGTTTCGAATAGTTAAAAGTTTTGTATAGATTTTATTTACTAACAAACTTGTTGTAGGGATATCTTCTTGGAAGCCCGTTAACAGATGAATTTTTTGTTGATAATGTGCTCTTCGTTGTTGCTCATCGATTGGGACTTATATCAGATGACATATATGAGGTAATGAATCGCAATTCTACTATAAAATATCAACCTTGTAAATTGCTTAGAACACATTTGATTCGGTTTTTACCTACAGACAGGTAAAGAAAGTTGCAATGAGAACTATGTGGATGTGGATCCATCCAACACAAAATGTGTTCTTGCATTGGAACAATACAACAAGGTCTGTGGTTCAATTTGTTAGAATGTACATCTCACATTTGAAAGTTGGAACTTAACTGGACTAGTATATAACTCAGTGGATTACTCCTCCTATTTTCAATTGGTTTTAGGATGGAACCCCGCTGGGCTAATGTGATATCAGAGCCATCTGTCTAACGGCCTCTCTCGATCCTGAGCCTGTCCCGGTGTGTTGTCCAAGTGTCAACTGGATCAGTTCCCCCAGTTGCGCTTGCGGGGGGCGCGTTAGAATGTCCATCCCACATCTGAAAGTTGGGACTTAACTGGACTAGTATATAACTCAACAGATTACTCCTTCAATTGCCAATTGGTTTTAGGATATGATGGAACCCCGCCGGGCTAATACAATTGTGATCATGATAAATTTGATCATTTTCGAGCTTTGAATACATCAACTTATTGATTCAAGTTCCCTTTCTTCAGTGTACCGAGGATTTGGATGGAAGTAGCGTTTTGGACCCAAAATGTCCAATTGCAAGACCAAATGAAGCAACGAATAAAAGATCTCTTCAAGATTCATCCAAACAATTCGTTCTTTCTCAAACAAGAATCCAAAGATTTTGGTGTCTAGTAATTTATTTTTTCCCTTACATATCGAATCTGTCGAAAATAATTCACATTTTTTCATTGATAATTGATAAATAAAAGTCTAACTACTAATTGTATATCATGTAGTATTCCCAATATTTACCATCAAACAAGTGGTTTAATGACCCTCAAGTTAGGAAGGCTTTACATGTTCGAGAGGTATTTTAAATATTTTTTCAATTATTTTCCTTATGTTATGTATATAGATGACGAGTTTGGTTCAAATGAAACAAATTCTTATTCTGAAACGAACTCTTATCCTGAAATGAATACACTTTTCCTAGTTTGTAGTGCACTTTTCCTATTTCGGAGTGCATTTTTTCGGATTTTGCACTTTTCGTAGTTTTTGTAGTGCGTTTTTTCATATTGCACTTTTTATATTTTACAATGCACTATAAACTAGTAAAAGTGTATTCGTTTCACGTTTCAGGATAAAAGTTTGTTTCATTTAAACCAAACTCTATAGATACCATCTTTTTTTTATTTCTCTATCATTAATGTTTCTCTAATAAAAATAGAATACCGTACCCGAGTGGATAAGGTGTAACCATAGCATCAGTTATAATGAAGATGTGAGCAGTGTTACTGATATTCATAAATACCTCACAACCAAAGATTTATATGTTTTAGTCATGAGGTACGATGCCCCCACACTCTTAATTCCTTACATTGGAGTCTGTTTGGATCGCATATTGCATTATAACAAAAAAATTTAATATTAAATTAAATTTTGCATTATAATTCAAACAAGACCTTTGTTTACCCAACTATGCATGCCATCTATTCAATAATTTTCATACTAATTGATATTGAATTAACACACAACATATATAATTGATGGACTTAACTCTTCATGCAAGCAATATGTGTGACTTGCTATGTAAAGAAGTCATCTTCTAGACTTGTGCTATACAATTTCTTAGTAGTCAACTTGATTCTTTGTTTATGTTATCTTACTATTTAGTGGTGATCGGGACTTTGTTGTGCCACTCATGGCTACCGAGGAATGGATAAAATCACTCAACCTTACGGTGAATGAAAAATGGAGGCCATGGTTTGTAGACGGCCAAGTCGCAGGGTAAGATGATCAAAACAAGAGTAGCTAGTAGGTTGATATTAAAGTTCATGGACTGATAGATTGGGGAACATGCACATGTTTTTAAAGTTTCATTTTAAAATAAATTAGTAAGAAATTAAATAGCCCATCAACCTTGTAAACTAAAGCTTCCTAGTTTCAAACTTTCAATGTGGAAATTACATTTGAACACGCTCCTACAAATGTAACTAGCCTAGTTAACACTTAGATAGCAAGTCTAGCATCTCACTCTCTCTTTATAATCAAGCCCAACCCAAACAACTAGAAAATGCACCCAACTTTGAACATATTAAGGGCTCATTTGGCATATATATCAGGAAATCAGATATGGATCGGATATGAACATGACGGATACTCATATCTGATGTTTGGTATATCCTGATATCGATATCAAGCTGATATCTGCTATTTGGTATATGAGTATATCGATATCAACTTATATCAGAGTGATATTAGAATATTATTTTTATATACATAAGAAAATTAGTATATCGATCAAAGATATCAGTCGTATCCATATCCATATCTGATATCTGAATTTCAATCATACTCATATCTTAATATTCATACAGATACTAATATCTAATATCTCAAACCTTAGATATCAATACGACAATACCAAATAAGCCCTAAAGTCTATGGGCCAATAGACCCAAGGCCATGTATATGCGAGCGTACATGCACATGTAAACTTACTTACATAAGCTTGGCGAAATTCTATTCTAAAATCAACTAGTCACAAACTAACGGTGTGGGGACTATTTAGAATGGTTGGAGAGAAATCTTACTCATATTGCCTTATACTTATTGAATCATTTTTCAGGTATACAGAGAAATACTACAAATCAGAAGATGGGTATCACATTGTATTTGCCACCGTGAAGGTAATATGACTCGTCCCATGATTGTCTCGTGCTCGTGCATGTCCAAATACAAATTATAAAATCACTTTAATATTGTAAATTTTATGTGTGATGTAGGGGGCAGGTCATGTTGTTCAGTTGTACTATCGAAGAAGAAGTTTTGACATGTTTGAAAGATGGGTGCATGGTTATCCTTTGTAAATCGATCGCTACCTGATGTATAATTAAGGATTTAAAGAGATGCAATTGTAATAATGATGAATCTTTTTCATGTACGTTTGATGATATTATGAGTATATATGATGAGCAATAAAAATTAAACGTCAATCAATAATATATTTTGCATTCCTATGTTAGTTGGTGACATGCAATTTTTTTATTAAGCTTACTCTGTTCCCTCATTATTTGCTTGTGAGTTGTGAGATTGAACTCTTTCTATATGTATTAGAAGTAGTCAAGTATATCTGTACAAACTCGGGTTCGGGTTGGACTTTGAACGAAAATTGTGCCCATTTGTTCTATTTTTATGTCCATTACGATTTCATTTTTAATTAGGTTTCAACCAATCACAATCTGTGGAACATAATAGAGGACATGGAAATGGGATAGAGGATTTGCATCGCCCGACCCGTATACTCTCACACATGGCCGGAGCTACGTTGGGACGTGTAGCCCCCACTCAATTAAATTTTTTTAAATATAAATAAAAATTGACTTGAGCATATTTTATTGGTTCGGTTTCATTTCAGTTTTATTGGTTTAATATAGATATAAGGTTATCTTTTTTGGAAAATTCGAACCGAATTGAAATTGGAATTTGGAAAATTCAAACCGAAAACCAAAATGATATCGATTTTGGTTCGGTTCAATCAGTTAGGTTTAATATTTGGGTTTGAATTGACCCATGATCGGTTATGTGGTCGATTTTGATTACTTGATACCAATATTCTTGGGTTCATCATCCCGCTTATGTGGTAACCAAATACAAGTCTTCACAAGCAACAATGTCGCAAACAAATACCCATCTCGGAAAATAGGACAAAGGAGGTTCAACTTGGGTCATCTCTATATAAGGAGTTTCAAATTTCCACTCACAATGCATTCACAAATATTTACCTAGGGGAGCAATTTCCATCAGGTCAAGAATTAGATGAAACAGAATACACACATGGAGAGGTGAAAAGCAACTTATTGGTTTTTGTTGTAATTCTGTAGACTAATATGGGTATTATAATAGGAAGTTTAAATTTAGTGATGATAAATTTATGGAGACACATACAAATACAACATCTTCCAATTATTCAACAACCCAGGGCCCCATATGGGGGTCAAAGGAAAGGCAATAAGAGAAGTGGAGTTCCAACGGTCACAAACTTTTGAAAATCAGCTCCTCTCCAAAATCAGTTTGAAACCCTCAGTCAAAACAAAGCAAAACAAACAGCTTCTCGTCCAGCTCTTCATACCCATTATATCACCATTCATCAGCTATCTAAAACTTAGATTTAACAACATGAAGATGCTGAAAGCAATGAAGAAGATGAAGAAATTCTGGACAAGAAAGAAGAAAAGGAAGCTGATACCTCCAGAACAATTTAACTACAGCTACCCTCCTCCTCCCTACCCGCCGCCGCCACCACCACCGTGCTTCTGCCACTTCTGCCAGCTTCCACCACCGCCATACTCGGCGGAACCTTCAGCTCCGCCACTTCCCGAGGAAGAAGAGCAGCTGCTGATAAGCTCCCAAGAAGAGCTGGTGATGATACTGGAAACAACTGATCAAACGCAAGTGAATTGTCAACAACAGAAGTATGGAGGAACGGCTTTGATGCAACGTCCCGAAAGGGAAAACTGGATCTTTGGTTGCTTCATTCGATGCTTTCTCCCGTGTTTCGGGATTGAGGGTGGAAGGGAAAGGGAGAAGCATCCATAAGGGAGATGTGAAAGCTATAAATGTGATGTGAGTTACTATAATTATTGTGTTGAGGAAAACAAGTTTATATATTTGTTGTATAAAAAGCTTAAAGGCATGTCTGTAAGAGTGGATTATTAACATTATAAATGTGATTTTAGGTGTCCACATATAAAAATACTACAGGGAGAGACTTAAAAGGAAGGCAAAAAACAGAGTAATTTGAATTAATAGAGAATTTGCATTATATTTTAGCACTAAATATGACTATGAGTTGTAAACTTTATATTCACATATAAAAATTCCTGTTAGCAGATGTAAATGGTTTTAAAACTAATTACTCTTGACTTGACCATATTCTTGGGGAATCTTGGCTATCTTGTATTTAAAGTTGAAGAGGTATGTTACATTACCTTAATACCTTCTATTCTGCTCCTTGCTCTATCACCAAAAATGTCTTTAACATGTGAGATGTCCATTGAGGAAGATATTTCAGAAGTCAAACTTTGTGATGTCGAATGCCAAGCGCAGCTCACTAGGAAACCTCTTGCTTTTATAATGATAAAAACAACACAGCTTGTTAGATGTAATATACACTTTTCATAGGATAGAATGTAGCAACATGGCAATTTCAGAGGATAGAATCCAGCAAAAGGCAAAAAGTGATTCAAGCTATCACTCTTATTCATTCACCCATCTCTTTTCTTCAACATTCTTAAAGTATTATTGCCAATGCTAGTCCAAACCTTGCTAACCCCAGGTTCAAGATCCACAATACTGCCCTTTTTCCCCGTCTCTCTCACTTGATATGCTTCTTGCCATAGACCCACTGATGCGTAAACATTTGACAATGCAATGTGTGTTGTTGAACAAGGTTGTTCCTTTTTCTTCAACTTATCAGCTATTTTTCTACCTACATCTACGTCCCCATGCAATTGACAAGCACCAGCCATTGCAGCCAAGAAGGACTGAGTAGAAACGCTCCGATTCATCTCTCCCCTCTCTAATTCTTCTAGAATCTTCCATGCCTCCCCTAGCCTTCCAACACGTCCCAACATGTCAATCAAACATGTAAAGTGATCCTCCCTTGGAACCAAACAATATTTCTCTATCATCATTTTGAAGTAACCCAAGCCCTCTTCAACTAGACCACAGTAACTGCAAGCACTCAACACAGACACAAATGTCACTTCATTTGGCTGAACATTGTCATCAATCATCTCCCTGAACAACTCTAACACACGTGTACAATCCCCGTGAAGAGCATAGCTCGTTATTATTGATGTCCAAGAAAAGACATTTTTTTCCACCATGGAATCAAACACAGACTGTGCATATCTTACACTGGCCGATTTAGAATACATATCAATCAACGATGTACCTATAATGGGATTATGGATGTCAACATTGGTCAAGCGTCTAATAATTTTGGCATGGATTTGTTTCCCTCCATCCAAATCTGTCAATTGGGTGCAGGCTTCAAGACCAACTACAATTGTGTATGAGTTTCCCTCTATCCTATCAGCATCCTCACACGAATACATCCAAGTCAGCAACTCTAAACCTTCCTTGGGCATATCATTCTGAACATACCCTGTCATTAAGGATGTACAGGACACCACATCTTTCACAGGCATTTCTTCGAACAGGTTCCTTGCTTCATGAATCAGGCCGTTATGGACATATCCATTTATCATGGTGTTACAGTGGGGAACATGGTGAGGAAAACCCATATTATCAAAAACTTTTCGAGCTGCGGAAACATTGTAGCACTTGGAATACATATCGATCAAAGTGCATCCAATAATTCCATCATCTTCCTTAGATAAACAAGACTTTTCGAACCTGTCCAAGGTTACAAGCAAGCCATGTAATTGCTTCCCAACTTTGAGCAATGAAAGCCTAGCACATGCAGTAAGCAATGGGACGATAATAGTATGATCAGCTTCAAAAAGTCCAGCAACATTATTGGCATAAACCATAAAGCACTGTAACCCCTTCTTATAAAAATGATTTGTGATATAACCTCTGACTTTAATAAAACTCAAATTAAAGCTTGGATCCGTTCCCTCGACAACCCTTTCAGCATATAGAACTTCACCACATTGAAAGTACATATTGCACAACAAGTTCACACAATCAAAAAGCAACCCGCTAGTAATGAGAAAAGCATGTAACTGGATTCCCAATGTTAGGTCCTGAACAGAACCACAAGCAATCAACACAGTTGACACAGAGAACTCATCAGGCATCAACAATTCACAAGATTTCATTCGATAAAACAACTCCAAACCATCAATTACCATCCCCTTCTGCACATACCCAGAGATCATAGCATTCCAAGTAACCAAATTCCTCTCGGGCATTTCATCAAACACTTTCCTTGCACAATCCACGACCCCACATTTCGAGTACATATCAAGGAAAGCCGTTCCAACAACGACATTGCCTGGCAAAAACCCATGTTTTATCACCTGTCCGTGCACGGATCGACCCAAATGGATGTAGGGCTCTGATATAGAGCTGATGGCATGAGCAGTAGTAGCATAAATAAAGGGATTCGCCTTGTGGGTAGAACTGAATTGAAGATTGTACAGATTGAAGAGTTGTAACGCTTTGTGGGGGAGATTGGACCGAGCATAAGCTGAGATAAGTGAACTCCATAAGACGGTATCTTTGTTGGGGACTTGATCGAAAAGCTGCTGCGCGAATTCAAGCGAAAATGGAGACTTGATTGCAGCATAGCTGTTGAGAAGTTGGGTTGCGATCTTTGGAGTTGAGTCTAACCCTAGTTTCACTAACAAAGCATGCCTGTTCATTCAATCATTCATGTGTTCGAATCCAGAGGTGAGAAGGCATTCAAGGCAAGGCTCGGAATTTTCGATTTGGAATTATTTTCTTTCGACTGATCTGAACTCGAGAAGCGGGAAAACCTTTTGTGTATCTATCTGGTTCATTACAAGCAATAAGCACATTTATAAAAATTGATTGGGCCAACTGGCCCAACCTAGCCCAGTATGTGGATACGCATTTTTAATAAGGCCCAATCCTTACACGTTTCATGTTTTTATTAGGTTGATCTCTGGAAACATGTTTAATATGTATTGCTATTTGCTAGGAAGTATTTTGACTGCAATCTGAGATAATGATCCCAATATTCCATAGTCGGTCATGGGCTGCGCCAATGCCAGATATCATTTGAGTGAGATAATCATATTTATTCATGGTTGAGTTATATCTACTGCAATATGGTAAGCCTAATCATCACAATTTTTTCTCTGTAAATTTCACAAGTAATTAGGATACACAAAGGCCTAAGTAAAGCTAAGTTAATAATTACTATGATACCTTTAAAACATGGTCATTTTTAAAATTGAAGGACGGACAACAATTTGTCTTACGAATTATATGGCCATTTTGGCAAGATATTTGTCCAAACGAGTATGATTTGTGCAATACTTCTCTCTATTATGACATAGGTTTTCCTCCCCAAATCAGACATGTATTTGAGTATTCCCTTCTTGAAAATACTTGAGATACTCTAGTCTCTAGATATAACTCTAGTAGTAGTATCACCAATGCACATGCTCTAAGTGCAACATGAAGTCGACTAATACCAAGGTTGTTCAACAATAATATGAGCATACGACGGACAGAGTGTTTGTAGAAATACAGCTATCAGACCACCAGTGTGAAAACAAAGCACAAGCATTAACAAAACTTCCAACAGCCAACATCTGCAAACGCTAACCCGAGGCCACTCCTCTGACTACAATTACTAGCACACATGATCATGTAAACCATCAGGGCTTAGTACACTATCACACGAATATGGCAGAATATAGTGTAGTGTGAATCCATTTTACCTTCAATCCTGACCTTTTAAGATTGCATGCTTCCTATTCTTGATGGCTTCTACCATAGCTGCACTTGACTTCATCACCTCCAATAAGCTTTTCAACTGCATCTTTAGGAAGACCAATCAATTCCAAAGTTTTCTCCCATACTTTATTGGCAGTTTGAAGATTGTGTGCTTCCTCTGAAGGATTTGCTGGACGGCAATCTTGGGAGATGTAGGCACAAGTGGGCCATTCGTCCGACCTCAACAGGTCACAGTATTCAGGAATCTGAGGATCCGTAGCTGCAAAAAGTGAACTTCTCGCGCCTGTGTAATTTCATAATTGGCACTAGAATTAGTGAAATTCATAACGCAATGATCAAACAGATCCTTGTTGTCTTTAGGAAATTTTCAAACATTCCCAAGAACAAAAATTACCCTGCAGGAACATTTAACAAGATGTTTCATGAAAAAGACTTTGTTGATTAGGCTAGTTTACGTTTACAGCTAGCACAAACCAAGACTCAACGATAATAGATATGTGATTATTGTTGTTCCAACTGTTGATAAGCTAAGCTACCTTGTTTAATGGCTTAACGAAACATGATTTCAAGTTTTCATCCATAAAGCAACCTGAAATACATAATGGACTCTAGAGAAAATTATTATGATTTTATGACTCGTCCTCGAAGGGAATTCTTGGCACATCTAAATAATTCTTTTGGGGAAAGCACTCCAGCATACCATGAATTATGCAGATGCATAGAAAGTATGCTCACTATCATGTCTCACAAGTCAAACAGAGGCAGAGAAATTATTCCCGTGCATTGTCCATAAAATCAACATTATTACTTTCAGCAATATTACTTAGAAAATATATGCACAAAGCATATTCCTGGATCTTATTTGGTTGTTCAGCTCTAGCCTCTAGGTAATTTATCAGTTTTCTTGACTATTTTAATACACATTCTACAGTCAGATTTTCCAGTTGCTTAATCATCTTAAACCTCATTCTGTGTTAGGAAATCAATGAGCCAATTTTTTTAAAAAAAAATAAACTCCTATGGGAAAGTAAAAATAGAAGGAGAGACATATATCTTATAGGCTTGAGAGAAGGGAGAGAAAGTCTTGCTAAGAGAAGAAAAGAATATTAAAAAAAAAAATTAAAGATATAAATGTGCATGGAAAAAGATACCAATAATAAATTCAGATTTAAATTATCATGGGAAGTATACAAATATAAATGTGCATGGGGAAAAACAATATTGAAAAGATACCAATGATGAAATAAGATTTATTTATACTTAGAAAATTTCAAGATTTTAAAAAGATATTAAGAAAATTCAGATTTATGCTGTTTTGGAATGGCGTAGCGCCTTGCTCCTAGCCACACATGCCTAGCCTTGAGGCCAGGCGGAAGCTAGCATTAGCCAGGTGTACTATGCTGTTTTAGAGAAGTCTGCTTCCAACTAATATTAGCTTTCTAAGAGGAATTTGCCTCAACAAGCCTCATTGAAACTTGGAGTCATCTAAACAACAGAAGTAGGAATACAATGAAACTCGTCCAAACCTTCATGTCAAACAACATTGCTTGAAAACCAAAAAGAGTACAATGATTTGACCAAAAAAAAAAAGAGTACAATGAGTATGATTCAAACTAGCAAACAATCTCTCAAATATTGATGCAGACAAAAATTGCTCTAGTTCAAGTCATGCAGAACCTAGAAGAGTAAAACAGAACTATTTCTCTTATCTGCTGATGAATCTCAATTTTGACAGGATTACTAGTAACTGGTCAAATGCAATGAACATTGTAAAGTATACTTGGACAGAAGATCTTATAAGTTATAACCAGAGAATATATTAGTTTGAAATCTAACCTTCCGCTGGACTAAATATGAAGTAAGGTATAAGATGGTAACCAACTTGAAGAAATCTAGGAAGATCCCTTGCCTGCAATAGTAAATAATTGTTTAGAAGTTGATCTCATAATGATAACTTTCCCCCTTCCCAAAAATAAACATTTTCAAAACATGACGGGTTACTTTTAACTGAAATAATATAAAGTATTGCCCAAGTGATACGAATGACAAACCAAAAGCAAGAGAAGATGAGAGAATAGCTACAAAATCCTACCACATTGGTTTGAACAATGCCAGGGGAGGAGCAAAGTACATTTACACCAGCTTCTGCTGGCAGCCGCTTTTGGAGGTTACTACTAAACATTACCTGAAACGAACGTCATATTAGATCCCTTCACACTAAATCATTTCACAAGGATGTAATCATTTTTACGAATTTCATTTAAGCCTGTTATTACATTGAAGTGTTTGAAAACTTCCAAGGAAGAATTTTCATCAAATCAACTAAAGCTTCTGCAGAAAAAGTGGACATGTCGATTTAATAGAAAACCATATTATCACTAGATTAATCCCTTCGATACTCCTGCTGAATAACACACCTGACAAGAGAACCAAGCACATTAACTCATTAAGGGACTCATCTTCCAAATTGATCACATCCATACCACTATTAGACAAACTTATCCCATTCCTGAAATCAACCTAATCAAATTGGAGAACTATCCATTATATTTATCGACATCAAAATGAGAATAGTGCATCAACAAAGTGCAAACAAGAAACCAATAGCCATATGTTTCGCTTTTGAAGTGGTGAATTCCAGTAAAAGGATAATTTAGACATGTACACCTATTCCTAATCTGTCTAGGAATCTGCTTCTTAGATAGTGTTTTCAATAATACAACTCAAGTAAAAAGACAACTGTGCACCTGAGCCAGCTTGCTTCCCGCGTATCCGACTAAACTGGTATATTTTCTTTTCCCTGAGACAACATTCATATCTTCAGGGTCCACAAAGCCAACAGAGTGCATCTGTTATACACAAAACTTCACACCTTTAAAACAATTTATCTGATAAAATTTACTTCACACATATTCTGTATAATGAACCAAAGACGACATGAAACTGATGGGAACTATGAACGGGGTAAGAAAATTCACAAAACCGCCCAAACTAATTGAAACCATCAGCAGCATTCTCAAAAATTTGGTATTTCCTGTAATAAGGAAGCTTCAACTTTCAAAGCACTTCAAGAAACCCATCAACTGATATTAAGCGAGGGTGGGTTACAAAGCTCACTAAGGATGACCAAACACGCTATCAGATCCCAATAAAGCACAGACTACCTTTGAGCTACATTCAGAAACTGAAAGGAAAGAGGTCAAGAAGACTACCTAAGAAATGTATTTGCAGAACAAATCATATTATCTTCTCAGAATATGATCAAATTAATAGATGTAAGATCGATTGAAAATTCAATTTGTGGTGTTGTATGAGACTAGGTTTTCCAAGAGTCAGGTTGATGACAACGAGAAAATTTCCTAAGGGAATTGTGATGTGTACGCATTGTGAATCACAATTCCTGGGATCTCCCAATAGTGTGAATCACTATGACTTAGGAGTACAGTACAAGTCAAAATTTCAGGTCAGGTGCCAAGTCAAGTGTATTGCAAAATATTCGTAAAGCAGAGGAGACCATTGTTATTAGACCATATTAAGCTATATAATGACTGGTTAATATCAAACTGCATTAAGCCACTCTTCTCTGAACCACCATATTACAGCACACCAGAAGATAGTTAAGCCAAACAGCAGAAGAAAATATTCATATCTTCATTCTTCCATTTTATACAAACAAAATTCTATACATCAGCATATGTGTTGTAATTATTAGTAGAGCACAAGGTATTAAAACGGATAAAAAGGCTTCAACTTACAACAGAATTCACGTTGATTATCCGGCTTGGTGAGCCTCGTATAAGCGAGGGCAAAAGCAATATGGAGAGCAAAGCAGGAGCTAAATGATTTACTTGCATGTGCTGTTCATGGCCATCATTTGAAAACTTCTGAGGTTCTAGAAAATGACAAGGTGCAGGATTAATTGATTACTAAAAAAATTATAGTTTGCTCCACAAAAAGATTTTGCAACGAAAACTTTGAACTTCAAGGACAAAGATTCCAGTACTTAACAACCAGAAAGTGCTAAATGGAGTACTAACATCGACAACTACAACAGGTTACAAGTTACAATCTGACAGATTGTCATGTACATCATATATCCACCTTATATTCTGTGATATGAACAACACTATCATCCAAACAATCCACATTACAAACAGTGTCAATTGATAGATTCACAACCAAAAAGATCACCCTAAAGAATTACAGCTTTTCTTATTTCAAAGAAGGATAATAAGTACATGGATCACGAAAAAAACTACCAAGAAGTAGGAACAATTTGGAAGCAAGACAGCATACAATCTTGATAGAAGTAGCGACTTATTAAAAAACTTACCTCCAATAGAAAAAATTCCTGCATTATTAATTAGCACATGCAAAGGCCCCATCCGTGAATTCCACACTTCTGAGAATCGAACAACTGACTCCAAGGACAGCAGATCAAGCTCCATTACCTTGAAAAATGTAGACATCCAAAGTGAAATTCATCAATCATATTTTAGCAATGGCAAAGCAACAAGCTCAAAGGACTAAAACAATCTTATATAGAGGCGAAGTCACCGTCACAAATGATTATTAGAAGAGAAAAGGTCCCATTCTTAGACAAGGGGAAAAAGAACAAAGCTAGTAGATGAAGTGCATTAGGGTGTATGAAGTATAAATATTACTTGATTTCACACGTTATTGCACAAGTGCATAACAAAGCTAGTAGATGAAGTGCATTAGGGTGTACGAAGTATAAATATTACTTGATTTCAGAAGAAATCAGCAGTCAGAACTGGAACTATGCACTTAATGTGTGTATACCAAACTGCTTTTAAGGTGTTTAGCATCAATTAGTTACTCCACTAGATAAAAGTTAAGGGAAAAAGTAAAGATCTCCAATAGATTCATTGATATCTTCATAAAATTCCATACAATATTTAGCATGAAACCAGTGCATTTGTAAGATAAGGATTTCTGAAAAAATTTCGAAGTGCCACTAGTCAACTTGATCCGTTACCTCAATATTCAGAGGAAGGCCTTTTCCCGACCATTCGGCCTGCCATTTCAGAATCAACTCTTGAGCGGCTTTTGGATTCCTCACAGCCATTACAACGTGCGCACCAGACTCTGCCAATTGTCTACATTCCAAGAACACACTTAACTCGAAATGACAAAATAGATCCTAGAAACCTCAACATTCATTCAAATCGAACTTGCTAACAAACCTAAACAGCAAGCAATTCCGAAGTCAACATTTCAAAATTCAAGTGCATCGTACACTGCAACTCTGTAAGCTCCAATTGAAACTAAAAACAACGAAATCAAGGAAAGGAGAGAATACCTAGCCGTCTCGAGGCCAATACCGCTAGTGCAACCGGTGATGATGCAAGTGATGTCGTTGACAGGAGGCAAAGGCATGGGGTTTTCCAAATGGCTGGCGGAGATTCGCTGAAAAAGTATCTCGCCTATGATACTAAGCCAGCCTCTAAGCCACTCAATCCATCCCAATCCGCTCTTCGTGTTCGTCTTCGCCATCTTCTCCGATCCCTCTCTCTCCGTCGAACTCATTCTCTCTCTTTTCTGTGTGAATAGGAAATGTGAGAGCTGAGGGAGAGTGCTCACAGTATGGCTCCAGAGAGTTAGATTCTTTCTCGCGTGCCTGGTGTGGGCTGTACAGCTTGACAAAAAGAGAGAAATCAAATGCGTCCGAGATAACGCGGTTGAAATGACCATTCTACCCTTCATGTAATATATTTTTTTTGTTTTTGGTCCATTATTTTATGCATAGTAAGTAAAATCATCACTATTGAGATCTACACACGTTCTCTTTCACGAAAAAACAATTCAAGTGAACCAATAACTAAAGTCTAAAGATAGGGATTGATTTGAATGGTTGTTGTATTGAATTATACAGCCATACATGGCTAACAATGAGCTGCAATTAAGGAAGTATAATATTAGTAAACAAATCAAGTAAGAGATATTATGCAGATTTGGTTGTTCCTCTATACTCCCTGCATGTTGAACGAAAGTTTCTACGAGCCAAGTTTAGATAGAAGAATAGTGAATTGGTTGGAACATCGACCAATTACTCTTCTGTAGAGACATGTACAACTATGAGGAGGCATCGATGTTGAGCTCTAACAAAATGGTATGCTAAAGTGACATACATCATGCAAGAAGAAATACCGGATTAGTTGACAATTGAGTGGTGTCAAAATTATCATATGGCAAGTTATCAGATCTCTTACAAATAATCTTCTACAAAGATTTGACAGCTTTATTCGATTGTTTGTGAGAAGATCAAGGAAGAGATAAGATCAAATATGAAAGGTCTTATCAAGGAAATCTGAAATTAATCGGTTATGGAAAGAATCTGATTGATTGAATATTAGAATGATCGTTTATCTACTTACTCCTATTTTAGTAGGATCTGCCGAGTGGAATATCAGCACAATTAGGCAAGAATTGTGATTGAGATCAGACTCGGTAGTTGCCCTATAAAAGGCTCGGTTTAGCTAGGGTTTAAGTGTGGTTGACGACGAGCATGAAGTGAGAATTTTTCAAGTGTTTGAGTTCGTGTGGCTTTTTCCAGTGAAGAATCCACATTGGTGTGAGTGCTCAGGTCGATAGTTCACTTTTGTTTGGGTTTACATTTAGGGTAGAAGAAATCTAGTTGGTTGAACTTTGGTGGGTGCCTAAGTTACCAAGGAACTTGACTTGTCTTGTAATCGTTGAAACTTAATATAAAGTGTTCTATTGAAATCCTTTGAGAAGGAGTCTCAAGGGTAGAGGTTTTTCTTTCTACGACTTGTTGGTCGGACATAAAGTCTTCCTCTCTAAATATTGTGTTCTTGTTTACGTTTATTTCCGTTGCCCAGAGAACATTCTTAGCTAGTTCCCTGCTTTGTTACTAACACATTTCGATCTAACACTCTGCCAAAGCTTCAAACGCTAGGATGCATCTTAAGAGTTGACAATGTTTGAATCAAGTCACAAGTGAAGAAAGTACACATCCTTGGAGGGCAAGACAATGGCATTTTAGACCTTGTCCATGAAAATAAGGATTGGGAATAAGGCATGATTGACTATAAATACAAGTGAATAGTGACTAGCAACCCACTTCTCTCCAAGCACAAAACCACCACCATAGAGTGAGCTGAGAAAGAAAGAAGGAAGATCCAAGAGAAATCACCGACAACGAGTATTCAATCTCGACGACGGGAAGGAAAGTGTTCCCAAGCGATAGGGAACTTAGAATAGGTGTAAGGTTTGGTTTATTTGTATTGAGTTAAATTTTTGTTTGCTTAGGAACAAAGTTGAGAAGATTTGTTAGTGTTGCTAGAAATAGGAGACTGCTAGGAACATAGAAGTTCAAATTTTACTTGTGCCTAAAAAACATATCAATAATACAAGTAGATCATTCAAAATCCTTCAAATAGAGATTTAATCACACTATTAGTTGGTTGTCGTGGGGTTCCTCTATAAGAAACTGTCACTTGCATATTACTCTTTTACTTACATACTTGTTATTCCACTACCTAGGGAACGATCTTAAAATTGTTCTATACTCTGTACTAACACACGTCGATCCAACAATTTGTAACTTACAATTTTATTATATAAATACCTGGAACTGTAAGATACATGACCTTGTTTCACTTTCCCCACAAAAGTCATTTCTATCCAAAACTACTTTTAGTGCTCTTGAAATTCGTTCAATTCTCTCTACTTTTTATATTTTTCAAGACACTAAAAATCACTTTTCACCCAAAAAGTCATTTCTGCCCACAAGCGAAACTAATAAAAGGAGAAAAGAAATTATAGAAGAAGAGCCTATGACTATTTGACCAAAGTTAAACTCCTCCGACTTGGTTAACAAATCTAACAATAACGCTAATGTCAAAAGTTTCTTTTTATTTTAAAGCTAAAGCTTTTTACTAATCCCAACAAGATAATTAATTATATCTATCGTGCCACTTTTAAAATGTGAAGAATAAAATAAATAAAAATTGAATGCGCATGATTTGAATTGCAACCCATAGCATTCGGGATATGTCTAAAAATGGCTTCCACCAAATCTAAAGCCATTTTGTAATGTGTTTATAGCTGACTTTGAGTTGTCGTTTTCTCCAACTTTGACATTGCTCCCACTCTCCATATTCATCATTTTGACAAATCTTGCAAAGTTAGGCAAATCATGACAATTTCAATTTTGTGTTCATTTGCTTTTTGTATATTGTAATTGTATTTCTTCGTAGGTGCTTCTACTTTGGAATGGCATGGTCATTATATCATCATGTTTTTACCTTATTAATTAACTTACCGATAAAAAGAACTTTATCAATATGGCATGCCTAATTGACCCTTAGATTAATCTCACCTACTATAAACTACCAACACTTCGTTCAATTCAATTCAAACTAGCTTGTTAATTGGATTAATATGCGTAAGAAATGTACGTTGTATAGTGCTGTAATTAAGCCAATTTGAGCTTAGAATTGTTCAAGCTCGAGTTCAAAATCTTGTTCAAGTTCAGTTTATTGATATCTAAAGGCTCACTGAGCTCGAGCTGAGCTCGCAAGTCACTCATTTAGTTTGTTTATGAGACATTTGTCGGGCACAACTCTTTTATTTGATAATATATACATGTTAATGAAACTAAAAATCAAACATAAATAGAACATTAGGGTTGTAAGTGAAATTAAAGAGAGATTTAAGGCTTAAGAGAGACCACCAAAATTACGTAGTATTACGTAAAACTATGTATGTGTATATATTATATATAGGCTCCGTTCGGTAACAATGTACTTATATGAGTTGATACTGATGTAGTTGATGTTGATGTAGTTGATGCTGAAATTATGTGTTGAAATTTGTAGTTGAAATGAGATGTTTATTTTTTATATAAACTATATAGTGTTCGGAAAAGAATAATTTATCAGAGTTGAAAATTAATGTAAAATTACAATTAAGGGCATAAGTTGTAGAGAAATCTAATAGGCTCCATTTCTTAAGTTTAGTGGTGTTTTTGTTTGTTTTTTTGGTAATTTTTTATACACTTGCATGCACTCAGTCTGGAAGGAAAAAAACTCAGTCTGGAAGACGTTAACTTAGCTATCATCGAGAAGTTGTGCATGAAGTTTAGTGGTGTTCTTGTTTGTTTTTTTAGTGTCGATGTATGCAAAATATAGAGCAAAAATGGAGAATAGGAGTCGAGAACAGAGAAGAGAAAACCCGGCGTGAGAGAAGCGAACGAGAAAGAAGAACAATGGTGAGAGTATCGGGGTTACGTATGGATAAAAAAGGAGGGGTCGAAAAAGGAGAAAATTTTTAATGGGAGAAAATAAACTCATTTCAACTCCTTAAGGTCCCTCCTCCCACCTTATTTTTTTCCTAAGATTTCAACTAGTATCAACAACATAAACGCGTTTCAACTCTATCTACCAAACACTCACACTAGTTGAAATTTTTATAGGATCAACTACATAAACGCATTTCAACTAGCATATCAACACTAACGAACGGAGCCATAATTGCCTTAAAAAGTATATATTATACATAAAGTTGAGTTTGTTTATAAACGTATAATCGAGTTTGCTCATAAATAAAGGAGTCGAGTTTTAATTTTTTGTATTGAAATTCGACTCATTTATCTTTAGAGCTTTAAAATTGTGCTCTAGTTCAACACATTTACAAATCGATCTAAATACAAATGAGACTTAACCTATCGAGTTGAACACCAAATTACTCACGAACTGGTTCATTTACAACCCTATAGGTTTTTGCGGATATATAGAAGTCAATTTTTTTTTTTGATAAGGTAAGATTTTAGTATTGGGCCAAAATTACCTAATCGAAATTTGAATTGAAATCAAAATTTGATCACTTTAGTTAAAATTTTAACATACTCACTCTATCTCTCTTGTACACATAGATCTTTATATGACTCGAGTTTCACCACCAGAAGTTGAGTATATACTTTCCACGTCCGATCCACTTTGATAACCTTCCTAGCTAGTCAAATAGTTTATGCTACTATTTAATATTTATAATTCTTAAGAAAAAGTCCACTTTAATTAATTCGCCATCTTCTAGGAAAAAAAAAACAATAAAGGCGATTCATGCTCTTTGGATGGTCTCAAACAGTCAATATATAGTGCAAATCTGCATTCTGATTCTAATTCATGTGGTGGAATGTTAGAATCCGTGGAAGGTAGTAATGGAATATGAAGAACATGAGTACTAAATGATATGAGAGATGACTAAAGTTAAAAAAGAAAACTATATATATCATTGGAGATGTGCAAATTTGTTGATGAGTGTAAAGATCGTAGATTTGTGTTAGTAAGATGAATCGGGAATTGTTCCAGAAACAATTTCCTTACGCAGCGGAAATAAACAACACAAAAATTATAACAGTAACGCAGTAGATGGACACGTTCCCTTATAGAGGAATCTGTACAACCAACAAGCTGAAGAGTAAACATCTATCTCCCTTAAAGGATTTTGAACAAACACTACATTAATTTGATAGATCTCAAAGTACATGATACAAAGACGAACTTCTCTATTGTTTGCAATCTCCAAATTCAAACAATACTATCGACTTAAGCTATCATGGATCTAGATTTACTAAACACAACTAACACTAGTACTTGAACTTGACTCGTTCCTGGTGTAGGTCCCTTTTGCACAGGAACGGACTTCCAATTTGATGGCGAGCTTCACGTAGTTCCCATAAATTGGATTTGGTACTTTCTCCTTTGGATCTGGTTCGTTGTCTTCACTTGAGTTGCTCGAGCTCTCTCTTTCTCTTTGGATCACTTGCTTCTTTCAGATAATAATGTTCTTTCCTTTCTAAGAGCGTACCTAACCTAGCTTCATCGCTTTCTATTTGTAGTAGTGGCTTCTTTCCATTTGACGTTTTTTCCCTTTAACTCTTGGGGCACACGATACTGTTGCAAATGACCAGCGTACCCTTTTGCACTCTTTCTATCTTGGGACACTTCTATCCTTTTGTACTTTCCGCCCAAGACAACAGTAAAAAAATCTCTTTTGTCCTTCATTTAATTTCCACGTACTCAGGTGGGTCATGGAGAATGTTTCCCTTGCTTTTGTTGTAATCCTGTATCTTTCTTGAATTCACTTGAGTAGGGAATTAGTTCCTAAGTGTTTGTCATTATCAATATTTTGATTGCTTGAATGGAGAAACCATTGTTCCAATCTAAGGAACTAACACTGATCCAACAATGAGAAATGACGTGCGTGAGTAGACTTGGAATTCGAAGTAATAGCGTGACGTCATCTTTAAAGGCGCACACCCTATAAAAAAATTTATGAGTGGTTCCTACCCATGTGCACGCTTGGCTTAGCTATACGGCTTCACTTTTATGTGAAGATTGTGCGGAATCAACTAAGGGTCCAAGGATTCCAAGGCGGATGAATAGCTACTACAAAGCCCCAGTGCAAACTGTACGCTTATCCCACTGACGTTCGGTTACTCTTCCTAAACATCATGTCGAGCCAATAAAGGCCTCAATCAGGGATGACGATCAATGACATCGCACACCTCTCACTCCACCAATCAACAATCAACACCTCGGAGATCCAACAAATCTCTCCCACATCGGAGGATCCTTGTATTCCAACTGGAGCCGCATTTCCAACTAATAGAAAGACAATACTGATGAAACCCGAAATAAACCGACGCTAAAGACAAGTAATGGGATTTTATATTCGACGAGATAAACACTTGATTTTATTAATGATTTCCAAACGAGGTTACAACAACGGGACTATGCCCAAGATCTTCTTTACAAGGTTCGAGGTCTCTGCCTAACGGGATTCGAGACCTCCTAGTTACAAAGAGATTACCGCTTACAAATTGCTAACGAGATCTTTCTCTATTACAAGCTTTGAGAATTGCTATATATTTTAGCGAGGCCAGAAACTTATTCGACGATGTCGGGATTGTAGATTGTAAAGCGGCTTGTGGGATCTTTTGGAACTTTGAGATTTCTTTGAGCGACTTTGAAGTCTTTTTATCGACCTTCTCTTGATTGTAGCGTGGTCTTTACGATGATTCGAACACGTCGACCTTCAACAAGCAAGATAGTTATTGAGTTAGAGATGTTTTTCGACCCTTGCTACCTTCGAGGTTTTCTTCTATTTATAGACGCTTGAGGAGCATAGCTTTTGCCAACTTCCGATGTGGGACGCTCGGGATTCGACCATTTGATTGGTCGAGAAGAAGTTGACCGATTATTGGTCGAGAGTTAGGTGACTTTTGACTGGTCGAGCGAGGCGGGGGTGTTAGTTTTTGAGTATGCAAGGTTCGTCCACGTCGCTTCTTGAGGTGAGCTATCTGACTAACATCTTTATCGGAGAGACTTGCGACATTCGGACCATGTTCCCGCGATTTGGGGCTTGTGGGGATAGGGACCTCGCTTTTTTGGATGGGTACGGAAAAGACCTCGGGGAATTCTCTTGAATCTCGTTTTTATTTCTTTTACCTCGCGTTCCGTTCCCATTGTTCACACATCGTTATTTTGTGCACAATCAAACACGTCGCACGCCTCTTAATCCACCAATCAACAATCAAGACCACAAAGGTTCAACTAATCTCTCCCATATCGAAGGATCCCGAAATGCCAATTGGAGCTGCACTTCCAACAAATGAAAAGACGACACAACGCACACCTAACACTCCACCAATCGACAAGTGACATATCGAAGATCAATAGGGTTATCCCACATCAAGAATCCTCAACTTCCAACCCCCCCCCCCCCCTAACGTTTAAAAACAGCTGAAGGAAGCGAAGGTATTAAGGGTCGGAAAATAGCTCTAACTTAAGATCTTTTCTTGTTATATAGAGATTCAAAATATTGAAACTTTTTGGAGAACTTCGTTATTTACGAGAGAGAATTCTAAATAGTTTTAAATGAAAGGAATAGTGTAGTGAATACACATTATGTATTGTGTGAAAATATGTACATCAATGTCTAAAATAATTTATATCATAGTTACAATAACATATGCATTAAAATGTTACTATGAGTTGTGCATTACAACATTGTTTTATAGTATGTTCATCAAAGTATAAGCGTACTTTGTGTGCATCAAAATTGCAGTAAAATGTGGATTAATGTGTAAGAATATTATGTGCATTCATTAGTGCTTAGAATCAATTTGTTCAAAAAATGGCATAAGGGATTGGCTTGACTAAAAGAATTGTCAAGTTATTGACCAATCAAACCTTTTAATGAAACATGTGACTAACACATGACACTTTAAATAAAACTTTAATCTTGACATTTAGGCTTGTTCTACTATCATGTCAAAATGAATTTTTTGTTTAAAAATATTTTTATTTATTTTCAAATACATGAAAAATTACTCAAATACATATACTCTTGAACTTTGAAACTTTTATTTATTTATGAAAATGGCACTGCCATTTTGCATGTTTGGATTTACATTGAAATATGATTGACAAAGGTCCGATTTGCCAAAATTAGTGGTTGCAGATAGCTATAGTTGTAGTAGACGTAGCGGTTGAAAGTAACAATCCAATGAGATAAACGCTATCGTTTTGGACTTGACAGGGCAATCACACAAGAATATGCCTTGTGTACTTATTATATTATCCATAAATATGTAATCGTTAAAAATCTAAATTATTTATAAACAAAATAACCCGATGAAAGTTAACCACATCAGTTTTATCGCCACCACTAGAAAGAATTATGGATAGAGTACAGTGTTATTAAAATCGAGATCCGGATCTTAAAATCGTGAGATCCTACAATCCCATATGGGATTTTGATCCGGATCGTACATTAAAATCGAAATTTGTTAAAATCGTTTTAGAATCGTGTAGAATCGTGTTAGAATCGTATAGAATCGTATAGAATCGTATAGGATCTCATGAGATCCTGTATAAAATCGTAAGATCCTACCCAGTTTTTTACTTTGAGCTTATAAAATTTATTTTAGCACCAATTAGTTTAATTAGTAGTGAAATTACATCCCTTAAATGCTCATATTGTCTCTTTTAACCTCATTTACCTCCCAATTTTCATCTTTCTGACTCCCAATTGTTGAATTTACAATATTTTTCCCCTAATAAAGACCCATAATCTTTCCTCGATTCTTATTATGTGAGCATATATATTTTTAAATGTGCTTCTTGTGCATATATAAGTTTGCAATGTCAATTTTTCGGCATTATGATCATTAAATTTTAATAAAATTATACATTTTTTGGTTTTAGTGCTTATATTTTTTGTATCATATCTATATTATATTAGTTTTAGTGATATTATAGGATCTTACGATCCTACGATCCGATTTTACGATCCGATCCACAAGACCTTCCGTGATCTGATCCTAGAATCTCGATTTTAATAACATTGATAGAGTATATATGTATTAAGCTCATCATATAATGTTGCAACAATATATCAAACCTTTTTCAATAAAAAATCTTGATTATTAGATCATGTTTACCAAAACTAGTGGCAGTAGATAGTTGTAGTTGTAGCATTTGATATGTGTTAGGCCCAAAAACAATCTGGCCCATTTGACATAGACGGCCAAAAAAGCGAGTGAAGAATCATAAGAGAGCGGGATGAAAGAAAGATCGAGGAGATAGAAGAAGTTATCAGTCATAAGGGAAGGAAGAAGGCTACGGTCATAAGAATGAAGCACGCGCCCGAGATTCAGCCATCTAAGGCGGTTACTCGTCCCGAGAAACGTGGGAGGTGGCTAAAGCACAAAGGTATGCCATAGAAACATGGGCATCATGGGGAAAATCAGTTTGATAAGAGAGAGGGGGTAATTTTATGATTCATTCGAATGTACACACACTCACTCAACAACAAAAAACTCTCAAGAAGAGAACGCTTGTAACTTCGATTGCGATAATCCAATTGTTTCTTTTTCAATTCTTTGAACTTGAATTCGATCGTTGCCCCAAGCTAGGGCAAGAGTATGATTGTCAAATTTTTGTCCAAAATAGTATGTACATTCATTAGTAGTTGAAAGAATTGTCATGTTATTGACTAATCAAACCATTCAATGAAACTTGTGCCTAACACATGACACTTTAAATAAAACTTTAATTTTAACATTTAGGCTTGTTCTACTTTCATGTCAATGTAATTTTTGTTTAAAAATATTTTTATTTGTTTTGAAATACATGAAAAATTAATCAAATACATCAAATAACTCTTAAACTTTGAAACTTTTATTTATTTATGAAAATATCACTTCCATTTTGCATGGTTGGATTTACATTGAAATATGATCGATTAAGATCCGTTTGTCAAAACTAATGGTAGAAGATAGTTGTAACTGTAGTAGATGTAGCGGTTAAAAGTAACAGGTCAATGAGCTAAACGCTAGCGTTTTTTTTAAGAAACAAGGCCTTAAGGCGTTTGAATAAGAATATGCCTTATATGCTTATTATATTATGCATAAATATGTAATGGTTAAAATGAATTATTTATAATCGCCGATGAAAGTTATCTACATTGGTTTTATTGCCACCTCTAGAAAGATTTTTTTTTTGATCTGAAAGATGGGTCAAGCCCTTTTATTAGAGATTAAGCATTATGGTTCTGCTCAGTAGGAGCTACAAGATCATCTAAAATGAAAGATAAAAGTGTAGTAGAGGTAGTGGTAATATCCAAGTAATCAACAGACATAGCAAAAGATTGATTGGCGAGGTGATCAGCCGCTTTATTAGCTGAACGCCTAACATGACGCAACTGAATATTCCAGGACCCATTTATGATGAACCAACGACATTGTTCAACAAGAGCCAAGTCTGGATGAGTGTTGATTTGGTGTGCTTGAAGGAGTGATATAGCGTTAAGAGAATCTGATTCCACCTGGATTCGGGTTAAACCCATATCATAGGAGAGCTTTAGTCCATAGAAGAGGGTCCATAGCTCAGCCTTTAACGCGGTGCAAAGCCCACAACGGAAAGTAAAGGCGCGAACAAAATTCCCCATGCTGTCACGAAGCAGGCCTCCACCTCCAGCGATTCCGGGATTACCCTTGGAGCATACGTCGACATTCAATTTAAGCCAACTAGAAGGAGGCGGTAACCAGCGCTGAACGAGATTGGAGTTGTTGACTGGTGCTGGTGTTGAAGTCGGCAGCACAATAGAAAGATTCTTGGACCGAGCTTTGGCCTCATAGTAAGCATCCGTTGATGAAATTACAGCACGAGAGAGGTTGTTAATTCCGTCAACTTGATCAAAAGCCAGCCTGTTCCGAGTTTTCCACACAAACCACACCATGAAAGCAAAAATAGTGTTGTTGTGATCACCATATTTAATGTTCTCATAGACCCACTCATAAAGCTGCATTATAGTAAAAAATGCGGGCTGAAGGTTGTTTCCATGAAGAGCAAGCCAAACTTTTTTAACTTCAGGACAGTCACGCAGCAGGTGGAATTCAGATTCATCCTGTGAGCATCTTGGACAGGCCGATGAATTTGCAAGATGTCGACGGGCTCGATTGGCATTGCACATGAGACCATTGTTAAGAAAAATGTAAAGGAAATTTTTGGCTCTCTGCTGTACTGGGAGTGCCCAGATTTTAGCCCAAATTGGATCCGACCTAGTTTGGGATGGATTTTGCAAGATTTTCATTGCTGATTGAGTTGTAAAAATTCCCGAAGGAGTGAAATTCCAGAAAATTTTGTCTTCCTGAGACTGTTTCTCAAACAGATGGATTGATTGAATTTGAGCTTGTATGTCACTTGGGAGATAAGAATCAAAAACCGACCAATTCCACCCATTTACGGACCAAGACTCCGCGACAGTAGACATGAGGAGCTCTTCAGGAACCGGCTGGATAACATAATCAATGAGTGGTTTCGCACAAACCCAAGGATGCAGCCAGAAGAAAGTTGAAGACCCATTTCTTATAGACATACACAGACCCTTAGAGAGAGTATGAGCGCCATGAATGATGCCTTTCCATGTTGAAGATGAACGTGGGCGATCTTAAAACATATCAATGTCCAAACGCTCGGAACAATACTTCCCTCGGATAACTCTACTCCAAAGTGATTGAGGTTCTTGAATCATACGCCATCCCAACTTAGCCAAGATGGCCTCATTAGAAGGACGCATGCTTCGTACTCCTAAACCACCATCCTTCTTTGGTCGTGCAATTTTATCCCCTGAGATTAAGTGCATTCGTCGTTTCTCTGAAGTGGAACCCCAAATAAAATCTCGGATTTGAGCATCAAGCTTATCACAAACAGCCCGAGGAATGAGAGTCGATTGCATAATGTAGATGGGAAGGCTTGATAAGACTAAAGTGGCGAGAGTGGTTCGACCGGCCATGGAAAGGGACTTGGCCTGCCAACCACGTAGGTGAGAAGAGACTAGCTCCAACAAAAAATTGTATCAATCATTGATGAGCCGCTTGCAAGAAGTGGGCACCCCCAGGTATGTTCCCAGATCATCAGCAATTGGAATACCAAGAGAAGAAGCAATTTCAGATTTGAGTGTCGACCGAACTATACGAGAGAACACCATCGAGCTCTTATCAAAATTAACTTTTTCACCCGAAATATCACAAAATTGCTTCAAACAGCTCATTATGGTTGTTGCCTGCTGGGTAGATGCCTCTGCAAAAAGAATTAAATCATAAGCGAAAAATAAATGTGAAAGTTTAATTCCGCCTAAATCAATCAGTCTCCAAGACCCATCATCAAGAGCATCCTGAATAATATGAGAAAGCCTTTCCATGCAGAGAACAAAGAGATATGGAGAAAGAGGATCTCCCTGTCTCACTCCACGGGATGGTTTGAAGCTTTCGGCTTTGGTTCCGTTCCATAAGAGCTCCATAGAACCACTGGTTTGGCATTTCATCACCACATCAATCAAGTGACCAGGGAAGTGTGCTAACTCCAGGACCTCTTTTAAGAAAGACCACCGGACACGATCATAGGCTTTGGCGAGATCTATTTTCAACATCATCCAGCGAGAAGAGCTACCATAGGTTGTCATGGTATGAAGAACCTCTTGCACTATAACAACATTATCTATAATTTGGCGCCCCGGAATGAAACCCGCTTGAGCCGGAGAGATAAGAGTTGGGAGTAAAGGTTTAAGTCGATTGACCACCATCTTAGTAGCAATTTTAAAGACAACATTTAACAAGGATATGGGGCGGAAATGAGCTGCCCTGGTTGGACCCTCCATTTTGGGGATAAGAACCATAAGTGCATTTCCAATATTACAGGGGAGGACGCCATTGTTAAGTAGTTGAAGAACCGTATTCGCCACTTGCGTACCTACGGTATGCCAACTCTGTTGGAAAAATAGTGCAGGAAATCCATCCGGTCCTGGGGCTTTGTAAGGACCCATGAGTTTTAGTGCATCCCACACCTCAGTTGGCGTGAAACTAGAGCTCAGAGAAGCCATGTCTGTATCAGATAAGTCCGGGAAAGAATGTCTTATAATTGGTCTAGCAACTGTTTCAACTAAGTGCTCTTCCGAGTATAAATTAGCAAAGAAATCGAGCACACAGTGTTGGATTTCAGAATCATCATGCAACCAGGTTCCGTTGCCATCTTGGAGAGCAAGAATTCGATTAGAACGCCGACGAATAATAGTGGATAGGTGGTAAAACCTTGTATTCCGGTCTCCGTCAACAAGAAAGTTTGCCCTTGATTTTTGAAACCATAGAAGTTGTTCTTGCTCGAGAACCCCTTCCAATTCTTTAACTATTTCTTGCTCTATAGAAAGAAGACGAGGCGACGGTCTAGTAGCTAACTTACGTCGGGCACCCTCCAACCTCGCCCATAATTTAGTCTTTTTCCGAAAGATGTTGCCAAACACTGTGCGATTCCAGGTGGTCAGATCTGAGGAGAAAGAAGCCAGAGCCGTATTAAGATCCGAAGACGAGAGCCATTGTTTTTGAAAGAAATCCCGAAAGTTGTCATGAAGTAACCAAGCAGATTGGAAATGGAACGGTTTCGGATGTGTTAGAGGTACTTCAACTCTATTACTGTGAATCAAGAGTGGAGCATGATCAGAATACGGCGCAACTAGGTGCTGAACAATAGCATTAGGAAACAAAACATTCCAATCCGCTGTACATAAGGCTCGATCCAAACGTGCAGCGTTCATAGTCTCCAAAGTGTTACCACTCTTCCAAGTAAAAGGCGAGCCAGAAAAGCCTAAGTCGATGAATTGAAGATCATCAATCCATTCACAGAATTCAAAGGACGAATGATAAGAACTGTCTGAGTTATGCATTCGTTCATGAGCACCCATGGTTGCATTAAAATCCCCCGCAAGTAACCATGGTTTATTATTAAGACGAGCAAAACTTCTAAGATAATTCCAGAGATCCATACGGCGGCCAGGATTGGGTGCTGCGTATATAGTTGATAAGAGCCAAGGCTCTTCACCACGCCGAGAAATTTCTATAGTGATGTGTTGACGATGTAAAGAGACGGGCACAACAATAGTTTCCTCTGTTTTCCAAAAGAGCCAGATTCCACCTGAGAAGCCATCTGCATCAATCCGAATGAGTCCATCGTAACCAATACGACGACAAATATCATCAGCTCGATCGCCGCTAATACACGGCTCCACAAGAGTAAGAACGCTAGGAGAATGCAACCGGATAAGTTCTTTGAGTGAGTACATAAACCGCGAATTTCCGGCACCACGAACATTCCAGATCATCATGCTGATGTTATTCATAGCTAAAACTGTATTAATAAAGTTCCTGAACATAGGACGGCGAGCTTGAGACATATTATATGAAACAACATCCACTGAAGTAGTGAAAGCGGCATAAGCATCAATTTGCTTTCTCGGCATTGAGATCCGACATAGCAACGGTCGGGTCTCTGTTTCCATCGGAAGAAATTCCGCTATCATCTTGGTTGCAAGCCTCAGGAGGGTTGGGAGGAATGGCCCCGTCTAGTGGGTCGAAACCAAGATGCTTTGACTGTTGGTGATCAATTCTGTTTCCACCGCTGGAATCGTTATTTGAACTCGTTCTGCCATCAGGAGTTACGGGTGGCGGAAGGGTTGGGTTAGTTGAATTTGAAGTGGTTGGAATTGTAGCTAAAGGCGTAGGTAAGGCGGCTTGATTTTGGCTTATAATTGATTTCGGTGGGTTAGTATTGGAGGGAGCGGGTGGGGTAGACAGAGGGATATGCCCTAGCGTATTAGGTTGATTCTTTCCCAGGGAAAATAACGGGTTTTCCAAATTCTTATCTATGGAAATATTAGAAGATTTGGTGGATAACTTCCCTTGGGATTTTTTGGAAAAATAAACCGCTTGATCTCGCCTATCTTCTTTTTTATCTTTTTTGGTACGAATTACTCTCGATTTGGCAGAAGATGGGTGATCAAACCCGAAATGAAAGACTCGCTAGAAGACAAGAAACTAGATTATTATATTCGAAAGTGCAAACACTTGCTTCTTTATTTATGATTTTCTTTACAGCGAGATTTACAAGCCAACGAGGCTGATAGATTATTTGAGAATTACACCCTATTCCTCCTACGATTACCCGAGATCTCGACCTAACAATGTCCGAGACCTCCTAGTTGCTAGCTAGCTCTAAGTGTTACTTGCCGATCTCTTTGAGCGAGGTTGAGTTGCGGAGTCTTTGATGGGAGGCAGAGCGAGGTGTAAGAGGCTTGCGAGGTGGTGTAGCGAGCCCTTTGATGTGAGCGGAAACTCTGTGAGACTTGAAGTCTTTGTGGACTTCACTTATCTATAGCGAGGTCTTTTAACGATGTTTCAATCACGTCGATCTTCAACGAGCAAGATAGTTCTTGAGTTCAAGATGTTTTTCGACCCCTTTCCCATACGAAATTCTCCTCTATTTATAGAGGATGGGGGAGTCGAGTTTTGGTCATTGTCCGATGTGGGACGCCCGAGATCAAGGGCTCTGATTGGCCTAGAGGCGAGGCAGATTGGCCCGAAGAGCGGCGCTTGCTGAGTGGTCATGGTGGGCGGGCGCGAGTAGAGTCGGTTACGGGGTCGAGACCTCGCTCCGAGGTCTCGAGGGACCTCGTGGGGTAGGAATTTTGTTAAAATAAAAGGTGGGTATGGTTGTGGGCCCCAGGATCATCCTCGGGGGTCCTTTTGACCTGGTTTGACCCTCATACCCCGGGCCCACCTCTCGCTTCGCTATTTTGAGCATCATCACAACCCCATGGCCTGGGGACCTCACCCCGAGGGCCGTAGGGCATAAGCTCTCAAAGATCGCGGGGTGCGAGGCTCTGAGAGGTGGGTAGGCAGTTTGCGAGGCTTCAAGGGTTTTCGAGGTTCCTGGGGGGCATCTTGCGAAGCCCTCCTTTTGCGAGGTTCTACACTTAGCTTTTCTTTGGTTGGCAAAGGTAAAGCTTTTCTGGGCTTACTCTTCGTGTTTCGCTTAATGGGCCGCTCAGGAGGGACAGGCCCAATGAGTCTAACTGGGTAGGGGAGGCCCAAGCCTGCCCTTTATAAGTGCGCACTTCACACGCCTCCCCATTTATCCCTTCTTTCAAAATTCTCGCCTTCTCTCTTTCTATCTCTTTGGCTTCCTGCGAGCGGTTTCTCCAGACGGTTTCCGGCGAGCCTCAGCCACCTTCCAGTTGTATCACCGCTTCCTCCTTGTCGATTCTGAACAAGTAAGTCTTCGACTTTTCTTCTCTCGCTTTTTGTTCGCTTTCGATTTCTCCCTGCTTGTTTTTTGTGCCGTGTTTTGGAGAGGCGATGGAGTGTCGCCTGGTGTTTCGTGCCGGCGTCACGGTGGCGAAACAGTGGTGGTGAGGCCGGCGTGAGTTTCCGTATGCTTTTTCTCGCCGTTTTCTCCTTTGCTCCTTTCTCTTCTTTTCTCTTTTGTTTCGCCTTGTGCCCTAGCGGGCAGCGGTTGCCTCTTGGCGTTTTGCACCGGCGTCACGGTGGCGAAACAATGGTGGGGTGAGGGTGGCGAACTCCATGCACTTGAACCTCTCGCCCCCCAACCGATGGCCGTCTCTTTTTCTTTTTCGGTGGTTTTGGACTTTGAAATTCTTGGAAACCCAAACGTCCTAACGGCTGATTGATGGGACGTTAGAGTCTCCACCGCTGTTTTCCACCGCTGGCTTCCATTTCACCTTCTCTTTCCTCTTTCTGGCGCTTCGACTTCTTCCTTTTTGGCGTTTCGCCTTCTCTCTTGCCGTCCTATCTTGTTAGAGTAGCCCCTAGAGTGCCACGTGGCTCCTCGCCTCTTGTGATCCGGAATCTCTTTCTCACGAGGTTATGACCTCGCATTGCTTTTCTTCCGAGGTTGTGACCTCGCATTGCTTTTCTTCCGAGGTTGTGACCTCACATTGCTTTTCTTCCGAGGTTGTGACCTCGCATTGCTTTTCTTCCGAGGTTGTGACCTCGCATTGTTTTTCCTTGGCTATAGTGCCCGACGTCTCAACGCTTCTTTCTTTTCCAGGTGCTAGCCTTCCGCGGCCAGGACATCGTTCTTTTCATGCCTAGGAGAGCCTCTGCGAGCCCTCCGCCCGGCTTCGCTTTCAGAGTCCAAGAGGGTTTTTACGAGGAGGTTTCGGAGTCCGCGGGAAGCGTAGAACTCAGCGACTCTCAAAACGCGAGGTCCCCTTCGCTGGTTTTTAGCGAGCCTTCTTCAAGCGACTCCGAGGTCTCTATTAATTCGCGCTTCGCCCATCTTCGAACGTCGTCGGGTGTTGAAATGGCTTCGTCTTCCACCCCGGACGAGGTGGTTAGTGAGGTCGAGGTGCGGCCGGACGTGGGAACGACCTCGGCGCTGCCTCCTTACGTGCCTCCGAGCTTCCCTGCGGTGTATATTACTGACGCCGTGTCCCGCATCACGAGCGTCCTGGAGGAACATATCCCCATGACCCCGGGTTTTGCCGAGGCTCGCCTATCCGAGGGGGTGGGCACCGAACTTGAGCTGAAGGACCTCGCAGACATTGCCAAGGACTTTCCTTGGCCCGAGGGGGTTGAGCTGGCGCTTCCCGAGGAAGGGGGCCACTCCTTGGCATCTTATGATAGGTGCGTGGTTGTGCACCTCTTCAGCCTTCAGGCGGGCTTCAGGCTGCCCCTGGCCCAGCATATTGTTGATTATCTGTGGGCCATGAAGATCTGCCCCGCGCAGTTGTTTCCGAACGCTTGGCGGTTGCTGTGTGCCTACACGATCCGTAGTCGCGAACTTGGGGACGGACCGAGACTCGACTTCCTGTTGGCTTTATTCCTAGCGAGGAGAGACACTCGGTCCCGAAGCCTTATCAATCTTAGCACGCCGCTTATAAAGATCACCACGGCCCCTTCGAACGTCGGGTCGTGGAAGCCGAATTGGTTCTTGGTTCGCGACCCCAACGGGAGATATCTCAATTTTCCGGTAACGCCGGGCGAATTTGTTCGGTGCGTGACCCCGCTGGAGGTTGATGAGCTCAAGGCGCTCAGGGTCCGATACGCCACAGCGAGTCACGCACCGCACCAGGTGTATCTTTCTCAGGAGCAGCTTGAGCGGGCTGGTCTGAGCCTCAGCCTCCCTCCTAGCGAGGAAAAAGAGGGTACTCGATCTTTTTCCTGATTTTTTCTTTTTGTTGTTGAGGAGCGAGGTTTGTCTCATTACTGTCGTTAACTTGTTTCTCTCTTTTCTTATCTAATTTTTACGTCCCCGTTTTTTGTGTTGACAGTGAACCTACTCGGCGCTCTTACCTCGAATTCACAGGGCAAAAGGCATGTGACTTCTTTCTCCAATGCTCCGAGACCCCAGGGTCAACATGGGGTCGTCATAAAGGATCCGACCTCGCAGGCGAGGCCCCTTGCCTCGCAGCCGAAGGCGCCAGCCCCGACGACGAAGGTATCGGAGGTGAAGCCGAGCGGGGGGGCGGCGTCCAAAGGGGACGCTGCGAGGACGTCTTCTCAAATCCCTCGAGGGTCCGGGGATAAAGCCGGGTCCAAGAGGAAGGATTCGGGGTCTCCCCACGGGGAATAAAGGAAGAAACACAAAGGGGACGAGCAGAGGGGGACCCAAGCGGGCGCGATGGTCGAACGCCCTGTGGTACCGAGCCGAGTCATCTCGGCCACCGGGCCTCCTGCCGAGAAGTTCCACTGCCCTGGTCCTTCCCGGGGCGTGTCCGAACACTGGGACAGGTCATCTTGGACCGACGAGGTTGCATGGGCCAACAATCTTTCGGAGGCAGCCCTCAACGATGAGATCCTCCGCTACTCCGCGATGGCATGTCTTGCTCTTTCTTGTTCATTTTTTATTGGCTTTATTATTCTTGTTCTTGTTTTAACGTGCTCTTTTATTGCTTCAGAATACCTTCTTCGCGAACTACAACTGCGGCCGCGTCGGCCTCCTCCAAAGGAACCTGGGTAGGATGGAGGCGAGGCTTAAAGAGTGGGACGCCGAGATCAAGAAGAAGGGGAAGAGCCTCGCAGAGGCCGAGACGCGTTCGCGCCGCGGAGATCGCGGCAGCGGAGGAGGCCAAGGCCGCCTCAAGGGTCAAGGAGGAGTTGAGGAAGACGAAGGAGGAGAACAAGGATTTGAAGGACGAGAACGGGGACTTCAAGGACGAGGTCGCGAAGCTCAAAGGCCAGCTATCCGAGGAGCACCAATTTTTCAGAGAGAAGGAGGCGGAGCTTCGGAAAGTTGAGGAGGAGATTACCAGGCTCCAAGGGCGTGTTGTTGAGCTTAGCAAGGAGTTGGACCTCGAGGGGCCCAGGTACGTGAAGTCTGAGGCCTTTCAGACTGAGATGGTGGAGAGTGTGAGGAAGATGTTCCACCAATCCGTCAGGATGGGGGTCAAGCAGGCGGTCGCGAAGTATGGGCACCTCGACCCCCGCATCAAGTTCTTCATCCCCAACTACCAGGAGACTATGGGGGAACTTGACGGGGAAGAGCCTGAGGGAGAGTGCGAGTTCTTTCTCAATGAGGACGGAACTGTGGCCAGCGAGGCGCCTACCTCGGCGGCCATCGCTCAGGAAGATGCGCCAAGCTCCCACGTCTGCCATCCCCGCCCCTGCCCTGGAGACTTCCCAAGGACCTACTGCTCAAGCCGCTTCTGCTCAAGCCCCTGAAGATCCTCCGAAGACCTCCGACCCTGCCGCCGAAACCTCGGAGATGTAAAGGATGTTGTTGTCTGCTTCTGCCGTGTTTTTTTTTGTTGTTTTGCTGTTGGCTCTGCGGGGCTTGTAATTAAACATCTGGGCACACGTGCCCCCGCTTTTTATGTTATTTTCCTTACCTCATGAATGCTTGTTTGTTCTAGCTTTCTCGCATATGCTCGCAAATATCTACCCAACCCCATGGTCCGAGTGTCACAACTATTGTGGTGTTCGGACCACATCGGGTGTTTCTAATTCTGCGCCGAGTTCTCGAGCCTTTTTCGGACTTCGCACAACGACTGTGCCGAGGCCACGAGCCCTGCTCGGACCTCGCGTATTTTGTTCGAAAAATCTCCAACCCCAAGCGGGAAGCGAGGGATGGACTCAACAAGATTCTCCAACACCTCACGGGAAGCGAGGTTTGGACTTAACGAAAATCTCCAACCCCAAGCGGGAAGCGAGGGATGGACTCAACGAGGTTCTCCGACACCTCGCGGGAAGCGAGGTTTGGACTTTACGAAAATCTCCAACCTCAAGCGGGAAGCGAGGGATGGACTCAACAAGATTCTCCAACACCTCGCGGGAAGCGAGGTTTGGACTTAACGAAAATCTCCAACCCCAAGCGAGAAGCGAGGGATGGACTCAACGAGGTTCTCCAACACCTCGCGGGAAGCGAGGTTTGGACTTAACGAAAATCTCCAACCCCAAGCGGGAAGCAAGGGATGGACGCAACAAGATTCTCCAACACCTCACCGATAGCGAGGTTTGGACTTAACGAAAATCTCCAACCCCAAGCGGGAAGCGAGGGATGGACTCAACAAGATTCTCCAACACCTCGCGGGAAGCGAGGTTTGGACTTAACGAAAATCTCCAACCCCAAGCGGGAAGCGAGGGATGGATTCAACGAGGTTCTCCAACACCTCGCGGGAAGCGAGGTTTGGACTTAACGAAAATCTCCAACCCCAAGCGGGAAGCGAGGGATGGACTCAATGAGGTTCTCCAAAACCTCGCGGGAAGCGAGGTTTGGACTTAACGAAAATCTCCAACCCCAAGCGGGAAGCGAGGGATGGACTCAACGAGATTCTCCAACACCTCGCGGGAAGCGAGGTTTGGACTTTTAACCCGAAGTTTTTATTTTTGAGAGAGATTTTGAAAGTCCCACAACCCTTTATTCACAAAAAGCAGTAACGGAATTCAGAGAGTTTACACGGAATATTTCTTTAACCGGTCGATGTTCCACGTCTTACTGAGGGTTCACCCCTCGTTGTCTTTGAGCTTAAAGGCTCCGGGAGCGACCTCCTCCCCGAGGATGTATGGTCCCTCCCAGTTGGGGTCCAGTTTGCCACCTTCGGTTCTTCTCAAGACGAGATTGCCTGTGGCCAGGAACCAAGGTCTCACCTTCTTGTCGTGGTAGACTGCCACACGGCGCTTGTATTCCCTGGAGCGAAGGTCGGCTACTTCGCGTAGCTCGTCACGGAAGAGCAACTCGACCCTGAGATTGGCTTCGTTCTCCTTTTCATCAAAATCGAATACCCTTGCCGATGGGACTAGGGTTTCTACCGGGACTAGGGCCTCTGCCCCGTAGGTCAGGGCGAACGGCGTTTCTCTAGTGGCGCGGCGCGCGGTGGTGCGGTACGTCCATAGGACGAGTGGGAGAAGCTCTGCCCAACGACCTTGTGCCATGCCCAGCCGCTTCTTTAGATCGGACAGGATGCGGGCGTTGACATTCTCTACCTGGCCGTTGGACTGAGGATGGGCCACGGAGGAGAACTTGAGGGTTATTGCGAGCTCTGAGCAGAATGTCCGAGTTTCTTCACAATTAAATTGGGGCCATGGTCGGTCATGATGGTCATGAGAACGCCGAAGCGGCAGACAAGGTTCTTCCACAGGAAGTCGCAGACCTTAGTCCCCGTGATCTTCGCCATTGAATGTGCCTCAACCCACTTTGTGAAGTAGTCGACGATGACCAGGATATACCGCACCTGACCGGGGGCCTTAGGGAAGGGGCCGAGGATGTCCATCCCCCACATCGCAAAGGGGCACGGTGCCTGGATGGAGCGACGCGGCAAGGTCGGGGCGTGCAAGAGGTTACCGTGCTTCTGGCATCCATCGCATCGCTGGACATAGTCCCTTGTGTCTTGCCGGAGGGTGGGCCAGAAGTACCCCAAGTGGGCGATCTTATGCGAAAGGGTTCGCCATCCGGGGTGGCCGCCACAGACCCCTTCATGGGCCTCGTAGAGGATGTGCTCTGTAGACTCGGTCGGGATGCACAATAGATTGGGTTCGGCGTAGCCTCGGCGATAAAGGCAGCCACCTATGATGCAATACCGCGCCACCTGCATTTTCAGCTTTCTGGCCTGCGCGGGATCCTCTGGGAGGACTCCGCTCTCCACATACCGGGTTATCGGGATCCTCCAATCCCCCGTGGTGACAGATAGAACCTCGCTGTTCACACTCCGCGAGAGTTTTCGTTCTACCATCACGCGGTTCCCCACTTCAAGGGGGAGGGCGGATCCTAACCTCACAGGCGCGTCTGCTTTAGTGTTCGAGGTCCGAGGGATGGACTCCACCGCGAAGGTTTCCAGGCATGATACCAAGGCTTTGACCTTTTCTCGGTACGCGGGCAGGAACCCCGTCTTGGTGTCGTACTGACCGTTGAGATGGCACGCCACCAGCTCGGAGTCGGTGTAAACCCTGATTTTCCGGGCCCCACTGAGGAGCGCCATCTCGATTCCCGCGATCATGGCTTCATACTCGGCCTCGTTATTGGTGGCGTCGAAGGCGAAGTTAAGGGAGTACTCCGTCTCGATCGAGGGCCTAGTGAGGAATACGCCAGCCCCACCCCCGGCGTCACATCGCGAGCCGTCGACGAACACCTTCCACTCTTCTGAGCTTGTTTCTGTCTCGGGGAAAGTGACCTCCACCATGAAGTCAGCGAGGGCCTGCCCCTTCATGGCGGTTCTTGGGAGGTAGCTGATGTCGAACTCGAAGAGCTCGACTGCCCACTTCGTCATCCGCCCGGAGAGGGCGGGCTGGTGGAGGATTTGTCGAAGTGGGAGGTCAGACAGGACCTGAATGGGTTGTGCATGGAAGTAAGGGCGCAGACGCCTCGCGACAGTCACAACTGCTAGCGTCATCTTCTCTGCTGGGGAATATCGCTGCTCCGCGGGCTTGAGCACACGGCTCACGAAATAAACTGGGTGCGTGGCCTTTCTGGTGAGCACCGCGCTGACCGTCTAGGGGCTGACGACCACATAAAGTTGCAAGTCTTCGCCCGCCAGCGGGGGCGACAGTGTGGGGAGCTTTGTCAGGAAGGCCTTTAGCTTAGAGAAGGCGAGCTCCAGATTCTCATCCCACCCGAACTTGTCATTCTGCTTGAGAGCCGCGAAGAAGGGGAGGGACCTTTCCGCCAGGCGGGAGCAGAACCTCCCAAGGTAGTTGACGGCACCGTTAAGCCGTTGCACCTCGGTGCGAGACCGTGGTGACCTCATGGAGAGGATCGACTCGACCTTGGCAGGGTTTACGTCGATGCCCCGTTCGCTAATCATAAAGCCCAAGAATTTTCCCGATCATACGTCGAAGACGCACTTCTCGGGGTTCTAGCTGAGACGGTTGTGCCTGAGAGTTGCGAAGACCTCAGCGAGGTCGACCAGATGCTCCTCAGGGGTCTTGCTCCGGACAACAATGTCGCCGACATAAGCAGACATGTTTCGTCCAAGATGGCTCTTGAAGACGCGGTCGACGAGGCGTTGAAAGGTTGCCCCCGCGTTCTTCAGCCCAAATGGCATGACCTTGTAGCAATAAGTGCCTCGCTGGGTGATGAAGGATGTCTCCTCCTCTTCTCGCGGGTTCATCAGGACTTGATTGTACCCCGAGTACGCGTCGAGGAAGCTCAAAACCCCGTGACCTGCGGTTGAGTCGACGAGCTCGTCGATCAAGGGCAAGGGGTAGTTGTCTTTGGGACAGGCTTTGTTGAGGTCCTTGAAATCGACGCACATTCTCCACTTCCCGCTGGCTTTTTTGACAAGCACGACGTTGGTCAACCACCGGGGGTATTGGACCTCGCGTATAAACCCCGCAGCCAGCAATTTTGCCACCTCGTCATTTGCGGCGCTCGCCCTTTCCTCGTTCATTTTTCTTCGTCGCTGCACCACAGGGCGAGTGGTGACGTCGACGTTCAGGGAGTGCTGGGCCACAGTCCGCGGGACACCTCGGAGGTCCTTCACAGTCCAAGCGAACACGTCGCGGGACCCAGCGAGCAAGGCTTCTAGCGACGTCGCCGACGCCCCCGAGAGGCATTCCCCGAGGTAGATCTTCTCGGACTCGCTCTCGAAAGGGGATATCACCCTTCTTTCTAGCTTTGGAGCGGGGACTGTGAAATCCCGGACTTCGAGGTCGGCCTCGTCGGGAGATTCCACCATGAACACCGGGCACTTTTTCTTTGCAGAGGTCGCGTTTCTTCCTCCTGATTTCCCTTCACCTCTCCAACCCCGCCATCGACGGGGAACTTCATCTTCAGGTGGTAGATAGAAACTATCGCCTGGAACTTCATCAGGGAGACCCTTCCAATGATTGCGTTCCACACCGAAGGCAGGCGCACCACTGTGAACTCCACCATCTCGGTCCTCCTGGTGGACCCGGTGCCGAGCGTCATCCAGAGGTCGATGAGTCCGGCCACGTCGACTTCGTCTCCCGAGAAGGAGGTGAGTTTCCCAGCGTAGGGCTTCAAGGAGGTCTCGGAGATGCCCAATTGCTCGAACGCGCCAAAGTATATGATGTCCACGGAGGATCCCGTGTCCACCAGTACTCGCTTAACCATCTTCGAGCCCATCTGCGCGTGGACCACCAAGGGGTCGGAGTGTGGCATGTGAAGCCCCTCGGCATCTTCGGACGAGAAGGACAAACCTTCGTGGGCGCGCGAGGTTTGTGCGACGCTGAATACCGAGGGTTCATGATGGCTTTCCCTCGCGTATCTCTTCCGCTCTACCTGGCTTGTCCCAGCCGGTGATGGTCCGCCCGAGATGGTATGGATGTACCCATCGAGCGCCGTTGCCTGTCCCGACCGGGCCTGCTTCGCGGGCGCCTGTTGCTCGACGTTGTTGTTGTTGTTAGCCTGGGTCCGACTTGGGCCTTGCGGCTCGAGATTGGCTCCTGACGCGGGGTTGGCACGGCCCTTTTCATTTGGGTCGTACGCGGGACCCCCTTGCCTCGGTAACCCCGCGGTCTCCCGCTAAAGCAGTTCCAACCTCCGCCCCCGCCTCCGCGGTTATTGTTTCGGTTGTTGTTGTTGTTGTTCCGGTTATTGTTGTTGTTTCTGTTGTTGTTGTTGTTTCTGTTGTTGTTGTTTTTGTTAGGGTTATGTGCCTGCGTCACATACGCATCGCGCGCAGCCGGCGCGACCGCCTTTGCCTTCCCTTTTGCGTCAGCGACGATCTCTTTGTCAGTTCGTGGTCGCGAGCTCTGGTTGGCGGCATCCTCGACGTATACTTGCGCCGTGATCCGGGCGCACAAGCTTTCGTATGTCTCCGGATTCTTATAAAAAATACAGTTTTTGAATTCCCCGATGCGCAGGTTGCCCATGAGGGTGTCGCGCACCGATGACTCGTCGACGTGCGCAATCTCCGCCACCGCGGTCGTGAACCTTGTGAAGAAAGCGCCTAAGGATTCGCTCTCCCCCTGCTCAATCCCGCGGAGATCCCGCATGTTCTTCTTGCGCTTTCTGGAGCCGCTCAAGTGCGTGACAAAGGAATCACACAGCTGGGCGAACGAGGTCACGGAGCTGACCTTCTTACTCGAGAACCACGTCAACGCGGCCTTTTCCAGGGTGGTCGGGAAAACCCTGCAGAATATCGCGTCATTG